>CM062805.1:1062215021-1063693354 GCA_031772625.1 Pinus tabuliformis | reverse complement strand
ATTATGAAAATTCTACATCTAGCAATCATTTGAATGATAATCCTTTAATTGCAAAATCATCTTCTTTTGTATTTTCTGATTTTGTTATTTCAGATCAGTCATTTGATTTTCATAAGAAGAAGGTAATTTATGACGATTATCATGATGATGATGACAAAGAATGACATCTTGTACAAACTATGCCAATTTTGAAAATTGATTTTTTTTTTTTCGTGAAGATTCACATGCTTTCATTTTGTCTCCTGAACACAAACTTAGTTTTGAGAATTTTGATGAGTTAATTTTTCAAGTTTCTAATATATTTCATTCTGATTCTTTTTTAGAAATTCGTATTTTTAAAATTTCCAGGGAATGTCCTTTTAGTAGCAATTCATTGACTGAAATCCATGATAGGTTCCAGAATTGCCTTGTAAAATTATTTTGTAATTTTAACTTTCATAACAATAAAATTGTTTTCTGATCCTTTTATTTTTTTTTTGCAAACATGTTAAATATTTCCATATTGAATATCCTCAAGATTTATCAAATGAAAATGATGAAATGTTTACCCATAATCATGAATATAAAAAATCTTTTCGTTTCCAATATTTGATATTCAGAAATTCATTCCAATCATTTCACCATTCGTCTAATCATAATCTTGAGAGTGTTCCTTCACAACATGTCTTACCATAATCTCCTTTGGAAAGTTTTCATTCTCTAACAAATATTCATCCATTTTTTGATGATCCGATTGATATTTGTTTAGAGCATGCTTTCCAAAAAACGTTTGTTTACTAACAGGTTAATTGTAAATAAACTTGTTTTTGTACATAATTTTACATTAGATGTAAATAATAAATTTTGTTTCATTTTGATTGTATTGTTATATGGTTACTAATGTTTGACTTGTACATACATGTAGGTAATAAAACGAGAGAATGGTTACATTGGAAGTATGATTATACATAGTCATATTTCCTTCATTAAGTTAGAATTAGGAGTAGAATAGTTTAGACAAGATTTAATAAATAATGATTTTGAGTTAATTGCTTTGCATTGGAGAAAGTCATATCTTTCTAGTAAGACTAAATGAAATTCTTCAATGGTAAGTCTCATATACTCACTTTCATTCATTCCTTTACTTTCTAGATCTAGTTTTGTTTTCTTATTTTCTGTTGATATGTAACTCTTTTTTTCAGCTCTTCATAAGCATTTTCACACCTTCACCAGATCAAATTATGAGCTCAAAGAAGAAATAACGATTTTCTTTGAATCAGCCAAAATGGGGAAGTTCTAAACCTTAATCTTTTTCTACAAAAGCATTACTCTGATTAGAAAATGGTTAAAACACTTTTTAAAAGTTCTGCTTTCAAAAACGATAAATAAATAGCAAATTTCCTCATTCAAACTGAATTATTACTAAATTCTTTTAACTTTGGAATTTCGATTTATCTAGATTTCGAAATAAGAAGGATTGCTTTCTTCATTATCTTTTTCCTCTTTTGTTAAGAAATTTGTATAAACAATTTTGTAAAGTTTTCCTTTTAGATTTGGTTTTGAGTAGTTTTATAATCATAGTTGCGAATGGTCATATCTTGAGAATTCAATTATCATACCACAGTTAAATTTTCTTTTAGATACTAATGTTAAATGACATACTCTTGGCCTTTCATCAATATATCTTAAAATCAGTTTGTGATTTTTCAATTTGAAAGTAGGTATTTTTCAGGAAGTGGTTATGAAAGTTGAAAATTAGATAAAAAAATTATAGAACTCTGAAAATATTTTCTATTAAATTGTAAAATATTCTAAACCTCAAAATTATAAGATCCTTTTTACTCTAATATCAGTTAAGAAAGGTTATCTTTAAAAAGTAAAGATTGTCTTACAACCTAGCAACTTCAACTCTAATTTGTCATCCAGAACAATGATTCTCCCCATCCATTAAAACGTAATTTTTAGAGCGTAATTCAAAAATATAATAAATCTAAAAGATAAGAGGTCTCATCATGAGCCTGCTTACCATGATCATAGGGAAATAATAAAACTGACATTACCAATACTGAACACCAAATCAGGGTAATGGCTTATGATTGTTTCAATCGTAAGACAAGGGGTCTCATCATGAGCCAACTTGTTCAGTTTAATTACTACCAGTGAATGGAATTGTCATTATCTGGCCACCAAACTAGGACAATGGCTTTTATTGTTTCTAAAAAAAAAATATGAATTTACCTCTAACTTTTGCGCTCTTAATTGGATGGGATACTGAATCATTAATGGTTAAAAGGCTCTACCTGTGACAAATGAGTACATCAAAAAGCTAAGTTGTAAAAGGCCCCCTACTTTATCTTTATAACTGATTAATGACTGATATGGATAAATAGGTATTTTCATTCATGAGAGGTTTTTAAGAAATTGCAATTTAATGAGTTTTTATGATCAAAGTAATTTTATTTATCTAATGTTAAAAAAAAAATAGTTTCCCCTTCCTAAATTATTTTTACTTAATTTTTGAAACTTAACTTTTATTCATCAGAGATAACTGGTTCTTCCAGTGAATCACCAATTGTTGTGCTATTCAACAACCCCCATTTTTCTATTTTATAAATTTCCTATGAAATTTATTTTATTAAAATGGGGACCCTTAATAAATTTTAAAACATAAAAAACTATTAATAAAATCCCATAACCAAAGTTTAATACTTAGGCTTTTTAATTAAAACCCAAGTATTAAACCTTGATTATTAAAAAACAAATTTTAAATAGCCCCCGAGACCAAGATCACACTTAAGCTTTAAAAGCCTTAAGTATTAAAACATGGGTTATTTAATTAAAAAAAACATAATAATCAGAGTTGTTTCTTTATAACTCTTCCATAACCCCCACATCGCAAATCAACATAATAATAAAAAAAATTCCATGGTAATATCCGCAGCCCCTTCCCGATTGTGATATGCAATTTTAAGCCCGAACTTGATAGGAAAGTTAATCCAGTTCATAAATCCTCGTGTCTGCAAATCACAATAACCACAGAACTTAAGTCTTTACCCCACTCCACACCATTGATTGCAAAATGCGATATAGCCTGGACCTGACGGGATTATACATGCCAATCCATAAATCCCCCACGTCTGCGGCTATTGCAGTTACCAAAGGGTCATGCCTCCTGCCTCATGCCGATTGTGATTGCGATTTGCGATATGGCCCGGACCCAACGGGATGCTCAACTGTGATTCATAAAAATCTTGTGTCCGTGGCTATCGCAGTTCTATTAGCCATGCCGCCTGTTCCAAAGACTCCTGCCAAATGCGATTGTGATCTGTGATAAGACCCTTTCCACTGCCATATCATCTTCCACGTCATCTTTCCACATGGATCTACCACGTCATAGTGGTGTCACCATCAATTCATCTCTTACGTCATCTCGCATATCACAAGTCTTTCGACCACTTCTTATAGTCTTCCACTCCATAACTGCGATTGCGATATTCCTGAGTATTCCGATTGCAATATCTCTATGTATTGCGATTGTGATCAAGATGTAAAGTGCGATTTCAATTATTCTGAGTTCTACCCCTTGTCTAAAATCGATTGCGATTTGATTGTGATTGCAATTATTACGATTCTATATGTTGTTGCAATTGCGGTTTAATTAAACAACAACATGCCTTACACCGCTTTCCAGATCACGCCCTTTCCTTTGTCTCTGCTCTGATAGCCAATTGCGATATAACTCCACCATATCCCTCTTCCATCTGCTCTACCTCAATTGCAATATTTCAAATAAAATTAAAGTCTTACTCCTATTTCTCCTCCACGGTGTTTACGATTGCGATTGTTATGCTCCAAGTTTTAAGCCTGATTTTCTGCAAATGTCATTTGTTTCAAATGAAAATCGCTTATCTGTCTCATTTATTTTTAGCTTATCAGTTTCTGTTTTTTAGTTATTAGGGAACATAACAGAAGAGGACAGTGTTGCAGGTAAGTGGTTGTTCAGTTCAGAAAAAGAAGGCCGAAATGACAGAACAACAAGATAAGAGGACATCGTTGCAAATAAGTGACTGTTCAATTCATAAAATAAGGCTGATTTAACAGAACATATAAATCAGACATTTGTATGAAATTTTGTTTTTTAGATGCATGATTGAAAGGAATTGTTCAACTCCCTTAACACTTGAAGAAAAATACATTGTTTCTGTAGTGACTATTTAAACACACTGTTGGCATTAAAAAAAGGCCAAAATTTGAAAGAGAAAATCAAGGAGATTTGCAGTATTGTACCTCTTAGTATTTTTTAATAGAATGATAGGTCCTGAATCTTGGGAGAGAATCTTGTAATACTGTAATTGTGGATTATATTTGTTGGTGGAGAAGCTCTTGTTTATCATACACTACTACTGAAAGGAGGAGACATTTTCTGCAAGTAGAGATCAATTACAGACTCCAAAGGATTTTGCACTATTGTCATTCTATGAGGATTTGTAATTTGATTTCATTTATTAATAAATGATCATTTCAGTTAATGATGTTTAACACTATTGTTTACAGGATTTAACTGAAATAAATTCTTATTTCAGTATTTCAATTTATATTTTGAATGTATGAGTTAATAATTGGATTCATGCACTATTATTGAATCTTGAGTGTTAATTCATTTAAAAGTCTGCTTAGACTATTCTATAGGCTTAATTTTAGATATAATATGAAAACTGAAGTTTTCATAGGAATAGATAGTTATAATCTTAGATCGGCAAGCTATCTTTGAATTTAGGATAATAATTGTTTGCTTACATACATGATGTCTTATTTGAACTAATTCAATAATTCATCATGAATCTTTGTAGTTATTATGCATATGATAAATAAGGAATTGGATATATATTCAATAGGCACTTATGTAATTATTTACTAAGTGTTTAATTGTTAGTATTTATGTTAATTAGGAATCAGATCTTGTGAGCTATCTCCTTGATCTAATCACTCCATCTTAATTCTAATTCTTTAAAGCTTCTTTTCCCATTAAGTTAAGTTGTCTCTCGATTGAGAGAAGGGTTACCCTTTCCTCCAATCGAGATAGGTTAGATTAATTGCATTGTAGACTTAGTCTTGCATGTGTTATCCTAGATCTTACATTTTAGAAGTCCCCTTTTGAGGCAAAACCTTAGATTGTTTGGTTGTTCCAGAAAAACAACTTAAGTACCATTCTTATTTCTTGACCAGCTCGAAGAATTGATCTGATGGCCCTTGCTATTAGCAATTAAAGACATATTTAAAGTTGACAGTGGTTGGGAGAAGGTAAATGGACCTAATTGAACCATTTCGAGCCACTATCCCAAACAAAAAAGGATTTTTTTCAAGGTCTGGACTGGGTGGTTATCCCCAATGTTGTTGGAGTGAATTTCGAGGCATCAACATGTGGTGACCACTTCAATGGTCGTGACCACTATCAGGCGAGTGTGGTAGGTGAGCAAGAAAAAATTTAATCCATCACCCTTCGCCCTTTCTCTCCACCCAATCCAAATCCACCACGTGTCTCCCCCATGCCATATATTCATTTTTCCACCTAAAAACCCCCTCGAACCGACTGTTGCACCCCATGATCTAGATGTTTTAATTTAATCTTGTCGATTTCAAATTTTTCTATGTCTAGCCTCTCTAACTTTTCATAGCTATCTTTGCTTGACTGTCAGCGGATTTAAGTAGCTTCATGCACCTACCACACCCAATTCCCTTCACTTACTAGAGAAGCTTCGACTACTCTCCTTAAGAAGAAATGAATAAAGCCAAGGGGAAAAAGAAGGAGCCTCCACAAAAACCATCAGGTCCATTCAGGGTAACCATTGATGAAAAATTACCAAGGGAAAGATTATTTACAGATATAGTTTGTACCGGGGATTCTGGACATTCCTCGTGTGAATTTATTTACAAATATTTTGAAGATGAAGGCCCCAAGGTGACAGTTAGAATAGTTGTAGTTGACAATGAAACCCTAACTTCAGAGGCAATTCCACTGTACATTGCAAACTCTTTCTTACATAGAATTGGAGTGAGGCCTCAGATTTTTCCCTATATAGATATGGTTAGATGGGTTGTTGAAATGGTAGATATTACAGAAAGGAATTTCTACACCCAGATAGGCACCATAATTGGTTTGTTCATCACAAAGTCCTTCCAGAAGATGTATCACTTTCCAGACCCTCAATGCATCTACAAAGAAAGGTATGTGGAAGACTTATTTAAAAAGCACGAGGATATAGCTCATTTTATCAAAGAATGGAGGAATGACTCAAACAAAAACAAAATATAAGAAGATGGTAAGTACTCTATAGATTCACTCGCTTCCCCTTTTAGTCAAGTTGCTGCCATGCTTTACAGATTGCATACATATCCAAATGTCTCTGAATTCCCTGACAGTTGGGTTCCTTTAATTGATGGAGCTTTTAAGGGGTACATTTTTTATTGGGCCACTATACTATCCAACAATTTTGCCAAACACATTTTGTATTCCTATTTTACTCGTGGTGTCTCCGAGAATAAAATCCCTCCATTTTATATGTCAACCTACATCATGGACTCTCTCTGTTATTCTCTTGATTTTCCAACCATGGGATGGAAGTGGACCATCTCTGATCCCTCACCAATTCATATTTATCACAATGTACTTTGGGAGACCAATTATTTTGGTCATTTTTATCATATTTGTCACAAGGTCATGATCCCAATTTATGAAGTTATATTTGAAACCAAACCCCCTAGGATGTCTCAAGAAGCTATGGAAAACCTTAGGAAAATTGGGAATTGGTTTGGTGAAGAGTCATTCACATATATTAGAGTCTTGGGCAACCATGCACACCCACATGTCTTGCCACTCTATGTTCCAGACAAGCTGCTATGCAGGGAAGTAGCATACCAAACAGTTGGTCATGGGATTACCAAAGCCTTAAAATATTCCAACAAGAAGGTTTGGCCTCAATTCCCTCTACCTTTTGGAATCTTCTCTTTGGCCAATTATGGACATGTTGAAAAGGAGTTGAAACCTATTGAGGTATTAAATTTAGCCACCATTTCAACTAGGCCTTATGACCCAGATGGAGTAGTGAAACAGGTGGCCCTAACATCTGGTATTAGAAGAATCCTCCACCAAGAAAACAAGTTTAATGGATTATTCTCCGAAGTAGCTTGTTATGATTCTATTTTGAATAGAGTGAATGAAGAGTTATCATTTCATGAGTGGGAACAGTTCCTCGCCTTTAGAAATGCAAGACTAGCCCCCTACCATTAGATTTATTGTAGCTTCTTATGCAAGAAAAATATCTTTAAAGAAAATCACAACATCTACTCAGCAGGGGAAGTCCTCCCAACCGGTGGTTCCTCCTCAACAACAATAAATAATAACAATCGATTCTTTAGATACTAGAGGAGAGGTTCATACAGTAACACCAAAGAGTGGAACAAGTCTAGGACTAGTTTGATATGCCTTGAAGAAATCCAAGCAAGGTGAATGAGGGAAAGAGATCCTAGAGGGAGAAATTATTTTTCAACAACAGACTCCATTAAGTAATCCATGTTCTTAGAAGTACACCATTCCAGAGAAATCTATAACTGAGAAGATACCATTGGTTACCTGACTTGAAGTAGAGATTATTCCAATGAATCTTACTTCAGAGATCTTTCTCGACATTAAAGATATTTCTCTAATGGATATTTGTTACAACCCTGTGCAAAAAGCTATGGTAAAAAGAGGAAGGAATAAAAGGAATATAAATTATTCCTAGGCCTTAGTACTAAGGAAAAATTCACAAGTTGCTACTCTTGAAGTTCTCTGGAAAGGTACTTCAATTGCCCCTGGTGATGAACTTGGAAAGTTAACTCAATTCACATGTGCATATGGTTTTTCCTCCATGGAAAATTCCATTGATGTACAATAATTGTTAAGGGAGAAGGATGAGAAGATTTACTCTCTAGAACACTCACTAATCAATAAGAAAGAACAATTGAAAGCACAATGGAAAGATGAATTAGATCAAATGGAGATTACACTAGAAGAACTACAAAAATAGTTCAATTCCCTTTAGATTCAACATGCAGAGGAGATCAAGGAAAAAGATAAACAACTTTAAGAATCTCAACAAAATATAAAACAATTACATGTCGAGACCTTTCAGTTGGAGGATTTCAAACAGGAGGTCGATGATTTAAATGTAAAGTTACTGAGGCAACAACAAATATTTTGTGAGAAGTTGAATTTGATTCAGGAACAATGCAGACTGAGAAATGCTTTGACTAATGAGTTAGTAGAAATGATCTCATGTTTTGATGAAGCCAAGAAGGATCTCAATGAAATGTTAGAATGGAAAGAGAGTGTTGAGGGGAGGAAATCTGACTTTCTCATAATCGATGCAATGCATAAATAAGGCATTCTTAATAGATGGAAAGCCAGGATAACTCATCAGTGATTCTCGTGAAATGTTAAATTCCCTAGTTGAATCCATTAAAGATTCCTTACTCAAATCAAATCTCATCTCTAGCTATCCAAAGGATTCCTTGCCAGATATGGAGAGCTTGCTTAGAAATTGGCTTCAATAAGGGGCCAAGTTCACAAAGAAGGTTAACCAATTGAGTAAACTTAATCTTAAATCCAACTAGAATTTATTGGTCAAACCTCACACCAATTGGTTAGTTTTAAAGTCACTTACCAACATCTCCATTAAGATGTTACCACTGTTGTGAGAGGCTATCTTCAACAGCTAGATGCAAATCAAGTATTTTTCCCCCATTGAGCTATTGATGCTTATAAACATTCAAAAATCATGGCAAAGATGGATAGTGGAGCATGGGTCCACTTCAAGAGATCAAGTGAGCCAACAATGAAGATTTTTTTGATTTGAAATCATGACAGATCACTGTCATTTTACATTTTGTTAATATTTTATTTTCAAGAAGGAATCAAGTTTGTTATGTAATAATTAGGACAATTAGGCCATCAAGATGCTTGCACATCATATTAGTTTAGACAATTGGAGCACTTCAAGATATTTTTGTAACTATTTTTTTTGGTACTCTCCCTACAAAAGGGAAGAAAAACTTAGTAGTAGGGGTTCGATTTTCTATTCTAGAGGTTGTAATCTTCTGTAAGTTTTTCAAGTTTTGAAGCTTATGAGATGTATGTTTTTCCTAAAGATTAATGAATATGCTTTTGGTGATTCCAAGCACTGATATGTGAAGTATGTGTTTCTGTCCTTGTTTACCATTTTTCATATGTGTTTCTTTCATCTTACAAATCATGTAATTGAAGTTGCTAGAACCCAGTCTTGTATGTCAAATTTATCTATGTTATGCTATGAAAAATGGTACTTGTAATATGTGACATGAAGGCCTTAAAATGCACTCCATGGTTTCTAATTTCGTTTCCTTTGTTTCTTCATAATTCTGCTGGAATTTAGTGCACATGATTCTATCACTAGCCCTCAGCACCCAATGTCCTTGTGTTATCTCTTCCTTCGCCTATACTAAAATAGCTAAAGAAACTTTGCTATCTATGTGTAGGGAACCATGGTTGAACATTAATTATTCGAAACGAAGTATTGTTAATATGTGAAATGTGATTTACCTCTGAGTGAAATAATTGAATCATATTTAAATCATTTTACATTTAACTCTTGACCAACGCTGATATATCTTCAAGAGACACTAAGATGTCCTAGGCACTAGCCCTTCTTGTTATGGGAATAAGTACCCTAGGACTTTGTGTTGGAACCCCAATGGAGCAAAAGAGAACTACAATAAGAAACACTCATACAACTTAGAAATCATGCTTATATAAACAAACTATGTGAGAGCGACCATACCCGGATGTCCTTCATTTGGGTAGATCCAGCAGGGTTTAGACCCTCTGCAACTCCTGATGATCTTTGAACCTGAAAATCATCCAATTCAAACATACATTGCAACATATAGATAAATCATTTTAATGAAACTAACGTTGTATCATATAAGAAAATGATTATTTATACATCAAAATAACATTAAGATATGAATTACAACGCTATTTGATGCATAACACAGTTAATCTCAAAAACAAGACAACGCTTATTTTTATTGTAGAAATCTATAACTAACACGGAGAGAATTCACCCGAGTCTTCTTCTTCTAGCTCCAAGCGGAACCGTCCTCCAGATCCGTCCAGTCCCAGTCTTCAACAACCTCCTTCCATAACCAATACCATGATATCTCAAGCAAGAGGGAGAATATCAACAATCAAGGAAACAAGGGTTTCCTGAAACTTGGGGAAGTGCTTGAAGCACAGGGATACTTCAGACTCAGTCAGGGATAATCTTAGTATAATAACTCTATCTCTTCTCCTCCTTAAGGCCTTCCCATAGAAGTCTATTTATACTTCTCCCAATTAGTTTTTTAGTTGGGAAACAGTTGGGAAACAGTTGGGCCACAAGCACTAGGAGGTAATCAATAGGTAAAACCTGTGAACTCCACCCAAAATTAAGGGAATTGTTTTTTTTTTTAAGTGTTTTAACACATATACACTGGTTGGGTATTGACTAACCCATGTGTACACGCTTTTATCTCAGGGAAAAGTAGCGTATAGGGAATAAAACACTGTTTTTAAAATATTTGGACCAAGTCTGGAAGGAGGGGTTGTCCTAGGCCATAAACCAAGTGTCACAAATACCAAGGGTGGTAAATGGTGCTATAATAGATGCCCCCTAATATATAAGGTCAGAAGGGGTACATGATGGTCGAAATGTATTAAGTATATGGAAAGAACCCTGCCGAGACTGAGAAGGACTTCACCAGAATTTAGCCTACCAAGCCATCAAAAGAGATCAGAAAGAAACTGCTATATGAGGCGGGCATACCCATGCTCAGAGAAAGTAAATCATGTCCACATATCAAGTACAAGTGGATCCAATATGTATACAAGTATGGATCACCTAATCATGATCGAAAAAATACATGTCTGAATATCACATATAAGAAGATGATCAATGAAGCTGAAAGATGAAGTTGATCACTGATGTCAAAAATGATCCCAATAGTACCAAATGAACATGATGGAATAAAATGATACTACATCGCAACTCGGATGCCAGCATATAAGATGTCGCTGTGAAGAACTACAACATATACGGTGGATGGTGTCAACTAGTAGTAACAGGAGCAACTGACAAGTGAACCAAAACATGTTGATGCAACCCGAGGTCTTCACTGACCGCCGTGGTACATTTCTACACAATGGGAATAAATGATCTGAGGTCGACCACGTGAGAAATCATTTGATTACCGGTCATTGATGTATACCGTTAACAAACACGAGACTACTCACCGATAATGATAATGAGAGTCAAGGTACCCAGTACAATCTAACAAGTGTGAATGAATGAGCTAAAGTCGAACACCTGGAAGAATCTATCAATCAGGGGACAATGATGGTTTCCCACTATCGATAGTGAAGGAATCTGCCACTGATGACTACAAACCCCAAGGTACTACCAAATGGACTCTAGATCTTTGTCCCAGAGAAATGAGCTGTAGTTGATAGGAAAAGATATGCTAGAAGGAAGGCATTAAGGCATCCTTCATCAATCTAATGCAAGTGTAACCCATAGGCCAATAATGTTGAAGGAATCAGGCAAAAAGGATGTAGTAACCCAACCGAAGCACATTTCCGGCATACACAAGATGCAGCTAGCACATGATAGAAACACTATGAACCAATCAATAATGAAAGCTGACACAGAGGCAAGGAATCCACCAATAGGGTCAAATGGAAACCAAGGCACTGCATGAATCCCAATGTGTGATAATGAAAGCTGATTTCGAACACAAGGTAAACCACTTAGTCAAAGACCCATGATATTGATTGATTCTGAGCACAAGGTGACCTATCAATAATGAAAATAGGGCCAGGGTGCAGCTGTAGGCTTGCCCTCAGAGAAATATGTCATCGTCGATAAGGACAAGACCCGCTAGCAAGAAATCAATGGGGACCTTCTCAAATTGACACGAGCAAAGGACCAATATAACTGTTGAGATGACAAACATGACACTGACAACCAGGGATGGCCGACTGAAAAAATAGGTCAAGAGATACCGCAGAGAGGCCGACTCAAGCTTACTTCCCTTGAAAAAAAGCACAACTCAATGATGACTATATGGCAGCATAGTGCGTCATGCACGAGGCACGAGTGAACTCTCCATATGATTGGAAGAGATAACCAATCGGAGGAGAACTGACTCAATAACAAGGTTAAGGTGTACCTAAGTTAAACTAAATCCCGCCCAAAATGGAGGAGAGACTTTCTTTTGAGTGCTTTGTTCAAGGGAAACACCACTAACTCTAGCTACCAACAATATATGGAAATGTTGTCCCATTCCCGCTCTTTTTGGAATATATATATATTTTTTGGTCTTTTTATTTAAGCAGGAAAAAGAATAAAAGAGTGCTATAGTACAGTGGAAGAACGAGTGTCAGAGAAACAGATGATCTAGTTCTTGGGATGGGAACAATCCTATGCTCAATGCAGGGAGGTGAAATTGGTCAAGGACACTCAAAGGGATGTTCCTTCCATGGGTCAAAGGATGCGTCAAGTTGTAGAAGCTAAGTGATTTCATGGTTGATTTTGCATAAGACATGGTCAAATAAGTGGCTTAAACTAGATTCCAAGTGAAGCCAGCTCAAGGCCAAAAGGTGCAAATAGTCAAAATGCAATACAGTAGTAGAACTCAATGCAAAGGAGCCTTTAGGGTATAAGGCCAGAAATAAGCGTAGAAGCAAAGAGAATGTGTCTTCAATGCACAAGTCATGGCGGGACTAAAGAGGACTCCCGAGCCTACTCAGTATAACAGCATGGGCAACCAATGTCAGCGAGGTTCTAACTATGATGCCCATGTAAAGGATGGCTCTACCATCGCATCATGATTTAAAAATCTGTGAGTGAACATGGTTTGCTAATCAAGACACGATGGGGTTGACCCTATGGCTAATGTACCGCTGAACGGAGGCTAGTATGCAAGATGCAATAGAAAAAATTCCCTAACCTATATGCCAGTGAGTGAACGATACCTACCATGACGGGTTAGCAGTCATGGGACCGAAATAAGATCTCGAAGAAGTCTCCAAAATATCTTGAAAAAATAACCCATTCTCAACAATCCAAGCCCACAAGTCAAAAAATTCATGAGAAGAAAAATCAAGTTTTGAAAAAATATTTTGCAATTTCAAAGCTATATAATGACTTTTGGACTCACAGTTTTTTTTTTTTTTTTTGGAGCAAAGAGCTGTGGATCAAAAAGGAGCAAACTTGCCTCTAAACAATTGGACTGTTCAAATCACACCAAAATTATCAGGTAACCCTCAAATCATGCTTGCAATGTTTTGTGATATTTTTTAGAAGTTTTCATTAAGATTTGACCATGGGAATTCATGCCAAAAAATCCAACTCTGCGTACATGTGGGTTGGATGTGATCAACCCACGTATACGACGGCCCTACACGCGACTGTGTGTAAAGGGAACGCAAGTGTACGCGAGTTGAAGTTTAAACAAAAAATCTAATGGTTGAAACTTAAATTTTTCAGGATGACCATCACATGGAGAGAGAGAGAGCATACCACAATTGAAAATGAGGTAATGAATGACCAACATGCACTAGATGCATTGAGAGGGTGTGGCTTATTGAAATTTTTCAAAATGCCAAACATGAAAGCCAACACACACCTGCTCAAACTGCTGATCCACTATTGGAGTGTAGAGGATGGTGCCTTCATGATAGATCAGATGCCTTTACAGATAGAGGTTGAAGACATCTACTTTATTAAAGGTCTCTCCTGAAGAGGGGAGGTCATGCATTCAACTGGCAGGACAAGGGGTAGTCTTTCAGTAGAAGACTATGTACACATATACTGTCCTGGACACCCAGAAAAGATTGGAAGTCAGATTCCAATCAAACACGTGGAAAGTTTAACTCTGAGAATTCTACTATTTACCATTGCGAGGATAAATGGATCAACTTCACTGCATCAGGCTTCACGAGTGTCCATGAGCCTGGTAGTGGAGTGCCTTACCATGGTTTTCGACTGGTGCATGCCTCTTATGACCAACATCAAGGGCTAGATGACCTCTATTTAGAAGGGTCAGACAAAGAAATTTGGATATGGGACTATCTTATGCTCATTCTTCTTTGAGAAGGTACCCGGGCTACGTCCCAAAGTATTTGTCTCTATCAGTAGCCCTTGAGATCCTCGGATGGGTAGATGGGCTGACTTGATGAAACGCCTTGGAGGCGGGGACGTGCCTAGGATGACTTTCGATGATGAGTTTTTTGCTTGGTGGGATCAATAGATCATCACAGTCGAAAACTACCCGTATGCTGGTATGGATTTCCTACGAGATCCAGACTTGGTGTTGCCATCGAACGCAGCATGGGGAGACATAGGTAACAATTTTTAAGTTTTTGTAAATTTTTAAGATTTTTTTTCATTTTTAAATATGAAATGAACTTAGAAATATTTTTGATGAGACAAAATACTAAAAAAAATGACCATGTTCCAGATGTGGGTCCAGTGAGACTAGATGGATTTCCAAGGCATAGGTGTTGGGGAAGAGGCGCTGAAGAGGAAACAACTAAAACAAAGAGAGTCTTATATGTAGTTCAGAGAAACTTGGTGAGGCTTACTCACCAGGTACCTATGATAGCCATAGAGGACCTACCTGAGGAGATGCAGCGCCGCGTGGTAGGGGTACCACAGGACTGGGTCCACATACTTCGGTGTGTAGCCAATGCAGTAGTTAACTTTTTAGCCGCTCATCCTAAGCTGGGTCGATAGACAGATTGGACATGATTATGGGCATGGACCCAAATTTTGAGGGCATTTTGTCCCAATTTTGTATATTATTTTTTGAACACTTTATCTATACACAGGAAATTTTATGATATATATACAGATCCAAATTTTTGATGTTTGTTTAATTTGATGAATGATTAATATGCCAATCTAATGCTTGATTAGAAATAGAGTCTGCTAATGAATTCTCCGATCGTGGAATGTGAACATATGTAATATAAAAAATGATCATTGCAAAACTCTCACTCTCAAAAATTGGCGATATAAATAAGGATCACGAACTCGATAAATGTTATTTAATTGTGACACTACCAGCTGTGAGTCAAGATAAACTACCAACGAATCAATCCCATAAGAAATTTCTTCGGATAGTAAATTAATAACGGCAGTATATTCGGAAATGTTATTCGAAGCAGGACCAATACATACTCCCCTCGACACTATCAACTAACCAGATGGATAATAAATCACCCAAGCTGCAGAAGCAATATTCCGAGTGTGTCGACTAGCACCATTGGTGAATCCAAAATATATCATTTCATCCATGAACACCTGCCAAAGCAGATCAAAAATGTCGATATCATAAAATGCCCAACAAATATGTACAAAAATACAATATATACAAACAAGAAATTGCTCGGCTGGAACCTAAGCAAAATACTTCTTAAGGTAGAAGCCATTACGAGGCTCCGCCAACTTGTTCCCTTCAAAATTGACTAATTCATAAGCCCCTTTTCCAAAAACTCATTTTACTATAAAGGGACCGTACCACATAGACTTGAATTTGCCTACCCCCAAGGCATCTTTATCTTGGTCATAGACTAAGACAAGGTCTCCTTCAGAAAAGACCCGAGGACAGACAGCTCTATCATACTGAGTTTTAACCCTTTTCTTATTGGCCTCATTTATTATGGCAGCATCTCGATGCTGCTCATCGAGATGTTCCAAATGGACAAGGCGTTCTTCGAGACTAGACGTCTTTGGAAGAAGTTCTATAGCTAGCTTAAGGGACGGAATTTCACATTCGATAGGAAAAATATATTCCAGCCTGTAAACTAATTAAAAAGGAATAAAACCAGTGGCAGTCTTCACCGAGGTTCGGTATGCCTAGAGAGCCGGGTACAACATGATGTGCCACTTGGAGCGATTTTTGTTGATTTTACTTTGCAGGATAGTCTTGAGGGACTTATTCATGGCTTCGATTTGCCCATTGGCCTGAGGATAATATGGAGATGAATGATCCTTCCGAAAGCCCAACTTGAGAAACAATTTGATCATTAGTTGATTCCAGAAGTGACTGCCATGGTTAATGACAATCTCTCTCGGGATACCAAAACGTGAAATAACATGATTGAAGAGAAACAAGGTTGTTGTTTCACTATCGTTTTTGTAAGTAGGCATGGCCTCAGTGCACTTCGTAAAGTAGTCTACGACCACAATGATGTACTTGTGACTTTCCATCGAAGGCGGATTACAAGTATTAAAGTTAATGCCCCACTTCGTAAATGGACTGACAGTGATAATAGGAAAAAATGGAGCTGGATGCGTGCACATTTTTCGAGTATAGATTTGATAAGGGTGGCAACGTTTGACTGCTTCAATACAATCTTTGAAAATTGAAGGCCAAAAGTAGCCGACACGCAAAATTTTCTGGGTTGTTGCAAGCCCTGATAGATGACCACCACAAGCTCCACTGTGGCAATCATTGAGTACAGATTCTGCTTCCTCCAAAGTTAAGCAACGCCTAAGGATTGAATCAACCCCTCTGTGATATAATGTATCACCAATGATAACATAGTTTTTAGCAAGGTGACGTAACTTTCGACGCTCATCCTTGGAGGAAGCAGGCGGGAACTTTGAAGTCTGGAGATATATGATGATATCTCCATACCAAGGATCTTGTGAAGAAATGAGGAATAAATGTTCGTTGGGGAAATTTTCCTCATAAACAATGTATTCCTCACAAGGCAGCTTCGAAATTAATTTTGCAAAAACCAATGACTTCTTAGACTTGGCTGACAAGAAATCGAGATCAAATTTTTGTAAAATAACAATCCAACGATTGTATTTTCCCCCAATCACTCGCCTAATGAGGACAAATTGAAAAGGATTGACAACCGCTAAGACGAACGTTTTGCATAGCAGAATATATTGACGAAGCCACTGGACAGCATGGACAGCTTCCAAGGCCAATTTATTGATTGGAGAATAGCGTAGTTCAGGACCTACTAAACCTTGACTCAAGTAGTAGATTACATGCTCAGTGAGAGAATCATCCTCCTGAACCAAAACAATACCTATGGTTGATTTTGCCACTACAAGATACAAAAGGAAATCTCTGCCATAATCTAGTGGACTCAACAATGGAGCAGAGATTAATGCTTGCTTCAAGGCATCAAAAGATCACTGTGAAATTTTGTCCCATAAAAATAGAACTCCTTTCTTAAGCAAACGCATAAATCCTTTGGTAATCTTGGCGTAATTTGCTATAAATCTTCTCAAGAAATTTGCCTTTCCTTGGAGACTTTGAAGTTGTCAAATGGAAGATAGGGGAGGAAACTGAATTATTCCCTCAACCTTGAAAGGATCTACCCAAATCCCTTCATTCGATATGATGAACCCTAACAACCGACCGGATGTGACCGCAAAAACAAATTTATTCAGATTCAACCAGATTTTATAAAAACAACATCTCTCAAAAACTAATCGAAGGTGGCTGGGATGATCGATTCTCTTTCGAGAACGAGTAGCTAAGTCATCCAAGTATGCTTTGATAACATGTTTGATGTCGTGGAAAGCATAAGACATGGCCCACTGAAACGTAGCTCCAGCATTTTTAAGACCAAAAGGCATCTTCTTGTACGCAAACGTGCCCCAGGGACAAATAAAAGTTGTCTTATGCTGGTCCTCTGGATGGATAGTAATTTGATTGTAACCAGAGAATCCGTCCATGAACAAAAAAATTTGATTACCCGCACATTCATCAACAATTTGATCAATAAAAGGTGTGGGGTAATTGTCTTTTGGACAAGCTTTATTCAAATCCCTAAAGTCAATGCACACTCGGATCGTTCCTTGCTTTTTATCTACCGGGACTGGATTGGAAACCCACTCTGTTAGAGGAACGAGGTATATGAAACCCGCCTTAAGCAACTTTTCAACTTCAGCTTTAATAGTTGCTGCTTTTTGAGGATTGACCGGTCAAAGCTTCTAACGAATAGGTTTGGCATTTTCATACGTCTTGATCTCATGCTGGACTATAGATGGATCAATTCTAGGCATTTCCTCATAAGACCAAGCAAACACATCTCGAAACTCTTTAAATAGGTCAGTGTAAATTTGAATCTCTTCAGGGGAAAAATCGGCTCCGATGAAGACATTTTCTATAATGTTAGGATTCCTAGAGATGTTTATAGGTACATTTTTTGAGATAACCGACATATTGTCTTTGGAAAATAATTGTGCTTGAGCCAAAGGGTTTGAAACTGTAGAAACATCACTAGTAAGTAGAGAACTTGGATTCGACTTCATGCAATGGAGGAAGAAAATATGAACAATGATGTAAATCTTCCCACGGTCGATCTACACCCATCATTGCTTCTAAAATTGCTTCTTCAGATGGTAAAACTGTATCTAAGCAATCCAGAGTAGAAGTAGAGTCAAGGGTCCAAGCTGGAGCCACATCACCATCTAACTCCTCCTATGAAAAAGGAGTGGGATGGTTGTCTGTAGAGTTAACGATAGGATGATAGCTAAGCTCTATTGTAGACATGGGAAATGCCATTCCACCAACCTGCCCTCCATCTAATGTGGTCGTAGATGAAGGTAAGGTCCAAGGGTCTGAAAAATAATGAGTTTGAAAGAAATCTTCCCATGAAGGCCCCTTGGAGGATGAAATTGCATTGATTCTAGCTATAGGAGGGGGAAGGTCAAATATACCCATCAACAAAGAGTACATCCCAACTCCTAAATTCTCAATAGGTTGACGGGGGTTATCCACCAATGGAACGGTAGAATTTGAAGTTGCACGAGAGTCACCTGGAGAATAATCTAACTGATCAATTTTAACAATTCTCCCCTCATGAGGAAAATAGAGGATGCAGAATAAAGATGAAACTATGGAATCCATCTTGTAAATCCAATTCCTTCCTAATAGGAGGCTGTAATCTAGGTTGGCATCAACAATTTCTACCTCAATATTAGAAACCTTTCTTGTAACACATATAGGAAAGGTCAAGATAATTCCATGTGGCCTATGAAAATGTCCATCAAATGCTGTCAAGAGAGTCAATGAAGGAACAACTGAGGGTGATCCAATGGCCTTCCAACATGACATAGATATTACGCATGTGGAAGCTCCATCATCTATAACTGTCTGAAAAATATTGGTTTTACGGTAAGTGGACTTTATCTGGAAAGACATATGGTGAGGAAGTATGTTTTTGACATTCAGCGTATCAAAAGTGAGCACTAAAGAATTTTTTGGATCCACCGCCTCGACTGCCGAAAGAAAAGAAATTCTTTGAGCAGGACACAACTGGAGTACCTCCAATGTAGACATAACACAAGGACTTTGAGCCAGATCCTCTACAATCGAGTAGTTATGGGTTGCCCTAGCATTAGTCTTAAGAGTCGAGCGCTTTGCGAAACCTTTCGGTATTGGAGGTATAGACTCAGCAGAGGGTCGCTCAATATGAAGTGGGTCCATGTTTTCGGGAACAGATTTAGCCTTAGATGTTTCCATTTCACCATAATCGCATGCTTGTGTAGCAATGTCGACATGAGAGTTCGTCATATAAACATTTGAGGAATTTTCCCCTTCCTAGTTGCCCCTTGTGGAGGTACCAGGGTTCAAGTTCATGCCAACAAGTAATTGTTGCCCATGGGGAAAAGGGTTAGTCAAGACATCTTGGGAGCTATAGGACCCTCACTGCACTAACAAGCGTTAAGCATTTTGAATCTTAGGCAAAGGTGAGTCAGATGATCTCCATTGCATAAATTGCATGGAAATTTAACCTTTTTCTTGGACTCTTTTCTACCCTCAACGACACCGTTTCCGGGCTTGTTTGCATTGCCCTTCCCTTCCTTGTTCTTCTTCTTACCTTGTCCCTTCTTCTTCCCATCGGATTTTTGATTTACTTTGGGGTTAGAGGCCTGGATGACATTTATAGAGGTAGGTTGGGAAGGTAGAGGTGTAGCCGATGCTGCCTGGTTAGAAGAAGCAGTTTGTAGAGGCAACTACTGCAATTGGTTCAAAAGGTTCATCGTATTTGTGTCAATTGATCCAACTATTCCATTAGCATGAGGGTTTGGCTAAATCAACCTTGGATCTAGGAGCATCAGGTAGGATTTTCTTAAGAGTCCCAGA
The DNA here is from genome assembly GCA_031772625.1 of Pinus tabuliformis. NCBI lineage: Eukaryota > Viridiplantae > Streptophyta > Pinopsida > Pinales > Pinaceae > Pinus > Pinus tabuliformis. Next base: position 1,063,673,140 of record CM062805.1, on the reverse strand, counting down.
TTGAAAATATATCTGTTCTAATTGTTGGGCTCGAAAAATAGCCTGCACTTATGAATAAACACCGGAAAGAGAAACATCCTTTGAGATCTCAGGTTGTAATTATTTGAGAAACCATTCGAGATGAAACTCTGGTGGAATTTCAACTTTGATAAGCCTTTTTCTCCATCTCCATTCCTGGATATGATCCAAAATGTGAGTTGTCGTGTCTTGATGAAAGTTGGCCAGAAGCTCAGTTCTGGCTTCATAGCAGACATGCAACTGAAAATGGTTCAAGAAAATATTAGCCAAATCAGCGAAATAAGTATAGGTGCCCCTTGGAAACTCTACATACCATTTGGTTGCATTCCCAATTAGGGTGCGCTGAAATAACCTCAACCTAATTGAATCATCTATCAGGGAGTTGGATGAGCACCATAAGTGAAATGTGGTTACATGGTCTCCCGGGTCTTCACCATTCCCTTCGAACTTTGGAATATCCAATGGAAGTTTAGTTGGGACCGGAGGCCAAGTCGAATTGTACCTAATTGGATCATTCGTCAATTTAGTTAATTCTGGAAAATTAAGCGTGGCTAGAAAAGGAAGTCGTGGAGGACCTTGGGAATTCCATTCGGAATGGGCGAGGTTCCCGAAGGTCTTAAAAGAATGACCTGGATTTTGAAAGGCGCTAGGTTGCTCAAAGTAACTTGTAGAGCCTATTGAACCAAAAGGTGATCCTTGTGGTCCAGAAAAATTCGAAGTTTGACCAACTCCTACCGAAAATCCTCCGTAATCAACGAAGTTACCCCCTAACAAAGTATTGAAAGAGCTGACAGCCCCTGATAAGGGTTCCATGCGTTAGAAAAGGGTAAAAAAATTTGAAATGAATTAACCGAAGAATACGGAATATTCCCTTGTTGGTCGAAAAACTGATTCCCAGCTCCTATCCCACTAACCGCAGGGTTTGTCCAACTCTAGAAGGGGTTACTGCCTTGACTTGTAAAAGGAAAAGGCATTGACCCTATTGTCGGATTGGAATGTGGTATATGACCACTTCCAAATGGGAAACCCTGAAAAGAAGCTGATCCACTTATCATGGATGTAGAGGACGTTGATGGTATATTTAAAGGAACTGAAGGAATACCTTGAGATGGCATTCTAAAAGGGAAGAATCCAAAACTGGATGCAACAACTTGATAACTTCCACTCGTCGATGGAATGGAAGTAGACCCAAATATGTAGTGTTGGGAGTGTTATAAGGGATGGAAATAGTTCCTCCTCCTTGTAAAAATATGGGAGTCTGCATGCTTGCAACACTCGTCATGGATGGCATGCTTACAACAATGGTCATTGAAGGGATAGATGTATGTGGACCTGGGCTCGAAGGCCTGTGAGTTGGAGTTCCAATGTATAACAAAACGTCTAGATGATCAGGAGGAAGAGGAGAATTTGGAGCTGCTACTAACTCTAAAAGCTCTTCTACTTCAATACTATCTTTCGACTGAAAGAGTACTCGAGAAAGAACTGGTGTGTTCCTCTCTAACTCTGTACTGATACCAGGTCTATCCTTTGAACTAATGCCCCCAAGCGGAGGATTAATCCTCGATGCACCTACTGCCACTGGTTGGAAACCATTGGTAGAATCGCTCCTACACTTTCTAGGAGAAGGCTCCGGACTCATAGGTGAAAGCCCACGAAGTCTACGAGATCGTCGAGATGGTCGGTCAACCACTTTGAATTATTTAAAAAATCTACTTAAAGACTCAAGAAAATTATAAAGTTAGGCTGACTAGGAGCACAAAATACTCACTAAAATGTCCCTAAAGATATCAGCAATTAAACAACTTCCAAGTATTTCCGCTCCAGGTGATTAGGACTGAACACCAAAATACAAGAAAGTTAAGAATAAGGGCCTTCCGAAAATAGTCTGGGCTAATTATGCTCCAGGCCTACTAGTGAAGGTATTAGAGGTAGTTACGCTAACTTCTAGACAACAACCTTTTCCGGTGCAAGCCCCCAAGTTTTGCAAGGGTGCCCTCTAGAAGTACTGCTGAACGTGATACAACATCAACATCAGATGCCATGGGACTCCCCTCTGTAGCCACCTGTGTGATTCCTAGGATAGGAAACTATGGTCACCAACTCGTATCAGAAGCCGAGCAGAACAATCGTGAGGTAGGATCCGACAAGTAAGGGAGGGGGTATCTCTCGTCCTTATCTTCACGAACCCTCATGCTTTACTCCTAGTCATGGAGCTTTACCGGTCTCCCTAACGCTATTGGATTTCACTCTTTAATCAAACTTATACGTTTTGTAATTTAGAGCAGCCTTGGATAGTTAACTCTCCTCTTGCCTTATCCAAGGCCTTAATAAACCTAAACTTGTTGGTGTATTTTGATGAAAATACAAAAGTTCTAGTTTATTTTAATTAAGTGCTTGATTTTAATGGCTGTTCTTTTAAGTCAGGGGTTTATATGGAAATGAAACCAATGGTGTTTATATGATGCAAAAGAAATCAATGAAAAACTAACTACATGAATGCAATCATTTGTTCTTCAATGAAAAGATATTTCTACGTGGGTTCTATGAAACTTTTATAAAGAAAAAAACTTTTTCTTTTCTTTTCTTAAGACACACTCCACACATACAAAAACTAAAGAGACTATTGATACTTTAAAAATGCAAAACTACCCTAATGCAAGGTGTAATGGAGATGCAAGATCCTAAATTACTCTAAAAAGGAACGAAAGCAAGCCAACTTAAGTGTTGAAAAGAATACAAATTTTGAATGCAAAATTCTCTCCAAACAAGAAGGGAAAATCTCAAATGATCACAATTCACTTTCACAAATCAAGAGAAACCAAAATCGAACTTGGCAAAAGATTTTTTTTTTTAAGATCTTTTCCTTTTCAAGAAACAATCAAAACAACCTTTTGAAAGAACTCTAAATGCCATTGGAACTCAAAGACCGAAAAAGGAGCACAAGGAGTCTTTGCAAGTTACAAATTCGACAACGAATGTAAGCTTGAACAAAAAGGCTTCTACTTGTACTAAATGACCCAAACATCATCAAAGGGCTTGACAAACTGATCAAGAAGTTAGGAAAGAAATACTTTCAAATTCGTCAAATGAAAAGCTTCCAACAAGAAAGAAAAGCTATAAGGCCACAAAATGATGCAAAGCAAAGCAAGTAGACCAACAATCGAGCTTGACACTAAGATTGAAAACAATCTTCTGTTCTGGAGGATCAGAACAATCAAGAACCTCTGTACGAAGTCTTGCGTCAAAAGCAAACCTAGGCCAAATCTTTTCAAAGTGGAAGAGACTTCAAAATAGTAAGCTTGCAGAATAATGAAATTCTTCAGATAGAAACTGACCACTCAGAGACTAAACAGGCCAAGAAGCAAATCTTTCTGGGCATAGAGATTTGAAAAAACAATGCAAAAAATGGTATACGCGTCTGTGTTTAAGAACAGAGGCGTGTACATGCGCTTCTGATAAAGGAAACTTGTGTATACGCAGGTTCACTTCACAGAAACAAGCATGTGTATGCTACTGCAAACAGAGTAAAGTGCGTATACAAAGCTTTACAAGAAAAATAAAAAAAAATCCAGATGCAAAAGATTAGGATTAAGGCCTAAGACTCTAATGGACCAAATCATACTGTAACAACAAAAAAACCAAAAACTGAGCCCTGAATGACGCTGAACAACCCAAACTATGAATAACAAGATTGTTATCCCCAGTGGAGTCGCCAATTCTGTTACGAGAATAAGTACCCTAGGGCTTTGGGTTGGAACCCCAATAGAGCAAGAGAAAAATACAGTAAGAAACACTCATACAACTCAGGCAACATGCTTATATAAACAAACTATGTGAGAGCAACCATACCCGGATGTCCTTCGTTTGGGTAGATCCAGCAGGGTTCAGACCCTCTGCAACTCCTGATGATCTTCAAAACTGAAAATCATCTATATTCGAACATACATAGCAGCATATAGATAAGGCATTTTAATGAAACTAACTCTGTATCATATAAGAAGATGATTAATTATACACCAAAATAACATTCACATATGAATTACAACACTATCTGATGCATAAGCATAGTTAATCTCAAGAATAGGACAACGCTTCTTTTTATTGTAGAAAGATATAACTAACACAGAGAGAATTCACCTAAGTCTTCTTCTTCCGGCTCCAAGCCGAAACGTCCTCTAGATCCTTCCAGTCACAGCCTTCAACAACCTCCTTCCATAACCAATACCATGATATCTCAAGCAAGAGGGAGAATATCAACAATCAAGGAAACAAGGGTTTCCTGAAACTTGGGGAAGTGCTTGAAGCACAAGGATACTTCAGACTCAGTCAGGGATAATCTCAGTATAATAACTCTATCTCTTCTCCTCCTTAAGGCCTTCTCGTAGAAGTCTATTTATACTTCTCCCAATTAGTTTTTTAGTTGGGAAAAGTTGGGCCACGGGCACTAGGAGGTAATCAATAGGTAAAACCCATGAACTCTGCCCAAAATTAAGGAAATTTATTTTTTTAAAGTGTTTTAACACATATACGTGGGTTGGGTATTGAATAATCCGCATGTACACACTTTTATATCAAGGAAAAGTAGCGTACAAGGAATAAAACACTGTTTTTAAAATATTTGGACCAAGTCTGGAAGGAGAGGTTGCCCTAGGCCATAAACCAAGCATAAAAAATACCAAGGGTGGTAAATGGTGCTATAACCCTTCTCCTCAACTCGGGGGTTGTCTCTAGGAGGCACAACATCTTCTAGCGTTGTTGTCAGGTAATGAATCAGAATATATTTCCCTAGGTATAATTTTTGGGAATTCCTTTTGTATGGTGATGATCTGGATTTAAACAGGAACGCAAAAAATTACATAGATAACCATAAATATAGAGATACAACAGAAATAATACTTCATTTCATTAATGGAAAATACTGAAATATGCTTACAACCAGAAATGAAAATAAACTAGCTTGGGCGATGGTAGCTTATCTATGAGGAGAGATGTGGCGCCTACATGCATTTGAATTGTCTTACAATGAGGCTCAAAGGCCTATTTATTGTTGAGAAACAATGGAAAACCCTAAACATCCAAAACCCTAACCCTAGGAGATGAAGTGCCAAACTATGGGCCCCGTTTAGGGTAAATTGGTACATCAACTTCCCGGGGTAGTAACTTTGGCATATGATCTCTGTTTGATGCACACAATACCTCGTTAGAAATATCTATCCAAGGAATACAACTTTGGGAAGAGCAACATTAGTCCATGGACCTATATTACTCCCAGTTTTCCCAAAAAATGTCATTTAGGGGCTCAAAACGGCTTCGGAAGTTCAGGACCCAAAAAACTGCCAAAAATAGTAAACTATGCTACAATTAAGGAAACTGAAAAACTAAAAGAAACAATGGTGGGGGTCCAAGTGGAATTGGTGGGTGGCCTACAATATCCACCTGGATCATTCCTCCCCCCTTAGGAAGAAATGGTCCCCATTACGTTGAGTTCCTCCATGAGATGAGGAAACTTCTACTGAACTTGGTCCCTGGTGAGCCATTTGCCCCGGTGAAGGATTTGGCCTGCTTTGACAACTCAATACAGGAGTTGGCCTACTTTGACAACTCAATACAGTTGGATCTTCTGCTGGCGAGTGTGCTTGATCTGTGTGTCCATGATCCGATTAGTTGTAGCTTGATCCATGCAATCTTGATTTAACTTTATTGGTGTGAGCTGTTCTACAATGTCAGATGTTTCTAGTAATGGTGGAAAGTATGGCCGAAGGCGGTCCACATTGAACACTAGGTACATGCCAAGGAATTGGGGAAAGCTAAGCTCAAATGCATTGTCTCCCACAACCTCGGTAATGGTGTACGGACCATATCAGAGTGGTATGAGTTTTTGATAGGCTTCGGTAAGGCGTTCCTTTTGCAAATGCAACCAGACTTTGTCACCCACCTAAAACTTGTATGGCACCCGATGTTTATCATGTCACTTCTTGTACTTGGCATTTGATTTCCCCATAATTTCATGGACCTGCTGGCGGATATGTTGGATGTGGTCAATGAAGCTGTTTGCCTTATCTACTTTGGACTGGACATGAGCCGAATCTGCCTGAGTAGCTACAAATGGCATGGCCACATCAATGGGACATAATGGCTAGAATCCCAAGCCCACCTGAAAAGGGCTGTGGCCAGTCGAGCTGTGGAGAGCCCGATTATAGCTGTGCTCAACATAGGGGAGGCTCTCATCCCATGTGCGTGGATGCTTTGAGTTGTACATGCGCATAATGTGTATGATCATCCTGTTAACAACGTTTTCTTGGCCATCAGTTTGTGGATGGAAGGTTGTGGACTTAGTGAGTTTGGTGTTTAGCATTGACCAGAGACTGGACCAAAATGTACTAAGGAACCTGCTGTCCTGATCTGATATGATAGACTGTGGGATCCCAAAGTGTACCCACACTTGTTCAAATAAGAGTTTAGCAGTGGCTTCTATTGTGATATTCTTCTTGTAGGCTGCCATAATGGCCATCTTTGAGAACCTGTCAACGACCACAAAAACACAGTTTTTTCCATGCTTAGTAGAAGGAAGACCCAACATGTAATCCATGGAGATGGATTCCCAAGGTCGACTAGGGGTAGGCAGCAGAGTATAGAGGCCTTGCTTCTTGATGGTCAGTTTGAAAATGACGCAAGCAGTGCAGGATCTGATGTACTTTCTGACATCCTGTCGAAGATTCGGCCAATAGAAATACTTATGTATTACTGCCACCATTTTCTCAATCTTGAAATTCGCAGCAGCCAAACTGTAGTGTGCTTCCTAAATCATCTTGGCACGCTCGCTTGAAGGAACACAAAGGTGACCCAGGTGGCATAACAGGGCATCCTGGAGGTGAAAATTTGGAACATGCTGACCCTCCAAGAGTATCTAGTAGGTGTGGCCAAATTCTGGGTCACTTTTGTATAGAAGTGGCCAATCAGAAGTCTCATGCCCACAAGAGTTGAGCACGGTGGTTAACGCCATGATCGGTGGTCGACTGAGGAAATTTGCAACATTATTGGTGCTACCCTTCTTATATTTGACATTCAAATGGAACTGTTGTAGGTATGTGGACCAATCTTGATGGTGATCATTCTGCAACTTCCCTTGCATCTGTGTGAACTATAGGGGCTGGTGGTCTATGAGGATGATCGTTTCCTTCCCCAAAATGTAATGCTCCCATTGTCGGCAGGCCTACACAATGGAATACATCTCTTTTTCATAAGTGGGATACTTCTGAACTGTGTCTGAAAGTGTCTCACTATGATATGCCATTGGATGCTCGTGTTGAGTAAGGGTTGCCCCAATAGCATAGTCAAAGGCATCTGTCTCGATCTCAAATGGTTGTTGCAAGTCTGGTAATGCGAGCACTGGTGACGAGCAGAGGCGATGTTTCAACTCTGTGAATGCCTTCTGTTGAGATTCAGACCAAAAGAATTTTTCTTTCTCTCCTCCCTTGGTGACTTGACTCAAGGTCCAAGTGATATGAGAAAATCCCAATGCGAACCTAGCGTAGAAGTTGGCAAGACCCAGAAAGCTGCGGAGCTCTATCAGAGTGGTTGGAGATGGTCAATCTCAAATGACTTGGATCTTGGCTGGATCCACATGCACCCCCTGTTCATCTATAATGTATCCCAGATATTGAACTTGGGTCATGCCAAAAGTGCATTTCTCCAAATTGGCACATAACTTGTGTTGTTGCAGTGTTTGGAGAACCTGTCAGATGTGGTGGAGGTGCTCTTCCCAACTCTAGCTGAAGATCAAGATGTAATCCAAGTATACCACTACAAATGAGTTGGTGAATGGGCATAATATGTCATCCATTAGCATAATGAAGGTTGTAGGAGCATTCGTCAACCCGAAAGGCATAGCCAACCATTTGAAAAGACCCTCCTTGGCTTTGAAGGCAGTCTTCCACACATCAGAGGGTTCGAATGGTACTTGGTGATATCCTGACTTCAAATTGATCTTGCTGAAATATTTTGTCCCCTTTAGTTGGTCCAAAAGGTAATTAATCGTGGGATTAGGTACCTATTCTGGACAATGATCTTGTTCAGTGCCCAATAGTCAATACAGAGTCTCCAAGTCCCATCCTTCTTCTGTACCAACATGATCGAGCTCCCACAGGGTGATGAACTCAGTCGGATGTGACCTTTCTGCAGCAACTCCTGAATTTTCCTCTTGATTTCATCGTTCTCCAGAATGGAGCATCGATAGAATGGTCCATTGGGTAGCAACACACCTGGGGTCAGATTGATGGAGTTCTTGACCTGATTGTGTAAAGGAAGCCCTACGGGGGAGGCAAAGATGTCCTCGTACTCATCCACGACCTTGTACATCTATAGTTGTTGTGTGGAGGGGCCCTATCTGGAGGTCGTGGCCACCGTCTTCTTCTTTCCTTGAGGGCGTATCATCAGGAAAACAAATTCCCCAATTTTGGAAATGAGCTTATTGCATTGTTTTGCAGTAACCAAAGAGACAGTGGTAGGCGGTGCTACCTCTGGTATCCTGTACAACTTATTTCCCAAAGTAACAATAACAACACGAGGCCTTGACTCATATACAACATGTCGCTTGCACAAGTATGGTTGGCCTAATAATACATCACAAATATCAAGGGGAGCAATGTCACACAATACCTCATCCATGAAGGGCATGATGTTGTATGGAAGGCGACATTGCTGGCTCACGCAAAGATCCCGTCCTTGGTGAAGCCACCCGATGGTGTACGGTTGTGGATGTACTGTAGTCAGTAAGCCCAACTGCTTCACGACCTCTACTGAAATCAGGTTCTTTTGGCTCCTGCTCTTGATAATGAACTGTAGCAGGGAGCCCTTTCCCCACATCTAGGAGTGGAAGAGGCGCTCCTCGTCCTTTGGATCTTTAGGTTCCTCCTTCTGGATCTTCGTGGTGGCAACAGTGGCGTTGGGATCTGCATCGATAATCTGCTTCCCTTTTTCATTCCCCTTATCGGGTTCTGACTCAAAGTCTGAACATGCATCTGATTCCGAATACTTTAGCTCGGCCACCAGTGACTGCTTGGCCCGACACTCACTTGTGTTGTGATTGGAGCTCTTATGGAACTGACACCACTTTCCCATGTACTTCTTCGGCTTCGCGGTGTTGTTCTTTTCGCGTGGCTTTGGCGGATTGTCCTGGTCCACCCCGCCTTGGCTTTGTCCTTTGTTCAGCGGTTTGGGGGTGCCTTTCCCTTGCTTTGGATTTGCAGATCCAAAGTCTCTCTTCTTCTGTTTAAACTTCTGCTCGATCTTGATAGCATATCGGTACGCTATGCCGAGCAAGGAGATTCCAGGAACTCCATCTTATCCTGGATATACCTATGTAGGCAGCTATGGTATACGAGTACCAAATGCAGCTCAAAATCCTTGATACCCAACTTTGTGCAAAGGGCATGAAAAATATTGGTAAAATCCCTCATGTCTTGGTCCCTTCCCTGTCACAGCATGGTCCACTTTATGTATTTATCCTCATAGCTTTTGATAGGGTAGTACTACTCCTTGATGGCATTCCGGAATGAATTCCAAATGGGTGCGGCTGAAAAAAGTGAGGTCGTACTTTCATCCTTTGGATCGCATTATGTTTCCCACTAGTCCTTGACGTGGGGGGTGGCTTTGAGAAGAATGAAAGTAATCTTTTCTCTGCGGGAAAAATCATGAACAAAAGAATACCCTTCTAGCAGATTTAACCATTTATCTACAATGTCTGCATCTATCTGACCCTCAAATATGGGAATGTCAAAGTTAACTTGTACCTTAAAGGGTGTGGTGCTTCCAAAGTAGCTGCTGGAAGTAGATATGTCACCCTGGGTAGCTGCTGAAGGATCTGGGAAAAGTTGTCCATCATCGCATTCCTTTGTCGCTCGAGGGCCTATTTGAGCAAGATTTTGATAGGATCTCCTGCCCCCTCGTCTTTCTTTTCATTCGACATGGGGGTCCGTCGGGATTTGCGAGGCTAGTCTTGCAAAGGTTCGACTAGTTCAAGCCCTAACTCCTTATATCTCGACCTCGTTGGGGACATGCAAAGAAAAACAGAGAAAGAGCAAACTTCTCTGATACCACTGATCCGAATTTAAGAAGGAATGCAACAAATTATAGAGATAACCATAAATACAGAGATACAACAAAAATAATACTTCATTTCATTAATGTAAAATACTGAAATATGCTTACAAACAGAAATGGAAATAAACTAGCTCAGGTGATGGTAGCTTATCTTTGAGGAGAGATGTGGCAACTACATGCCTCTGAACTGTCTTACAATGAGGCTCGAAGGCCTATTTATTGTTGAGAAACAATGGAAAACCCTAAACATCCAAAACCCTAACCCTAGGAGATGAAGCACCAAACTATGGGCCTCGTTTTGGGTAAATTGGTACATCAACTTCACGGGGTCGTAACTTTGGCATACGATCTCTGTTTGACACGTACAATACCTTGTTAGAAACATCTATCCAAGCACTACAACTTCACAAAAAGAAATGTTAGTCCATGGACCCATGTTGCTCCCAGTTTTCCCAAAAAACGTCATTTAGGGTCTCAAAACGGCTCCAGAAGTTCAGGACCCAAAAAACTGCCAAAAATAGTAAACTGTGCTACAATTAAGGAAACTGAAAAACTAAAAGAAACAATGGTGGGGGTCCAAGTGGAATTGGCGGGTGGCCACCAATACCCACCTAGATCAGGTGAACAAAGTAAGTGTGGGTTGAGATTTCTCACCTACCAGAATTCTTAGACTATAACCCTGGCTTTTAAAGTGCCTCATACTCGTTCACATACCTCTTAGTAGAAAACTCCTCTAGTCTTCGACCTAGGAAGAATAATCTCTAATATAATTTGGAGATAAAGAACCCAAGAAATCTAGATCCTGTTGTCTTTGACCTAGAAACCTCAACTTCTAGTTCTTAGATTGCTGAGATAAACACTTTTGACACCTCATTTAGGGAGTTGGACTTCTTAGAAGCATTTTCCCCCATCTGATTTTTATTTTCCAGATTCGAAAAATGAAAAGGTTTATACTAGTTCTGATCCTTTTACATTTCATACTTTCCCAAAAGTTGAAGAAGTCAAAGATATTCTAATTATTAGTCCATCTCAAACCACCACAATTATTTTGCACTATGTCTTATCTAGCGTTGTTCACCCAACCTCTCACCCAGGCCCTACATCAAATATTTTTCAACCTCCTTTGTAAAACATGGTTGTCCTTGGATTTTTACTCAACAAATATGTTCCTTTGAATCTACAGTAGCCTATGAATGCAATGCCCCAAGTCTATCTCAAGCTTTTGCCTAGATTCACTGGAGAAGATGATGTCACATCCCAAAAACATATTCATATTTTATGTGCATTTGCAAAAAACTTGAATGTAGAAAATTTGGATGTAGTATTGAGGCTATTTGTCCAATCTTTAAATGGGGAGGCTAGAAGATGGTTCAAGGCATTGCCAAACAACTCTATCAATACTTGTGAAGAATTGGAGAACACCTTTATCCAGAAATGGTGGAAGAAGAAAGACCATGGATATTTCTTTACTGAGTTTAATGCGATAAAGAAAAGGCATAATGAATATGTCACATAATTTACCAAAATATTTAACAAACTATATAACAACTTGCCTGCTAAGATTAAACCTCTATAGGTGACAGCTAAGGTGGTGTTACATTGTAGCCTTTGAGTCATATTTTATGTTTATCCTGATAGAGAGGAAATCCCTCACACTGGACTAGATCCACACTGATGCTCTAGATGTTGAATCAAACATTGCTACAAGAAAGTTAAAGGGAAAGGGAGAACATAGTGATAGGAGAAATTAAAAAGAAGAAACTAGATCCTTTGGTCAAGCAAGGGACACTCATGAGCAAAATTTAGATGAGATGAATAAATTGATTAGAAACCTCTTAAACAAGATGGTGAAGCTATCATTGGAAAACAAAAATCCTCCTCGAAAGATCTGTAACACCCTCCCCCCCACATTTACCCAATCTAACCAGTCCATCGGGGTAAACATGTGATGAAGAGATAATATGATATGATTAAACTCCCCATGTGTGGTTAAGGAAGTGTAACTGAAAAGACAAGACCAATCTGACCTTCCTTAAGAGCTACAAAACCTTCAAGAGCCAACCAACCCCTCCAGGTGCCCAACCCCTGAGACAATTTGATGTTTTGCTAAACTAGAACTCCAGTCGCTCCCATGACAAGGAATGCATGTGACTAAGACCCTCCATTCTCTTCCAAAACAAGGCATCCATGCAACTATGGCCTCTTTTAGGCAGTTATGTGTCAACGTTCCCAGATTCTGAGCCACTTTATAAGGATAGGACTCAGGCCTCTGCCCAAAATTTCATGAAACTTCTAGAAATGATAAATGACAATGAAATAAGTATACTAATGCAAATAATCGAACAAGGACTTGACCTGGCCCCCACTAACCATGACAAGCATTCTTTCAAACACATCATGAACATGTAATCTACAGGTCATAACAACAGATATGAACATAGGGGTCTCATACTTATCTAAGAATCTTCAAGGAGGACTGATGTCTCCTCACAATAGTTGCATTGTTATCTCTTAGGTCATCCATTCACTAATATTTCATATACTAACCAAAACATGATGAGAGCCATCAATCAATACTGTCATAAAACATGTTTATAACCAACAAATAACCATATATATATATATATATATATATATATATATATATATATATATATATATATCAATGATGAAACAACCATTAAATCCACATAATGACAAGAACATTTACTCATGAAATACCAAAGGAAAAGGAACTCTTATTAACATATGAAAATCCAACCAAGTCAGGGACTTCCACATACCACCCGAACATAGATTGGGCTGAACCAAATCTCTCTTTCAACCAATCACCTCTATGCCATATTCCAAACATGAATGTGGGATCTCATGGAATAAACCAAGAACACCAAACTAGGGCTTCTAGAGGCCAAACCACCTCAACCCTCAATCAGTGATTCCACCTCACAATTGGAAATCACTAACCATCACCAGATCGGTCTCTACACAAGTTATCCAGAGCTCTAGAGAATTTGTTCCAACCAAGGCTTCCAGGAGTAGTAACTCAACCCATAACTGATGTCAGGCTCCAGAGCATTTGTCCAATTAGGACTGCTAGGACTAGTATCTCAACCCACCAAGGGATTCAGAACATTTTTTCAATCAAGGATTCCAGGACTATTAACTTAACCCAAGTTGTTACAAGGCTTCCAAAGCGTTTGTCCATCCAAGGCTCCATGAGCTACTAACTCAATCCAGAGTGTTATAGAAATTTTTGTGCCTTACAGCATTGAGCATGAAATTTCCATAATCCAAGGGATCCAAAGTCCCTAAATGAGTTTTTCCTACCCCTAAAGGAACAAGGTCAACCAAAGACAGCTTCTCCCAGAAGTTCTCCACCAAAAACCACTCAGAAACAGTCAATTCAGGATCAATTCAAGAGCTCCACTAGCTGTCTGCGCTGAAATGCAGAGAATACACTGGCTAGGTGCACTGCAACACAGGTGAAAGAAATACCAGGGTGCGCTGAGCGAGAAATGCCAAATGGCAAGTTCATTCAACGAGGTGTCCAAGCACTGGAAGCTTCCAGAATCTTCCTCAATGACACTTGCCTCAATGAATTTGACTAGTGATGAGTAAGAGGTTCTCAACCTCCAAGTGGAAGCAAGAACTGACAGAGGGAAGCCACAAGTCAAAACATGAGCTGACTCGTCCTCTCTGCTCACATCTATATATGGATCTCTCACCCAGAGGTTCAGGGGGCTGGAATTTGGTATTTTGCAGAGAATTGCTGTTGGTTTGAGATTGAGATTAGAGCTATTGGGTGATTTGCTTTGAAGGAGGTGAAGAAGGGATTCCTTTTGCTGGGAACGTGATGCTAGATTGGGCCTCACTTGGTTGTATCTCTTCCTGAACCTTGTTATTCATATCAATAAAACCATTTGAGTTTCTCCTATATGCTGGTATATCAATGATGTTTTGTTGTATTTGCATATTTAGTTTATTCTAATCCTAAACTAGTTATGAATGTGAATCTATGTCTTTTGTGTAGTTTTCCTCTCTTGTGATCTTGCAGGACCTTGGTGAAGCTGGACCAGTGAAGGAGCAGGCAGCGGGAAGCAAACAAAAGAGAGAGATTGGATCAACAAACTAGCGGAAGACACTGGTTAGTTACATCCTTCTTCTCCATTTGCATTTCATAAGGAAGAATACTCAGATAGTTTTCCTTGTTTGTTGCTAAGTGTCACACGGAAACAGTCAAAAGTGCGGACACAACCGACCTTCCTAGAAGTCTAAGACATTCTAATGACAAACAAGACAAACTAGATCTATCCTTCTCTAAACATGCATTATAATATGAGAAATCAAGTGTTTTGTTCTTACCTTTGTCCAAACGTTGTTGTAGAAGTCCAAGCTTTGTTGATCTGGCTGAGCTCCTCCTTTTCTCTAAAACCTGTAATCACCAACAGTCAAACAATTAAATAGCACCTGATTATAACATAAAACAAAGCATATTCAACATATAGACCAAGGAGTACATGAAATAACTCATAAACAACAAGTTATTGAGAAGAATGGACTCATTTGCATTAATAGGTAACAAAAGGAACAAATACAACCTGAGCCTTGGTGTTGTGCAAGTCCCTCCCAGGGTCCATCAAGAGTTCTCCTTTACTTTGACAAAGCTCACCCACTTCCAAATAGAACAAGCAAAGATGGCAATCTCTCCTCACAAGCTTCTAAATGGGAGTCCTAATTCCTGCAGCATTTACCCTTAGAAATGTATAGCTTTCAACCTCCTCTCCTTCTGGCCCAATGCCTGTACTTATAGTGCTCAAGAGGAAGTTAATCAGGTCCACCATCAATGGGATAATCCCCTCTTTCGATGGGATAGCTCCCTTATTGATGGGATAAGTTCCTCTTTGGTAGGAGTGCATGAACCATCTGGAGGCGCTCAATACACGTCGAACAACCTTCTAGAATGCTCTAGAAATAACCACAAGTGACTTTTTAAAGATGAAACTTGTGCATTTTAACCTTTTCAGGGGGACGCACCTGCACCTTTACATACAGAGCGTCCAAAGACGCAGTTTTTGTGAACATTGGGTGCGTCCCCGCAGGTAAGGTTGAGAGAACCTGCGTCCCCAGAGATAAATACATTTAGAAAGACTTTCTCTCTTTTTTGGAGTTTGACATGGAGAGCAGAGGCATAAGACTTGCCCAGGAGGATAACATGACTGTTGATACAGCCATACTAACTGTAAATAGCCATGGTGACATTTTTTAGTGTAACAGATTGCCCCCTAAAGTGCGAAGCCTGTAATAGATTCGGGTTTTGTATTATCTAGGAAGGTTGAAGCGCTTTATCATTTCAAGGATTATCTCGTGGAGAGCCTAGTCAGAACCTGCAATTTTCAACACAAAATACATGTATAAGATTATATCATCACTGAGGTAGGCATTCCCATACTCAGATGAAAACTTTAACTAACAGACTAACTACTCTGATACAGGAATGATCTTGCAGTACATCATAATCATAGACTTTTGTAGACAAAGTATGGGTGCAGCCATCTGTTTGTGATTAGTCTACTAGATAATTAATACAAAACTCCTCGCAGCCTGGATGGTGGAAACTAGATCCAGGGTCTTCATTTCTACTTCCCGAATTGGTACGATTCTAGCCATGCGAATAAATGAGTTGATGTCGAACATGGTAGAAACCACTTGATTACCAGTCGATGATGTAAACTATTAACAAGTGTGAGAGAAACCACCAGTAATGTCAATGGTTCTCAAAGTACCCAGTACAATCCATGAGATGTGAATGAATGAGTTGATGTCGAACATTTCACAGAATCCTTCGATCGAAAGTCAATGATGTAAACTGACGTCAAAGGCGAGAAACCTGCCATTGATGCATGCAGACTTCAAGGTACTGACGATCTCTAAGTCATCTCTCTAGATAATGTGCTGATGTCGATAGAAAGCGACTCGTTGCAGGCAAGCCTGCAACACGAAATCATTGTTCAAGTTGAAGAATGTTGCTGTAAGGACTGACTCAGGGATGGTCAAATGGATGACAAGTATTTTGCAGATGAAAGTTTTGTTTGCAGACCTATTGAACACATAACGACACGACAAATGGCTTGGTGATGAATAATTCGAAGTTAATCCCCGGAACCCGGTTAAAGACTTTCAAAGTGGTTTGATCAACTGTGAGGTAAGGATTTCCCAACCCAGGTGAATGAAAAAGTGTCGTGTTCAAGAGTGGTAATAAAGTTTCTTCTGAGACAAAAGGTAACAAATAGGCTCATTCTTCTCTCTTTTCCCCCACCATTTCTGGCAAGTACCTCTTTATTTTTAACAAGCTTGAGGAGGATAACATATGCTTGATTATAAGCTCATCCTTCGGATGAGTCCAACCTAGTTTTGATTCGAACCCTAGGAAGGAGTGGTTCGTTCCTGTTTGTAATTGAACAGGTCCTTTACTGTGAAATGTTTAACGAGCCCAGTATAGGAGAAACTCGGCGTTTTTCAATTTTCGAGAGTCTGAAAAACTTAAGAAGACTCCAAGTTGAACTTTTTCGTAGATTTGTGTCCCTCAAGCCTGAAAAAGTATAAAATAATACCTAGGGGAACCACTTGATCTTGCAACCAAGGAGTACTTTCATATTTAGTGCCACTGACCTGAAAAGTAAAAAGCGATCAAGGACACGTTGTTTTATTTCCGTATCGAGTTTGAAACGACAAAAACCCGGCAATCTTTTCCTGATTTTACGGTCAGAAAAGAGCTATAAGGGGACCGTCTTTTAGTTCCGTTTTAACGAGTGTAAAAGAAACGCTCGGCAATCTTTTCATATTTTAGGAGTCAGAAAAGGGCTTAAAAGATGACTCTGAGGTTTCACTTTTTCGTAAGTTTTAACGAGTTCGAAAAAATGATAAAAATGTACTCATGGTTTTCACTTTTTCGTAAGTTTTAATGAGTTCGAAAAAATGATAAAAATGTACTCATATGGCCGACTTTCAATTTAATTTACGAGCAGGAAAAGACGGAAAGAACTCGGCATTTTCATTTGTTTTACGAGGATGAAAGATAGCAAAATAATCTCGAGATTTTCATGAGTTTAACGAGTCTTGAAAATAACTGAAATTGACTTGAAATAGGTTTCATTTTTACAAAAGCTTGAAACAGAGAGGAAACTGTGCTTGATGCCCCCTAAGCATAACTGTTAGAGTGCATGCCCCCCAACTTCATTTCATTCAACTAGTTGGATGAAATGAAGGTTGAGTTACGAGATCACTTGAAAGACTCGACCTAAAACTGTAAGAAAATTATGGAAAACACTAAAATAACTAACCTAAATATACAACTTAACATTTACGAGATCTATTCAAACTCTCGACTTAATTAGAGGAGGATTTGTTTCATTTTTTCACGAGCTTGACACAGGAAAAGAACTATGCTCGGATTCGGTTTCATATTTACGCAAGCTTGAAACGAAAAACTATGCACTCTAACAGTTATTCTTAGGGGGCATCAAGCACAATTTCCTCTCTGTTTCAAGCTTTTGTAAAAATGAAACCTATTTCGAGTCAATTTCAGTTATTTTCAAGACTCGTTAAACTCATGAAAATCTCGAGATTATTTTGCTATCTTTCATTCTCGTAAAACAAATGAAAATGCCGAGTTCTTTCCGTCTTTTCCTGCTTGTAAATTAAATTGAAAGTCGGCCATATGAGTACATTTTTATCATTTTTTCGAACTCATTAAAACTTACGAAAAAGTGAAAACCATGAGTACATTTTTATCATTTTTTCGAACTCGTTAAAACTTACGAAAAAGTGAAACCTCAGAGTCATCTTTTAAGCCCTTTTCTGAATCCTAAAATATGAAAAGATTGCCAAGCGTTTCTTTTACACTCGTTAAAACGGAACTAAAAGACGGTCCCCTTATAGCTCTTTTCTGACCGTAAAATCAGGAAAAGATTGCCGGGTTTTTGTCGTTTCAAACTCGATACGGAAATAAAACGACGTGTCCTTGATCGCTTTTTACTTTTCAGGTCAGTGGCACTAAATATGAAAGTACTCCTTGGTCGCAAGATCAAGCGGTTCCCCCAGGTATTATTTTATACTTTTTCGGGCTTGAGGGACACAAATCTACGAAAAAGTTCAACTTGGAGTCTTCTTAAGTTTTTCAGACTCTCGAAAATTGAAAAACGCCGAGTTTCTCCTATACTGGGCTCGTTAAACATTTCACAGTAAAGGACCTGTTCAATTACAAACAGGAACGAACCACTCCTTCCTAGGGTTCGAATCAAAACTAGGTTGGACTCATCCGAAGGATGAGCTTATAATCAAGCATATGTTATCCTCCTCAAGCTTGTTAAAAATAAAGAGGTACTTGCCAGAAATGGTGGGGGAAAAGAGAGAAGAATGAGCCTATTTGTTACCTTTTGTCTCAGAAGAAACTTTATTACCACTCTTGAACATGACACTTTTTCATTCACCTGGGTTGGGAAATCCTTACCTCACAGTTGATCAAACCACTTTGAAAGTCTTTAACCGGGTTCCGGGGATTAACTTTGAATTATTCATCACCAAGCCATCTGTCGTGTCGTTATGTGTTCAAGAGGTCTGCAAACAAAACTTTCATCTGCAAAATACTTGTCATCCATTTGACCATCCCTGAGTCAGTCCTTACAGCAACATTCTTCAACTTGAACAATGATTTCGTGTTGTAGGCTTGCCTACAACGAGTCGCTTTCTATCGACATCAGCACATTATCTAGAGAGATGACTTAGAGATCGTCAGTACCTTGAAGTCTGTATGCATCAATGGCAGGTTTCTCGCCTTTGACGTCAGTTTACATCATTGACTTTCGATCGAAGGATTCCGTGAAATGTTCGACATCAACTCATTCATTCACATCTCATGGATTGTACTGGGTACTTTGAGAACCATTGACATTACTGGTGGTTTCTCTCACACTTGTTAACAGTTTACATCATCGACTGGTAATCAAGTGGTTTCTACCATGTTCGACATCAACTCATTTATTCGCATGGCTAGAATCGTACCAATTCGGGAAGTAGAAATGAAGACCCTGGATCTAGTTTCCACCATCCAGGCTGCGAGGAGTTTTGTATTCATTATCTAGTAGACTAATCACAAACAGATGGCTGCGCCCATACTGTGTCTACAAAAGTCTATGATTATGATGTACTGCAAGATCATTCCTGTATCAGAGTAGTTAGTCTGTTAGTTAAAGTTTTGATCTGAGTATGGGAATGCCTACCTCAGTGATGATATAATCTTATACATGTATTTTGTGTTGAAAATTGCAGGTTCTGACCAGGCTCTCCACGAGATAATCCTTGAAATGATAAAGCGCTTCACCCTTCCTAGATAATACAAAACCCGAATCTATTACAGGCTTCGCACTTTAGGAGGCAATCTGTTACACTAAAAAATGTCACCATGGCTATTTACAGTTAGTATGGCTCTATCAACAGTCATGCTATCCTCCTGGGCAAGTCTTATGCCTCTGCTCTCCATGTCAAACTCCAAAAAAGAGAGAAAGTCTTTCTAAATGTATTTATCTCTGGGGACGCAGGTTCTCTCAACCTTACCTGCGGGGACGCACCCAATGTTCACAAAAACTGCGTCTTTGGACGCTCTGTATGTAAAGGTGCAGGTGCGTCCCCCTGAAAAGGTTAAAATGCGCAAGTTTCATCTTTAAAAAGTCACTTGTGGTTATTTCTAGAGCATTCTAGAAGGTTGTTCGACGTGTATTGAGCGCCTCCAGATGGTTCATGCACTCCTACCAAAGAGGAACTTATCCCATCAATAAGGGAGCTATCCCATCCAAAGAGGGGATTATCCCATTGATGGTGGACCTGATTAACTTCCTCTTGAGCACTATAAGTACATGCATTGGGCCAGAAGGAGAGGAGGTTGAAAGCTATACATTTCTAAGGGTAAATGCTGCAGGAATTAGGACTCCCATTTAGAAGCTTGTGAGGAGAGATTGCCATCTTTGCTTGTTCTATTTGGAAGTGGGTGAGCTTTGTCAAAGTAAAGGAGAACTCTTGATGGACCCTGGGAGGGACTTGCACAACACCAAGGCTCAGGTTGTATTTGTTCCTTTTGTTACCTATTAATGCAAATGAGTCCATTCTTCTCAATAACTTGTTGTTTATGAGTTATTTCATGTACTCCTTGGTCTATATGTTGAATATGCTTTGTTTTATGTTATAATCAGGTGCTATTTAATTGTTTGACTGTTGGTGATTGTAGGTTTTAGAGAAAAGGAGGAGCTCATCCAGATCAACAAAGCTTGGACTTCTACAACAGCGTTTGGACAAAGGTAAGAACAAAACACTTGATTTCTCATATTATAATGCATGTTTAGAGAAGGATAGATCTAGTTTGTCTTGTTTGTCATTAGAATGTCTTAGACTTCTAGGAAGGTCGGTTGTGTCCACACTTTTGACTGTTTCCGTGTGACAAATTGGCGACCATACTGGGGATTCCATTGATGTGAAAGTCTTTTCCTTTGTATGAACTTTGCTCTGAGAAAATTGGTTTATTTTTCTGGTTTTTGGCTCTGTGACTTTGTCTTTGGGTGGTTTAGCTTAGGGTTAGATTCATTTTGGTTTTTCTTGAATTTTCCAGTAGGACGCACCCTCTGAGTATTGCACAGTGCATCCCTGGACGCACTGTCGCTGTGTGCACAGAGCGGGCTCGCACCTGTGCTAACGGGTCGCCTGCGTCCCCTGCTAAAATTTGAGAAAATTCCATTTTTTGCATTTTTGCTCTTAGTTTTTGCTTTTTCTTAGTTTTTACTGCCCAGATCCATTAGTCTCCTGTCAAAGATCTTCACCTAAGCTTGTTTCATTGGCATTCCTGCTCTAAGCTTTCATCAATTGGGTGTTTTGAGTCTCTTTTTTGAGAAATTCTTGATTTATTTTCCTTTGGTCATTACTTGGAGGTTTCTCTCAGTCCTTTCATAATTTTGCATCTTTTTGCTTTTGTTTTTGCAAAAAAAATTCCCCCTCATTCGCCGGGGGGGGGGGGGGGCTAAATTGTGTATGAGTGTTAATCGCCTTTGAGTGTTTTTATGTTTTGATCTTTGGAACTCTCACCCAATTTTCTCGACTTGCACTTGATTGGTTCTTAGATCACATTAGAATCGTCTTGTGTTTGAGAATTCTCTTGCATAGATCACATTTGCATAATTAGAATTCTCATTTTCAGAATATGAATGAAAAATGTGCATAGATTACATTTGCATACTTTTCAAGTGAATTGTGCATAGATGACAACTGCATAGTTTACATTCTGGAAAATTAATCGTAGATTTAGATCAGTTTTCTTTGATTTGAATTTACACAAAAAATAAAAATAAAAAATGGTTTGGAATTGATTTGCATTAGTTTTTCTTGATGAAATTAGTGCATTAGAGAATTTGTTATATTTTCTCTTAGTGATCAATATTTTGCATTGTTGGAAGTGAATGGAAACTCTCTCCTTACTTTAGTTAGGATTCATCGAATTGAAAAGATTACATTATCATATTCGATTGCGAAACCAGAGATTCTGGGTTCGATCCCTAGTATGGTCGCCAATTTGTCACACGGAAACAGTCAAAAGTGCGGACACAACCGACCTTCCTAGAAGTCTAAGACATTCTAATGACAAACAAGACAAACTAGATTTATCCTTCTCTAAACATGCATTATAATATGAGAAATCAAGTGTTTTGTTCTTACCTTTGTCCAAACGCTGTTGTAGAAGTCCAAGCTTTGTTGATCTGGATGAGCTCCTCCTTTTCTCTAAAACCTGCAATCACCAACAGTCAAACAATTAAATAGCACCTGATTATAACATAAAACAAAGCATATTCAACATATAGACCAAGGAGTACATGAAATAACTCATAAACAACAAGTTATTGAGAAGAATGGACTCATTTGCATTAATAGGTAACAAAAGGAACAAATACAACCTGAGCCTTGGTGTTGTGCAAGTCCCTCCCAGGGTCCATCAAGAGTTCTCCTTTACTTTGACAAAGCTCACCCACTTCCAAATAGAACAAGCAAAGATGGCAATCTCTCCTCACAAGCTTCTAAATGGGAGTCCTAATTCCTGCAGCATTTACCCTTAGAAATGTATAGCTTTCAACCTCCTCTCCTTCTGGCCCAATGCCTGTACTTATAGTGCTCAAGAGGAAGTTAATCAGGTCCACCATCAATGGGATAATCCCCTCTTTGGATGGGATAGCTCCCTTATTGATGGGATAAGTTCCTCTTTGGTAGGAGTGCATGAACCATCTGGAGGCGCTCAATACACGTCGAACAACCTTCTAGAATGCTCTAGAAATAACCACAAGTGACTTTTTAAAGATGAAACTTGCGCATTTTAACCTTTTCAGGGGGACGCACCTGCACCTTTACATACAGAGCGTCCAAAGACGCAGTTTTTGTGAACATTGGGTGCGTCCCCGCAGGTAAGGTTGAGAGAACCTGCGTCCCCAGAGATAAATACATTTAGAAAGACTTTCTCTCTTTTTTGGAGTTTGACATGGAGAGCAGAGGCATAAGACTTGCCCAGGAGGATAACATGACTGTTGATAGAGCCATACTAACTGTAAATAGCCATGGTGACATTTTTTAGTGTAACACTAAGGCACTATCACACCTTAGAGTGGGATAGGGGCATTCCGTATTGGATACTTTTCCCAACAACAAATTGGCGACTCCACTGGGGACAGTATCTTGTTAGTTTATTTATGTTTCTATTGCTATTCATTTCATAAACTCAGGAGTGCCGAATCGAACTGCATTTGCCCTTTACAAATGAAAAGTAGAGATCTGCTACTCTAGTCCATTCACTGGGCCTGTTTATGATCTGAAGAGCTGATTCACACGTGCTCTAGCAGCCCTTTGTGATAGATCTTAGTCCTCCTTTAAATCATCCCTCTGGTTGTACCTAATTGATAGCTTTTATTTGGCCAAAAACTGTAGATTTAACTGCAAACCGTAACCCAGAACCCAGAAACAACTCTCGTTTCCGCTTCAGCGCAGACTCTGTGAAGAGGTTCTGCATTTCAACGCAGGTCCCGTGAAGGCTACCTACGTTGAATGTCAAAACCTCTGTGCTGGGGGTGCGTTGATCAGTCTTTGCCTTGTGCAGCTGTGGTTCCCTGCTTCCTTTTTCTCAGTTTTTATCTCTGTTTTTGCAGCCTGTTATCAGTCAGTGTACCTATCTGAAACCCCTTTTCTTTGCCTCAATTCCACCTCAGTTGTATAAAGAAACTGTATTTGTTCTTTGTGTATTTGTTACATCATTTGCAGTTTCCCATTACGAAAGTAAACTAGTCATACTGTCGCCCTTAGATCAAGACCTGTCATAAGTGTCGTTTTGATCTTAGGAGTGAGTTTGTTTGCTGTTCACAGTTGATTTAGCTTTTACTTTTGTCGTTTGGTTTGAATTTATGTATTTCTAGTGTCGAAACAAGTAAATCATAAGGTGTCGTAATCGTCTTTTGATTTTGAAAAAGGAACTTGTTTATGTTTTCACTTGAAATCGAATTCAAATTTATACAACAGCTTTCTTTTTAGGCATCAATATTAAGAAAGCGAAAAGAAATACATGCACTTGTGCATTTGCATTTTGACAGCTTGTATGTTGATTTAGGAAAAAGTGCATTACTGTGTGCTCTATGCTCTTTGAGAAAAGATGGTGTCTTTCTTTTCCCCTTGTAGCTAGGATTTTCATTGTCGAAAAGATATAAAAGCTTGCTTATCATCTTTAGACTGCATTTAGGAGTTGTATCATACATCTCGTGGTGATCCAAAAAGGAAAACTTCAAAGAAAGATCAACCTAAAATAAATTGAATGAACTTAACAACGCTTTGTAACATAACGCACAACATAGAGGTCTAGGCTAGAGACGTGTTCCGGCGTCGTAAAACCTCGTATCTTACCGTCGAGTGGTTGGGTGATTCCTCCACGGTGAACCGATAAGTATCAGTACAGATTGTGCTCCCACGTACCGTCGCGTATATATTGGGAGACCCCTATAGGAATAAAACCTTTATCCATAGGAAGCCGTATCGGCCGCCCTACTGATCGAAATGCACTGAACACAACATTCAGGAAGATTGACCGCCCGTACCCTAAAAAGTATTTTGCGGTTTTGCGAAAAGTTTGGCACACCCTCTACCTAGAACTCCAGAGCAGTTCCTTTTGGCCTTTTTCAGACTCTATAACGGAAAAAGTCCATCCGAGCATTTGTCACTTCGGGCTCGTTAAAACATCGAAGGAGACTAGAGTCATCTTTAGCTTTTTCTCGACTCTTTAAAATTGAAAAGCAAGTTGTGTCTAAGCGTCGTTAAAATTTATTTTAAATGGAATAATCATCACCTTTCCCTAGTTGATCTTCGAAGTTAGTCTCCCTTCATCACAAGTTCTTGTAGAATCGCTAGGAAATCTTTTGGATAGACTAAATATGTCTGAACAACCGTAGACATATAGGACTGTGTCATCCGACGCAGCAGCGGCAGAGCCTCCTGCTGCTACTCCAACGATGTTCGCTGGTATACCATCTGTCCCGGCAAATTGTCAACAACAAGCTGGAGTCCAATCAGAGACTGTTTCGATGACATGGTTAGTTCCTATTTCTTCATCCGGATTATCATCTGGTATTTCTTATGTTGGAACTCAACAAATTGATCCAATGTGTCTTCAAAGGCCAATCTACCCTTTAAGTACTGGATTGCCACCATATGGAGGACAATATGCCTTTTCATTGTTCCCTCCCGGAGAACAACCATATGGGAGTTTACAACAAAGTTCAGGTCAAACTGGAATTACATCCAGCGGATGGGTACCAATACTGCATCAGCAACCAAGGGTTGCATATTCAATGCAACCAGTCCACCCTGTGTTGAATGTTGCCACTGTACTTGGTATGGCGATTGCGTTGCAAGTACAAGCGCTACCTGTTGTATGTCAACCCCAAGTTTCTCAGGTTGCCATACAACAACCTCTTGTCTCGACAACTCAATCACAACCTCCGATTAGTGCCTCTTTATCTGGAGCGACTCAGGCTCAAACAAGTACTATGACTCCTCATCTTGGTCAAACATCCAGTATTGGACAACAGCAAATGGTCCAACAACCAGAGCTGGTTCAAACTCATCAACCCCCATTCCAGCAATCATATCGAGGACCTGAGCAACAAGTATTTGTAAGTAATAGGCAATCGCATTTACAAAGCGGTTACCAACAACCATATTATAATGGTTATGCCTATCAACCTTGTCAAAGTTGCCAGCATCAAATACATTATGCTGGTATGCAAAGACCCACTGCTCAGGCGATTCCATCTTATCCTGGGTATGCTTCGCCTAACCTGAATCAACAGTTGCCCTTTGTAGCAACTCTAGAATTACCAGATCTAAACTAGCTGATGAATGATCCGATTGCTTATGCCCCTTGGTGGCCAGCGATTCCGCATAAACTTCCGTCAGATATTCCTAAATTTAATGGAAATCCAGGTGAAGATCCGTCGAATCATGTGATGACCTTTCATCTGTGGTGTTCATCAAACACCCTAAATGATGATTCGATTAGGCTTCGCCTTTTTCAGAGGACGTTAACTGGTCCGACAGCAAAATGGTATATCGAATTGCCTAGAGCTTCATTCGAAAACTTCAGTACCCTATCCACAACCTTTTTAACCCATTTTCAATTATCGATAAGGTATGAAACGGGAACGGAACTCCTTACCAACTTCAAACAAACGACGGCCACTCACATATCTGATCATATACATGAGTGGCGACGTCATCGTAGAATGGTAAAAATGTACATCCCTGATCAGC
The DNA here is from genome assembly GCA_031772625.1 of Pinus tabuliformis. Classification (NCBI taxonomy): domain Eukaryota; kingdom Viridiplantae; phylum Streptophyta; class Pinopsida; order Pinales; family Pinaceae; genus Pinus; species Pinus tabuliformis. Next base: position 1,063,647,148 of record CM062805.1, on the reverse strand, counting down.
TATTAGCTGAATGGTTTATCAAGTCATTACTTCCTACCATCACGGAAGATGTGGCAAAGGGAGGAGTCGTAACGGAAGAGCAAGTTATCGCTCGTGCGCAATATCTGGACTTGGTCTATACTCAGTCTGGCACGCTCTACGACAAAATACCTGACGCCCCTAGACCGGAATTCTCAGTTCCTCCTCCTCCTGAATCAAACAATGACTCTCATGCCATCGATGGCATGATTGGCACGACAGACACGAAATCGACAAAGGCTACATCCAAAAAGGCCCGTAAGATTTCCAGTCAAAATGCAAATGAGGAACTTCTTGCCTCAGAAGTAAATGCCGTGTCGACCGACAAGGGCAAACAACTGAAGCAACCAGGGGGCAAGAAGAAAAAGAAAGGGAGAAAAAGGAAACCCCCTGCGGGGTGTCATATATGCGATGAGGATCATTGGACGAGAGATTGTCCACACATGGCTGAAGTTAAGAAACTCTTTAAGAGTTCAAAAACCTCAGCAGTATTGACTGATCCGTTTCCAAACCCGGGAACCAAACTGGTTGCTAATCAAAATGCTTCCCGATCCCAAGTGCTTATGTTGTCTATCTCAAAGCAGCAAAATGATGCTTTGGCAAGGAATAAAGATTACGGGAATCCACAAGTGTCGAATAACAAGGCTAATGAACAACCTAGTAGTTCGACAACAACTTTGACCAAAGTTGTGCCACCCATCATTCCTGAACAAATGATAAAGTCGCCAAAGGGACTAGTTCACAAATCGACATTTAATCCTCGTGCAAAAATAGCTCAGAATTATAATATAATAGAGGACCTGGCCCAATCGCCGTCCGCTATGTCGACACTTGCGGTACCACAAAATTGCCTCTCCCAAGAGCAAGCTTTATTATCAGCAATAGGTGGGACTGACCCAATGGATTCCAATCTTGTGGCCTTTGATCACAAAGGATACGATCCCCAGTTACCAGCTCAGCTAGCTTTCTTTATTCAAGTGAAAGCCCTCAACAAAACTGTTCATCGAATAATTATTGATGAGGGGGCATCTACATGCATTATGTCGATGAGTTGCTGGAAAACTTTAGGATCTCCAACCTTGTCGCAATCTTCGACGACATTAAAAGCATTCGACGGAAGGACATATACACCATATGGTATCCTAAGTAACTTGAAAGTTGAACTAGGAGGGAAAACAGTAGAAATTGATGTTGAAGTAATCGACGGAAACCTTGATTACAACATCCTATTGGGAAGACCCTGGATATATGCCATGGCCATAGTTGTGTCGACCTACTTCAGGAAGATTGCATTTCCCTTCCAAGGAGGAATTACAATCATCAACCAACAAACATTTCTACCCAACAGTTCACAAGTTACGGGAAGCATTCCAATGATCCATGGAAGTAATCATTCGCTCCAAAATATCGGAGTAGGTCTCCTAAAAGACCCTGCCTTAATGGGTACTTTTGCCCTACCACCTCCGAGTGATCTGGCGGAAGTGGCCACAGTGGAATATGAAACCTTCTATATCTAATGGATTTGGACTCCGAGGATGGTTCTTATCTCGTGTCAACCTTGTTAAAAAATGAAACAAGGAGTCATGAGGATAGTTCTTTTACTGTGTCATTCTCATTAAAAAATGAAACAAATCCCCTTTCCAAATCTCAAAGGTAAACCTTCATTCCAACCACCGAGTTGAATGAAATGAAGCTTGGGGGGCATGCACCTCGATTTGCGTTATTATGTTGGGGGCATGCAAACTTATCATCGAGCAGTTTTAACACATAGTTCATGCTCGTTAAAAAATAAACATAAGATCGAGCAAGTGTTTCAATCCGCGTTTAAGCTCGTTAAAAAATGAACTACCCTCCGGTAAATAACCACCGTGAATGTAACATTATCAGCCATTAAAGCCTTGGTCATGTTTGCACCGTCACCTCCACTTTTCCATTGGCTGATCATTCACCTCCACTTGATTTTTTACCCATTTTGAGGAATAGCTGCGAAGAGTGATTTCACTAGCCATCCTTGTGACACTGCCGTGATTGGAAAATTCCAAGCCTTACCTGGAATCAGCTGCTACCCTGTTCATCACTCATTCCTCAAAAGACGAGTCTTCTTTAAGCTCTTTTCATCTGACTCGTAAAATATGAAAAGATTGCCGAATTTTGGCCTTCCATCTCGTTAAAGCGACCGGAAGTGCTATCCCTCCTCTAGATTTTAATCTTTTTGGACCTGAGGGATTATTGCACAAAAAGATCGAGCGCTTGTTTTGTTCGGCTCGTTAAAACTATCGAAAACTCATCCCTTCTGTATTGTTTTATACTTTTTCGGACTTAAGGGATTAGATGACGAAAAGGAACTTTGGAGTTATCTTTACGTACCTTTTCAGACTCTCTAAAATTGAAAAGGACCGAGTTATCTTTGTCGTTAGACTCGTTAAAAGCATTAATATTGACAAACTTGTCTTTAGACGAGAACGAGTTTCACTATCGCTAGGCTCGTTAAAACATAGCGATGGGTTTACCCGAAGGGTAAATTATAGAACAAGCATATGTTATCCTCCTCAAGCTTGACAAAAATAAAGAGGTACTGGTCAGAAATGACTGGGGAAAAATTGGGAAGAAACTCAAAGAACTTTTATTGGTAGCAAGTCGCTCTTGAACATGACACTTCCACTCCGTACCTGAGTCGGGTTGGGTTGTTTCATTCACCGGTCACATCACCATGGTCTCGCCATACCATCCACCTTTGGGGTAAATGCTACCAATCCATCACACAAGTGTCGCCGATATGTTCAAGAGAAGTCATCCAGAGAAGTCAACCGTGTCCCATCCACTACCATACATTATCCTTCATCCTTTCATGACCGCCACCCTGAACCATATATCATCAGATCGTTTTCACCTCCATAAAAATCATTTGCTCCGTTCCATGTCACTGATGTGGGATACATTAAGGCCCTCCTTTGACAGATAGCTTCTTGTCAACATCAGCTCATTATCCAAGAAGTTGATCTAGGAACACCCCCTTCAGTACTTTGAAGCTTGCATGCCTCAATGGCAAGTTTCTCACTTCCAGCGACAGGTATACATCAATGACCTTCGACCGAAAGATTTTGCATGGTGTTCGACGCCAAATCCTTTATTCACACCACGTGAATTGTACTGCAGTACCTTGAGGGTCATCATCATTATCGGTGATTCCTCTCGCGCTTGTTAACAATTTACATCATTGACTGGTAATCAAGCGATGTCTTTCCATGTTCGACTTGAGAACATTTCTCACATGGATCGACTTGTACTTAGAGTGAAGATCGGACGAGATTGAAGACCCCAGATCTAGTTTCATCCATCCGGGCTGCGATATATATTCAGGAAATAAAGACATTGACATGTACAACATTGCAGCAGATAATCATCCTACCAAAAGGATGATGATTTCATCAAAATCATCAGTCTACCATCAGACGATTGTCTGTTCTATGTACAGAAAAATGAATTTATAAAGCTGAGCATGGGAATGCCCACCTCAGCTAGATCATGAAAGCAGTATGAAAAATAATGTATTGTATTGTATCTTATTACAGGTCTCCTCCCAACATTGGAAGAACTTCGTATCCTCCTAATAAAGCATTTCACCCGATAATCGGCCTCATACTTTAGGGGGAAGCTGTTATAGACATTTTTGTGCCTTACAGCATTGAGCATGAAATGTCCATAATCCAAGGGATCCAAAGTCCCTAAATGAGTTGTTCCTACCCCTAAAGGAACAAGGTCAACCAAAGGCAGCTTCTCCCAAAAGTTCTCCACCAAAAACCACTCAGAAACAGTCAATTCAGGATCAATTCAAGAGCTCCACTAGCTGTCTGCGCTGAAATGCAGAGATTACACTGGCTAGGTGCACTGCAACGCAGGTGAACGCACTACCAGGGTGTGCTGAGCGAGAAATGCCAAATGACAAGTTCATTCAACGAGGTGTCCAAGCACTGGAAGCTTCCAGAATCTTCCTCAATGACACTTACCTCAATGAATTCGACTAGTGATGAGTAAGAGGTTCTCAACCTCCAAGTGGAAGCAAGAACTGACAGAGGGAAGCCACAAGTCAAAACATGAGCTGACTCATCCTCTCTGCTCACATCTATATATGGATCTCTCACCCAGAGGTTCAGGGGGCTGGAATTTGGTATTTTGCAGAGAATTGCTGTTGGTTTGAGATTGAGATTAGAGCTATTGGGCGATTTGCTTTGAAGGAGGTGAAGAAGGGATTCCTTTTGCTGGGAAGGTGATGCTGGATTGGGCCTCACTTGGTTGTATCTCTTCTTGAACCTTGTTATTCATATCAATAAAACCATTTGAGTTTCTCCTATATGCTGGTATATCAATGATGTTTTGTTGTATTTTCATATTTAGTTTATTCTAATCCTAAACTAGTTATGAATGTGAATCTATGTCTTTTGTGTAGTTTTCCTCTCTTGTGATCTTGCAGGACCTTGGTGAAGCTGGACCAGTGAAGGAGCAGGCAGCGAGAAGCAAACAAAAGAGAGAGATTGGATCAACAAACTAGCGGAAGACACTAGTTAGTTACATCCTTCTTCTCCATTTGCATTTCATAAAGAAGAATACTCAGATAGTTTTCCTTGTTTGTTGCTAAGGCACTATCACACCTTAGAGTGGGATAGGGGCATTTCGTATTGGATACTTTTCCCAACAACACAGAGCCGAAGAAACATGAGAACCAACCAGAAAACAAAGATAAAACCCACAACACCATGGATATCCAGGAAATGGAAAGGCTAGGAAAAACCACTTTCAATCAAGACAATCCTCCATCACAATGACATATCATAACCAAGAAGCCACATGCATATTCCATGCATGCCAAAAAATATAAAGGAAATCATACATGCAACTCAATACCTACAAAGCGAATCCACTGTAGCTGTTAAGCCCATTGTCCCCTTGCGCTTTCCTTCTCTTCCTTTTCCTTCTTGCTCCAAATCCCAAGTATGTCATATTGCTTCAAGAGTGCTCCCAGAAAGCTCTAGGTGTGCAAGAGTATGAGAGAGATAATAGAAGAGAGAGATCGAAGCTAAAACTAACAAAAGGTTGTGAACTGATCCTCATAATAATTTTCATCATTGACGCCTCTATTTTCTTAATTTTCCATTATTTTCCTTCAATTTCCTCCTCACATGAAACCTGTGACTTTCACCTTCCTTTTCTCCCATTTTTCCATTTTTCATAAATAAAATGCTAATAAATGCAACATTTCCCTTGTCAATTTTCCATATCCGTTTATTAATCACAAGTGATCCCCATCACTATGTTTTTCCCAACATTCATCTTGGAATATGTGTCCCATGACCTTGGTATTTTTCATGTTGGAATTATGATACAGGTGTTGTCCTTAATGGCAACTCACATAGATGAACATTTCGTAGTGCAATAGGTTAACATCAAAGGATTACAGATCAGACTCCATAGATTGAAGAAAGAGAGGTATATGCTGGTTCACCTTGTCCAAGCAGCGTATACACGCGGGTTAACAGAAAAAAGGAGCGTATACGTATACACGCACTTTCACAGGAGGAAAAGCACGTACATGTTGGAAAAACAAGGTTTTGGTCTGAGGTATTTAGTCCAAGGTATTTTGGTCCAAGGTATTGATCCAAGGTACTTGGTCCAAGGTATTTGGTCCGAGGTATTGACCCTAGGTATTTGGTCCAAGGTATTGGTCCTAAGTGGTGTTGGTCCAAGGTATTGAGAAAGGCCTAAAACTATATAAGGAGGAGAAGATCATTAGGCCAATGTGTGCAAGTGCGTGGGTTTCTAAGGAATACTTCTATCTGAAGTATATTTTATGTTGCAGGGGCTATGTTTGTGATTTGATCTACTTTGTGCACCTTGAATTCAATGTTGGATCAGGATCATGAGACCTGAAGTGACTTATTATTGGATGATCTGATATTGGTTGGGCTAGATCTGACTGTGTACACCTATTTTATTCTTTAAATGTCGTGATCTGGGTTTGTCTAAAGTTTAGAAGTGCAACAAAGTTATGAGTTGATATTTATAGATATGTACGCTGGTTCGTCTCTTCAAAAGCACATGTACACACAGGTTATACTCTTCAAAATAGCGTATACAAAAGAAAAGCTTCTTTTTCAGATCTGACTGATCTATCTGATCAAAATCTGTTGTTTTACTACTGTCTGTCAATGAAGTCTTATTAGATCTAAATGTAAAACTGAATGCATAAGGAGGCTAGGATTTGATTGATTGATTGTATAAGTGAGAAGAAGTGATCTCTGTTGTTGCCTGTGTAAATCTTTGTAATTTTGCAGTAGATATTCAGTATCTTGCTGGTTGGTACATATTTGATTCAAAAGTTTAAGATTGTAGTAGTTTTAAAGGTATACGCAGGTTTGATTAATAGAAGTAGTGTATACACGCAGTTTGGGTTCAACCAAGTAGCATATACACTCGGATGCATGGTTTTTGAGATTACAGCTGGTTCTGAATGATGATGTAGGTTTCTGGGTTCAACACAGTGTTCTGGTGTCAGTGATCTAATTGCTCAGATTAATTGAATGTTGGTTGATGCAGTTTAAGTTTAAAAGTTTTGATGGGTCTAGTATGAAAATTGGATGAAACATGGCCTTCAGATTGTGGTGTTGTGATCCAGGAGTATCCAGTCTAAAAATTCATGAAACGTGGTCCCTGGAGGAAGAAAGAAGGTCGTAGCCTTTTGTAGGTTAGCGCCTACGTACTAGTAAACATATTGACTAGTACAAGAGCCCTTCTAGTAGAAGCTAGAAAATGAGAGAAGGTTGTAGCCTTTTGTAGGTGGGTGCCTGCGTACTGGTATGAGTCTGCACCAGTACAAGATTGTAAATAGATTTTCTTATTATTAAAAGAAGATACAGATGACAGCAGCAGATGGTTTTCACCCACATTGGGTTTCCACCTTAAAACTTGGTGTTCATGTGTGTTTCTTATGTGTGATGCTTTATTATACCTTTACTGCACTGTCTAATAAGTTATTGATATACTGGTTTAAGATCAACACATGATAAATGGTCTAAATCACAAGTTCTATGGATATACGCTGGTTTCTTTAATCACAGTTGCATGTACACGCTAGTTCACTTCACTGAAGTAGCGCATATAAATATATTTGGGAAATAAAATTATTGATCTGAAAACACTGATTCACCCCCCTCTCAGTATTATTTCCAATAATTGGTATCGGAGAAGGTTCTTCAGAAGAAGCTTGATCGCTTGAAGGGAGATCCATCAAGATGAATAATCACGAAAGCATGGGATCCATCAGACCGCCAATCTTCGATGGGAGAAACTTTGTTTTATTGGAAAATAAGAACCACATCCTATCTCTTGGAATAGATGTCTGGGAAATTGTCGAAGGAGGATATACATTTCCAACAGTAATTCTTACAGATGAGACATGTAAAAAGCAATATGAAACTAATGCCAAAGCTGTCAATAATTTATTGGGAAGTTTTTCACAATCAAAGTTTCTCAAAGTCATGCAACTCAAATTAGCCAAAGAGATATGGGACAAAATCGTTCAGAGCTACAAAGGAGACTCTCAGTTAAAACGTGTTAAGCTTCAAACTCTTAGAATTCAGTATGAAACTCTTAAGATGCATATTAATGAAAGTATAGCTAGTTACTTCTTACGTATAGATGAGGTTGTTAATTGTATGAAGAATCTGGGTGAATAAATAAATGAAGTTACCTTAGTTGAGAAAATTTTGAGATCCTTGTCTGCTAAATTTGAATCAAAAGTGTCTTCCTTAGAACAAAAATAGGATCTGCAGAATATCACTATGACACAACTTCACGCAATCCTAACTAATTTTGAGATGAGAAAAGGAGGTCCATCAGATATGAGAGAAGCCACATTTAAAGCTTCAACAAAAGGAAAAGAAAAGGAAGAACAAAATGAATCAGGATACATTTCAGAAGAAGAGGATGAGGTAAATTTTTTCAAGAAGCTTCAACGGGGTTCTGGAAGGTTTAGAGGTAAGCTCCCTTTTAATTGCTTTGCTTGTGGTAGAGTCAGTATTATGCTGCCAGATGTCCTCATAAAGATAAATATGAAAAAGGAAAGGAATATGCAAAAGGGAATATGAAACAAGTTGTGAATAAAAGGAGTTACTATACCCATGAAGATAATGATGGTTTATCTAATAGTGATAAAGATGAAACTGGACAAGATTACATAATTCTCATGGCTTATGATAGCGATGATTCTTGGGATAGTTTAGAAGAGGATAGTGATGGTTTATCTAATAGTGATGATTATAGACTTCTCATGGCTTATGACGATGATAATTTTTGGGATGCTTTAGAAGAGGAAAAATTTCATGAAGAAATCTCTAAACTCAAAATATGTTTAGAAGAAAAGAATATGATCATAGATACCTTGACATACCAACTTGCTAAAAAAGAAAAACACAATGAAAAACTAGAATGTGAAATTGTGGGTCTAAGAAAAGATCTTGAGAAAACAAAATCTCTCAATCTTAGATTTTCTAAAGGATCAGAAACTTTAAATGAAATTATCAAAGTTCAGCGTTCTCCTCTGATAAAGACAGGTCTTGGATATACTGAAGAAGAATCTCAATGACAGAAGCTGCCAACCTCCACCAAAAGCGATCTTGATGCAACAAAGACCAGTGAATAGTATGACAATCGTTTGCAAAGGCATAAAGCTGATCACTAGGTAAATCATACTCAATTTTATCCAAGGATGAATATCAATAGAAGCCACAATCAACCTTAGGCAAATCATACTCAATTTGCTCCAAAGATGAATATCAATAGAAACTACAATCAATAGGTAAATAGATTCAATAGTCGCAGAAACTTCTTTAATGGGCAATGTTTTTCATGTCATAATTTTGGGCACAAAGTTTCTCAACATGTTTCTTACAAAACCATCATGACTAGAGAAGCACGAAATCAAAGTAATGTAACAGGGATCAAGAGAAGTTCCTATAATAACTTTTCTCCTCTTGAAAATGAAATAGAATGCTCAATCTGCAACAACTTTGGTTGTGATGAATCTGAATGTAGGAGCAAATTTCAGCAAACACCTCAAAAGGAGAAAATTCCATTAAATCCCAAGATATGGAGAAGGAAAGAATATCAAACAGAAAGATGTGGTATAAACTTGTATGCAGAAGGACAAGAAAATCAGTGGTACATCGACAGTGGATGCTCCAAACACATGACAGGTGAAAAAGAGAAACTTCACTCATATAATGCCTTAGAAAAGGAAAATAATGTCTCATTTGGAAGTGACACTCCAGCTGTCATAAAAGGTAAAGGTTCTGTTTTCTTGAAAGAAAAGGTTAAAGCTAGAAATGTTATGTATGTAGATGGTTTAAAGCATAACATGTTGAGTGTCAGTCAAATGTGTGATCAAGGAAATGAAGTGTTTTTTGATCAAACGGATGTGTTGTTTGTGAGCTTGATACAGAAGAGATTGTGATCAAAGGTACAAGAACTCCAAACAACTTATACATACTCAAAGGAGCACAACAACAGTGCTATCTACGCAAAAATGATGAAAACTGACTGTGGCATAGAAGATTGGGACATCTAAGCTTTTATCAAATAAGAAAAGCATGTAGACTCAAGGCTGTTCATGATCTTCCAGATATCAGCATCCCAGAAAATACAATATGCAAACCATGTCAATTCGGTAAGCAAACCAGAGTTCACTTCATGGAAAAAGAAGGGTCAGCTAATAAGCCTCTTAAACTTGTCCATACTGAGTTATGTGGACCAACAAGGAAAAAGTCACCTCGTGGAGAAGATTACTTATTCTGTTCATTGATGATTTTTCCAGAATGTGTTGGATAGGTCTTCTAAAGCATAAAGATGAAGCATTTGAAAAGTTCCAAGCCTTCAAAGCTTTGGTTGAAAATGAATCAGATTGAAAAATCAAACGCCTCAGATCTGATCAAGGAGGGGAATTTATATTGGATGAATTCTTTGACTTTTGTGAACAACATGGAATTAAAAGGCAATTCTCCATCACAATAACTCCTCAGCAAAATGGTGTGGTAGAAATAATGAACATAATAGTTCAACAAATGGCTTGAGCTATGCTAGATGAATTTGGAACTCCTACAAACTTCTGGGGTGAAGCTGCATTCGCTGTCGTGACTATTATCAACAAAGCAAATGTTTAGGTAAATAGCACTCAAACTCCACAGGAACTTTAGTATGGTAAGACTCCTACTGTAAAATACTTTAAAATTTTTGGAAGAAAATGTTTTATCAAAAGAACTGATGAAAAACTTGGTAAGTTTGAATCTAGAGCAGATGAAGGTATTCTTATTGGATATTCTTCCAGAAGTAAAGGATTAAAATGTTATAATAAAAGACTTGGAAAAATTGTTGAAAGCATTGATGTTGTAGTTGATGAAGCATGCAAAAATTCAAAACAGATAAAATCAACAGAAGATTATGACAATGAGGAAGATGGGGATTACTTTCCCACATCAAATCAAAATTATATTGAAGAAGAAACCAATGAAGCACCAGATGAAGATATAATGGTAGAAGAAAAGACTCGATCCAGGTATTTTCAGAAAAATCATCCAGAAACTCAAATTTTAGGGGAAAAGGAGGTAGGTGGGTAGGCAAGAAGAACTATTACAGGGACCTCAAGCTATCTAGCATTACTATCCTCCACCGAACCTCAAAATGTAAATGAAGCATGCAAAGAATGATACTTGGGAATTAGTTCCTAGACCTCATGATAAAAATATTATAGGAACTAAATGGATATTCAAGAACACGTTGAATGAAAATGTAGAAGTCATTAGAAACAAGGCCAGACTTGTTTGTAAAGGGTATGCTCAACAAGAAGGTATAGATTTTGAAGAAAATTTTGCACCTGTTGCTAGACTTGAAGCCATAAGGATGTTTCTTGCTCTTTCTAGCTTTCAAAAATTCAAAGTATACCAAATGGATGTAAAATCGGCATTCCTTAATGGAGATTTAGAAGAAGAAGTTTATATTGAACAACTAGAAGTATTCATTCTTGGAAATGATGCAAAACTTGTATGCAAACTCAAAAAGCCTCTCTATGGTCTGAAACAAGCTCCAAGGGCTTGGTATTACCACCTTGACAAATATCTACACCAACAAGGTTTTGCAGATATCAATTTATATACAAAGATTGAATAAATTGCTAATTATTATTGCTTATGTTGACGATATCATTTTTGGTAGCAATGAAGAATCCATGTGTCAGAATTTTGCTTCAGTAATGCAGCAAGAATTTGAAATGTCCTTGGTTGGTGAACTTACCTATTTTCTTGGTCTACAAGTTGAGCAAACTAAAGATGGTATTTTTCTTTCACAAACCAAATATCTCAAGCAGATCTTGAAAAAGTACGGAATGGAAGATTCTAATACTATATGTACTCCAATGGCAATAAGATGTAGTCTCAGCTCAAATGATGAATCAGCAGCAGTACATCCACCAACTTACAGATCCATGATTGGCTGTCTGCTTTATCTAATAGATACCCGACCTAACATCATGCATGCAGTAGGAATAATTGGAAGATTCCAAGCAAATCCAAAGGAATCACACCTTCAGGCAGTCAAAAGAATTTTCAAATATCTTCAAGGAACTCAGGACTTTGGACTATGGTATTCTAGAGATGCAGATCTTACTCTTCATGCATATACAGATGCAGATTGGGCAGGAAGCGTTGATGATAGAAAAATCACTAGTAGTGGTGCATTCTATATGGATTCCAGGTTAGTGTCTTGATTCAACAAGAAACAAAGCTCAATTTCTTTATCTACAGTTGAAGAAGAATATGTGGCTACTGCATCTTACTACACACAACTACTTTGGATGATGTAAACATTGCAAGACATTTAGATCACATGTACTCCACCCATATCCATTCTATGTGATAATACAAGTGCCATCAATATTTCAAAGAATCCAGTCATGCACTCCAAGACCAAGCACATACCCATCAAGTGTTGGCATTATGGTTCAAGTGTTGTCCTTGATGGCAACTCACTCAGTGGATGGTACAGGTGCTCAAAGGTTAGTACAGGTGATGGCAACTCAATCAGAAGGCAGATCTCAGTACAGCATGGCAAGAAAGCTCATACACGCTCTTTCGTTAAGCCCAAGTCGCGTGTACACGCAAGTTAGATTCAGAAAAAGCGCGTGTATGTGGAAAGGTTCCTTTGGTTCATGGTGGTTAGACCTTGGAAGTTGTGCCTATGATTTCGGACCATTATGTCTCGACGGGCGTGTCGATCCCTAGTTTTAAAGTTGATGGTATTGTGTTACTATGGTTTTGGCTCTTGGTATTGAGAAAGGCCTAAGGCTATATAAGGAGAAGAAGATCATTAGGCAAAGATCATCTTTCGACAAGGCATGAATATCTAAGAGAGAAAGAGATCTGATATGCAGGTTCTGAGTTGGTTGATCTGAGCTAAGGAGAGATCTCATCGGTTGATGGTGAACTAGATCTAAGGAGAGATCGGGATCAAATGGTTTGAAATGCACTATCATGTTGATTATGCGTATTTCTAGATCTGCATATTGTCGCAATGTTACGTTCTGAGTCTAACTAATATCTGGTACAGCTGCAAGTTGAGAAAGTTTATTTTTAGATCTGTACGCAGGTTGGCTTCGGTAAAAGCGCGTGTATACGCGGTTTCTGCTCATTAAAGTAGCGTATATCTTTTGAAGCTTGATTTGGGTTTACAGTGGGATCTGACTGTTATTACAGAGTTCTATAGTCTGCTCTGTGTTCTGGTAACTGGTGATTGACAGGGTTCAGTGGTTCAGTGATTCAAAGTTGGTTGTTTTATGCTTCAATGATCTGTTGTGAAAATTGAATGAATTGTGGTCTTCAGATTGTAATGTTGTGCTTCAGGAATATCCAAGTCTGAAAATGTATGAAAAGTGATACCTGGAAGAAGTAAGATTGTAGGTCAGCACCTACATACTAGTATTTTGGCTAGTACAAAAGAAAAGGGGGTTGGAGCTCCCTTCCAAGGAAGTTTGGAGAACGAGAGAAGGTTGAAGCCTTCTGCAGGTTGTAGCCTGCGTACTGGTATAAGGCTGCACCAGTACAAAAGATTGTAAACTGAAGTTTCATATTAAGAAAGATAGAGACAACTTGCAGCAGGTGGTTTTCACCCACATTGGGTTTCCACCTTATATCTTGGTGTTCATGTGTGTGGCTTTTTATCTGTTCTGTTATACTGCACATGTTTACTGTTAATATGATGAATAATGTCCTGATGCACTTAATTGAAGAATAAGCCAACTAAATTGTGAGTTTTCTGCTTATACGCTGTTTTACTTCGTCACAGTAGCGTGTACACGCTGGTTCACTTAACTGAAGTAGCGTATATGTTTTGGGCATTTGAAAAGTTTGATTAATCTGATAATACTGATTCACCCCCCCTCTCAGTATTATTTCCAACAATTGGTATCAGAGCAGGTCCTTCAGAGAAGCTTGATCGCTTGAAGGAAGATCATTCATCATGAGCAACTACGAGAAAGAAGCATCAATCAGGCCACCGGTTTTTGATGGAACAAATTTCAATTATTGGAAGGTAAGAGTTACTGCATATCTTCAATCTCTTGGTACAGAAGTTTGGGACATTGTAGAAAAAGGTTATGCTTTTCCTTCAGCTACTCCTACAGATCCAGATGGAAAAAAGGCATATGAAACAAATGCAAAAGCAGTTGCTACCCTATTAGGAAGTATATCTCAAACAGAATTCATGAAGGTCATGCACTTCAAATCAGCAAAAGAAATATGGGACAAAATGATCACTAGCTATGAAGGAGATGAACAGGTAAAGGAAGCTAAACTTCAAACACTCAGGATTCAATATGAGACTCTCAGGATGTATAATGATGAAAGTGTGGCTAATTATTTTCTCCGGGTAGATGAGATTGTTAATTGTATGAAAAACTTGGGTGAAGAAATAAGAGAAACTATAGTAGTTCAAAAGGTTCTAAGATCTTTATCCCCCAAGTTTGAATCTAAAGTATCTGCAATAGAAGAAAAAGAAAATCTCCGTGTTCTCACTATGTCTCAGCTACATGGAATTCTAACCGCTTATGAAATGAGAAAGGGAGGTCCATCTGACAGAAGGGAAGCTGCTTTTAAGGCATCAGGAAAAGAAGATTACTATGAAGCAAGCCATGTTCCAGAAGAAGAGGAAGAAGAATCAAATTTTGTCAGAAATCTTCAAAGGGGTTCTGGAAGGTTCAGAGGTAAGCTCCCTTTCAAATGTTTTGCTTGTGGGAAAGTAGGTCATTATGCTGCAAAATGTCCTTATAAGGATAAAGGAAAAGAACCTGCTAGATGGAACAAGAAACAAAGTGCAAATAGGAAAAGCTACTACACCCATGAAGATAGTGATGGCTTATCAAACAGTGATGAAGATGAACAAGGTAATAAATATAAGCTGTTAATGGCATTTGAAGATGATGATTATGAGGATGCTATAGATGTGGATAATCTCTATAATGAAATCACTAGACTCAAGAGAAGCATAGAAGAAAGGAATGTGATTATTGATACTTTGCAATTTCAAATTGATGAAAAGGAAAAACATCTTGAAAAACTAGAAGGTGAAATTGTTGGTCTCAGAAAAGAAATTGAGAAAACAAAAACTATTAATCTTAAATTTGTCAAAGGATCTGAAACCTTGGATGAGATTATTAGTGTGCAGCGGTCTCCTCTAAACAAAACAGGTTTGGGCTATAATGGAGAAACCTCTCAAGCATCCACCTCAAAAAGTTATCTTGATGCAGCAAGAGGAAATGAGCGGAAGAACAATGAAGATAATCAGGTAAAGCAGGGACGAGTTACAAACAGAAACTATCAGGGACAATCCTCCTTAAGGATGAACAAAAGCTACAACCAACCACAGGTAAAATCATCTCAGTTTGGCTCAAGAATAGATGAAAATAGAAATTACAATCAGTTGGCTGGTAGATTCAATAACCGCAGAAGCTTCTTCAATGGACAATGCTTTTCTTGCCACAACTTTGGTCACAGAGCAGCTCAATGTGTTGCATATAAAACAATCATGACTAGGGAAGCTCAAAAACAAAGAAGTATGACAGGGATTACAAAAAGGACCTATAACAACTTTTCGGTGCTTGAAAATGAAGTTGAATGTTCTATTTGCAATAATTTTGGTCATAAAGACTCTGAATGCAGGAGCAGGTTTCAGGAGAAAAAGGAACAAGCCACAAGCACCAAAACATGGAGAATAAAGGAACCTCAAACAGAAAGATGTGGGATAGCATTTTATGCAGAAGGACAGGAAAATCTATGGTACATTGACAGTGGATGTTCGAAACATATGACAGGTGATAAAGAAAAACTTGAATCTTATTCTACTTTAGAAAAGGGAAAGAAAGTCTCTTTTGGAAATGATACTCCTGCTACTATAAAAGGAAAAGGTATTGCTCCTTTAAAAGAAAAGGTCAAGGCTGGAAATGTTTTGTATGTTGATGGATTGAAACATAATCTTCTAAGTGTCAGCCAGATGTGTGATCAAAAAACAGAGGTTATTTTCAGATCGAATGGATGTCTTGTTCGTGATCTTGATACAGGTAAAACAGTTCTCAAAGGCAAAAGAACTCCAAATAATCTGTACATATTTGAAGAAGAACAACAACAATGCTATCTTAGCAAGGATGAAGAGCACTGGTTATGGCATCGAAGGTTGGGACATCTAAGCTTCTCACAAATAAGGAAAGCATGCAAATATCAGGCAGTTCGCGATCTTCCAGATATCAAAATTCCAGACAACACCATATGCAAATCTTGTCAGTTTGGAAAACAGACCAGAACTAACTTTCCAGAGAAGGAAGGGTCAGCTAGCTTGCCTCTTGAGCTAGTCCATACAGATGTATGTGGTCCATTTAGGAAAAGGTCACCTCGAGGAGAAGAATATCTGATATTATTCATTGATGATTTCTCAAGGTTTGTTTGGTTAGGGCTTATGAAGCACAAAGATGAAGCATTCGAAAAATTCAAATCCTTCAAAGCATTGGCCGAAAATGAATCAGGACACAAAATCAAGTGCCTCAGATCTGACAGAGGTGGGGAGTTCACATCAAATGAATTTTTTGATTTCTGCGATGAACATGGGATAAGAAGAGAATTCTCTACAGCTAGAACTCCTCAGCAAAATGGGGTTGTGGAAAGAATGAACAGAACTATCCAACAAATGGCTCGTGCTATGCTCGATGAATCAGGTACTCCTGCAACCTTCTGGGGAGAAGCCGCACATGCTGCTGTTATCATTCTTAACAAAACAAATGTCCGAGTAAACAGCACTCAAACACCTCATGAGCTTTGGAGTGGTAAAACTCCTTCCGTGAAGCATTTCAAAATCTTTGGGAGCAAATGTTATATTAAGAACACTGATGAGCAACTTGGCAAACTTGAACCTAGAGCAGATGAGGGCATTCTTCTTGGTTATTCTCCACATAGCAAAGCATACAAGTGCTACAATAAAAGACTTGGCAGAATTGTTGACAGTATTGATATAGTGGTTGATGAGAAGGGATATATTCCTAGGCAAGTTCATCATGAAGAAGATGAAGGTTACTCTCAAAGGCGAAATGATGAAGAAGAAGAACCTCAAGAAGAGAAGAATCTCAAGAAGAACCAGAGGAGCAGACAAGAATAGAAGAGAAGACTCCATCCAGATATGTCCAAAAGAATCATCCAGAAACTCAGATTGTGGGGCAGAAAGAAGCAGGAGTACAAACAAGAAGGACACTTGCAGAAGCTTCAAGCTACTTGGCTCTACTTTCCTCCATTGAACCACAAAATGTGAAAGAAGCATGCAAAGATGAATGTTGGGTCAAAGCAATGGATGAAGAACTTGAGCAAATCGAAAGGAACAACACTTGGGAATTGGTTCCTAGACCAAAAGATAAGAATGTAATAGGAACAAAATGGGTCTTCAAGAATAAGTTAAATGAAAATGGAGAAGTAATTAGAAACAAGGCCAGACTTGTTTGTAAAGGGTATGCACAGCAAGAAGGAATAGATTTTGAAGAGACCTTTGCTCCTGTGGCAAGACTAGAGGCCATCCGAATGTTCCTTGCTCTCTCAAGCTTTCAAAACTTCAAGGTATTTCAAATGGACGTGAAATCAGCCTTCCTGAATGGAGACTTAGAAGAAGAAGTATATATTGAGCAGCCAGATGGGTTCATTCTTGGGAATGATCCAAACCTTGTATGCAGATTGAAAAAGGCTCTTTATGGGCTCAAACAAGCCCCAAGGGCTTGGTACTATCGGTTGGACAAATATCTTCACCAACAAGGCTTTTCAAAAGGATCAGCAGATAGCAATCTCTATATAAAAATTGAAAATAACAAATTGCTAATTCTTGTTGTTTATGTAGATGATATTATTTTTGGCAGCAATGAAGAGACTATGAGTCAAAACTTTGCCTTGGTTATGCAGAAAGAATTCGAAATGTCACTTCTTGGAGAATTGACATATTTTCTTGGATTGCAAATCCAACAAAATGAAGGAGGTATCTTCTTGTCTCAAACCAAATACCTCAAGCAGATCTTGAAGAAGTATGGCATGGAAGAGTCAAAACCAGTATGTACACCCATGGTTACAGGATGCAGCCTCAGTGCAAATGATGAATCAGCAGCAGTCCACCAACCCACTTATAGATCCATGATTGGGAGTTTGCTTTATTTGACAGGTACTCGACCAGATATTACACATGCAGTAGGAATGGTTGGAAGATTTCAAGCCAACCCAAAGGAAACTCATCTTCAGGCAGTCAAAAGAATCTTCAAATATCTTCAAGGGACCCAAAACTATGGCTTATGGTATCCTAGAAATACTGATCTCACTCTTCATGCTTACACAGATGCAGATTGGGCTGGAAGTGTGGATGATAGGAAAAGCACAAGTGGAGGTGCTTTCTTCATGGGTTCCAGATTAGTATCTTGGTTCAGCAAGAAACAAAGTTCGATTGCCTTATCTACAGCTGAAGCAGAATATGTAGCTGCAGCATCTTGTTGTACACAACTTCTTTGGATGATGCAGACCTTGCAGGACTTTCAAATCACTTGCACTCCACCTGTCTCTATCTTATGTGATAATACAAGTGCAATCAGCATTTCAAAGAATCCAGTCATGCACTCAAAGACCAAGCACATACCAATCAAGTACCATTTTCTTCGGGAACAAGTGCTTGAACAGAAGGTCAAGTTGGAGTATGTTCCTTCTAAGGAACAAGTTGCTGATATTCTCACAAAACCACTGCCCAGGGAAACTTTTGAATATCTCAGACAAAAGCTGGGAGTAGTTAATGCTTCATCCTGTTGTTGAAATTTGTTTGTTCTACAGAAAAGTTGGTATACGCAGGTTACGGAAGTAATAGGAGCGTATACACGCGGATTCATGGTGGGAAAGTCGCGTGTATGCTGGACGCTTGTTGCAGAAAGAATATCCGCGTACATACGCTGTTTTATACAGGAGAAAACGCGTATGTAAAGTTCTGAACAGCAAGGGAAAACTCTGAAGTTCTGAACAGCAATAGGAATGTCAGAATTATTCAGGCACAGTTTCAGGGAGTGCAACAGGCACAGGTTCAGGGGGAGTAGCTCAAAAGTCTCATAAAGCATTGTTGGCATTCAGATGTTTTTGGTTGTTGGTTTCAGGAGAAGGAGCTCAGAAAGAAATTCTAGTTGCTGATCTAACAAGATGTTTATCAGATGCTGCTGATGTCTTTCCTAAGTCTTGGTCTAGATCTGTTGTCTCTATGTCATGTATCTCTCTTGTCTCTTTTATGGTGTCAAGGTCATGTAACGGCCTTTGTTGGTTTCCCCACTATGCCTGGGATGAATGATGAAATGTTCATGTATTATCATGGTTAGGTGGATGAGTCAATATTGATGTATCCCCACTTGGTTGGGTGGATGAGTCATTTTTTTTATATCCTCACTTAGTTGAGAAATGGATGTATGTATGAGTCTTTGGTGATAGGAAGGTCTTTTATGATGTATAGAGTCATGTTCTTCTTGAAGAACATCTTTTGCAGATCTTGCCTACAGTCAAGGGGAGCATGAACAGCACTTGGTGAGCAGGATGGATAGATTGGTACTCTTTGGCATTCACAAAGGGGGAGCACACTTGGAGATTTCAGCATGTACTCAGGGGGAGTATGGACAGCAGTATGGACAGCAGAAGGATTACCAAGGAAGAGAATATCTTGGTCCTCCCTTTGCCCTTGATGTCAAAGGGGGAGGGTGACACTTGGTGTGGTGTGTGGTGGTTGCCATCAAGTCCAAAGGGGGAGATTGTTGGCATTATGGTTCAAGTGTTGTCCTTGATGGCAACTCACTCAGTGGATGGTACAGGTGCTCAAAGGTTAGTACAGGTGATGGCAACTCAATCAGAAGGCAGATCTCAGTACAGCATGGCAAGAAAGCTCATACACGCTCTTTCGTTAAGCCCAAGTCGCGTGTACACGCAAGTTAGATTCAGAAAAAGCGCGTGTATGTGGAAAGGTTCCTTTGGTTCATGGTGGTTAGACCTTGGAAGTTGTGCCTATGATTTCGGACCATTATGTCTCGACGGGCGTGTCGATCCCTAGTTTTAAAGTTGATGGTATTGTGTTACTATGGTTTTGGCTCTTGGTATTGAGAAAGGCCTAAGGCTATATAAGGAGAAGAAGATCATTAGGCAAAGATCATCTTTCGACAAGGCATGAATATCTAAGAGAGAAAGAGATCTGATATGCAGGTTCTGAGTTGGTTGATCTGAGCTAAGGAGAGATCTCATCGGTTGATGGTGAACTAGATCTAAGGAGAGATCGGGATCAAATGGTTTGAAATGCACTATCATGTTGATTATGCGTATTTCTAGATCTGCATATTGTCGCAATGTTACGTTCTGAGTCTAACTAATATCTGGTACAGCTGCAAGTTGAGAAAGTTTATTTTTAGATCTGTACGCAGGTTGGCTTCGGTAAAAGCGCGTGTATACGCGGTTTCTGCTCATTAAAGTAGCGTATATCTTTTGAAGCTTGATTTGGGTTTACAGTGGGATCTGACTGTTATTACAGAGTTCTGTAGTCTGCTCTGTGTTCTGGTAACTGGTGATTGACAGGGTTCAGTGGTTCAGTGATTCAAAGTTGGTTGTTTTATGCTTCAATGATCTGTTGTGAAAATTGAATGAATTGTGGTCTTCAGATTGTAATGTTGTGCTTCAGGAATATCCAAGTCTGAAAATGTATGAAAAGTGATACCTGGAAGAAGTAAGATTGTAGGTCAGCACCTACATACTAGTATTTTGGCTAGTACAAAAGAAAAGGGGGTTGGAGCTCCCTTCCAAGGAAGTTTGGAGAACGAGAGAAGGTTGAAGCCTTCTGCAGGTTGTAGCCTGCGTACTGGTATAAGGCTGCACCAGTACAAAAGATTGTAAACTGAAGTTTCATATTAAGAAAGATAGAGACAACTTGCAGCAGGTGGTTTTCACCCACATTGGGTTTCCACCTTATATCTTGGTGTTCATGTGTGTGGCTTTTTATCTGTTCTGTTATACTGCA
This sequence comes from Pinus tabuliformis, assembly GCA_031772625.1. Lineage (NCBI taxonomy): Eukaryota > Viridiplantae > Streptophyta > Pinopsida > Pinales > Pinaceae > Pinus > Pinus tabuliformis. The sequence goes on along the minus strand of CM062805.1, from coordinate 1,063,626,499 downwards.
CATGTTTACTGTTAATATGATGAATAATGTCCTGATGCACTTAATTGAAGAATACGCCAACTAAATTGTGAGTTTTCTGCTTATACGCTGTTTTACTTCGTCACAGTAGCGTGTACACGCTGGTTCACTTAACTGAAGTAGCGTATATGTTTTGGGCATTTGAAAAGTTTGATTAATCTGATAATACTGATTCACCCCCCCTCTCAGTATTATTTCCAACATCAAGTACCATTTTCTATGAGAACAAGTGCTTGAACAAAAGGTCAAATTGGAGTATGTTCCCTCCAAAGAACAGGTTGTTGATATATTCACTAAACCATTGCCCAGAGAAACATTTGAATATCTCAGACAAAATATGGGAGTAGTTGCTGCATCGTCCTGCTGTTAAAACTAGTTTTTTTCAGAGGAAGGTTATTATATGCATGTTTCATGAAGTATAGTCGCATATACACGCAAGTTTTTGTGCCTAAAGGAGCGTATATGTTTTTTCTGATGGGAAAAATAGTGGGTCAGACTCTAATATGAGTAGCATAGGTTCAAGGGGAGCATTAGCCTTCACACGTATTCTTCATTGTTGGCATTATGTTAGAATATATTGACACATGAAGATGCTTACATTTGCTTGATTCACATAGTTGTTTTGATTCAGGTGACTCTTTTAATGATGTACAAGCTGTTGATCTCAATGCTGCCGACAGATGTTGATGGTACATATCATATATGGTGTATGATAGTTGTTGATGACTATCATGGTCATGTTTAGATTGTTTTTCCTTGTTATAAATGTCATGTATATCATTTGATATAAAGGTCATGAAAAGAACTAATTTGTAACCCCATTATGCACGGGAAGGATGATGTAATATTTTCTATTTTCAGTCATGTATAAACATTTGGTATATCCCCACTTGGTTGGGTGGATGAGTCAAATTTGGTGTATCCCCACTTGGTTGGGTGATTGATGTATGTATGAGTCATTGATGATAGAAAGGTCATACTCTCATAGTTCAGTTATAGAGTCATGTTATTGTTTCGGAAAATATTTTTGAAGACTCTGCATGTGCTCAGGAGGAGCATGGAGAGTTTAGTGCATCTTAGCATGTACAAAGGGGGAGATTAATCAGAGAATTCAACATGTACTCAAGGGGAGCATGGACAACATAATGTATATAAAAAGGGGAGAATATCTTGGTCCGCCCTTTGCCCTTGATGTCAAAGGGGGAGTGTCTTGGTGTTGTTGTTGCCATCAAGTCCAAAGGGGGGGATTGTTGGCATTATGATACAAGTGTTGTCCTTGATGGCAACTCACACAGATGAATAATTCACAATGCAACAGGTTAACATCAAAGTATTACATATTAGACTCCAGAGATTGAAGAAAGAGAGGTATACATTGGTTCACCTTGTCCAAGTAGCATATACACGTGGGTTAACAGAACAAAAGGAGCATATATGTATACAAGCACTTTCATAGGAGGAAAAGCGCGTACATGTTAGAAAACCAAGGAATTGGTCCTAGGTATTTAGTCCGGGGTATTTTGGTTCAAGGTACTGATCCAAGGTATTTGGTTCAAGGTATTGACCCTAGGTATTTGGTCCAAGGTATTGGTCATAAGTGGTGTTGGTCCAAGGTATTGAGAAAGGCCTAAAACTATATAAGGAGGAGAAGATCATTAGGCCAATGTGTGCAAGTGCATGGGTTTCTAAAGAATACTTCTATCTGAAGTATATTTTATGTTGCAGGGGCTATGTTTGTGATTTGATCTACTTTTTGCACCTTGAATTCAATGTTGGATCAAGATCATGAGACATGAAGTGATTTATTATTGGATGATTTGATATTGGTTGGGCTAGATCTGACTGTGTACACCTGTTTTATTCATTAAATGTCATGATCTGGGTTTGTTTGAAGTTTAGAAGTGCAACAAAACTATGAGTTGATATTTTCATATATGTATGCTGGTTTGTCTCTTCAAAAGTGCATGTGCACGCAGGTTATACTCTTCAAAATAGCGTATACAAAAGAAAAGCTTCTTTTTTAGATCTGAGTGATCTATCTGATCAAAATTTGTTGTTTTACTGCTGTTTGTCAATGCAGTCTTCTTAGATCTAAATGTAAAACTGAATGCATAAGGAGGTAGATATTTGATTGATTGATTGTATAAGTGAGAAGAAGAGATCTCTGTCGTTGCCTGTGTAAATCTCTGTAAGTTGGCAGTAGATATTCAGTATATTTCTAGTTGGTACAAACTTGATTCAAAAGTTTAAGTTTGCAGTAGTTTAAAAGGTATACGTAGTTTTGTTTAACGGAAGTAGCATATACACGTAGTTTCGGTTCAGCCAAGTAGTGTATACACTTTGATGAATGGTTTTTGAGATTACAGCTGGTTCTGAATGATGATGAAGGTTTTTGGGTTCAGCACAATGTTCTGGTGTTAGTGATCTTATTGTTTAGATTAACTGAATGTTGGTTGATGTAGTTTAAGTTTAAAAGTTTTGATGGGTCCAGTATGAAAATTGGATGAAACATGGCCTTTAGATTGTGGTGTTGTGATCCAGGAGTATCCACTCTGAAAATTCATGAAACGTGGTCCCTAGAGGAAGAAAGAAGGTCATAGCCTTCTATAGGTCAGCGCTTATGTACTAGTAAACATATTGGCTAGTTCAAGAGCTAGGGGGTTGCAGCTCCCTTCTAGTAGAAGTTGGAAAACAAGAGAGGGTTGTAGCCTTCTGCAAGTGGGTGTCTACGTACTGGTATGAGTCTGCACCAGTACAAGATTGTAAAAATATTTTCGTATTATTAAAAGAATATATAGACGACAACAACAGGTGGTTTTCACCCACATTTTGTTTCCACCTTCAATCTTGGTGTTCATGTGTTTGCTTATGTGTGATGCTTTATTTTTCTTTCACTGCACTGTCTAATAAGTTACTGATATACTGGTTTAAGATCAACATATGATAAATTGTCTAAGTCACAAGTTCTCTAGATATACGCTGGTTTCTCTAATCACAGTTTCATGTACACGCTAGTTCACTTCACTGAAGTAGAGTATATAAATCTGTTTGGGAAATAAAATTATTTATCTGATAATATTGATTCACCCCCCTCTTAGTATTATTTCCAACATTTCATTTATTAACTCTATTAAATGTATTTTTGATCAGGGATGTTACAGAACCCTCGCCCTTGGGGGAACACCATCTTCCATGTTCAATGACACTTACAAACAGAAAGACCACTGAAAAGTAACACATATTTCCCATGGATCTTTATAACTTATCTTGATGCAATATTTACAATGATCAACCTACTGAAAAACAAAACAACATGACAAACATAGCAACATGACAACCATACCATTTATTGGAGCTTTATAACATAGCTCATGGCAGTATACATCCATATACATATATACATATAGCAAAACACAACACTAACGAATATACTAAAAGACATCCACTCAATCAGCGTGATATCACTCTTTAATTTCCCTAGGCTGAGGAGAGAAACCCAGAGGTAACCACAAAACCACTTTTAAAGTTGGGATCTAGCCCTTCCAGCTTCAGAGAGGGATCTCTCTTTCTGATTTAGATTTCTGTTTTTAAGATATTAGGCTAGTTATGAAATTTTGAGGTGGATTTTTCAAAGGTTTGGTTGAAAGATGCCGAGAAAGTCCATTGGGCATGGAGTCATGAAACTTTAGGTAATCAATCACAAAATGTTAGAGTAGTTGTAACAGGGTAGGATAGGCAATATTTTGGATCTTATAAAGTGTTTGTGGAGTGAAAAGCATGAATATGATTTAGGTTCAATTAAATATAGCGCATACTAAGATGAATTCTGTATTTAACATCAGACATAAAACATTAATATTGATGACAATCCAGAGCAGAGTACACTTAAGAAAATTCAGCCCTTAATCTTCTTGAAACCATAAAGAGAGAAAACATATGGAAAACTAAGAAAATAAACAATTTCACATAAGAAAGTACATCACCAATTGCTTGACATGGATATCCAAGAACAAAACTCTATGTATTACTGTAAATTTATCCCTTTCAATACAATGCATAATGTACATCAATATACAACTCCTTTCTTCATACAAGTTCCAACTTTGATTACATATTCACAAATTGTTTATATAATGATTTGCATAATAGTTTTGGAAAATAATAGTCACGACATAATTACAAAAACATAGATATTTAAAATATCTCTCAAATTCATGTATGCAAAGATAAAATAAAAGGAATATTTTGTATGTACTAGAATAGATATAGGAAAACATGTTATTTATTAAGGCAACAAAAAAATATGGTCAACTTCTTCCCCTAAAAGTAGAATAGGTCCCCAACTGTAGTTTAGGAATTTCTGCTATCATAATGGGTCCCTCTGCAACTGTTCCTTCATTTTTCTTCGTTTATGCTGGAAAATTCTTAGACTTAACAATGAGAAATCTGTTTTCTAGTGCTAATGCTCTCTCTTGAAATCTGAAGTGGTTGTATTGTCCATTCAAAATATCCATTCTCCTTTTCCTGTGATTCAATAGCTCCCAACCCATACGCCTATTAACACCTTTGCATGATCTATTAGATAAATTCTTGTTTTATTGTTTCATTCATCTTTCTCATAAAATCTTGAACTATTTGCCATGGTGCCAAAATCCTCCTGATACCTTATTGGGTCACATATCGGAATAGTCAAAACCATAAAACTTGACGGGGTATAAAATCATGACTATGGAAAGGATTTTAAGTCATAAAACTAGTGGGTGGTAACCATAGGCTTATGTCACATGTGCTTATCCCGCAAGTTTCCATTACGCCTCCTCTTAAAATTTATGGTATTTTCTACCCTCTGGGATCCTTAGGACCCAGTGTTAAGTTATCATTCTATGTGTCTAGGGGTTGTGACTATAAGCTCACCCTTCCGGGGCTAAAACCTTTAACTGGGAACATGGGGTTGATTCTTTGAAATACTATCATAATGTTTGGTCCTTTAGAATATATATTTTTGGACTTGGTGGAAAAGGGGGTCGATTGTTTGGAATATTGCGTTACAAACGGTCCACATATGCAACACATAGGACCACAACATATGCGCCTGTACCTTTATAATATCATAATTTGTTAATCGGTGACTTCGTAATGTCGCATGTGGTTGAACCCTCCAAGACTTATGAGATCTGATATGCAATAACCCTTGTTATCTACCACGACCTTTCAGTACAAGAAAAAAGGTCATTGGTGAGGGTCATGCCTGTGAAGGACCTTTAAGGTCCGTCACTAGTGTCGCATATGGTGATGGTCTTTAAAAAAGCGTTGTTGTAAGTGTATATAGTGATGTTCCTTTAAGGTTTGTCACCAAATCCATTTTCAATCACACTTTTGGTGAGGGTCATTAAAGGCTCGTCATTAATTCTCTCTTTTGTGACACTTTTGGTGAGGGTTGTTAAACGCCCAATTCTCTCTTTGGTGACACTTCTACTGACGATATTTTATTGATCATCACCAATGATCTTTTTGGTTACTTTTGGTGACAGTCAATAAATTCTCATCATCATTGATCATTCCAATGAGTTTTTGATGACGCTTCATGCTTGTGACAGACCTTTAAGGTCCATCACCAATGTCGCATATGGTGACGGTCTTTGAAAAATCATTGTTGTAAGTGTATATAGTGATGTTCCTTCAAGGTTTGTCACCAAAGCCATTTTCAATGACACTTTTGGTGAGGGCCGTTAATGGCTCGTCTCTTTGGTGACACTTTTGGTGAGGGTCATTAAAGGCCCATCACTAATTCTCTCTTTGGTGACACTTCTAGTGACGATATTTTATTGACCCTCACCAATGCTCTTTTTGGTTACTTTTGGTGATAGTCAAAAAATGTTCGTCATCATTGATCATTCCAATGAGTTTTTGATGACGCTATGTACCTGTTACTATATTTTTTGTCAAAATATAACGATTTAAGACCATTGTTGTGGAGTCTTTTTCATTATGTGTCCAAGGTCATAGTGGTTATAATAGTTAGTCAATTTGTTAATAAGTAATTAGTGTGTATCAATTCCCTCAAGTCATAAGAATATAGTCTTCCTGTGAGTCAGCACATGATTCATCTCTATTAGGTTTATTATATAGCATATTTTCTTTAAATAAAGTTCCACTAGTGTGTGTAGGAACTATATTATTTAATACATAATCAAGCTATGTCAATTCTATTAATGAGAGAGACCTAGCACTCCTCAACACTCATGGCACACCTTAACATGCTTTGGAATAGTACACTAACATTCCTTGGCACCTCGCATGTCTTGGAACATCTTTGTACCTGGAACATCTTTGTACCTAGAACATCTTTCCATGAGTAGGACACCCAAGCACATGTTGGCATGCCATAGCATAGCATAGCACTCCCCTATCATGTGTTGGCATTCCCTGTAGTCCCTAGCATGCCCTGGAACTCCTTGGCATAATATTGCATTGACAAACATTAGTACTTGGCACACATTGGCACTTGGCATGTATTGGAACATATTATTAGTGTGCCTAGCATGCCCCTTTTGAAAAAGACAAAGTCCTGACTTATTAAACCTCTTATGTGTTCATTTCCTTTCATTTTATCTTGGTTATTCCTTTTGTTGCCTGCAAACTCCTTGACACATATTGGCATACACTGTCACCCTGCACATCCTAGTGTGTTTTAGCACGTGGCATGCCTTGGCACATGTTATCACACCCTGGAACTACCTAGTACACTCTAGCACTTCTTGACATTCCCTGATATTTCCTGTCATGCCTTACTCATGCTTAGAATACCTTGTCACTCCCTCCTTGGCATGACAGCTAGCACTGTTTGACACTCCCTGACACACCGTCATCTTCATTCACTTCCATGCATTATGACCTAGTGCTCCCGTGTGTTGTCCTAGTACTCCCTAACACTCCTCAACATGCATTGGCACTCTATAGCACATCGTAGCACTCATAAGTGAAGAATGAAACTTGTAACCAATTTTACTCGACTTGGAATAGACAATAAATCAGTGAGGCAAAAGAGCTAAGAGTTTTAATCGGATTGGGGGAAAATCGGCAAAAAATCAGGAAAAAATCAGTGAATTCAATAAATAAAAATATACACATATATTGAATTAAAAAAAACATTTTGCATTGATATTCAGTAAAGCCATGTCCAACAATTAATAATATCAATATATGTCCAAAATATCAGGAATGAATAAGCATCTCATATATGTTATGAGTCCAAACATGATCCAAAGTACTGAGTCATGACTCCTAACTAGTGACTACATAGAACTAGAAGCATCTGCTCCTAAAAGTTTACAAACAATTGCATACTAATTAGAAAAAAAATCAGTAACTAAGAGTCTAAGACTCTTAAGAGTGAGAACTAGAAGCAATTCCTCCCACTCTTTCGCTTGCTTGAATCTCAAATTTCTTCAAGTCATGTAGGCTTAAAAGAGGAGCCTCCTCTAATGTTGGGTCTCTATAATACTAGTGATTACCCCATTACTATTGTAGTTATACCCCTTATTTTTATTTTTGTGCCCCTATTACCCCCATATTGTTATTTCTGTGCCCCAATTACCCCCATATAGTTATTTCTGTGCCCCATAGAATCCCTCTATTGTTATTTTTGTGGCTTTATATTATTATTGTTAGGTCGGCTAGATTATATTGTGACTCCTTAGACTCCTATATATAGAAAGGAGGTTTTGTCATTTGTATTATCCAAGAATTGTTCATTTATGTAATGTAAAAGAGGTTTCCCCCTCGAAGAGGCTGAATTCTAAGGCGTTGATCTATCTTTTCTATCTTTTCTTGAGCTGGTTTCATAACATTTGGTATCAGAGCTTTAGATTCTAGGGTTTCGCTGCTCCAAACAGGTCATCGTGGCATTTTCGCTATAACTTTCTTCTGTGACGTTTCAGAAGTTGCAAAAACAACCCATTTGAGAAGAAATCGTGCTGAACCTTGGGTCCGAATTTCAGATATTTTCGCGCGATATTTGCAAAGATATGCTCTGAGGAAGTTGGTCTTTTTGCAGACTCCTGAATTACATTCAAAACAGGTGACCTGGGGAAAATCGTCATAACTTTCTCTCTGGGGATCGGATTGAAATTTCGTAAAAAGGTACAGAAAGAGGATGGACTGTAGTTTCTTTTTTGTGTGTTTCAGATTCAAAGGTTGAAACAGTGACTCGTGGCACGTCGTACAAGTTCGCTCTACTGAACCAGTCTAAACGCAAGTCACTGTGGGAGATTTCACATAACTCTTACTTGGAGAATCCAATTTGGCTCAGACTTGTGGCATTGGAAAGAGGACGCAAAAGACTACTACAGGTAGAAATTTTAGAACTGGATGATCCGAAATTACAGAGATACATCAGATTAAATATCAGGCTTCTATAAAGTGAAAAAAGGTGTGTAGTTTTTTTTTTAAATTTTTATGTAAGCTTGGTTTAACAGAATTCAAAGGGCATAGTAAAGCATTATTATCGGTAAATGATGCCCCGAGGAAAGAAAATGAAAGCTCTAGCATGGCTCATGAAGAAGAGGAAGAAATGCTACATGATATATCAAAATTACAAGAACAAGTGCAACAAATGTCACGCTCACAAAAGCTAACAAAAGCTAAGACAAGTGGCGTGGAATCTAAGATAAATGGCGTGGAATCTAAGATAAATGGCGTGGAATATAATATAAAGGGCATGGAAGCTAAGATGGAAGATTCGATGGTAAATTTGAAGATAGATTTGAAGACAGACATGGAAGAATTGAAGAACTTGCTACAAGAAAGGGTCACTAATGGTGAAAAGGTAGTAAAGGAAACTCATGATGAGAACAAAAGAAATGTTAATCATGATTCCATAGACTCTAATGTTGGATCGAAGACTCACCATGTTCCAAAAATCGATATGAGGAAGTTTGATGGCAAGGATCCCGCCACATGGATATTACAGATGGAGCAATTCTTCGATCTCAATAATGTGCAAAACACACAAAAGGTACGTATGGCAACTTTATATTTGGAACCAAATCAGTTTGTATGGTATCAATGGCTTTGTTCTCGTAAAAAATTTATCACTTGGGCAATTTTTACGGAAGAATTGATAGCACATTATGAGGATACAAAAAGCAACACTTTTTTTAGCCAATTGATAAGTCTCAAACAAAAGGGTTCAATAATGGAGCACATTGAGGAGTTCCAAAAATTGAACATAAGGGTAAAAGATATTCCAGAGGAGCATAGGATTGATGTGTTCATAGGGTCTTTAAAGGATAATATCCAACATGATGTGCGCCTTTGGGAACCTGATTCATTAGAGAAGGCATTCAGGTTAGCAAGAAAAATGGAAAGCAAAATTATGGCAACTAGGAAGCATACCATTCACAACTATAAAGATGGAAGTGTTGTTGCCCATAGTCTTCCACAACCTACAAGGTTGACACCACAACAATTGGAAGAAAAAAGAGCAAAAGGGCTTTGTTACAATTGTGATAGCAAATACACAAAAGGTCATAAGTGTGCTGAGAAGAAATTATTCTACATAGATTGTGAAGAGGAAGAAGAAAAGGAGCAAGAAAGGTCAAAAGAAGAGGATATATTCCAGGAACAAAGCCTAGATGAAGAACAAATAAATCCGACCATATCTTGTAATGCATTGGCGGGAATTACCACTCCTCAAACCATCAAGATAGAAGGACAAATCAAGAAGAAAAAGGTAATAGTGTTGATTGATTCAGGAAGCACCCACAATTTTATTCATTGTAGGGTAGCAAAAGAATTGAATTGCTTCCTATATCCAGCACCAGAGTGTCAAGTGATGATTGCAAATGGAGGAACAATAAATTGTTCTGGAAAGTGCCATAATATCAAGCTATCCATGGGAGAATATGTATTGACTAGCCCAATGCTTTCCATTCCAATGGGAGGTGCTGATGTTGTACTAGGAGTCCAATGGCTACAATCCTTGGGTACAATAGCTTTTAATTTTCAAGAACTTTTCATGAAATTTTCTGTGGAAGGAAAGGAAGTTGAATTAAGGGGTATTGCAGGGAAACCAGGAAAGATAATCAGCTCTAATGGCATGACAAAGCTTCTAAAAAAGGAGCAAAGAGGTGTAATTGCACAATTATGTTCGCTAGATGTTTCCACATTGGAATCATCTATTTCTCCAGATCTCCAAAAAGTCCTGGACAATCATTCCAAGGTATTTGAGACTCCCAAAGGTCTCCCACCTATGCGTGATCATGATCATGCTATTCATCTGATTCCAGGAAGTGTTCCTCCAAACATCAGGCCGTACAGATATCCATATGTCCAAAAAAGTGAAATTGAACGTATGGTTGCAGAAATGCTAGAGGCTGGTATAATTCAACCGAGTCAAAGTTCTTTCTCAGCTCCAGTAGTATTGGTGCACAAGAAGGATGGATCATGGCGCATGTGTCCAGATTATAGGGAGCTCAACAAGCTCACTATTAAAGATAAGTTCCCCATTCCTGTCATTGATGAATTACTGGATGAATTGCATGGATCAATTTACTTCACCAAGTTGGATCTTCGTTCGGGATATCATCAAATCAGAATGAAGATTGAAGACATTCCGAAAACAACATTTAGAACTCATGAGGGTCATTATGAATTTTTGGTCATGCCTTTTGGCCTTACCAATGCACCTTCAACATTTCAAGGTTTGATGAATTCAATTTTCAAACCATTCCTTAGAAAATTTGTGTTAGTATTTTTTGATGATATACTAATCTACAGCAAGTCTTGGAAGGATCATGTTGAACATGTTGACAAGGTGCTACAACTATTGGAGGAGAAACAATTATATGCAAAAAGATCCAAATGTTTCTTTGGAGTCCAGGAGGTGGAATATTTGGGTCATATTGTATCTCATGAAGGAGTTAAGGTAGACCCTAGCAAAATTAAAGCCATTAAGGAATGGAAAATCCCCACATCCATAAAGCATCTGCGAGGATTTCTTGGGTTGACAGGGTATTATCGCAAGTTTGTTAAGAATTATGGGAGAATAGCAGCACCTCTAACAACATTATTGAAGAAAGATTCATTTTCATGGACTCCGGAAGCAACAAAGGCCTTTGAACATCTTAAAGAGGCAATGTGCCAAGCACCGGTCTTAGCTACACCGGACTTCACAAAAACCTTTATTGTGGAATGTGATGCTTCAGGAAATGGAATTGGTGCTGTTCTAATGCAAGATGAAAGACCCATTGCTTTTGAAAGTCGTCCAATCAAGGGAAAGTTTTTAAGCAAAGCTATTTATGAGAAGGAAATGTTGGCAATACTCCATGCACTTAAGAAATGGCGACCCTACCTAATGGGAAGACACTTCAAGGTAAAAACGGATCATGATAGCCTTAAATACTTTTTAGAACAAAGATTATCCTCTGAAGAGCAACAAAAGTGGGTCACAAAGATGTTGGGTTATGACTTTGAAATCATCTACAAAAAAGGGAAGCAAAATGTGGTGGCAGATGCACTCTCAAGAAAGGATGAGGATGTGGAAGCATTGTTGTGTGCCATTTCTATTATCCAACCAGATTGGATAAACGAAGCAAAGGAGGAATGGAAGAATGACGAAGAAGTGTGGGCACTTATTCGAAAGCTACAACAAGATTCCAGTACTTCTGATACATTTAGCTGGCAAAATGATTCGTTATGGTACAAAGATCGCTTATACCTCTGTAAGAATTCCCAGCTAAAACAAAAGATTCTTATGGAATTGCACACTTCTCCCTTAGGAGGGCACTCAGGATTTTTAAAAACTTACCACAGGGTTAAGAAGGAATTTTTTTGGGATGGCCTTAAATCAGATATTCAAAAGTTTGTGGCGGAATGTTTGGTTTGCCAACAAAATAAAGTTGAAACAATTAAGACACCAGGTCTATTACAACCTTTATCCATTCCAAGCCAACGTTGGGAGGAGGTTTCAATGGATTTTATCACAGGTTTACCCAAGTCTGAGGGAAAGAGTGTCATCATGGTGGTAGTTGACAGACTTACCAAGTATGCACACTTTTGTGCATTATCACATCCATTTAAAGCCAGTACAGTTTCTACTGCATTTATGGAAACAGTTCAAAAGCTACATGGAAACCCAAAGATTATTGTAAGTGACAGAGATCCCATTTTCACTGGAAATTTTTGGACAGAATTATTTTCTTGTCTTGGTACTCAGTTAGCTCATAGCTCATCTTATCATCCTCAATCTGATGGGCAAACTGAGATAGTAAACAAATGTTTGGAAGGATATCTTCGTTGCTTTGTATCTGATAAACAGACACAATGGGTCAAATGGTTGCCTCTGGCTGAATGGTGGTATAACACTTCCTTCCATACAGCAACAAAAATGACCCCATTTATGGCACTTTATGGGTATCAACCACCATCCATCACATCATATTTAAGAGAAAATTCTAAGGTTCAGGCAGTGGAACATCACATCGAACATCAACAACAAGTCCTCCAACTCTTAAAGGATAACCTCGTGTTGGCACAAAATAGAATGAAACAACAGGCAGATCAACATCGCAGTGAAAGAAGTTTTGATGTAGGTGATTGGGTATTCCTACGGCTACAACCATATAAGCAAATGTCCCTAAAGCAAGCTAAGAAGGATAATAAATTATCACCAAAGTATTATGGTCCGTACAAGGTGTTGGAAAAGATTGGTACTATGGCATACAAATTGGAGCTTCCTGCAGCTTCTCGATTGCACCCAGTTTTCCATGTTTCATGTTTAAAGAAGGTTATAGGCGACAAGCTCCCAGTTCAAACAATATTGCCAGAACTTGACGAGGAAGGAAAAATTATATTGGAACCGGAAGCAGTCACAGAAACAAGAACTCGACAGCTACGAAATCGATCAATTTCAGAGTATCTTATCAAGTGGAAGAACTTATCCGCTGAAGATTCCACATGGGAGGATGAGAATTTTATGCAGAAGTATCCAGAACTGCTCAAGCGTTGAGGACAACACTTTTTTGAAGGAGAGGGGCATGTTGGGTCCCTATAATACTAGTGATTACCCCATTACTATTGTAGTTATACCCCTTATTTATATTGTTGTGCCCCTATTACCCCCATATTGTTATTTCTGTGCCCCATAGAATCCCTCTATTGTTATTTTTGTGGCTTTATATTATTATTGTTAGGTCGGCTGGATTATATTGTGACTCCTTAGACTCCTATATATAGAAAGGAGGTTTTTTCATTTGTATCATCCAAGAATTGTTCATTTATGTAATGTAAAGGAGGTTGCCCCCTCGAAGAGGCTGAATTCTAAGGCGTTGATCTATCTTTTCTATCTTTTCTTGAGCTGGTTTCATAACATCTAATTGGACCCAATCTACTGCATTTGTAGTTTGCAAATCTATCTCTTCAAGGTCTATTGGTGAATGATCCAAACCTATCATTATCATGAGACATTGAAATGTGAATTTAAGTTTGACTTTGAAATTTAAAGTTTAAACTTTAAATTGTAAATCAGATTATGAAACCTTCAAATTCAAGCTCTCACCTAGTATTTTCTTGTTGCGAAGTTCTAGATTGTAATGGAAAAATATGAGGTCATTTAAGTGCTTTTGTGTCAATCGGTTGTGCTTCTTAGAATGTATTCTCTCAAACATGCTCTAGTTGCACTCACAACCTGAAGCACTGCATGCTTGGTTTAATATTTGAATGGCAAATCTCTTCAAATCTGGTGTATCACTACAAAAGATTTTCCACCAAAGACCTAGCAAGTGGAAAGGGTTTGTGAGTAGACGTACTAAATACTAAATACTAAAATATTAAAAATACAACAAAATTTAACATACAAAATAAAATTTAAACAAATTTAATGAATTGATGAAGCCTTCAAGCCTCAACAACATCTTAGACCTTTCTCGTATAACACTGGTATAGGCAAATAATTTATCTGGTGCTCTATAATCCTATAGTTGGGAAAAGAAACGACTTTGAAATTCTGGATTAGGGAAGAACCTTTCCATGCATGTCATAAGTCCTCTGCGAACCTCCCCATCCTCATTAAATTTTCTCTTATCATAAAAATACTGTGAATTTAAGAAGTACCTAGAAACATGTAAGGGGGAATGCAATTTCCTATCGCAACCTGCATCAATAATGTCCCAAAGAGGCATATACTTTGCCTCCTCATCCCCATATCTTCTTTTGATGGCCTCCTTTGCGAGATCCATTGCCTCATAAATGTAACCCATAGTGTGTTTGTCACCATCAACCATCGTGATTGTTCAAGCCTTCAAATTTAAATAAATATGAAACATTGAAAATAAAAAGAAGCTTGAAATGAAGTTTAAAACATGAAAAAGTTAAAATACTTGAAGTACCTGAGAACTCTAACAAGGGACTCCATCACAGCAATAATCTCTTCAACATATTTCCAGAAACCGTCATTACACACAAGTGAAACAACTTCAATGCCTTCAAGGGTTTTGGAATGTTTAGATTCCATCCACTCAGGTCCCAAGAACATTCTCTTCAGATTTATCTTTTTTCTCAACCACAAATTACAAAGATATGAAATTTGTTGCAAATCTAGTCACTGCAGGTTGAACAATTTCTTTACCTTCAGTGTATTTTATCATGGTGTTTAGGACAATAGTGTGGTTGTATAGGTATTTGGTTATGGATTTTTCCTTCTCCACAACCTCATGTATCCAATGAATCTTACCAATGTCCTTAAGAATTAAATCTATGTAATGGGAAACACAATAGGTCCAAAAAATAGTGGGGTGCCTAATCTCAAAAAGTCTACCAGCAGCCATATAATTAGTTGCATTTTCGGTGAAAATTTGTACAACATGTTCTTCTCCCACTTCTTGAAAGACTTCCTCCATCATTTCAAAAATAAGTTGTGCAGTCTTAACCTTGTCTGAGGCATCCACTGATTTGAGAAACATTGTACCTATTGGACAAGATACAGGGAGATTTATTAAAGTTCTATTCCTCTGGTTTGTCCATCCATCACTCATTATGGTGCACCCTATTTCTACCCATGATGAACTAAACTTAGATAGCAAAAGCATGACATCTTCAACACTTTCTAATAGAAAATTTGTCCTACTACTCTTTGATGAAGGGGCTTTGAACCCCGGACCTGCAACAACAACTGCATCAATCATAGCTTTCCAATAACGACTTATGGAATAGTGGAAAGGTATGTTAGAATAGTACCAAAAGTTAGAAATGACTTTCCTTTTCTGACTCTGGATATTTTTTTTTCCAACCAGTGGTATCCAAGGTAGGTTGGGAAATGGGTTTTGTGCAGGGAGAAGAAAAGGTGTTTATGTTTCCACCTCCAATGTTGAATGTAGGAGGATACATTTGGCCTTGAGTTTGACTTGGACTTGGAGGCATGTGTGGGAAATTTGGGAACTGCATTGAGGATTCAATAGAGGGAGATGATAATGGGGTAGTGGAAGAAAAATTTTCAACTCTAGGAGTTCCTATTTCATTTTTTTACTTTTATTTCTTTGCATTATGTTGACTCAACATATCAATGGCCAAGGTTGCTTGGTGTTTGACATTTTTGTCAACATTTTTGCAGAGACCTATATCATGGTCGGGTATTTGTGCAAGGTGGTACTTGAATCTATAAATTTCTCCACTACATTTCGCTTTGAAAAATTTACAAAGGAGCTTGGGGTCTCCAAGAATCTTGTCACAATAAGCCCAAGCAAATTCCTTCTCCCTCGACATTGTTGTTGTTTTGGACTTGTGTTTAAATTGCAGCTTCTATTTAGATTTGGAGTTGTGCCTTCTATTTAATTTGGCTCCTGTAAAAGACAATAAAAAATTAAAATTAAACATGCCATATATAACTTCACAAAAAAGAGGGTTGGTTTTAAAGGATATGAGGTTTTGTTAATGATCAAAGAGGAGTATGTCCAACAACACAAGCACATTTTGACCTAATATATCATTATGACCTTGAAACACAATTAGGTATATATGAGGAAATGCTACCTAAAGGAAATATTATCAACATATATTGCATTGTAATCTTGAATTTGCAAGTTCGTTTAGCATAAGACAACTGAAACAATACATCAATAACAGATTCTGGAAGCACAAAACTACCCAAAGTTGTGAATGCATGGTTAAAGCCTTTGGAGTCGTCAAGACATCGACCAAGGAAGGAATGCTTGATGACTTGGCCAGTGGTTGGTATGAAACCATTTCCTAGTGCATTTTTAAAATCTATTTAAGCCCCATTTATATGGTTGAAAATTCATAACCAAAGAATACACCGAACATTCGATTGCTGAACAGTGAAACTTGAAACTTGCCATTGAAAACTACATTGAAACTTCAATATAGTAATATACGTATTATTTAAGCCAAGTGCCAATGTACCTCGATTGTTGAACAGTGAAGCGACTAAGCCTGAAGGTAACACACACTAAAGGTGACGCGCGACTGCCCAAGGGTCGATATGGAGTATTGATAGAGCACGCGCTTGTGACTACCCAATATGGAGTCTGGACTTAGGCTCACGATGGTGGTTCCTCGATATGGAGTCTGGACTATGTAATAGTGAGTAGTGATTGATTACTGAAGGTCTCGACGTATGAGTTGTGGGCTTGAGAAATGAGAAATAAATTTTGGAATAACCGACATTTAGTTTTTAGCAATGCGGCATACCTAAACTTGAAAAACTCGTGCTTGTCGAGTCAAGGCCAAAAATCAAATAAATCAGAATCAATTGCAGGAATCTGATTTAATCAGAAAGTTGCAAGTTAAACATGCATTTACCACAAGTTAAACTTGGTCAACGTGAGTTTGACTCGCAAAGATTTGGATCGGATCATTTGGAGAAAGAGAAAATTATGATTCATGATTAATCACGATTGATCGATGAGTCATGTTTCACTACTTGTAACTGAAATCTGAACTAAAAATAGGAGATCTTACAATTGAACCTACTTGCAAATTTTCTAAACTAAAATTGTCCCATCGACATCATTTCTATTTGCGACTGGGTGCGTCAACGGAAGAGATTCATTTTAAATCAGGTTCATGGAGAAAATATTTTATGGAAGATGTTTGTTTTATGTCGAGGAAGTCATAGTAATATTTTTTATTAAATTTGAAAAACAATAGTATCTACTATGTATCTCTCGTATCTTGTTATTTTTATCTCCTGTAACCCATACAAAAAGTGGGTTAATAGTGGACATGTAGCATCAAGCTCCGCTCCTTTTAATTCAAAGTTATACATGCAAGCCTTTGTGTCACTTGTGCCGAAAAGCCTTTGCTGTAGAGTGTGGAGTTAACACTTACTTCTGCATGAAAAATATACACATACCTTTTGACTTGGTGTGGAGTCTGGGACAAAAATCTCCACATACGTTTTTTCCATACCTCTATGTGAGTGTAACCTTGCACATTTTCTTTATTTCAACCAATATCAAAAGCATTTGTGAGTTTCTTTCAAGGCATTAATACATGGCTCAATAATAGAAATTAGCAAAGTTTCTAAAGCAAAAAATAACTGTGGAGTTAATCTTTGCCATTTCAAATATGTTAGGATTCTATTGAGAGTTTTATAGAGATAATTATTAACTGGCCCTCTACTTTTCCCTTTTTCTTAATATAAATTGCATCTCTTATTACATTTCTAATCAAGAGATTTACATCAAATACTGGATCAAAGGGCCAAGGACTTTTCATAAATTCTTCCTTGTCCAGTAGAAGAATAAATGGTCAACATGTCATCTTGGCTCCAATTTCTTGGGAATTAATAATTGTTATGAAAAATGACTACTCTTGTTTGAATCTAGAATTATGTTTAAGCTTTAAAAATGGATTTTCCTCCAAATTGATCTTGGAAAGGTCCTTATTAAAGGCTTCTCTATATCTCCTCCACTAGAATGAATGGCTTATAAGTTGAAAAGTATAGCAGAACTCCCTTCTAAAAAGCCTGATCATCCCATTGTCTCCAAGAGCTCCTCCTTTTCCCCAATTTGGACCCAAAACAACACTGAGTACTTAATTATGATCCAACCTGATAAATTTTGATTGACACTGCAACTCAAGAGCTAATGAATTTAAAGTGCGCTAATAGGATTCATCATTCTTTCATTGAGTAAGTATATTGTTTTTGAATTTGTCATTTGTGCTTGCAGTATGTGGTACTAGCCTTGTTTCACGTGAAAAGGTTTTTATTCTTGGACTATGACAATTCTAGTAAGATTTAGGCCTTTTGTAGTATTTGTACCCTATGATCATTTTTGCAAGATGTATGTCCTATGTGGAAAGAAATAAGAATTTAGTTATTACATCCTAAACTAAAGCACTGTTTCTTTTACTAGGTGCCATGTAACGTCCTCTACAAATTGAGGACGAATGAGACGTAATATCCTATCCATCCTCGTAGGCTATAGTCCTCCATAAAGGGGAAAAAACCCCAAAAATACCCATTGTTGGGAAATCTTTTGGGATGTTAGTGTCAATATATGCATACTTCCATCAAGGACCAAATCTGCTCTTTTCATTTTCATTTTAGGTGTCTCATACTGAATTTTTGATCATTCCACTAGGTCATGCCAAAATGGTCCACTGATGGTTGTCTTCTTCTCAGAAAATCAAATTTTCCCTCATGAGGTAAATTTGTTGACCCATCTCCATGTTGCATTCAGTTATGGTTTCAGTTATGTTATTTTTAGAGTCAAGGCAGTCATGTTTCCATTAGGACTTAGGGTTCATTTCCAAGGTCAAAAGCATAGTTTCAGTGTAAATAAAGGGCAGCAAAGGTATGAGGAAGACCAATAAACAAAGAGTGATTGGTAGTAAGTCATGGTTATTGTACAAAGATTTTATTTCACTGATGTAATTTTCATCTCAAAAACATGTTTTTGAGATGAAAATAGAGTATTTTAGTTGATTCATATTTTTTGATGTAATTCAAGTCATTTCATGTAATAAGTGTTCCCATAATCTGCCCAAGCATTTTTCCTCACTGCAAGAAATGAAGCCATTGAAGAAATTATTTCAATCAAAGCATCATCCACCTAAAATGAGATAAAGAAAGAAAAGCATTAAATAGAGATTTGAAGACAAGTAAAAGTTCCAAAAAACATTATAAAGTCGGTTTTTCTAAGGAAAAATCAAAATCACCCTCTATATAAGATTTCAAAATCAATTTTCAAAATTCATCATACTCATTTGACAAAGAGAGAGAAGAGAGTTGAAGGAGAGAAGGGAGTTGAAGCAAATTGGTGGCTGAGCAAATTGTGGGTGCTGCGCATTGAGTAAGGAGTGTTGCAAACAGGGAAAATTGTGGAGGTGCTGCACATAGTGCAGGGAGTGCTGTGCATACATCCAGAGTGTTGTGCATAGAGACTATGCACAAGTGTATTTTTGCATGGCGCTGCGCATACAACAAAGCACTACGCACCTGTAGAAGTGCTATAGGATAAAATGCACAGTGTATGGAGAATGGAGATACCCTTAAAGGTGATGGATGAGGGTTCGTAAGGTGGGAGCAGGAGGGAGATTTTGGAGCTAAGGTTATAGGTTAGCAGAGTTCGTTCTCCATAGAAGGCCATAAAGGAGGGAGCTCCACTCCCTCCTACAAGCAGGTAATGGCCAGTAGAGGAAAAAACCAGTAGAAGAGGATAGAGATCCTTCAGCTGAAAAGCAAAGAAACAGAGAAAGGGAGGAGAAGGGTTATGAATCCAAGGAGAATAACAACAATAAAGAAAGCAAGGAAGCGGACAAGGAACAAGGCACAAAAGACAAAACTCAAAGGGGACCATGCAAACCCAAGACTACTATCACTCCTAGAGTTGTTTTGAATGATCCTGCTCTGCAGGGGCATAGGGACCACATGCAGACTTATGCCATCATTTGTAAGTTCATGGGTTTATGGCCCATTGAAAAAGCATTACAATCTTGGATTAAATACCACTGTAAACAAAAAGGAAGCATAAAACTACATCTTGGGTCAAAGGGATTCTTCACTGTAGTCTTTGCAAACATTGAAGATAAGGACATAGTATTTGAAGGAGGGCCCTACTTTTATGCAGCAATAGGCTTGTATATGAGACCTTGGATCATGAATTTTGTCCCAGAACGTGAAACTTTTACCTCGGTCCTGGTCTGGGTAAGACTCTACTCTCTACCTTTGGATTACTGGCAACTGGAATCCCTTTCTGCCATAGGAAATAAGTTAGGATGTTTTGTCAAAGCTTCTGAGGCCACCAAAAGAGGAAAATACACATCCTTTGCAAGAATATGTGTGGAGATGGATCTTTCTGGAGCTCTGTCGGATGAGGTCATATTGGAAGTGTTTGATGAAGAATGGGTACAAACAGTGGATTATGAGCACATCCCATTCAGATGTCGTAAATGTCATGAACATGGGCATCTATTCAGAGATTTCCCTCTCAGTAAAACTAAAAATAATAGTAAAACCAATACCATGAAAGACACTGAAAGCTTTCACAAAGTGGTCCAGAAAGGAAAAGGGAGCAAGAGGGGATCGAAGACACATCAAAATGAAAGGAAACAAGCTAGTCAAAATAGGTTTCAAGCACTAGAAGAGGAAGAGGGGATAACGAAAGCAGATCAGGCCAAGGGAGACACTCCAGTGAACGAGGAGAATGAAGAAGAGGATGAGCAAACACAAACCATTAACAAACAGAAAGAAGAAATGATGAGTGACACAGAATTGGAGATGGATTTGGAAATGACCCAGAGTGAGATGGAAATGGAAGATCATGAACTACAAGAGATTCTTGAGAAAGAGAATCTAGATCTAGAAGGATTTCTGAAACAAGGAACTAGGGAGGGAGTGGATTCATTGCCTCTAGAGGAGTTCAGTAGAGTTCAATAGCTGTTCTTATGGAAAACTCAGAACACAGGGTTGGAAAAGCAAGGGACTCATAAAAGGCAGAGCAATGAAGGTGTGAAAGCTTTGAAAACAACACCGGGCTTGGCACCCAGATACCCAGGAAAGAAAAGAGGCATGAAAAAGCAGAATGAGATTTTGATGGAATGTGGAAAGCTAATGATAGACTCAGGTAAGATGAAAGACCTATCCAGTTACTCCTTTACAAATATTTAATAATGAAGTTCACTTCTTGGAATATTAGAGGCCTATGCAGTAAAAGAAAACAAAGGTTACTTAGTAATAGAATGAAACAAGTAGCACTGGATGTAATCTTCATCCAGGAGACTAAATGTCCCATTCAGAAAATAAAAGAGATTCACAATAAATGGCTCAATAAATTTGAGTTTTTGGAAGTCAAAGTAGAGAACACAGTAGGTGGCATTCTCACACTTTGGAACCCCCAAAAAATTGACATCATAGATGCAGAGGTAGCCAGGGATTATCTATCAGTGGTCATACAGCCAGTGGGAGACAAGGAAGTCTACCTAGTAACGAATGTGTATGGCCCCCAAAGATTCGATGGAAAACTAAAGCTTTTAGACTCCCTATAGGATCTCAAGGAAAGACATGCAAGTATCCCTTAGATCGTGGGGGGTGATTTCAATATGATCAAATCTTTGTCGGAGAAAAAAGGGGGCACCAGAACTCTAAATAAAGATTCTTGTGCTTTCCTTTCTTTCATAGACAATATAAAGTTAGTGGATATTGGTATGAGTAATGGTACCTTTACTTGGAACAATAAAAGAGGAGGAGAGTCTCAGGTGGCTTCCAAATTAGATAGATTCATTATCTCAGAGGATCTTATGCTCAAGGACAAGGACATAGTTCCAAGAGTTCTCCCCTTTGGAGGCTCTGATCATTGGCCCGTGTAACTGGAAATGCAGGGAATTGGCACCCCCAGGAATAGACCTTTCAAATTTGAAAACATCTGTCTTTCCCACCAAGATTTCGCCAACAACATAGCCATCTGGTGGGCTGAAGAATTAAACATTCAAGGCACAAGCATGTTCCTACTCCAAAAAAGACTAAAACATATCAAACTTAGGCTCAAGGAGTGGAACAAGAAGGAGTTTGGTAATATTTTTGAAGGAAAAAAATATGTTGAAGGAAAAATGCAGGAACTCAACCAAACCCTTATTAGGGAGGGTTTTGATAAGGTTAGAAATGAGCAGGAAACCAAGTATCAACAAGAATGGGAGAACTTCTGTAAACAAGAGGAGATTTTCTGGAGGCAAAAATCTAGAGTACAATGGCTAAAAGAAGGAGAACACAATACAAGATTTTTCCACAGATCCACTGTGGCAAATAGAGCTCACAACAAGATTTCTTCTATCAAAGATGAAGGAGGTAATATTCTTCATTCTCATGAAGAAATAGCAGCAGTACTCTTTCATCACTTTCGTGGTATTGCTCAGGAATCTTGTTCAGACAGGGAACAATCTATTAGGGTTATATCAAGACATATTCCAAATCTGGTTTCCAATGAGGACAATTTCAACCTTAATAGACCAATATCAGAAGATGAGATCAGTGAGGTCCTAAAAGAAATGCAAAATGGTAAGGCACCAGGTCCAGATGGTTTCAATGTTGATTTCTTCAAAGCTTGCTGGAATATTGTAAAACAGGATGTTCTGAATGTAGTGGAAGACTCTAGGAGGGACAAAACCATTCTGAAAGCGCTCAATACCACCTTTATTGCCCTGATCCCTAAACAGGATTCAGCTCTAACTCCTGACAGGTTCAGACCCATTGCCCTGTGCAATGTGGTCTACAAGATAATATCCAAGGTTGTGGCCAATAGACTCAAACCTCTTCTCCCCACCCTGGTGTCGGGGGAACAATCTGGATATGTGGAAGGCAGGCAAATCCTCGACAATATAATTCAAGCTCATGAGGTGGTGCACTCACTAACAAGCAAGAGGAAAGCTGGAATGATCATGCAATTGGACATAGCCAAAGCTTATGATAAGATGAATTGGAACTATATCAGAAAAGTTCTCATGGCTTTTGGGTTTGATCACAATTGGGTTAGATGGGTAATGGCCCTAGTAACTTCTCCTAGTTTTTCAATTCTTGTTAATGGTTCTCCTTTAGAGACTTTCATTCCTTCAAGAGGCCTCAGACAAGGAGATCCACTCTCTCCCTTTCTCTTCATTCTTCTGATGGAAGGGTTGGGTAGATCTATCAGGCATGCTAAAGAAGTTGGTAAAGTCAAAGGTCTCCAACTTACTAAAGACGCTCAAGCTTTAACACATCAACAATTTGTGGATGATACCATGCTGCAGGGCATCCCCACAGTCAAAGAAGCTCTAGCTTATAAGAAAATCTTGAGAGACTTCGCCATGGCTTCAGGTATGGAAGTTAATCTCTCCAAATCTAAGATTTTTTTCTTCAATACTCACATTGCTATTCAGAGAAATATTTCAAGAATTTTGGGCTTTCAAAGGGAGATCCTCCCTTCAAAATATTTGGGAGTCCCTCTAACGGCCAAGCCTTTGCACAAAAGAATCTGGGAGCTAGTGATTAGCAAATTGCAAGATAAGATTAGGAAATGGACTTTCAAATCTTTAAATTTGGTGGGAAGGTTGGTGTTAACCAAGGCCGTCCTTCAATCAATTCCAGTCTTCATGCTATCATCTCTCCCAGTCCCCAAAGGTGTTTTGCAGCAATTTAGAAACGTGAAAAGAGACTTTCTTTGGGGCAAGGGGGAAGAAAGAAAGAAATGGGGCTTGGTAGCATGGGAAAAAATCTCCAAACCCAAAAACTATGGAGGACTCATTCTGGATGATCCTGAGATTCTAAGTAAGGCTTTAGGAGCTAAATTATGGTGGAGATGGGTTAAAGATCCTGAGGCACAATGGGCAAAGATATGGAAATAAAAATATGCTCACATGTGGAAAAACAAAGATCTAATAAGAATGTCAGGATTCAACAAGGGCTCTCACATCTGGAAAAATGCCTGGGACAATAGGGGCTTAGTCCAAGGAAACAACTTCTGGGAAATCAGAGAAGGAAACCTTGCCTTATTCTGGGAGGACAGATGGCAACAAGAACCTATTTTGTTAAAGGAAGACTTGAGGGATCTCAAGGAGGATACAGATACTAAAGGGTTATCTAAAGTAAAAGACTTTTGGGTCCAAACCAACAGTAGTGGAAAATGGAGAACCTGGAGGAACTTTGAGTTCAGGGATGAAAACCCCCTAAAGGCTAAAGCAGAGACTCTAAAAAATATGTTAGAGAAAAGGAAGATTTTGAAATCAGGGGAGCAAGATTAGCTAAGATGGGGCAACAAAAGTGAGGGTACCTTTAATCTCAAAGAAGCAAAACTCATTCTCCTTGACCTCAACTCACAAGCTCCAGATAAGACTTGGCAAGACCTATGGAGACATCAAGGATGGATGAAGATTAAACTCTTCATGTGGCTGGTTCAGCATAAGAAAATCCTGACCTGGGATAATATCAGGAAGAGGGGTGTCTTGGGGCCTTCCAGATGTCAGCTATGTGAAGCCCAAGAGGAAACTATGGAGCACCTTCTCAATAATTGCATCTTCACCTCTAGTTTATGGGATTCTTTTGCCACCATTTTCCAACAGACTGATAGGGACAAAGGGAGCGTCATCAATACCCTAAACAGATGGAGAAGAACCTTTTCAAACAATGAGATTCTTAGCTCAGCATGGGCCATCATGCCAAGTTTCATTATCTGGAATGTCTGGAAAGAAAGGAACAACATAATCTTCAAGAATGAAAAGAGGTCATACCAAATCCTTTTTGAGTAGATCTTAAAACAAATCAAGGAAACGGTTAGCACTATTGTGCAAAATCTCCCCAAGAACCCTCCTTCTGCTACGGATTTGAAAACTCTCGGTGATCTGGGTCTACAGGGACTTATTCCTCAGAGATGGGATAGGAAAGTTATCTCTATGGTTCTGAGCAAGATTTTTGGCATCCTCCCCCCAAGGGATTTTTGAAATTCAACATTGATGGGGCTTCAAAGGGAAACCCGAGCTCTGCGGGTTACGGAGGGGTGTTAAGGGATGAGCATGGTGGAGTACTTTTCATCTTCTACTGTCATTTAGGAAGAGCCACGAATAACATGGTAGAATTGATGGCTATGGAGCAGTGCTTAGATTTCCTGAAACAGGATAACTGGCAAAATGTGATTGTTGAAGTTGATTTAGAGTTAATCATCAATTCAGTCAAGAGGATCAGCTGGGGCACAAGACCAGAAAAAGTCTCAAGGAACTGGTGTCTAATCTAGGGCTTTCAATGGATTCAACAACACCTCCAGAGCCTTTGGACTGTTAGCTTTAAACATGTAAAAATATCGACAAATAAATTGTCGGATCTTCTTGCCAATCAAGGAGTGATTAGCACAGAGAACAAGGTTTCTTTTGGTTGGCAAGAAATGCCTCAGAATAGGTTAAAAGTGAAATGTTATGACCATGCAGATGAAGACAGGATTGTGTTTTGGAGTAGGGCCATGGAGATAGAATCCAGTTGATTCAAGTGTTCTATGTTCTTATTTCTTCTACTTGCATGTATGCAAGGGGCTGTAGTGCTTTTTCGACCATATTAAAATAAGTCAGCATTTTTTTTGAGATTCCAGTGGATACTCAGTCGGGTGGCCCTGGTTCATCTAAGAAAGATCGGCTGGTGGGTGTTTTGTCCTTCTAGGTTTCTGGAAGAGATAACAAAACGATAGGTAGGATCCCGGGTACTCTCGGCAACCACAAAGCCAGGGGTTTTCCATCTGGGATCAGTTTATTGGGCCGGGAGAGGTTTTCAGGTGATCACAACCCTCACAAGCAGGAAATGGTTTTGCCAAATTTGGAGCAATTCCATATAGAGGGCTACACGTGGCGGTGGGGTCGGCTAAAATACTGCCCTCATCGCACACTAATGGTCAGTGAACTTAGTCGGGGCGATATGATCCTCAACTGTCAGATCACATGAAGCATTTCAATGGCAGGGATTGATCGTGCTAGTTATCAGTCTAGTTGGCAGGAAGTGCTCATGTTCAGTGATATTAGGCGGTGCAGAATGATCCTCAACCTTCAGATTAGGCGAGGTGATTCGACGACCAGGATTGATCGGGCTATTCATCGGTCTAGATTGGCGGGATTTCCAGTGATGACAATCTCCCTTCAAACAACTTTCTGTATGGAAAACAGGGTTCTTAGCAATTTCCAGGTGATCGCATCGCTCCTGAGTGGTAAATGGTATTGGATTTTTGGTAGCAATCCCATTAGGCTTCTTACACATGGTAGAGGAGTGGTATGGAATACCGCCCCCCATCGCTCACTAACGTTAGGTCAGCTTGCCTGTGCGTTATTGCTCCTGACCATTGGATCTAGACACCCGGATCTATGGTCAGAAACGACCATGATGTTTTAGTGGGGCTAGGTCTTTTTCTCCACGAGTCTTATTGGGGCGCTTTTTTCCTCAGCCGGAGGTTGGCGCGCGAAGTATGGTTGGTGGCGACTGTTGTTTATTTTCTACGCAGTGGAGGTGGAAGGAATCAGAGTTTTCCATGTGGTTGGAGAACCTTTTAGTCCAATTTTTTGTGTATTTGAGAGTTTGATAATGAATGTTATAGGGGGGCCCATGTATATGATAGGATGCCCTTTGTTTCTCCTGAGTCCATGAATATGGACAATTTTTTGTATATTTTGTAACATTATTTTTGTTTTAATGAAATAGAAGGATCGTCTCTTGCTTTAGCAAAAAAGAAGATACCATCAAAGGTCTTCCCGAGACCTTCGGCAGACTGTAAGATTATCTACAACCATCACAAAGTTACATGCATGTTCATAAACATTAACTAACTATCAAAGTAGGAGAAGTAAATTACCTCGAGCCTCCATGTAGATTTGCTAGAGAGCACAATGCAGCTAGGTGGAAATCCCCTGAGCTGGCTCCAGATCAAGTCCTACACATAGAAGAGACAAGCATAATCACAACATACAACTCTGATAACTAATACATGAATACATAAGAGAACATCTAGTTACACATAACTAAGCTACTCATGCTAAAAGGTATTGGACAAACAACTGAATGAATGATAGTACCAACACCACAAAGTAGACAATACAACTACAGTTCTATATTAATGTTGGAAGAGTGATTACAAACATCTATTGTATCGGCCTTCCCTTACCCCTCTAGCTTCTCTCTCTCTCCCCCTTCTTGCCAACTTCTTATGACTTGAGACAATGCTCAACAGTCAAGTATGCTTTCCTTTCAAATGCTCTGACCTCTATCACCATAGCCCTAGCTTTGCATATGTAGAAATTGAGTTAGGGTTGCCAAGTTCCTCCTTGAGTTCCCTAGGGAAAAAGAAATGAGGTTTCCATGCTTTTCAGCTTTTTCTCATTTGCCTCCTTCATTAGGATTAGAAATCCTCCAAATAGTTCGGATTTGGGTGTTTCCCTACTTTTCTTGAGTAAATCTAGGAACAAATATCTAGATATTTATGAGTTAATTCATTCCTTTGACCCTTATAACTTCACTAGGATCCACTAACGCTGTTCTCGAACTAGTAACCTGAGTTAGTTGGGTCACTAACACACCCTTAGGCTTGCAGAGAAGCTTTATAAAGCAGGTTGTTAGTGCATAGCCAACATTAGTGTGGAATCAAGGCATGTGATATTGGTCTTTGCTTCAGCTATCATGTCTTTCCTCTCTGAGTTGATGAGGAGGTAAATTTGTTGTATAACAGATTCCCCCTAAAGTCTGAGATCAGAGGCTGCAACGATGGCTAAAATACTTTAATTTAACTATAATTTTCCTTCAAAAAGAGAGAGAGTATTGAAGCTTCAGGTGGTATAGGAAACCTGATACAAAACATATATATAAAACTACTAAAATCATGTCCTGAGTTGGGAATTCATGGTGGGCTCTAGTATTATAGAAATAGTGTTTCAACTCCTGGGGCTTCCTTCTTTACTTTTATCAACCTGGTGGTTCATAACAAACTTGGAAGCAACGGTGTTGTATGCACAAGTACTAGCTCTTATTGCAGGCTGTCACTTGATCAGCTGGCGCAAGTTCGCTAGGAGCTTAAGCCAACTTATATGAGTTCTTAGAAGAAGATTTTACTGTGATGGAAGAAAGCTAACTCTACGGGGGTTATTCTACTTGCAGAAAGAGAAGGAAAACTAAAATGAAACGCAAACCCTAGCAATCCATAGTTTACCCACTAACCCTATTTTTGCAAGAAAAGAGATGGAAAATAATGAAGTGAGTGTCATTGACTACTGAAAAGGTAAATTGCAGTTATTCAAGCTACTTCTACAGAGAAATGGAAAGAAATCATATTTTTGTAATTTTGAGTATTTTTATGTGGAATTATTGTGCTTGTGATTTGACTGATTGTGACTGTGAAGAGGTTTGGTGGCAAAGGAAGATGGAGTTGGCTTTTGCAGAAGGTGAGGAAGGTGTGGAGAGGTCCTAAGAAGTCCCTGATACCCTTCTAAAGGCTTCCATTGCGATCAGACTTCGAAAAATCACTCACAAGAAATTCTACAGGAGGCTGCAGGGGATCTACAGGAGGTTCTACAGGAGGATCTATATGAGGAGGCTGAAAGTGGTTTTTGGAGGTTTGAAGGTGGGAAAAATAATGGGAAAATGGAAATGAAGGTTGGATGAAGGTGTTGAGGGGTCTAGAACTTGTCAAGGAAGATCAGGGATGAAGGAGATGGTTGGATTTGTTCAAATGGCAAGAAAACAACTTTATGAAAAAACGCAGAAATTAGGGCAGATTGGCGAAAGGTTGTGAGTGAGCTGAGCAATCTATGAGAAGTGGGCTGGTGCTAGCTATTCTATGGAGGGATGGTGAGCTGAGATGTCTTGCAAGAGATCTACACACTTATCAAAACTGACCAAAGAAAGAACTAAAAAAAGAGAGTTTTGTCTAGCTTAACCTAATTTCTGACCTAAAAGCAGATCAGTAACCTACGAACAAAAAATCATGCGAGAGAACTATGGTAAATGAACAGTAGATGATCTAAACATGTGAATCTAAGCTACTATCAACTTTTCGAAATCAAGTTATCACACTAATAGTTGCATGAAAGAGAAAAAACTGTGTTTTTGGTGGCAGCAGTAGTGCCTTGACCTCAAATCATAGTCCCAAGAAGGGAGAAAGGAGATCAGGGCCTGCTGTGGCCTTTTTGAATCTTATTCTATCACTGCAACAACCTAATTTCACAACTGATACAAAAAAAACAACTATGCTAATCATCAAACGCAACCTAATTTAACAAAGTAAGATGAATTTAAGCAACATAAATTAACTCATGAATGGAAGCAAGAAAACATATAAATACACAAAGGAGGTTCTGGGCAGCTTGGGTTGGGCCCTAACCCAAGAGTTTTAGCCCTCTGAAAGAGATTAGTGTTGGCTCAAAAGTTGTTTCATCTTCATTTATCAAAAATAGTAGTTACATCACATAAACTGTTCTAAAAAAAACTCAAAAATAAGCTGACCAATGTACTGCACAAAAGTGCGAAAATATACTAACAACTAGCTAACCTACTGAGGCTCGAAGCCTTCTTATTTATACAAATGGGGACTCCCAACAGTCCTCCTAAAATCAAGGAACTCGGCTTCCTAGAACTAAATATAAACAACAATCCTACTTGACTTGCTTGGCTGCCCCTTGGAATCATCAATGTGGGCCTTTGTGCTCTGAGTTACTGATGGAGGATTCAAGGAAAGGGGTCATTAATGAAGGAGACACCCTCCCTACAAGTCCTCTTCCCCGTTTTCCTTGAGTTTGGCTGCCATTTTCTCATAAATTCCTTGTCTTTGTCCAAAATTGTCCAAAACATCTGTAGTAACAATCATTAGACTACATGGAAAAGTGACTAACCCAATTCACTCTATTAGCATAAATATATTCAAAAAAATGAAACAAACTAATGAGAATGGTGGATTAAGTCGAAATAAGAGGCAAAA
Organism: Pinus tabuliformis; assembly: GCA_031772625.1. Taxonomy (NCBI): domain Eukaryota; kingdom Viridiplantae; phylum Streptophyta; class Pinopsida; order Pinales; family Pinaceae; genus Pinus; species Pinus tabuliformis. Next base: position 1,063,596,560 of record CM062805.1, on the reverse strand, counting down.
TGAGCCCATATAGTTACCCATTTCTGGTGCTCATCATCACCCCCTGCTGAACGGGTTACTCATCCTCTGAGCAACTAATCTAGTTCTTCATCTTTAATAGCCCTGACAGATTCCTTGACATCCCAAGCCTCTGATGTGATGTCTTCCTCTCTATCATGGAAACCTGCTTTCTTGTCCACTTCTTCCCATTGTTTATGTTCTTCCTCCTCCTTAACACCTTCCAACAGTCCTAGCAGCAGTGGAGGACTGAGTTTAAGCCCAATCCAGTTGGCTTTCAAATTTTTCATTGAGTGCTTATACAGGGGAACTCTCCTCATGGCTTCCCTCATCCTGCTTGGGGAGTGATACTCCCTGATCCTTAGGCTATGTGGCAATGTATTACACCTTCTCATGTATGCATGAAGGCAGTCATCGCCAAACAATCTCTCCATATCCTCGAAATGAGAAATAGCCTTTGCTTGTTTGTCAACATAGTCAGGGAGAACTTGAGGATTAGCTGCAAGGTGTTGGTGGGCACAGATGAGGGCTAAGGGGTCTGCTGGTTCAACTCTAATCATTAGGGGCTCACTCAGCTCTTTTGTCATCATTTTCTAAACTTCCACTTCTCTCTTCTCTTCATGGCTCATCCAAGAAGTCATAGCCATTAACTGAAAATCTCCCAATGCAACATTTGGATCCCATAAATTCATGTCAGTGAGTGCCATGTTGTGTAGGTAAAATTCTACTAGCTTTTCTTTATCCTCAGCTGAGTTGTGATCACATAAATGCATAAATTGGCCATAATCTTGAAATGGTATTGTGCCCCTCTGGGCTAGTGTTTTAATCTGAAATTGGAGCCACTGGTCTTTGAGGTACAGTGCATATGATTTGGCTAGCTGCCTGCACTACAATGCCTCCATTGCCCAGTTGGCCATGCAGGCTAATTGGGCTTCCTTTTCCTGTAGCTGCCTTTTCAAAATCAACACTTTAGTTGCTGCCTGGGATTCTTCTTCTTGCTGTTGTTTCATCAGTGTCTCACTATCTATCTGTGGTTCTTCTTCTTCTTCTTTTTTCTCTGCTGCCTCAATATTTGCCTAGGGTCCCTCTTTTTTTTGTTGTCCTTCCAAGATTGACAACTTATTTCCTCCTTGAGGTTCCCTTTCTTGTAGCTGATTTTTCAATAATTCATTTTCTTCCTGGATTTGAGCTCTTCTGATGCTCTCTGTGTGCCTTACCATGCTCAATTCTCTGCTCATCTCTCTCAACTTGTTTTCCATGTGCCCCATATCTTTGACTCCTTTAGATTTTGCAATCTGCATCTAGGTGTGGGTCTTGACTCTCTCCTTTTCTAGTTCGAAGAAAAACGACGCTGCAAATTTTTGTGGGATGATCTTCCCATCCTCCAGAAGATTCTAATAGGAGACTAAGTTAGGCTGAGGTCCATGCTCTGGTATTTCTTTTGCCTTACCTTCCTCTTGGGACTGTTCTTCTACCTTCTTTTCCAGTTTTTCAGTTTCTTTGAGCTTGGCCAGTGTCTCTTGTAGAGAGGTTTGTGCCTCCTGTAGGATTTCTTTAGAGTCCATTAATTTGATCCTTTCCTTCTAGGTGGAGGTCTTAGGACTCCCTCTCTCGTAGGTGATGGAGATTTTGGAGGGAGATTCCTCCATTGTTATAGTAGGTGCATCCTCAATGATAATAGGTTCTTTCGAAGGTGGTTGGGGCTTGCCCACCTTGATTTTGGTGCTCCTCCGATGCAAGTAGGTCCATTCCATATCTTAGTTCATGCAATAATCTGAAATGATAACCATAGACTATACTGTATCTCCCATCACAGGAGATATATTTCATGATCTCGTAGCTGACCTCACCCCATGGATGAGGTATACTTGTCCTTCTGACCCCATTCTTATCCTCTACAAGATGTTCATCAGGCTAGAAAAATGTCTTTTTAGCAACCTGTCCTAGTGGTTTTTCTTCTTTGCTCCAGGGGAGCCCAAGTGGAAGACTTGTGATTTTGTTGATGAATTCTGGTGTAAGCTCTATGGTTAGACCCCTGAAATTGACTGTAGCATGGGTTTTTGAATGGGTTCTTAAAGACATTAAAAATTCCTTTGTCACCTCCTCATCATATCCATGAATTCTCTCAAAGAAAGGCATCTAGTTTACCTTGGTAAATAGGGCTACCACTTCTGGGTGTTCATGCAATTTGGTGGAATACAGAGGTTCTTTCCTCATGAAAACCCCTATCATGATGTTTTGTGGCTGCTGGAAATTCTCAGGTGAGGAGGAAGGCAACAAATTTCAAGACCAAAAATAGAGGAACAACTGAGGTTTGTATTTCTGGAACCAGAGAGAGTTGTTCGAGTTTCTTCTTTTTAATAAAAAAAAACAAATTGTAATTTACCTGCCCTTCAAACATTGTTCTCAACCTTCCTTTACTTCTTGGGTTGTTGGAGGAAATCAATATTTTGACAAAATAGAGAGTATATAAAACAATGTTTTTTCTTTCTCACAAAATAAACAGGCTTCCAAATGCAAATTCACACTTTTCACAGGCTTGATTTTCTATGGTTGCACCCCTTCTTTACACAATAGCATACGGGGAAGAAAAAGATAGACTTTTAGTGCAGAGAGTAAAATGGAGAGACTATATATAACTCAGAAAAACACAGGGGGACTTTTGTGTTCACTTTCCCTTCCTTTTTCAACCGAGTACTTTGCTTCTAATCCCACCACCTTGGGTAGATATATCACATGCAGAGTGGGTTTCTGAGCCTACCTCTCTTCGAGCTCGAATTTGGAAAAATTTTTGAATTTTCCCTTTGCAGAGCTGCTCTCTCGCCTTCCTGTAGAAAGGCTCCTTTAGATTGTGTTTCTGTTCCTGTAGAATGCGATAATGCTCCTGTAGAGCCCGATAAGTGAGAGGGTTTTGTAAACTAGCAGAGAGCGCCTGTTTCAATGTTCTGAAGATGGTAGGTGAGTTACTACAGCCGAGAACTTGTCGATGCCAATGAAAACAAAAGGTGGTGAAGGATTCTACCGCAGTGTACTTAAGTTGATGGCGTGATCTGCAGTGACGAGGTGAGGTGCAGGAAAGGTACGTTATCCCCATCTGGACCATTGGTCCCTACTCTAGTGCCATTATGGTATTTCATGTTGCCTACCTACCATCACTTCCATCACTCCCATTATACGCCGCCACCACTACCGGTTCTGAGTTTTTCTTCTCGAGTTGACGGATCACATGTGCTGATTGCACCTTCTGAACTAATGTTTGAATTGGACGAGGCTTGTTTGAACTGAATGAGGGTGGCCAGTTAGCTGGCCACCGATTTTGTTTAATCGTGACCATCTCAATGGTTCATGTAATTCCTAAATAATATTCATGCAATAGAGGAACAGGTTTAGCCACTTACCTGTTAGTCGCTACCATGCTCTGCATGCTCAGAATTTGGCACTTTGTTTTTCTTTTTTTGATCGTTACTGGTGCTGGTGCTCATGGCCCCTGAACTGGTGGAATGGCTACCTTATGCAGGTGATCTTCGATCAAGAACTGCTCCTTGCACATTGCATACATCTTGTTGCATTGACCCTGCCTCTGGAGCTTGTTTTTTTAAAGGGATCAGCTGTTACAGGAATCTTGCAGGATTTCCTGTGGCTGCTTCTCTCTCTAAAATTTTTGGCTGATGCTTGAGTAGGGACTGAAGAGACAGCTGAATAAGGTTATGAAGGAAAGGAATAATAGCTGGAGTACATCAGGTAAGAAACAAGTGAAGAATGTTGTTGTTTTATTCATCATTTAAAAAAAAAAAAAAAAAAAAACATATTTTCTGTGTTTTCTGTGCAGGGAAGAAAGAAGCGAGTGGAAATGTAGGTGTGTAGGGATGGGATGGAGAATTAGGAGGATGAATGGTGGTAGGGAGGTGCACAGGACTTCTAGACAAATTTCTAGCCCTCAGATTCTTCTTTGAACTTGATTTTGAGCTCTCTGTGGTTTCCACTGGAGCCTCTTGTAGAATGCACACAGTTTTCTGTAGGATGCAAAATTTTCAGAACAAGTGAGACCAAGGCCTGGAAAAAGACAATGGCGATGGAGGAATGAGATATCAAGGGTGTATGCAGGCTGCCATGTCCTTTTTTTATCCTGTGACCCTCCTGCAATCTGCAATGCATTCAAAAGAAATTAGTTTTTTTTTTTTTTTTTTCATATTTTTTTCTTTTTTCTTTTTTTATGAGATAGTTGGGGCGCCACTAGGAGGTTTTCACCCTCACTGCGTACCCTAGGCACCTCCAACAGGTTTTCACCCAGGGATCTTTTATTTTCTTTTTCTATTTTTTCTTTCTGTTTTTTTTTTTTTTTTTTTAGGGTGTAGATGGAGTGGAGGCAGAGACCTGCTCCACTACCAATACTGTTTTACTCAGATTCTCAATGAATTCCTGCTTGGAGAGGGGTTGCCTATAGAGCTTCTACCTATACCCATTGACGAGCATGGGAATGGATTCTTCATCGATGGTCCGGATCAGAACTAAACCATTGTCATTGCATTTTTCTACTGTGTATGGTCCCAGCCATCTTGTCCTCAGTTTGCCCTTGAAATCTTTATATCTTAAATCATACAGCAACATCCAATCTCCTTCCTGGAATTGTTTTTCTTTGAGGTGTCTGTCATGCCATATTTTTCTTTGAAGTTGGACTACCTCTGAGTGGAGAAGGGCCTGCAATCTCTGCTTATCCAATACATTTAGCTGAAGTAACCTTTCCTTTTGTGCATGGCTGAGATCTAGGTCCATCTGAGCTACCATCCTTAATGTGTTATATTCGAATTCTATTGATAGCAGAGCCTTCTTCCCATAGACGAGCTCATAGGGTGTGAACCCTATAGTGGTTTTCCAGGTGGTGTTATAGGCCCAGGTGGCCTCAACCAATCGATCTGCCCAATCTTTATGCTGCTGCTCACTACCTTAGTCAAAATCCCTTCCAAAGCTCTATTAGTGACTTCCACCTATCCATTTGCTTGCGGATGATAAGGGGTGGAAGTTATGTGCTTAATATTGTGATGTGTGAGTAGGTCTTCAATTAGATTGGAGGTAAACTGACTCCCTTGTTCTGTGACTAATTCTCTTGGATAACCAAACTTGTAGAAGATATGTTCTCTAAAAAACTCAGCGACTTTTTCTTCTGTCACTGCCTTGATTACCTTTGTTTCTGCCCATTTTGTCAGATAATTAGTACACACAATGATGTAAGATTTCTGTTTTGAAGGAGGATTGATAGGACCCACAAAGTCCATGCCCCACTTCTCAAATGGCTCAAAAGTCACTTGAGGTTGCAGGGGCATCTCATCCCTTCGAGTAGGTTTCCCCATATTTTGACATCGGTCACATTGGCTGATATATCTCTTGACATCTTGATGAAGAGTGGGCCAATAGTAACCTGCTTGTAGAATTTTGAAGGCAGTCCTCTTTGCTGCAAAATGGCCCCCACAGGGCCCATCATGACAGGTTAGGAGAATGTCAAAAACTTCCTCCCTGACACATCCCCTCAAAATCTGATCTGGGCCAAGTTTAAAAAGATTGCCCCCAATCCAAGTGAATGGGGCACTTCTCCTCACGATCTTGCTCTTCTCTTTTGAGGAAAGGTGTGGTGGAAACTGTGTTGAAAGCAAGTAATTTGCTATATTAGAAAACCATGGAGAGAGTACTGAAATAGAAAATAGGGGTTCATTTGGCATTTGATCATCCACCATTCCTTCTTCACCTGTAGGCAGATCTAATCTAGACATAAAATTAGCAACAACATTTTCCTTACCTGGCTTATCAACAATGGTTAATTCAAATTGCTGCAATAACAATAACCATCTAATAATACGAGCATTTACATTTGGTTTACTCATCAAATACCTAATTGCAACATGATCAGTGTGTACGAATGTCTGATAGTCGGTGATGTAGTGTCTGAACTTATTTAGGGAATGGACTACAGCTAGGAGCTCCTTTTCGGTTACAGTGTAGTTTGATTCTTCCTTGGACAAGTTTTTACTGAAAAAATATATGGCATAAGGCAGCTTCTCATCAACTTGACCTACGGCTGCTCCTATCACTTTGTTCGAGGCATCTGTATGGATGTGGAAAGGTAGGGCCCAGTTTGGACCTCTCAAAATTGGGGCAGTTACCAGTTTACCTTTCAATGTGTCCAAAGCCTCTTGACAGGTGTCAGTCCATATGAACTCAGCATCTTTTCCCAAAAGACCAAACAATGGAGAGGCTAGCTTACTAAAATCCATGATGAATCTTCTATAATACCCTACTAAGTCTAGGAAACTCCCAACATCTCTTACTTTTTGAGGAGGTGGGACCATTTGGATGATGGCAATCTTGTTGGGATCCACCTGTAATCCTTTCTGTAATTGTATGACCTAGCACAGTCCCTTCAGTCATTAGGAATTCACATTTTTCAGGACTAAGGGACAGGTTCATTTCGATGCATTTGGCTAAAACTTTTCCCAGGTTAGTCAAAGCTTCCTGGAAGTTAGAACCATAAGGGGTAAAGTCATCCATATAGATTTCCACTGAATCATGAACCAGTTCAGCAAATATGCTCAGTACTACTCTCTGGAAAGTGGCGGGAGCATTGCACAACCCAAAAGGAAGGACCCAATATGCAAAAGTACCCCAAGGACAAGTGAAAGTGGTCTTATCTTGGTCTTCCAGGCTGATTTGGATCTGGTTGTACCCGCTAAACCCATCTAGGAAGGAGAAGAACTTCTTCCCTACTAGGCCATCTAACACTTGATCTATGAAAGGCAAAGGGAAATGGTCCTTCTTGGTGGCCTTGTTTAGTTCCCGATAATCTACACAGATTCTCCACTTCCCATTTTTCTTTGGCACTAGCACCAAAGGAGAAACCCATTCGCTGTCAGAGATGGGGTAGATGAATCCTGCATCCAGCAAATTTTGAATTTCTTTTTTGACAATGTCATTAAGGGTTGGATTCATCCTCCTTTGAGGCTACTTGACTGGTTTACAATCTTCTTTAATGTAAATGTGATGAGTATAGACTGAAGGGTGGCCTCCCTTCATCTCCTTATAGCTCCAAGCAAAAGCATCCAAATGGTTTTTCAATAAGCTACATAGTTCTTTCTCCTGAGAGGTGGATAGGGATGAGTTGATCTTCAAGGTTCTTTCTAGGTTGAATTCCACATTCTTAACTCGGAGAGAGGTTGGATCAGCCACACAGAGATCAACTAAAGGATTGGCTTGGGTTTCTTCCATAAACTCTTCTAATGGCAACACACTGGGGGGTGGATTCTGAATAAAGTTTCGAATAAGTAGCCTCTACTGTACACAATGGTGTAGAATAGACTTCATCCTCATCTTCCTCTTCCAACCAGAGAGGTAAATCATGTTCTAACAGAGGTTGGGCAGGAGGATATAGGACTAGCTGTTTGGACATATGCCCGTTCTTGATGGTCATGTTCCTAGCTCGACAACTGATGCAGGCATATGCAGTAGCCAACCAAGGCCTTCCCAAGATGAGAGGATACCCATTGAGCTTTTCCTTTGGCTGGAGAACCAAGAAATCAGCAGAGTACTCCCAGGAATCAATAAAGACCATTACATCTTCCACAATCCCCTCAGGGGTCACGGTAGAGCGGTCTACTAACTGCGGTACTGTTGTGGTCTTTCTTAGGGAACCCTGAAGGTTGAGCTTAAACATAGTGTCCTTGGTCATCACATTAATGGAAGCCCCTAGATCAATCAGGGTATGGGGGATTACGATGCCATTGATGTGGACATTGACTACAGGACTCCCAGGGTCTAGATATTTCAGACAGATTACCTGCCCCAACATCAAGTCGGATAGTTGTCCTATGACATTGATAGTTAGAGCATCTCTCCTGCACTTGCCTAGGTGCTTGAAGCACTTCTCCTTGATCATCTTTCTGTATATAGGCACATCTTTTATGGCTTGGAGAAGTGGTATCTTTACACATAACTATTTCAATTCTCCCAGAAGTTTAGTTTCTTTGGGGGTTGGTTGTGTGGTTTCAGTTAGTCTCTTAGGAAAGCGTGGAATGGCTTTTGGTTCACTTTCTTGTTTTTCTTCCTCATCCTCCTTAGGAGGAGGTTGGCTATCTGGGAGAACCTTCCCATATCGTAGGTTAATCTCCTGAATTTCCACAGCATAGGTTGGACATGATGTTTCTCCACTATATACCTACTGGGCCTGTCTATTATTGGGATTCAGGTTCGGTTGAGCAGGAATTTGGGGTTGTCTTGGTGGAGTAGGAGGTAATGGTTGTGGTTAAATAGGTGGTGGAGGCAAAAGAGTGGGAGGAGAGTTGTACTAGGGCCTCCACCCCTGGTGAGGTGCATTCCACTGAGGTTGTGGCTGAGCATAAGAGTGAAATGAATGAGCAACTAGCGGAGCCTGGTATTGAGGTGGATATGACCAAGGAGGGGGTGTGGACCTGGAAGGATGAGCAGGGGGACCCCAAGAAGGCATGGAAGTGGCTTGATTGGGGTTGTAATAGGTCTGGGATGTCCCTTGGATTCCCTGTTGGTAAGGTTTGGGTCCATATGTTCTCCTTTGGTTCATGAAATAGAGTGGTTCAGTGGCTCCTTCGGCCCCCTAATATGCAGCTTTAATTTCGGGCAAGGAAGGGCACTGATTCGTAGGATGGTCCTCTTCACAGACTAAACACACTTCTATGGAGTGCAATGGACATTCGTTCCTAGGATGCTTTCTATTGCACCTGGGACAAAAGATGGCCAAAGCCCTCTTGGCTTCCTCTTGATTCCTTTTGATATGCAAGGTATCCATTTGCATGGCAAGATTCTGCCTCATCTCACTCTTGAAATCTTCCAGCCGATTCTCAAGTTCGTTTCTAAAAGATGAACTGGATGAGGGTGTACTGGCTAAAGGTTGACTTCCCCTACTTCTCTTTCTAGCTGACCTAGAATGGTTTCGAAACACAGTCTTTATGTCATCATAAGGTAGTTGGTAGATGTCTCCCCCAGCCAGCAGATGGAGGGTATATAGAATGTCTTCAAGGACTCCTCTGAGCAGGACCAACTTCAGAGATTCGGGGTCAAGTGTGCACCTGGCCCTTTTATAACTGAGTTGAAACATCTCTTCATAGTCTTCTAAAGATTCATCACTTCTGATGGTCATTCAGAAGATTTCTTCCTTGGTATCCTTTGACCTACAGTAGTCCCGGTATTTTTTGTTGAAGGCTTGCTGCAATGTTGCATCCTTGAGGGTAGAAGGAAACAATTTCAACTTCTGCTTGTCTTTTGCATAGTCATAGGTTTGACAGGGAATAAAAAATTCAAACAAGAAGGTATCAGGATCTTCAGTAGTCAATCCATGGAAGTGAGGTAAGGTTGAAGGACTTATGTTTTCCATTTTTGTGTCCCCATTGGTCTCTTGGATAGGAAAGGCACCTTCTATTCTTTCCCCATTTCCTCTAACATTTCTGTTTTCAGCCATGGTCTCAGGAGGAATGGTTTCTTGCTCTTCTTATGTTATAGGATCTTCGTATATCTCTAGAGGTTCACCTATAGGTTCTTCTGGATCACTGCCACCAAAGAAGAGAGAAGGGTGAGTCAATGATGTGGTGGGGGTGTTGGGTAGGAATTTTCCTGAATTGTCTCTGTTCCTACAAGGCATGAAAGGAAATCTCTTTTTAGGTGATTTTTGTTTTGTCTTCTTGTACCTGCAAAATTGAAATGGATTGAACAACAAATTGAAACTAACTAAAATGAATCTACTCTTGCAGAAATGGAAATTGCAGAATGGAAATGAAAGCGGGAAATGACTATCTACGTTTGCTAAAATGGAATTGCAGAATGGAAATGAAAGCAGGAAATGCCTAATCTACGCTTGCTGGAATGAAATTGTAGAATTGAAATGAAAGTAGGAAATGCCTAATCTACGCTTACTAAAATGAAATTGCAGAATTGAAATGAAACAAATACTCTACTTTTGCTGAAATAAACTACTTAGTAGAATGTTGCGGTAGAAAATAGAAGAAAAGCAGTAATCACAAAATACTCTGACGCTTCCCCGACAATGGCCCCAAAAAGAGTGGTGGGCTCTAGTATTACAGCTATAATGTTGCAACTCCTGGGGCTTCCTTCTTTTCTTTTATCAACCCGGTAGTTCGTAAGAAACTTGGAAGTGACGGTGTTGTATGCACAAGTATTAGCTCTTACTGCAGGTTGTCACTTGATCAGCTGGCACAAGTTTGCTAGGAGCTTAAGCCAACTTCTATGAGTTATTAGAAGAAGCTTTTATTGTGATGGAAGAAAGCTAAATCTACAGGGGCTATTCTACTTGCAGAAAGAGAAGGAAAACTGAAATGAAACACAAACCCTAGTAAACCCTAGCAAACCCTAGCGAACCCTAGTTTACCCACTAACCCTATTTTTGCAAGAAAAGAGATGGAAACTAATGAAGTGAGTGCCATTGACTACTGAAAAGGTAAATTTCATTTATTCAAGTTACTTCTGAAGAGAAATGAGAAGAAATCATCTTTTTTTTACTTTTGAGTATTTTTATGCGGAATTATTGTGCTTGTGATTTAACTAGTTGTGACTGTGCAGAGGTTTGGTGGCGGAAGAAGATGGAGTTGGATTTTGTAGAAGGTGAGGAAGGTGTGGAGAGGTCCTAAGAAGTCCCTAGTACCCTTCTAATGGCTTCCATTCCGATCAGACTTTGAAAAATCACTCACAGGAAATTTTACAAGAGGCTGCAGGGGATCTACAAGAGGTTCTACAAGAGGATCTACACGAGGAGGCTGAAAGTGGTTTTTGGAGGTTTGAAGGTGGGAAAAATGATGGGAAAGGGAAATGAAGGTTGTATGAAGGTGTTGAGGGGTCTAGAACTTGTCAAGGAAGATCAGGGACGAAGGAGATGGTTGGATTTGTTCAAATGGCAAGAAAACAACTTTATGAAAAAACATAGAAATTAGGGAAGATTGGCAAAAGATTGTGAGTGAGCTGAGAAATCTATAAGAAGTGGGATGGTGCTGGCTATTATATGGAGGGATGGTGAGTTTAGATGTCTTGCAAGAGATCCGCGCACTTACTTATCAAAACTGACCAAAGAAAGAACTAAAAAAACGAAGTTTTGTCTAACTTAACCTAATTTCTAACCTAAAAACAGAAAATGCTGATCAGTAACCTACGAAAAGAAAAGCATGTGAAATAACTATGGTAAATGAACAGGAGATGATCTAAGTATGTGAATCTAAGCTACTATCAACTTTTCGAAATCAAGTTATCACACTAGTAGTTGCATGAAAGAGAAAAAACTGTGTTTTTGGTGGCAACAGTAGTGCCTTGACCTCAAATCATAGTCCCAGGAAGGGAGAAAGGAGATTAGGGCCTGCTGTGGCCTTTTTGAATCTTATTTTATCACTGTAGCAAACTACTTGCACAACTGATACAAAAACAACTATGTTAATCATCAAAAGCAACCTAATTTAACAAAGTAAGATGAATTTAAGCAACATAAATTAACTCATGAATGGAAGCAAGAAAACATATAAATACACAAAGGAGGTGTTGGGTAGCTTGGGTTGGGCCCTAACCCAAGAGCTTCAGCCCTTTGAAAGAGATCAGTGCTGACTCAAAAACTATTTCATCTTCATTTATCAAAAATAGCAGTTACATCACATAAACTGTTCTAAAAAAAAACTCGAAAATAAGCTGAACAATGTACTTGCACAAAAGTGCGAAAATATACTAACAACTAGCTAACCTACTGAGTCTCGAAGCCTTCTTATTTATACAAATGGGGACTCCCAACAGTCCTCCTAAAATCAAGGAACTCGGCTTCCTAGAACTGAAGATAAACAACAGTCCTACTTGACTTGCTCGGCTGCCCCTTGGAATCATCAATGTGGGCCTTTGTGCTCCGAGTTGTTGATGGAGGATTTGAGGAAAGGGGTTATTAATGAAGGAGACACCCTCCATACAAGTCCACTTCCCTATTTTCCTCGAGTTTGGCTGCCATTTGCTCATAAATTCCTTGTCTTTGTCCAAAATTGTCCAAAAAATCTGCAATAAACACTCATTAGACTACATGGTAAAGTGACTAACCCAATTCACTCTATTAGCATAAATATATTCAAAAACATGCAACAAACTAATGAGAATGGTGGATTAAGTCGAAATAAGAGGCAAATGAGCCCATATAGTTACCCATTTCTGGGGCTTATCAATTCCCATGCTTAGTAGCTATGTCAGAGTGATTTTCTCCAAAGAGATATGATGATGCTGTCCATCAATAAGCATAATGCAGATCTGGTGTCATAATAGAATCATCCTGATAAGTTGTCTCCAAAAAATAATATCCGCAACATGGGAGAGGAAACAAGGCTGAGTGATGCAAGCATCTACCCAAGGTCTTGATTTCCGCTTCACCAAACAACATAGATCGATACATGTGAATATATGCGTTGACGTCGAACATGCACAAAATCATCTGATTACCAGTCAATAATGGAGACCGTTAATAGACACGAGGAAGGCCACCGATAATGGTGATGGTCTCTAAGATGCATAGTACAATCTAACGAGTGTGAAAGATGTTTTTTTCATCAAACACCCGTAGAATCGCTTAACCAGGAGCCAATAATGAGAACCCATGATCAAACACACGAAAACCTGCCACTAATTTCTGCAAGTACCAAGGCACTGAATTTGTTTCTAGGTTGTCTTCCTAGATAGAGTGTTGAAGTCAATAGGAAGATACCTGTCGAAAGGTAGGCAATAATGTGTCCTAAATCAATCGACACGAAACGAGACAAGAATGATTTTGTTTTTTGATGAATCTTTTGAGTATTGGTCTAAACAACAGAGGTCATGATGAAAGGATATGCTTCATGGGTTGATGGAGGAAACAAAAGATTAACCCTTAAACAATAGAAGGCACGACAACGGTTTTAACCATGCAACACTAGACTCATGAAAACCAAAGAGTGTTAGGATACATAGATGCAAGAACATCGAGGTATATAGGCTAAAACTCATAGGATGGTAGGATTCATATTTAGAGGTCGTCACTAGGAAGTTTTATCTGAGGGAGTGCCATGTTCAAGGGAACGACTACTGCCAAACCACGCTTTCTAATACTGAATGTAGTTGTATTGTCTACTTTCCCCGTCTGATTAGTTTATTGATTCCAGACGGGAAACTCGTCTATCTTTTCATGTTTTAAAAGTCTGAAAAGGACCGCAAAAAGAACGACTCTTTATCTTGTCTGTGTAATTTAATGATTCCAGACTAGACAAATCGATGGTCTTTTCATATTTAGAGAGTTTGAAAAGATCGTAAATAATGAATCCATGGTGGTCCCTTTTTCATAGTTTTTAACCGGGTGCGACAAAAGGTTAATAGTATACCCGGATCGGTTACTTTTCCGTGAGTTAATCCATTAAATCCAAATAAAGAGAAACCTATGTTCAATGGATGTCGACCTCATTTTGTTACAAGTACGGGGAGACAGACTAAACTCATTTTTCATTGTGAATTTTTAATGAGTCACGCGACGACAAACTCAATACCTTCATCAAATTTTAACGAGTCAAATGAAGAAAAATCAAGGTATCTTTTTCAGTTTAATGAGCTAGGAGAAAGAGGTAAAAGAACTACTCATTCCTCCTTCATAGATTTAATGAGCCCGAAGGAGGGGAAAAACTAGGGGATTTTTCAATTTAAGAGCGAGAAATGGTCCCAAAAAAGAAAGTGCTCTTGTTGTTGTCGTAGATTTTTAACAAGCCCGGTGACAAAAACTCAGGATTTTTCAGTTTAATGAGCGAGAAAAGTACCTAAAAGAAAGCTCGGGTCATCTTTATAAATGTTTAACGAGCCTAAAGACAAAACTCAGGATTTTTTCAGTTTAATGAGCAAGAAAAAAGTGCCTAAAAAGAATGCTCTAAAGGTCTTTTTCAATTTAATGAGCTAGAAAAAGAGTGGAAAAGAATTGCTCAGACCATCGTTGTATATGTTTAACGTGCCCAACGATGACAAACTCGAGGATTTTTCAGTTTTTAGAGCGAGAAAACATCCCAATAAAGAACATGCTCATATCTTCTTTGTAGTAGTTTAACGAGCCTAGAGAAGGAGACTCGAGGTTTTTCAGATTAACGAGCAAGAAAAATACCATAAAAAGAATGCTTGCTCTTCTTCGTGGTAGTTTAACGAGCCCAAAGAAGGTGACTCGAGGATTTTTCAGATTAACGAGCAAGAAAAATACCATAAAAATAATGCTCGACCTTCTTCATGGTAGTTTAACAAGCTAGAATAAGGAGACTCGAGGATTTTTCGGATTAACGAGCAAAAAAAATACCATAAAAAGAATGCTTGATCTTCTTCGAGGTAAAGAAGGAGACTCGAGGATTTTTCAGATTAACGAGCAAGAAAAATACCATAAAAAGAATGCTCGACCTTTCTTGATCTCATGCTTGACAATAGAAGGGTCTATGCCATGCATTTCCTCATAAGACCATGCGGATACATCGCGGAATTCCTTCAATAGGCAGGTGAAGCTTGCAATTTCCTCGGGATTGCAATCGGCTCCAATCTGGATGTTTTCCATGATGCCTGTCTTGATAGAAATATCGATGAGCAATGTCTTTGAAATATTGCCCATGTTTCCTTCCACCTCCAAAGTTTGGACGATTTTATAGGGTGAGGAAATGATTTCTGGTATGTCAGGGGATAGGATTTGAAGAGGCATTTTGTCTGAATTAGATATTGAAACACGATGGTGCCAGTCCTCCCAAGGTCACTCTTCTAAACTCATGATTTCTCTAATAACTTCGTCCATAGGTAGGACTTGATTGAGTGGATCAAAAGAAGGAGCAGTTATGGGAGGCGTAGTGGGACCGTTGGCGTAACCAAAGTGACTGGAGGTTCGGATGCAGATTGAATGGCTTGGTAGGCCAATTCAGCTAGTGATAGCAGCATTTGTTCTCCGTATGTGTCAATGTCTGAAGGAGCCGGTAGGATCCATGGATTGGTCTATTCATGAGGAATAGATGAAAGCATATTGATTGTCTGTGAAACCTTGGGTGGCAGAAGAGGGAAACAACCCATTAGGGAAGAAGCCTTTAGTAGATCGGTACTAATACTGACGTAAGAGTCAGGTACACCACCCACTAAGGGTACAAAGCTGCTAGGTAATGGAGAGTAATATGGGGTGCAAAAGGACAGTTGGTCCACTGTGACTATCTTTCCATCCAAGGGAAAGAGGATGATACGGAAGACCGAAGACACAACGACCTTCATGGCATAAGTCCAAGTGCGGCCCAACAAGAGATTATAGTCGAGTTTTTTATCTACGACTTCTATGTCCACCGTTACTGTTTTCCCATACAAAGTGATGGGGTAGCTAGCTAGGTAACCTTTTGGGATGAAAGTGTGGCCGTCGAAAGCTTTAAGTGAATTCAACGGTGGGGATAGTTCTATGTATACCTTTACCTTTCAAAAAAAATTTCACTTGAAATGCAAGATGGTGGGAAAGGGGAGGTTTACACTTTTCCATGTCGAAAACTGAAAGCATGGAATCCTGTGGGTTGATACCACCAATAGATGAAAGCAAAGTTTTCCTTTGTGCTAGGCATGTTTGTAATACTTCGAGTGCCGACATAGCTGATGGCACTTGCGCCAAGTCTTCTACAATGCTGTAGTTTTGGGTGGCATGTGCAGATGTATTGTGCATTGTGTGTCGAAGTGCCCCTTTTGGGGGGGCGAATTACAAGGTCATTAACTGGCCTTTCGATATGCAAATCCTTGGGTGGTGGTGGGTTTTGACTTTAGGAAGGTTCCTCTACATGAGCGACAAGAGCTCCATAAGATTTGGGTCTTGTTTGTAGATCTACCATTTCACAGGTGTAAACGGTAAAAGATCCTTCACCCGCTGAAGGATGTTGCGAACCATCATTGCCCCCTTGCGGGGGTTGGGGCTGGTTTGCAATAAGGTTTTGTTGCTGCTAAGCAGGGAAAGGATTATTAAGGACAGTGGGGGTCCTACCAGTATCCTTTTTATCAATGAAATCTGTGCATTCCTGAAGACACGGACATAGATATGTCATGTGGTATTCAACATATATTTTGCAAGGGAATTGGGTGGGTTTATCCTTTTCCTCACCAGGAGGCATAGTGGCCTTCTGTTTTGGGTTTTGCTAATTTATTGACTGCTCCTCAGAAGGAGCAGTCGTTTTCTTATTCTTCTTGTTCTTACCACCAGGATTTTGTGTAGACTGCCCAGAGTTTATCATGGTGGTAGGAAGAGCAATCGATTTGGTAGTAGTGGACACATTGGAGTTGTGAGGGGCATTGGGGATTACGTTGTAAAGAGTGCCAGACTGTGAATATTTTAGATCTAAGTGATGGGCACGATGTATGGATTGGTCTTCTATGACTACAACACCTAAGGCGACATCCTTAGTGATTTGAGGGAGTAAGGACTTGCAGAACTAATCCGCTAAGAGATATTCTGTGAGGGGAGCTTTGACTAACCTCCACCGACGTCTCCATTCATGTATATGATCAGAGATGTGGGTGGCGGTATCCTGATGTAATGAAGTGAGGAGCTCTTTCCCAGTCTCATAGCGGATGGGTAGCTGGAAGTGCTTTAAGAATTCATCGCTAGAGCGTCAAAGGTATTTATTGACATGCGTGGTAACTCAATGTACCACTTAGCTGTGTTGCCAGTGAGGGTGTGGGGAAAAAGATGTATCCGGACACTATCATCCACCACAGAGTTAGAAACACTCCAAAGATGGTAGGTGATGATATGAGTATCCGGACACTATCATCCATCTATTGGTATTTTATGTGGGATATCCGGGCACTCATATGGTAAGTTATGATAGATGGGGTCATTTGTAAGTTTGTAAGAGTCGGGGATATCCAACGTTGCCATGAAAGGAAAATTGTGTGGTGCCCCCGACTTGGACCAAGGCGATGACATATGAATTGGATAGCCTTGCAGTCCTCCCATCGTTTGAGTCCCAATATTATATATAGGCTGCGTGGTATAATAGTTTCCTTGGGGTATGGCATTGTAGTGTGGATTTCCATGGGGATTTTGATACTGGGGTATAGAATTTCCCCCAGGATAAGCGGTGCCCCCTTGACTCATTTGAATGTATGAGTAGGGTGCCCCCATGGATTGGTTGGGACCTCCTTGAGGATTCCCGCCCGCCACAGAACTAACCATATGTCCTTGATTGACATAAGGAACGCTCATGTCAATCAGTGACTGACCATGCATGCCTGAGAATGGAGGGGGAACTATTACGTTCCCTACCAGCATGTGCATATTGGGAATGCCCCCAGATATTTGAATCTGGGGGTTTGAACTGTACAATGGCGGCCGACCATATTGTTGGTGGATGGGAACCACGCCCATAGTGCCATATTGAGCGTTATAGGGAGCGCTATATGTAGCACTTGTCGAAGGTATGCAGTTTGACACTAAAGGGGTGGAACCCGGCATTGGCTGGGTTCCACTCGTAGAGGGTGTCATGTGAGTGGTTGTACTTGGGACAAATGGGATAGCAAGGTTCTCCATCGATAGTGTTGTGGTGATTGTAGACTGGGGAAGTGGTGGAGGACCAAAATTGTCCACAAATTTCCACGACCTGTTAGTCATCGGCGAGATGGATGGAAATGTTCCACCTATAGAAATAGGGATTACAGGTGCCGCTAGAATCAAGAGTGGGCTAACGGATTCATCAGCGGAGGGTTAAAGTGAGGAAGATCCTTCAGTGAAGAAATCCTCTGGCAAACTTGAATTGTTGGTTGTCCAAATAGATTTCATGTGAGATCTGGGAGACTGATTCCCCGAAGATGTGGAATCCAGTTCAGTGGAGCTCAACTGATCTTCCATAATGAGTGGAGGAAGTCCTAGCAATCGTCTAGAGTGACGATGAGGGCCGAATGTAGCCATGGTGACCGTTAATTTTTATCAATAAATTTTATCGTGATATTCGTTAAAGTCTAAAATGATAGAACTCAGGTACCTAAAAAATATAAAAAATACTCTAAGTTGATCAATCAGCAGACAAAGGGAAATGACCCTGTCTGGTAAGCACCAATCACCGGAGATGAATCCTAGTATCACAGTGAATAACAGAGAGGGATGGCCAAATGTACAGTTACAGTTACTCTTGAGGTTTTCCTGAACCTTAGATTGAGGGGCCAAGTACTCTCATGAAGATGAGCACCCTCCCAAAAACTGAAGACAGAGTAGGTCCTTCTATGTTAGGTACCAGGGTAGCCTGCCCCATTCACCTTGTGTAAGTCCCTAAAATCTTGGCCACTAAGGATACCTCAGATCATAGACACCACTAGGGGGGACATAGTCGTAAATAGCATGTTGTGTGGGTAGGATACCTGAGTCCCCGACTCAGCTTCAAAATCCCTGAAGGGATCCCTAATACATAGAATACCCAAAGGAGTTGTAAGAGAAGGTGGGCTACCTTCACTTATAGTCCGATGTTGTCTCATATTTAGCTCTGATTTTACTAGAGTGGTCCTGGTAGTATGAGTGCAGAAGGAATTTTCTCTCTTTTAATGACACTAGTTTGGTTTTTGATCTTGGGCAGTTTACTCACACTACCTATCCCAAGATCCTAGCCTAAACTAATGTTCGTTTGCTCAATAAAGAGTTACTGATTGATTTTAGGTAAATTTTATGTGTACTTGATTATTGTCTTTAGTAGGGGAGTTGACGTATGAAATGTGATGAGAATCTGACTCAATAAATCATACACAAGACAATTCTTTTAAAAAAATTTCAATTCGATGAAAAAAAGTTGTATTCTACAAGTGAGAGATTTTCACATATTCGTATTCTTTCCATGCATCTTAGTCAGTATAACACATGCATAACCAATGGAAATCTTTTCAATGTTTTCTTCACAACTACTTAAAACCAAAAATAGAGCAGCGTTAAACCAACTATATAGAAGAATGAATTAAAAAATGTGGATCTTTCTTTCAGAAAAAATGCTTTTAAGAAAGAAAAAGAAAACTTTTTTCCTAAAAAAAAACTTTTTGTACACCTATTTTGCTGACAAAATGTAGTAATAGACCCTCTTTCAGTCCATGAGCAAGTTTCCTACCCCTTTTGGTTTGCAGACACAGTTGGAAATCAAGTTATTAGGAGACTAACACTCTGTAATAGTGGCCACAGAGAGTTAATAATTCTACTAATGTTGTCTGTATGTAGACACAGTGCTTTATAAAGCACTGTGTAGTTTGCTAACCTGCGTTAGTGTGGGAAAATAGTAAAAAATAGGGCTTTTCAGATTAGATTCAGTGATGAATACATGTAGGCAAGATGCAGCAAGGTTCTTGGTGGGTCAGAAAGGGAATGCAGAAGTATAGGGAGGAATTAGAAGGAGGAGAAAGCTAAGAACTGTGGGTAAACCGGGAACTAGATCAAGATGTATAGTCCCCAACGGGTTCGCCAATTCTGCTATAGGATAAAATGCACGATGTATAGAGAATTAAGATACATTCAAGGTCTTCGCAGGACCTTTGGCAGACTGTTGATTATCTGCAACCATCAGAAAGTTACATGCATGTTCATAAACATTAACTAACTATCAAAATAGGAGAAGTATATTACCTCGAGCCTCTGTGTAGATTTGCTGGAGAGTGCAATGCAGCTAGGTGGAAATCCTCTGAGCCAGCTCCAGATCAAGTCCTACACATAAAAGAGACAAGCATAATCACAACATACAACTCTGATAACTAATACATGAATACATAAAAGAACATCTAGTTACACATAACTAAGCTACTCATGCTAAAAGGTATTGGACAAACAACTGAATGAATGATATTACCAGGACCTTAGAGTAGACAATACAACTGCAGTTCTATATTAATGTTGGAAGAGTGATTACAACCATCTGTTGTATCAGCCTTCCCTTACCCCACTAGCTTCTCTCCCTCTCTCCCTTCTTACCAACTTCTTATGATTTGAGACAATGCTCAATAGTCAAGTATGCTATCCTTTCAAATGCTTTGACCTCTATCACCATAGCCCTAGCTTTGTATATGTAGCAATTGAGTTAGGGTTGCCAAGTTCCTCCTTGAGTTCCCTAGGGCAAAAGCAATGAAGTTGCCATGATTTTCAGCTCTTTCCCATTTGCCTCCTTCATTAGGATTATAAATTCTACAAATAGGTTGAATCTGGATGTTTCCATGCTATTCTTGAGTAAATCTAGGAACAAATATCTAGATATTTATGAGTTATTTCATTCCTTTGACACTTAGAACTTCACTAGGATCCACTAACGTTGTTCCCAAACTAGTAACTTGAGTTAGTTGGGTCACTAATGCACCCTTAGGCTTGCAGAGAAGCTTTATAAAGCAGGTTGTTAGTGCATAGCCAATGTTAGTGTGGAATCGAGGCATGTGATCTTGGTCTTTGCTTCAACTATCATGTCTTTCGCCTCTGAGTTGATGAGGAGGTCAATTTGCTGTATAACAACAAGGCACTGTGCATAGGGCCAACAAACACCAAGACTATCCTAGCAACCATCTAAATCACTCTTTTGCTACCTAGAGCCTCTAAACAAGTAATTACACTCCTTAAACCATCCTCTGTTACACTAAAAAATGTCACCATGGTCATGTACAGTTAGTATGGCTCTATCAACAGTCATGCTATCCTCCTGGGCAAGTCTTCTGCCTCTGCTTGCCATGTCAAACTCCAAAAAGAGAGAAAGTCTTTGTAAATATGTTTATCTCTGGGTATGCAGGTTCTCTCAGCTTTGCCTGCGGGGACGCACCCAATGTTCACAAAAGTTGCGTACTTGTACGCTCTGTATGTAAAGGGACAGGTGCGTCCCCCTGTAAAAGTCAAAATGCGCAAGTTTCATATTTAAAAAGTTACTTGTGGTCATTTCTAGAGCATTCTAGAAGGTTGTTCGATGTGTATTGAGCGCCTCCAGATGGTTCATGTATCCCTATGAAGGAGGAACTTATCCCATCAAGAGGGGAACTATCCCATCCAAAGAGGGACTTATCCCATTGATGGTGGACCTGAATAACTTCCTCTTGATCACTATAAATACAGGCCTTGGGCCAGAAGGAGGAGAGGTTGAAAGCTATACATTTCTAAGGGTAAATGTTGTCGAAATAGGGACTCCCATTTAGAAGCTTGTGAGGAGAGATTGTCATCTTTACTTGTTCTACTTGGAAGTGGGGTGAGCTTTGTCAAAGTAGAGGAAAATCTTGAAGGACCCTGGGAGGAACTTGCGCAACACCAAGGCTCAGGTTGTAATTGTTCCTTTTGTTACCTCTTAATGCAAATAAACTTATTTTTCTCAACAGATTATTATTCATGGTTTGTTTCATGTATTCCTTGGTCAATATGATGGATGTGTATTGTTTTATAAGTTTATCAGGTGCTATTTAATCTTTTGGCTTGGTTGTGAATGCAGGTTTCGAAGATAAGGAAGAGAGCTCATCCAGATCGGCGAGACTAGACTACTACGAAGCGTTGGACCAAAGGTATGTTAAAGATCCCCTGATTACTTGTATTTGCAATGCATGTTTAGAGAAAAGTAGTGTTTATTTGGTTTGTTTGTCACTAGAGAGTCTTAGATTCCTAGGGAGGTTGATTGTGTCCGCATTATCAAGTCTTTCCGCCTCACAAATTGGCGACTCCACTGGGGACTCCATGAATGAGAATGATTTTTCCTTTGTATGAACTTTGCTCTGAGAAAATTGGTTTATTTTTCTGGTTTTTTACTGTGTGAATTTGTATTTGGGTGGATTAGCTTAGCATTAAATTAGATTTAGTTTTTCTTGATTTTTACAGTAGGACGCATCCTCTGAGTATTTCACAGTGCGTCCCTGGACGCACTGTCGCTGTGTGCACAGAGCGGGTACGCACCTGTTCTAACGGGTTGCCTGCGTCCCCTGCTAAAATTTGAGAAAATTCCATTTTTTCTATTTTCTTCTCTTAGATTTTATTTTTTCTTAGTTTTTCCTGCCCAGATCCATTAGTATCCTGTCAAAGATCCTTCACTTGAACTGGTTTTGATAGCATTAAGAGTTTTAGTGGATTTCATTGAAATTTAAGCTTAGGGTTTGATTTTGAGTAGGTCCTGTAGTGATTTCGGCGGTAGAAGTTGTCAAGCCTTAGATCTCTCTGGTTTTGTCAAGCTTCTTAGGAGTCGGACCTGTCGTAAGTCTACCCGTGTTAGCAACCAACCTGTTGAGTTGTCTCTTTGGTCAAATTTCAAAGTGCTTGATTGATTAAGTGTTGATTTCCATTTTACAAAAAGAACAAAAAGATTTGAGTTTTGTTTTGATCAGTTCTTGATTCTGCATTAGCTGGTCCTTGGCTTGACTATGGCCAAGTAAAACAACCTAGAAACATCCTTGTAGGCTTTTTACCTTTTGGTTTGCTTAGAGTAAATTTCCTTTTCGTAAATTTTCATAGATTTTAATGTCTTTTTAAAGATTGATTTTTGTTGAAATAGATTTATTTGCTTTATTAAAAGAAAAATACAAAAACATCTTCTTTAAAAGTCTTGTTTCAAGTAGCTTTTGGAATTTTTGAAAGAGAAAGGACTTTTTCGTGCATGTATTAAGTGTTCATGTTTTTATGCTTGGAAAGATTAAGAGCTTTATTTCTTTGATTTTAGTTGCAAAGAGAGTTGTTTTTATAAATTTGCATTCTCTAGACTTTCTTAGCTTAAGAATTTCATTGAAAAAGAGAAAGTAGAGTAAATCATCCTAGGTGCATCTTTGTAGTGGTTTGAGTCGAGTCTACACACCACTAGTTTCATCTCCGCCACCCTTTGAGTTAAAGAAAAACCATAAAATCAACGCTTAAAGTAAAATTTACATAGTAACTTTTCTTTTACTAGGGCTCTGAAGCACCAACATAGCTTAGGCTAGTGTCTTGGAGTAGGAGAGTAATTAACTCTCCAAGACAGTAAAACCAAACAAGTAGCTGATCTTGTGATAGAATAAATCCAATTGTTACATTTACACTCTGGGAAAGCTCCTCTTAAAGGAGAAGCATGAGCTCGTGTCCGAACCAGTGAGGGGATCAATCCTCCCTCGTTGGGAATGACACCAGACACGCACGTATTACAAACAGTAAACCTCGGATTAACCATTGTCGAGGAGCCAGGGGTCACTTATCGGTAAACCTTGGATTATTGTCAAGGAGCCGGTAAGGGGATTGAGCTTGATACTCTGCCCTTGCGTGCTGTCGGAGTTTAGACTGTTCCCCCAGGTGTACTTGTTGCCGTTGGTAACCTTAGTGACCATAATCTTTAGGATTCTACCCAAGGTGACGGTGGAGGGAAGATCCCACTATACCTGGAGCAGACGTCGGTTATACTCACTTGGATTTTCCGGGGGGTTCACTTCACTTCGAGACGGTTAAAGTGGAGGAACTTGTGCCAGTCTATTCATTAAGCAGGTTTCCGGGGTAACTATTCCACCCTCCACTTCTGTACTGAATTCTGCGATGTTGGATTTCATCACCAACTAGTGTTTTCGGTCCGGAAGGCTACTGTTTGTGTGTGGTTTGATGCCCTAGATTCTTTAGGCGTGTGCTTCAAAATTTGCTTGGTTCTTTAGCGGCTTTAGGTGGTTTGATTTGAAATTTTTACTTTGTTTTCGTGTGTAGTAGTTAAAGGTTTTAACTGTGGCGGAATTACCGAGATAGTCCCGTAGAATTCGGGGCCAGTCACCTGAGATTGTTACCGGAACTGATTTGTTGAGAAAACTCCATAGAAGGCGGGGTTAATCTCCTGAAGACGTCCCGGGTCAGTACGAAGGATTGAAAGTCCTTGTAACTCCTCCTAGTGGCAGTAAAGTAGGTTCACCTAAAGAAGGAGAATCTGCCTTAGTAGTCCATCCAGATTACCAAAGTCTAGAGACAGGTTATAATCCCGAAGCTGTTATAGTTTCCGAGCTTGCTGGTAGTTTTTCATCTACTAGTGACTTAGGTGAGGAACTTGAAATATCCGAACCTGTTACTCCAACTTCTAGTGTTCCAGATTCACAAAGAGTAGAACGAATCATCACTGAAAATCTCCCTACTGGTTTGATTGCTATCGAAGAACTTGCTCCAGAGGAAGACATAGGTGTCTCTAATCTTGAAGGTCAACTTACTATTGATCTAAGAGAGCGTGAATCCATATTTTACAGTCCTCCTAGAAGTACTACTTGGTACCTTTCGTTAACAAATTATTTAGACAACTCAGGCTTAGGTTTTACTCCACCTCGTACTCCTTTTCCACTTGGAGGTTTCACTACTCCTGTAAATATGTCTAGTCAGTCGTCAATGTTTAGTCAATCATCTGAATCGTTCTTGCACGGCGGTCCTTCTGTTCCTACTGGGTATCAGTTTTTGTCTGGTACTTTTGCAGGGGCATCTCCTCAACCCATTGAACATGGGTTATTTGCTGGAAACAATGGTAATCAACCATTGGGTGTAGGAGACATTTATATGATGTCAGGTTCAAATCCCGGTTCTCAACATCAAGGTGGTCAATTACCGCCTGGGGGGTAGCCTCAAGTAATGCCTGGGGGGCAACCTCAAGGTACTCAAGGACAGTAATGGCTGGTGGGCAGCCTCAAGGACAGTATGTGCCTATGGCACAATACGTTCCTCAAGGTCAACCCCAACCTCAATATGTACCTCAAGGTCAACCTCAGTATCAATATGTTCCTCAAGGCCAACCCCAGTATCAGTATTTACCTCCAGGCTATCTCCCTTAAGGTCAATACTCGAGTCAAGGTTACCAACCACCTCAAGGTCAATCTTACGTTCAAGGTACGGGAAATGTGCCTTTCAATTATCAATCCTATCCTCAATACGGTTATGGATCTCAATATCCTCAACCTGTAATGGGTCAAATGGGTCAATACCCTGGAATGCCTGTAGTGTGGGATCCTTCGCAAGGTCAACAAGTGTTGCAACCGAATGTACAGTTGTCACCTCAAGCTGGACAACCTTTGGTCTCTGGGCCACCCCAGCAACCAGTCCAGTCAAATGTTCAAACTTCATCTGTTACACTAAAAAATGTCACCATGGTCATGTACAGTTAGTATGGCTCTATCAACAGTCATGCTATCCTCCTGGGCAAGTCTTCTGCCTCTGCTTTCCATGTCAAACTCCAAAAAGAGAGAAAGTCTTTGTAAATATGTTTATCTCTGGGTACACAGGTTCTCTCAGCTTTGCCTGCGGGGACGCACCCAATGTTCACAAAAGTCGCGTACTTGTACGCTCTCTATGTAAAGGGACAGGTGCGTCCCCCTGTAAAAGTCAAAATGCGCAAGTTTCATCTTTAAAAAGTTACTTGTGGTCATTTCTAGAGCATTCTAGAAGGTTGTTCGATGTGTATTGAGCGCCTCCAGATGGTTCATGTATCCCTATGAAGGAGGAACTTATCCCATCAAGAGGGGAACTATCCCATCCAAAGAGGGACTTATCCCATTGATGGTGGACCTGAATAACTTCCTCTTGATCACTATAAATACAGGCCTTAGGCCGGAAGGAGGGAAGGTTGAAAGCTATACATTTCTAAGGGTAAATGCTATCGAAATAGGGACTCCCATTTAGAAGCTTGTGAGGAGAGATTGTCATCTTTACTTGTTCTACTTGGAAGTGGGGTGAGCTTTGTCAAAGTAGAGGAAAATCTTGAAGGACCCTGGGAGGAACTTGCGCAACACCAAGGCATCTGACCCAGCCTCTTCAGAAAGTATCCAGCATGTCGCTAAAACGACAATCCCTTATAGGTACGTTGGTGTAGGTTTAGTTAAAGATTCCGGTTTACTGGGAACTTTTCCTTTTCCTCCAGTTAACGCAGACCCTTCGTTCGCATCCATTCATATGATTACATCAGACACCATTATTTACGACGATCCTTGGATTGTCCCATCTGAATCTGAGATAGACTCATTCGGTGACTCTATGCCTTTGAGTCCATATGAATTTGCCTATGAAGCCGTCGTGTCTTTTACCGACCCGTGTTCAACCCAAATCGACCAAATGAATGTGGTCAGTGAGGAATCACTTTTCACATCAACCTCAGAACGGATAGCATTTCCCGAAGTCGTGTCATCTGACGAGCAACTTCGCGAAATCCTAAGTGTAGATGATCTACCATGGGAAGATCTCCATCATAGATCTTCGTTTTTACCTAAGGACGATGCTTTTGAAAATGATTTTTCATCTATCTTTACCGCTGAATATGTCAAAGACGCTCAGAGTCCAACGAAACATCCTGACTCAGATTTGAATTTTGGGAACATTTCTCGGACTGTTCCCATTGACATTTCAGTGAAGCCCGGAATTGTTGAGAACATTCATATAGGTGCCTCGTGTACAGAAGAAGAAATTCAAACTTACAAGGCCCTATTCCAAGAATTCCGCGATGTGTTTGCCTGGTCTTACGAAGAAATGCCAGGAATCGATCCCGCCATTGTTGTTCATGAAATCAAGACCTACCCGGACGCTAAACCCGTCCGGCAACGGTTGCGTCAGATTCACCCTAGAAAAGCGGCTGCGATTAAAGCAGAAGTCGAAAAGCTGTTGAAAGCAGGTTTCATTTATCCGATCCCCTTAACGGATTGGGTATCGAATATTGTTCCGGTGAACAAGAAACAAGGAACAATAAGAATCTGTATTGACTATAGGGACATAAATCGAGCTTGTTGAAAAGACAACTATCCTACACCCTATATCGATCAAATAATTGATGATTGTGCCGGAAGTGAAATGTTCTCCTTTATGGATGGTTTTTCAGGCTATAATCAAATCAATATTCTACCTGCCGATCAACCAAAAACGGCATTCATTTGTCCATGGGGGACATTTGCTTATTGCAAATTACCATTTGGACTTAAGAATGCCGGAGCTACTTTTCAAAGGGCCATGTCTTACGCCTTTCATGACATCAAGCACATTGTGCAACCGTACCTCGATGATTTGCCTGCTCATTCTTTACGTCGAGCTGATCACCTTGTCCATTTACGAGCAATCTTTATGAGTTGTAGGCATTGTCGTATTCGGTTGAATCCGCACGAGTGTGTATTTTCTATAGAAGCGGGTCGATTGCTGGGGTTTGTTGTTTCAAAAGCCGACATTCGCGTCGATCCCTCGAAGGTTGAAGCTATCATCAAATTGCCTCCTCCTTCGAGTTTGCGCCAACTCCAAAGTTTGCAAGGGAAAGCGAACTTTTTACGCCGATTCATTCCAAACTACGCCGAGGTCACTAAGGGTTTTACCCGGTTGTTGAAACAGAACGCTCAATTCCTTTGGGACGAGATTGCTCAACAATCTTTTGATGCGCTCAAGCACGCGTTGACCCATGCACCGTTGCTGCATCCTCCCAACTACAACCAGGACTACTTCTTATACCTCGCAGCTTCGCATTCCACTATTGGAATGGTGTTAGTTCAGGAAGATGAATTCGGAGCGGAACATGTAATATATTATCTTAGTAGGACGTTAAATCCCACTGAGCTAAAATATTCACATGTGGAGAAATTGGCCCTGGCAGCCGTTCAAGCTGTCCAGCGTTTTCGTCACTACATTCTTCTCCGTAAGACTACAGTTATTTCGGATTGCAACCCTATGATTTATATTTTGACGGGACAACTGCTAGGGGGCAAGTACTCTAAATGGATCGTGATCCTGCAAGAGTTCGATTTGGAGTTCGAAAAGTCCAAGTCTAAGAAATCCTTAGTCTTTGCGGAATTGATGTGTGATTTCCCGTGTGCTGACACAGACACTGTGGCAGAGGAGTCCATTGCAGACGAATCTTTGTTTCTTATCAGTACTGTAGATCCGTGGTATGGGGATATAATCATCTATCTCCAAACCCAAACCTTTCGGCCTGACGCTTCAAAGTCGGAGCGTCGGAAAATTCGGTTTCAGTCCCAGCAATACAAAATTATTAGAGATACTCTTTATCGCTGGGGGGCAGACTTAGTTTTTCGACGTTGTTTAACTCACGAAGAGGCTGAGAGGGTTTTGAATGACTGTCACTCTGGAGCGTGTGGCGGTCATATGTCTGGGTATGCCACAGCTCAGAAGGTGTTGCGTGCTGGCTATTTCTGGCCGTCCATGTTTAAAGATTGTATTATTGCGGTCCAAAAATGCCACAACTGTCAAGTGTTTGATCGCAAGATGCACGCATCGCCTGCTCCTCTCCACCCTATAATTGCCATTGGTCCATTTGCCAAATGGGGTATCGATTTTATTACTTGTAACCCTCACTCGGCCGGGGGGCATGCGTATATCATCCTTGCGGTTGATTATTTTACTAAATGGGCCGAGGCGATGCCTACATTCGACGCAAGCGGCAAAACAGCTGCAGTTTTCGTATTCAATCACATTATAACTAGGTTTGGTGTCCCGCAAGCAATCATCACAGACCATGGGAGCCATTTTCGAAACATCATGATGACTGAACTTACAAGCCAGCTTGGTTTGCGCCACGATAGCTCTACTCCTGATTATCCGCAAGCCAACGGTTTGGTTGAGTCTATCAACAAAGTTCTCGTTATCATGATCTGACGAATCATTGGTATTCATCGGACGAATTGGCATAACATGTTATTTTCAGCGCTATGGGCATATCGAACTTCGGTGAAAACTTCAACAGGGTTCACTCCTTTCCAGCTAGTTTATGGCTTGGAAGCTGTGTTACCCATTGAATGCGAAATCCCATCACTTCAAATGGCTGTCGAATTACTTCCAGCTACTTCCGAAGAGGAGAAACGTTTATTATACTTAGCTAAATTAGATGAGACTCGACGTGACGCTGCTTTGGCAATCAAGACTCATGCGAAGCGAATGAAAGCTCAGTATGATAGGAATGTGACCCCTCGAAGTTTTTCGGAGGGAGACCTAGTACTCTTATATGATCAAGCTAACGATAAGCTAGGTGCTGGAAAATTCGTTCCCATGTGGCATGGGCCTTATATTGTCAAGCGAAAGCTAGCAAAAGGGGCCTATGAGCTAGTTGATTTTGACGGGGACTCTTTGGGTAAACCCAGAAATGGACTTTACCTAAAGAGGTATTACGCTTAAATGATGGGTATGGAGAATTTTAATTAGGTTAGGTTTTCCTTTCTAGCTAGTGTGTTTGTTAGTTTAGACAGTGTGCTTAGCTTAGAAAGTGTGTTTCTCGTCGTTATTCTGGCTTATCTTGGTTTTACTCTTGATATTGCAGATGTCGACGCCTCTCCAAACATACATTGGATTCGCTGATGGTGCTTGTCGTAGTACACGGAATATCTCTTCCGCAGCTTGGGTTATTTATTCGCCCTCTGACGAGTTAGTTTCTATGCATGGGGTGAGCCTCGGTCAAACAACGAACAACATTGCAGAATACAGTGCAGTGGTTGAATTATTATCTAAATCTATTTCATTTGGAATTCGACGTTTGATAGTGACGTTAGATTCTGAACTCGTTGTATTACAGCTTAATAGAGTATATGCCATTAGAAATCCTGTGTTATTAAGATTGTTTTTGAGAGTGCGTCTCTTGGAACGTGAGTTTGATTACATTGAATATCAGCATATTCCAAGGTCTCTAAATACATTAGCAGATGCAATTTCTTCTCGAATGTTGGAAAGACATTTACGATAATCATACAAGTAAATTTAAAAAACATTTCATCATACATGTTTAACAAGATAAGCCGGTAATAGTGATATATATATATATATATATATATATATATATATATATAGATAAGAGTGTGTCAAAAAATATACATCGTCTTCGACCATAGGTTGAAAAACACCTTATGGTCGGCAAAAATGATAAGTACAAAAAGGTCAAAAATGTCACATGTGTCTACAAAGTGACCATCCAATCAATGGTGGTGCTCCCTATATGACACCACTGCACGGGCTACCTTAAAGAAAAAATCTCCTAAATGGCCCAGGGACTGCAACTACGTAGCGCTGAAGTCTGATAGGAATGTCATCTATGGTAGTCTCGGGTATATCCGCCGTGAGACGCTCTAGATCCTGCTCCAACTCAGCTAGTGACTCTGTAGCCGCGTCCTGCGGGGCCGGTACCGGTGCAACTGGATGTCTCCTATCAAAAGGCCGGAGGTTGGCTGGGCGCTGTGGACCAACATCTGCATTTGAAAATTTTTTACTGTCAAGTTTTGAGACGATATATATAAAAACAAAAAAAAATAGATAAATTAAAAAACTTGTGAAAGATAAAGTACCTCTGTCATCCCATTGTTCTCCCTGTGGAAGAACCATGTCCGGATCACCTCGAAAATCTACTCCGGCATATGGAAAGTCCTGGATCGAAAAAACCTGGTCCTCTAACCACTGAAAATAACTAGCAGGGAATCGAACAACTGTCGCGCCCTCATCGGGATGCCGGGCCATCACCGTAACCCATCGTACTAGCTTTGGCTCCCGAGGACCCAAGATATCAACAGTGAGATGCTGAGGGATCAGCATCGGAACTCTCTCCAAGGCAAAGCTCACAACTAGAGGCCCATATCCAAAGGTTTTCAGTTGTCCGTTCTTTGCCCTGGTCAGTTGGGCCTTCATATTGGCCGACACAGCATCGCACCAGTTGAAGATGGTGCCTCGGAAACAGTCAATAGCCATCCGCATCTGGGACCCGGTGGCGATATGTAGAGCGGCTGCGCCGCAAATTCTGGTAACAGTGAAAGCTATAACCATGAGTTCACGCCGAGAGATGTATTTGATCTCTATGCCTTTCGCATGGTGAACATTGGGTATGCACCAATCTTCTCGGAGACTAGCAAGGGATTGGCCGCCCGGCCTAGTCCCGACAAGATTGAGTTGCTCACCCCTGTTCGGCAAGCCAGTGAGAAAGTATATGTCAGAGGGCTCAATCTCGAGCTGATGCCCTCCGATATAAAAGCGTTGCTCCTGAATGTTCCATCTCTCAACCAGCCACTCCAAGAATCTCACCTGAGCCCTCATGCCAGGTATGGCCCAGTATTTATACAGCCCGCATGCTTTTAGGGCGTCAACAGAAGGTTGGTGACCAATCACGTCCAAATCAACGTCCTCATGCTCTCTTTCTCTCCAATCCAACATGGTGAGTGCCCTACACACCAGCAAATAGAAGTTAGAATTGATTTTGGAATTTTTCAATGGTTGATTTTTGAGGTTGGGGTTTTCAAAATCCACCCTTTGCGGGGTACGCACCCCGCGTTTACAACACAGGGCGTCGGGACGCAGCTGGCTCGAAGGTGAGCTGCGTACCCCGACCTTTTTTCTGTGTAGAAAAAGGTCGGGGGACGTAGGTCACCCTCAGGCCACCTGCGTACCACGTAGGGCGCATTCTAAAACCTAAAACCCCCCCAAAAATCAAAACTAAGACCTAAAACAAAATTTTAACCAGATGAAATTGAAGAGTAGGATGTTGTGGAATACCTGGAAGAGACGACGTTCGATTCCGACGGTCAGATTTTCCGCAATGACCATGGGAAGTTTCTTGTCAAAAGCCCTTTTTTCAACCTCAACAGTAAAATGGTAAAAATGACATGGTAAAAAGTCTTTTTATAGGTTTTTTGGATGAATGAATGCTAGGTTTGTTTATTTTTCACCATGGAAAGATGTTTTTCGATGAATTTTTGCCTATCTTAAACAGGTATGAGTAATGTGTCATTTTTGTGCAGGACAAAGGGATTTAGAGGGAAAATTATTATTTTTCACGAACCAAAATATCAGAGTCATCTTTTAAGCCCTTTTCTGACTCCTAAAACATGAAAAGATTGCCGAGCATTTCTTTTACACTCGTTAAAACGGAACTAAAAGATGGTCCCCTTATAGCCCTTTTCTGACCGAAAAAACAGGAAGAGATTGCTGGGTTTTTGTCGTTTCAAACTCGAAACTGGAAATAAAACGACGTGTCCTTGATCGCTTTTTACTTTTCAGGTCAGTGGCACTAACTATGAAAGTACTCCTTGGTCGCAAGATCAAGCGGTTCCCCCAGGTATTATTTTATACTTTTTCGGGCTTGCGGGACACAAATCTACGAAAAAGTTCATTTTGGAGTCTTCTTAAGTTTTTCAGACTCTCTAAAATTGAAAAACGCCAAGTTTCTCCTATACTGGACTCGTTAAAATTTCACAGTAAAGGACCTGTTCAATTACAAACGGGAACGAACCGCTCCTTCCTAGGGTTCGAATCAAAACTAGGTTGGACTCATCCGAAGGATGAGCTTATAATCAAGCATATGTTATCCTCCTCAAGCTTGTTAAAAATAAAGAGGTACTTGCCAGAAATGGTGGGGGAAAAGAGAGAAAAATGAGCTTATTTGTTATCCTTTGTCACAGAAGAAACTTTATAACCACTCTTGAACACGACACTTTTAATTCATCTGGGTTGGGAAATCCTTTGTCTCATAGTCAATCAAGCCACTTTGAAAGTCTTAAAACCAGGTTTCGGGGATTAACTTTGAGTCATTTATCACCAAACCATCTTTTGTGTCGTTATGTGTTCAAGAGGTCTGCAAACAAAACTTTCATCTGCAAAATACCTTTTCGTCCATTTTGACCATCCCCGAGTCAGTCCTTACAGCAACATTTCTTCAACTTGAACTATGATTTCATGTTGTGGGCTTGCCTGCAATGGGTCACTTTCTATCGACATCAGCACATTATCTAGAGAGATGACTTAGAAATCGTCAGTACCTTGAAGTCTGCATGCATCAATGGCAGGTTTCTCGCCTTTGACGTCAGTTTACATCATTGACTTTTGATCGAAGGACTCCGTGAAATGTTCGACATCAACTCATTCATTCACATCTCATGGATTGTACTGGGTACTTTGAGAACCATTGACATTAATGGTGGTCTCTCTCACACTTGTTAACAGTTTACATCATCGACTGGTAATCAAGTGGTTTCTACCATGTTCGACTTCAACTCATTCATTCGCATGGCTAGAATCGTACCAATTCGGGAAGTAGAGATGAAGACCCTGGATCTAGTTTCCACCATCCAGGCTGCGAGGAGTTTTGTATTCATTGTATAGTAGACCAATTATAAACAGATGGCTGCGTCCATACTGTGTCTACGCAAAGTCTATGATTATGATGTACTGCAAAATCATCCCTGTATCAGAATAGTTAGTCTGTTAGTTAAAGTTTTGATCTGAGTATGGGAATGCCTACCTCAGCGATGATATAATCTTATACATGTATACTGTGTTGAAAATTGCAAGTTCTGACCAGGCTCTCCTCGAGACGATCCTTGAAATGATAAAGCGCTTCACCCTTCCTAGATAAAACAAAACCCTAATCTACTACAGGCTTCGCACTTTAGGGGGCAATCTGTTACACTAAAAAATGTCACCATGGTCATGTACAGTTAGTATGGCTCTATCAACAGTCATGCTATCCTCCTGGGCAAGTCTTCTGCCTCTGCTTGCCATGTCAAACTCCAAAAAGAGAGAAAGTCTTTGTAAATATGTTTATCTCTGGGTACGCAGGTTCTCTCAGCTTTGCCTGCGGGGACGCACCCAATGTTCACAAAAGTCGCGTACTTGTACGCTCTGTATGTAAAGGGACAGGTGCGTCCCCCTGTAAAAGTCAAAATATTCAAGTTTCATCTTTAAAAAGTTACTTGTGGTCATTTCTAGAGCATTCTAGAAGGTTGTTCGACGTGTATTGAGCGCCTCCAGATGGTTCATGTATCCCTATGAAGGAGGAACTTATCCCATCAAGAGGGGAACTATCCCATCCAAAGAGGGACTTATCCCATTGATGGTGGACCTGAATAACTTCCTCTTGATCACTATAAATACAGGCCTTGGGCCAGAAGGAGGAGAGGTTGAAAGCTATACATTTCTAAGGGTAAATGCTGTCGAAATAGGGACTCCCAGTTAGAAGCTTGTGAGGAGAGATTGTCATCTTTACTTGTTCTACTTGGAAGTGGGGTGAGATTTGTCAAAGTAGAGGAAAATCTTGAAGGACCCTGGGAGGAACTTGCGCAACACCAAGGCTCAGGTTGTAATTGTTCCTTTTGTTACCTCTTAATGCAAATAAACTTATTTTTCTCAACAGATTATTATTCATGGTTTGTTTCATGTATTCCTTGGTCAATATGATGGATGTGTATTGTTTTATAAGTTTATCAGGTGCTATTTAATCTTTTGGCTTGGTTGTGAATGCAGGTTTCGAAGATAAGGAAGAGAGCTCATCCAGATCGGCGAGACTAGACTACTACGAAGCGTTGGACCAAAGGTATGTTAAATATCCCCTGATTACTTGTATTTGCAATGCATGTTTAGAGAAAAGTAGTGTTTATTTGGTTTGTTTGTCACTAGAGAGTCTTAGATTCCTAGGGAGGTTGATTGTGTCCGCATTATCAACTCTTTCCGCCTGACATCCTCCCATCACTCATTTCACAATTTTGAAGTTTGCTTGCTATTTAAATTTTCAACCCCTAGGTTGTCTAAAAACCCTCCCTGCTTACCATATCCCTTATTCCCACATTCTGTTGTCAAATCCCTACACCTATCCCCTATACCCTAATCCCCTAAACAAAATCCCTACACCTATCCCCTATACCCTAATCCCCTAAACATAATCCTTAAACCCCTATTTACTAAACAATCCTTACTAAAAATACCCTCCTTCTCACTCTCACATCATACATATCTCATCCTACATCACACAAACTCCTCTCCCCTTCCCCTATCCCTATTCACCATAACTCACTTCTTGATTACCTTCTCTAGGGTTTCTAAAGCTTCAAATTCAAAAAACATGGATAAAGAGGATAAAGATTATGAGGAGGAGGAAAACAGTGGCAGTGAAAGCATGGGAGATGAACCTCAGCATCAAAGAAAACCACATAAGGGAGGAAGAATTGTTGGCTTGTTGGGGTTTGACCCTAGTTCAGAGGTGATTTAGCCAAACAAATCCCAGTACTACTGGCCCTTTCAACAACAGTCTGCGGAACACGGACTGAGGTCTCACCCAAAGTAGTATGGGAGGGTGCTAGAACCAGGTTTCCTCACCTTGGAGATGTTTGATGTTTTCAAGTGGTCCGCAGTTCGTCCCTGCCCGCACGTCTCTACTCACACTTACCCGTACCTCGCAGCCTGAGATGATGCCTTCACGTAGCCCTACTCAGGGGTCGACCAATGTTATTACCCTAGTCCTTACTAGTAATCCTATCTGATTTGATTAACTTAGCTTATTTGTATGCTTTTAGTTATACTTAACAATATTCACAATTCATAAAAGTGTGCGCAGTAAATAAATAGTATAATTGAAATTCATATCCAATAGATAATAACCCAATACAGATACACGTAATTCAGATAAAACTTATCTTTATTATTCTTTCTCTTTGGTTACAGACTCTATTCTACCCCGCGCACTCAGCTGCAGGGGTCTGCGCACTCAACTACGGACTCTACTAGGCCTCTGTGCACTCAGCTGTAGTGCCTCTTCCTACTACTACGACCCAATACACACTTAGACACTTTCTCTATACTTCTATCTCATACTTCGCTCTTACTTTCTTCTTTTCTCTCTTTTACACTTAGAGCTTCGCTCTATTTATACAATCCCATGGTTCGCGGACCATGGGTAGGCCGACATTACATTCAAAACTTAGGGCGGACAACCCTATGACTCTAACATACACTTCACGCCTGCAATTCACGGAGCTTTACAATAATATCACCTAAAACTTGGGCTTTGAGCCCAAAAACATGCAGTGGGGGGATTCCATGCCGAACAGGTCCGCAACACAAACATCGTGACTCACCCTCGAGTCACTCGTCTGGCGCGACGATCTTGGTGCGGAGTCCCTCCAACTATTCTCGTACGGTACTGATGTCTGCCACGCACTGAGCTGCTGCTTGCTGAACCTACTACATCCATTCTTCTGAGACCTTTGTTTCCGGCATGCGGCCCTATATCTACGCATGCATCCCCTGAATGTGTATGAGATTTACTTCAATATTCACTGTGATTGTGAAGGCCTTGTCAATCCATGGTTGAATGCACACTTTGAGAACTACTTCCTTATGATGCACTGCATCCACCTACTCCTTTAATGCCTTGGCTTGCTGAATCCTCACAAGCCGCTGAGTGAGGACTATTATCTACACAGTTCCTCTGATGCTGTCGTACTGCTGCTGGATTTCGCGCGCCTTTGTCTCCAACCGTTAGATGTTGGGGTCCTCCTGCAAAGTCGTGAGGACCTTAAGTGCCTATTCCAACATATTCATACAGTCGCACATTGCACCTCCAATTCCTTCCAACCCTGTTGCAATAGCGCTGCACGCTATTTTCAGACTTCTGGGGGGAGTGGAAGGTTGCGCCTTCAACCGTAGCTCGATGATCTGAAGATTTAGCTCCAGCTAAACCTTCATCATCTCTTCTCTCACGTCATGGACTCCATTTCCCAAACTATGGATCCACACTTCTACCAGTAGATTTTCTGCGATAGCCAACTCCGGAATGCATCGACAAGTGTCATCTATTGTCTACACCAACTGTCGATTCTACAACACCAATTCGTCGTGCTGCAAGCTGAGCTGTTCTATGTTAATTTTATGCTCGCTAAGAACCTAGATCGCATGGCTTTGCCTGACCTGCAGTTCTGCCGTTATCCCATCCTGTAACTGATATAGTGTTTCCTGGGGAAGGACAACTAGATTAAGGCGAAGGCCTTTCATCATTCTAATCGACAATCAATCCATTACATTTAACGATACTAGAGATCCCTTCGGCAACACTATTGTGTTCGCCATCCTTGCACGCAACATCTACTCTGCTGCTGAAGTTCCTACTGTGACGTGTGTTGACAAGGTACCTTCCTGAGGGGTCCATACCTGTAACTCCTACAGCTGCACCTTGAGGGACCCCAACATAGTCTGATGCTCCTGCATGAACTCTTGAAGCGCTTCATCTATGACATCACGAACTGTCTCACCGATGTCATAGAGATCACCTTCGGCTAGGGTGATCAGGTCAATGGCCAACCTCGAGGCCTTGATCTTCTTCCTTGTGCCCGATCTTTCATCGATTCATGGGTGCTTTAATTGAGTGTACGTGGCCCCTGGGTCCGTGCTCCCTTCTGCTATTTTTGGTTCCTCTGCCTCCTGTCCTGACGATGTTGCTTGGTCCTCGTCTACCTATGTTGTTGCTGCCTCTGCTACCTACACCACTGCTACTACTTCTGCGGCTTCCCGCGGTGCCTTTTCCTCAGCTGCCACTTTTTCATTCTGCCTTTTCCCTACTAATTGAGTGATGTGTAGCTTCGCATCAACTTTTTTCTTTTGGGCTGCCGCCTTCTCTAGTTCTGCCAGGTCTAGAGCACGCCATTTGTGAGGCCATGTCTCCAAGACAGTAAAAATCGTGTCATCAGTGGCTAAAAATGGTAGCTTCGTCCACTGCTTCGCTGGATCCTTTCGCGCCTTGATATAATTTTGTTCATATTAGCTTTAAACTCTAAAAAAAATTTTAGACTATTGTACACCGTAGGTGACAGGCACGACCTCCTATTGATCCACATCCGTATGCTTGCCTCCATGAGCATCCAGAAAATTTTGATGTCACAAATCCATTTTGAATCCTTGGTGGCCCAGAGCGAAGTGTACTTCGTGGCCTCTGGTAACTCTCTGTCAATGTGGGGGAACTGACTGTCCTCTGATAGTTCTCCTACTACTAGTAATATGGATAAGAGCAACTACGCGTAGTGGAAGGTCTTACCCTGCTCCTAGGCTTCGTGACAGTTTGTTAAAAAGTATTCGCAAAGAAAGTCGACCTAATTTAACTGAACCCCCTCCGCGCACTGCTCGGCCAGCATGACCACTGGTGCCAGTACCTCATCAGCGTGACACTTCCTCATCACTTTGTCGACCAGGAGTTGGGTTGCTACGCGCACCCCTTTGTCCTTGATGTTGGAGATGACGTATGTCCTCTTCTTCTTCTCCAACTTATGCTTTGCCTTCATGGCTTCCGCGAGAGCCAAATCACTACCTTTTCCGGCTATAGTCACGGGGTCCGTTCCTTTACATGGGAGCCGAGAAATCCGGTGAATGAGGTCTGCCATGATGGGAATAGGCTCCTCCAGCCATAGATACCCATCATGCACCAGGTAGAGCAGCTTCCTGATGATGAAAATGGTGATGGGTGTGTGGTGGAAATGTGGTATCCATAATAAGTGCAATAACTTGGCCTTTTCCACATTGCGCAGCCATTTCTGTGTCTCTAACATTATCACCACCCCTCGGTGTTCTGCTTCATCAAATTCCCGGTCTCTATGTGTGGAAACTTCTTGCTATTAGTGAGGTCTCTTCAAATTTCATGGTTGGCACGTGGCCTAGGTGCATGCCCTCAAATACAATGACGTTGGGGAGGAGCAAGGTTTGGAGCAATCTTTTCGTTTCTTCCAAGTTCTTCAGCACCTTGGTTTTCCCTTTCCATGGAGGGACATATGTTACCAATTTTGTTTCAGAGCAGAACGGTTGGATATCCTCCTCCATTTCTTCTTCTTCCTCTGATGCAGCAATCAGGCCCTACAAGTCTTCTTCTTCCTCATCAGTTTCTATTGTGACTGCATTCCCCTTCTCTTCCATGGATAGTTTGTGCTGCAGATTCCTTGGGGACATGCGTACTAGCCCCATTTCCTATTTATCCTTCTTGGGCCTTGGTGTTCGTGGTGATTTGGGGATTTCTGTTACCACCCTAGCGCCTTCTGGAACATCCTCCACCATGTGGGTCTGCGCGGCCTCACTGACAGTTACCTCCTCAATTCCTAACCCATCCTTAGTGGTTGTCATCCTCTCTGGGTTGTATTCTATCTCTCACAAACTTAGGGGCTCAATTATCACTCAGCTCTCAACACTCTGTGCTCTGCTCAAGCACTCAATTCTCAAATGACCAATTGTTGTTCACTGGCTAGCCCTGTGAGTTTTATAGCACCTCCAAATTTGAATTCGACTGTTCCCCCAATTTCGGGCCATTAATTCTTTCTTGGTGGCAGATTTTCCCAAATCTTTCCCATAACTCACGTCTTAAATGCCCGCCACTCACTCCATTTGGCCTCAAATCGAACATCCCATCATGAATAGTGGCACCAATGGTCACTTCCTAGCTAACCTACGTGGCAGCGTAGCCCTCCATGCGCGGTCACGAATCTTGTGATGTTTTGATTCTGCACACATCTCCAATATTGCACATCTCCCAGGCATAATATTTTATAGTCCTACGCTCCCTTTCACCTGCCTAGAGCACTAAGACTGTTCTCCCTATGGCTAGTCAGGTGGTCACACCACCCTTGCGTGGCTCCATCCTGTCCTTTAGCATGGTTCGTAGAGAATCCACATTTTCCACTGTGATGATCAGCATCGCACACTCTCCTATTGGAAATCTTCCACCTTGTTTAGTGATATGCGGTCCTAGCCACGGTAGCAGACTAACCAGTCCACGAAGATAGTCCTCCAATTCGTTAGTACAATCGTACACACTTTGCCTTGCCATCCTCAGTTTTTCGACCATAAATTCTTCATTTATTTCGTTTTCCAGCTTCTTGACCTATGCGTCCCTTAAAGCGCTTTTCTCCCTTAGCCGTACCCATTCTTTTTCAAGTTCGTGAAGTCTAAAGTTTTCCCGTAGGATTTTTTCTCGAAGTATAATATGTTCTGCTTCATGTAGCTGTGTGATTTCTTCATTCCGGTTTGCGCGGATCATCGCATCTACGGGTGCTACTATGTGCGGACTTGACTTCACATGCTCCATAGGGACTACATCCTCTACTTCATGCTTCTACTTTGGAAACGCTTGCGCGGTCAAAGTTTAGCACATGGTCCTATAAGCCCATACAACCACTGGTACACGTAGGTCCCAGTTGGTGCGTCTCGCATGGTGGACCCCGTTCAGCACTTCACACACCTTGTTAAAGGCTTCCCCGTGTATGATTTTTGGTACCCTAGGTTGTATCATACTTCCCTATTCACGCACTTGTCCTACCTGCTTTCGCTGGTTGTTCCTGTTTCCTATCATGAGAGCAGTGTGCGTTCATGCAGGTTGCGTACCATACGCCTATACCCATCTGGAAAGGTGGGCGCGTAGGCTATTTCATCCATCCTACCTAGCTTCCATCCTACTCTGAGGCTTCCCAAATTGTAAGAGCATCATCTTTCGGCATTCACGCCAGTCCCCGAAACTCTGCGGGTGCGTACCCCACCACCTTGTGGGCGTAGCGCACAGTACCCATTTCAGAGCATCAAATCACTGCTATTTTGGCACTTCGCTTTCAAAATCATTCAGGAAGTCATACATCACTGTTAACCCATCATACATTGGGAGATCCCATACCTCTGTGTCACGCAGCGCAGTGATCTTACCATCATGTTGCAATTGAGTGTGGTTACCTCATGTAACTGATTCTGCCATAGTTCGGTTTCTCCATCCGAATCCGAAGTGTAAGAGCTTTCGTGCTCCCACAAAATCCAACCATATGTTGTAGGATTCACCCAATCCTATTCCTGAGTAGTTATCTTGTAGATACAGTCTAGCTCATTGTTGCTTTCGTCATCGCACACTGGCTCTGTGTAGCACGAACCTTCCGCAGGGTTTAAAGGTACCACTATGCGTAGTGACTTTTTCTCAAAAATCATTTTGCGCTTTTTAAGATTTATGACTCCATTCATATCAGTGGCCCAATATATTCCCAGTAGTGTGGGATAGGGATTGTTGTCATCTACAATCTCTATCACCTCGAAATCTGCAAGCACGCTCGTACCTTCGATGTTTACTGTTATTCCCTACAATCTTCCCTTTGGTAGGATCTTTTTCTGGTTTTCCATTCATAATTGGGACCATTGCAACGCAGGCCTACCCATGTGCTCCCATGTCTGTTTTGGTAGCACATTCGCGTCCGATCCTAGATCCAGAATTACTTGATCCATTTCATATTCCTTGATTTGCACAGTCAATCTCATTTCCCTTCCTGTTCGCAATGCATGCTTTCCAAGTTTCCAAACTATGTGCAGTTCTCCCGGCCTAGTGCACCTAGTGATAAGTTCCTGTAATCCCTTCACCGCTTTTTTGTCACGTAGAAGTTTCATGCATGTCCCTAGAAAGGTAGTCAACATTGAAGGATCCATCCCCGATTCTAGTTGATCCTTACTACCTGAAGTGGAGGCCTCTATGAAGCTCTTCTTAGCTTCCATAAATGTCTCCTTCGTGCTCTCCAAATCAAATTAAGGTTCCTTTATAGGAGCCTTGTGAACCCATGCACTTTCTTTAGGCTGCTTACCTTTGTCATCTCCTGTCGTGATACCGCTTCGGAGCACTATGTTTACATTCGGGTCCTCTTCGTGTGGCTCAGACCTCATCATTTTCAAATTCTGAGTTGGGGGAGGTTGGAGTGTCCCTTTATTGCGTAACCTCGCTATCAGTGTAGGGTAGTCTTCCATCTCATGACCAAACTGAGTACAATATAAACATGATGCTCTTGTCAGATTTGTACAATTGCGGGCATAATGCGCTAGCCCTCCGCAATTGTAACAGATCAGCTGTCTACGACCCCTTCCTGGTCCCATTCCTCCTCGACCTCATCCGTGCCCCTAAAATCCAGCATGCGCCATTCCTGCATTTGGATCGAGGGCTTGAATTTTGGTTTGCACTTTGTAGGTAGGAGTCCTATCCATCATCAGATCGTAACTTCTGCAGGTGAGCTCATCACGACCTACTGATCTGTAGAAATTACAAAACAATTGTTGGGATGCCTGCATATACTTCTGTAATAGGTGACAGTTATTTGTAGTGTGTTTTCCTTCTATCTGACAAATCACGCACCATAATGCAGGTGCCGCGCTCGATCCTACTTGTGCCTCTGGTCTTAAGGGCATCGACCCTCTTCCCACCAAGTAATTCGTGAAAACTGGACAATGGTCCTTGTCATGCCCCTGCCCTTTGCATTTTATGCACCATACTTCCTCACGCGCTTTTGGGTGAGTTGTCCTGTCTTGTTTCAAACTCTACATTTCCAGACACAAATTTTTCAGTTGCGAGTAGATTTGTTGAACTCCCAGGTCAGGATCTTGTATTGGAGTCTTGTGCAGTCTCATTGTAGTCTCCAAAGTCTCAGCTTGGGT
Source organism: Pinus tabuliformis (assembly GCA_031772625.1). Classification (NCBI taxonomy): domain Eukaryota; kingdom Viridiplantae; phylum Streptophyta; class Pinopsida; order Pinales; family Pinaceae; genus Pinus; species Pinus tabuliformis. The sequence continues at coordinate 1,063,554,424 of CM062805.1, read as the reverse complement.
GGATAACTTCTGCTACGACAGTGCCATCCTCAAATGCGGCATTGGTGATGCTACAAACCATGCACGATGTTGCCCATTTGTCAAGGTCATGTTGGATTCGCTTATCATACTCTTCAGTCTTTGATCCAGATCCCATGGGGTCTTTCTTGGAAGCATCGTGATTTCCTTAAACTCAATAATCGATTGTGTCTCTGACTTTGGCATGCTAAATTCTCTATTCAGCATGGCCTAGATATCTGCAATCCTCGCGTTTGGATGGTCATTACAATGCTTAACATACCATGTTAGTGAATGATCCTGCAACACACTTACCAACGTTGCCTTCTTTATATTATCATCAACAACTCCTTGTGCTTCCCATACGGCCTTTACCACGAACCAAAATTGGTCTAGATCTTCATTCCCTACTCCTCTGAATACCAACAATTTTATCGTGCTTGCCATATTGAACTGTTGTGGTGGCGGAGGTGGTGTGGGCAGAGACGGAGGTGATAGTGGTGAGACTGGTAGTGGTGTAGGTGGAGGTGGTATGCATGGAATTCACTGGCTTATCAGATTGATCACGCTTCTCGAAGAAACTTTCGCGAGATTTTCTTCATTTTCCTACTGCAACAAAATCAAGGGACTCTTTTCTACATCTGCGCTACCTTTGTTTCTATAGATCCTCCCAATTCATGTTGTCCCAAACATTAATTTATTCACATAACCCACTTTTCACACAGCAACATTTTAATCCAAGTGTTCAATGATTTAATGTACTTACCTCGCGGTCCCTTAAGGAAGCGTCATTCCGCCTTTCTGTACCTGACGGTCGTATCTACCGTGAACTCGGTGATAAACCCTCCTATAATTCGATCGAGCCAATGGTCCATAGCGCATGCGATAGTATCTTCCTACGCTTCTAGTTTTCACACCAATTCTGGAGTCCACACAATCGATTTATCAAGCCTACACCTTCCCTGACTATCTGCTAGCTTCGCAATCCACTCGTACAATTCAAAGGGGAAGGATGCAAATAAAATTTCATGGATTTCCGTATATAAGTAGCGCTCCAACCACTATTCCTTTGATACTCGGAGATACCTATTTTCCTGTGCCGTGAACTCGTGAATCTTTTTGTCCAACCACCCTTCAATTTCTTTCTTCATCGGATTCCAATGACATGACATCAGACATCCCTCATGTAGATCCTGGTTCTGGCAACGGAACCATGTGTTGGCTTGTTGGGGCCTAACCTAGGTTCAAAGGTGATTTAGCCAAACAAATCTCGGTACTACTGGCCCTTTTGGCAACAGTCTTCGGAGCATGGACTGAGGTATCACCTGAAGTAGTATGGGAGGGTGCTAGAACCAGGTTTCTGTACCCTAGAGATGTTTGATGTTTTCAAGTGGCATGTGGTTCTGTTAGCCTCCTGTTGCAACAGGTTTCATATTTCATGATTGACAGTGGAAGTGCCAAAAATGTTCATCTTTTCCCTACTGCAAAAGTTCCATTTTTGAAAGATTCCTCGATTAAATGGAAGGCCAAACAGCTTAATCTTGTCTTCCTTAGGTTTAAATTTCTTGTTTTAGAGATAGAGAATTAATATCTGTCCAAACAACTTAAGCTTGACAGATTAGTAGTTAGGTAGAGAATAAAGGAGCCCAACTGCTTAATCTGGGCCCTTGGAAGTAATAAGGGTAGTTTTTAGATAGGAGGGCAGTTAAAACAGAAAAAGTAATCAGCGTTTGCAAGTCTAAGTGCACCCTTCCTGAAGTAACAAAAAATGCTAGGTGTATTAGGCTGGGTAGGTAGCCTGGGGTTGTAGAAGCAAGATTATCTTCAGTTTTGGCCTTGGCAAAGAAAGCTCATCTCATCAGTGGCAGAAGTACCAAAGCAGTGTTTTGATGGCAGAAATCTGGAAGCATGTCTAACATCCCTTCATTCCCCCTAAAAGTCTCTTACTAACATCCCCCTAAAGGACCTTGGGATCTGCCCAACAAGTCCTGTTTTCATGTCATTTTTGTGAAACATTTAGTCAAAGTTTTGGCTTTCTCCATGAAAAGAAGCCACATTTCTTGTGTAAAAGTCATTTTTCCACTTTCTATGCAATTCCTATGTATATCATCATTTCATAGATTGATCATTGTTCCCCTTCCATTTCCACTCCACTAAGTCATATTAATTCCTAACTCAATTATTTAGCTCCCTAAATCATTTCCCTGTCCCCTAGTATGCAAAAAGATATATAAAATCCCAAAAATATTAAATAACCCCCCCTGGCACTATAGCCATATTCTTCTAAGTCTGGGAGGCAGTAGTCCATCTGGGGCTCCTACTAACCCATCTGTGTCCTAATTGGAGTTAGTCTGACATCTGGTCAGACTAATAACCATTCCCCCTTAACCCTAACCTTACAACACCCATATTCCTCCCTTATCCTAAAGTTTTGCCTGTAAATATCTACCTCGCTCGCTTATAACCCCCTAAACCCACTTTCCTAATGTTTAAACCCCACCGCCATATAAATTAATTAAATGCGTCGTGGGCCCCGTCCCTTATCCCTTCGCCGTCTCATCTATTCTGCCAGCTGTCCGATCGCCTGCGCCCAAGATCAATGGTGGGCGGGTCTTTTCATACCCTGACCTACCGAGGGTTAGCGTCTGGGAGATGGGCAGTTTTCCCATCGTACTCCTGCCACGTGTCGCCCTCCCGGTTGTGGCGGAGCCCCCTCCTCCGAAACCGCTTGTGCAAAAAAGAGGTGTGCCATGAAACTACTTACCGCCTCCCCTGTGTGACGTCACCTATCCACCGTTGCTGCCACATCATCCTTTCCGTGCCTGCGCGCTGCCACCGTGTCATTGCCACGTCACCACCCCATCAGCTGCCACGTCCCCATCCGTACCCGATACTCGTCGATGACGTCACGTTGACGTCATCCCAAAAAAGCACCAAAAGCGCCAAAATGTCATTTTTTTCATAAAAGCGCACAAACGACCGTTGTATTTCACTTCTGTTAGTTCATTTACAAAGCTCTGGTTCACTGTTTTTACCATTTTCTCATTCCTAAAGCTTGAAATCGACCAACCAAGCTGCCGTGGCCTGCAATACGACTCTATAGCTTGCTAGTGCACCAGTTCGTCTGCCCTCGGCGCCATTTTTACCAGGTATTTGCCAAAATCTCCCCTTTTTGCTCCTGTTCTTCCATGTTTCTTCATTGTGCATCCTGCAAGCCTGTAAAATTCCTCAATTGGAAAATCTGCTACGCTTGAGACTTCACTAAAGCCCTCTGGTAGGCCCTTATTTCAAAAGAAACCTTGTAAACCTGTGCCCGTTTACAAATTTCACCGTCAAAAGCTCCATTTAAAGCTCAGCCTCCAGACAAAACCTTGTAACCACTCAGCATTGCCCAATTTCACCTCATTTCACTATATAAATCAGTCCATTGAAATCATAGTAACTCCTTCCTCTTCTGCTTTTTTTTTCCTCACAGTCTTTAACTCCAGAGAGTTCACTAAGAAAAGGGAAGTTGGCCCAGAAACTTTGCAAAGTTTTTTTCTCTCATAGCATAAGTGCTAAATAGTCTAAGCTATTGTTTCATTTGAATTCTGTCCTAGGTTCCTCTGCTACTCCTCACAAACAAGTTTGTTTAGCCAGCTGTTGTCCTGATCTTCCTTCCACGCTTAAGCATTGAAAAGTTGCATAATGGCCACTCCATCGGACCCAAACGTCACTTCCATGAATCCACCAAGTAAAGAGCTTGAGTCAATGGCTTTGGCTGACACAGATTATCTTATTCAAGACCTAGTTGGGAACATGAATCATTTTCATACATACTTCCAGCTAAGAAACAACTTTATAAACAATTCTGACATGTATGGCATATGGGAATCCAATTTGCCACATTATTTTCTGCCCTCTGTCAATATTTTTCCTGAGATTATTCACTTGTGTGCTGCAAACTATGAGACAAGCCAGAGGGTTGTTAAGTCTTCATCTAGGTGCATACTTTTTTACATCACTCCTGACTCCATTAACCAGATGTTAAATTTCAATCAGACCGAGCTGCTATTGGCCTTCTCCATGAATCAATTGTTGGAAGAAGCCTCCTGGCTCCCTGGCCCCAAGATTGAAAAAATTGCTAAGACATTTATGAGGGCAGATTGCTAACCTAAGGAGCCACCTCCATTCCCTTATGACCATTTCAATGAGGTAGGCAAGCTACTTGTAGACATGATATCCTATGTGTTAGGTTACAAAACAAGTGAACATGTGGATGAGACAGTGCTGGTTCTGTTGTCTTCATTCAGCCAAGGACAACCTCCTGCTATCAAGTATAATTATGCCAAGTTCATAGCAAACAAAATTCATGACCAGCTCATAAAGCTAGATAGGCAGGGAGTTTTTAAATATTCCTCATACATCTATCATTTGTTCATCTATTATCATTCTGAAAGCTTCCAGTGCCCCATCAAGAAATTGGATTCAAAGGGAGAAAGAAGATCTGTTGTCTTCTGGTCGTCAGTGTTCCATCAAGTCCAACATTCTCCTTACTCTTACTGTGAGTTCATTGACCAGTTTGTTTATCCAGTCTCCTACCTCTTAATGAAAGATCCTCCTCCCAGAATAACTTATGAGATGCAGAAAATATTGCAGCTATCTAAGAGCTACAAATTAGGTGATTGGTATCTATACCAGGATCACACTGTCATCAGAATCTATGGCTGTGAGCTTTGTGTTATAGACAATTTTGTGCCTTACAGCGACAGGCATGAATTGTCAATAATCCAAGGGATCCAAAGTTCCCTAAACATGATGTTCTTACCCCTAGAGGAACAAGGTCAGCAAACCAACAGCTCTCAGATCAGTTCTCCACCTGAAAACACTAAAAAACAAGCAATCCTGAAATCAAAGCAGGTGCTCCACTAGGCTTCTGCGCTGAAACACAACTCCTCCATGGTGTACCTGCGTTGCAAAGCAGGTAGAACAAAGGCCACCTGCGTTGAGCGAGTTTGGACATGTGGCACACTGAGTCATTGCTCTGGAATCTTCCAAAAATGACACTTGGATCAGGGATTTCGCCTTGTGATGAGTCAGAGGCTCTGTTTCTCCAAGTGGAAGCAAGGTTCTCTAAGTGGACTCAAGAACTGAAGATCAACTAAAGATTAACTGAAGAGAGAGAGGACACAAGGCAGCTACACATCAGTTGCAAGCTGACTCATCCTTTCTCAATTCATCTATATATTGAGCTCTCTCCTATGAGCTCAGGAGGCTGGAATTTTGTGCAAAGTAATTATATGCTGTTGGTTTCACTATAGAGTTATTGGTTGATTGCTTGAGGGAGGTGAAGAGGAGAAATTCTTTCTGCTGGGAGGTGTTGCTGGATTAGGACCTTCAATGGTTGTAACACTCTCAGAACATTTACTTCTTCATTAATAAAAGCTATTGAGGTTCTTCTATATGCTCTTGTTTCAATGATATATTGTGATGATTGTATATTTGATTTACGCTAATCCCTGAATCAGTTATGATTGCATGTTGCTTGTAGTTTCCTTCTTTGCTATTTTGCAGGATCTCATTATAGCTGGGCCAGCAATAGAGCAAGGAGCTGGGAGCAAGCAGCCATAGAGAAGAGTTTGGATTCGACATTAAGCGCAAGGCAACGGTTAGTGCATTCTTTCATTCTCTTTTGCTTTCATAAAGAAGTAAAACCTTCAGTAGTTTCCTTTACAGTTGTTGCTGAGGTACTATCACCCTTAGAGTGGGATAGGGTCATCCGAATCGGATACTTTTCCCTACAACAAACTGGCGACTCCGCTGGGGAAGATCCATTTGTGGCAGCAAGTAGCCACCATCTTTGAATGTCAAGCCTCACCCATTAAAACAATATGTTTTGAAGGATAAGTAGGGGCAGTCTCCAAAGAAAGAGATGAAATTGCTGAAACAAGTAGTCACCATCCTTAGCAACCTAATGATAGACATCGCCGAAAAGAGAGTTTAGTTTGCGGCAGCGAACAAAACCATTTTTCGGATAATAAGTAAGAGGACAGAATCTCGAAATTATACTTTATACCTGGGGGCATGCAAACCTTTTGGAGTGCAAGCACGGGACGACTATTTATTTTTTAAATTTTTAGGTCCTCGCTTTAAACCTGTAGGTCTAACCCGTTAAACTCGTAGGATTAGCCGTTTCCAGCTTGCATAAAGAAAGGATGAAGGGAAAAAGTTAAAACCTGCCAAATTGGAGTAATTAGTGAGGTATCGCTCCTTAAATAAGATTACCTCACCTAAGGCATTCCTTGTATTAAGACTGGTATAAATTGAGCAAGGTTTGAACGCATTCAAGCTCGTTAAAAAATGAACTGCCCCTTAAAGTTTAAGGGGCATATGCCTCGTCTGCATTATTATGCTGAGGGCATCCATAATCGAGCAGTTTTAGCAATGTTCATGCTCGTTAAAAAATAAACGCAAGAATCGAGCAGTTTTTGTATAAGAGTTCATGCTCGTTAAAAAATAAACATAAGTCGTGAGCAATCTTTCCCTACAGTTCAAGCTCACCCAGAAAAAATGAACCGGTAAATAACCTTGGTAAATGTAACCTTTGACAGCCATATTAAAAGCCCTTGGTCGTGTTTATATGCCATCACCTCCATCCGTTCATTTGGCCAATCGTTCATCTCCATATGTTTGTTTACCCATTTTGAGGAACAGCTGCGAAGAGTGATTTCACTTAGCCATCCTTGTGACACTGCCGTGATTGGAAAATTCCAACCTGTACCTGGAATCTGCTGCTATCCCTGTTTATCACTCGTTCCTCAAAAGACGAGTCTTCTTTGAGCTCTTTTCACTGACTCGTAAAATATGAAAAGTTTGCCGAGTTTTGGCCTTCCAGCTCGTTAAAAGGACCGGAAGAGCTATCCCTCCTCTAGATTTTAATCTTTTTGGACCTGAGGGATTATTGTACAAAAAGATCGAGCGCTTGTTTTGTTCGGCTCGTTAAAGAAATCGAAAATTCATCCCTTTTGTATTGTTTTATACTTTTTCGGACTTAAGGGATTAGATGACGAAAAAGGAATTTTGGAGTTAACTTTCCGTACCTTTTCAGACTCTCTAAAAATGAAAAGGACCGAGTTTTCCTTGTCGTTAGACTCGTTAAAATGATTAAATAGCGACAAACTTGTCTTTAGACGAGAACGAGTTTCCCTATCGCTAGGCTCATTAAAACATAGCGATGGGCTTGCCCGAAGGGCAGGTTATAGAACAAGCATATGTTATCCTCCTCAAGCTTGACAAAAATAAAGAGGTACTGGTCAGCAATGACTGGGGAAAAATTGGGAGAACCTCACAGCATTAATGGTAGCAAGTCGCTCTTGAACATGACACTTTGTCCTCCGTATCACATCGGGTTGGGTTGTTTCATTCACCGGTCTCATAACCATGGTCCTCACCACACCATCCACAATTGGGGTAATGCTACCAATCCATCACATCAGTGTCGTTATATGTTCAAGAGATGTGGTTCTGCAAAGAGTCAACCGTGTCCCATCCACTGCCATACATTATCCTTCATCCACTTCATGACCGCCACCCTGAATCATACATCACAGTTTGTTTTCACCTCATCACAATCACTAGCTCCGTTCCGTGTCACTGATGTGGGATTCATTAAGGCCCTCCTTTGACGGATCGCTCCTTGTCGACATCAGCTCATTATCCAAGGAGTTGATCTAGGAACACCCCCTTCAGTACTTTGAAGCTTGCATGCCTCAATGGCAAGTTTCTCACTTCCGGCGACAGGTATACATCAATGACCTTCGACCAGAAGATTTTGCATGGTGGTCGACGCCAAGTCCTTTATTCCCACCATGTGAATTGTACTGCCGTACCTTGAGGGTCATCATCCTTATCGGTGATTCCTCTCGCGCTTGTTAACAGTTTACATCACTGACCGGTAATCAAGCGATGTCTTTCCATGTTCGACTTCAAGAAATTCTCACATGGATCGACTTGTACAACGAGTGAAGATCGGAAGAGATTGAAGACCCCGGATCTAGTTTCATCCATCCGGGCTGCGATATATATTCAGGACATAAAGACATTTGACATGTACATCATTACAGCAGATGATCATCCTTCTCAAAGGATGATAATTTCAACAGAGAATTATCAGTCTACAATCAGACGATCGTCTGTTCTATGTACCAAAATGTGTTTATAAAGCTAAGCATGGGAATGCCCGCCTCAGCTAGATCATGAAAATGTATGAAAAATAATGTATTGTATTGTATCTTATTACAGGACACTTCTCAGCAGATTGAATGAACTTCGGATCCTCTCAATAAAGCATTTCACCCGATAAACGACCTCATATTTTAGGGGGCATCTGTTATAGACAATTTTGTGCCTTACAGCGACAGGCATGAATTGTCAATAATCCAAGGGATCCAAAGTTCCCTAAACATGATGTTCTTACCCCTAGAGGAACAAGGTCAGCAAACCAACATCTCTCAGATCAGTTCTCCACCTGAAAACACTCAAAAACAAGCAATCCTGAAATCAAAGCAGGTGCTCCACTAGACTTCTGCGCTGAAACACAACTCCTCCATGGTGTACCTGCTTTGCAAAGCAGGTAGAACAAAGGCCACCTGCGTTGAGCGAGTTTGGACATGTGGCACACTGAGTCATTGCTCTGGAATCTTCCAAAAATGACACTTGGATCAGGGATTTCGCCTTGTGATGAGTCAGAGGCTCTGTTTCTCCAAGTGGAAGCAAGGTTCTCCAAGTGGACTCAAGAACTGAAGATCAACTAAAGATTAACTGAAGAGAGAGAGGACACAAGGCAGCTACACATCAGTTGCAAGCTGACTCATCCTTTCTTAATTCATCTATATATTGAGCTCTCTCCTATGAGCTCAGGAGGCTGGAATTTTGTGCAAAGTAATTATATGCTGTTGGTTTCACTATAGAGCTATTGGGTGATTGCTTGAGGGAGGTGAAGAGGAGAAATTCTTTCTGCTGGGAGGTGTTGCTGGATTAGGACCTTCAATGGTTGTAACACTCTCAGAACCTTTACTTCTTCATTAATAAAAGCTATTGAGGTTCTTCTATATGCTCTTGTTTCAATGATATATTGTGATGATTGTATATTTGATTTACGCTAATCCCTGAATCAGTTATGATTGCATGTTGCTTGTAGTTTCCTTCTTTGCTATTTTGCAGGATCTCATTGTAGCTGGGCCAGCAATAGAGCAAGGAGCTGGGAGCAAGCAGCCATAGAGAAGAGTTTGGATTCGACATTAAGCGCAAGGCAACGGTTAGTGCATTCTTTCATTCTCTTTTGCTTTCATAAAGAAGTAAACCTTCAGTAGTTTCCTTTACAGTTGTTGCTGAGGTACTATCACCCTTAGAGTGGGATAGGGTCATCCGAATCGGATACTTTTCCCTACAACACTTTGCCCTTACAGGCTCCGAAGATATGTGCCAATGAGGTTGTTTGCCTTGGAATACTACAGGCAGATTATCAATTCAGATCTGACTCATTTTCACAGCACCAAGAAGAAGGCTCAACTAAAATTTAAAGACCACCTAGGCCCTTTCATCATGAACAAGAAGGAAGGTTTGCAAGATGCTGACCTAATACTCAAGGATCAACTTAAGTTGAAAAGAAGTTTTTGGTGGGTCCCTTATGACCCACTTGGCTTTGTTAGTGCCAAAAGAGTCAAATATAGATTGAAACCTTATGATCACTGCAAAACCCCACACATTGAAAAATATGCTAATCAAGATGCATGGGCACAAGGCACTTTAGTTGAAGAATTCACTCAGGAGGAAATTTTGGAGAAAACTGCTAAAGATCTTGAAAAAACTCTTGACTTGGATTCTGCTAACCAGGTAACTTTCAAGCTGCCATACCAAGTTGAAGAGGGCACATCTACAGCTGCAGCTTCACAAGCTACCCAGGGAGCATCTACATCAGCAACGGGTACAACTAAAGGAAAAGAGCCAATGGAGACAGAACAAGGAATGATCACAGAACATCCTGTCACTTCAATAGAACAAACTCAAGGGCAGACCCCTCCTCAACAAACAAAGGCACCACATGTGCCTGCTTTACAAACTCCTGCCCATGAGGAAAGAGGCAGAAAATGAGACCGAGAAGACTCCACACCTGCTAGTGGGTCTACACAGCAGCCTGAAGCCAAGAGGCAAAGGGTTGACTCTCCAATTGAGGAGGAAGTCAGTGAGGAAATCCTTGGAAGTCCGAGAAGAGACAGAGGAGGGAGCCAGCAAGCAGCTACAAGCTCTTTTCAACAAGAGCAAGACAAACAGCGTGGCATGGAGGTGTCTTCCTCCACACAACAAAGCAAGAGACTAACTAGCATCAAAGCCAGATTTAAAGAAATTAAGGCTCAAAATGAGCTACTAAGAGTGCAATTGTATGAGCAATTCCTAAAGGCAACACTTGCCAAGCAGGAAAGATTGATGGCAGCATATGACATCAAATAAGAAAGGATGATTCTCAGCCACTTCAAGCCCAAGGTTCAACAGCCTCAGTCGGCTGCAGACTTTGTCAAGACAAGGCTAGAGGTCCTAGCTAAGGGTATTCACCCCGTGGATCAAATAGAGTTACACAAGCAGACAGCAGAAATGCTCTATGCCACACTCGCAGACAAGGCCACATTGGCCCATGAATTGAAGGAATCTTTGAGGAACACTAACGCTCAGTTAGATTTGGAAAGAATGTCCTCCACAGCCAAAGACAACAGAATCAAAACATTGGAGGACATTATTGTTGACTTAGGACATGACCCTAAGGATCCTAAAGGTGTGAGGACACTTATAAAAAAGAAGGATGATGATATTGCTGCATCGAAAAAGAGATTGAGGTTGCTTCCTACTGAACACCCTCAAACAGGAAAACTGGTGAAAGAGAAAGAAGCTGAGGATACATTGGATTTGCTTATGAAAATGAATCAAAAGGTAATTCAGTTGGAAGGAGAGTTGGAAAAAGAACTACAAGGCAAGCAGGGAGAGTTAGCCTCCCAGCCACCTCAAACAATTCCAACTGTTGTTGTTGTTCCTCCCACACAAGCAGCAACGACCCCTCAAATTATTCCAGCATCTACAACAGCTGTAGATGCTACAACAACAACAACAACGGCTCCTGAGTCTAGCATGAGCGTGGAGGAATTGACAAAAGCTGTCAAGGAGCTAGAGCTTCAAGCAACAGAGATAAAAGAGGCCAAAGAAAAGCTGGCCAAATTGGAAGAAAAATATGATAAGTCCAAAATGACAGTGGTTGAGCAGACAAGGGAAATTAAGGCCCTCAAGGACAAAATAAAGGCCTTGGAGAAAGTGATGTCTTTGGACAAAACCCTGGCTGAAATAAAGAAGATTCTGTGGGCCAAGATTAATCAGTCAATCACAAGCCAATGGAGGTCAATTCAAGCCATGTATGAACAGGTAGAACTAATTGGCCTTGCCCAATTTGAAATTCAGAGAGCCAAGGCAGCATTGGGAAACATGCTTGACCAGGCCAAGAAAATGATCAACTTTCTGAATCATCAGACTAAGGAAGAGCTGGCAGCACTGCATATCATGAGCAGAAAAGATGCCATATTGACAACAAAGAGGGTGCTCGTATTAAGAGGCTTTGTGCAAACTCTAGAAGCAAGATGCCGGGAAATACAAAGGGATGTAGACAATTCTGATACAAAGCTTGCAACACTACAGACTAAAGGATTTCCCAGCCTACTGACCAGCGCTGGAAGGTTATTGACACGTGACCAATATGCAACCAGGATCAATAATTTTGTCACAAATCAGCTTACTGCTTCATCAAGTTCTCCAGCACAGGTAGGACCTCCTTCAGGACATAGTCTCTATGACAAGTAGAAAATTTATTTTACATAGAACATGAAGTCAATCATCTATTTGAGATGCCACCCAACTACTACAAGTACACAGAGGCTGATGAGACACTCGTCAAGATACAAAAGCATCAGTTACCTCCTGAGGATTGGTGGCAGGCAATGCTGGCCATTTTGCCCAGGCAATTTAAGTTTTTTGCCCTTTTTATTTTTTGTTTCAAATCTCGGTCAGTTATGAGTTAGAAAAAGGAGGCACAAAAGCACCGGTCAGAGCAGTTAAAGAACACACAGAGCAGGTTAAAGCAATGACAAAGCAATGTGATGGGACAACAAGCCCAAAAAGCTCGGATTTTGAGAGCATGACCCCAGTCGACTCGAATGGACTCAAAAGTCAACATTCACTGGCAGAAAAGAACAACTGTTACATTTGTCTTTATTTTAGCATTTACTTTCTCATCAACCGCTCCTTACGAGTTGGTAAAGAAGTTATGAGCTATTAACTCACCATCTAGATATTTTTGTATCTTGTTCTTGTATATATACCACCCTCTGCATTGTTAAAAGGGTTGGTTGGTTAATGTACTCCAAGAGAGACTCACACTGTATATCTGATATCTTCTATAACCAAAGACTGCTTACAAGCTTGGAGAATGGACTGTTTGATGTGTTGTTAATGGTTCATAAGAGTGAATGATGGAATTCCTATGCTGCAACATGAATCAATAAGTGTTTCCTTATCTCTGTTATTTCAATTTCATATATGCTCAAGTCACAGAACAAAGGATTGGTTTAGAATTTGCTTAGCTGCACTCTATGCTCAGTTTCTGTGTCTTCTTAATGTTTTCCTCTTGATTTAGGCATAAATATGAATTCTTTTATGGCTCATGTTTGATCTATTTCACATATGAATGACTATTAACTATGAATTCTTAGCTGCTCGTAGGCAGAGCTCATTCATCTTCCCTCTGCTAACCTGATTGAGAGATTCTTTGTTGCCTCTCATTCCTTAGTTTTCACTCCATCCTTTTAGCTTGAATCATTGTTTCATGAGCAGCTACCTTGCTCCTCATTCCTCTTGTGACCAAGAAAACGCACCAGCTGTCTTACTCCATGACTCCATGCCCAATGGTTTAAAACTTACCACACTATGTTTTGCCTCTCTAGTTGAAAGCATCAATCATCCCACCAAAATCAAAACAAAACCCTTGGACTCAATAACTAGCCTAAAATCATCATAAACAAAGCTAAATCAGAAAGAGAGAGCCCTCTCTGATTGCAGGTGGGTTAGAACCTGCAATCCAAAGATTGGTCTGTGGTTACCTCGGTCGTATCCTTTAGGAGCTTAAGGACAACTTGAGTGATAACATAATGGAGACTCTGCTGGGGAACATCCTTAGTTAAATTCACAAATCAATTTGGAAAGCTCCACTGGGAAAGAACCAGACCTTCAAAAGTTTCTTTCTCGTTTTCTGGAGAAGGTCATCTTTTTCTTTCAGAACCATTTTACAAGTTCAGTTCTAATCTGTGATGGTGGACAGAGATCAGGCACTCCAAAGTTGAATCATCCACCTGGCGACTCCACTTTATTTTCAAACAAGACTCCACTGGAGGAACGAACCTGAAAAGGGAATGTCAGAATATTTTTGTTCAAAGATCCAAAGCTTCAAGTTTCAGAACACCACTACAGCCAAGTAATCCCATTTCAAAGTGTTAACAGTGAGACAGGATGACCGGGTGTGTGGAAGATCTTGCAATAGATCAAGCTTTAGATGAATTCAGGAAGCTGTTATCCGAATATGAACTTGATGAAGATTTTGTTAGATTGGTGTTGTTAAAGGTCAAAGCAATAGAACAACCTCAAATCAAGATGTGTTTTCTGGATTTAGTTGTGAAAGAACATGAAAGTGAAATTCAACTTGTGCATTCTCAAATTCAGTCGTTTGATTTTCGTGATCCCAAAGAATTCTTCCAAAATCTTCCTTCTCTGAGTCATGAGCAAATTGTACTACTTCCTGACTTACAGATTGAGCATAATCTTGCTTTCAAGACAAAGGCTGAAATATTGGTTGCAGAATTCATTATAGAGGATGCAGCTGTTCCATTAGACCAAGAAGGTCCAAAAGAAACTATCCCACATAATGTTTTTGTGGATCCTGTAGCAGATTACATGGAGGATCTCCTCTACTCAAAGTCTTTAACATGTTTTCTCTATGAAGGCCAAGTATATCAGCATTGGCCTTCCTATGTCACAATTTTGATTATGGGGGCACATGACCGAATAATGTCCCTGATTTCACCAACTTTCAGTCAAACAGTTTGTTTCTTTCTACAAGTGCTTAAGTGGTTTCACTGGTTGTTTCATTTCACCTAACTAGCAAACAGAAGCTGCTGATTAGAGTAGGTAGGTAGGATTTTGGTTTTTGTTTGGATAGCAACTTGCTGCAGTTGAAGCCCGAAGTGAAGGTTCCTAAGCTCTTCAAGCCTGCTGTCATATACATAAATAAAGCTGCCAACAAAGGGGAAGTTTTCAGAGTACAGAAACAATTGAAGATCAAGGCAGTCTGACCTGCTGTTCTTGACTTTTCACAAGGAAAAGTCATCCCCAAGTGGAGCCACTGTTAGCCTCCTGTTGCAACAGGTTTCATATTTCATGATTGACAGTGGAAGTGCCAAAAATGTTCATCTTTTCCCTACTGCAAAAGTTCCATTTTTGAAAGATTCCTCGATTAAATGGAAGGCCAAACAACTTAATCTTGGCTTCCTTAGGTTTAAATTTCTTGTTTTAGAGATAGAGAATCAATATCTGTCCAAATAGCTTAAGCTTGGCAGATTAGTAGTTAGGTAGAGAATAAAGGAGCCAACTGCTTAATCTTGGCCCTTGGAAGTAATAAGGGTAGTTTTTAGATAGGAGGGCAGTTAAAACAGAAAAAGTAATCAGGGTTTGCAAGTCTAAGTGCACCCTTCCTGAAGTAACAAAAAATGCTAGGTGTATTAGGCTGGGTAGGTAGCATGGGGTTGCAGAAGCAAGATTATCTTCAGTTTTGGCCTTGGCAAAGAAAGCTCATCTCATCAGTGGCAGAAGTACCAAAGCAGTGTTTTGATGGCAGAAGTCTGGAAGCATGTCTAACATCCCTTCATTCCCCCTAAAAGTCTCTTACTAACATCCCCCTAAAGGACCTTGGGATCTGCCCAACAAGTCCTGTTTTCATGTCATTTTTGTGAAACATTTAGTCAAAGTTTTGGCTTTCTCCATGAAAAGAAGCCACATTTCTTGTGTAAAATTCATTTTTCCACTTTCTATGCAATTCCTATGTATATCATCATTTCATAGATTGATCATTGTTCCCCTTCCATTTCCACTCCACCAAGTCATATTAATTCCTAACTCGATTATTTAGCTCCCTAAATCATTTCCCTATCCCCTACTATGCAAAAAGCTATATAAAATCCCAAAAATATTAAATAACCCCCCCTTGGCACTATAGCCATATTCTTCTAAGTCTGGGAGGCAGTAGTCCATCTGGGGCTCCTACTAACCCATCCGTGTCCTAATTGGAGTTAGTCTGACATCTGGTCAGACTAATAACCATTCCCCCTTAACCCTAACCTTATAGCACCCATATTCCTCCCTTATCCTAAAGTTTTGCCTGTAAATATCTACCCCGCTCGCTTATAACCCCCTAAACCCACTTTCCTAATGTTTAAACCCCCCCGCCATATAATAAATTAATTAAATGCGCCGCGGGCCCCGTCCCTTATCCCTCCGCCGTCTCATCTGTTCCGCCAGCCGTCCGATCGCCTGCACCCAAGATCAACGGTGGGCGGGTCTTTTCATACCCCGACTTGCCGAGGGTTAGCATCCGGGAGATGGGCGGTTTTCTCGTCGTACTCCCGCCACGCCTCGCCCTCCCGGCTGTGGCGGAGCCCCCTCCTCTGAAACCGCCTGCACACAAAAGCGGTGCGCCATGAAACCGCTTACCACCTCCCCTGTGTGATGTTACCTATCCACCGTTGCTGCCACCTCATCCTTTCCGTGCCTGCGCCCTGTCACCGTGTCATTGCCACGTCACCACCCCATCAGCTGCCACGTCCCCATCTGTACCCGGGACCCGCCGATGATGTCATGTTGATGTCATCCCGAAAAAGCGCCAAAAGCACCAAAATGTCGTTTTTTGCATAAAAGCGCGCAAACGACTGTTGTATTTCGCTTCTGTTAGTTCATTTACAGAGCTCTGGTTCGCTATTTTTACCATTTTATCATGCCCAAAACTTGAAATCGACCAACCAAGCTGCCGCGACCTGCAATACGACTCTATAGCTTACCAGTGCTCCAGTTCGTCCACCCTCGATGCCGTTTTAACCAGGTATTTTCCAAAATCTCCCCTTTTTGCTCCTGTTCTTCAATGTTTCTTCACTGTGCATGCTGCAAGCCTGTAAAATTCCTCAATTGGCAACTCTGCTATGCCTGAGACTTCACTAAAGCCCTCTGGTAGGCCCTTATTTCAAAAGCAACCTTGTAAACCCGCGCCCGTTTACAAATTTCACCGTCAAAAGCTCCATTTAAAGCTCGGCCTCCAGACAAAACCTTGTAACCGCTCAACATTGCCCAATTTCACCTCATTTCACTATATAAATCAGTTCATTGAAGTCATAGTAACTCCTTCCTCTTCTTCTTTTTTTTTCCTCATAGTCTTTAACTCTAGAGAGTTCACTAAGAAAAGGGAAGTTGGCCCAGAAACTTTGCAAAGTTTGTTTCTCTCATAGCATAAGTGCTAAACAATCTAAGCTATTGTTTCATTTGAATTCAGTCCTAGGTTCCTCTGCTACTCCTCACAAACAAGTTTGTTTAGCCAGTTGTTGTCCTGATCTTGCTTCCAAGCTCAAGCATTGAAAAGTTGCATAATGGCCACTCCATCGGACCCAAACGTCATTTCCATGAATCCACCAAGTAAAGAGCTTGAGTCAATGGCTTTGGCTGACACAAATTATCTTATTCAAGACCTAGTTGGGAACAGGAATCATTTGCATACATACTGCCAGCTAAGAAACAACTATATAAACAATTCTGACATGTATGGCATATGGGAATCCAATTTTCCACATTATTTTCTCCCCTCTGTCAATATTTTTCCTGAGATTATTCACTTGTGTGCTGCAAAATATGAGCCAAGCCAGAGGGCTGTTAAGTCTTCATCTGGTTGCATAATTTTTTACATCACTCTTGACTCCATTAACCAGATGTTAAATTTCAATCAAACCGAGCTGCTATTGCCCTTCTCCACGAAGCAATTGTTGGAAGAAGCCTCCTGGCTCCCTGGCCCCAAGATTGAAAAAATTGCTAAGACATTTATGAGGGCAGATTGCCAACCTAAGGAGCCACCTCCATTCCCTTATGACCATTTCAATGAGGTAGGCAAGCTACTTGTAGACATGATATCCTATGTGTTAGGTTACAAAACAAGTGAACATGTGGATAAGACAGTGCTGGTTCTGTTGTCTTCATTCATCCAAGGACAACCTCCTACTATCAAGTATAATTATGCCAAGTTCATAGAAAACAAAATTCATGACCAGTTTGTTTATCCAATCTCCTGCCTCTTAATGAAAGCTCCTCCTCCCAGAATAACTTATGAGATGCAGAAAATATTGCAGCTATCTAAGAGCTACAAATTAGGTGATTGGTATCTATACCAGGATCACACTATCATCAGAATCTATGGCTGTGAGCTTTTCCCTTACAGGCTGCCAATATATGTGCCAATGAGGCTGTTTGCCTTGGAATACTACAGGCAGATTATCAATTTAGATCTGACTCATTTTCACAGCACCAAGAAGAAGGCTCAACTGAAATTTAAAGACCACCTAGGCCCTTTCATCATGAACAAGAAGGAAGGTTGGCAAGATGCTGACCTAATACTCAAGGATCAACTTAAGTTGAAAGAAGTTTCTGGTGGGTCCCTTATGACCCACTTGGCTTTATTAGTGCCAGAAGAGTCAAATATAGATTGACACCTTATGATCACTGCAAAACCCCACACATTGAAAAATATGCTAATCAAGATGCATGGGCATAAGGCACTTTAGTTGAAGAATTCACTTAGGAGGAAATTTTGGAGAAAACTGCTAAAGATCTTGAAAAAACTCTTGACTTGGATTCTGCTGACCAGGTAACTTTCAAGCTGCCATACCAAGTTGCAGAGGGCACATCTACAGTTGCAGCTTCACAAGTTGCCCAGGGAGCATCTACATCAGCAACAGGTACAGCTAAAGGAAAAGAGCCAATGGAGACAGAACAAGGAATGGTCATAGAACAGCCTGTCACTTCAATAGAACAAACTCAAGGGCAGACCCCTCCTCAACAAAAAGAGGCACCACAGGTGCCTGCTTTACAGACTCCTGCCCATGAGGAAAGAGGAATAAAACGAGACCGAGAAGACTCCACACCTGCTAGGGGGTCTACACAGCAGCCTGAAGCCAAGAGGCAAAGGGTTGACTCTCCAATTGAGGAGGAAGTCAGTGAGGAAATCCTTGGAAGCCCGAGAAGAGACAGAGAAGGGAGCCAGCAAGCAGCTACAAGCTCTTTTCAACAAGAGCAGGACATATAGCATGGCATGGAGGTGTTTTCCTCCACACAACAAAGCAAGAGACCAACTAGCATCAAAGCTAGCTTTAAAGAAATTAAGGCTCAAAATGAGCTACTAAGAGTGCAATTGTATGAGCAATTCCTAAAGGCAACACCTGCCAAGCAGGAAAGATTGATGGCAGCATATGACATCAAAGAAGAAAGGATGATTCTCAGCCACTTCAAGTCCGAGGTTCAGCAGCCTCAGTCGGCTGCAGACTTTGTCAAGACAAGGCTAGAGGTCCTAGCCAAGGACATTCACCCCATGGATCAAATAGAGTTACACAAGAAGACAGCGGAAATGCTCTATGCCACACTGGCAGACAAGGCCACATTGGCCCATGAATTGAAGGAATCTTTGAGGAACACTAACGCTCAGTTAGATTTGGGAAGAATGTCCTCCACAGCCAAAGACAACAGAATCAAAACATTGGAGGACATTATTGTTGACTTAGGACATGACCCTAAGCATCCTAAAGGTGTGAGGGCACTTATAGAAAAGAAGGATGATGATATTGCTGCATTGAAAAAGAGATTGAGGTTGCTTCCTACTGAACACCCTCAAACAGGAGAATTGGTGAAAGAGAAAGAAGTTGAGGATACATTGGATTTTCTTATGAAAATGAATCAAAAGGTAATTCAGTTGGAAGGAGAGTTGGAAAAAGCACTACAAGGCAAGCAGGGAGAGTCGTCCTCCCAGCCACCTCAAACAGTTCCAACTGTTGTTGCTGTTCCTCCCACACAAGCAGCAGCGACCCCTCCAATTATTCCAGCATCTACAACAGCTGCAGATGCTACAGCAGCAACAAAAACGACTCCTGAGTCGAGCATGAGCATGGATGAATTAGCAAAAGTTGTCAAGGAGCTAGAGCTTCAAGCAACAGAGATAAAAGAGGCCAAAGAAAAGCTGGCCAAACTGGAAGAAAAATATGATAAGTCCAAAATGTCAGTGCCTGAGCAGACAAGGGAAATTAAGGCCCTGAAGGACAAAATAAAGGCCTTGGAGAAAGTGTTGTCTTTGGAAAAAACCCTGGCTGAAATAAAGAAGATTCTGTGGGCCAATATTAATCAGTCAATCACAAGCCAATGGAGGTCAATTCAGGCCATGTATGAACAGGTAGAACTAATTGGCCTTGCCCAGTTTGAAATTCAGAGAGCCAAGGAAGCATTGGGAAACATGCCTGAAAAGGCCAACAAAATGATCAACTTTCTGAATCATCAGACTAAGGAAGAGATGGCAGCACTGCATATCATGAACAGAACAGATGCCATATTGACAACAAAGAGGGTGCTCGTATTAAGAGGCTTTGTGCAAACTCTAGAAGCAAGATGCCGGGAAATACAAAGGGATGTAGACAATTTTGATACAAAGCTTGCAACACTACAGAATAAAGGATTTCCCAGCCTACTGACCAGCGCTGGAAGGTTATTAACACGTGACCAATATGCAACCAGGATCAATGATTTTGTCACAAATTAGCTTACTGCTTCATCAAGTTCTCCAGCACAGGCAGGACCTCCTTCAGGGCAGAGTCTTTATGACAAGCTGGAAAATTTATTTTACATAGAACATGAAGTCAACCATCTGTTTGAGATGCTGCCCAACTACTAAAAGTAAACAAAGGCTGATGAGACACTCGTCAAGATACAAAAGCATCAGTTACCTCCCGAGGATTGGTAGCAGGCAATGCCGACCATTTTGCCCAGGTAATTTCAGTTTTTTGCCATTTTTATTTTTTGTTTCAAATCTCGGTCAGTTATGAGTCAGCAAAAGGAGGCACGAAAGCACCGGCCAGAGAAGTTAAAGAACATGCAGAGCAGGTTAAAGCAATGAAAAAGCAATGTGCTAGGACAACAAGCCCAGAAAGTGCGGATTTTGAGAGCACGGCCCTAGTCGACTCGAATGGACTCAAAAGTCAACATTCACTGGCAGAAAAGAACATGTTATAGACATTTTTGTGCCTCGCGACATGGAGCATGAAATGTCAATAATTACAGGGATCCTCAGTCCCTAAACATGTTGTTCTTACCCCTAAAAGAACAAGGTCATCGAACAATCAGTTCTCCACCTGAAAACACTTCAAAACAGGCTAATTTTGGATCATGTCAACTGCTCCACTGAGCATCTGCGCTGGAATGCAACTGTCCCTATTTGTACCTGCGCTGGAAGTCAAATCTAATGAAGGCTACCTGCGCTGGGCGAGATTGGCCAAGTGGCACAGTCATTCTGCAAGGTGTCAACTGCCCAGGAAGCTTCCAAACTGACACTTGGTTCATGAGATTCGCCCTGTGATGAGTAAGAGGTACTTGATCACCATGTGTAAGCAAGGATCTCCAAGTGGACTCAAGAACTGAAGATTAACTGAAGAGGGAGAGGACACTAGTCAGCTCTATGCCAGCCTCAAGCTGACTCATCCTCTCTTCTTCTCTCCTATATATAGAGCTCTTCTATGAGGTCTAAGGAGGCTGGAATTTTGTGTAAAGCAAGGAGGTGTTGTTGGTTTACAGTTAGAGCTATTGGGTGATTGTTTTACTAGAGGTGAAGAGGAGAGTTCTTGCTGCTGGGGAGGTGCTGCTGGATTGGAGCCATCATTGGTTGTAACCTTCTCAGAACCCTGTTACTTCTATCAATAAAGTTTTGCATGTTCTCCTATATACTTGTATTGCATTGATGTATTGTATTTACATGTATATTTGATTCATCCTAATCCATGCTTCAGTTATGAGTACATGTATCTTGTAGTTTGCTCTCTTGTTTTGTGCAGGATCTGTGTGTAGCTGGACCGGTAAAGAAAGCAAGGAGCTGGGAACAAGAGACAAAGAGAGAGGACAAGGATCGACTAAGCGAAAGACACCAGGTTGGTTAATCTTTCTTCATTCTCTCTGTACTTTCATAAAGGAAATCATCAAAACTTTACTTTCAGTTGTTGCTAAAGACTGTCACCTTTAGAGTAGGGATAGGGTCATCCGCATCGGATACTTTTCCCCACAACAAACTGGCGACTCCGCTGGGGAGCCTAGTATCTTGTTGGTGTTTGTAGTATTTTGCTATTCATTTCTTGAAGAAAAAAGTACCAAATCGAAAAGCTTTTGACTATATCAAAAGCGAAGTAGAGGGACTGCTACTCTTGCTCATTTGCTGAGTAAATTCAAGATTTAAAGAGCTTATCTACAAAAGACTCTTTACTCTTTGTGATAGATCTTCATCCTCTTGATCATCCCTTAGCCTTTACTTGACCTATAGCTTTTTATTTCAGCAAAAACAGTGCATTTTTGAGCTTTTTATGACCCGGAATTCTTTGTAGACGAAACTCTCGTGAGTCAGTGCAGGCTGTCCACAGGCAGTCTACATTACAGCGCAGGTACTCCCTTCGGGAACTGCGCTGAGAGTCAAACTGGCAGACTAGAACCTGCGCTGGTCCAGTTAGCCATAGTCTTGCTCAGCTTTCCCTTTGTGTCTTGGCCCTGTTTTCACTGAGTTTTAGCTGATTGCTTGCTGGTCATTGTACTTGTTGTAGACCACTTCTCCTTGACATTATTCCGCCTCAGTTGTGTGATGAAACTGTGAATGTTCTTTCAGTATTTCTTGTTTCAGTTACAGTTTCCCATTGTGAAAAGCGAACCAGTATAGCTGTGACCTCTTAGATCCTGAACTGTAAAAGTGTCTGTGTGATCTTATGAGCTAGTTTTATTACTGTTCATGGCTGTTTGAGTTTGTTTGTTTTTCACTTTATGGTTTCAATTCATATATTTTGAGTGTTGAAACAAGTACTTGTAAAGCGTCTTTTCATTTAGACAAATCTTGTTTGTTTACGCTTCAAATTGAATTCGAAAGTCATACAACATTTTTCCTTTTGTCTACATCAACATTAAAGGAAAAGAAAAGAAATACATGCATCTTGCATTTGCATTTTTGATAAGTTTGTGTGTCTGATCTAGGAGAAAGTGCATTAGTTTGTGCTTTGTTCTCTGTGTGGAAAGATATTGTTTTTCTCTCCCCTCAGTAGTTAGGATTTTCAAAGCTAAAAAGATTGTGAAAGCTTGCTTATCATTTTAGCTGCATTTAGGAATTTGTACCAATACATCTCGTGGTGATCCTGAAAGACAAACTGATAAACAAGATCAACTTAAAATATATTGAATGAATCTAAAAACGCATTGTAACATAACGCTCACAGTAGAGGTCTAGGTAGAGACGTGTTCCGGCGTCGTTAAACGTAGTGACTGTCGATCTCTACGAAGGTGGGTGATTCCTCCTGAGGGACGATAGCACTAATACGGACTTGAGCTCCCGCGTACCGTCGCGTATATTGGGAGACCCCTATAGGCTTTTATCCTTTATCCTTAGGAAGCCGTGTCGACCGCCCTACTGATCGCGATGCAGTGAACACAGCATTCACGAAGATCGACCACCCGTACCGTAAAACGTATTCTGTGGTTTCGCGAAAGGTTTGGCACACCCTCTGCCTAGATCTCCAGAGCAGTTTCTTTTGGCCCTTTTTCAAACTCTATAACTGAAAAGGTCCAACCGAGCATTTGTCACTTCGGGCTCGTTAATACATCGAAGGTGACTAGAGCCATCTTTAGCTTTTTCTCGACTCTTAAAACATGAAAAAGCAAAGTTGTGTCTAAAAGCGTCTAATAAAATTCATTCAATACGGAAACATAATTCCCCTTTTTTGTATTTTAGTTGATCAAGTAATCCGCAACCGTGGAGGAAAGTCAATTAAAACCCCGTCGTTCAGGGAGGCTTGCGAGTCAACCGCCTTTGTCTCCGGAACCGAGAGTAGTACGGACGAAGCGAACTCGCTTGACCAGGTCAAAATCTCCTTTTAAAGTTAGAACAGAAGTTCCAACAACATCTGAGATTCTGGTCACTCCCAATATTTCTGGAATCCCTGCCTCTATTGAAGAAGTTCAACAGCAACAGAAGGACAGTGGTACTGATCCTAGTCTGAAGACAAGTACTTGCATAACTGAACCAGTTCCATATGAAACCGGTCCACAGAGTCTTGTTGTTCAAACGACTGTCGTTGTCGAAGCAACCCCTTCTTCGGCACCATAAATCTTTTACGGACCTGACGGTCTTCCTCTTCCTCCTGGTCTGATTGCAATAGAGGAAATCGTAGAGGACCAGTAAGCAAATACTCCAATTCATTTTGGAGTAGGTACCCCTCTTTTTCCTTCTGCATCAGAAGTTTGTCTATCGCCACCAGAAGTTCCTGAATAATCGTTAGGAAGTTTATTGGATAGACTTAAAATGTCTGAACAACCGTCGACATCTAGAACTGTGCCAAACGACACAGCGACAGCAGAAGTTCCTGCTGCCAATCCAACGATGTTTGCCGGCATACCAGCCGTCCCGACTAGCTCTCATCAGCTAGAAGGAGTCCACCCAGGGACTATTATGACAACTTGGTCTGTTCCAGTTTGTTCTTCCGGTATAATACCCGGTAATTCTTATGTTGAAACTAGACAAATTGATCCCTTTGGGAATCATTTTGGGCCATCCAGTCCTCAAAGGCCATCTATACCCTTGAGCTCCGGATTGTTACCGTATGGGGGGCAATATGCCCTTTCACTTCCCCTTCCGGGGGGATACCCATACGGCAGTTTTCAACCACATTCAGGTTTGACTGAAGTAACGACGAGTGGTTGGGTACCTATGTTACCCCAACAACCAAGAGTTGTATATTCCATGCAACAATGTGTACCTATGTCTAGTATCCCGACGACACCAGCAATTGTAACCGTGTCGCAAGTTCAATCGATGCCTGTTGTATGTCAACCCCAAGTTGTAATGCAACAGCCTATTGACCCTGCAACACAACCACAATCGCCAACTGCCGGGACGACACAGATACAAACGGGAACCATAACCCCGCATCTTGGTCCGTCGGTTAGTGTCGCGCAACAAAACATGGCTTCACAACCATGGATGGTGCAATACCAACAACCTCAGTTTCAACAGGTGTACCAGGGGTCTGAGCAACAGATCTTTGCAAATAGTGGGCAACCCTATATTCAGAATGGGTTAAACCAACCACTTTACAGTGGCCAAGCCCACCAACCATATCAGTCATATCAACATCAGTTGCATTATACTGGTGTGCAAAGACCTACTGCTCAGGCGATTCCATCATATCCTGGGTACGCCTCGCCAAACCTGAATCAGCAGTTGCCATTCGTGGCGACCTTAGAATTACCAGATTTACATCGATTGACGAACGATCCAATCGCCTATGCCCATTGGTGGCCAGCGATTCCTCACAAACTTCCTTCGGACATTCCTAAATTCAATGGAAATCCGGGCGAAGACCCGTCGAATCATGTGATGACATTCCATCTGTGGTGTTCGTCGAATACCTTGAATGATGATTCGATAAGGCTTCGTCTTTTCCAGAGGACATTGACTGGTCCGGCGGCTAAATGGTATATTGAATTACCTAGAGCCTCTTTCGACAATTTTAGTTCCCTAGCCACGACTTTCTTAACACACTTTCAGTTACCTATAAGGTACGAAACTGGGACAGAGATCTTGACCAATTTCAAGCAGACAACAGCCACACATATATCTGATCATATACATGAGTGGCGTCGTCGTCGCAGAATGGTAAAAACCTATGTTCCAGATCAGCTATTAGCTGAGTGGTTTATAAAGTCGCTTCTGCCGGCAATAACAGAAGATGTGGCCAAGGGAGGTGTCGTAACAGAAGAGCAAGTGATTGCTCGTGCTCAATATTTGGACTTAGTGTATACTCAGTCGGGCACGCTCTATGATAAGATACCTGATGCCCCCAGACCAGAATTTTCAATCCCTCCTCCTCCCGGATCGAATAGTGACTCTCATGCCGGTGATGGCGTGATTGGAACTGCAAACGCTAAGTCGACAAGGGATTCAAATAAGAAATCCCGTAAGACTTCGAATAAAAAAGCAAATCAAGAGATTCTTGCTTCGGAGGTAAATGCTGTATCTACGGATAAAGACAAAAACTCCAATCAACCAGGAAGCAAGAAGAAACAAAACAAAGGGAAGAAGAAGAAACAAGGTGGGTCATCCCCTCAAAAAACTTCTTCAAACCCCCCTGGGCAAGGGAAACAATTTCCTCCATGTCAAATATGCGATGAAAATCATTCAACAAAGAACTGTCCGTTCAAAGCTGAGTTAAAGAGGTTCTTTAAAAGTTCCCAAACTTCAGCTGTGTTGACTGATCCATTTCCCACCCCAGGTCAAAATATGGTTGATAGTGGAAATGCTTCTCCGTCTCAAGTGCTTATGTTGTCGGTTTCTAAGCAAAATGATGCTTTGATCTCGACTAGGAATAAAGATTATGGGAATCCGCCGGTGTCGAACGACAAAGGGAAAGATCAACCCAGTAGTTCGACAACAACTTCGGCAGAAGTTGTACCCCCCCTCACGCATGAATTAACAATAAAGCCGCCTAAGGGAGTAGTCCACAAGTCGACATTCAACCCTCGCGCCAGAGCGGCGCAACACTATAATATAGTGGAGGATTTGGCCCAATCGCCATTTGCTATGTCGACTCTTGAGGTACTACAAAATTGCCCATCCCAAAGACAGGCATTGTTATCAGCAATTGGTGGAGTGGATCCTAAAGATTCCAATCTTGTATCCTTTGATCACAAAGGATATGATCCTCAGTTACCAGCGCAATTAGCTTTCCTTATTCAAGTTAAAGCACTCAACAAAACTGTTCATAGAACGATTATTGATGAGGGCGCATCAACATGTATCATGTCGATGAGTTGCTGGAAAACTCTTGGATCTCCAACCTTGTCGCGATCTTCGACGACATTGAAAGCATTTGACGGTAGGTCGTACACTCCGGACGGTATCCTAAATAACTTTAAGGTTGAACTAGGAGGAAAAATAGTAGAGATTGATGTTGAAGTCATTGATGGCAATCTTGACTATAACATCCTACTGGGAAGACCATGGATATATGCCATGGCAGCTGTAGTGTCGACATATTTTAGGAAGATCACATTCCCGTTTGAAGGAGGGATTACGATCGTCGACCAACAGAATTTCCTCCCTAATGGTTCACAAGTTACTGGAAGCATTCCCCTGATCCATGGGAGCGACCATTCAATAAAAGATATAGGAGTAGGCTTGCTAAAAGATCCCACAATGATGGGAACTTTCACGTTGCCACCTCCTTTCCATGAAGGGAATATCCCGTTTGTAGCAACATGCAACATGGTATCTTCATCGAAGGTCGCAGAAGACAAAGTCGTCATGGATCATCAAGTGGTATTGCCACCTAGCCCTATTGAAATATTGTAGCAATCAATGTTTCAGGCATGGGAGGCGAGCCCAAATGAACGCTCGTCAAGCGTTTGGGTAGATAGGTCCGAAGAATATGGTACCCCATTAGATCCATGGTCAAAAGTTCATGGGACTGACGAAGGAATCTTACAATCAATGATGATTGAGGGGGCACCATGGAATGATCACCACCATCGTTCCCTTCTTCCAGAGTGTGAAGAAGAAACTCATCACGACCTATACCACCCTTCAGTGTTTGAATTCCTAACAAATACTGTAAATACGGTGGATTCAGAGAGAAACCTATCCAATATTGAAGAAACCATAGCCATAAACATCTCGACAAAATCTGATGTTGTTGAGAACATTCATGTCGGCAAAAGTTGTTCCCCTTCAGAACTGGAAATATATAGTGCTCTCTTTCGCGAATTTAGAGATGTCTTTGCATGGTCATATGATGAAATGCCAGGCATTGACTCGAGCATAGTTGAACATGAGATTAAAATGTATCCTGATGTCAAACCAGTAAGACAACGGCTTCGGCAGGTACATCCGAAGAAAGCCGCTGCCATTAAAGCAGAAGTTGAAAAACTTCTCCATGCTGGATTCATCTACCCGGTTCCTCTAACCGATTGGGTATCGAATATTGTCCCTGTTATGAAAAAACAAGGGACGATAAGAGTGTGCGTCGACTATAGGGATGTAAACAAAGCTTGTCCAAAGGACAACTACCCTACACCCTTCATCGACCAGATAATTGATGAATGCGCCGGATGTGAAATCTTTTCCTTTATGGATGGATTTTCTGGGTATAATCAAATAAATATCCGCCCACAGGACCAGTCTAAGACTGCATTTATTTGTCTGTGGGGCACATTCGCTTATCGAAAATTACCCTTTGGTTTAAAGAACGCAGGGGCGACGTTTCAGAGGGCAATGAATTATGCCTTCCATGACATCAAGAACATTGTTCAACCTTACCTCGACGATCTTCCGGCTCATTCGCGGAAGCGGACTGATCATCCGCGGCATTTGAGAGCAATATTTCTACGTTGCCGACATTACAAGATAAGACTCAATCTGCACAAGTGTGTGTTTTGCGTCGGCTCTGGTCGTTTACTTGGCTTTGTGGTCTCTAAGGACGGGATTCGTCTCGACCCTTGTAAGGTTCAGGCAATCATTAATTTGCCTCCACCTTCAAATTTGCTTCAGATTCAGAAACTCCAAGGGAAAGCAAACTTTCTGAGGAGGTTCATTCCAAATTACGCAGAACTTGCCAAAGGTTATACTCGTCTTTTGAAAAAGGATGTACCTTTTTTCTGGGACCAGGTTGCGCAAGCTTCCTTTGACGCTCTGAAAGATTCTCTAGTAAGAGCATCATTAATGTACGCCCCGGACTATCAAAGAGATTTTAATCTGTATCTAGCTGCAGCAGATACGACCATTGCGATGGTCTTAGTGCAAGAAGTCGATGGAATAGAACATCCTATTTATTATTTAAGTAAAAACTTAAATGACACAGAAAGTAAATATTCCTATGTTGAAAAACTAGCGCTTGCCGCTGTTCAAGTGATTCAAAGGTTTCGACATTATGTCCTCTTTAGGAAAACTACCGTTCTGTCAGATTGCAATCCCATGACATATATACTGTCGCGACAGTTGCTTGGGGGCAAATATTCAAAATGGATAGCAATCCTTCAAGAGTTTGATTTAGATTTTGTAAAATCCAAATCGAAGAAAGCTCTAGTTTTCGCGGAATTATTATGCGATCTCCCATCGTTATCCAACGATGAAACATCAGAAGAGTCAATCGTGGATGAAAATTTGTTTCTGATATCAGTAAGCGATGAGTGGTATGGAGACATCATTGTTTATCTCCAAACCCAAAAATTTAGGCCTAATACCTCACACTCGGAACGGAAACGTATACGATACCAATCTAAAGACTACATGATCGTCGGTGACACACTTTACCGTCGTGGTGTCAATACGGTTCTAAGGAGGTGCCTTACCCATGAGGAGGCCGAAAAAGCCCTGAATGATTGTCATTCAGGCGCGTGCGGGGGGCATCAATCTGGATATGCAACAACACAAAGGATCTTACGAGCAGGATATTTCTGGCCAACTATGTTTAAAGATTGCATAATAGCTGTCAGAAGTTGCCATGCATGTCAGATCTTTGATAGCAAAACCAGAAGACCACCCGCACCCTTACAGCCGATAGTAGCTGTTGGGCCCTTCGCCAAGTGGGGCATCGATTTCATGCAATGTAACCCCACCTCGACCGGGGGGCATGGGTATATTATAGTCGCTGTTGACTATTTTACCAAATGGGCCGAGGCGATGCCTACATTGGATAACACTGGTGAAACAGCTGCCCTTTTCTTTTTCAATCATGTAGTCGCCAGGTTCGGCGTTCCGCAAGCTATAGTAACAGATCATGGATCGCATTTTCGAAATCACATGATGGTTGAATTAGCTGCCAAACTAGGGCTATCGCACGATAGCTCTACCCCGTATTATCCACAAGCCAACGGACAAGTTGAGGCAATCAACAAGGTCCTGAAGCGAATGTTGCAAAGGATGATCGGGGTTCACAAAAGAAGATGGCCTCTAATCCTGTACTCAACATTATGGGCTTACCGAACCTCGGTAAAGAACGCCACTGGGTTCACACCATTCCAATTGGTGTATGGCCTGGAGGCAGTCTTACCGATCCAGTGCGAAATTTCGTCTCTTAAACTCGCAATTGACCTCCTCCCCGGAACCTCAGAAGAAGAGACTCGTTTCGTGGAATTGATCCAGTTGGATGAAAACCATCGTGACGCCGCTTTGGCGAACGAGGCCCATAAGAAACGAGTCAAAGCACAGTTCGACAAAAATGTCAAACCTCGCAACTTCTCTGAGGGTGACTTGGTTTTGCTTTACGACCAAGAATCCGATAAATTAGGAGCAGGAAAATTTCAGTCCTTATGGATGGGTCCCTATATTGTTAAAAGGGTGTTAGCAAAAGGAGCCTACGAGTTAATGGATTATGACGGAATACCACTGGCGCAACCCCGTAACGGGTTGTACCTCAAGCGTTACTATGCCTAAATAGTAACCTGAGTGCTTTTGTTGTATTTTGTTTTCGCTAAAATGTTTGTTTCGGTTAAGTAATCCACCTTTCTCGTTTTTTGTAGATGTCGAATTATTCTGATACATATGTGGGATATGCCGACGGAGCGAGTCGTAGTACGCGGAACTTGTCCTCCGCAGCCTGGGCCATTTTTGATCCAAGCGGCGAGTTAGTGAGTTTCAGAGGGGTGTGTATTGGACGATCAACGAACAATATCGCTGAGTATAGTGCGTTGATTGAACTCCTCTCTGATACCATCGCTCATGGTATACGCCGACTAATTGTCAGGCTAGACTCACAACTTGTGATACTACAACTCACTGGTATATATTCAGTCCGCAATCCAGCTATTTATCGTATGTTTCTAAGAGTTAAGATTTTGGAAAGAGAGTTTGATTCAATTCAATACCAACATATTTCCAGAAACTTGAACACATTAACAGATTCATTAGCAAACTATGTATTAGATAGACATTTACAACATATATAAAAAGAGATGCATCGGTGCTATGTAAGTGGATCACAAATAAACTGAAATAAACTCCGAAAATCAAAATATATAAAGTTGTTTATAGTTTGTACATAATGTGCTATAATCAAAACAAAATTGGTCATATGACCTAGAACTCAAAAAGATGCTAGGGGGCACCCTAGCCTAGTGGTGCTCATGAAAGTACACGGTCTGTGCGATCATGCGCAAAAGACGAGTCCATCGTCTAGGCACGCCAATAGTATGCCGCTGCAACTGTAAAGGTAACTCGTCAATCTGTACATCCGGAAGACCACGAGTAAGGCTCTCAACCTGCTCCTGCACAGCTGCAAGTATCTCAGTATCACCAAGGTCGCGAATAACAACTCTCCTAGCAGGCTCTGCTGCTGGGGCAGCAACTGGCGATCGTGGACGAGCTACTGGACGAACAGGACCAACATCTGCATGCACCCAAGAGTTTGATCAGTTTGAACAGTAACATCATGAATAAAAACAATAAACAGTGATATGGTCAAAGTTTTTACCAATAGCGCCCCATTGCTCGCCATCCGGAAGCACCAAGTCCGGATCACCTCGGTAGTCCATACCCACATATGGATACTCAGAAAACGCCATCTCCTGACGCTCGAACCACCTAAAGAAGGACTCAGTGAATGTAATATGAGGTTGACCAGCATGCCGGGACATATGGTCAACCCACCTCTGCATGCGTGGCTCGGTCGGAGAAGGCACATCAAGCAAGATGTACTGAGGTTGCATCAATGGGATTTTCTCCAAGACAAAGGCAGTCAGAATAGAACCAAATCCAAAGTTCTTCAGCCCCCCGTCCTTTACCTTGGTCAATTGACTTTTCATCTGAACAAGTACTGCATCGCACCAGTTAAACACTTTCGGTTGGAGACACTCCAAGGCGTGCTGCATATAAGATCTGTTGGCAACATGTAAAGCTGCGCTACCGGCCATCCTACCAATGGTAAACAGAATGGACCTGAGAGACCTGTCAGTAATTTCACGGATATTGATCTTGCCGTCTTTGCTCGGCTGTGAACCTTCCCGGCAATACTGACGGATATAGTCTCTGGTGGAAGTAGTCCCTCGAGCCGTACCTGACAAAGAAATGGGAGCACCCCGCCTTGACAACCCAGTCAAGAAGTACATGTCCTCTATGGTCAAGGGGAAGGACTTCCCCCTAATCTGGAATACTTGGTTAACAGGATCCCAAGCATCAAGCATATACTGCAGTAAGGAAATCTGTGCTCTCATGCTAGAGATACGGAAGAACTTCAGCAGGCCACAGTTCCGAAGCGTGTTCACCGTGACTGGGTCATGGAGTGCAACCATGTCCTCTGCTTCATGTTCTCGTTCTCGCCATGTAAGGGACATTTTGTTCAAAGTTCCCTGCAAGCAAACAAGAGAAGGAGTAAGTTCCTGATTTTGATGAAAATCTGGCGAAAAAATCATCAAAAAACACATGCAAGGTCAGCTTTTCTAGGCCCAGCGCAGGCAGCGAGGCTTCCCCTTGCGCTGTAAGGCAGTCTGCCTTAAGGCTGCCTAAAATACAGCGCAATTTTCGAAAGGGGAACCTGCGCTGATGCCAGGGCGCCCTGATGAAACCCCTGGGGCTCAGAAACCCTGAAAAACATGCATGAAACTGAAAAAGGAAACCATGAAATTGAAGGGCTAAGGTTTAGCTCCTACCTGGTCCAAACGGCGCCGAAAATCGTCCACAGAATCTCCCGGAATCAGCTGGTGAAAATCAAGGAAAAAGAGGCACCTCCAGAGCTCCGACAAGCAAAATGCAAATGAAATGGTAAATGAGAGGTAAAAACCCCTTTTTATGACTTTTACACAGTTTAAAGTTAAATATTAGGGTTATAATCTCGTTTTCATGCAAATATTGTCCATTTCTAACAAAATTTGTTGCAGCAATTGAAGATGAAGTACTACATTTGAAAAGAGAAAAGCTAGTAAAAGTAAAAAATTAAATTTGACCATGAATCGAGCAGTTTTACCACGGAATTTATGCTCGTTAAAAAATAGAAAAGTGTGAGCAGAGTTTTTCCGCCAAAGTTCAAGCTCATTAAAAAATGAACCTATCTCGGTAAATAACCATTGCGATCGTAAATTTATAAGCCTTAAAAGCCTTGGTCGTGTTTTCATCCATCACCTCCATTTCATTTGGCCGATCGTTCACCCCCATATGTGTGTTTACCTATTTTGAGGAACAGCTGCGAAAAGTGATCTCACCTAGCCATCCTTGTGACACTACCGTGATTGGAAAAGTCCAATTTGTACCTGGAATCAGTTGCTATCCCTGTTTATCACTCGTTCCTCAAAAGACGAGTCTTCTTTGAGCTCTTTTCATTGACTCGTAAAATATGAAAAGTTTGCCGAGTTTTTGGCCTTCTAGCTCGTTAAACGACCGAAAGCCATCCCTCCTCTAGATTTTAATCTTTTTGGACCTGAGGGATTATTGCACAAAAAGATCGAGCGCTTGTCTTGTTCGGCTCGTAAAAGTACCGAACAGCCATCCCTTCTATATTGTTTTATACTTTTTCGGACTTAGGGGATTAGATGACGAAAAAGGAATCATGGAGTTGACTTTCTGTACCTTTTCAGACTCTCTAAAAATGAAAAGGACCGAGTTTTCCTTGTCGTTAGACTCGTTAAAATGATTAAATAGCGACAAACTTGTCTTTAGACGAGAACGAGTTTCCCTATCGCTAGGCTCGTTAAATCATAGCGATGGGCTTGCCCGAAGGGCAGGTTATAGAACAAGCATATGTTATCCTCCTCAAGCTTGACAAAAATAAAGAGGTACTGGTCAGAAATGACTTGGGAAAAATTGGGAGAACATCAAAGTTTAATGGTAGCAAGTCACTCTTGAACATGACACTTTTCCTCCGTACCACATCGGGTTGGGTTGTTTCATTCACCGGTCTCATCACCATGGTCCTCGCCAAACCATCCAAATTTGGGGTAATGCTACCGATCCATCGCATCAGTGTCGTTATATGTTCAAGAGGGGTCATTCTGAAAGTGTCAACCGTGTCCCATCCACTGCCATACATTATCCTTCATCCATTCATGATCGCCACCCTGAATCATATGTCACAGTTTGTTTTCACCTCCACTAAAGTCATTAGCTCCGTTCCGTGTCATTGATGTGGGATTCATTAAGGCCCTCCTTTGACGGATCGCTTCTTGTCGACTTCAACTCATTATCCAAGAAGTTGATCTA
The DNA here is from genome assembly GCA_031772625.1 of Pinus tabuliformis. Taxonomy (NCBI): domain Eukaryota; kingdom Viridiplantae; phylum Streptophyta; class Pinopsida; order Pinales; family Pinaceae; genus Pinus; species Pinus tabuliformis. Next base: position 1,063,520,814 of record CM062805.1, on the reverse strand, counting down.
GGAACACCCCCATCAGTACTTTGAAGCTTGCATGCCTCAATGGCAAGTTTCTCACCTCCGGCGACAGGTATACATCAATGACCTTCAACCAGAAGATTTTGCGTGGCGTTCGACGCCAAGTCCTTTATTCACGCCACGTGAATTGTACTGCAGTACCTTGAGGGTCATCGTCATTATTGGTGATTCCTCTCGCGCTTGTTAACGGTTTTCATTATTGACCGGTAATCAAGCGATGTCTTTCCATGTTCGACTTCAGCGCAATTCTCACATGGATCGACTTGTACTTAGAGTGAAGATCGAACGAGTTTGAAGACCCCGGATCTAGTTTCATCCATCCGGGCTGCGATATATATTCAGGAAATATAAAAGCATTTGTCATGTACATCATTGCAACAGATGATCATCCTATTCAAAGGATGATAATTTCAGCAGAAAATTATCAGTCTACCTTCAGACGATCGTCTGTCATATGTACCAAAATGTATTTATAAAAGCTGAGCATGGGAATGCCCGCCTCAGCTAGATCATGAAAATAGAATGAAAAATAATGTATTGTATTGTATTGTATTACAGGGCGCCTCCTCAGCACTGGAATGAACTTCGGACCCTCTAGATAAAGCATTTCACCCGATAAACGGCCTCATACTTTAGGGGGCAACTGTTATAGACATTTTTGTGCCTCGCGACATGGAGCATGAAATGTCAATAATTACAGGGATCCTCAGTCCCTAAACATGTTGTTCTTACCCCTAAAAGAACAAGGTCATCGAACAATCAGTTCTCCACCTGAAAACACTTCAAAACAGGCTAATTTTGGATCATGTCAACTGCTCCACTGAGCATCTGCACTGGAATGCAACTGTCCCTCCTTGTACCTGCGCTGGAAGTCAAATCTAATGAAGGCTACCTGCGCTGGGCGAGATTGGCCAAGTGGCACAGTCATTCTGCAAGGTGTCAACTGCCCAGGAAGCTTCCAAACTGACACTTGGTTCATGAGATTCGCCCTGTGATGAGTAAGAGGTACTTGATCACCATGTGTAAGCAAGGATCTCCAAGTGGACTCAAGAACTGAAGATTAACTGAAGAGGGAGAGGACACTAGTCAGCTCTATGCCAGCCTCAAGCTGACTCATCCTCTCTTCTTCTCTCCTATATATAGAGCTCTTCTATGAGGTCTAAGGAGGCTGGAATTTTGTGTAAAGCAAGGAGGTGCTGTTGGTTTACAGTTAGAGCTATTGGGTGATTGTTTTACTAGAGGTGAAGAGGAGAGTTCTTGCTGCTGGGGAGGTGCTGCTGGATTGGAGCCATCATTGGTTGTAACCTTCTCAGAACCCTGTTACTTCTATCAATAAAGTTTTGCATGTTCTCCTATATACTTGTATTGCATTGATGTATTGTATTTACATGTATATTTGATTCATCCTAATCCATGCTTCAGTTATGAGTACATGTATCTTGTAGTTTGCTCTCTTGTTTTGTGCAGGATCTGTGTGTAGCTGGACCGGTAAAGAAAGCAAGGAGCTGGGAACAAGAGACAAAGAGAGAGGACAAGGATCGACTAAGCGAAAGACACCAGGTTGGTTAATCTTTCTTCATTCTCTCTGTACTTTCATAAAGGAAATCATCAAAACTTTACTTTCAGTTGTTGCTAAAGACTGTCACCTTTAGAGTAGGGATAGGGTCATCCGCATCGGATACTTTTCCCCACAACAGAACAGCTGTTACATTTGTCTTTATTTTAGCATTTACTTTCTCATCAACCGCTCCTTACGAGTTGGTAAAGAATTTATGAGCTATTAACTCACCATCTAGATATTTTTGTATCTTGTTCTTGTATATATACCACCCTCTGCATTGTTAAAAGGGTTGGTTGGTTAATGTACTCCAAGAGAGACTCGCACTGTATATCTGATATCTTCTATAACCAAAGACTACTTACAAGCTTGGAGAATGGACTGTTTGATGTGTTTATAATGGTTCAGAAGAGTGAATGATGGAATTCCTATGCTGCAACATGAATCAATAAGTGTTTCCTTATCTCTGTTATTTCAATTTCATATATGCTCAAGTCACAGAACAAAGGATTGGCTTAGAATTTGCTTAGCTGCACTCTATGCTCAGTTTCTGTGGCTCCTTAATGTTTTCCTCTTGATTTAGGCATAAATATGAATTCTTTTATGGCTCATGTTTGATATATTTCACATATGAATGACTGGTAACTAGGAATTCTTAGCTGCTCCTAGGCAGAGCTCATTCATCTTCCCTCTGCTAACCTGATTGAGAGATTCTTTGTTGCCTCTCATTCCTTAGTTTTCACTCCATCCTTTTAGCTTGAATCATTGTTTCATGAGCAGCTACCTTGCTCCTCATTCCTCTTGTGACCAAGAAAACGCACCAGCAGTCTTACTCCATGACTCCATGCCCAATGGTTTGAAACTTACCACACTATGTTTTGCCTCTCTACTTGAAAGCATCAATCATCCCATCGAAATCAAAACAAAACCCTTGGACTCAATAACTAGCCTAAAATCATCATAAACAAAGCTAAATCAGAAAGAGAGAGCCCTCTCTGATTACAGGTGGGCTAGAACCTGCAATCCAAAGATTGGTCTGTGGTTACCTCGGCCGTATCCTTTAGGAGCTTAAGGACAACCTGAGTGATAACAGGTTCGACCCTGCGTGCACGTTGCTACGCGCACTTACCTGTACCTCGCTGTTTCCAGGAAAACTAGTGTCTTTTCGATCTGCTAGTCCCACTAAAATGGGTAGCTATCTTAGAAACAAACAATCAAAGCAATTTAAGATTTCCTTTATGTATGATAGATAAGAGAGAAGCAAAGGGGACCAACCTGGATCTTTCGCTTGGCTCCTTGCTTGATTTCTCTCTCCCTTGATAGAGCTTGCAACTCCTTTCGTACTTGTCCCGCTTTAGAGAATACCTGTAGAGACAAAGTAACAAAACACCATCAAAGCATCTTGATCTATGATATCATAAACAATGTAGAATCAAAAATACATTGAACATACAATGGCATTTACAAATAACAACATTCACAAATATACGATTGTATGGAGGAAAAATCAATGAACTTTATTAATAATAGAAGAGAGGATTACAACCCATCAATCTGATTCAGCATCATCCTTCCAGCATCAAAGCCCTCTTCAGCTCGTGAAAAGCAAGATCACCCAACAACACAATGCTTCTTCTCAAAGACAAACTAACAACACTTCTTTACAAATTACAAAATTCCAGCCCCTAGATATCTCAGATGAGGGATCCATTTATAGATGTTTGCAGAGGTATGAGTCATCTCTAGGTTTTTGATTAGTGTCATTCCACTTGTAGTTCTTAGTTCCACTTGGAGATTTCTTGGATCTCTTACTCATCCCTGGGAAAATTCAGAGAGGCAAGTGTCATAGAGGAAGTTTCTAGAAGATTCCATGAGCATCCACTTAGCAAACTATCTCAGACATTTGTCCATTCTCGCTCATCACACCCCACATAAGGCTTCTTCAGTATGCATTGCACCTGGCTAGTGTAGGAGCCAGTATCCATCGCACCTTGACCAAGGAGTAGTTAGTATGGTCTAGTTTTGGCCAGTTCTGAGTGGTTTTTTAGGTGGAACTTCTGGGAAATGATGTAATCAGTTGACCATGATCCTTTAGGGTATGAAACAACACTTTTAGGGGTTAAAGAGCCCTTGGTTTATCAACATATATGATTGGGGTTGAAGTGCCCAAATATGTCTATAATAGTTGCCCCCTAAAGCATGAGGTCGTAAATCTTTTGATGTCGGGTGAAATGCTTTATCATGAGGATCCGAGGTATTTGAACTGGAAGGTGACCTATATAAGATACAATACAATACATCATCATCATATTATTTTCATGATCTAGCTGAGGCGGGCATTCCCATGCTCAGATTTATAAATTCATTTTCATGTACATAGGACATATAATCGTCTACAGTTGCAGACTGGTGATTCTTTGTATGTAGAGTCATCATCCCTTAGCTTGGATGACCATCTGTGCAGCTTCTGTGTACATTTGATGTCTTTATATTCTTGAATATATTGCAGCCTGGATGGATGAAACTAGATCCGGGGTCTTCAAGCTCGTTCAATCTTCGCCCAATGTACAAGTCGATCCATGTGAAAAGATGTTCTGAAGTCAAACATGGAAAGACATCACCTGATTACTAGCCAATGATGCAAGCTATTAACAGGCACGAGAGGAATCACCGATAATGATGATGACCCTCAAGTTACTACAGTACAATTCACGTGGTGTGAATATATGATCTGATGTCGAACACCACGTAAAATCTTTCGGTCGAAGGTCGTTGATGTAAACTTGTCGCCGGAAGTGAGAAACTTGCCATTGAGGCATGCAAGCTTCAAAGTACTGAAAGGGTTGTTTCTAAGTCAACTTCTTGGATAATGAGTCGATGTTGACAAGAAGTGACCCGTCATAGGAGGGCCTTGATATATCCCACATCTATGACATGAAACGAAGAAAATTATTTTATAGAGGTGAAAACAATCTGATGATACAAGGTTCAGGAATGGCAGTCATGAAAAATGGAGGATGAAGGTATTGCAGTGGATGAGGCGTTAGCTGGATGGTGAATTCTTTGAATGACTTCTCTTGAACATATTGGTGACACTGAAATGGATTGGTAGCGTTAACCCCAAAAGATGGATGGTGTGGAAGACCAATGGTGATGTGACCGGTGAACGGAATAACCCAACCCGACTCAATCATGGTGATGGAGTGAAAGTGTCATGTTCAAGAGCGACCTACTACCGATAAAATTCTTCAAGTTTTCTTCCCTTTTTCCCCAGTGATTGCTGACCAGTACCTCTTTATTTTTGTCAAGCTTGAAGAGGATAACATATGCTTGTTCTATAATTTGCCCTTCAAGCAAACTTGTCACTATGTTTTTAGCGAGCCTAGTGACAATGAAACTCGTTCTTGTCTGGGTGGACAATTTTTTCGCTATTGTTTTAACGAGTTTAACGACAAGGATAACTCAGTCCTTTTCATGTTTAGAGAGTCTGAAAAGGGACGAAAAGGAAACTCCAACAGTCCTTTTTTGTGGCATAATCCCTTAAGTCTAAAAAAGTATAAATAATACGAAAGGGATGACTTTTCAATCGCTTTAGCTAGCCAAAAAAGACAAGCGCTCGATCTTTTTGTGGGATAATCCCTCAGGTCCAAAAAGATTAAAATGTACAAGATGGATAATGCTTCCCCTTACTTTAACGAGTTGGAAAGGCCAATAGCTCGACAATATTTTCATATTTAATGAGTCTAAAAAGAGTTTAAAAGAGACTTGTTTTTTGAGGAACGAGTGGTGTTTTCGGGTAGCAACTGGTTCCAGGTAAGTTTGGAACTTCTCAAAACATGGCGGTGTGAAGAGGGTGGCTAACAGAATCACTCGTCGCAGCTGTTCCTCAAAAGGGTAAACAATCAAGTGGAAGCATATGATCGGCCAAAAGAATGGAGGTGATGGTAGGAACACAACCAAGGCTCAAAAGGTTGATAGCATGGCAAAACCAGAGGTCGTTTACTGAAGGCAGGTTTATTTTTTAATGAGCTTGAACCTTGCGTTAACATATGCTCAGTGGTGGGTTTATTTTTTAATGAGCTTGAACCTTGTGGAAACATTTCTCATACCAATAGTGAAAGATGTTCAATTCACCATTTAACACATTAGATTCTTTCATCGGTCGTTCAACCTGCTCAACTGCTCTATCAAATTGATTAGAAATACATATACATGCCCGAAAAATGAATTAAAAACTAACATTTTACTTGAAGTACGTGAATAGTAACATAAAAGTAGTTTTTCCTCTCATTTTTACCATTTCATTTCGAATTTGGGATTTTGGAGCTCTGGAGTGGTTCCCCCCCTCAAATTTCATCAACTAATTTTGGGAGATCCGGTGGACTATTTTCCGCGCCGTCAGGACTAGGTAGGAGCTAACCCTGAGCTCTTCATTTTCATTCCATCCTTTTCTGATTTTGAGCAAGTTTTTACATGCCTCTTGGCCCTTGGGGTTTGAAGAACTCGTTCCCCATCCATCGTACTTGTCCTGCATCGAAAAGCGCGATGCATACTGAGCTGGATACTGGCTAGTTAGTATGCATCTCACCTTGCTCAAAGGCAGGGTGCGATGGGCGCAGAAGGGAAAACTTTGCACAATGATTTTTTCATGTAAATTTTGCCTGCTTTTTCTCAAAATTGGATCCTAATTCATCTTTTGTTTGTGTTTCAGATATTTGTCGGATCAAGATGGTCATCACATGGCGTGAACGTGAACATGAAGAAGAGGACATGATTTCCTTACATGATCAGGGCATAGTTACTACATTACAAAACTGCAGTTTGCTAAAATTCTTCCGCATATCTAACATGAGGCAACAAATCAGTTTGTTGCAGTATTTTTTCGATGCATGGGATCCGATCAACTAGGTATTCCAGATTAGAGGCAAATCCATTCCATCGATAGTTGAGGATATCTACTTTTTGATGGGATTATCGAGGCATGGTGCCCCTCTCTCACTATCAGGATCCGCCCGTGGGGGTGAATCTGTGAGGGATTATATTTGCCAATTTTGTAGAGATGGATCTCAGCCCAGCAAGGATGGTAAGATCAATATCTGAGATGTCACTGATCGACCCTTGAGGACCATTTTATTCACATTTGCTATATTGGATGGTAGTGCGGCTCTTCATTTGGAAAATAGATCTTATATGGAGTACACCTTGGAATGCCTGGAACCAAAGGTATTCAATTGGTGTGAGGTGGTACTTCCAGTCATGAAAGACCAACTCTCTAAGGTAAAGAATGGAAGATCCAAGAACTTTGTCTACGGTTCCATTTTGACTGCTTTTGCCTTGGAGAGGATTCCACTGATGCAACCTCAGTACATTTCACTAGGATTGCCAGCACAGTGGGAACCACGGATGTAGAGATGGGTTGATCTCATGGCCAGACATGCTGGTCAGTCACATATTTCTTTCTCTAATGCCTTCTTTGAGTGGTTTGACCATCAGGAGATGGTCTTCGCGGAGTATCCATACGTTGGGATGGATTTCTGAGGTGACCCAGATTTGGCATTACCGGTTAGCGAGCAATGGAGTGTTATAGGTAAAATGATTTGACCATGTCTTTGTTTATCAGTTTTATAATTTTTTTGTGTTTTTTAAATGTTATCAAGACTAATCAAACTCGTATATTTGTGCAGATGTTGGGCCAATGCGACCAGCAGCATGCCCAAGGGTGGCAGCTGATGTTCTAGCAGGAGAGGCTGTAGGGAGGGCTATCCTTCATGATCTAGACATAGCGGAGACCCTGGCAGTGCTGCAGGATCAGATCGAGGGTCTCACTCTTGGTATTCAGGATGTGAGGACCGACGAGTTACCTCTGAGGTTACAACACCATACTACTGGCGTGCTGAGTTGCTGGACTAGGCTCTTGCGTATGATCACACAGGCGGTGACATGTTATCACCAGCATCATTAGTCTAGGATGCTTTCTTGCATTTTTGAGTTTTTGGGTCGTACGACCGATTTTGTCTTGGACACAAATTTTTTTGTAAAAACTATAAACAGTTATATATATTTGGTTTTCAGAGTTTTATCTTGGTTAAATTATGCGATCCTGATGCAAATGTTAATGTGAAATGATTTTCTTTACGAATGTTGCAAATGTCTATCTAACACATAATTTTCTAATGAATAAGTTAATGTGTTTAAGTTTCTGGAAATGTGTTGATATTAAATGGAATCAAACTACCTTTCCAAAATCCTGACTCTTAGGACCATACGATAGATAGCTGGGTTCCGAACAGAGTAGACGCTAGTGAGCTGTAGAATGACGAGTTGCGAATCTAGCCTGACAACAAGTTGACATATGCCATGTGAAATGGCATCAGAGAGAAGCTCCATCAACGTGATGTACTCAATGATGTTGTTCGTTGATCGGAAAATACATATCCCTCTGAAACTCACTAACTCACCACTTGGAGCAAAAATGGCCCAAGCTACAGAAGATAGGTTCCGCGTACTACGACTAGCTCTGTCGGCATACCCAACGAATGTTTCCAAATAGTCTGACATCTGCAACAAATGCAAAGTGGATTACCTAAACAAAATGACAACTTTTGATGAAAACAAAAATGTAAAAAAAGTATATTTACTAAGAGATTACTACAGTTAATCAAGAATAGTAACGCTTAAGATACAACCCGTTTCATGGCTGCGACAGTGGAATCCCATTGTAATATACCAGCTCGTAGGCTCCTTTTTCCAATACTCGTTTAACAATGTAGGGGCCCATCCATAATGGTTCGAACTTACCTACTCCAAATTTGTCAGAGTCCTGATCGTATAGCAAGACCAGGTCACCTTCTGAGAAGACACGAGGCTTGAAATTTTTGTCAAAATGTGTCTTGACACGTTTCTTATGTGCTTCATTAGCCTGTGCAGTGTCATGATGGGTTTCATCCAAGTGGATTAGTTCCAAGAAACAAGCTTCTTCTTTTGAAGTTTCGGGAAGTAGATCAATTGTGAGCTTGAGAGATGAAATTTTGCACTGAATTGGTAAGATAGCTTCCAGACCATACACTAACTAAAAGGGTGTAAATCCGGTTGCATTTCTCACGGATTTCCTATATGCCCACAGAGCTGAGTATAGGATTAAATGCCAATTTCATTTGTGGACTCCGATCATCCTTTGCAGCATGCGCTTTAGGACTTTGTTGATCGCCTCAACCTGTCCATTAGCCTGCAAATAATATGGAGTAGAGCTATCATGGGACAACCCTAATTTGGCAGTCAATTCAACCATCATGTGTTTACGAAAATGTGATCCATGATCTATGGCTATAGCCTGTGGAACACTGAATCTAGAGACTACATGATTGAAAAAGAAAAGAGTATTTGTTTCGCCACTGTTGTAAAATGTAGGCATCGCCTTGGCCCATTTTGTAAAATAGTCGACAGCGACTATGATCTACCCATGCCCCCTGGCCGAGGTGGGGTTACATGTCATGAAATCTATGCCCCATTTAGCAAATGGCCCAATAGCAACTATTGGATGCAGCGGTGCAGGTGGTAATTTGGTTTTGCGATCAAAAATATGACAAGCATGGCAAATTCTGACTGTAATTATGCAATCTTTGAATATTGTGGGCCAGAAGTAACCAGCTCGTAAGATCTTTTGTGCCACAGTGTAACCAAATTGATGCCCCCCACACGCACCTGAATGATAGTCATTCAGGACTTTTCTAAACCTTACATGGGTCGAGTCGAATTCTATCCTTAGAAACTACGAAACCAAGTAATCATCCTGAACCAACACAAAACACACACTTGTGCGGGTTGAGTCGTATCTTGTAGTGTTGGCAACGTAGAAATATAGCTCTCAAATGTTGTGGATGATCAGACTGCTTTCGTGAATGAGCCATTAGATCATCGAGATATGGTTGAACGATGTGCTTGATGTCATGGAAGGCATAGTTCATTTGCCCCTATGTTCTTCAAACCAAAAGGTAGTTTACGATATGTGAATGTGCCCCACTGGCATATAAATGCAGTCTTTAACTGGTCCCGTGGGCAGATATTGATTTGAAGGAAAATACTTCGTATCTGGCACATTCATCAATTATCTGGTCGATGAAGGGTGTAGGGTAGTTGTCCTTTGGACACGCTTGATTTACATCCCTATAATCGACACACACTCTAATTTTTCCTTGATTTTTCATCACAGGAACAATATTCGATACCCAATTAGTGAGAGGAATAGGGTAAATGAAACCACCATGCAAAAGTTTTTCAACTTCTACTTTAATGGCAGTGGCTTTCTTCGGGTGAACCGGTCGAAGCCTTTGTTGTACTGGTTTGACATTTGGATACATCTTGATTTCATGTTCAACGATGCTCAAGTCGATGCTTGGCATTTATTTGGATGACCATGCAAATACACCTCTGAATTCACGAAAGAGAGCACAGTATATTTCGATCCATGATCTGTGACTATAGCCTGTGGAACACCAAATCTAGAGACTACATGATTGAAAAAGAAAAGAGCAGTCGTTTCACCGTTGTTGTTTAATGTAGGCATCGCCTCGGCCCATTTTGTAAAATAGTCGACAATGACTATGATATACCCATGCCCCCTGGCCGAGGTAGGGTTACATGTCATGAAATCTATGCCCCATTTATAAAATGGCCCAACAACAACTACTGGATGCAGCGGTGCAGGTGGTAATCTGGTTTTGCAATTGAAAATATGACAAGCATGGCAACTTCTGACTACAATGATGCAATCTTTGAATATTGTGGGCGAGAAGTAACCAGATCATAATATCTTTTTTGCCATATTGTAACCAGATTGATGCCCCCCACACGCAACTGAATGATAGTCATTCAGGACTTTTTTGAACCTTACATGGGTTGAGTCGAATTCCGTCCTTAGAAACTGCGAAACGAAGTAATCGACCTGAACCAACACAAAACACACATTTGTGCGGATTGAGTCGTATCTTGTAGTGTCGACAACATAGAAATATAGCTCTCAAATGCTGCGGATGATCAGTCCGCTTTCGTGAATGAGCCAATAGATCGTCGAGATATGGTTGAACGATGTGCTTGATGTCATGGAAGGCATAGTTCATTGCCCTTTGAAAGGTTTCCCTTGCGTTCTTCAAATCGAAAGGTAGTTTACAGTATGCAAATCTGCCCCATGGGCATATAAATGCAATATTTGACTGGTCCTGCGGGCAGATATTGATTTGGTTATAGCTGGAAAATCCATCCATGAAGGAAAATACTTCGCATCCGGCACATTCATCAATTATGTGGTCGATGAAGGGTGTAGGGTAGTTGTCCTTTGGACACACTTGATTTAAATCCCTATAATCGACACACACTCTAATTGTTCCTTGCTTTTTCATCATAGGAACAATATCTGATACCCAATCAGTGAGAGGAACAGGGTAAATGAAACCGCATGCAAAAGTTTTTCAACTTCTTCTTTAATGGTAGTGGCTTTCTTCGGGTGAACCGGTCGATGCCTTGGTCATACTAGTTTGACATCTGGATACATCTTGATTTCATGTTCAACGATGCTTGAGTCAATGCCTGGCATTTCTTCGTATGACCATGCAAAGACATCTCTGAATTCACGAAAGAGAGCGCAGTATATTTCCAGTTCTGAAGGAGAACAAGATTTGCCAACATGAATATTCTCTACAACATTAGGTTTGGTCGAGATATTAATGGTGATAGTTTCTTCAATATTGGACAGATTTTGCTCGGAATCCACCGTATTTACAGTATTTGATAGAAAATAAAAAACTGAAGGATGGTTAAGGTCGTTGGAATAATCTTCGTTGTTATCTTGAAGATGGGAACGATGGTGGTAATCTTCCCATGGTGCCTCTCCTATCATCATCAACTGAATTATTCCTTCATCTGTAGAATGTATACGAGACCAAGGATCGGAAGAGGTGCCATACTCTAGAGACCTGTCTATCCAAACAGTCGCTGAGTGTTGATTTGGATTCGCTACCCAGGCCTAGAAAATTTATTTCTACAAAGATTCTATAGGGCTTGGGGGTAACACCTGGCGATGATCCATACTATCAAAATGTTTAGAATTCTTCTTAATATTTGATGATGTAGAAGATATCATATGACAGGTTTCCACTGTGGCCACTTCTGCCAGATTACTTGGAGGCAGGAGGGAAAAAGTACCCATTAAGGCTAGGTCTTTTAGAGGACCTATTCTAACATTTTGAAGTGATTGGGAGCTTCCATGGATCATTGGAATGCTTCTAGTAGCTTGTGAACTATTGGGGAAAAAGGTTAGTTGGTCAACGATTGTAATTCCACCTTGGAAGGGAAATGCAATATTTCTAAAATATGTTGACACAACAGCAGCCATAGCATAAATCTAGGGCCTTCCTAGTAAGATATTGTAGTCAAGGTTTCCATCAATGACCTTGACTTCAATTTCTACTGTCTGCCCCCCAGTTCAACTTGCAAGTTACTTAATATCCCATATGGTGTGTATGTTCTTCCATCAAATGCTTTTAATGTCGTTGATGATCGTGACAAGGGTGGTGAGCCTAAAGTTTTCCAACAACTCATTGACATAATACAGGTAGATGCCCCCTCATAAATGATTGTTCGATGAATAGTTTATTGAGGGCTTTTTCCTGTATAAGGAAAGTGAGTTGGGTCGGTAACTGAGGTTTGTATCCTTTATGGTTAAAGGCCACAAGATTGGAATCTGATGGGTCAATCCCATCTATTGCTGATAACAGAGCCGGTTTTTTGGTGAGTAAACTTTGCAATAATGCAAGTGTCGACATGGTGGATGGCGATTGAGCCAGATCCTCCACTATATTATAATTCTGTGCTGCTCGGGCACGAGGATTAAATGTCGATTTATGTACTACTCCCTTTGGCGGCTTTATAATTAATTCAGGAATGATGGGTGGAACAACTTCTGACGAAGTTGTTGTCAAACTACTAGGTTGATCTATAGCCTTATTGTTCGACATCTGTGGATTCCCATAATCTTTATTCCTTGTTGATATCAAAGAATCATTTTGCTGTTTCGAGATGGATAACATAAGCACTTGGGATGTGGAAGCATGATCGATAGCAACCAGATTAGTTTCTAGGTTTGGAAATGGATCAATCAATACTGCTGAGGTACTTGAAGTTTTTAAGAATTTCGTGACCTCAGCTCGATGGGGACAATCTCTCATATAATAGTCCTCATTACGTATGAAACAGGGCTAATTAGGTTTCTTTCGCCGAGTAGGGTTTCCAGAAGGTTTCTCAGGAATCGAATTTTCCTGTTTCTTCTTTTTGTTTTTCCCTTTCTTCTTGCCCCCTAGTTGTTTTGGTTCTTTGCCCTTGTCAGATGACATGGCATTAACCTCCGAGGCAAGACGTTTGTCATTTTCTTTTTGAGTAGAAACTGCAAGGGCTTTTCGAGATGGAGCCTTTGCAATTTGTGTACTTGAGGTACCAATCACGCCATCACTAGCATGAGAGTCCCTGTTTGATTTAGGAGGGGGAGGAATGGAAAATTTTGGTCTAGGAGTGTCAGGAATTTTGTCGTAAAGCATGCCAGACTGAGTATAGATCAAGTCTAAATATTGAGCATGAGCAATGACTTGCTCTTCAGTGACAACTCCTCCCTTCGCCACATCCTCTATAATAGAAGGGAATAATGACTTAATAAACCACTCAGCTAGAAGCTGATTAGGGACATACGTCTTTACCATTTGACGAAGACGTCACCACTTATGAATATGATCAGATATGTGAGTGGATGTTGTCTTTTTAAAGTTGGTAAGGAGTTCTGTTCCCATTTCGTACCTTATGGGTAACTGAAAGTGGGTTAGAAAAGTAGTGGCAAGGGCGCTGAAGTTATAAAATGAAGCCCTAGGCAATTCAATATACCATTTTGCTGCCGGACCAGTTAGCGTTTGCTGAAAAAGGCAAAGCCTAATCGAATCATCATTTAGGGTGTTAGATGAGCACCACAAATGAAAGGTCATTATGTGATTCGATGGATCTTCACCTGGATTTCCATTGAATTTAGGAATATCAGAGGGAAGTTTATGAGGAATCACTGGCCACCAAGAGGCATAAGCAATTGGATCATTCGTCAGCCCGTTCAGATTTGGTAATGATAGAGTTGCTACAAAAGGCAATTGTTGATTCAGGTTTGGCAAAGCATACCCAGGATAGGATGGGATCACCTGAGCAATAGGTATTTGCATACCAGCATAATGTATCTGATGATGGTAACTTTGATAAGGTTGATGGACACAACCATTATAGTATGGTTGTCGATAACTGTTTTGAAAATGTGGTTGTCCATTATTTGCAAAGCCTTATTGCTCAGGCCCTCGGTAAGTTTGCTGGAATTGCAGTTGTTGATATTACACTAGCCATGGTTGTTGGACCATTTGCTGTTGCCCAATACTAGATGATTGACCAAGATGTGGGGTGATAACACCCATTTGAGCTTGAGTCATTCCAAGTAAGGAGGCATTAACCTGAGATTGCGATTGAGCTGTGGAGATAAGAGGTTGTTGTATTGTAACCTGAGAGACTTGAGGTTGACACACAAGAGGTGGTGCTTGTACTTGCGACACTGTCACAATAGCAGGTGTAGTGGGAATGTTCAACATAGGTTGGACCGGTTGCATTAAATATACAACCCTTGGTTGTTGAGGTAGTATTGGTACCCAACTGCTGGATGTAATTCCATTTTGACCTGAATTCTGTTGTGAACTCTCATATGGTTGTTCTCCAGGAGGGAACAATGAAAAAGCATACTGCACCCCATATGGTGGCAATCTAGTGCTCAAGGGATAGATCAGTCTTTGAAGGCTGGGTTGCCCAAATTGAAACTGGTATGTAGGATCAATTTGCTGAGTTTCAACATAAGAAATGCCAAATAGGATCCCGGATGAACAAATAAGAACAAGCCATGTCGTTGAAACAGTCCCTTGGTGGACTCCATCTAGTGATTGATAACTAGTTGGGACAGATGGTATACTAGCAAACATCGTAGGAGTGGTAGCAGGAAGTTCTGATGTGGCTGTATCATATGACACAGTCCTAGATGTTGATTGTTGCTTAGACATATTTAGTCTATCCAAAAGATTTCCTAGTGATTCGACAGGAACTTGTGATGAAGGATGATTAAAAGAACTAACTTCAGGAGTAGAAGGATATAAGTGGATCCCAGTTCCAAAATGCAATGGGGTACTGGATGGAAGATCCTCTACAACCTCTTCTATAGCAATTAGTCCAAGTGGAAGAGGTAGACCGTCGGGTCCATAAAATATTTCTGGAGCTGAAGAAGGTATAGCTTCTGCAGTGACATATACTAGAGGGGTGACACCTCTTGAATTTTGGAACTCAACTTCCAGATGTTCATGTAAGTGAACTTCAGTTTCTGGATCAGCCCTAGATGGAGCTGTTTTAGGTATAGAAGTGTCTACCGTTACAATAGGATCAGTTCTAATGTCTTCTTGTAACTGCGGAACTTCTTTTGTAAAGGCAGATGTACCAGAAATGATTGGAGTAACTGTAGTCTTTGATGATGTTGAAACACAAGTTTCAAATAAACCAAGAGAATTGGACTCAGTTAAACGAGACCGTTTTGCTCAGAATGGTTTCGTTTCTAGGGTCGAAGATGGTTGACTCGCTAGTCTTCGCGATCGACGGGGTTTTGATTGACTTTCTTCCACGATCGCGGATTACTTGATCAACTCAAAATTAAGAGGCCGACATTACATTCAAAACTTAGGGCGGAAAACCCTATGACTCTAACATACACTTCGCGCCTACAATTTGTAGAGATTTACAATAATATCACCAAAAACTTGGGCTTTGAGTCCCAAAACATGCTGTGGGGGGATTCCATTCCCAACAAGAATTATTAGAGAGGAACCATCAAACATCAGAGAGTTACAGTTTCTCATATGATTGTCTGTTGTTTCAGGCATCTAGGGTGTTATGAGTTTTTGAGCAGGTACAAAGAGCTCAACATCATCCTGAGTTGACCAGGATTTTTGTAGCCAATCTCCATGATAACAAGGTAACTCTTGCTGGGGTGACATTTACAGTTTCCTCCATCATTGTTGATGCTACAAGGATTCCAAATGTGGGGGAAAAATGGTATAAAGCACATGATTTAGATGAGCACTACTATGAACCATACACCAAATCTAGGTACAAGAATGAAAAGAAGAGGACCTTTGCTTTCAGGTTACTTCACGACAAGTATGCCCCTATGATGAGGGTCATTATGAAGTATTTTACATGTGAGGGAAGATTTTCCAAATTGTACACCTATCATATTAGGCTTCTTATGCACTTCACAAGACTGAAAATGATGAACATCCCGTACTTCTTATTCAGGAACATTGAGAAGATGGTCTACATTGTACAGAAAAAGCCATACCCCCAACAGATGAATAGTATTTTTCACTATTCCTTGATTAAGATGATTGTGTTACATCATCTCAATCTCCTCAACATCTCCTGGGATACATTTATTGCCAATGACATCTTCAGTGGTCCTCAGATTCCTCCACCGTTGCCTCAAGAAGTAGAATGACCTTACATTAGTGCCAAAGTAAAGAAAAGTAAGAAGGCTAAAGAGACTAAAGTTGTTGAGAAGCCAGAAACCTACAAAACATATCAGAGAGGGAATAGAAAGTTGTTTGCAGCAGATAGGCAAGTGTTTACTCCACCTGATGTGGAAGGGGCCTTGTCATCTTCATTATCTCATAAGCAAATGTTTGCTCCACAAATTGTGGAAGGGGCTTTGCCTTCTTCATCAACACAACAGGTGTAACAGGTGCATAAAGGGAAAGAAAATATACTGGAGGAAAGCCTATATGATGAAGAGGAAAGGGAATTTGATTTGATGGAACATGATGAACCATAATAGCCACACATTCATCATGGCATTGAGATAATCGGCTTGGAGGCTCAAGATGAGGCAACAAATGAGAATATAACCATAAGGGAAAAAGATGCATAGATCCAAGCACTGATGGACAATATGTCATTTCATACCTTGAGTAAGAGAACAAGAAGCCAAGTGACAAACAAGTCCTCATGTAGCTGGAACTTCTCAAAGCAAAGAGGCAAGGTGACAAAGGCAAATCATAAATGCAAGAGGAAGAAACCCCAGCCACCTTGACTATAAAACAAAGGCTTGAGAAGGATATTGAGGAGGATAGAGAAACATGGCTTGATAGGGTAAATTTTCATTTTGAGAAGTTTCTACAAAGGGCCAATAGGGAAAATCAAATCATTAGGCACATGGCTCACCATTACAGGACCCGGAAGAAGATTTGTAACATAAGAGTCAAGCAAATGAAGACAAGGTTAAAACAAACACTCAAAGGAAAAAAGGAGGGTGATCGGCTTAGGCTACTTTCTGAAGCTTCCTTGGCTAACCTAGACACTTGATGGTGGTGTTCTCCACAAATTTTGAGTAAGTTTTGAGAATTTTTTCCCTTTTGAAGAATTTTGCAATTTTTGACACAGAAAAATTAGCTCTATGCATAGCGCCACTAGTGTTGCGCTTTTCCTAGGGGCATTCAAATAGGAAATGGTCAGCATTTTTAGATTCAAAATGATGAGTACATGCACCCTATGCATTTTCTAAGATTTTGGAGAAAAAATGGTCAGCCAAAAGGTCAAAAAACACCCAAAAAATGACCTTTCTGCCCTCTTTTTGACCATGGTGCTGCGCATAGAAGAATTCTTGGGAGAATCCATTTTTGAGGGGTCAAATCAACTCCAAATGTGAAACTAAAGGAAGATTTGGAAATTAGATAGGACAGGATTTCTAATGAGCTATCATGAACTCAATGTGGACACCACGAAGACCTCCAAAATGGTCCTGTAAAAATTGTTGTGCATAGGGCAATTTTATGCTAAATTTTCACTTTACTGTGCCATGACTGTAATTTTGGGGTTTCTCTCATGGATGATGTTTTTACTGATGTAAATGGTGACTAGGCATGTAAATAGGATGGATAGTAGTTACTAGAGGGTAGATTCATTAGATCAAAGGTTATTTTAAGGACAAATGAATTAGTTTCCTCCGTTTTAGAGGCAAGTTTTTAGGATTGCCTAGATTCCAGTTCCTCATCTTAGGGATTCGACCCCTGAGGATGGGAGGATATTGAATTAATGTCCATATATTATTTTTCTTTCTCATTGTAAAGGGTTGGACTCAGTTGGATGCTTATGCTTTGAGCAGACATCATTTTGTATCAGTTTTCAGCAGGAGATTAATAAAAAGTTGCGGCTGTTTCTTTGGGATCCATGTGGTATGATGTTCAATTCAGTTTTCTCTATTGTGATCATATGTTAAAAAAAAATTTTGTACTTCATCAATAATTTCATTGCTTTTAAGTGGATGTTTTCAAGTTGATAGGCATAACCCATAATTTTTATGCTCTGTTTTGGGAAAATATTCACAGTCTATGTTTTCTTCAGTTTAGGAAGAATCCATGTTGCTTACATGCCCTTTCTAGCTCCTCACCTGTCTTGAATCACCTCACCCATCAAACCCTAAAGTTCTGAGCCTTGTGTCTACCTTTCCCAATCGAACACCTTGCAATTTTGACCTAATTTCCTTGCCCTAACTGTTTGGCTCCTCCTGATCCAGCAAAACCCTTCAAAATCAAATCAAAGTTTGTGCTACTATACCTAGCCTAATATCAGTTTTTAGATCCAGTCAATTTGGCTAAGATCATTACGGAGATATCCCTCTCTTGGCCTAGTAGGGATAGCTACTTGGCTAAGTGTGGTTTGTGGTTACCCTAGTATTGCCTTCCTTTAGCCTGAGGTTCAATCCAGGTGATAACATAGTGGCGACCATACTGGGGAATGAAAGATCAGAAATTAATCACCCCAGTAAGATGTTTTATTTGAATTCTTAAGCTTGTGGATGATGAGTTTTAGAATTTAATCATAGGTTGAATTGGAAAGTTGTAAAGCAATATCTTAATTTTCAAAATTAGACATACTGGCTTCCCGAAAGTACACTAGATCCCATCCAGATCTAAATCCTCCAACAATAGTCAGTGATCCTCATAAAATTGGATGAAAATCTAAGAAAGTTGTAGAGAAATCTAGTTTAGTTGGATCAAGTAAATATTTAATTCCTCGAGTTAATTCACTCCCGGAAATGTTAGACACTTTGGAAGACATTGAGTTTGATATTAATTTTGAGCAGAGTTTATTTCGCAGTTAATATTTAAGTTGGATTGATCAGATAGTCATTGATTCCTCTATATCTCTTTATAACCCCGTTGAAGACTTATTTTCACACAATAAATCAAGGTCACAACTTATTCACACTCTTGATCATTTGCAAAACCTCTCTTCAAACTCAAACACTTGGGTGCAAAATCAGATTCATAGGCCATCTTTCGATTTTTGAAATACTTCCATTACATCTACTACCACTGAAACTATCTCTCATCCTCTGCCTTCTTCTTCAAAGATTGTTCACACCACTCAAGCTATCATTAATCCCCCTTTGATTATAATGAATATCCCAATCCTTGTTTTAAATCGACCACCTCCCCCACCTCCAGTTATGGCTGCCCGATATGTACCCCTTGTTTTTCCTCAAAATCCTGGTGCCATGCCCCCTAATTATCAAACAAAAATACCTTTCTTTGATGGCACCCAAACTATTATAGCTCAATAGCATGTAGACAAGATGAATGATTTCTTTGACCTCCATGAAGTTGAAATCAAAGATGTGCCGATGAGGCTGTTTGTACAAAGTTTTGGAGGAGAATTTTGGAAATGGTTCAGAGCCCTACCAGCAGCTTCTATCACTACTCTACCTATCCTCCAGAGGCAGTTCCTAGATTGGTGGGAGGTGAATAAGAATCCCCTTTAGATTTTTTCCGAATATGAGAACATCAAAAGAAATGTTGGCGAGAGTGTGCAAGACTATTGTGTGAGATTTAATGCAGTATACAATGCTATACCTGCAAACATCAAACCACCAGAGGGATTGGCTTTACTTAAGTTTCCAGATGGATTTGATGTTGATATGGCATCTTAGTTGCGTGAACGTCATCCTGAAACTCTAGAAGACATGCAAAAGAATGTTGTGAGTGTAGAAGCAAATTTTCTGGCCAAAAGAGCAAGGATGAGATTAGAGAAAAGAGTGACCGTGAAAGAAGAAGCATATACTTCAGATGTAAAAATGGATACATTGATTCGAATGATGGAAAGGATGGTTGATCGGTTGTTCATCACAGACAGACCTAGACCACAGATCCGAAACCCAAACTTTAGAGTGCAGTAGCAGCCCCAATTTTGAATCAAGCAAAGAGAGAAAAAATCACTGGAACAACCAACGCAGCAACAACAACAAATTAGAACCCAATTACAGTAGAATTATGTTCAAGGAGTGGAAGAAGAAGAAGAGGAAGATCCGGTAATTGAAACAAATCACTTACTCACTGTAGATGGTATGCCTATATTTCTGACCAAAGACGAGGAGTATGTAGAAAATTCTGAAATTCTAAAGGATGAGGACTACATTTTAGAAAATGATGTTGTTCTAGAGACCAAATCTAATGATTATCAATGTGGTTACATGAATGCTTTGAGTGCACAACAGAAACAATATTCTTTGAGGAGCAGAGATGTACCGGTCAGTCCTATTCAAAATAGGAAGGATGTTGAGTCAAAGAATGATCTCTCAAACAATCAGAAAAAAGGAAAGGAGCATGCCGATCAGAATCCTAGCAAGGTAAATCAACCATCAACAAGTACAGTTGCAAAAGAGAAAGACAATTAGAAAAAGGATAGTGCAACGAAGGAGCAAACAGATAAGAGGGACATCAGTGTCAAAGAGGTAGAAAAAGTCACATGTTTTAATTTAGAAAGTGAAATTGCTAAATTGAAAGCGTCCATTCCTTTGAACGAGCTTGTTAAGAATAGCCATTACAAACACCACGTGTCTAGAATAGTACAAATTGATCCTTTTTCCGACATGGTGAATGTTGAGGATGATCATCCTGAACTTATGTTTGGTCCAGCTATAGAAGGTTAGCTAGAAAATAGCAAAGTCTTGCCCTTTTATTTGAGTTTTATACTACATGTATATATTCTTCATAATGTTATTCTTAATTCCGGAGCTTCCCACAATTTGATGCCCAAGGCTATCATGGAAGAGCTAGGCTTAGACATCACCCGAAAATATCATGATTTATATTCATTTTATTCTGGTAGAGTTCGTTGCATCGGTCTCATCAAAGATTTAGTGGTTTCCTTAGATCAAATCCCAAGCATGAATGTTTTGATGGCCGTGGTAGTAGTTGACATACCACCTCGATTTGGTGTGTTGTTGTCTAGATCGTAGGGAGCCAAACTTAAAGGCACTTTACAAATTGACTTCTCTTATGCTACAATCCCTGTTTTCGGTCAATTGAGGAAATTATACCAGGAAAAGAAGATGAAATATATGATCACTAGTAAAGAGAAGCCCATCAATCATTCGATAAATGTTTTACATACAGATTTAGAGTCTTTTGTTTTGTACACTGATAGTGGATTCAATGATGTAGATATTCAGCTCAGTGAAGCAGATGATGTACCACAAATTTCTGAGGGTTTTAGAGCAGTTGTTAATCAAGAAAAGAAAAAAGTGGCAATTCCTTCTGACCAGCCTTCACAGGAGCAGAAAGTCAGTGAATAAGAACAGAAAAATGAAGCAAACAGCGAAGTTAAGATCGAAACAAAAGTAGAATTCCAACATTTGGAATATGAAGACGGCCTTTGGAGCATGGATTTAGATGGTGCTTTGGGTAAGGATGGTGTGGGTATTGGAATTTGGATTAGAAGTCCTGTTTTTCAGCCAGAAAAGACCCAATTAAAGTTATACTGTGTTCCTATAAATTAGCTTTCGATTGCTCTAATAATGATGCGGAGTATGAGGAATTGATTACAGGTCTAAATATTTTGAAGAAGCTGGGTGTGAAAAGGATTTTTGTTTATGGTGATTCAGAGCTAGTGATTAAACAATTCAAAGGAGAATATCAAGCGAAGCATCCACGAATGAGAGCTTATAGGAACACAGTCCTGGATATCTTGAAAATATTTCCAGAATACACATTGACAACGGTGCCAAGAAGTCAAAACATCATTGTTGATTCACTTGCTACAATAGCGAGCAATCTGAAAATCCAATGAATTCTAGCAATAATTTTGAAATTCATGTCAAACATAGGCCTACTATTCCCGATAATTTGAGATATTCGCAAGTTTTCTGGGATGACAATGAAATTAATTCCTTGTTGCATAATGAAGGGAAGCTTAAGAATGCTTCCATTGATTATGTTTGTGATTCTGATGGACAAGACATTGAGGTAAATCAGATGCATGTTTTACAGCTGAAGGATAATGTTATTCCTAGAGGTCTTATACCTTTAGAGGAGTTGTTTGACCAAGATGATGTGGCGAGAAAACGAACCATGGTTCCTACTGACAAAGGAGTTGAAGATGTAAACATTGGGACAACAAACCATCCCAAGCTTGTTAAGATATTAAAAACATTATCTCCCGAATCAAAAGCTAAGTATGTTAAGTTGCTTTCTGAATTTTGTGATGTTTTTGCGTGGGATTACTCAGATTTGAAAGTGTATGACAAGAACATCATTCAACATACCATTCCTATCAAGCCAAATCAAAAACCCTTTAGACAAAAGTTGAGGAGGATCAACCCAAAGCTGTTGCCATCTATCGAGAAAGAGGTAAATAGATTGTTTAAAGATGGTATCATTGTTCCAATTAGATTCTCTGATTGGGTTTCAAATTTGGTCCTGGTACGAAAAAATACCGGAGAGATAAGGTTGTGCATTGATTTCCGGAACCTAAATAAAGTATCCCTGAAAGATAATTATCCTCTTCCTAAGATGGACCACATTCTGCAAAGAGTAGTTGGAGCATCACAGATGTCACTACTAGATGGCTACTTAGGTTACAATTAGATTTTGGTGCATGAAAAAGACCAAGACAAAACTGCCTTCACAACACCATGGGGAACTTTTCAGTATGCCAAGATGCCATTTGGGCTAAAGAATGTCGTGGCCACTTTTCAGTGGGCCATGGATATAGCTTTCGCTAACGAAAAGGATGTTTTCTTAGATGACTTCATAGTGTTTTTTGGTTCTGAGGATGAGCATTTACACCACCTGAGGATTGTTTTTCAGAAATGCAGGGAGTTCAGGATTTCTTTAATTCCAAAGAAGAGTCTTTTTGCCATGGAGGAAGGTAAGCTCCTCGGTCATATAATTTCCAAATATGGTATTAGCATTGGTCCTTCTAGGGTGGAGGCAATTCAAAAAATAGACTTTCCACGCAACAAAAAGGAGATCCAAGCCTTCAACGGTAAGATGAACTTCTTACGCACATTTATACCAAATTTGGCTAAGCATTTGTGTGAGTTAACTAATATGTTGAGGAAGGATAGCACTGTGAAATGGACTGAGGATTCCATGGAATCTTTTAGCTTGGTAAAACTTTCTTTGACAACAACCCCTGTTTTGATCAGTCCCGATTATACTCATGATTTTATTATATTTTCATTTGCATCTGAGCACACTTTGGCTGCGGTGTTGATGCAAAAGAAGGATTAGGTGGAGCAGCCCATTGCATTTTCCAGTCAGACTATCAGATATGCTTCTCTGCGCTATAACATCATTGAGAAACAAGCCTTGGCTCTTATAAATGCATTGAAGGATTTTCGAGTTTACATTCTACATTCGCATACCATAGCATATGTTCCCAACGCAGATTTCAAACATGTCCTCATGCAAACTGATTCAGAAGGAAGAAGAGGTATGTGGATAACAGCGATGTTAGAGTATGATCTTGAGATTAAGCCCATGAAACTGATCAAAGGTCAAGGCTTGGAAAAACTCATGGCTGAGTCAAATCTTCATGCTCTGGACATAAATCTTATTGTAGCAATATCAGATGATGAAGATGGTGGCACACTCATTCAGGTATCAGATATTTTTCTCAAATCACCTTGGTATTCCGATATAGTATATGTTCTTTAGCATCTTTCTTCTCCTCCTGGAGTGTCGAAAATTAAAGGTAGATCACTAAAACTGAAGTCTGCAAAATTCTGCATTTTAGATAGTGCTCTCTATTGGAAAGATCCAGGAGGGTTTCTTCTTAATTGTTTAGTTGAAAATGAAGCTCAACAGGTAATGAATGATTTTCATATAGGAGATTGTGGGGGTCACTTGTTTTGGAAAACATTAACCAATAGAATCTTGAGAGTAGGGTATTATTGGCCATCTTTGTTTTTAGATTTATATAAAACAGTCATGACCTGCCACAAATGTCAAGTTTTTCAGGGAAAAAGGAAGTTGCTTCCTCTTCCTTTGAAGCCAGTTGTAGTCAATGCGCCTTTCCAACAGTGGGGGCTTTATTTCATAGGAGAAATTCATCCTACATCATCAACATAGAAAATATGGATTTTGATAACTACCAATTACTTCACCAAATGGATCAAAGGCATTCCAACAAGGCAAGCTACGAATGTGGTAATCATTTAGTTTTTAGAGTCCAATATCTTGTCTCGTTTTGGTTGCCCTCACAATATTATTACAGATAATGCAACAATGTTTAAGTTGAAGAAAATGGTTTATTTTTGCAACAAATACAACATCACATTAGGTCATTACACGACATACTATCCGCAGGGCAATGGATTAGCTGAGTCTTCAAATAAATCCTTGGTAAACATTATTAAAAAGATGTTGGAGGAAAATAAAAAGAATTCGCATCGAAAGCTTTTCAATGCTTTGTGGGCTGACAGAGTGAGAAGTAAGAAATCAATAGGTATGTCACCTTTTGAATTGGTTTATGGTACTGATACAGTGTTTCCTACATCCCTTGCAGTCTCGGTCATGAGATTATTACAAGAAGCCGACAGTGAAGAAGATGATATTTAGCACCAGATCAATCAAATGATTCACCTTCAACAAACAAGGGAAGAGGTTTCTCAAAATACTTTCCGGCTGCAAGAGAAGATAAAGAAAATTTATGACCACAAAACCAAGGCAGAAAAGTTTCAGCTGGAAGATGTAGTGTTGTGATGGGATGCACGAAATGAAGAAAAAGGGAAACATGGTAAGTTTGACAATATGTGGAAAGGAACTTATAAAATCTCGGCCTATCGAGGACATAATTCATTTTTATTAAAGGAAATGGATGGTCAAGAATGCTCAAGAGGACTAGTGAATGGTAGGCTCCTAAAACACTATTATTTCTAATGCAACCTACTGAAGTTGTTTCACTGTCATTGTATATACCAGTTTCCTTTCCTTGCAAGATTTGAGGTACAATGTCATTTGAGATTGGGGCCCGAAGTGAAGGTTATAAAGCTTAAATGCTTTGTGTTGTGTTTAGTTGGTTTTTGAGTCAGTCTAGAGTCGATTTTCAGTTTGTATCGAGTCATTTTTCAAAAATTTCAAAATTTTGTAGTCTTTTATTTGTTTGACCATATTGGCCCAATCAGCTAGGCACTTGGTCTACGGTATTCTTGACACCTCCAAGGAGCTTCCATCCCTAATAAGGCCAATGTTAATGTCAATATATGCATACTTCCATCAGGGATCAAATCTGCTCTTTGCATTTTCATTTTAGGTGTCTCATATTGAATTTTTGATCATTCCACTAGATCATGCCAAAATGGTCCACTGATGGTTGTCTTCTTCTCATAAAATAGAATTTTCCCTCCTGAGGTACATTCGCTGACCCATCTCCATATTGCATTCAGTTATGGTTTTAGTTACATTATTTTTAGAGTCAAGGCAGTCATGTTTCCATTAGGTCTTAGGGTTCATTTCCAAGGTCAAAAGCATAGTTTCAGTGTAAATAAAGGGCAGCAAAGGTATGAGGAAGACCAATAAATAAAGAGTGATTGGCAGAAAGTCATGGTTATTGTACAAAGATCTTATTTCACTGATGTAATTTTCATCTCAAAAACATGTTTTTTAGGTGAAAACAAAGTATATTAGTTGTTTCATATTTTTTGATGTAATTCAAGTCATTTCATGTAATAAGTGTTCCCATAAGCTGCCCAAGCATTTCTCCTTACTGCAAGAAATGAAGCCATTGAAGAAATCAGTTCAATCAAAGCATCATCCACCTGAAAAGAGACAAAGAAAGAAAAGCATTAAACAAATATTTGAAGACAAAGTAAAAGTTCCAAAAAACATTATAAAGTGGGTTTTTTCTAAGGAAAAATCAAAATCACCCTCTATATAAGATTTCAAAATCATTTTTCAAAATTCATCATACTCATTTGACAAAGAGAGAGAAGAGAGTTGAAGGAGAGAAGGGAGTTGAAGCAAATTGGTGGCTGAGCAAATCGTGGGTGCTGCGCACAGGGAAAATTATGGAGGCGATGTGCATAGATCAGGGAGCGTTGCGCATACATCCAGAGCGCTGCGCATAGAGACTATGCGCTAGTCTATTTTTGCACGGCGGTGCACATACAACAGAGCATTGTGCACCTGTAAAAGGCATTGCGCATCGGGCCAACAAACACCAAGACTATCTTAACAACCATCTAAATCTCTCTTTTGCTATGTAGAGCCTCTAAACAAGTAAGTACACTCCTTAAACCATCCTCCCAACACTCATTTCATGATTTTTAAGTTTGTTTTCTATTTAAATTTTCAAACCCTAGGTTGTCTAAAAACCCTCCCTGCTTACCATATCCCTTATTCCCACATTCTGTTATCAAATCCCTACACCTATCCCCTATACCCTAATCCCCCAAAAAAAATCCCTACACCTATCCCCTATACCCTAATCCCCCAAACAAAATCCTTAAACCCCTATTTACTAAACAGTGCCTACCAAAAAATACCCTCCTTCTCACTCTTACATCATACATATCTCATCCTACATCACACAAACTCCTCTCTCCTTCCCCTATCCCTATTCACCATAACTCACTTCTTGATTACCTTCTCTAGTGTTTCTAAAGCTTCAAAATCAAAAAACATGGATAAAGAGGATAAAGATTATGAGGAGGAGGAAAATAGTGGTAGTGAAAGGATGGAAGATGAACCTCAGCATCAGAGAAAACCACATAAGGGGGGCAAAATTATCAAAGAGGAACCATCAAACACCAGAGAGTTATAGGCTTCTCATATGACTATCTCTTGTTTCAGGCATCCAGGGTGTTATGATTTTTGTTAGCAGGTACAAAGAGTTCAACATCATCTTGAGTTGACCAAGTTTTTTGTAGCCAATCTCTGTGATAAAAAGGTATCTCTTGCAGGGGTGACATTTATAGTTTCCTCCTCCATCATTGTTGATGGTAAAAGGATTCCGAATGTGGGGGAAAAATGGTATAAAGCACAAGATTTGGATGAGCACTACTATGAGCCGTACATCAAATCCAGGTATAGGAATGAAAAGAAGAGAACCTTTCCTTTTAGGTTCCTTCATGACAAGTATGCCCCTATGATGAGTATCACTATGAAGTATTTTACATGTGAGGGAAGATCTTCCAGATTGTACACCTATCATATTAGGCTTCTTATGCACTTCACAAGAGTGAAAATGATGAACATCCCGTACTTCTTATTTAGGAACATTGAGAAGATGGCCTACATTGTATAGAAAAAGCCATACTCCCAGCAGATGAATAGTATTTATCACTATTCCTTGATTAAGATGATTGTGCTACATCATCTAAACCTCCTCAACATCTCCTAGGATACATTTATTGACAATGAAATCTTCAATGGTCCTCAGATTCCTCCATCGGTGCCTCAAGAAGCAGAAAGGCCTTCCAGCAGTGCCAAAGTAAAGAAAAGTAAGAAGGCTAAAGAGACTAAAATTGTTGAGAAGCCAGAAAACTATAAAACATATCAGAGAGGGGCTAGAAAGTTGTTTGCAATGTATATGCAAGTGTTTACTCCACCTGATGTGGAAAGGGCCTTTCCATATTCATCAGTTCGTAGGCAAATGTTTGCTTCACAAATTGTGGAAGGGGCTTTGCCTTCTTCATCAACACAACAGGTGCAACACTTGCATAAAGGGGAAGAAAAGATGCTAGAGGGAAGCCTAAATGATGAAGAGGAAAGGGAATTTGGTTTGATGGAACATGCTGAACTAGAACAACCACACATTCATCATGGCATTGAGATAGTCGATTTGGAGGCTCAAGATGAGTCAACAAATGAGAATATAACCATAAGGGAAAAAGATGCACAGATCCAAGAACTGATGGACAATTTGGTGAGAGATAAGTATGTCATTTTATACCTCAAGAAAGAGAACAAGCAGTTAAGTGACAAACAAGTCCTCATGGAGTTGGAACTTCATAAAGCAAAGAGGCAAGGTGGCAAAGGGAAATCATAAATGTAGGAGGAAGAAACCCCAGCCACCTTGACTACAGAAAAAGGCTTGAAAAAGAGATTGAGGAGGATAGAGAAATATGGCTTGACAGGGTCAATTTTCATTTGGAGAAGTTGCTACAAAGGGCCAACAGGGACAATCAAATCATTAGGCACATGGCTCGCCATTACAGGACCCGGAACAAGATTTGTAACATAAGAGTCAAGCAAATGAAGACAATGCTAAAACAAGCACTCAAAGGAAAAAAGGAGGGTGATAGGCTTAGGTTGCTTGCTGAAGCTTCCTTGGCTAACCTAGACACTTGATGGTGGTTTTCTCCACAAATTTTGAGTAATTTTTGAGAATTTTTTCCTTTTTGAAGAATTTTGCAATTTTTGACTCAGAAATATTGGCTCTATGCGTAGCGCCACTGGCGCTGCGATTTTCCTAGGGGAATCCAAACAGGAAATGGTCAACATTTTGGATTTGAAATGATAGGTACATGCATCTTGTGCATTTTCTAAGCTTTTGGATCAAAACTGGTCAACCAAAAGGTCAAAAAACACCCAAAAAAATGACCTTTCTACCCTCTTTTTGACCATGGCGCTGCGCATAGAAGAAATCTTGGGAGAATCCATTTTTTGAGGGTCAATTCAACTCCAAATTCGAAAATAAAGGCATATTTGGAAAGTAGATAGGACAGGATTTCCAATGAGATATCATGAGGTCAATTTGGACACCAGGAAGACCTCCAAAATGGTCATGCAAAAAGTGTTACACATAGAGCTTGGGCACTACGCATAGGACAATTTTATGTTGAATTTTCACTTTACTATGCCATGAATGTAATTTTGGGTTTTCTCTCATGGATGATGTTTTTACTGATGTAAATGGTGACTAGGCATGTAAATAGGATGGATAGTAGTTACTGGAGGGTAGATTCATTAGATCAAAAGTTATCTTGAGGACAAATGAATCAGTTTCCTCCCTTTTAGAGGCAAGTTGTTAGGGTTGCCTAGATTCCAATTTCTTGTTCAGTTTTTGTTGGATTAGTTCCTCATCTTAGGGATTAGACCACTAAGGATGGGAGGAGGTTTAATTAATGTCTATATCTTCTTTTTATTTCTCATTGTCAAGGGTTGGACTCAGTTGGATGCTTATGCTTTGAGTAGACATCATTTTGTATTAGTTTTCAACAGGAGATTAAAGAAAAGTTGTAGCTATTTCTTTGGGATCCATGTGGTATGATGTTCAGTTCAGTTTTCTCTATTGTGATTATATGTTAAAATGTTTTTTGTACTTCATCAATCATTTCATTGCTTTTAAGTGGAGGTTTTCAAGTTAATAGGCTGAACCCATAATTTTTATGCTCTATTTTGGGAGAATATTCACAGTCTATGTTTTCTTCAGTTTAGGAAGAATCCATGTTGGTTACATGCTCTTTCTAGCTCCTCACCTGTGTTGAATCACCTCACCCATCAAACCCTAGAGTTTTGAGCCTTGTTCCTACCTTGCCCCATCAAACACCCTACAATTTTGACCTAATTTCCTTGCCCTAACTATTTGGCTCCTCCTGATCCAGTAAAACCCTTCAAAATCAAATCAAACTTTGTGCTACTATACCTAGCCTAATATCAGTTTCGAGATCTAGTGAATTTGGCTGAGATCCTTATGGAGAGAGCCCTCTCTTGGCCTAGTAGGGCTAGCTACTTGGCTAAGCGTGGTTTGTGGTTACCCTAGCTGTCATGCGGAAAGAGTCAATTTTGCGGACAAAACCGACCTCCCTAGAAACTAAGGCGTTTCTAGTGACAAACAAAACAATCAAGCACTATCTTTCCCTAAATATGCATTTAAAATAAAAGCAATCAGGTGTTTAAGGCTTACCTTTAGTCCAACGCTGTTTGTAGTAGCCAAGCCTCTTCGATCTAGATGAGCTCCTCTCCTTGAAGCCTGCATACACAAACAAGCAAACGATTACATAGCACCTGAATAACTCATATAATAAAACATATTCATCATAAAGACCAAGGAGTTTATGAAACAAATTATATATAACAACTTGTTGAGAAGAATGAACTTAATTGTATTAATTGGAAACAAAAGAAACCTTACAACCAAAGCCTTGGTGTTGTGCAGGTCCCTCCCAGGGTCCAGCAAGAGTTCTCCTCTACTTTGATCAGCTCACCCACTTCCAAATGAAGCTAAGAAAGGAATGTGATCTCTCCTCTCAAGCTCTATAAGGGAGTCCTAATTTCAGCAGCATCTACCCTTATGAATGTTCAGCTTTCAACCTCTCTTGCCTCTGGCCCAATGCCTGTACTTATAATGCTTTGGAGGAAGTTAAACAGGTCCACCATCAATGGGACAAGCCCCTCTTTCAAAGGTATAGCTCCCCTCTTCATGGGATAAGTTCCTCTTTCATTGGGATGCATGAACCATCTGGAGGCGCTCAATCCACGTCAAACCATCTTCTGGAATGCTCTAGAATCGACCGCAAGTAAGTTTTTTGAAGTAAAACTTGCGCCTTTTGGCTTTTACAGGGGTACGCACCCACCCCTTTACAGACAGAGCGTACAAGTATGCAGGTATTATGTACTTGAGGTGCGTGCCCGCAGGTAAGAGTAAGAGAAAGTGAGGAACCAGAGTTATATTGATTTTTTAAAGGCTTTCTCTCTTTTTTGGAGTTTGACATGAGGAGGAGAGGTATAAGACTTGCCAAGGAGGACAGTATGGTTGTTGATGGAGCCATACTGACTTCAAATAGTCATGGTGACAAATTTTAGTGTAACACTAGCATTGCCTTCCTTCAGCCTGAGGTTCAATCCAGGTGATAACAAGGGAAACTGGGATTAAAAACCCCAAATTTGGGGTTGGAGTAAGGTTTACTAATCACTTAAGAGTATGAAACCCCTCTAGAAAATCTATAAATAAAGAAGGATTAAATTCATTTTGGATCACCAAGTGTTGAACCTCAGAATTACCTTCCCCTTGACATTTTTTCTCACATTTTTCTCTTGATATGTCACAAGAATACAGATCCAAACAATGATAAATGCTAGATTTTGTCTTAGGAAAGCATTAAAATGACCACCATATTATATTTTCATGTTCTTGATATTTTAATAGATTTTTCAAAATTAGCTACAGAACGGAGCCTATTCTGCAGCTAACTATGGGTTCCATAGATACTCTCATGGTTTGGCAGGTTACAGGTGTCAAATGAAGAACTGGGCCACATGGGCATCTCCAGAATCATCTCTACATGGATTCTATCCTACTCACTCGGTCCAGATCGATAGAAAAGCATGCCTAAAGTCATGGTCAAATATGGAGTCAAATAAGTTATCTAGTAGTAGTGGGACTCTTGATATTTCGTAGTTGATCAGGAGTCTAACAGTTTTGTTGAAGAGTTAATGTGGAGTAAGACACTTGTAGCTGATCAAGAGTTGAGGAGTTAATGCATATCAGGCCACCTGTAGCTGTTCAGAAGTTTAACAATCTCATTACAATTCGAATTAAGCCATTTGTAGCATGTCTTTCTATAAACAGTCATGATAGATTCAGATCAAGCCACCTGTAACAAGATTTTCTCTTAGACAGTTATGTTTTTTTCTATAAATATTGGTTAAATGAGACCGAGAAGTAGTTAGAAGCTAGAAGGGATTACAAGCTTTCGCTAAAAACTCTGTTCAGACTTCGTTTTGTTGATAATAAACTCTTTTTTGTCAATGGTGGTTTAAAAGTGCATATTTAGTTAGTTGTTATCTGACCACATCAGTTACAGAGGGCCCCTGCACTGAAAGAGGTTTTTTTCACTTGTTTTCATTTTAATTTCTACTATGTTTTTTTTGCAAGTCCATTTTCTTTAGTTTTGCTTCATTTCAGTTTGTAACCAATAGTGAGGATAAAAATCACAACTGTGCAAGTATTATTTTTCTGAGATATTGCATGAGAAATGATTGAATGAAAAATGAGGAAATGAGAATAGACAGTTGTTTAGCTTCTTACTATTTTGATTACTCATTTTCTTAGTATAGAACTGTTAATTATCTGTATTAATAGATGTTCTCAAAACCATTTCGAAATAATGTCAATTCTAACTTAATTTGTTTAATATCTAATTCATGCACTGATTGAGCTTACTCAACATATTATCAGTTTTACAATATGTCATCTTTTCTTTTCTATTTTCAGGTCATTACTTAGTTGCATCACTTGACATTCCAAAAAAATAATTTCAAGGAGATTGATTCTATCATGTTCCAAAATTTAATGGTTGAATGGCTAAATGAATGCAATTATTGGATTACCTTCTACATCAGTATTATTTTTTGTGTAGTAGGAATTAGATCCATGGATTAGGACTAAATGGTAGATAATATAGATGCTTTGTTTCTCTTATTAGGTCTTAACTAGTTAAAAATGATTCTTAGTCCATTTTTAGGAGATTAGACTAACTTAGGAACCTATCCTTCCTTTTGAAACTCTTTAGATCCATGTAAATCTATCATAGATTGCATATTTTTAGACACCAAAGAACAGAAACCCCTAAAAAAAACATAAAAATACAAAACAATGAAGTAAGAGGAAAGTTAACTAAGCACATATAGCACATCACACTTCATCAGTCTACAAACCTCGGTTGGTAATTCATGCAAGAAATTTAGGATAATAAATTGAGTAAACATTTTGGTGCCACTGCCGGGGAAGTGTAGTTAGGTAACCTTATGTCTTACATTAAAAAAAAATGATATGCGTAGAGAAAGAGACTCTAGGGGTAGATTTATAGCTAGAGGCAGGAGTTCAATTCCTACAACACCACCTACTCCACCAAGACTAAGAAGAGATACACCTCCATCTCAATCTCATATTCCTAGCCATAGACCTCTTGAAGTTCTAAGGTTAGAAATTCAATCAAGAGGATCTCCTACTTTATCTAGTGAGGAAGTCCTAAAAGAGGAAAATCTTGGATCTCCAACAGAAGGAGTAGCCTTTTTCACCTCCATAAGGGAACATATTTTAGTTGAAGAATTAAGAATACCTAGTGAAGAAGAAGAATTAGAACCTCTCTCCCACATACCATTAATAGAGGAACTAGAGGAAGAGAAATTAACCTTGCACGTTGAATCTTATATTGACTCTGAAGAAACTATAATGGTAGAAGAAGGAGAGGATGGAGAATTCACACTGTTTGGAGGAGGAGGTAGAGGAAATAGGGAAGTTGATAATTCTTTTCGATTCCCTATAGTTGATGAAGAAACAGATTCCACAATGAAAAATATCTCACCTTCTTTCCTCCCAAACTTTCATGGATTATAAAGTGAAGACCCTGAAACCTTCTTATTTGAATTTGAAGTCTTGTGCAGAACTTATGATTATTTACAAGACTCTCAAAAACTCAAATTGTTCCCTTTAATGTTGAAAGGCGCTGCTTTAAAGTGGTTCTTGGAGTTGGTCACTCAATCCATTAGAACATGGAATGACATGAAGAAAGTGTTTTTGGACAGGAATTTGGATTATTGCATGCTTATCAATCACAAGGATGAAGTGTTCAAAATGATGCAAAGAGAGGATGAAAATTTAGAGGATTTAATTGAGAGATTCAACTATAACTTAAAAATAGCAAAAAGATCAAGATACTTTAAAATATCTTCTATTAAAATCCATTAGAGATGAGTGGATAGATATCCTTAACATGATGGGGAAGGGAGATATCTCTCAACTCCCATTAAGTGATATAGGAGAATTATGTGTTCATCTCTCAAGAGGAAAATCCAAAACTGGGAAAGGTTCACGAGATCCTTCTCTTGTTAGGGTGAATAAATCTACAACTGGATCAGTGAGTAGCATAGAAATTGGAAACATGCTTGATGAATTTAAAACAGATATTCTAGGGAGTCTTAGTGAATAGATATACACCCTTAAGTTACAAAACGAGGAGAAAACTGAAACTAATGCTTTGGCTATTTTCTGTCCCAATTGCAGAAAGAAGCACGCTTTAAGAGAATGACCTTTAAATGCAAAAGTCATAAAGACTTGTATGATTTTTTCAGAAAACCATGAGACCAAAAGTTGTCCTACAATCCCTAGCCTTAAGGCTATTTTTCAAGAAGAAACAATTTCAAATCCAATAGAGTCTCTTTGCTTTGTCTCTAGAAGACCTTGGCAAGGGTAGCAAAATCAGGGTTTTAACAACCAAATGTATATGCAACCCCCTCCAAATTGGAATTCTTGGCAACAACCTTGGCCTCAATCTCAATCTCAAACTCAACCTTGGGCTCAAGGAATGTAGAATCCTTATGGAAGATTCTCTCCATACTATCAATATCCTCCATCATATCCAAACTATCCTCCCCAACAAATTCCTCAACAAAATCAATAGCCCCAACTTCAAAACCAAAACCCTTAACTTTCACTATCATTTCCACAAAGACCAAATCAGTTACCTGCCCAACCATTACCTAACCCCAACAATAAAAATCCTTAGAATACCTATATGGTGGAAGGACAACAATTTCCAACTTACATGATCACTCCATTAGATCTCAATGATGTCCAATTTAGATTTGGTAGGATATTAGAAAAGAAAAAAACTTCTATGGTTATTCAAGAACAAGACAATTCCGAGGAAGATTCTCTACAACAAAATAAAGTTTTTAAGGAACATCTCCTCAAAACTAGAACACTAAAAATGAAAAACAGAAAGAACCAATAAACTCAACTCCTATCATAGAGCAACAACCAGTATCTACTTCTACACCTCCTTTTCCAGAAATATTACAAGTTGATAAAGGGGTAGAAAAGCATATTATGTTGCCTAATTATGATTTTCTAGATGAATTGAAAAATGTCTGTATCAAAATCCCTTTGTTACAAGCCATTAAGGAGATTCCAATTCTAGCTAAAACAATAAAAGAGTTGAGCATGAAGAAACCAGGAAGAAAAACAAAAGAAGTAAAAAGAATTCACCTAGCAGGAAAAATAACAGACATAATGATGGGAAAAATTTCCATACAAAAATATGTAGATCCAAGAAGTCTAGTTGTAAAAATACATATCAATGGAGTTGAAATCCCAAATACACTGATTGACTTAGGAGTAGCAATAAACATCATGAGCAAGCAAACCATGGAACAACTCAAACTTCCTAATCTTCTTTATACACCTACATTACTGCAATTGGTAGATAGATCTGTAATCAAAACAGATGGTGTCTTAGAATATATTTCAGTATCCTTAGACTCTTGGGAGTACCCTATTGATTTTATGATCCTAACTCCAAAGAGTAATCTAGGAGGACATCCACTTATATTAGGAAGACCTTGGTTGGCTACAACATATGCTTTCATTAGCTGTAGATCTGGTGATATGTATATCTCTGACGGTAATTCAATTAAGAAATTCACTTTATATCCTCCAGCAAGAACAATCACGAAAATAGATGACAAAGAATGGATTGATGATGAAAATTATTTTCAGCCTCTCTTTACTATTTCAACCATTAGTGAAGATAGTCAAATCTTGAATACAATGGAAAATTTTGAATCATCTCCAGAATATGAACATGATCAGTTTCAAGAAAAATCTAATATTGAATATTTTTCATCTAGGCAGATGTCTCTTTATTCTATGGAAGAATTTGGTAGCTCTACAGTTGAAATATTTCCAGGGAAAACATTGAACATAAACACTAACTTGGAAAAATTACAATAGGAAAAGCTAATCAAAACTTTACAACAACATTTTTCTACATATGCATGGGAATATACTGACATGAAAGGAATTAGTCCTAAGACTTGTATACATCACATCTACATTGAGGAAAATTGTAAACCTATCAGACAACCTCAAAGAAGGATGAATCCAAATCTTAGGGAAATTGTGAAAGAAGAGTTGCAAAAATTGCTGAATGTAAATTTTATCTACCCAATTTCAGATAGTCAGTGGGTTTCTCCTCTAGTGATTGTGCCTAAAAGAATGGTAAATGGAGGGTATGTATTGATTATCGAGAATTGAATAAAGCTACCCTGAAAGATCATTTTCCTTTGCCCTTTATAGATCAAGTGTTAGATACATTAGTAGGTAAAAAGTACTTCTCATTCTTGGATGGTTTTAGTGGTTACAATCAAATTCAGGTAGCACCTGAAGATCAAGATAAAACCACATTCACCTGCCCATGGGGAACTTATGCCTACCAAGTACTCCCTTTTGGATTATGCAATGCACCTGCAACATTTCAAAGAGTAGTACTAGGAATTTTTTCTGATCTAATACATGATTGTGTAGAGGTATATATGGATGACTTTACAGTTTATGGGAATACATTTGAGGAAGCATTAGAAAATTTGGAAAAAGTTCTTAAAAGATGTAAGGAAGCAAACCTTTCACTAAGCCATGAAAAATGTTTTATGATGTTTATAGAAGCAATTGTTTTAGGATATCACATTTCAAGAGATGGAATTAAGGTTGATAAATCTAAAGTTGAAGTCATCTCTAAATTATCAATTCCAAGTTGTCAAAAGGATGTTAGAATTTTTCTAGGATTCACAGGATATTATAGAAGGTTTATAGAAAATTTCACTAAACTAGCATCACCACTCTTCAAATTGCTCACCAAGGATTGTGAATTCAATTGGAATTCTGATTGCCAGTTGGCATTTGAGACTTTTAAAGCACAAATTTCTGAGTCACCCATCTTAAGAGGTCCAAATTGAAAACTACCTTTTCATATTTCAACAAATGCTTTAGATACAGCTTTGGGAGCTGTATTAGGACAAAAATATTTGATCCCTTATGCCATCTACTACACAAGAAAGAATTTGACTCCCACTGAGTTAAATTACACTGTAACTGAAAAGGAATTCTTAGTTGTTGTTCATGCTATCAACAAGTTCAGACATTATATAATAGGCTATGAAACCTTTGTTCATACAGATCACTCTGCAATTAGATACTTAATGAATAAACCGATTACTAATGGCAGAGTTACAAGATGGTTATTACTCCTGCAAGAGTTCAACATCATTGTTTTAGATAGATCTGGAAAGAAAAATACAATTGTTGATTTCTTGTCTAGAATTCAAAATATCAAAGATAACACTCCAATTGAAGATAAATTTCCTGATGAATATCTTTTTGCAGTAACTACTCAAACTCCTTGGTTTGTAGATATTGCTAATTACTTAGTCACAGGAAAATTACCTTCACATCTATTTCCTAAGGAGAAAAGAAAAACCATTCAAACAAGTGCAAATTACTCATGGATTACTAATATATTGTATAAAATAGGTCCATCTCTCATGATAAGAATATGTGTTCGAGAAGATGAAATGCCTGAAATTCTTAAGGCATGCCATGATGAAACTGGTGGTGGACACTTCGTTGACAAAAGGATAGCCTATAAAATTCTTCATTTAGGATATTATTGGCCTTCCATCTTTAGAGATGCCAAAGAATATGTCAAAAGGTGTGACAGCTATCAAAGGATGGGGAAACCTGCTTCCTAAGATGAAATGCCACTACAAACATAGATACTCATTGAACCTTTTGAAAAATGGGCCTTGGATTTTGTTGGACCAATTAATCCTCCATTGAAACAAAAGAAGTATATTTTGGTATGCACTAATTATGTCACTAAATGGGTAGACGCTAAAGCATTACCTTTTTCTAATGATAAATCTATAGTTAATTTTGTTTTTGAGGACATCTTCACTCGTTTCAGTGTTCCAAGAGAAATACTGACAGATCAAGGATCTCAATTTACATCTAAAATGGTGGAAAGACTTGTATAAGAATAAAAGATAAAACATAGGAAGTCTAATCCTTACCATCCACAAGAAAACGGTCAAGTTGAATCTACCAATAAGGTGATTGAAGGAATTCTCACTAAGGCTGTATATCTACATAGAAGAGATTGGGCAGAAAGGCTTCCTGAAGCCTTATGGGCCTACAAAACCACATGGAGGAACACAACAGGACATACTCCCTATGAGCTTGTTTATGGAAAGAAAGTCTTGTTCCCTATAGAGTTTCAAATCAGAACCTTCAAGATGGCAGTCCTATTGGGACTGGATTTATCAGAAGCACAAAAAGATATATTGGAGCAACTTAATGAGCTTGATGAAATCAGGCAGGATGTAGTTCAAAGAACTAGTCTAGTCCAACAATAAAGGGATAAATGGCATGATAAGTATATCAAGGAGAAGAAGTTTCAAGCAAGAGATTGGGCACTTTTGTTCAATTCAAAATTCAAAGGTTTTCAAGGGAAGTTTCTGACTCATGGCTTGGGCCATATGATATTGAAGAAGTCTTTAATAATGGAGCAATAAGAATAAGGACAATAGATGAGGGAAAGGTACCTATTATTGTAAATTGTCATCGGTTAAAGATATATCATAAGCCAATTTCAAGGGAGGATTTTGTTAGAATTTTTCAAGATAACACTAAGATGAAGTTGGTGAAGAAGAATTCTTCTTCCCCACTAACTTAGTTTTCCTGTACAGATATCTATATATATATATATAACATAAAAAAAAAATATAATAAAATGTATAATTCTGAAAACCAATTGTTCATTGGCTTACTTATATAGGAAATACAGGGTGAAAATCAGAGATTTCTGACATCCTATATTTCCTATTTCTCTTTCAGTAATAAGTAGTGAAATAAAGTTACATTCATTTGCAGTGCCTAATCTACAAATTCATTTCATCTCACTTCACTTTCATTTCCTTTCACTGTTATATTCCATTTCCTTTCATTACACTCCATTTTCATTTTATTTCACATCCATGTTCCATAGCCATATTCCATCTTTGTCATATTCTGCAGCTAACTCCGTTCTGCAACCAGTTTGATTTTGCAGCCATAACTCCATTCGGTAGCTCTGTTCCAAATAAATGTTGATTGCAAGGAATTGAAGAATCTTTTCTTTGAAGACTGATATGATAAGAAGGGTATCTATGGATCAACATCAAAGAAAGACAAAAAACAAGAAGGTTAAGTTCCAAGAGGTAAAAGTGAAAAAATTTATTTTAAAATAGTAAGGTTAGAACATAGAATATGTATAATATGGGCATTCATATGTCTCCATGACAAATCATCATTTCATTTGATTCCTATCTCTATCGTATTGCATATCTGCTATACCATCCGTCTTTGGTCACATAACGGTCCATAATTAACTCCTTCTTTGTTTTTAATGGTCATGATTACGACATGACATATTTGTCCACGTCTCTCCAAAACCTTTACCATCTACTTATTTCATGCAAACCCACGGTTCTTTTCACCATATTCGCAGTCAAACCATTTCATAAACCAGGAGGGGTAATTCTAAAGGTTAAGGAATTTTGCGACGCAGAAGACATGGGACTCATTTTCAGGTTAGAACCGGTAGGAGAAAAATATATGGAAGGATACCCACAACTCAAGGAAATGCCGCAGAACGCTGGATGGCTCAAAGTCATCAAAAAATTTGATGGTTTTCATAACGAGATCACAAAATCTATTGCTAGATCTTTTGATGGTACAGAAGTAGAAATTAGAGATATTAAGTTTGCAATAACAGA
The DNA here is from genome assembly GCA_031772625.1 of Pinus tabuliformis. Classification (NCBI taxonomy): domain Eukaryota; kingdom Viridiplantae; phylum Streptophyta; class Pinopsida; order Pinales; family Pinaceae; genus Pinus; species Pinus tabuliformis. Next base: position 1,063,481,265 of record CM062805.1, on the reverse strand, counting down.
ATCCTTCATAACAAAGGCTACAGAACTTCCAAGACATGGTGAAAGATGGTTCAAAAACAAGGAATTCCACAGTGAATCATGGAAAGTAATCCTCAGGAACCTAGGTATGGATGTCTCTGTTTTTAGAAAAGGAATTCCCATTTCAGCTCTTAAAAGTAAATGGAGAAGCATGCTTTTGATATTACAGAAATTTATCACCTGTGAGGGGAGATTCGGGTGCATGTATGTCTACCATATACGTTTATTGATGAATTTTCTAGAAAATGGAGAAATCAATCTTCCTTTCTTCTTGCTAAATAGTTTAAGAAGGATGGCTTCAAATGTGCAAAAGAAAATAGAATTCATAGACACAACCATGTGCCATCATGGGTTGATAAAGATACCAATTGAGTGTCATTTAAAAGGCATAGGAGATACCTAGGAGGATTTCCTCATTAGAAATCATTTTCAATAAGCACCAAAGTCACCCAAAGAAGATAATGTTAGAAAAATAAGAAGAAAGAATATTGGTATAGTCATTGAAGACAAACCTCAGTCTTCATCACAGAAAGATGATGAAAAATTAATATCTGAAGAATTAACAGAAATCAAGAAACAAATCAGAGCAAGAGGAAAAATAAGAAAAGAGAAAAAGGTCATAGAGAAAGAGAATGTAAGTCAACTACAACCTAGAATAAGCTCTAGACTCTGAGGGTTGGCAGAGAAAACACCGTCAAAAGGGACAGAGTTCATAAACTTAGAAGAGGAAACCCTAGAAACTTCTCCTTTTAACATCCCTTATGCATACAGTCCTCAAAATTCTCCTGACCATGATTTTGAAGGTAGCCCAAGCAGAAGATCTCTAGGCATAGAACTAGTACAACAATAAATATATGATTATATAGAATCAGGAAGTCCTCTTCCCAAAGAGGCAAACTTTGGTAGTGGATTGGCTGAGCCCTAAATTAACTTAAGGATCACTTTTTTGCCTGATCAGCAAGAAGGACGATCTGATGTCTCTTTTCCATTGGTGAATGAAAATCATATTTTAAAGCCATTGGAGATTGAGAGAAGGTAACTGGACCTAGTTGAACCAGTCGGAACCACCATTCCAAATGGAAAAGGAGCTGCTTTAAGGTCTGGACCAGGTGGTCATCCCCCATGTTGTTGCAGTGATTTTCGAGGCTTCAACATGAGGAAACCCAGAATGAAAGTCACTTCAAAGAAGAGAAAAAGAAGAAAATTGGATGTACTAGCAAAAGTGTTTGAGCAAATGCATTAGAGAAGAAAAATTCACATTTTTGGAAAATTGCATGAGGACATGCAATGATTTTGTAGTGGGGGTATGTTGAACCTCAGAATTACCTTCCCCTTGAAATTAGTTCTTGCCTTTTTCTCTTGATTTCTCACAAGAATACAGATCCAATCAATGATAAATGCTAGATTTTGTCTTAGGAAAGCATTACAATGATCACCATATGATATTTCCATGTTCTTGCTATTTTAATAGATTTTTGCAAATTAGCTACAGAACGCACCTTATTTTTTAGATAACTGTGGGTTTCGTAGCTATCTCATGGTTTGGCAGGTTATAGGTGTTAAATGAAGAACTGGGCCACATGGGCATCTCCAGAATCATCTCTACATGGATTCTAGTTCAGATGGACAGAAAAGCATGCCTAAAGTCATAGTCAAAGGTGGAGTCAAATACATTATCTAGTAGTAGTGGGACTCTTGATATTTCGTAGTTGATCAAGAGTCTAATGATTCTGTTGAAGAGTTAATGCAGAGTAAGCCACTTGTAGCTGATAAGGAGTTGAGGAGTTAATGCATATCAGGTCACCTGTAGCTGTTCAGAAGTTTAACAGTCTCATTATGTTATGAAACCAGCTCAAGAAAAGATAGAAAAGATAGATCAACAACTTAGAAGTCAACCTCTTCGAGGGGGCAACCTCCTTTACATTACATAAATGAACAATTCTTGGATGATACAAATGAAAAGACCTCCTTTCTATATATAGGAGTCTAAGGGGTCATAATAATAATCAGAGCCGACATAACAATAATAATGTAAGGGCACAATAATAACAATAGTGGGCTTCTATGGGGCACAATAGTAACAATATGGGCACTACATGGGTACACCAATATAATAAGTGGGTTGTACTAATAACAATAAGGGATTACACTAGTAGTATAGGGGCCTAACATGCCCCTCTCCTTGAAAAAGCGTTGTCCTCAACGCTTGAGTAGTTCTTGATGCTTCTGTATAAAATTCTTGTCCTCCCATGTGGAATCTTCAACGGGTAAGTTCTTCCACTTGATGAGATACTCTGAAATTGATCGATTTCGTAGCTGTGGGGTTCTTGTTTCTGTGATTGCTCCAGGTTCCAATATGATTTTTCCTTCCTCTTTAATTTCTGGCAATATTGTTTGAATTGGGATCTTTTGCAACTTTTGAATAAGTGGCCATACTTCTTCGTCCTTCTTCCATTCATCCCTTGCTTCGTTTATCCAATCTGGTTGGATAATAGAAATAGCACAAAAAAATGCTTCCACATCCTCATCCTTGAAGAGTCTTCCCATTCGGTAAGGTCGCCATTTTTTAAGTGCATGTAGTATTGCCAACATTTCCTTCTCATAAATAGCTTGCTTGAGATGTAGCATTAAAAATACCCAATCACCTACATCAAAACATTTTTCACTACAATGTTGATCTACCTGTTGTTTCGTTTGATTTTGCACCGAAGTTGCGTTATCCTTTAAAAGTTGGAGAACTTGTTGTTGATGCTCGATGTGATCTTTCAATGCTTGAACCTTTTTCTTCTTGATATGTCCTTCTATCTCTAGAGTTTGAGGAGTGGTAATTTCTTCCAATCCTTTACAAGATATGGTCGGATTCATTTCTTGATGCTCGATGTGATCTTTCACTTCTTGAACATTTTTCTTTTTGATATGTCCTTCTATCTTGATAGTTTGAGGAGTGGTAATTTTGACCAATGAATTACAAGATATGGTTGGATTCATTTATTCTTTCTCAATGTGATCTTTCACTTCTTGCACCTTTTTCTTCTCTATATGTCCTTCTATCTTGAGAGTTTGAGGAGCGGTAATTCTTGCCAATGCTTTACAAGATATCGTCTGATTCATTTCTTCTTTCTCTGGGGTGGGGTCCTAGCGTATATCTTCTTCTTTTGATGTTTTTTGATCCTTTTCTTCCTCCTCTTTATATTCTATGTAAAATAATTTCTTCTCAGCACACTTATGACCTTTAGTGCATTTTCTATCACAACTGTAACAAAGCCGTTTTTCTCTTTTTTCTTCTAATTGTTGTGGTGTAAACCTTGTAGGTTGTGGAAGGCTAGGAGAAACAACACTTCCATATTTATAGTTGTGAGGGGTATGCTTTCCGATTTCCATAATTTTTCTTTCCACTATGTCACAAAGCCCTTTTACTCTTTCCAATTGTTGTGGTGTTGCTCTAAAGAAGGTGCTGCTCTTTCTATCCTCATAATGTGCTATCATTTCCTCCGTGAAAATTGACCACGTAACAAGTTGTTTACGAGCACAAAGCCCTTCATACCATAAAAATTGATCCGGTTCTAAATATGAAGATGCAATACATACCTTTTGTAACAGTGGTACACCATGTAGATCAAAATATTGCTCCATTTGAAGTATCCAATTTACCGGATCCTTGCCATCAAACTTCCTCATCTTGCTTTTTCTTGATTTTAGGAGCTCGATCTTGAAACGACTGTAACTCTATACTTTCAGATCTTTAAGTTCTTAAATTGTGATATGTAGTAACTCTCTGTGTCTTCTTTCCAATGCCACTAGTTTGATCCAAATTGGATTCTCCAAGAAAGAGTTATGCACAAACTCCCAAGATGACCTGATTATAGACCTTTCCAGAAGAGCGCACTCGTATGAAGTGCCACGTATCATTGTTTTGACCTTTGGCTCTAAAAAATATATACAAGAAACTACAGTCCATCCTCTTTCTGTACCTTCTTACGAAATTTCAATCTGATGCTTAGAGAGAAAGTTATGACGATTTTCCCTAGGTCACCTGTTTGGAATGTAATTCAGGAGTCTGCAAAATGCCAAGTTCCTCAGATCATATCTACGCAAATATAATGCGAAAAGCTTTCAAATTCGGACCCAAGATTCAACGCGAATTATTCTCAAATGGGTTTTTTTTTAGCTTCTGAAACATCACAGAAAAAAAGTTATAGCGAAAATTCCACGATGACCTGTTTGGAGCAGCGAAACCTTAGAATCCAAAGCTCCGATACCAAATGTTATGAAATCAGCTCAAGAAAAGATAGAAAAGATAGATCAACGGCTTAGAATTTAGCCTCTTCGAGGGGGAAACCTCCTTTACATTACATAAATGAACAATTCTTGGATGATACAAATGAAAAGACCTCCTTTTTATATATAGGAGTCTAAGGGGTCAAAACATAATCAGAGCCGACATAACAATAATAATGTAAGGGCACAATAATAATAATAGTGGGCTTCTATGGGGCACAATAGTAACAATATGGACACTACATGGGCACACCAATATAATAAGTGGGTTGTACTAATAACAATAAGGGATTACACTAGTAGTATAGGGGCCTAACACATTACAATTCGAATTAAGCCATTTGTAGCATGTCTTTCTATAAATAGTCATGATAGATTCAGATCAAGCCACCTGTAACAAGATTTTCTCTTAGACAATTATGTTGTTTTTCTATAAATATCGGTTAAATGAGACCGAGAAGTAGTTAGAAGCTAGAAGGGATTACAGGCTTTTGTTAAAAACTATGTTCAGACTTCGTTTTGTTGATAATACAAACTCTGTTTTGTCAATGGTGGTTTAAAAGTGCATCTTTAATTAGCTGTTATCCAACCACATCAGTTGCAGAGGGCCCCTACACTAAAGAAGGTTTTTTTTCGCTTGTTTTCATTTTAATTTCTACTACTCTGTTTTTTCTGCAAGTCCATTTTCTTTAGTTTTGTTTCATTTCAGTTTGTAACCAATAGTGTGAGGATAAAAATCACAACTATGCAAGTCTTATTTTTTTGAGATATTGTATGAGAAATGACTGAATGAAAAATGAAGAAATGAGAATACACAGTTGTTTAGCTTCTTACTATTTTGATTACTCATTTTCTTAGTATAGAACTATCAATTATCTGTATTAATATATGTTCTCAAAACCATTTCAAAATAATGACAATTCTAACTTAATTGGTTGAATATCTAATTCATGCAGTGATTGAGCTTACTCAACATATTGTTAGTTTTACAATATGTCATCTTTTCTTTTATTTTTTCAGGTCATTACTTAGTTGCATCACTTGACATTCCAAAAAATCATTTCAAGGAGATTGATTCTATCATGTTCCAAAATTGAATGGTTGAATGGCTAAATGAATGAAATTATTGGATTACCTTCTGCATCAATATTACTTTTGGTTGTAGGAATTAGATCCATGGATTAGGACTAAATGGTAGATAAGATAGATACTCTGTTTCTCTTATTAGGTCCTAACTAGTTAAAAATTATTCTTAGTCCATTTTTAGGAGATTAGACTAACTTAGGAACCTATCCTTCTTTTTGAAACTCTTTAGATCCATGTAAATCTGTCATAGATTGTATATTATTAGACAATAGAGAACAAAAACCCCCAAAATAAACATAAAAATACAAAACAACGAAGTAAGAGAAAAGTTAACTAAGCACATATAGTGCATCACACTTCATTAGTCTACAAAACTCGATTGATAATTCATGCAAGAAATTTAGGACACTAAATTGACTAGACACCAAGTGTGGATTAATTCATTTGTTCTTGAGCAGTAGGTCTGATAGTTTTTGACCCGTTATATCTCTTGTCAATTTCAGTGGTGAAAGATTCCACCCTAGTTGATATTCCCTTATTATCTCTCTATTTGGGCATAATGGTCTCTGGCTGGTTAGCGAATTTTTTTGGATATTGGTCTCTTGTATTTTTCTGGGCACAAGATTTTTGTTAAAGGTGAATGAATTCAGAGGATAGTGAGAGATAACTTAGTTCTATTTGGCATACACCTCTCTTGAGGGAAGCATCAAAGTTTTTGAGTCCTTAATATATTGTTTTTGGCAAAGCACTTACCTTAGGCAGTGGATTCGTTTCTGGCACCTGGAGTAGCGAAACTCTTTACTTTATTTGGTTTTTGCATGCACAGTTAAAAGGAGCACTTCCCTAGTTATTAATTCTCAGCCTTAGCTAAGGAAGCATGTTTGCATATCTCATATCATATTTAGTAGAGGCAGACTTTAATTGTCTTGTTTGTCCATGAAAGGAAGGTGCATTAGGATTAGGAGTTAAGAAAGTTGAGACATTTTTGTACATGTTTCTAGATTCATTGTACCTTCTAGACTAAAGGAAAATTGAATAGTAGTGTTTGAAATTTTTAGTTATTTCCTGTTTCAAAGAGTAATAAATAGTGATGTGATTTGAGTTTCAAATCTGTGTACTTACTGTTAGTTTCTTCAGTGGCATGTGCTTCCCTATTCATAACAAGGGGATTTTCTACAGTATCTAGCCTCCAAAGCTTCCTTAATGCAAACTAAATATCAAATCATGCCCTCATAATCCAAAGCATCTAAGGCATCACCCTAGAGAAGCTCCAAAGTAGACCAATGAGCTTTGACAGGCCAACACCAACCCCATGTCACCATACATGTGTTGACATCACTGCTACAAAAATTATTCTGAAGTGTTGCATCCTACACCAATTCCTAAGATGGATGCCTAAAGGGGTTCTAGAACAAGGCTCAACCTTCATTGCCACATTAAGACTTTTCAAAGGGACCAGTCCCTTTAAACCATACCAATTTTTACACTTTCACAATTTGGCCCTGTTCCTATCAATTTTATATTTTGTATTGAAAATTCAGTCCTATTTTACCTATTTATTAAATTTAGGAACAATTATAGGTCAGCTCTAGCAAAATGTCAACAAATTTGTGGGTTAGGTTGGCATTTCTCCAAATACTATCACAAATGTATATATAATCACACATTTTCCTTTTTAGATCTTGATTGGTTGAACAAAAAGGTTCGCTGCCTGTGCAATTTTGTCCCATACCTTCACATCAGCACTCATAGATAACAATCTTCTTAATTCTTCATCTGTGTGTACAGTAAGGTCCCTTTTGGATGCTATTTTTGATGGGGCAACCTCTAACAGTACACCTTTTACCACAGAGATGTTGTTGTTGGATAGAAATCTTGAGAGGAGTCTTACACCAAACATATAACTAGCTATTGTATATCACAATAATAAGCATTAACATATGAAGATGTGGCAGACCCTAAACTCCATGCATTCAATCCATTACTTTTTCTTTCATGGTAGATTTCGTTCTGCATAGTAGATGTGTTGTGGCACTTGATTGTGTTCACATAAAAAATTCTAAGGCCAAACTCGGATTCTCATGTGTCATGGAAATTCAACATATGCCTTGTTCACCTAAGAACTACTTGTAACTCATATTAGGGTACTCATGTATAATCTCAACTCATCCCACTTAACAAATTACTAAGACAAGGATCATCACATCAAACCTTGGTTTAAAACAATTAAGCAACACAATTTAAATCTTAACATGCGATAGCACCTGGCATGTCTTAGAATTCCTTGGCACTATGTGGCATGCGTTAACATCCCCTACATTCCTTGGCATGCTATGACACTCCTTAGCACACCCTGGCACTTCCTGACATGCCTTGGTAGTTTAGCATATCTTGGCATTGCATAGCATATAACCTTGTCACTCCCTCCTTAACACACCTAGAACTCATTGAAACTCCCTCTCACAGACTCTTATTCATTCATTTCCATGCATTTTTACCTAGTGATTCCTTATGTTTCCTTGACACCCCTTAACACTTCCCAGCTCACCCTAGCACTTGACACATCTTGGCCTACCACCTTAAGACTTTAGCATTCCTTGGCACTGCATAGTATACCTTGTCACTCTCTCCTTAGCACACATAGAGATCACTCACACACTTGGTCACAAAATATTATTCATTCATTTCCATGCATGTTTACCTAGTTCTCCCTTGTGTTTCCCTAGCACTCCTTATCACTCATTGACACGTGTTGTTACACCCTAGCACCTATGACATCTTGGAATGTTGCCCTAACCTCTAGCATGCCTTAACACTGCCTCGCATACCTTGTCAATTTGTCCTTAGCACACTTGGAACTCATTGAAAATTCTAATCACAAGTTCTTATTTGTTCGTTTCCATTCATTTTGATATAGTTCTCCCTTGTGTTTCCCTGTCACTCCTAGCTAACACTTCCTTGCACGCGTTGGCACATCTTAGGTGCATGTCGCCCTAGAACTCTAGCATTCCTTAGCATTGCCAAGCATGCCTTGTAACTCCTCCTTAACAAACTTGGAACTCACTGACACTCCATGCCACACACTCTTATTCCTTCATTTCCATGCATTATGACCTAGTGCTCCCTTGTGTTTCCCTAGCACTCCCTAGCACTCCCTGGCACACATTAGCACACCATGGCACTTGTCACATCTTAGTAGGCTTCTCATGTCCAATATTAACTCATCCCACTTAACAAGTTAGCAAGTCAAGGCTCACATCCAACCGTGCACATAAAACAACTAAGCAACATAGTTTACATCTTCACATGCCATAACATTTGGCACGTATAATAATCCATTGGCACTACATGGCACAAATGATCATCTCTACATTCCTTGGCATGATTTTCCACTCCCTAATAGACCCTACCACTCCCTAACATGCCCTGACACTTTAGCATGCCTTGGCATTGCCTAGCATATAACCTTGTCACTCCCTCCTTAACACAATTGGAACTTTCTGACACTCCCTATCACACACTCTTATCCATTCATTTCCATGCAATTTTAACTAGTTCTCCCTTGTGTTCTCGTGGCACTCCCTGACACACATTGGCACACCGTAGGACTTGGCACATATAGGCATGCCACCCTAGCACTCTAGCATTCCTTGGAACTACCTAGCATACCTTGTCACTCCATCCTTATCACACCTAGAATTCGCTGACAATCCCTATCACACACTCTTATTCATTCATTTCCATGCATTTGAAACTAGTGCTCCCTTGTTTTTCCCTGACACTCCATAACTCTCCCTGGCATGCATTGGCACACCTTAGCACCTAGCACATCTTGTCATGTTTCCCTGGCCTCTAGAATTCCTTAGCATTGCCTAGCATACCTTGTCACTCCCTCCTTAGCACACCCTGAAATCACTGACACTTCCTGTCAAGAAATCTTAATCATTCATTTGCATGCATTATTTTCACCTAGTGCTCCCTTGTGTTTCCTTAATGCTCCCTAACACTTCCTAGAACTGTTTGGCACACCTTGGCACCTAACACCTATTGGTTGCATGTCGCTCTAGCATGCTAGAATGACTTAGCACTGCTTAGCATACCATGTCACTCCCCTCTTACCACACTTGGAACTCATTGACACTCCCTGTCACACACTCTTATTCATTCATTTCTATGCATTTTGACCTAATGCTCCCTTGTGTTTCCCTAGCACTCACTAACACTCAACACACATTAGCACACCTAACTGCAATGAGTTTCACTAATAGTCAATCCAAAAACCCTTATTGAGTCTAACTAGTTACTTGTTATTCACTAAGATATTGGGATTAAGTTTATTGTATAGTGTTCAGTGTGAAAATATTACTAGGTGTTTTTATCACATTACCTGGAAGGTGGCTAAGCCACAAGAATGATGGTAAGGTTCCTGAATCTTGGATTGTAAAACTAACCAACAAATATATGAATATAATATATTTGGGAAATTGTAGTTCTCTAAAGAGATTCATGGTAGTGATTTTCCCATTGGGCTAGACCCAAGAACTCAATTGTTAATTAGATGCATAGAAGTAGTAGTTTGATGTTGTAAATGTCAAATGTACAATTCAACAACATGATGGAGGCTTTCCTCTGACATTAGAATTCAGTTTGTTATCTTCATGGTACAAACCCCACGATGTCCAAGTGTGACACCCTCCTTGCAACAACACCCTTCGAGTAGTTACCCAATGACTTCCTTGCTTTTGATTGCCCTCTCCTCATCTTGTTCACTCTCGGTTCCTTCTCCCTTACTCTCCTCTCACTGTGCTCTTTTGCTTCCTATTCTCCTTATCCTAATTTCTCTTCTCTCTCTACTTCTCACTCCATCCTTCTAGTTAGTTAGGGCTTGGCTAGTTGGATTTTCCCTTTCCTACCATTTTTCCTCCCATTTTCTCCCCATCTGCCATTTTCCCTCTTCCTAGGTCTGTTCTAGAATCGACAAGGTGTGAGGGAGGAGAAAAATCCATTCATGTGTGCTAATAGGTTACAAAATATATCCCTGCCCTCATTGACTACATCAAGGCATGTAAATATTATGCTTGTGAGTGTCTGTGAGTCTCTTCTTAGGTCTTGGGTCGAATTAGTTTTACTCTTTCAACTATATGAGTCGAGCTATATTCTCTTTAACCCTCCCATTAATAGAGTTCCTTATACTTGTATCATGCCCCTGGTATAGAGACATATGTGTAGGTTATTATGGTATATGTTGAACTTTCATTATTACCCTCACCTTGAAGTCATTGAGGTTCCATCTAACTCCCCCTAGTTAATACAAGGTTCATTGAGTTAGAAACATTGCCATCAATAATTATAAGTGGTTACCTTAAGGAAGGACCATTGGTTGAAGCCTCATCAATGGAGATTGGGTTTATGGTTAGGGTTTTGATTCAGTTAGACACTATTCACTATTATATTTGTGGGTATAGAGTAATTATGATCTTCCCCATGTACACAAGGATAACTGAGAAGTGTTTCCCATAATCATGCAACTGGAACTTCAACATGTACATCAGCGCAACCACAAAATATTTATCATATTTATACAATGCAAGGTGATAGAAAAATATTTACTTTATATACATGAATGTACTAAGATCAAGACCACTAGCATCATATCTACATATTTACCACAAGACAAGGGTCATTACAACCCCTTAAAAATAACCAGCCACTTCAGGCCCTTGAACTTATAGATAATCAAATATTTTCAATTTGTTACAATAATAAGTCCATTATGCACACTCCTCATCTTAGAGTTGGGTAGAGAGGGAGAATACTTGATTGATGCCAACCTTGTAAATGAAAAACTTTGCCTACTCATTAGTTGGACTCTCCACCACTACTTGACACCACTAACACACACCAAATGTCCAAGATACCCATAATATGTGCCATACACCCAAGGGCTTAGACTACACCTCCATAAAATGTACCTTCAACTTTAGATGTCCCAAAATAGTAATATCCTAAACCTAGCCTATTTGTTAGATTTTTCTTTCTCCTTAACTAACATTTGTTTTTAACTATTTAATCCACATACCATATACTCTCTCTTGCTTGCACCCACCTAGTATACAAGAACACTTATGTTTTTAATAAAACCAAGTTAAGAGGGCATGTTTCTTTCTTACACTTAAATGTTTTCAATAAAACCAAGTTAAGAGCAAGTGTTTCCTTTCCAAATTCCAAAAGTTTAACATGTCTATCTCTATAAACTAACAACAAAATCATTGCATAAAAAGGTAAGCTTAAAATTAAATTAAAATTAGATTATATTATTATGCTAAATACACCAAATATGGAAAAAATATTTTCAAACACAACCATAAAAAAAAAGTGTTAGTTTATCAAATACAACTACAAACTTATTAATCCAACCTATATCCATCTTAACCTAGATCTATCAAGCATCGATAGGGATCCAATCTCTCGATGTGAAAACCTCATTTTTGGTGCTTGATAGATCCAAGTTAAGATGGATCTAGGATGGTTATATAATACTATATAATACTATATAATATCTATATTTTTTATCTATGTGTCTCTTTCTTATTCCCACTCTCTATCTCACCCCGAAACATACACACTCTCTCTCCATATCTATCTCTCTCTCCCTCCCTCTTCCTTTCTGCCTCTCTCTCTTCCCTCTATCTCTCCTCTCTCCATTGCTCCCTTGTCACTCCCTCTCTCTCTACCTTTGTCCCTCTATGTCTTTCTTCTTCCTTCCCTCTCTCCCCCCCTCCAACTTCATTTGTCTCTCCTCTCTCTTAGTCCTCTCTCTCCCTTTCTCTCTCACCTCCCTCTGTCCCCCCCATCACTTTTTCTCTCTCCCCCCTCCATCTATGTGCCTGCCTCTCTGTCTCTTTGCCTTCTCTCCCTATCTTTATCCCCACCTATTCTCTCTCTTCCCTCCTCTCTTCTCTCCTTCTCTCTCTATCCATATATCCCTTCTCACTCCCTCTCTCTCTCTCCACCTCTATCTCCCTATGCCTTAGTTCTTTCCTCCCTCTCTCTCCCCCTCTCTCTTCTTCTCTCTATCCCCTCTATCTCTTCCTACATCCTTCTCTCTGTCTCCCCCCATCACTCTCTCTCTCTCTCTCTCTCTCTCTCTCTCTCTCTCTCTCTCCACCCTCCATATTTGTCACTATCTCCCTCCCCTCTCTTCCCTTCACTTTTCTTGCTATCATCACTTGGATCCTTAGTTAAGATAGATCTATGTCGGTTCTTACTAATATTTGTATTATATAAATTCACATTTTTAAATACAAAAGTATTCTCATTTTTAATTTTATTAAAACCTTAATTTAATTTATATGGGAATAATTTTAGTAGTCTTGAGGATAGAGGGTTTATATATATCTCAAAACTAATTACAACCCTTTTCCTATTAGCTTCAAATAAAAAATGTTATAAAATTAAATAAAGTTAAAATATTTTTATTGTGAAATAAGTTATGGTTTTTGGGCATGTGGTATTGATAAGCCATGGTATTGGCCCATGGTGTAACAAAGCCTATTTACAAGTTAATAATATCCATGGTAAAGTGGGGGTTAATATTAATGGTTAAGCATCCTGTCATATTGTTATAAAATATTTAGATTGTGAAATAAGATATGATTTATTAAATTAACTTCTTTACTAAGTATGGTTATGCCCCTAGTCCTGTCCATATAACCATTTCCCTGTCAATTTTAGCCATTAGTTATTTTAACCGTTACCTGATCTAGAATTATAGCCGTTGGAGGTTCCGCTTTCACTATTTAACATGCAAAGCTGGATCTGATTTTTCAACTTGTCTTGATGATGAACCACACTGGTTGGTTCGAAACGCGTCGACAAAAGAAATATCATGTGATTTACGCCGAAAAATTCTCTCAAACAAGATATGATTTTTTGACATGTGGTATTGATAAGCCATGGTATTAGCCCATGCTATTGTAACAAATCCTATTCACAAGTTCCTAATATCAATGACAAAGCATGGGTGAATATCTGACCTGAAAATCACTTATGTGTGATCTCAGTTAATTAATGTAGGTATTACAGACTCATGTGCTGGGATATGCCTATGTTATTTTAAGCAATGGATCGATAAGATTGCGAAATACACAGGCAATTAGAAAAAAGTAAGAGAAACACAACAAGCAAATGCAAAACACAACAATTTAATAAGGAGTTCACCCAATCCTCCTGGGCTACATCTCCTGGTCCAGCTTTCAGTGGTGGCCTTCTTTATTATGTCTTTAAGCAGAGCTTTTACAATGAGGAGCTCAATTTGAGTCTCATGTAATAGATGGTGCTTAGTAGGGTGGTACTTGGATTCCCCAAGCCACTAGAGTGCATAGACTCCCCCTTACCAAGTCTCGACCTCAACTGGTCTTAATGGGATGAGTCTAATTTGGTACTCAGTTCCCGACAGATATCCTCACAGGGATCGCTTGAACCTCTCTAGCCCTCTCGGTTCTGTCTACTCGATGCAGCCTTAACTCTGTAGGTCAGCTTGACTTCTCTGTTCTCTGCTTCTTGCTTCACTCTCTCCAATGTATCCTTTGTTTCCCCTATGTTCTCTGTCTATTCGTGGCTTAAAACCAATATGTCCCTTGATTGTTCACTTCCTCTTCTGTCTCTTCGGATCGCCTACCTCTGTCCACTGGAATTCCCTACTTCTATGTTATCGCCACTGTGTAATGTCTCACAGAGAGGTGACCACTTGTCTCCTTACGAACTGGGCACCAGCTCTTTCCTCAAATGGTCGTTATTTCGGTTACTCAGTGAAATGATTCATCCACCAACTCAACGGTCAAATCGGACCCCAAATTTCATATGCTCAGTCTATTCTTCTGTCAAATCCAGTCTCCCATCAGGTGCAATCTCCGCCATTAGATTTGGGGCCTCCGGATCCTACGGTCATTGCTTTTATTGCACAGGTGAATTGCTCGACCGTTAGCCCGCGATGAGAGTGGTTTTTCTCTCTCATCCGCTGGACATGCATCATTCAATATATGGCATCACTTGGTCCTCTATCAAACCCGCTTACTACCTGAAATGCTTCTGATATTCCGTTGGTATGAGTGCGGGACCCGCCTGTCAGTTTCAGCTCTTTTCCCATGGTTTTCCAGTTTTCCCTTGTGACTGAGAGCTCGGGGCTTTTCCTTCTCAAGGGTTTTTTCCAGCGATGCATCATTAGCACTTTGCACTAATCGCGCATCAGAAACAACCTCCATTTCTGGGTTTGAGCTTCCCAACTACCATTTTTGCGCCATGCACAGTCCCCATGGGCCAACGGTTAGCCCACTTTGACCGAAGGTCCTTGTTGCTCCATGCTGGCTGAAAATTACCATTATCTAGAGGTTATTTCCTGATAGCTCATTGTTCACAAGGTTTTGGAGTCTTGCTTAATTTGAAACAGTCATAGAACTCTGATAATATTCAAGGATCCAATTCAGATCACAGCCTTCCCACTGAAAAAGCTTTTGGACCACCAAAAGTTGGTTTTCAAGCATCGACTAAGTGAGGATACAATTTTCTCACCTATCCAATCTCTATCCATTTTGCACTGCTTGGATTTGAACCCCTGAGCCCAATTCTAAGGTACTCAACATCTCCCCTCTGCGTCGTTCTCACCTTCCTCTCTAGAACTGTGTCTTCCTGGAATTCATTAAGATATTTAGGTAGCAGGTCATTAATAGAAGGCAATTGACTTTGTTCTTTAGGATCTTCAATTAACGAAGGTTCAAATAATCTCAAGCTATCTACATTTACGACTGAGTAGATGTGCATGTAAGCTAGTAGATCAAGGTGAAAAGCATTCTCACCAATTTTCTCAAGTATCTTGAAAGGTCCATACCTAATAGGCTTTAGCTTTTTACCTTCACCTTGCATTCTCTCCTTGCTGATATACAGCCAGACTTGATCACCAACTTGGAAACTATGCTCCATCTGATGCTTGTCATGCCTTGCCTTGTATTTGGCTTGGCTCTTTTCCAGCTATTCCTGTACTGCCTGGTGGATCTCTTGGATTTGTTCAATGAACCTAGTTTCCTTGTCCACATCACTGTGTCCCTCAACTGTTGTGTCATTACCAAAGACAAAATCCAAGGGAGACCTTGGTTTGAAACCAAAACAAGTCTCAAAAAGAGATCTCTATGTGGAAGAATGTTTGGATCGGTTGTAAGCATGCTGCACATAACACAACTGTTCATCCCAAAGCTTAGGATGCTTGCTGCAATATCCCTTGAGTAACTGGATCACTGTCATGTTGACTACTTATGTCTGACCATCGGTTTGTGGATTGAAAGTTGTGCTTTTCTTCAGTTTGGTGTCCATCAGTTCCCACAGACATGACCAAAACTTTCCCACAAATCGGGTGTCTCGATCAGATACAATGGAAGTGGGTAATCCAAAATGAACCCATACATGTTGAAAGAACAGTTTTGCAGTTTGTTCAGCTGTAATCTGTTTATTACAAGGTATCAAAATACACATTTTGCTGAACATATCCACAACAACATACAAATAATCATGAACTTTCCTAGATTTAGGCAGTCCTCCAACAAAGTCCATGGAAACACTTTCCCAAGGATGAGAAGGAACTAGTAGTGGAGTGTACAAGCCTAGTTTTCTATTGTTGGGCTTGCTTTTAGCACACAGTGTACACCCTCTTACATATATAGAAACTGTCTCATTCATTTTTGGCCAATAACAAAATCTTTGCAGCTGTGCAACTGTTTTACTTACCCCATAGTGACCTGATATCAAAGAAGTGTGTGCTTCTCGAATTATCTTTACTCGTTCAGTTTGTGGAATGCATAACTTCCCACAATGATATAAGAGTTGGTCCTAATATGATAATCTAATTATTCTACTCGTTTGCCTTGACTTAAAGTTGCATATACATCTTTGAAATCTATATCTTGAGCATATTGTTCAATGTATCTCTCATGTAACACAGAATTATGCTTAAGTATAGTAGATGCATTTATAATAGGTCTAGATAACACATCTGCAACTTTATTGTGTATACCCTTTTTATATCTGATGACTAAATGAATTGTTGTAGAAAACCCATCCATCTATAGTGTCTTGATTGTTGCAACTTAGTTTGGAAGTGTAGATGTTGAAGTGGTTGATGATCAGTATGTATAACTGTCTCTTTGCCCATTAAGTAATTCCACTTTTTCACACTCTGTACTAATGCATACAATTCTTTATCATATGTAGGATAGTTAACTACTGCAGAAATAAATGTCTCAGAATGATAACATATGGGTTTACCGTGCTGTGTCAACACTGCTCCCATGGCATAGTCACTGGCATCCATTTGGATCTCAAACGGTCTTTGAAGATCAGGCAGTGCTAGTACTGGTGCTGTACTAATCTTTTCTTTCAAGGTGTCAAAGGCTTTCTGTGGTTTTCCTTCCCACTAAAACACCTTGTTCAATCCTGTTAAAGCATGTAATGGAGCTGCAATTAAGGAAAAGTTAGAAATGAACTTTCTCCAATATTGTGTTGCTCCTAACTTCTATAGCAGATTTTGGTTTAGGCCAGTTTATAATGACTACCACCTTAGAGGGATCTATCTTCAATTCACCACCCCCTACTATATGTCCCAAATAATTCAAAGATGTTTTACCAAATTCACATTTTGAGAGTTTAACATAAAGTTTTTCCCTTTTGAAAACATCTAGTGTCTGCTTAACATGCTTTAAATGTCCTTCCCATGTTTTGCTAAATATTAGAATGTCATCCAGATACACAATAAAAAAATCATCAAGAAAAGGTCTGAGTACATCATTCATTATTCTCATGAAAGTAGTAGGAGCATTAGATAAGCCAAAAGGCATAACCGGCCACTCATACAATCCCTGCTTTGTTTTGAAAGCAATCTTCCATGCATCTTGTTCTGTAACTCTGACCTGATGATATCCACTATACAAGTCTAACTTGGAAAAATAAATAGCTTCTTTCAATTGATCTAAAAGATCATATATGTGAGGAAGAGGATAACGAATTTTTATTGTTATCTCATTTAGTGCTCAGTAATCAATGCACATTCTCCACAAGCCATCTTTATTTCTCACCAAAACGATTGGAGATCCACGTGGTGATGTGCTAGGTCTGATGAACCCCTTCTTGAGCAACTCCTGCACCTACTTCTTGATTTCTTCATTCTCTAAAGTGGACAACCTATACATTCCAATGTTAGGCAATGGAGCATGTTGCTGCAAATTAATTTCATGCACTATTTCCTTTTTGGGCAGTAGACCTTTAGGTTCTTGAAACAAGATATCATACTCTGAAACAATTTTTTCTAAATCAGCTTGTTGTTTAGCATCACAACCCTCAAATACATTCGTTTTATCAAGTTTCTTTTCCTTTACAACCATTAGTAAAAATTGTTTGCATGAATTTATCATTCGTTTCATCTGCCCTGAGTTTATGAGAGTATAGTTATTCTTGAGCTTATGAGCTCTTTCAAAGTATTCAATTCCATCTTTAATGAGTAGATACTTGTTCTTAGCTCTATAGAAAATAGCTTTTCTGTCATACAAGTAAGGACTTCCTAAAACAATTCCACATATATCCAAAGGAATTATGTCTAACTCAACCTCATCTACAAATGCTGACCCAAAAGAAAACTTAAGTTTGCATTGTCTAGTCACTTGTAGTTGTGCTTTGTCACTTAACCATCCTAATGGGTATGGTTTCTTGTGAGCTGTAGTCAGTAATCCCAACTTCTTTACAATCTCTTCAGAAATTAAATTTACTTGTGAGCCACTATCAAACAAAGTATCAATATTTTGATGTTTGGAAATAACTCGAATATGGAAAAGCTCATGTCTTTTTCTCTCATTTTCTTCATCAATAGTAGATTGTGCAGAATTAATATTAGATGCTTCATAATTCTTACCTTTTATACCTGTGGCTGCATTGTTTGTTTCATCTCCTGAGTCCGACCCCAAATCTTTCTAAATAGTTGTAGCAGTCTTCTTCTTCTTGCCCCCAAACTTCTTAGGTCTCAGCTCCGGATGCAGAATCCAACAATGCTCATCATCATGCCCATCCTTCTTACAATGAGTGCATGAAGACTTGATTTTCTGTGCAGTGTTGGCCTTCCTTGCTTTCCATTTCTGTTTTCTTTTCTCCTTATTCTTGCTTGTAGTGGGTCGGGATGATCCCCCAACTTTTGGGTTTCCATTCTTTCCTCTAGCTTTTAGATGTGTAGCTTGAACAGATACCTCATCTATACTAGTGGGATTAAACATGAGGATAGTGTGCCTCATTTAGCTATTTAGGCCATCGATATACTTCAACAGAGTCTCAAGTGAGTCTAATGAGATTCCTATAATCAATTCTCTCTTCCTAAATTCTTGTGTGTAACCTTGTACACTTTGCCCTTTCAATTGTCAAAGAGTTTGCCAGCTCATCATGGCTTGCTGCATGTAGGCCAGTGGATAGAACTATTTTTTTATTGCATAAACAAATTCACTCTAGACAGAAATGGTCTTACCATGTCTCTTCATGTCAGCTTGGGTCCTGCCTTCCCACCAAACTAAGGAAATGCCTCCAAGGCATAGGCTGGCCAGTTGAATCTTGCTCTTGTCTGAATCAATACTTTGCACTCTGCAATAAACATCAATTTGTCTAATCCAATTGTCTAGCTTTTCTGCATTCAAATCTCCATCATATATTGGTAAATGAAACATAACATCTATTTTAATGAAGGATGTCTTCTTTTTATGTTCAGGGCTATTAGGAGGTGTGAGAAAGCTTTCTTCTTTCCCTTTTCATTTTGAGTGCTCATGGAGGAGAGACTCTTCTTCTCCTTTATCTTGTTTGGAGCCTGATGAATCTTCATCCTTATGTTTTCTAAAATCCTTATACATTTCCTCTACCATGGACCTTATGGCCAGGAAACTATCTATAAATTGAGGGTCTGGCCCCACAGAACCTTCCTCCGACATTGTCTTCTGAGGATAGACTCTTCCAATTTCAGGATTAGTTTCGACCAACTCTCCTTCTCCTAATTTGAGCTTTGATCTAGTTAGCATTCAACAGCTAAATCTAGCACAAGCTTGTCTAACCTTAACAGCCTAAAGCTTTGATACCACTTGATCTGAAAATCACTTATGTGTGATCTCAGTTAATTAATGTAGGTATTACAGACTCATGCGCTAGGATATGCCTATGTTATTTTAAGCAACAAATTGATAATATTGCGAAATACATAGGCAATTGGAAAACAGTAAGAGAAACACAACAAGCAAATGCAAAACACAACAATTTAATAAGGAGTTCACCCAATCCTCCTGGGCTACGTCTCCTGGTCCAGCTTTCAGTGGTGGCCTTCTTTTTTTGTGTCTTTAAGCAAATTTTTTACAATGAGGAGCTCAATTTGAGTCTCCTATAACAGATGATGCTTAGTAGGGTGGTACTTGGATTCCCCAAGCCACTAGAGTGCACAGACTCCCCCTTACCAAGTCTCGACCTCAACTGGTCTTAATGGGATGAGTCCAATTTGGTACTTAGTTCCTGACATATATCCTCACAGGGATCGCTTGAACCTCTCAAGCCCTCTCGGTTCTGTCTACTCGATGCTGCCTTAACTCTGCAGGTTAGCTCAACTTCTCTATTCTCTACTTCTTGCTTTACTCTCTCTGTTGTCTCCTATGTCTCCCATGTGTTCTCTGTCTATTCATGGCTTAGCGCCAGTCTGTCCCTTGATTGTTCACTTCCTCTTCCATCTCTTCGGATCGCCTACCTCTGTCTGCTAGAATTCCCTGCTTCTGTGTCATCGCCACTGTGTAACATCTCATAGAAAGGTGGCCACTTGTCTCCTTACAAACTGGGCGCCAACTCTTTCCTCGAACGGTCGTTATTTCGATTACTTGGTTAAATGATTCATTCACCAGCTCAGCAGTCAAATCGGACCCCAAATTTCATATGCCTCAGCCTATTCTTCTGTCAAATCCGGTCTCCCATCGGGTGCATTCTCCATCGTTAGATCTGGGGCCTCCAGATCCTACGGTCATCGCTTTTATTGCACGAGTGACTTGCTCGACCGTTAGCCCGTGATGAAAGTGGTTTTTCTCTCTCATCTTCCGAACACACGTCATTCAATATATGGCATCGCTCGGTCCTCTGCCAAATCCACTTACCACCTGAAATGCCTATGATATTCTGTCGGTTTGAGCGCGGGACCCGCCTGTTAGTTTCAACGCTTTTCCCATGGTTTTCCGGTTTCCCTTGTGACCGAGCGCTCGGGGCTTTTCCTTCTCGAGGGGTTTTGCCCAGTGAGCGCATCAGAAACAGCCTCTGTTTCTGGGTTTGAGCTTCCCAACTACCATTTTTGTGCCATGCACAGTCCCCATGGGCCAACGGTCAGCGCGCTTTGACCAAAGGTCCTTGTTGCTCCGTGCTGGCTACAAATTACCATTATCTAGAGGTTATTTCTTGATAGCTCGTTGTTCACAAGGTTTTGGAGTCTGACATAATTTGAAACAATCATAGAACTCTGATAATCTTCAAGGATCCAATTTGGATCAATATCCATAACTAAGAATCTTGTCATATTCCTATAAAATATTTTGATTTTGAAATAAGTTGTGTTTTTTGGGCATGTGATATTGATAAGCCATGGTATTGGCCCATGGTATTGTAACAAATTCTATTTCCAAGTTAATAATATCCATGGTAAAGTGAAAATGAATATCCATGGTTAAGAATATTTTCATATTGTTATAAAATATTTTGATTCTAAAATAAGTTATGTTTTTAGAGCATGTGGTATTGGTAAGTCGTAGTATTGGCCCATAGTATTATAACAAAACCAATTTTTTACAAGTTAATAATATCCACGGTTAAGAATCTTATCATATTGTTATAAAATATTTTGGTTGTGAAATAAGTTATTGTTTTTGGGCTTGAGGTATTGATAGGCCATGGTATTAGCTCATGGTATTGTAACAAAACCTATTCACGAGTTAATAAAAAAATCAAAATATAAAAAACTGAATTTTATTATTTTTATTATTAATTAAGCCAACATTTAGATTTTTGCACTCATCCCCATACTTTTGACTTTTATTATTATTATTACTAGTATTATTTAACTAAGCCCATATTTAGAATTATTTACATACTTACATTACACCTACACATCTACTCTATACTCTATAAATATTGTATTTATTGTTTTTTTAGGGAGGGAAATTTTAACATTTTTGAAAAAATTCAGCCTTAATTTTGATGTAACAAAGCCCTCCCAATTCCAATCTTCATTTACGTTTTAAAACAAGTAGTATATTTTCACTTTTCATAGGGCGGGAGGGAAAACAAGATTGAAGAGCGTTGTGAATTAAATTTTCACTTTTCATAAGGCAGAGGGAAAACTAGTAGCATATTTTCACTTTTCATAGGTAGGAGGGAAAACGAGATTGAAGAGTTACCAGTAGCAGACTAATATCGAACCCCACCATTGGATCTTCAATCCATTAATGGCGCTGAGGTATGTTTCATTTCTAGTTGTAAATTAAGGTTTTACCAGTCGCAGACTGATATCAAACCCCACCATTGGATCTTCAATCCATTAATTGTGCCCAGGTATTTTTCATTTCTAACCTCATTGCATTTCCACCCCACTTTTAGTCTTCTTCCACAGAGGGAGGAGTACACACACCTTAGATCTCTAACCCCACCATTGGATATTCAATCCATTAATGGTGCCCAAGTACATATCATTTCTAACCTCATTGCATTTCCACCCCACTTTTAGTCTTCTTCCACACAGGGAGGAGTACACACACCTCAGATCTCTGGTTCAAAATTCACTGTTTTTTTCAGCCTTGCTTTTAAGTTTAAGATTAGCATATTTTGACTTTTCACAGGGCAGGAGGGAAAACGAGATTGAAGAGAGTTGTAAATTAAGGTTTTACCAGTAGCAAATTGATATCTAACCCCACCATTGGATCTTCAATACATTAATGGTGCCCTAGGTATGTTTCATTTATAACCTTGCTTCATTTCCACCCCATTTTTAGTCTTCTTCCACACAGGGAGGAGTACACACACCTCAGATCTCTGGTTCAAAATTCACTATTTCTTTTCATCCTTGCTTTTGAGTTTATGCTTTAATCACTGTGCCACACTTTTTCATTGTTTGTAGGGATGGCATTGGCATTTGATGACTTTGGGAATCCATTTATTATAATAAAGAAGCAGGGTAGAAGAACAAAATGAGAGGATTATAAGTTCAAAATTTCTAACATTGTGGTCACCAGGGCTGTTATGAGAATACTTCACACCTCACTGGACTCCAATAGAATAAAAATGAAGCTCTAAAACCCCGAATACTACACACCTCACTGGACTCCAATGGAATAAAAATGAAGCTCTAGAACCCATGCGATGTTGTCATCATCACTAAGCTCCTATTCCTTTTATTCATTCTCTATTTTTGGATCAGTGAAACCTCCCTTAAATTATGAAAATTAGTAGAATTTATTGTAAAACTTGTATGATTCATAACTGAAAATTACATAAATTTTCTGTAAAGACTACAATAATCCATTAAATTATGAAAATTAGTATAATTTACTCTAAAACTTATATGATTCATAACTAGAGATTACTTAAATTTTATGTAAAGACTGAAATAAGCCAATACTCTGTGATCTACTCACTCTTTCTCACAAACTCTAAGGCCCATTGAGCTAGATTCTCTAATGTGCATTAAGGGAATTTCAGCCCCTAGATTTGTATATGCCATATTCCATCATGTTGGTTCCATTTATAGGTGCATGTCGATTTTCGTTGTGGGTAGTTCTCTTATTTTATAGGAGTTAGATTTTTAGGGCCTGCATGTCAAACATAACTACATGGTATTGGTCCATGCATGTAATATACCCAATAACTTCTGTGCACTTTAAGGATGTGGTACTTCAGTTTACCACCCAAATTTACACAAAAACTGAACCCAAATTCACACAAATTTATGAAGTAACTGAACTGAATAATTCACACAAAAAGTGAACCCAAATTCACACAAATTTACAAAGTAACTAAACTAAATTGTTTCTGTTATTAACTATTTACTATTGACATGCATGAAACTATAGATTTATGCAACCTAAATACACACAACCATTCCATTAATCACGAATCCATAAATCACAAATGCAGCTAACACAAGTAGGGAAACCTAAAAATTAATTCAACAATGAAATAAACCATAAAAAATTAGTAATAATTCAATACAATTCATATATACATTTAGGAATACTTATCTATCTGGAATTGTTCAACAATTAGTTGCAGAAGAGGGAAGTAAGATCACAACCATATAACCGAAGATCAATCACAGTTCATATTTTACTTGATCACTCGCTTCATCATTGACATTAGCACTATTTCACTTGATCACATGATCCATTGTTAGTAAGATCTTTCTTTGACAATATAACACACATAAGGGCATGTAGGCATATTGTCTTACTGTCCATAAGCATACCTGAAATATAATCTCTTCATGACTATAATTGATGGCCTTTACTATATTGGAGCATCTGTATTTTTCCTTCTTTTATGGTTTGTCTCTATACAGTTGATTTATTGGGTGTACACTGTATGCATCTCAAAATTTCTCTTTAGGAAATCCTATTTTTATTCTTTCCAAGAAAAACTCTTTGGGGAATCCCAATGGATGTTTCCCCACATTCATGGATGGCATCCCTAGTAAACCCATTGGCATTGACTAGTGCACCTCACCCAAGGGATTTTGAACAAGGCACCAACGAGCACAAAACTAGCCAAATACCTAGTAACATTAATGACATTCGGTTGGGCTAACCCCTTGGGCTCAATAAATCATAATCAAGTACACTATTTCCCATATTAACATATTGATCCTATTTAACATTTTGTTAGCGTAACCATAACAATCCAAGTTTGTTCCTAATTTTATTTTGGTTTTTAATTCCTTTTTTGGTGTGGTGAAAACTTTATGTAAGTGTATAGA
Source organism: Pinus tabuliformis (assembly GCA_031772625.1). NCBI lineage: Eukaryota > Viridiplantae > Streptophyta > Pinopsida > Pinales > Pinaceae > Pinus > Pinus tabuliformis. The sequence goes on along the minus strand of CM062805.1, from coordinate 1,063,456,829 downwards.
TGTTTATTTTTGTCAGAGTATATGTTGAAAAGTAGATTCTCTCTTACATTCTACCTTGTTTTTTATGTATTGAAGGAGTTCAGTTTCATTAGTTGTGACCAAAGAATTGTGTCATGCATGTATACAAGGACTCTTGTATCACTATTTACAAACTGAACATTGTCCTTAAAGAAGCAAAGTAGATCCTTAATGCTACATGTTTTCATCTCAGGGAACTTCCAATCCTAATAAATGAGGTGAAACTTAAGTGTTTCCAGAATCCAAATCTCAGGTTTTGTGAATTCACTCATATATGGTCTCGGAAAAGCAAAGTGACATTTAATTATTTCCAAATCTTAAGTTCTGTGAATTCACTCATATTTGGTGTTGGAATCTTTTGAGCAAACGGGAAGAATTTATTTTAGTTGCATTCAAATTTTCCAAAAATAATACTAACTTTCTCCTTGACTAAAATTCTCCCTAAAATGGCTTTGGGATTGAAAATTTTGTAAATATTTTTAGGGAAACAACCCAAAATGCTTTTTCCAGATTAGAGTTTTATAACACTAGGTACTAAAATAGTCTTCTATTTTTTGTTGCAAATGTCTGATAGAGTATTCCTACAAATTGATCAGAAAATTAGGTAGATGCAGTGTACATACTAAATAATTTTGAATGAATAATCACTTAACATAAATGATATATTAGGTTCCATAAATATATAACTTAGAAGCATGAACTGAAGGATAAATCTTAAAAAGATTGACATATTCTTAATTGAGTTGAATGAGGCCAGGAATAACTTTGACTAGAGGGTGCTGAAAATGGAAGAATTTTGTTATGGTTGGGTAGATTTAGAACTAAAAATCAACAGTTTTATTGCTTGCATAACTTGGGAAGATTTTTGTATCTCAAGTCTCAACCTTATTGAATAGTATGATTTATGCATTGCAATGTTGATATATGATGTGATACCACTTGCTAGTAATGTAAACACTTTGGATGAAAATTTAGTTGTGAATTTTACTTGCAAAAGATATAAGTGAAAATATACATTAATTCTCCCTTGTGTAGAATTTTCTTGAAATTCTGCTACTGCTTGAATGAATCAATCTGAAACTAATTATTGCACCAAGACAAAAAATATTTCTACCAATTTGTAGTGGAATAGAACAAAAATAAAACATAGTCACTATAGCAAAAAAAACAAAATTTTCTAGGGAACCCAACTAGGAAAACCCTCTGCTAGTTGTAGAAATTTAAAATACTATCCATATTAGAATCTAAGACACCTTCTTCAAGACCAGGTTCATCGATGCTTATTGATTTTCATATTAATTTTCATAAGCATTAGCATTGTTGTTCGTCAAATCAGAGTAGCTAGAAAGTGTCTCTTTGATTTCAAAAAGCAGATCAAGATCAACTTCATCCAAGAATCCCCTAGAAGGCTCATCAGTAGCAAGAAGGAAGGTCTTTTTTTATTTTACTTCATCACATGTATCCATCATAATCATTGATTTTTCTTCATTTCTTTCACAATCATTTTCAATGTTAGATGCAAAAGGTAATTTAGTATGATATAATCCTTAGCTAACCAACCTCAGACATATTGTTGGTTAATTTATGTTGTTTGAAGTTTATTGAGTTTGAGTTTTATCATGAAACTACTAGAAGTGTACTAGAATGGGTGAGTTGATTATCTTGATAACAATGTTATGGTTTGATCTAGTCCTTGAAAGGAACTTATAGTTAATGGTGAAAATTTCACATTCCTTTCATTTTTTTATTTTCACATATAACAAATATCTTTATGTTATAGCCTCTAGCTAGATATATATAGTAACTGCCACTCAGAAGTTGGATGCCATCATTTTGGACCTTGAGCTTACTCAACTTACCTTTTTTTGAGTTGAAAATGTCATTAGATATCATTATATCATTTATTGTAGAGCATGAATCCAATTTAGCTTTGTTTCAGTTTAAATTGTAATTAGATCTTGCTATATCATCTTTTGTAGAGAATGAATCCAATTTCTCACAGTCCATTTGATTGAGGTATAACAAAGCTACTTTAATTCATTAAACTTACTTTTCATATTCTATTTGCTGATTGTGATTCTATAGGCCACATTTGCATTGGAAAAGGGGCATATTTAATGAAGTGTGGAATGAGAGGGAAGCTTCAGTTATGTCCTTTCAAACTTCCTAAGGTATGTAATAATTTTTTTTTTAAATTCTCCATAGAATGTTGTGATTTAACTTTTTCTTTTGATAATGGATTATTTATGTAATCTCCCCTCTCTTACACACAACCAGAGTTCAGACATACATGGTTTTTTGGGATATGTGGACAATGGACAGATTTACGCTAAACATTTATCTAGAAATTTACACTGTATAAGATCAAGCATTTACAATTGAATATTTCCTTACCACTAAATTAGAGTTGAAGACTCGGACTCCTATTTGTCAGGCATATACCTCACTTTTAAATCAATGTATTGCTGACTTTGTATAGACCTTCCATGGGAGGGAGAAGAGTGATCACTACCATTGCTTAATCTTTCTGCAGACCAAGTAAAGATTCCAAATGTGTATAAACTAGTGGCTCCTTAGAGAATCCCAAGAGTGGCTCTATTGTGGCAACAAGAAATTCGTTTATTTTGAGTTCTTCATTAGTGCATTGATAGTATATTGTTTATTCCATACAATACCTCAACAGTGTATGATCAAATTAAAGTTAAGCTTGTCATAATATTTTGACTTACCCTCTTTTAGAGGGAAACTAGAGTGTGTGACAAGCTTTCACATCACAATTGTACCATGGAAAGTTTACTTGGGACAAGTTTTGTGGATCTAAGCAGCAAGATACCTGTTGGAATTCAAGAGGCAACAATATTGCAAAGTGGGAAAGAGTTTTCACAGTTAACCTGGCTTTCACATTATGGTTGGAGTCAGTTTGTTAGCAAGATGTTGGATACCCCAACTTCCTTTTTATGATTGAGTGCAATATTGAATCCTTCGACATATTCCTCACTCAATTGTCATTAAGTGATGGGTTTTCTCAGAAGTGCTTCACAGCTATAAACTTTACTAGAGTTGTTCTTGAGTCTTTGGAGGTGGTTAGCTTTTCAAAGCACACACGTACAAGAAGAGGAGAAATAATATGCCTGGCTAATTTGAAGTTATCTACCTGTGAATAGGGTTTTCCCATTCATAAACCTGACGACTCGCTCTACTTCTTTCTAGTGAACAACTTTGGGACTTGCCATGAATCGTGAGACAATTCCAACCCCATAACTATAAATTTCTTATTTAAATCTATACCCAATATATTAGAATATGCACAAGGAGAACTCCATTCTTGTTTCGAAAGAACCTGCAATCGACTTGTACCATGCTATTTAATATTTTTTGTATTTATTTGCATCCTTGGTCTGTGACATAAAGATGCAACAGGCTACCTTGCATTTTCTATACTAACGCTCCTAAAAAATAATAAAGTATGCCAAAATCTATCATTTCAAATGATGTATGTAGCTTACCTTTTGGTTTTTCAATTATTGAAGTTGTTATTTATATTGATGAGATCTTATACAACCGATACCACAATGACAATATATCTTATAGTTTTATTCGTGTTTCTTTGAAGGTGTTTCTCCTTTAGTAGAGCAACAATACATTGAAGTTCCCATTTAGGGGAGAAGTGTACCCAGTAGCAACCTTGGCCTGATTGCAGATGGGTTGAATGCACATTAGTCTCTATCTATTGTTTTGAAGGTTTTTCTCCCTCAACAATACTTCATCTTAGTAGATCCTTTCGGTCTGCACCTTTAGTAGATGCATGTAGCCATGGGACACATGTTGTAGATTATATTTTTCCTATGAGGTTGTAGCAGGGATGAAAGAAGTGCATCGATTTTAGGCATCTTGTGGTTGTTGTATGAAAGCATGTTTGTTTAGTGTTTCCCAAACTTAGATGCAACCATATTTAGTATAATTTTATAGTTTGACTTAGATGCTCACTTTTCTTAATTTAGGTGTTTTTCTTAGTTGTGTTTTATGCACAGATTTATCTTTAAGAAAAGCGTACAATAGAGAATGGTTCTATATTTTGAGCAGGGGACACAATTCTAGGTAGGAGGTACTCTATTCTAGGAAGATTTTTCCATGCAAGTTAGGTGCTTTATCCGAGAATCCCAAGAGGTGATATTGTAGCAATAAGAAATTCATTTATTATTTAATTTTTCGTTAGTGCATTGATAGTATATTGTTTATTCCATGAAATAGCTCAATAGTGTATGATCAAATTACAGTTAAGATTGTCATAATATTTTGACTTACCCTCTTTTAGAGGGAAACTAGAGCGTGTGTCAAGCTTGCATGTCAAAATTGTATCATGCAGAGTTTACTTGGCATGAGTTTTGTGGATCTAAGCAACCAGATACCTATTGGAATTCAAGAGGGAACAATACTACAAATTGGGAAAGAGGTTTCGCAGTTAACCTTCCTTTCACATTATGGTTGGGGTCAGTTTGTTGGCAAGATGCTGGATACCCCAACTTCCTTTTTATGACTGAGTGCAAGATTGAATCCTTTGACATATTCCTCACTCAATTGTCATTAAGCAATGGGTTTTCTCAGAAGTGATTTACATCTATAAACTTTAGTAGAGTTGTTATTGTTTCTTTGGATGTGGTTATCTTTTGAAAGCACACATGTATAAGAAAACGAGAAATAATATACCCAACTAATTTCAAGTCATCTTCCTACGAATAAGGTGTTCCCTTCCATAAACCTGACAACTCGCTATGCTTCTTTCCAGTGAACAAATTTGGGACTTTTCATGAATTGTGATACAATTTCAACCCCATAACTATTAGTTTCTTATTTAAAGTTATACCCAGTAGATTAGAGCCTTCACAAGGAGAATTCCATTCCCGTTTCAAAAGAACTTGCAATCGACTTATACCATACTAATTAATATTTTATGTATTTCTTCGCATCCTTGGCTTGTGACATAAAGACGCAACATGACACCTTGCATTTTCTATAATAAAACTCCTAAACAATAATAAAGTATGCCCAAATCTGTCATTTCAAATGATCTATGCATCTCACCTTTTTGTTTTTCAATTATTGAAGTTGTTACCTATATTGATGATATCATCGACAACTGAGGCCATAGTGACAATATCTGTTAGAGTTTTATCCATGTTGCATTATACATTGTAGTTTCCATTCAGCGGAGAAGTGTACTCAGTAGTAGCCTTGGTCTGTGTGCAAATGGGTTGAATTCATAATAGAATTTATCTATTGTTTTAAAGGTGTTTCTCCTTCAACAGTACTTCATCTCAGCAGAGCCTTTCAATCTACACCTTCAGTAGATGCACACAGCCTTGGGGTACATGCTATAGATTCCAGTTTTGTTGTGAGGTTATAGCAATGATGAAAGAATCGCATCGATTTTAGGCATCTTATTGTTGTTGTATGAAATCATGCTTGTGTACTGTTTCCAAAACTTATATAAAGCCATATTTATTATACTTTTATAGTTTTACATAGATGCTCACTTTTCTTAATTTAGGTGTTTTTCTTAGTACTATTTTATGGAGAAATTTATCTTTAAGAAAAGTGCACAGTAGTGAAGGGTTCTATATTTTGAGTAGGGAACACTCTTCTAGGTAGGAGGTACTCTATTCTAGGGAGCTTCTGTCATGCATGTTAGGCGCTTTATCCTAAATAGAGTTCCAAGTCCTTGCATCCTTGACAAAGTCCCTACCAGACAAGACATCGGTGGATAGAGTTCCAAGTCCCTAAATTTTCAAAAAACCTACTTGAGCCTAGCTATCTAGCCTAAAATCCTTCACATTCCAGTCATCTCTTGGTTGTGATTTCATAGAGAGAGCCCTCTCTAGTTTGGTAGGGCTAGCTACCAAACTAAAAGCTTGTTCCGTGGTTACCTCCATCGATCTCCTCATTAGCCTGGGACATTATGGAGGATAACAGAGGGCATGAAAACTAGGGAGTGCTAAGGTGTTCTAGTGAATGTAAGGTTCCCAACTCATGGAAAAATGCAATGCTAGTTGTGAGGTCATGACTGCCAAGGTGTGCTAGGGAATGTTAGGGCATGCTAAGATGTGCCAGAGAGTACGAAGACATGTCAAACAAGATAAGATGTGCCAAGTGCTAAGGCATGCCAAGATGTACAAGGGTTCCAAGTCCCTACCTCCTCTTCTTCCATATGCTATCCACTTATGACATTTCCTTTGCAATATTTGGTCCATTTGATAGTTATAGGTCATTTATATGTTATAAACGTCTTGAGAGTTTCACTTCTAATTGAGTATTCAACTGAACATATTGTTTCTCTTATACATAACTATTTTTTCCTCCACCCAATTTTCATAACTTCAATAACCATTAGGTAGGGACCTACAACTTTGATGTTGCTTTGCTTGTTTAGTAAAATATTGCCAAGACTTTAATTTATTGAAAGTTATAGAATTTACAATTTATGAAGTTTCAAGGTCTAATTTTTAAAAATATAATTCTTTAAAGGGTGTTAGCTCAATGGAAGAGCACCTGATTTACAAGTAGGAGGTTGGTGGTTCAATTCCATCATGCCCTAACATCCATATGGAATGGTGACGATCAATTTTTGGTGATGGAGGCTCTTTTGACCATCAATAATGAGCTTTGGTGACATTTTTTGACCCTCACCAAAAATATGAAATGGTGACAATCAACGAACACCACCATATATACGCATAAATAATGACGACCCTCAAAGGTCCATAACCATAAATAATTATTATTGATATGAAATGGTGACAGTTGTTGTTCGTCATTATAGCCATTATTCGTGACGGACCTTGAATGTCACCACAACACCTATACTTCTAGCAATGCAGTTTTTGGTGACGGTCAATGAACGTCACCATATATATGCACCAATAGTGGCAGTCATTAAAGATACATCACAATAAATCATTATTGTTCATATGAAATGGTGATGGTCACTCTCCGTCATTATAATCAATATTTGTGACGGACCTTGAATGTCACCATAACACCTATACTTTTGGCGATGCCACCTTTGGTGACGTTCAGTTTTTGGTGACCGAGGCTATGGTCCGTCACCATTGCTCATATGCAATGGTGACGGTCGCTATCCGTCATTATAAATCATTATTGGTGACGAAATTTGAATGTCACTACAACACCTATACTTTTTGTGACACCACCTTTGGTGACGTTCAGTTTTTGGTGACGGAGGCTATGGTCCATCACCATTTCTCATATGAAATGGTGATGATCGCTATCCATCATTATAAATCATTATTGGTGATGAACTTTTTATGTCACTACAACACCTATACTTTTGGTGACACTACCTTTGGTGACGTTCAGTTTTTGGTGATGAATTCTCTTTTGACCATCACCAATGAGCTTATGGTGACATTTTTCACCCCTCACCAATGTCCTTTTTTCTTGTAGTGTTTTTTCTTTGATCTCTTTGCAAAAGTGTGCTAGTCCCCACATTAGAGCCCCTCTATCAACGATTTCCAATCGGCAAAAGTATTTGATGCACAACATTTCAACTTCGCCGATTGCCAATTGTCGATCACCTTTTGTGCTAAGCCACTGGTCCTTTGGCTCTTCTCATGACTATAGGCTAACCCCCATATCAAAGCCCCTTAATCAGAGGTTTTCAATAGACGATTTAAATTTGATGCACAATCTGCCTCCAATTGCAATCACCGATCTCCAATATGTGAAATCATCACCGCCACGTGTCACCTTGTGAGTGGTGACGTGTCACCATTTTTTGGCCTCTTATGACCCTTGAAAATGCTGAAACAGCCTGCTATGTGTCCACCGTACTGCCACATCATGATGATGCCAACAACAACTTGGCCCTTATTAGAACCAATCGCTACCTGCCATGTGTCTTATGATCCAATCTATGTCTGCCATGTGTCCCTTATCGGATCCAATCTTTATCTGCCACACGTCCCTTTGGGAGGAGAGAGAAAAAGGCCTGAGCTTCTTTGGTTTTTCAAACAAATCCTTTGTTAACCTGTAATCAGCCCTGCCGACAATTTAACACTATCAACATATTATTGATGGTTTAATTTCATATCACAACATCACATATCAGAGCTTTGTTAAGTTCGAGACATTGAAACCACCAATTGTCGAACACTGATATGGCTGGACCTCCGACTTCCAATATGACCATGCACCTTCGATCATCGATATGTGATATCGACGATCGCTGATCGCTGACCTTGCTTCGATATTCACTGCTTTCTCTCTCTAAACCTCCGATATGCAGGATCCAAGACTCAACACTTAGCCTTTTCCTCTATTTTTTGGGTTTGAAGAATGAACTTGAACTTGCTCTAACTTTTTCTCCAAAAGTCAGTTTGGGGATTTCTATATACTGTTCAAAATCTGATTCAAAGAAATTTCCAATGAAGAGGGTCCGATGAAGACTTTGAGTCCTTATGATGCTTTGAAAATGACTTCAAACTTGTCTGATCATCTTCTCTTTGGATAGTTGAAAACACACCCACCATGATGATCTTTTACATGAAACTTGTAGCTACCATAGGAATCCTTCTGAACCATGCACTACAACACACATTTCTTACCAGTCTGGTTGACATCAATGCCAACCTTTACTCATGACAAGAAACTCATGATAACTGACTCCCTTAGGGACCTTAAATTTCAAATCAAGACTGATGGACCCCTTTTGACACACATATTTTCAATGATTTGAAAAATTTGAGGCCTTAGTACAAAGATAATTTAGATTATAATACATGATGAATTTATAGGCTAAACTTCACAAGCATATTCCCAAAATAAATAACTAGACAGACAGACTATGATTACCTATATTATAGGACCCTAACATTGGCTACAATGGGGATGGCATCCTCCTTGTGAGGTGTCAAGAACACCGTAGATCAGTAGCTTTCTCCCTTGGGAAATGTATTCATCATAAAAAATGAAAATTTAACTAACTAGATGACTTACATATAACAAAAAATCACTGAAACCTTAGGGCCTTCACTTCAACCTTCAAATTCCAATGATGGCCACTCATACTTGCAAATATGAACAATAATACCAAAATTCCCAAAGAAACTATTGGAAGTAGGCACAATACTAAAAAAGATTCCCAAACCATTGAGCTTATTTATGTACATACCAATCTACCCTAACAGCTGAGAACCAAATGCTTGATTCAAGAAATGTAAAACCTCCAATATAACCAATCAAAAAGTTGATCCAATACTTGGGCTCCTTGACTGTGTTTAAGCAGAATCAAAACTAGAACTTGTAAGGGCATTGGAAATTGATTGTAGGCTTGATCTTCATAGCAGAAACATAATCAGAACTCTGTAGTGAACAATTCCTCCATATAGACAGTTATGGGATCATGAAAGACATGAATTATTGCTTGATTTTCAAATTATTCTGCAAATTTATCATCATGCTTGGGTAGTTCATATATGCTTTATTTACCATCGTACAATTTTAGCTATGAGTCATTAGACCTATTCTCAAAACAATCCTCAACCTCAATATCAAAATGAATCACTAACACTTCTTGTTTCAGTTAACAAAGGTTCTCAAAGAAATGATTTTGACATTGAAAATTGTGGCCCTGAATTTGAACTTCTAAGTCCTGAAGATCTTTCTAAAAAATTTTAACAAACTTTGCTAAAAATTTGGTCTTGGCTTCAGAGCTACATTTGCATTTATTTAGATAAATATTAAAAAAAAATTGGGAAAGTCTCATCAATTTGATCATCATCAAAACTATCCCAATATTATTTGAAACCTTAAATAGAAATGGGGTCTTCCACATACCCTGTCATCTTGTTTATCATGAAACTCAATCAACATGTAGTGGTGTCTCCATGAGTGTTATGCAATATGGATTATTTGACAGTGGAGTCTTTGGATCAATTTGAAACTTCATTGGATTCGCCAGGTGAATGATTCAGCCTACATATGTCTGACTATCGTCCACCATCAACAATCAGATCTAAAACGTGATAGCCTTTTGCGGGGAAGATGAAACGTTTCGTTCCCTAGTATGGTCGCCAAAATGTTATCACTCCGCAATTTCCTTAGGCTAAGGAGAGAAACCCAGAAGTAACCAAAAATTACTTTTAAAGTTGGGATCTAGCACTTCCAGCTTCAGAGAGGGATATCTTTTTCTCATTTAATTTTTTTTTTTAAGATATTATGCTAGTTATGAAAGTTTGAGGTGGTTTTTTTCAAAAGTTTGATTGAAATATGCAGAGAAAGTCCATTGGGCATGGAGTCATGAAACTTTAGGTAATCAATCACAAAATGACAGAGAAGCTATAACATGGCAAGATAGGAAAACTTTTGGATCTTATAAAGTGTCTATGGAATTAAAAGGATGAATATGACTTAGGTTCAATTAAATATAGAGCATGCTGAGATGAATTCTATATTTAACATTAGACAAAAAACATTTAATATTTTTACAAGCTAGAGTAGAGTACACTTAAGAAAATTCGACCCTTAATCTTCTTGAAACAATAAAGAGAGAAAACATATGGAAAACTGAGAAAAGAAACAATTTCACATAAGAAATTACATCGCCAATTGATTGAAATGGGAATCTTGGAACAAAACTCTTTGTGTTACTCTAAATTTATCCCTTTCAGTATAATGCACAACTTACAACAATATACAGTGCCTTTCTACATACAATTTCCAACCTTTATTACATATTCGTAAATTTTTTATATAATGATTTACATAATAATATTGAAAAATAATAGTCATGACATAATTATAGAAATTGAGATATTTCAATATCTCCCAAATTCATGTATGCAAAGATAAACTAAAAAGAATACTTTATATGTCCTAGAATAGCTATAGGAAAATATGCTTATATTTAGGCAACACAAAAAATCTGGTCAATTGCTTCCCTTGAAAGTAGAATAGGTTCCCAACTATAGTTTAAGCATTTTATGCTATCATCAAAGGCCCTCTGCAACCATTCCTTCATTTTTCTTCATTTTTGCTGGAAAATTCTTAACCTTAACAACTGGAAATTATTTTTCTAGTATTGATCCTCTCTCTTGAAATATGGAGTGGTTGTAGTTGTTTTTGCAACCACTTGTGATTGTCCCTTCAAAATATCCATTCTCCTTTTCCTGTGATTCAATAGCTACCGAACCATATGCATGCGAACACCTCTGCATGATTTAACGAAGAAATTTTTGTTTTATTGTTTCATTCATCCTTATCGGAAAATATCGAACTATTTTCCATGGTGCCAAAATCCCCCTGATGCCTTATCGGGTCACCTATCAAACTAGTCAAAACCATAAAACATTGCGGAGTATAAACTCATGACTATGGAAAGGATTTTAAGTCATAAAACCAGTGAGCGACAACCGTAGGCTTATGTCACAAGTGCTTATCCAACAAGTTTCCCTTATGCCTCCTCTTAAAATTTATGGGATTATCTGCCCTCTGGTATCCTTATCTCCCAATGTTAAGTTATCATTCTACGTGTCTAGGAGCTGTGACTATAAGCTTAGTGTTCCGGGGCTAAAATCTTTAGTTGGGAACAAGGGGCCAATTATTTAAAATACTATCATGATGTTTGGTCCTCTAGAATAGAGATTTCAGGACTTGGTGGAAAAGGGGGCCAATTCTTTGGAATACTTCATTACAAACAGTCCCCATATGCAACACATGGGACCACAACATGTGCGCCTATACCTTTATAATATCATAACTTTTTAATTGGCGATTTCGTAATGTTGCATATGGTTGCACCCTCCAAGAATTGGGATCTCCAATATGTGATAGCCTTTGTTATCTGCCCCGACCTTTGTTTCTTTAATCTCTTTGAAAACGTGAGCTAGCCACCACATCAGAGCCCCTCTACTGGCGATTTCCAATCAGTGAATATACTTTTGTGCACAACATTTTAACTTCGTCAATTGCCAATCGTTGATCACCTTCTGTGCTAAGTCGTTGGCCCTTTGGCTCTTCCCGCGACTATAGGCCAGTCACCATATCGGAGCCTGATAATTGGAGGTTTTCAATGGATTATTTAAATTTAATGCACAATATTCCTCCACCTGTGATCATCGATCTCTGATATGTGGTGTCATCAGTACCATGTGTCACATTTTTTGGCCTCTTCCTACCCCTGAAAATGCTGAAACTGCCTGCCACATATCCACCGTATTGCCACATCATGATGACGCTAGCCACCACGTGGCGCTTATCTAAACCGATCGCTACCTGCCATGTGTACCTTATCGGATCCAATCTCTGTCTACCATTTGTCCCTTATCATATTGAGTCTTTATCCGCTACACATTCCTTTAGGAAGAGAGAGAAAAAGACCCAAGTTTCTTTGGTTTTTCAAACAAATCCTTTTTTAACCTGTAATAAGCCCTCCCAACACTTTAACACTAGTGAAATATTGCCGACGGTTTAATTTGATATCACAACATCACATATCAAAGTTTTGTTAAGGTCGACACATTGAAACTGCTGATCGTCGAATGACGATATGCTTAGACCCCTAACTACCGATATGACCATGCACATCCGATCAATGATATGTGATGTTGCCGATCGTTGATCGCTAACCTTGCTCTGACCTCTACTTCTTGCTCTCTCCAAACCTTTGATATGTGGGATCCAGGACTCAACACTTAGTCTTTTCCTTTATTTTCTGAGTTTGAAGAATGAACTTGAACTTGCTCTAACTTTTGCTCCAGAAGTCAGTTTGGGGAGTTCTATATACTGTTGAAAAGATGATTCAAAGCACTTACCAATGGAGAAGGTCTGATGAAGACTTTGATCCCTTTTTATTCTTGGAAAATGAATTCAAACTTCTCATGTCATTTTCTCTTTGGATAGTTGAAAACACACCCACCATGATGATATTTTACATGAAACTTGCAACTACCATAGGAATCCTTCTGAACCATCCACTACAGCACACATTTCTTGTGAGTCTCGTTGACATCAATGCCAACCTTTACTCATGACAAGACACTCATGATAACTCACTCCCTTAGGGACCTCATAGTTCAAATCAAAGACTAGTCAACCCCTTTTGACACACATATTTTCAGTGATTTGAGAAATTTTGGAACTTATTACAAAGATAATTTAGACTATAATACATGGTGAATTTATAGGCTAAAATTCATAAGAAGATTCCCAAACTAAATGAATGGAAATACATACTATGATTACCTATATTATAGGACCCTAACACAACAAATAGAGAAGGATACATAGTCTACATCTAATCATCCATCTTCCATGTAGCTTCATCGGGCCCAAAGTGCTTCCATTTCACTTTAATTTGCTTGATTGCTCGATTCTGAAGCATGGGAATGTTTCGCTGAAAAATGTACTAAGGTTCGGAATGAAATTTGCCTTCTGGTTCCACCTGCAATACAGTCCAATCATTCACATCATCAACATCCTTAACATACTTCTTAAGAAATGACACATGGAAAAAATCATGGACTTTCACTATCGAAGGCAGTGTAAGTTGATAATTTATCGGTTTAATCCTCTCAAGAATCTTGAAAGGCCCATAAAATTGAGGTGCAAACTTTACACATTATCCCATCCTCAAGGAGATATTCTTGGGTTTGTTGTGCAAGTACACATGTTCCCCAACCTAAAACTCCTTAAAAACCCTGTAATGATCTGCATAACTCTTTTGTCTATCCCGTGCTTCCTTTAAATTATCCTTAATAACCTACATTTCCTATTCTATTTCCGCCAGCATGTCCAGTCCTATCAACACCCTGTTAACTGCATGATCACTCCAAATGATCAGAGTATTATAACTCTACCCATAAAGTGCCTCAAATAGACTCATCCTTAGAGACTCCTAATACCCATTATTGTAAACGAACTCAACTAGTGGAAGATATTCTTCCCACTTTCATTGCTTATGCATCACATACATCCTCAACATGTTTTCCAGTATCTTTTTCACCCTCTTTGTCTATCCATCTATATGTGAATGATAAGTTTTACTGAAGGCCAACTCTATACCCAAACTTGCAAACAACTCTTTCCAAAACCTAGAAGTGAACTTTGCATCCTTGTTTGAAAAAGTATTCTTCAGAACACCTTGTAACCTCACTATAACTCTGATGAAGACCTGTGCTACATCATTAGCTAAATAAGTAGACTTCATTGGAATGAATTGAGATACCTTTGTCAACCTGCCAACCACAACCATGATGGAGTCATGCTGTCTATATGTCCTCAGTAAACCTGTAATGAAATCCATGGAAATGACCTCCCATTTCCACTCTTAAATTGGAATAGACTATAGTAGACCATGTGAATTCTTGCACTCTGCTTTTACCTATTGAAAATCAAAGCACCTAACCACAAATTGTCCTGCTTATTTCTTAAAATTCAGCTAATAGTAGAACTTATTCATCGTTTTCAATGTCTTGTGATATCTCGTTTGACTTCAATAAATTTTAGCATGGAATTCCTTCAAGATAAGCTTCTTGAGATCACTATTGTCTGACACATATATCCTGTCCCTAAATCTGACCAAACCATTTGTTGTGAGACAGTAGTCCACATCCTGATCACCTATACCCTAATATAACTTATGCATAATCTCCCTATACTTGTCATCATGTTGTCCTTCTTGCAAGATCTAATCTTGTAAATCTGTCCCATACGATCTCATAGCTTCTATGACTTCACCTCCACTCTTCTGCTAAGAGCATCTACAAACTTGTTCTCTTTACCTTTAATGTACCTAATATCGAAATAAAACTCAGTGATCATGGACAACCATCTAGCTTTTCTGGAATTCAAGTTCGGTTGGTCAAATAGATACCTCAATCCATTGTGATCGCTCATCAATACAAACCTCCTATTGAGAAGATAGTGTCTCCACATCTTCAATGCATGAACGCTTGTTGCCAACTCAAGATCATGTGTCAAATAATTCTTCTCCTGCTCATTCAGTTTCCTTGATTCATAGCACACTACCTATCCTTCCTATATCATGACTCCACCAAGTCCTCTCTTGCAAGTATCTGTGCATACCACAAACTCTTTGTCTGAATCTATAATCTTTAGAACTGGAGCATATGTCAACAATTGCTTCAACTACTCAAAACTGGATGCACATTCTTCTGTCCATTCAAATTTTTTACCTTTCCTCTGCAAAAGTGTAATGGGATAGGAAATCTAAGAGAATTTCTTGATGAACATTCTATATAACCTACTATTCCCATGTATGATCTTACCTCCTCCACATTTCTAGGAGTTTCCCATTCCATGATAACTCTTATCGTTTCCAAGTCCACTGATATTTCTTCCTTGGAAACCACATTCCCTAAGTAATGTACCTATGTCTGAAAGAAACCACATTTACTAAGTTTAGCATACTATTGATGCTCTCTTAGCAATCTCAACAGTGCTGCTAAATGTTCAACTTGCTCTTCCTCATTCTTAGAATATATCAATATATCATCAATGAAGACAATAACAAACTTGTCCAGATAAGGACGCAACACGCTATTCATCAAGCACATAAAAGTAGTTGGAGCATTAGACAAACCAAATGGAACTACAACCAACTCATAATTCCCATACTTGGTCTAAAAAGAAGTCTTATATATGTCCTCTTCTTTAATGTGTACCTAATGGTATCTTGATCTCAGGTCAATATTCGAGAAGACTACTGCTCCCTTCAATTGGTAAAACAAGTCAATAATCCTTGGTAACATATACATGTTCTTGATGGTCACCTTATTCAACTGCCTATAATTGATGCATAACCTAAGATTACCATCCCTCTTCTTCACAAACAACATTGGTGCACCCCAAGGAAATACACTCGACCTAATGTATCCCTTGTCAATCTTTCCTTCAACTACAACTTCAACTCTACTAATTTTGGCGTGCTCATCCTGTATGATGCTTTTGATGCTGGTGCTTCCCTTGGTACCAACTCAATGGAAAAGTCCACTTTCCTATAAGGTGGCAACTCTGAAATCTCTTCTAGGAATTCATCTTGAAACTTCTTTAAAACAGATACCTCCTTAAGACACCCTCATCCTCAACTAGCTTACATTTGTCATTGGAGATAGGTAATACGAATAACACACACCCTATCTTGTGACTTCACTTTTCCTGCATAACTATAACCATTATGACTGATGTAGCCTTCTTCTTACCTTCCAAGATTCTTTATTCTCCATTGTTATCCAAGCACTCAATAGATTTGTCATAACAATCAACCTTGGTCCAATGAAGATACAACCAATCGATACCCAATATCATATTGTACGATCCCAATAGAAGTACATTTAGATGGGTTGATGTATGCATAAAATTCAACTCAAATTCATAATCTCTTACCCAATGATGAACTATTTTCTTTGTACCTGTATCCAACTACACTAACCAAGATTATTCATGCACTTCTTTATTCAAACCACACTTATCCTCTAGGTCAAGATTAACATAAATATAATTATATCTAGGATCAATCAAAATATAAATAACTTGATCACAAAGCTTACCATCCATATCGATAATATACACCTGGAGGTCTGCCTGACTTTCATCCAGTGTTGCATAAATATGAGGAATACTTTGTCCAATATCCCCCACTAACTATGGCTCTTGAGCATTGTAGGTTTGCAATCTACCACCATGATGTGGTGGAAAATATCTCCTATGATGTTCTCCATCACAAGTCCAATACTCTAAAGGTTTCCTACCATCACCATTGTTCCTCTCCTTACATCAAAATCCTTTTCCTTTATCAGATGCATTGAACTTCTTAGGCGGTGCTACATTCTCTTTGTTACTTGTGTCCTAAGGTCTTGTTCACTTCTTATCATATTTTCCTTTGTTCTTCTCATTACCTTTCTAATCCTACTTAGTCTCAAATATGTGCTTCAACATCTCATAACAATAATTTATCTTCCCGATGTCTTCCTCCAACAATCTAGACTCATCAAACTCTATCCTGTCCTTCAATTCTAGTGGAAACCCGGTGATGAATATTTGAATATTAGCTTTCTCCTCCTTAAGATAAGGCACATATCTCAATAACTCCAAAAGCTTGCTAGTGTACTCCTTGTCATTCATAGAACCCATCTTTAGCTCATAAAAATCCTTTTTTCAGGTCATCACAATATTTATTTGATATCTACTTCTTCTTGAAAAGTATCTCGAACTCACTCCAAGTTAAATCATCTTCATGAATAACTTTGATGTTCTTTACATATTCCCACCAAATGTCTACTTTACCTTTAAGACTGAATGTAACTGTTACACAGTAATTTGTCACTGTCTTCTTGTCAGTGTTCCTACTGTGTCATGAGTCCAAGTTAATCATGCTCATGCTCTCTAATGTTGCCAAATGACCCACTTTGCCAAAGTTTTTGCTATCAGCGCGACTGTTGTCAAGATAAACGCGCTGATGAGCGCTCCATAACATGCGGAATGCGCTGCCAGTGCGGAAGCACATGAGTTTTCCGCCTGGTCGAATTTCATGTGCCAGCACGTCTGTTATTCATACCTAATCGCGCTGACATGACCTTCTTTGTTATTTAGCTGCGATGTCAGCACTCCAGTGCAGTTATGAACCCGCGCTGATCCAGTTTGGGCGAGTTTGTTCTAACAGCGGCCTTCTAGATGACTCCAGACCTGGTTGTTGGCCTTGTAAATGTCGCCCTCCCTTCTCTGGCATGTCTGTTTCGTCATTTGAGCCACCTTCCTTGGAGATAAGCTCACCCTCCCACCATTTGTGGAGACTCCTTCTCCTATTTAAACCTCTACCATTGCCATGAGCAGCTAGTTTGGATAGTTTGGAATTGATAGTGCTTGGAGTGTTGCTGCTAGTGTGTGAATTTGATAGATAGTTGGTGTGACAAGTGTGGGATTGCTAGAAAGCTTAAGGAAGGCTGTGAAGTGTTTCTTTCTTGTGTAGACTTGTGTGAGAGAGAGAGTTTGTCTTGGGAGATCTACCTCCAAGGGTGAATGCTTAAGAGACTTGCTGGCTGGACCCTCTTGAGAAGGATTCAACGTCAGAACTTTGGTTGTACTCTTCTCTGTTATTTATTAATAATAGATGACTATCATTATTGTTCCACTCTCATTGTTTCATGTTTGATGGTGATTTATATCTTTTATGACCGATATATAATTGCATCTACTAGATTTTACGCTTGTTTTCGTGTTGTTCTTTGCATGTACAGGTATCTAATCACGGAGATCGTGTGGATCGTGATTGGCCAAAGCAAAGGAACGAAGGCGACATCTCTTCGACGAACACTAGCGTTGGAGTCCAAGTAGGTTCTCACCATCTACTTTTTTATTTGCAATTAGGAACTTGTGTGATAGCATTGTGTGATTGTTGCTAGACCCGGTCTGGGCTAGTAGGGATCGTCTCTGTCCGCAGAGAGGATTTACCTCTACAACAATTTGGCGACTCCAATGGGGATCTTTTTTACCTTGTTGTTTGATTTGTAAACTTTGGACGGAGCCTGAAGCACAGCCAGATAGCCTTCGAAACGCTATTGCTCTGCATTAGCGAAGTAGATCAAAGCCACTTCAGTCCATCTCCGGTTTGGTTTACGAACTGAACAACTTGGAGCTGGCTTTTGTCTTTTGTGTTCATGTTTTGTCCTTGAGTTCGATTTTTCTCCTCTTTTTAAAGATCGGGGATTAGTTTCTCTGTTTTTGGATTTCCTGGTTCAGTCTGGGAGGTCCCTTGATTGCTTAAAGAGTGATTGCCTTTGGTTTGGGAGCTTTTGGCTTGATTCTGCCTATTTTTTAGCCTCAGCGCGGTTTATAATAAAACAGTCCCGCTGACATCGCATAGATGTTTCTTTGACTTCGTGGTCATCGCGTTTATACACTGAATAGTCGCGACGGTTCTGAAAATCGAACCAGCGCGATTAAGCCGTGTACTTCCGTGCTGACAGCGCTTTGTTGCTATGCGTGTTTTCTGATCAACGCTTTGTTGTTGTGTATCACCCGCGCTGATACCTGTAGAATTGAATTTTTTTCAATTCTGCCTCCTGAGCCTTTTGGTTTTGCTATCCCTTGCTCTTTTCACTTAATTTATGACTTGATTTCTATTGTCTGAAGATTGAAGCACTTTCTTGAGAAGTCTTGTTGGGTGGATATTGTTGTTGTGTCTTGTGACCTGGTTTTATCATCCCAATTTCGTTGGATTGGTTTTGTTTGGTTACTCGTTCACAAAGATTCGTTTACTGCTTGCCTTTTGGTTTTGCGAAAACCTTCCTCTTGGCTTGCTTTTGCTTGGTTGTTTAGGTGATCGTTATTGAACCAGTCTTCGCATTGTTTTGATTACTTTTCACTACTCGGACACGGATTACAGTTGTTTGGGGTCAACCGGCTCTTTTCACATTTGTTTGTTATTATTTCTCAAAAGTTTGTTTAATGCACTTTGCCATTGAAAAGGAGAACGAACAATCTCTTTTGTGTTGATTTAGTTAATTGAAATGAGAAGCTTTTCATTGATTAAGCGATTTAAAACAAAGGAAAGTTTCGTTTATTTGTCATTAGCTACATTAGAGTAGCTCTTGTTTGTTTGTGGTCATTTTGTTTGAAAAATCCTTAACTATCTCGTAGTTAGTATTCATCGAACAAAATGATATTCTTTGGCATATAGTTTGCATTCAGGAAATTGTGAGAGATTACATACGGTAGGACCTGGAAATTGAAACTTAACTAAAGATCAACCATAAAATGAACTGAATGAACTTAAAAATGCATTGGAACATAACGCTCATTGATTAGCGGTCTAGGCTAGAGACGTGCTTCGGCGTCGTTAAACCTAGTCACTGTTGTTTCACACTACGGTTGGGTGATTCCTCCTTTTGTGACTCGATAGTGGTCTAGCACGGATTTGAGCTCCCATGTACCGTCGCGTATATAGGGGAGACCCCACTAGGTTATCATCCTTTATCCATAGGAATCCGTGTCTGCCGCCTTACGAGCCGTAACGCACCGAACACAACATTCGAGAAGATTGACTGCCGTACGGGAAGTCCTTGGTTTTCATATGATTGCCAAGGTGTATATGCAGTTTTACGGATTTTTTTGGTAAACCTTTTGCCTAGTCTCTCCAGAGTAGTCACTTTTGATCCTTTTTAGACTCCTTAAAAGAAAAGGCTCACTTGAGCAGTTTGTCACTTCGGGCTCACAAAACATTCAAAGGCGACTAGAGTCACCTTTTTGTCCTTTTCTCGACTCTTAAAACATGAAAAGGCCAAGTTGTGTCCTTGCGTCTTAAAATTCATTTGGCCACGATAAACATCACTTGGTTAGATCTTGTGTGCGTTAGTCTGAGTAGGGTCCTTTATCGTTAGATTCCCTTAGGTTTTGTTCGAAGTTTGTCATCCTGGCTGAACCGTCGACTCCCGTTCCAAGTGAGCAAGGGTCTCCGTCCTCCACTGCTCCTGAGGTACCGGTTGTAAGTGATACTCTTCCTGTTATCCCGAGTATCCAACCGATCAACTCTCGCGCTCCGGACGACGAAGGTTACGAAATTCATTGGAACCCCATCTGGGAGCCTGACGAGGACGAGGACGATATTCCTTTTACCCCCCCTTGGGTTTCGTCTCCGATGTCTACCTCTCACATGGATGAGACACCTCCTAGAGTGAGTGAGACACCTGTGTTGTCGAATATCGACACTCCCATCCCAGCTACTTCTCCGCTCCCTCCACGCTATCAGTCATTGAGGGATAGGGTAAATGCCAGGACCCCTGCTTCAACCATGTGGGATCCCCATATCACTCCCACCACGGGATCTTTTGTCTCATAAGTCCACACTACACCTGTCACTTCAGTTCCGACGAATCCAACTGTTTGTGTAGCACATTCAACTCCGGTTGTTAGTGCCATTACAGCATCTTCAGCCTTGAACACTGGTGCTGGTCCCCCCCACAGTCAAGTGAGTAGCGGCCAGCCGGCACACCAGCCTAGAGTTATCCATCCTGCACAAAGTGCTCCACCCTCTTCTAGTCCCATCCCAGGAAGGGGGCCATATGATGCCTATGGACAAGCTGTTCATGATCCAAATGCGCAAGGTCCATTCTTTTATTACAATTCTACTGGTCAATACCTTCAGCTTTCTCAACCCTTGCCTACTCAACCTTTCGTTGAGGTTTCGGTACCATTATCCATTGCTTGGAACCCTGGTACCACCTCTTTCCATGGAGGCCAAGCAATGCCTGCACAGCTTCAGGGACCACCTAATCAAGGCCAGCCATCTTATGTGCAAACCCCCCAGGGGCAGCAACATTATGGCCAGTCTTACCCACGACAACCTGGAGGCCGACAAGGACAACCCTATCAGGGACAACCTTCGGCCGCTGGTGGTCCTTCTTTTACCTATCTGATTCAACCTTCTGGTTATCCGGGGCAACCTGGTACCCAGCAAGGTTACTCGTCTGGACAACCAGGGAAACCTTACATCCAACAAGTTCAACCTGGTATCCAGCAGGGTTATCCCTCTGGACAAGCTGGACAAACTTATATTCCACAAGGTCAATCGGCAGTCCACCAGGGGTACCCTTCTGGGCAAGGGGGGCAGCCTTACATACAGCAGGGCCAACCCACTACCCAGCCTAGTCATCCTTCTGGGCAAACGGGCCAGCTCTCTGCACAGCAAGGCCAACCCACTGCCCAGCTTAGTCATCCCTCTAGACGGGCTGGCCAACCTCAAGGTCAACCGACCGTCCAGCCTGCTCAACCATTTGTTCCGCAAGGACAACCCTTGGTTGCTCAAGGACAACCCGCTACCCAGCAAGCACATCCTTCTGGGTAAACAGGTCTGTCCCAAACCCAAACAGGCCAACCTTCCAGCCAGATGGTTCATGCCCAACCTGTTCAAGGACATCCTTCTGGGACTCAGACTCAACTTGGTTATCAAATGCAAGGTGGGCCATGACCCCATCCTTCTTACCAAGCGCAGCCTTCTTATCAGGCTCAGTATGGGGCTCAACAAACGTATGGCTACCAGCAACCCCAGGGGCAAACTCAGTTTACCCCTTATCAAAATTATCAACAAATGCAGGCCACTCCCTACCAGAATTATCAACAACAGTACGTTGCGCCTGCAGGTCAAGGTTCTAATCCATGGGGTGCTGGGGGGCAGACCCAGGGTCAACTGTCTGCTTATGGACAGAATCCATATGGACAGAATCTTTATGGACAGAACCCCTATGGGCCGAGCCCATCCGGACAAAGTCCATGGGGGCAACCACCACCTGGTTGGAACCCTGGTACTACCTCTCTTCCACAGCCACAAATGTCCTTTAATCCTTAGTTGCCTTTCTTAGCGACGTTGGAACTTCCAGATGTGTCCAAGTTAACAAATGATCCCATTCTTCATAATCCATATTGGCCACCAGTTCCAACTAAAAGACCCGGTGATTGCCAAAAATTCGATGGCAAAGCTGGTGAAGATCCTCAAGCCCATGTCATGACCTATCACCTTTGGTGCTCATCGAACTCATGGCTTGATGACTCCATCTCGCTCCGCCTCTTCCAAAGGACTCCCACCGGGTTAGCCGCTAAGTGGTATATTGAGTTGAATCGCGGAACATTTCAAGATTTCAACTCGCTGGCTATGGCATTCCTAACTCATTTTCAGTTACCCATTTGGTATGAGATAGGGGCACATCTTCTTACGTCTCTCAAACAGGAAACGGCCACGCATATATCCGATCATATACATGAATGGAGACGGCGTCGTCGCTTGATCAAATTTTGGATTCCTGATCAGCTCTTGACCGATTGGTTCACGACTTCCTTTGTCCCTGCGATCACGTGAGACATCGCCATGGGAGCTTGTGTAACTGAAGAGCAAGCTATCGTGCGTGTTCAGCACCTCGACTTAGTATACTCTCAGTCAGGTACTTTATATGATTATTTGCCAGACGCCCCGAGACCCGGAACATCCAAAGCTCCGCCAAAACCATCTGTTGACGGAGTTATTGGCTCTATAAACACGTGATCAAAGAAATCATCCACGAACCCTGGGAAGAAAAAACAGAATGCTTCTAATGGAAACACTTCTCAGGGTCAATCTAATTCTGCAAGTACCTTCAAGGTTAATGCCATTCAGTCCACCACGGCGGATAAATCCTCGAAGGGGAAAAAGAAAGGGAAAGCCAAGAATAAATCCGAACAGCCCAAATAGGATTCCCCTAAACCTCCACCTGAGGAAGGAGCCAAACGAAAACCTAAGTATCCTTGTCTCATCTGTGATGAGGATCACTACACTAAAGACTGCCCCAGGCAGTCCGAAGTTAGTCGATTGTTGAAAGGCGCTCCTGGGACTCCTGCTGTGCTTAAAGAACCTTTCCCTTCTCAACAAACTCAAATGGTGGCAGACCCATCGCAACCCTCTTCTTCATTTGGCTCTCAATTATTTATGGCTGGGACGATTCCCATCCATGTCACTACTCGAGAAAAAGAATATCCATCTCACGCCGGGAAAGAGCCGGAGGTCCCCTCCAGTGCTCCTCCATCCAGTTCTGGTCCTCTCCACATCGAAAGACCTAGCACTGAGACGACTATCCGACCCCCTCCAAAAGGTGTACTCCGGAAATCTTCTTACAACCCTAATTCTCGTGCTGCCCAGCACTACAACATTGTTGAGGACTTAGCTCAGGCTCCGTCTGCTATGTCTGCTCTAGAAGTCCTCCAGAGCTGCCCCTCCCAGAGGAAGTCCTTGCTCTCGGCCATCAGTGGCATAGACCCGGCTGACTCGGATTTGATTTCTTTTGATCTCGAGGGCTATACGCCGAGACCGCCCCACCAAATCGCTTTCCTTATACAAGTCATCATCAATGGTAAAACGATTCATCGTACAGCCATTGATGAAGGTGCCTCAACTTGCATCATGTCTGTTGCTTGCTGGAAAGCTATTGGTTCTCCTACATTAAGCCAGTCTCCTACGACATTAGAAGCCTTTGATGGAAGAGAGTCTCGTCCTTACGGTATCCTCCAACGCTTGCCCATCTCCTTGGAAGGAAAGACGGTAGAAGTGGAGGTCGAAGTCGTCGACGCTAATCTCACCTACAACCTCCGCCTCGGACGTAGCTAGACATACGCCATGCAAGCCGTGGCCTCCTCCCTTTTCCGTGTCATTCGTTTCCCTCATCAAGGGAAGATTGTCACGGTGGACCAACTCTCCTTCTTCGCCTCTTCTTCTGAAGGTAATGTGCCTTTCGTGGAGCATACCTCCAAATCATTTGAGAGTGTGGGAGCTGGGCTCTTTAAGGATCCCGCCCTAATGGGTGTCTTTCCACTCCCGCCTCTAAATCTCTCCCCTATTAACATGATTTCCGTGTGTTCTGATTCGTGGGTCCTTCCTCCCGCTAATCAGATAGACTCCTGGGGCGATATGATGCCGTTGAGTCCTGCCGAGCTCAACTACGTCGAAATCGTTGCTGCATCGGCTCCCCCTCCTGAGCCTGCTCTTTCGTGCGGTGTTCCTGACTCATATATTCATTTCCCTTGGCTTGGAGATGATGCTACTTCGGATCCATTAAAGGAAATATTCACTTCCGATGAAGCCATCATAGAGACCATGTCTCTTGAGGAACCCCCTTGGTCAGATCATCACCACCGTTCCTCGTTTCTCCCTGCCCATCAGGAAATGATCGCATGTCTCGAATGGTTTGCTTTGTGTATCCCATTCCAGCCTCTACAAACACCTATTCAAATTTGCCAAGTGTCTTCTGAGGGCAATATGGGAAGCATTACGCAGACCCAACCCATCGACATCTCTGTGAAACCAGGGATTGTCGAGCATATTCATATTGGAGTCACTTGCACTCCAGAGGAAGTTCAACTTTACACCGATTTATTTCGCGAATTTCGTGATGTCTTCGCTTGGTCCTATGACGAGATTCCCGGCATCGATCCTAATATAGTGGTGCACGAGATACCTATGTATCTAGGTGCTAAGCCTGTTCGTCAACGCCTACGCCCTGTGCACCCCCGAAAGGCCGCAACTATTAAAGCATAAGTCGAAAAGCTTCTCAAGGCTGGTTTTATTTACCCCATTCCACTCACGGATTGGGTTTCTAATATAGTCCCTGTGAACGAAAAGCAAGGCACTATTCGAGTTTGTGTTGATTATCGTGACATTAACCGCGCCTATCCTAAGGATAACTTCCCCACACCTTTCATCGATCAACTTATTGATGAGTGTGCAGGAAGTGAGATCTACTCGTTTATGGACGGTTTTTTTGGATATAACTAGATCAATAGCGCGCCCGCTGATCAACATAAAATCGCTTTTATTTGTCCTTGGGGCACTTTTGCCTATAAGAAGCTCCGTTTCAGTTTAAAGAATGCCGGTGCTACCTTCCAACGTGCAATGTCCTATGCCTTTCATGACATTCGGCACATTGTGCAGCCGTATCTGGATGACCTTCCAGCTCATTCAGCTAAGCGTCAAGACCATCCCTCCCATCTTTGCGAGATTTTTCTCTGTTGTCGACACTACCGTATCTGGCTCAATCCTCATAAGTGTGTCTTCTGCATGGAATCAGGCCGACTGCTTGGGTTTATCGTCTCCCGAGAGGGCACCCGTTTGGACCCCCTCAAAGTCGAGGCTATTTTGAACCTTCCTCCCCCTGCTTCTTTGCAGCAGTTGCAGAGCCTGCAAGGTAAAGCGAATTTCTTAAGACGTTTCATTCCGAACTATGCCGAGGTGGCTAAGGGTTTCACACGGTTGTTGAAGCGAGACACACCCTTCCATTGGGATGCTATCGCTCAGGAGTCTTTCGAGCAACTCAAGGGTTTCCTTGTCTCTACTCCATTATTGCGACCTCCAAACTACCACCATGATTATACTCTGTATCTAGCCGCCACCGATACTACCATCGGCATGGTTCTCGTACAAGAAGACGATGATGGCAATGAACATGTCGTATATTATCTCAGCCGCAACCTCTTGGATATGGAAACTCGCTACGCTTACGTTGAGAAGTTGGCATTGGCCGCCGTTTGTGCCGTCCAACGCTTCCGGCATTATATCTTGTTGCGCACTACGACCGTGATTTCTGACTGCAACCCAATGATGTACATTTTGTCACGTCAGTTGCTGGGGGGAAAATACTCAAAGTGGATCGTAATCCTCCAAGAGTTTGACTTGGAATTTACTGCTACCAAGTCTAAGAAGTCTCTGGTCTTTGCTGAATTACTCTGTTCTTTACCATCTCCTTCTGCACCCTCTCTTTCAGTAGATCATATCCCAGACGACACTCTTTTTCTAATCAGCACCCTCAATCCCTGGTACAAGGATATTATCGTTTATTTACAAACGTTCTCTTTCTGCCCCACTATATCCAAAGATGCTCGGCGGCGGATCCGCCATCAATCTCAACCCTATCGTATCATAGGGGACACCCTGTACCGTCTCGGCATGGACTCCGTTCTCCGCTGATGTCTTACCCTCGAGGAAGCTGAGAGAGTCTTGAACGACTGCCACTCTGGCGCCTGTGGTGGTCACATGTCCGGATATGCCACAGCTCAAAAAATCCTTCGCGCTGGTTATTTATGGCCCTCCATTTTTAAAGATTGCATTCTTGCCGTTCGATCATGTCATGCATGCCAGATATACCAGCGAAAGATGCGCACGCCACTAGCCCTGCTGCACCCTGTAGTGACCGTAGGCCCTTTTGCAAAATGGGGCATTGATTATACAACCTGTAAGCCTCGCTCGGCCGGGGGGTATGGGTTTATTATCATTGCCGTCGATTACTTTACAAAATGGGCTGAGGCGATGCCCACATTGAATGAAGACGGTCACACAGCAGCACAGTTTTTGTTTAATCATGTTATTACTCGGTTCGGAGTTCCACAGGCCATCGTCACAGATCACGGAAAACATTTCCGTAATCACATGATGACTGAGTTAACAACCCAACTAGGCTTACGGCACGATAGTTCGACCCCGTACTATCCTCAGTCTAACGGCCAGGTTGAAGCCGTTAACAAGATTTTGGTTACGATGCTTCAACGCACTATTGACATGCATAAGTCTAATTGGCATCTGATGTTGTTTCCCGCCTTGTGGGCCTACCGAACCTCTGTGAAGGATGCCACCGGTTTCACTCCATTTCAGCTAGTTTACGGACTGGAGGCTACCCTTCCCATAGAATGTGAAATTCCTTCGTTGAAGATAGTCGTCGAGTTGCTTCCCAACACCACTCCGGTAGAGGAATTACTTCTTTACCTAGAACGTTTAGACGAGACCCGTCACTTAGCCTCTCTAGCCATCGAAGCTCAAAAGAAGAGAGTCAAAACTCATTTTGACCATGCCATTCATCCTCGTTCCTTTGTTGAGGGAGATCTTGTCCTGCTATACGACCAAGCAAATGACAAGCTGGGGGCAGGCAAACTCGAGCCCATGTGGCTAGGCCCTTACATTGTAAAGAGAGTGTTGCAAAAAGGGGCATACGAGCTAGTTGACTACGAAGGTAATCCTCTTGATAAGCCTCGCAATGGATTGTACTTGAAAAAGTACTATGCCTGATTCATGCGCTTCAATTCATACATGTGTGTGTCTTAGCAAGTGTGTGTGTGTGAGTATGTTTTCATGTTTTTTGGCTTGGTGTGAAAAGCGTGATTGCTTCTTATTGTGTTTTTGCTTCTTGTGCAGATGTCAGGTGCACCTTATATTGGTTTCGCTGATGGTGCCTGCCGCAGCACTCGTAATTTGTCCTCTGCGGCGTGGGTGATCTACGATCCTCACGGTGAGTTGATAGATCTTCAGGGTGTGTGTTTAGGTTGTACTACAAACAATGTCGTTGAATATAGTGTTGTTATTGAATTATTAGCCGAGGCGATTAATCTCAATATTCGTACATTGGTTGTTAACCTAGACTCTCAACTTGTCGTCCATCAGCTCAACGGGCGATATTCCGTCAAAGACCGTCACATTTTAAGGCTGTACTTACGTGTTAAATTGTTAGAAAGGAATTTTGACTTCATCACATATCAGCATATTCCACGACGGTTAAACACATTATCTGATGCAGTGGCTAATCATGTATTAGATAGACATTTGCGTAATTTATAATCAAAACATCATACACACAAGAACATAAAAGCACAATAATAAACCATAGGAATATGTATATATATATCGTATGGCGCACCAAGGTGCTCAAAAAATAAGTGTACATGTCTAGATAAGGCCTGTGTTCTCGATACATCTGAGGCACATGTCTCTAAAAAAACCATCAGTAGGAAATAAAGACCTAGATGTCTACTGGGGCGGGTTATGCTCTCTATAATTTGCAGTCGCTCGTGCCACCCGCCTCAAAAGGCGGTGCATCCTAGGTTCTACCCCCACTGTGTGGATCTGATATGCTATGGGGACCTCCTCTATCCCCTAGTAATCTGGAATCCCTAACAGTAAGCCCTCGAGGTTCCGTATCACGGTCTCCATCGTATCGACTCCCGGAGGAGCTAGGGCTAGAGCTCTGATGCCCTGTGCATCCATCCGCGCCTCTGGGGCCAAGCCAAGGGGTCTCGCCAGTCCTACATCTGCATACCATAGTATTCATCGTTAAGACATGTACATGAAAAATTAAAAACATTAACAAAATAATTAAAAATCAAAAAAGATCAAGTGGCTTAACACCATCGTCCCAATGCTCTCCGGCAGGCAGCGGCATGTCTGGGTCTCCACGGAAGTCTATGCCAGCATACGGCCAGTCCTCCACAAAAATAGTCTGCCGATCCAGCCACTCTCGGAAGTATACCCCCCATGCCACTGGTCAGTCGCCGCCTCCTCGTGGCATAACATGGCCCCATCGACTGGCCCTCATCTCTTGGGGGCCTCTAGGTGGATCCACGACCATGTCCTTGAGCTGTAACGCCGGTACCCGCTCCAGCATGAGTGGGACTAAAATCGACCCATAGCCAAACTGCTTCGACTCACCACGTCGGCAGTTGCTCAACTGTCTCTTCATACTGGTTGTTACTGCTGCTGCCCAGTTGAATATGGTGGGGTGTAAACATTTGAGAGCCAATCGAAGATGGGCCTTCGAGGCCTCGTGATTGGCCAAGGAGCCCACTGCCCGAGTCACCATGAAGAGTATGGTTCAAAGGACGATGTCCTCCACCGTAGGAATAGCTACTTTCCCACTCCGCGACTTGCGTGCCTCTGGGCACACCCAGGCCATCAGCATATCCATAGTATCACCGCCGGGTCGCTGCCCCTCTAGAATGGGCATCTCACCTCCACGTGATAACTCGGTCAAAAAATAGATATCTGTATAGTCAAATTCAATGTCTCAGCCTCGAATCACAAATTTCCCATCAGTGGGATTCTAGGCTCTGATCAGGAACTCGAGAAGGTCAGGCTGTGCTCGCAGGCGCGGAGTTAGGAAGAATTTGAGTAGCCCGCACGCCCGCATTGCATTACGGCACCCAGCATCGGCAAATGCCGCTATATCCTCATTATCATGAGCTCGCTCCTGCCAAACGAATGCCATTTTACCCTGCATGATCACAAAAAATCATTAGGGCCCTGTCCATAAAGATTTATACGTTCAATTTGTTTAAAAATTTGTTTCGCGGCGTCAGCGCGACTGTTTTTAAAACAATCGCTCTGATAATGGCGCCCTTTGATATTTTTCCTGGGTCAGCGCGGAATTACATCATTCTTCCGCGCTGATCCGGGGGTGGTCTGTGTAAATATTTTTCGATCAGCGCGGACCCGATAAGGAAATCCGCGCTGACCGAGAGTGAATTGAAGTTCAAAAAATTCGCCCAAACTAGCACTTCCCACCGTTAGAATGCAGTTAAAATACTTCAAAATGGAGCACAGAGGAGGGTGAACCTACCTAGAACAGACTTCGGGATGGTTGATGTGTGCACGGAGTGGAATTTGGTTCGTCAACCTCGCAGCTTCACAACGTCCTCCACAGCTCCAAATGGTAACAATGGTAAAAAACTTTTTTACCCCCCTATTTATGGTAAAATTTCATAATTAACTATTATTTTTCATAAAAGTGGGTTTTTGTGATGTTTTTTACCATGTGCTTGGTGCCAATATAGTTTTACTATGTTTTTATGCATGTGGTCCGTATTATCTCGAACAGATTTACGCGTGCGGTGTTTCTTGTGCAGGTTCTCATGCCGGTGGAGTTACGACGGCTCTATACACACTTGGTCCCAGAACGTCGTCTTTAGGCTCTTTTTTGACGTAAAATAAGAAAATATAGCCGAGTCCCCCCTCTCGGATCGTTAAAAGGAATGAGAGGCGGTCGCTTTTAAAGCTCTTTTTTCGACCGTTTAAACTAAAACGATTGTCGGGTGTTTGTCGTTTTGAACTCATTATTGGCTCCAAAACGATGTACTTCTAACCGCTTTTTTACTTTTTTGGGTCAAAGTCACTACTTACGAAAAGTACTCCTCGACCATACTGGTTGGGCGGTTCTTTCAAGCATTGTTTTATACTTTTTTGGGCTCGAGAGACACAACTCTACGAAAAAGGACCCCCTGGAGTTTTCTTTTCTGCTGTCTTTTCAGACTCTCTAAATAGGAAAAGACACCGAGTTCTTCCTTTGTCAGACTCGTTAAAACTTAATGACATGGGACTCCGTCGAAATGACGCTCACAAGCATATGTTATCCCCGTCAAGCTTGTTAAAAATAACTGGGGCACTCACTAGCAATGGTGGGGAAAATGGAATCATAATCATTGTCGTGTCGGCAGTATGTCGCTCTTGAACATGGCACTAGTCTGCATTCGTGTCGGGGTGGGGACCTCTCATCTTGTTTTACACCGGCCTCCGTGGGTTTGGATTACCCTGTTTGACTTCTCATCTGCTCATTGACTTGTCACCGTGACCCTTGATCATTTGAATGTCAATACTACCAAGTCCACTGTCGTGCCGCCGATATGTTCAAGGGAAATTGACCTCTGAAAGATTACAACCCTCCGCTGATACCTCACACAAGAACCTTGTCCTTCTCTGTCTCGTGTCGATGATGTGGGAAACATTATGGCCCACCTTCGATCAAGGTCCCTTCCTGTCGACTTCAGCTCATCATCCAGGAAGGTGACTTAGAGACTCCCTTTAGGTGCCTTAGAGCCTGCATGCCTCAATGGCAGGTTCTTCGTGTTCGACGTGAGGTTTTCATCATTGGCCTCCGATCGAATGATTCTACGGGTGTTTGATGCCAGCTCATTGATTCAAACGCCGTAGATTGTACTATAGTACCTTGAGGACCATTGTCATTATTGGTGGTACCTCTCGCGTCTGTTAACAGTTTTCATCATTGACTTGTAATCAGACGATGTTCTTGCATGTTCGACTTCAACTACCACATTCACATGCTTGGACTTGTACTTTTGTTCGGGTCGAGATGGAGTGCAAGACCCTGGATTTTGTCTATTCCAATCCAGGTTGTGATTTTTTGGATTATTATAATCATTACATGACTCATTGATGGATGGCGGCGCCCATGCCTGAGTCTTCATGGATGGCTGCGACCATACCTTTATTATCATCATGGTCTCTTTAGCTGGGTGGCTGCGTCCATACCACAGCCCTCCTTCATATGTCTTTTGGATGGCTGCGCCCATGCCTGGACTATATGTAATTGATTATCAGAGCTATCAGTTGTACATACGTGCCGGTTCTTCCTGGGGGTGTTCCAATTCAGCCAGTTTCGTAAAGCATTTCACCCCTCCCACTCTCTCAGGCTTCATGCTTTAGGGGGCATCTGTTACACAGTAATTTGTCACTGTCTTCCTGTTAGTCTTCCTACTGTGTCATGAGTCCAAGTTAATCATGCTCATGCTCTCTAATGTTGCCAAATGACCCACTTTGCCAAAGTTTTTGCTATCAGCGCGACTGTTGTCAAGATAAACGTGCTGATGAGCACTCCATAACAGGCGGAATGTGCTGCCAGCGCGGAAGCACACGAGTTTCCCGCGTTGGTCGAATTTCATGTGCCAGCACGTCCGTTATTCATACCTGATCGCGCTAACATGACCTTATTTGTTATTCAGTTGCGATGTCAACACTCCAGTGCAGTTATGAACCCGCGCTGATCCAGTTTGGGCGAGTTTGTTATAACAGCCAGCCTTCCAGATGACTCCAGACCTGGTTGTTGGCCTTGTAAATGTCACCCTCCCTTCTCTGGCATGTTTGTTTTGTCATTTGAGCCACCTTCCTTGGAGATAAGCTCACCCTCCCACCATTTGTGGAGACTCCTTCTCCTATTTAAACCTCTACCATTGCCATGAGTAGCTAGTTTGGATAGTTTGGAATTGATTGTGCTTGGAGTGTTGCTGCTAGTGTGTGAATTTGATAGATAGTTGGTGTGACAAGTGTGGGATTGCTAGAAAGCTTAAGGAAGGCTATGAAGTGTTTCTTTCTTGTGTAGACTTGTGAGAGAGAGAGAGTTTGTCTTGGGAGATCTACCTCCAAGGGTGAATGCTTAAGAGACTTGCTGGCTGGACCCTCTTGAGAAGGATTTGACGTCAGAACTTTGGTTGTACTCTTCTCTGTTATTTATTAATAATAGATGACTATCATTATGGTTCCACTCTCATTGTTTCATGTTTGATGCTGAGTTATATCTTTTCTGACCGATATATAATTGCATCTACTAGATTTTACACTTGTTTTCGTGTTGTTCTTTGCATGTGCAGGGATCTAATCACGGAGATCGTGTGGATCGTGACCGGCCAAAGCAAAGGAACGAAGGCGACATCTCTTCGACGAACACTAGTGTTGGAATCCAAGTAGGTTCTCACCATCTACTTTTTTATTTGCAATTAGGAACTTACGTGATATCATTGTGTGATTGTTGCTAGACCTGGTCTGGGCTAGTAGGGATCGTCTCTGTCCACAGAGAGGATTTACCTCTACAACAGTAACTATTATGGCCTTCATGTTCACTGAGTAATCATGCAACTTGATGAACTTATTCGTCCGAAGAAACCATGCTTCGACATATTGTGACTTCCTCATTTCTCCATCAAATCTAGGTGGGTTTTCTTTATTGAAATCATTTAAAAAATATCCCATGTCACTCCTCTTCTAAGGATGAAAGTGACGATGACCATGGTACATGTCTAAAGTAGAACTAGAGTAAATCCCATGTCCACTACCTTGCCTATCAGGTGTATCCAAAAAGCTACCATCTCTGCCCATGTCATCTCTATCCAATGTACGCCTACCATGTGACCTGCTACCATATGGTTTATTAGTCCTATCCTCCTGTCCATGATTGATTTTAAGAGGTCCTTGTCTCTGTAAGTTTGACAAGATCTAAAGGATAACTGGATTAACTTCTGCTTGTTTCTCCTGTGCCTAAATGATTTTTTCATTGTCTTCTTTACAACTTCTTATTTCCACTTTCAAACTTCTCAATGTGTCTACTATATCGGGAAAATGCCCATCGCCACACTGCTCATCTGATCTATAGGGAGAATTTTGTGAGCTATAGTCTACGATTTTTCTAGTCATATTTGATCTTCTTCTTACAAGCATACTATGTGAGATAAACCAAAACATAAACATAACCAACATACCTAAGTATAGTTGAGGGGAGTATATCCCGTTTGCAAGATCAAACAAATTAGTGAAATACATGTATAATCATAATCATATTAGTGTATAGACATCATATTAATCGGCATCTAGTTAAGATGCATAATGAGACAATTATAACAATGACTAGGTACTATGCATAACAAATGTATAAAAAATATGCATGCATAAACAATACATATAAACAATGACATGAATTCATAGTGAACACATCCCAACAACAACCTCATCAACTTCTACATGACAGTACAACAATAATAATTTTCTTTACCATTAATACATGACAAACACATAGAACACAAGAATAATGAACATATATGAAATGTACATGCACACATGACAACACATTCATCTGAAGAGAATAGGGAAACCAGACATCACCCAAGGAGAACAAAACCATGCTCTGATATCACTTTGTAACACCTTCCCCCCACATTTACCCAAGCTAACTAGTCCACTAGGGTAAATATGTGATGAAGAGTTACTATGATATGATTCAACTCCCCATCTATAGTTAAGGAAGTCGAATTGACAATAAAATACCAATCTAACCTTCCTCAAGAGCTACAAAACCTTTAGGAGCCAACCAACCCCTCTAGGTGCCCTACCCCCGAGAAAACTTTATGTTTTGCTGAAATAGATCCCCAGTTTCTCCCATGAAAGGGCATACATGTGACTGAGACCCTCCAGTCGCTCCCACAGTAAGGCATCCATGTGATTATGGCCTCTTTCAGGAAGTTCTATGCCAGTGACCCAAAATTTTGAGCCACTTTTCAGGACTAGGACTCAGGCCTCTGCCCAAAATGTCATGAAACTTATAAAAATGATAAATGACAATGAAGTAAGTCTACTAATTCAAATACTTGAACAAGGACTTGACATGACCCCCACTAACCATGACAAGAATTCCTTCAAGCACATCATGAACATGTAATCTACAAGTCATAACAATAGATCTGAACATAAGGGTCTCATACTTATCTAAGATTCGTCAAGGAGGATTGATGTCTCCTCACAATAACTATAATTTTATCTATTAGGTTATCCATTCACTAAAATTAATATACTAACCAAAACATGATGAGAGTCATAAATCAAGATTGCCATAAAACATGCTTATAACTAGAAAATAATCAAAGAAATATCCATCATGAAACAACCATTAAAGCAACATAATGACAAGCACATATAGTCATGAAATACTAAAGGAAAAGGAACTCTTATTAACATATGAAAATCCAACCAAGTCAGGGACTTCCGTGTACCACCTGACCATATACTGGGCTGAAGCAAATTTGTCTTTCAGCTAATCACCCTCATTCCATATTCCAAGCATGAATAATGGATCTCATGGAATAAATAAAAAACACCAAACCAGGGCTTCCATAGGCCAAACCACATCAACCCTCGACTAGTGATTCCACCTCATGGTCAGACATCACTAACCATCACTAGTCCAGTCCCTACCTGTTATAGACATTTTTGGGCACTACAACCCCAAGCATAAATGTCCATAAAATAAGGGCTCCTAAGTCCCTAAAGGTGTTGTTCCAACCCCTAAAAGAACAAGGTCAACTGACTACATCTTCTCCCAGAAGTTCTCCATGAAAAACTACTCAGAACTGGTCAAAACTGGATCATTTCACTTGCTCCATGGCCAGGGTGCGATGCATCACACCTTGTACACACGGGAAGTGCGTTGTATTTCAAAAATCCCTTCTATGGGGTGCGATGGACGGGAAAAGACAAGTGGCGGAGACAATTTGCGAGGTGGATGATCATGGAATCTTCCAGAAACTTCTCCTAGGACACTTGCCTCTTAGAATCGCCCAAGGATGAGTAAGAGATCAATGAGATCTCCAAGTGGCATCAAGAACTATCAGAGAGAAGACACTAATCAAATCACAAGTTGACTCATCTCCCTTACAGATATCTATATATGGATCCCTCATCCCAGAGATCCAGAGGCTGGAATTTTGCATATTGTAAGGAATTGTTGTTGGTTTCTTGAGACAAACATCAAATTTTTGGGTGATCTAAGCTTTGTATGAGGTGAAGAGGGGCTTCCTTGCTGAGAGGTTGATGCTGGGTCAGAACAACTAATTGTAACTCCTCTTTGGCTCTTTCTTGTTTATCAATAAAAGCTATTCAAGTTTTCCTCCATACTCTTGTGTCATTTATGTTTGACGCATTTGTATGGTAAATTTACATCTAATCCTAGATTGTTTATGATTATAGATCCATGTTCTTGTATAGTGCTATGCTACTGTGATCTTACAGGTACTCTGTGAAGCTGGGCGTGCAAGGGAATAAGTAGCGAAAGACTATCAAGGAAGAGAGGAATCGAACCAGGAGATTAGCGCAAGATAGAGGTTGGTCTTCTTTGTTCCTCTCTATCTATACTTCATAAAGGAAAAACGAAAGTAGCTTTACTCTGTTTGTTTCTAAGGCAGCTATCACACCTTAGTGGGATAAGCAGTTCTGAGTAGACACTTTTCCCTGTAACAAAATGGCGACTCCACTGGGGACGAATTAGTTTGTTTGTTTATCTTCCTTGTTTTCTATTTCATAAACTTACAGACGGAGTCTGAAGTTGTGCTAGGTAGCTTTCGAACTTCATTTGCTATGCAAATGCAAAGTAGATAAATGCCCCTTGTGGTAGTCAATCTTCGGGATCTGTTTATGATTTAAACAACTGATTCACAAACTCTCTGATTGCCCCTTGTGGTAGCTCTTAGATCCTCCTTAGATCTACCCCTGGTTGTTGCATTACTGATTACCATTTGCTCGGCCAAAACCCATGAAATGAACTGCAAACTGTGACCCGGAACCCAAGCAAAGTCTCGTTTCTGGCCCTGCGCAGGTACTATTCTGAGAATCTGAAATTCAGTGCACTTCCCGAGTGTAGTAGGTGCGCTGCATTTCAAATTCCCTATGTTACAGGTGCGTTGATCAGACTAGGCATTGTGCAGTTTTGGTTTCTGTGATTCATTCTTTCTAGTTCTATTCATGAATTTTGCTGCCAGTGATCAGTATATCTCTGTTTGAAACCCCTTTTCCTTGCTGTTATTCCGCCTCCTTTGTACAAAAGAACTGTAAATGTTTTTGTGTGTTTGTTGAGTAATTTTCAGTTCTCCTTTGCAAAAAGTAACATAATCGCACTGTCGTCCTTTGATTAGAAAGTGTCGCAAGTGTCGATTTCAATCATAGGAAAGAGTTTGATTGCTGTTGATAGTCGGTTATCCTGTTACTATTGTTTTTGGTCTGAATTTATAATTTTTCTAGTGTCGAAAACAAGTATTCATTTCAAAATCGTAAGGTGTTGTGATTGCCTCCATTTTTTATTTCGAAAAGAAACTTGTTGATAATTGTTGCTTGAAAAGAAATTCAGATTTGTGCATCAACTTTCTTTTTTATCATCCATATACTAAGAAAGTCGAAAACAAATACATGCATGTGCATTTGCATTTAGACAGTCTGATTGGTTTGATTTAGGAAAGTGCATTTAGAGTGTGCTCTTTGCTCTTTGTGAAAGGATTCTGTCTTTCTTTCCTTAGTAGCTAGGATTTTCATTGCACAAAGAAGATAAAAAGATTGTTTATCATCTTAGATTGCATTTTAGGAATTACATCTACATCTTTTGGTGAACCTGAAAGGAAAATTTCATAAACAAGATCAACTATAAAATAAATTCAATGAATCTAACAATGCTTTGGAACCTAACGCACAACATTTAAAAGTCTAGGCTAGAGACATATTCCGGCATCGTAAAGCCTGGTAACTATTGTTCTCACTGATGGTTGGGTGATTCCTCCACTTTGAGACGATAAGTGCCAGTACGGACTTGTGCTCCCACGTACCGTCGAGTATATTTTGGGAGACCCCAATAGGCTTAATCCTTTATCCATAGGAAGCTGTGTCTGCCACCCTATCGATCGCAATGCACTGAACACAGCATTCAGGAAGATTGACTGCCGTACTGTAAAAAGTATTCTGCAGTTTTGTGATTGGTTTGGTAATCCCTCTACCTAGATTTCCAGAGTAGTCCCTTTCGTTCCTTTTCATACTCTTTAACGGAAAAGGTCCATCTGAGCACTTGTCACTTCAGGCTCATTAAAAATCGAAGGCGACTAGAGTCATCTTTTGTTTTTTCTCGACT
This sequence comes from Pinus tabuliformis, assembly GCA_031772625.1. Classification (NCBI taxonomy): domain Eukaryota; kingdom Viridiplantae; phylum Streptophyta; class Pinopsida; order Pinales; family Pinaceae; genus Pinus; species Pinus tabuliformis. The sequence goes on along the minus strand of CM062805.1, from coordinate 1,063,419,003 downwards.
CTTAAAAATTGAAAAAACAAGTTGTGTCAAAGCGTCTAAAATTCATCTAATTCGGAAACATATTTCCCCTTTATTTTGAGTTGATTGAGTAATCCGCAATGGTGGAAGAAAGTCGATCGAAATCGTTAGAAAATCTTTTGGATAGACTAGATATGTCTGAACAACCGTCGACATCCAGGACTGTGTCATCCGATGCAGCAGCAACAGAGCCTCCTGCTGCTACTCCAACGATGTTCACCGGTATACCATCTATCCCGGAAATTTATCAACAACAAGCCGGATTCCAATCAGGGACTGTTTCGACGACATGGTCAGTTCCTATTTCTTCATCTGGATTATCATCTGGTATTTCTTATGTTGAAACTCAACAAATCGATCCAATGTGTCTTCAAAGGCCAATATACCCTTTAAGTACTGGATTGCCACCATATGGAGGGCAGTATGCCTTTTCATTGTTCCCTCCCGGAGAACAACCATGTGGGAGTTTACAACAAAGTTCAGGTCAAACTGGAATTACATCCAATGGTTGGGTACCAATACTGCCTCAGCAACCAAGGGTTGTATATTCAATGCAACCAGTCCACCCTGTGTCGAATATTCCCACTATACCTGCTATGGTGACTGCGTCGCAAGTACAAGCGCTACCTGTTGTATGTCAACCCCAAGTTTCTCAGGTTGCAATACAACAGCCTCTTGTCTCAACGACTCAATCACAACCTCAGGTTAGTGCCTCCTTATCTGGAGTGACTCAGGCTCAAACAAGTACTATGACTCCTCATCTTGGTCAATCATCCAGTATTGGGCAACAGCAAATGGTCCAACAACCATGGCTGATACAATCTCAACAACCGCCATTCCAGCAATCATATCAAGGACGTGAGCAACAAGTCTTTGTAAGTAATGGGCAACCACATTTCCAAAGCGGTTATCAACAACCATATTATAATGGTTATGCCCATCAACCTTGTCAAAGTTGCCAGCATCAAATACATTATGCTGGTATGCAAAGACCCACTGCTTAGGCGATTCCATCTTATCCTGGGTATGCTTCGCCTAACCTAAATCAACAGTTTCCCTTTGTAGCAACTCTAGAATTACCAGATCTAAACCGGCTAATGAATGATCCAATTGCTTATGCCCCTTGGTGGCTGGCGATTCCGCATAAACTTCCGTCAGATATTCCTAAATTTAATGGAAATCCAGGTGAAGACCCGTCGAATCATGTGATGACCTTTCATCTGTGGTGTTCATCAAACACCCTAAATGATGATTCGATTAGGCTTCGCCTTTTCCAGAGGACGTTAACTGCTCCGACGGCAAAATGGTATATCGAATTGCCTAGAGCTTCGTTTGACAACTTCAGTACCCTAGCCACAACCTTTTTAACCCATTTTCAGTTACCGATAAAGTACGAAATGGGGACAGAACTTCTTACCAATTTCAAACAAACAACGACCACTAACATATCTAATCATATTCATGAGTGGCGACGTCGTCGCAGAATGGTAAAAATGTATGTTCCTGATCAGCTGCTAGCTGAATGGTTTATTAATTCATTATTACCTTCTATCATAGAAGATGTGGCGAAGGGAGGAGTCATCACTGAAGAGCAAGTTATTGCTCGTGCACAATATCTAGACTTGATCTATACTCAGTCTGGCACGCTCTACGATAAAATACATGATAATCATAGACCGGAATTTTCCGTTCCTCCCCCTCCTAAATCAAACAAAGACTCTCATGTCGGTGATGGCGTGGTAGGTATGACAAGCATGAAATCAACAAAGGCTACATCTAAAAAAGCCCGTAAGATTTCAGATCAAAATGCAAATGAAGAACTTCTTGCCTCGGAAGTAAATGTCGTGTCGACCGACAAGGGAAAACAACTGAAGCAACCAGGGGGCAAGAAGAAAAATAAAGGGAGAAAAAAGAAGCAGGATGAGTCATCTCCTGAAAAACCTTCTGCAAACCGTTCTGGGAAAAGGAAACCCCCTGCTGGGTGTCATATATGCGATGAGGATCATCGGACGAGAGATTGTCCACATAAAGCTGAAGTTAAGAAACTCTTTAAGAGTTCAAAAACCTCAGCAGTATTGACTGATCCGTTTCCAAACCCAGGAATCAAACTGGTAGCTAATAAAAATGCTTCCTGATCCCAAGTGCTTATGTTGTCTATCTCGAAGCAGCAAAATAATGCTTTGACAAGGAATAAAGATTACGGGAATCCACAACTGTCGAATAACAAGGCTAATGAACAACCTAGTAGTTCGACAACAACTTTGACTGAAGTTGTGCCACCCATCATTCCTGAACCAATGATAAAGCCACCAAAGGAAGTAGTACACAAATCGACATTTAATCCTCGTGAAAAAGTAGCACAGAATTATAATATAATAGAGGACCTGGCCCAATTGCCGTCCGCTATGTCGACGCTTGAGGTACCGCAAAATTGACCCTCCCAAAAGCAAGCTTTATTATCAGTAATAGGTGGGATTGACCCAATGGATTCCAATATTGTATCCTTTAATCACAAAGGATATGACCCTTAGTTACCAGCTCAACTAGCTTTCCTTATTCAAGTGAAAGCCCTCAACAAAACTGTTCATCGAACAATTATTGATGAGGGGGCATCTACATGTATTATGTTGATGAGTTGCTGGAAAAATTTAGGCTCACCACCCTTGTCAAGATCGTCAACGACGTTAAAAGCATTTGATGGATGATCATACACTCCATATGGGATTTTAAGTAACTTGCAAGTTGAACTGGGGGGCAAAATAGTAGAAATTGATGTTGAAGTAATCGACGGAAACCTCGATTACAACATCCTACTAGGAAGGCCCTAGATAAATGCCATGGCCGCAGTTGTGTTGACCTACTTCAGGGAAGATTGCATTTCCCTTTCAAGGAAGAATTACAATCGTCGACCAACAAACATTTCTCCCCAACAGTTCACAAGTTACGGGAAGCATTCCAATGATCCATGGAAGCAATCATTCGCTTCAAAATATCGGATTAGGTCTCCTAAAAGACCCTGCCTTAATGTGTACTTTTTCCCTACCGCCTTTGAGGAATCTAGCGGAAGTGGTCACAGTGGAAACCCGCAATATGAAATCTTCTATATCTAATGGATTCAGAAGGTTCCTAAACATTTTGTCAGCATGGATCATTGCCATTTTTAGAAATATTGTAGCAATCAATTTTCTTGGCTTGGGGGGCAAACCCAAATCAATGCTCATCGAGTGTTTGGATAGATAGGTCTAAGGAATATGGTACCTATTCAAATCCTTGGTCGCATGTACATTCTATAGACAAAGGAATCAATCAGTCAATGATGTTAGGAGAGGCACCATGGGAAGATTACCACCATTGTTCCCATCTTCCGGATTACCACGAAGATTATTCCAGCAACCTTCATCACCCATCATTTTTTTATTTTCTATCAAATACTATAAATACGGCAAGGTCGAGGATGGTTCTTATCTCATGTCGACCTCGTTAAAAAATGAAACAAGAAGTCATGAGGATAGTTCTTTTACTGTGTCAACCTCATTAAAAAATGAAACAAATCCCCCTTCCAAATCTCAAAGATAAACCTTCATTCCAACCACCGAGTTGAATGCAATGAAACTTGGGGGGCATGCACCTCGATTTGCGTTATTATGATGGGGGCATGCAAACTTATCACGAGCAGTGTTACTACAGGGTTCAAGCTCGTTAAAAAATAAACCCACATCGAGCAGTTTTAGCGCATAGTTCAAGCTCATTAAAAAATAAACATAAGCCATGAGAAAATGTTTCCCCCCAGCGTTTAAGCTCAATAAAAAATGAACCAATTCCCGGTAAATAATCATCGTGAATGTAGTACTTCAGCCTTTAAAGCCTTGGTCATGTTCCCATCATCACCTCCACTCTGTATTGGTCGATCATTCACCTCCATTTGATTGTTTACCCCTTTTGAGGAACAGCTGTGAAGAGTGATCCTATTAGCCATCCTTGTAACACTGCAATGATTGGAAAATTCCAAACCTTACCTGGAATCAGCTGCTACCCATTTTATCACTCGTTCCTCAAAAGACGAGTCTCCTTTAAGCTCTTTTCAACTGACTCGTAAAATATGAAAAGATTACCGAGCCATTGGCCTCTCCAGCTCGTTAAAGGGATCGGAAGTGCTATCCCTCCTCTAAATTTTAATCTTTTTGGACCTGAGGGATTATTACACAAAAAGATCGAGCGCTTGTTTTGTTCGGCTCGTTAAAAGGATCGAAAATTCATCCCTTCTGTATTGTTTTATACTTTTTCGGACTTAAGGGATTAGATGACGAAAAAGGAATTTTGGAGTTTTCTTTACGTTCCTTTTAAGACTCTCTAAAATTGAAAAGGACCGAGTTATCTTTGTCGTTAAACTCGTTAAAATTTTAATAGCGACAAACTTGTCTATAGACGAGAACGGGTTTCACTATCGCTAGGCTCGTTAAAACATAGCGATGGGTTTGCCCGAAGGGAAAATTATAGAATGAACATATGTTATCCTCCTCAATTTTGACAAAAATAAAGAGGTACTGGTCAGCAATGACTGGGGAAAAATTGGGAAGAAAACTTGAAGAAACTTTGTTGGTAGCAAGTCGCTATTGAACATGACACTTTCACTCCGCATCCAAGTCAGGTTGGGTTGTTTCATTCACCGGTCACATCGCCATGGTCCCATCACACCATCCAAATTTGGGGTAATGCTACCAATCCATCATGTCAGTGTCGATGATATGTTCAAGAGAAGTCATTCAGAGATTTGACCTGTGTCTCATCCGCTACAATACATTCATACTCCATTCTTTCATGACTGCCACCCTGAACCGTATGTCATCAGATCGTTTTCACCTCCATTAAAATCATTTGCTCCGTTCCGTGTCACTGATGTGGGATTCATTAAGGCCCTCCTGTGACAGATCACTTCTTATCGACATCATCTCATTATCCAAGAGGTCGATCTAGGAACACCCCGTTCAGTACTTTGAAGCTTGCATAACTCAATGGCAAGTTTCTCACTTTTGGCGACAGGTTTACATCAATGAACTTCAACCAAAAGATTTTGCGTGGTGTTCGACGCCAAGTCCTTTATTCACACCATGTGAATTATACTGCAGTACCTTGAGGGTCATTATCATTATCGGTGATTCCTCTCGCGCCTGTTAACAGCTTACATCATTGGCTGGTAATCAGGCGATGTCTTTCCATGTTCGACTCCAGAACTTCTCTCACATGGATAGAATTGTACTTCGAGTGAAGATCGAACGAGATTGAAGACCCCAGATCTAGTTTCATCCATCCGAGCTGCGATATATATTCAGGGAAATAAAGACATCAAATGTACATCATTGTTGCACAGATAATCATCCAATCAAAGGGATGATGGCTCTACCAGAATCATCAGTCTACACTCAGACGATTGTTTGTCCTATGTACATGAAAATGAATTTATAAAGCTGAGCATGGGAATGCCCGCCTCAGCTAGATCATGAAAATATTATGAAGATAATGTATTGTATTGTATCTTATTACAGGTCTCCTCCCAGCTTGAAAGAACTTTGGATCCTCATGATAAAGCATTTTACCCGACATCAAAAAGATTAACGACCTCATGCTTTAGGGGACAACTGTTATAGACATTTTTGGGCACTACAACCCCAAGAATAAATGTCCATAAACTAATGGCTCCTAAGTCCCTAAAGGTGTTGTTCCAACCCCTAAAAGAACAAGGTCAACTGACTACAGCTTCTCCCAGAAGTTCTCCATGAAAAACTACTCATAACTGGTCAAAACTGGATCATTTCACTTGCTCCATGGCCAGGGTGTGATGCATCGCACCTTGTACACACAGGAACTGTGTTGAATTTCAAAAATCCCTTCTATGGGGTGCGATGGACGGGAAAAGACAAGTGGTGGAGACAGTTTGCGAGGTGGATGATCATGGAATCTTCCAGAAACTTCTCCTGGGACACTTGCCTCTCAGAATCGCCCAAGGATGAGTAAGAGATCAATGAGATCTCCAAGTGGCATCAAGAACTATCAGATAGAAGACACTAATCAAATCACAAGCTGACTCATCTCCCTTACAGATATCTATATATGGATCCCTCATCCCAGAGATCCAGAGGCTGGAATTTTGCATATTGTAAGGAATTGCTGTTGGTTTCTTGAGACAAACATCAGATTGTTGGGTGATATAAGCTTTGTATGAGGTGAATAGGGGCTTCCTTGCTGAGAGGTTGATGCTGGGTCAGAACAACTAGTTGTAACTCCTCTTGGCTCTTTCTTGTTTATCAATAAAAGCTATTCAAGTTTTCCTCCATACTCTTGTGTCATTTATGTTTGCCGCATTTGTATGGTCAATTTACATCTGATCCTAGATTTTTTATGATTATAGATCCATGTTCTTGTATACTTCTATGCTACTATGATCTTACAGGTACTCTGTGAAGCTGGGCGTGCAAGGGAATGAGTAGCGAAAGACTATCAAGGAAGAGAGGAATCAAGCCAGGAGATTAGCGCAAGATAGAGGTTGGTCTTCTTTGTTCCTCTCTATCTATACTTCATAAAGGAAAAACGAAAGTAGATTTACTCTGTTTATTTCTAAGGCAGCTATCACACCTTAGTGGGATAAGCAGTTCTGAGTAGACACTTTTCCCTGTAACACTACCCAAGTTATCCAGGGCTCTAGAGCATTTATTCCAACCAAGGCTTCTAGGAGTAGTAACTCAACCCACAGCTGTTGTTGGGCTCCAGAGAATTTATCCAACCAAGGCTTCCAAGACTAGTAGCTCAACCCACCAAGGGCTCCAGAGTGTTTTTCCAACCAAGGGTTCCAGGACTAGTAACTCAACCCAAGTTGCTACATGGCTTCTAGAGTGTTTGTCTAACCAAGGATCCAAGAACTAGTAACTCAACCTACAGCCAAAGGAACATGAGCACCAACCATAAAACAAAGACAAAAATCACAACACCATGGTTATCCAGGAAATGTAAAGGCTAGGATAAACTATTGTCAATCTAGGAAATCCCCCATGCTAATGAAAAATCATAACCAAAAAACCACATGCATATGCCATGCATGTCCAAAACTAGAAAGGACATCATACATGCAACTTGGTACATGCAAAGAAAATCAATTGTAGTAGTTAATTTTGTTGTCCCCTTGCACTTTCCTACTCTTCATTTTTCTTCTTGCACCAAATCCCAAGTATGCCACAATGATATTAGAGTGCTCCAAGAAAACTCTAAATGTGCAAGAGTACGCGAGAGTGAGAATAGAAGAGAGATCTCCAAACTAAAACTGATAAAAGGTTGTGAATTGATCCTCAAAATCATTTTTATTGTTGAGGCCTCTATTTGTTTCATTTTCCATTATTTTCCTTCAATTTCCTCCTCACATGCAACTTGTGACCTTTCACCTTCCTTTTCTCCTATTTTTCCATTTTTCATAAATAAAATGCTAATAAATGCCACTTTTCCCTTTCCATTTACTTTACCAATTTTTCATAGCCATTTATTAATCATAAATGATCCCCATCACTATGTTTTTCCCCAACATAAACTTATAAGCTATAATTTGACACTACAAAGAATATATTTGAATATGAAGCGTTGGTTTTGGGCCTACAAGCTACTATAGATATGAAAATTTAATGTTTGATAGTCTTTTGAGATTATGTGTTGATTATAAAACACTTAGGAATCAATGGAAAACTAAGCACCCAAGATTGAAATCCTACAAAATTTGGGAATTTCTTCTTAGCATTTAATATTCAATATCTACCTAGAGAGAAAAACAAAATGGTTGGTTCCTTGGAAACAACAACCAACACCTTCAAGCCCCCACAAAATCCCCTTCTCAGGTATGAAGTGGAAGTTAGGTACAAACCCTTAGTGCCTGATAATGTAAAATATTTGCAGGTGTTTGAGGATAAAGAGTGATTTAAAAGGTTTATGGAGGTGATAGGAGAATTTTCCAATTATGTGATAGAGCAAGAGGGTGAATATATTTAATAAATTGGAGGAGTTGAATAGTGTGTGCCTTGGGAGGAAACTATGGCCAGGTAGAAAATTTTGTTGTTTAAGGGAAATGTAATCCCAGGGATGGTTCCATTGGAAAGGTTATTTGATGTTAAATATGAAACAATCAAACCAACCAAGAAGGAATGCGAGGAGGATACATAAGACTGTAACATTGGCATAGAACAACAACCCAAACTAATTATGTTGGACAAGGGGATCCCAGAGGGATATACATAAAAGTATCTTGACATGTTTAGGAAGTATTCTCATATTGTTTGATGGTCTTATGATGGCTTGAAGACTTATGATATCGGTATCATTCAAAATAAGATTCCTCTAAAGACCGAAATTAAAACTCACAAGTAGAAGCTTAGGAAAATAAATCACCTACTTCTCCCCTTGATAGAGAAATAAATCAAAAAAATTCTCCAAGATAAAATCATTGTACCTTTGAGATATTAAAATTGGGTGCTTAATTTGGTCCTTATCAGAAATAAGAATGGAGAGCTCAGGTTGTGTGTGAATTTCAGAAACTTGAAAAAGGCCTCCCTAAAATAGAATTATCCCCTACCCAAGATGGATTATATTTTGTAGAAGGTGGTGGGGTCATCAAGATTTTCCATGATTGAAGGGTTCTCTACGTACAACCAGATTCACATGAATCCTGAAGATCAAAAAAAGATATCCTTCACCACACCTTGGGGGACATTAATGTATGCCAGAATGCTTTTTGGTATTATGAATCTTGGTGTGACCTTTCAAAGGGATATGGATTTAACATTTGTTGGGGAGAAGGATAAATCTGTGGTTATTTAGTTGTATGACATAACAGTCTTCTCAAAGTATGATGAGGAACACTTGCAACATTTGCAACACACATTTGAGAAGTGCAGGAAGTATGGTTTGTCCATGAACCCAAAGAAGTCTCAATTTTCCCTCAGAGAAGGAAAACTGTTGGGGCATATAGTCTCAAGAGATGGAGTGAAAATTGACCCCAAAAGGGTTGAAAAAATTAGTATCATCCCTCAGGTAATAAACAAAAAGGAGATAAAAGTCTTCTTAGGGAGGATAAATGTCTTGAGGAGGTTTGTGCCTAATTATGCTGAAATTTTGAAGGAGATTATAAACATGCTTGAAAAGGATAGAGAGGTCAAATGGACTACAGAGGCTAGGGAATTATTTTCCAGAATCAAGAGGTCCTTTAGGTAGGCTCCGGTTTTGGCTAGCCCTAATTATAAAAATTTGTTTCTTATCTTTTCTTTTGCATCCACTAACACTGTTGTAGTTGTTTTATTGCAGAAAAATGAGGGAGAAAATGAACAACTAGTGGCATTTTTCAACCAAGTGTTGAGAGATGTAGAATTAAAATATGACATTATGGAAAAACAAGCCTATAATTTAGTTAAGGTCTTGAAGGCTTTTCGAACTTATATTTTACATTGTAATATAATTTCCTACATTCCTACAATAGATGTACGAGATATTCTCACACAAGAAAACATTGAGGGAAAAAGGGGCAACCGAATAGCCAAAATTTAGGAGTATGACGTGGAAATAAAGCCAACTAAACTAATAAAGGGGAAAGGTTTTTCCAAGATCTTATTAGAAGCAAATTGTCACGAAATGGGAATAACATTTTTGGATAAGACTTCTAGGCCAAATGTAGTAGATAAGGAGGGACAAATGCAGTAACTCTGAATCTGATCAACTTTTATGACAAGATGAAAGCTTTGTTTAAAAAAAGGTCAAAGACAAAATTTTTGAGCTAGGTGTCCTCACACTCAGATGGGATGTTAAGAGAGAAGATGAAGGAAAACATGGAAAATTCGATGATGTGTGGTTTGGGCCCTTCAAGATAGTTGAAGCCAAAGGTAACAACACATTATTACTTAATAATATTATTGGTGAATTTTTTGAGTTGTCTGTGGCAGTACCTCAAGCACTATTTCTAGCACTAGAGTCATGTATCCACTTCCATTGTAAATATCGGTGATCCATTATAAGTACTAGAGTATTTTTTTCATTTTTAGTATTGTATATATTCTTGACTCCATGCCTAACAAGGCTACTAGTTTTTATGTTCTCAATGCCTTTCTAGCAAGACACTATCCCTAGTTAGAGCCGATGTTGTACCCTCCTCTTCATTCCTTTTATTATTCATATAGTACAAGGGTCAAGGTGCAAAGTGTAGCAGAGTTTGGAGCCATTTTCAGAGCAACAGATGAGATCAAAATCACATCGGACCCACTCAATCAGAAATTTATTTGGAAGAGGTTTCCAACATTATAAAGAACTATGTAAATGGCCTCCTGGGTCAAAATATAGAGGCAGTCAAAGTCTAGCCCATAAAGGTCAAAATCTCGGAGACACCGTGACCCCAGAATCTTGTAACTCACTAGAAAATCAATCTCAAAAAGCTTTGGGGAGAAGGGGAGAAGGGATCCATCAAATGTTAGAGCCAGCACTGTCTATTGACAAAAATCCATAATAGAAATCAGAGGCCTAAATCCCGAAATCCCGGGACCCCGTAACCTTTTGTTAAATGAATTTTTGAAAGAGTTGGGATTAAGTCATTTACAAAGAAATCAATCGCAAAAAAAAGGATCGAGGACCCTTTTTTCTCTCCTCCAGCTGGACAAGTGGCAACATATCATTGGGGAAAGGTGATTTCAACAACCATCCACAGGGAGATAGACACGTGACAAACAGTTTCAGTGTTTTTAAGCACCCAAAGGGCCCATATATGGATGACACATCGACCTATCACGGGTTGACACCTGGCCTAGTTGATATCAGAATGATGTCATCCCGAAGTTATACCTTGGAGGGTTGGAATCCTATGAAAATTTCCAATTTCACTTTAGAAAGAGCCATGCTTTCAAGGGCCAGATCACTAGGGCATTCGAGTTCCAGCTCAACAGAGAGGAAGTCATATGCAACACCATTTTCGGAGCACAAGGGTAATTAAATGGTAGTGGGAATTCCCCCAATTTCCAAACATAAATGGTTAAATGACGGTCACCAACGGGGTGGATCCCCATCCTTCTCGAAGTGGCCTCACCCAGGAGAAGCTTTGATGGAGTAAGAAGCATGGCAGTTAAGTTGATGCTTGCCCCCTGAAGGTTATGGTTAATAAAGTGAATCATGCAAATTGACAGTTGTGATGAATTTCAGGGGGTTAAACCTTTCCTCCAAGTATTCCCATGCACCCCACCAGAGGAGGTAAAATGGGCCCACCGCCTATTAGGCTAATATGGAAACCACATTAGTGGTTGGGATCACTATCAGGTGAGCGTGGTAGATGAGCGAACTTATTTTTTAAGTCATCTCCCTCTGCCTTTTCTCTCTACCCAATCCAACTCCAACACCTCTCTCCATAGTTCCTTCTCTTCCTTTTCCCACCTAAAAACCCCTGTGAACTGACCATTGCACCTCGCGAGCCAACAAGCTTCAACTACTCTCATCAATAAGAAATGAATAAATCTAAGGGGAGAAAGGAGATTGTATAACAACGAGTTGGTCCATTAAGGGAAACCATTGATGAAAAATTTCTAGGGCTAGGATTGTTTACAGATACAATTTGTACTAGGGACTCTGGACCTTCCTTGTGGGAATCTATTTAAAAATATTTTGAAGATGAAGGACCCAAGGTGATAATCAAAATAGTTGTAGTTGACGATGAAACCCCAAGTTCAGAGGCAACTCCACATGACATTGCAAACTCTTTCTTACATAGAATTGGAGTGAGGCCTTAGATTTTTCCCTACATATATGTATGGTTATATGGGTTGTTGAAATGATAGATATTATGGAAAGGAAGTTCTAAACCCAAAAATGCACCATAATTGGACCTTTGTTCATGGTAAAGGCCTTTCAGGAGATGTTTCACTTTCTAGACGCTTAATGCATCTACAACAAAAAGTATGTGGAGAAATTCTTTAAAAAGCACGAGGATCCAGTTGATTCTATTAAAGAATGGAGGGGTGACTCTATTAGACACAAAAAGGAAGAAGGTGGTAAGTACTTTATAGATTCACTCGATTCCCCTTTTAGTCAAGTTGTTGCCATGCTTTGCAGATTGCATGCATATCCAAATGTCTCTGAATTTCTTTAAAGTTGGGTTCCTTTAATTGATAAATATTTTGAGGGGTACATTTTTTATTGGGACGCTATACTATCCAAAAATTTGGCCAAACACATTTTTTCTTTCTGTTATGCTCGTAGTGTCTCTGAGAATAAAATCCCTCCATCTTATATGTCAGCCTATGTCATGGAATATCTATTTTATTTTCCTGATTTTCCAACCATGGGATGGAAGTGGACCATCTATTATCCCTCACTAATTCATATTTATCACAACATACTCTGGGTGTCCAGTTATTTTTTTCATTTTTATCAAATTTTTCAAAAGGTTATGATGCTAATATATGAAGATTTATTTGAAACCAAACACCTCAGGATGTTTCAAGAAGCTATGGAAAACCTTAGGAAAATTGGGAATTGGTTTGGTGAAGAGTCATTCACATATATCAGAGTATTGGGTAGCCATACGCACCCACATGTCTTTCCACTATATGTTCCAGGCAAGATTTTACGCAGGGAAGTAGCATACCAAAAATTTGGTCATGGGATTACCAAAGCCTTAAAAGATTCCAACAAGAAGGTTTGGCCTCAATTCCCTCTACCTTTTGGAATCTTCTCTTTGGCCAATTATGGACATGCTGAAAAGGAGTTGAAACCTATTGAGGTATTAAATTTAGCCACCATTCTAAATATTCCTTATGACCCAAATAGAGTAGCGAAACAGGTGGCCCTAACATTTGGTATTAAAATATTCCTCCATGAAGAAAACAAGTTTGATGTCTTATGCATCGAATCATCTTCTTATGATTCAACTTTGAAAAGGGAAAATGAGGATTTACCAGTTTAGGAGTGACAACAGTTCCTCGCCTTTAGAAATGCAAGACTAGCCCCCCTGCCATTAGATTTGTTGCAGTTTCCTCTACAATAACAAATATATTTAAAGGAAACCGTAACATCTACTTAGCATGGGAGTTCCTCTAAATGTGTGGTTCTTATTCAAAAATAAAAAATAACAACAATTGTTTCTTCAGATCTTGGAGGAGAGGTTCATATAGTACACCCAAGCATGGAACAGGTTTGGGACTAGTTTGATCAGGTCTTGAAGCAATCTAAGCAAGGTGAACAAGGGAAATATATCCTAGAGGGAGAAACTATTTTTTAGTAGAAAACTCCATTAAGTGATCCCCCTTCTCAGTAGTACACCATGCTGTAGTATTCCATAGTTGAAAAGACACCATTGGTTACCCGACCTAAAGTAGAGATTATTCCAGTAAATCCCACTTCAGGTATCTTTGTTGACATTGAAGAGATCCCTCAAATAGATATTTTTTACAACCTTGTGAAAAAAGAAGTGGTAAAAAGGGGAAGGAAGAAAAGGAATATAGATGATTCCTAGGCCTTCGTCCCAGAGAAAAATTTACAAGCTTCTCCTCTTGAACTTCTCTAGAAAAGGTACTTCAACTCCCCCTACTGATGAAATTAGAAAGTTAACTCAATTCACAGGTGCAAATGCTTTTGTCACCATGGGCAAAGCCATTTTTAATTACAATAATTTCTAAGGAAGAAGGATGAGCAAATTTCCTCTCTGGAACAGGAACTCATCAATAAGGAAGAACAACTAAGAGCATAATAGCAAGCTCAATTAGATCAAAAGGATATTTCATTGGCAGAGCTGCAAAAATAGTTCAATTCCTTTCAGATTCAACATGTAGAGGAGATCAAGGAAAATATAAACAAATATGATAATATCAACAGAATATAAAACAATTATAGTTCGGGACCTTTCAGCTGAAGGATTCCAAACAAGAGGCCCATGATTTAAATGTACGACTACGAAGGAAGCGACAACTATTTTGTGAGAAGTTGAATTTGATTTAGGAACAATGTAGACTAGCAAACACCTCGAACTGATGAGTTAGTAGAAATGATCTCATGTTTTGATGAATCTAAGAAGGATCTCAATGAAATGGTAGAATGGAAAGATAGTGTTGAGGGGAGGAAATACTACTTTACCAAAATTGATGCAATGCATAAATTGATCATTATTAAGGGATGGAAAGCAAGGATATGTTCAGTTAAAAAAATCATCGACGATGTTCGTGAAATGTCAAATGCCCTATTTGAATCCATTAATGATTCCTTACTTGAATCGAATCAAATCTCTAGTTGTACATAGGATTCCCTTCCATATGTGTAGACAAAAATTGTCTTGATTAGGGGGTCAAGTGTAACAACGCTGGTGAAAATTCCATGTAATAAAAGTTAATAAAGGAAAAATAATAACCATAGTTGATATGACACTTATTCCAAGATGAATGTTGGGAAAGCTCATAGTGATGGGGATCACTTGTGATTATTTAATGGCTAAGAAAATTGGCAAAGGAAATGGCTAAGGCTTTGGAAAGGCAAGATGGCATTTTGGCACATTTATTTATGAAAATAATGGAAAATAGGAGAAAAGGGAGGTGAAAGATCACATGTTACATATGAGGAGGAAATTGAAGGAAAATAATGGAAAATTAATAAAAGAGGGGCCTCATTCATAAAAGGCTTTCTGAGGATCATTTGGCAAGCTTTTTCTAGCCTTTTTGTCAGTCTAGTGTTGGAGCTCTCTAATTATACTCTCTCTCTCTCATATTCTTGGATACTTAGAGTTTTCTTGGAGCGCTGTTGGAGGATGTGGCGTACTTGGACTTTTTTGAGAAAGAAGGCAAAGGAAGAGTAGGAAAGCACAAGAGGGCATCAAGATCAGTAGTTACAACAGGGTTTTCTTGTGGGTACTGAGTTTCATGTATGTTTTCATCACTAGTTTTGGCATGCATGGCATATGCATGTGGTTTGTTGGTTGTGATCTGTTATTGGCATGGAGGATGGTCAGGATTGACAGTGGATTTCCTAGCCTTGAGATTTATTGGATAGCCATGGTGATTGTGGAGTTTTTTTCGTTTTTTTGTTTTGGTTGGTTCTCATGTTTCCTTAGCTTGGGTTGAGTTATTATTCCTAGAAGCCTTGGTTGGACAAATGCTCTGGAAGCCCTCTAACATCTTGGGTTGAGTTACTATTCCTAGAAGCCTTGGTTGTACAAATTCTCTCGAAGCCTTTAGTGGGTTGATTTACTAGTCCTAGAAGTCCTAGTTGGACAAACAGTTTGGAAGTCCAGTACAAAATTATGGGTTGAGTTACTAGTCCTGGAAGCCTTGGTTGGACAAACACACTAGAGACCTGGAAGGCTTGGATAGAGATCGGTTTGATGATGGTTTTTTGATGTCTGACTGTGAGGTGGATGGCCTTTGGAAGCCACAGATGTTTTTGGATTGATTTATTCTATGAGATCCCACATTCATGCTTGGAAAATGGCACGGGGGTGAATGGTTGAAAAGAGATTTGGCTCAGCCATTCTACGGTCGGGTGTAATGTGGAAGTCCCATCCTAGGTTTGGATTTTGCATCATCAATATGAGGTTATTTATACTTGTATTTATATGAGTATTATACTAGATTATATGTGGTTTATATGGCTCTGATTTCATGAGTATTTTTGCTACTATTATGCTGGTTCTTTATGTGTTTTATGATAGAAGCTATGTATGGTTCTGATGATGTTTTTACTTGTAAATGAATGATCAATGTATTTATGACCTAATGGATGAAATGACAGTTGATGTGTTGAGGCATCAATGTTTCTTGACGAAATGCATGTCATGGCTAGTAGGGGTCCAGTCAAGGTCTTATTCAAGTAATTGTATCAGTATCATTTTTTTCATGTTATCTTACAATTTTGAAGGTGTCATGCAATTTTTGGCAATGACCTAAGCTCTAGGCCTAAATATGTGGCTTAATTATGAGGGATGCGAGCACAAAAATGAGAAAAAGAGTACATTGATGTTGGCTTGCAGGCCTACGAGAGGATCCAGAGGTCCCTCGACACTAACATGCCCATAGCATGAGAATGTCCAGAGGTCAATTTGTCCAAAATATAAGTGGGGCCTAGGGTCTGGTGGATAGAAAGGTTGGATTGGTTCTTGAGGGTCCTAATGATGATGTTGAATGTTTGTATGGTGTGTTTCTACCGGTTCCACTTCCTTAACGTGACTTAGGAGCTCAAATCATATCATAGTGGCCTATCACCGCATGTTTACCCCAACTTGTTGGTTTCTTGGGTAGATGTGGGAGGAGGGTGTTATGGAGTGGTATCAGAACATGGTTCACCCCTCAGACTAGATGGGATATGTGTTGGTCATGCATGTATGTGAGTTTCATGTGTGTCTCTTACACTTGCATTCCATGTGATTTTTGAATTTTCATAATGTTGATCATGGTGGTAGTGATGTCGTCATGTGAAACTTGATGTTGTTATTATGGAATGCCTCATCATGAGTGTATGAATGGTTACATGTTGATTTATGTCGCTTACATGTATCGTTGTTGTATGCTTGGTTACATTCTTGTATGTTTGGAAACTTTCTTGTATGTTGGGTTGCACATATCATCCTTGTAGGTTTGATTTTAAGTGTTGTTCATTTATGCTTGATCATATGTGTTTATGCATGTGTGTGGTTGGTTATGCATCGCTTATGGAGGTTCATGTTTACATGTGGTCAACACTGATGTAGTGGTTGTTGTCATGCATGAGGTCATAGTATGCGTTATTGTTAAGGTCATGCATTGGTTACTAGACCCTAGCTAGAATGATGGTTGCATGGTTATATGTTTATGTTTTATATTTCTATATGTTGTCATTGTTATGTTATACATGTGTCATGTTTATTTCTTGATCTTGCAGACAAGGTATCCTCCCCAAGCTATACTAAGGGATGTTGGTTTATGGTGATTTGGTTTAGCTGACATGATATACCTTGCAGGAAGAAATATAAAATGGCTAGCAAGATGGTTGACTACAAAGACTCTCCCTATGAATCATAAGAGAAGTATGGTGTTGGGAACTCTTCCATTTTGGCAGTTACACTGAGAATCTTAAAGGAATAAATAAGAAGTTGTAAGGCAGATAGTGACATAGTCATGGAAGCACACGAGAAGCTAGTAGAGGTAAATGCAGTGATACTTTAGGGCTTGTCAGGTTTGTAGTGACAGGGGCCAGTTTGGATTAGCCACGAGGAGGATATAACTAATGGGGCATATCACAGTAGGTCAAATGGTTTTCATAGGTTAGATAGTGATGACATGGTCAGAGATGGAAGATTGTTGGACACTCCAGATAGGAGAAGGGATAGACATAGGTACCGTTATAGATTTGGTTTTAATAGGCATGATGATTGTTGTCTTGATGGGTCTTGACCTAGGTTCAAAGTTAATTGTGCCAACCAACAAAACCCTAAACTATTGGCACTTTCGGAAATAACCTAGGTAGCACAAGCTACAGTCTTACCCGAAGATGTACTAGGGGATGACAGAATCATGTTTCTACATGCAGAGGTCTGTGTGATGGGTTTCCGTTACTTCTAAGGCTTTATCCCACCTTCACAAACCTCAATCCTTAAAATACAAAAATCATAGTAACTTACGAAAACAATATCTAACCCTTCGCAAAACACTTATAACATTCATAACATCATGTAAGCTATCAGATTTACTACTTTCGTGCACCAATTAAGTTTTTCTTCAGATAATTGCAGAAAAACAGAGTGAATACACACAAACTACATAAGTAAATATAAAGGTACAGATACATAATTATAGTTTCAAAAACAATCTTTATTGATATAATATTTCTGTTACAGACTCTTCTTCCCAGCGCACACAGCTGCAAAGGCCCGCGCACTCAGCTTGTGGACTTACCAAGATCTCCACACACATAGCAGCAAGAGCCTTCCCCTTTGCCTAAGTATAGGAAACAAACTTTTGTGCCTCTGACTACTTGCCCATACAATGATATTCAATTCTTAACTTTTCTTAACTTTTCTTACTTCCTATGACTTGCTAAGACTCCTTTATATAGTGTCTTCCATTATAATACCATGGTTCACGAACCATCGGTGAGTCTCAAAACATCCTTAAACTAAGGGACTAAAGTCCCTTTGACTCCTATGACCTTTGTGCTCCGCTCCCTAAAAATGTAGAGACTTTACATAATCAACAAAATTAGCTACAAAATTTACCTTAGGGGACCCTATCCCAACAAGCCCCCAATACAATTTCGTGACTCCTCCTCGAGTCACTCTACTGGTGGCGCTTCAATCTTCGCCTACAGCTCACTGAACTTGATCTTCAAAACCTGTAGGTCTATTGTTCCCTATGTAGCAACCTGCTACACTTCCTCGATCAATTTTTCAGTAGTTGGGCCTTCAATCGTAAGGTCCATTGTCCTTTGAGTCCGTTGCATCCCTTTGAGCTTGCTCTGCACTGACAGAGTCAAATGATTGAACTCATCTATCCACGATTGCATCCTTCAAGATATGATCTCTTCCTTGTGAAACAGCTCATTGATTTCATTATGGATGAGCTTTCCTTCATGTAATCTAGCGAACCTTTGCAGTGGTGCCAAGGTCCGTGTCGTTGATCAGATTTCATCAAACTGTCTCTGTTTTTCCCTGATGTTCAAGCCAATCTTTTGTAGATTCAGATCCTCCTACAGTGAGGTCCATAACTCCATGACCTTCTCAATGATCCAGGTGGATGTTGGTCCACCCACCTATCCCACTTGGACCCCCACAATTGTCTCTATCAGTTTTTCGATTTCCTTATTTGTAACACAATTTACTATTTTTAGCAGTTTTTCGGGTCCTCAACTTCCGGAGCCGTTTTGAGGCACTAAATGACATTTTTTGGGAAATATGAGAGAAACATGGGTCCATGGACCGATGTTTCTCTTCCCAAAGTTGTAATCCTCAGATAGATCTTTGAAATGAGGAACAAAGGGTAATCAGAAACAAAGGGAAATTAAGAATCCTTTGCTATAGATTATAGAGAAACAACCTAAATTAAGGAGCAATTAAGAAATCCTTAGCTTAGATTATCAATAGAAAACATGTATTTTTCTAGCTGTTATAATAGAGTGTAATTAAACAAATTCTAATACAATACTCCAGTTATGGCATTTAGATTTAGATAAACATTATGGAAAGACTTTAGGAGATAACAACAATGTGAGAAAATACTTGTCTACACTTCACTCTACACATGAATCCTTTGAAATATCTGGTCTTTATTCATCAATCCAACTTGTTGGCTCAGTCAATGCTCCAATGGCTTCACAGTCTTTCGATCAAGAAGTCTATAGAAATGTCTAAGAATCCACACTACATACTTCGAATTGTGAAGTATTTATACTAAGGTTTTATTACAAATATCTCAAACTGACATGAGATTTAATCTAGGAAATACAGATATCATCTTGTAGGAAGATAGAGGCAACTATTGAACTACTTTCATGTTGTCCCTTTTATTATGGTATTGCTGCCTTTTATGGTTTGATTTTACCTCTTTATGCTCTTTGTTGTTTGAATTATCACGTTGGAGGCTTCATTTACTTCATTCTTTCATTTGATACTCTTTGTCACTGATACTTTTTCACTCTGATGACATGTCTTTATCCTTTCTATGTCTTTCCTTTTTACTATACAATTTAACTTTTACTGTGTATTTCAACAATAAGTTCTTTTGTTTTTACTTGTATCAGCATCGGGAAGTGGATATTTGATCAAGTCTCTGAATGTTTCATCTATTTTTCTTCTAACTGCATGCTCTGTTTGGTTCCTTTGTTTTGATTGTCCATGTCTCGTATGAACGTTTTCTTCTCGGCTATGTGTGTAATCGTCTTCATCTTTGTTCTTTTTATAATGGTCTTCTTCTTCTTAATATAGGATTATAATAGGTTTTTGGTTGAGTCTTCGAGTAAACAGGTTCTGCGATTAGTATCAGAATTGTTTATCTGAGCTCTAGTCTTCGGTTGATTATCTGTAAAATCAAACAATTATTAAGAAAACTTCAAACAGCTGGAAAGGCACTTGATGGATTTATTTGCACAAGGATGCCCGAGGAAGAGGTCGTGGCAGTGTTTTGGACATAAATAGAGGTGGAATTGAATCATAGGGGTTCAGGGTGGCACTAAAGGTTTTAACGGGTTTATATTGTTAAACGTGCGAAAGGCACAAAAACACGGGTTTTCAAGGTTTAAAGTCTAACGGGAAACTTTTTGAATATGGCGTGAAAATTCATTTTTATGGATCATAGGTGGTTTATCAGGTTGGCAGGAGGTGGTTTTAAGGGTTGTTGCATTGCTATTGTGGCGTGGGAAGTTTTAGGAGGGGTCAACCGATGTATGTCGGTGCTTGGCATGTAGCCATCAGGGGGTCGGGGAAAACTGCCTTATCAGGTGGGTAAAGGTTGGCTATCGGGCTCGGCTGATATGGATGTGGTCCGTTAGATTTGGGCGCTTGTTATTTGACGGTAGTCGGGTGGAGAAGATGCGCAGAGGAAATGAATGGGAGTTGAGGGGGGGCCCAGGGGTTTTAATCACAACGGTTTGGGATTAGTTTAGGAATTAATCCTGGGTTAAGCGATCAGGTGGGGCTTAATCATGGGATTAGGTAATCAGGTGAGGTTAATGATGGGATTAACTTAGGTTTACAGGATTAGGTAAATTAAGTAAGGTTGTATTGGGATATGGGTAATTTATATATTTTTTATTAAAACTAAGGGTTGGGATATTTAATTAGGGATTTAGTTAATATAAGGGAAAAAGGGTTATATCGGGATTTATATAATAAAATTAATAATTAATATGAAATGCAATGGGCAGAGTGGCTTTTTCCTAACTAAAGAGGTAAAATGTAACATTTCCACACTTAGCTTTATATACACTCAATACTTAGGATAAAAAGGGATTTTGTGGGTTTTTTGAGCGAAAAGGAATTTACATGGGGGGTTTTCACTTTTCCTAGGTAAATGGAGTTTAACCTTAGGAAAAGGGGGTTTCTTAGGGTGATGAGGGGAAATTGTTTGTATGAAGGGGGATTTCAGCACTTTTGTCCATAAGTCATTAAGCCGAGGGTCTGTCCCACCAAAAGTCATAGAAATGCTTTGAGCCTCTTTGACTTGTAGGATTTAAAAGTACTAGAACATACTTGTAGATAGGAAATTAGTAAGTATAGGGGAAAAAATGAATGAGGGGGAGTTTATCATATGAACATGTAAACCTTTGTCTTTGCTTCCATAGTTGATCATACATGTTGAAAGATGTGTCTAAGCATGATGCATGTGCTTCGATCCAATTAACTTTGTAGTTCAACAACCTTTCTTCTACTTACCCACTTCTTACCTCTAACATATTTTCTTCATTTATTTGGGTGCATTTAGGCTAGCAAACCCTTATTCATCTATTTTATTTTGAAAAGTAATCTATCTATTTCTAACCTTATATCATCTAAGGGCTCAGATTAGGCTTATGATCTCCTCTTATTTTTTCTATCTATCTAATGATCCACCAAGATTAAACAGTTTGATTACCATGGATTGTGGCTTGAATAACAAGTTGCACACAATCATTATTTTGCATAAAAGTAAATAGTAGTGGCATTTAGACTTGCACACTTTCATGATCTCTTTGTTTTTGGGGTTCATATATTTTCATTTTCTTTTTTGACCTTCTGTTATTCTTTTTGTCCTTTGATTTTTCTTTTAGGACATACCCTCTTTACATTTTTTAATTTTTTATAATATGGAAAACATTTGCAGAAAGGAAAGGTATGTACAATATTACAAGGCTTAACCTTAGTCATTCAAAATTATGACTTCTGTTGGTATAGGAACCTAACACTGGCTCCACTTGGGGATGGAATTTCCTTGTAAAATGTCAAGAACTTTAGAGATCAGTAGCCTTTGAATTGTTGTTGATGTTGCCTTGCAAAGTGTCCTTCTATGAATCTGCATTATTGATACTTATGATAGTAAATATTTTGAAGCTTAGGGCCTTCTCTTCGGGATTTAACTTCAAAGATCACCATCCAATCCAAACTAGACTTTTGAAAATAGAATATATACAAATGAAAATTAGTAATTAGGTTCAAAGTAATGTTTTAGCATTCGACCATTCACTAGCCCACCTTCTGCATTTGTACCATCAATTTCTCTCAAGAAGAAAGCATTATTTCCTCTATAAGCATAAATGACATAGGGACCTTTCCATAGGAAATCAAATTTCCCATGTTTTCCTTTATCTTCCCTCCTTGAGTCCCACTTGAGCACTTTTTCACCAACGTAGAAATCTTCAGTCTTGGTTCTCTTATCAAAAATTTTCTTAATCTTTTCTTGCACAACTTGAGACCTGACATAGACCTTTTCTCTTGTTTGTTGTAGATGAATAGTTTGGTTGATTCTTCTTTGGATACTATTTGGTTCAACTTGTATTTCTTGAAGTATCTTCATTACTGGCACTCCCAAAGAGGATGGAAAGATAGCTTCCATTCCATAAACTAGTTGATAGGGAGAAGTACCAATTGATTTCTTAGTAGTCAATTTTTCTACCCATAAGGCATTGACTAGCTTTTTATTCCAAGTTTTCTTATTGTCCTCTAGTAACTTCTTGATGATGTTTACTAGGATTTTGTTTGAGTATTTTGGCAATCCATTACCTTGAGGGTAATATGTTGTGGAATGGCCAAGGGTGATATGGTATTTATTGCAGAAATCCATCATTCTTTTGCATTTAAAGGCTGTTGCATTATCAGTAATGAGCTTAGTTGGACATCCAAATATTGATAGAATATTGGTTTCAAGGAAGGTTATGATAACAGTATTTGTGGCTTGCCTTGAAGGTATGGCCTCTATCCATTTTGTAAAGTAGTCTGTGGCTGTAAGGATCCATTTGTGTTGGGCAAAGGAGGGTGGGTGAATTTCACCAATGAAGTCTAGACCCCATTGTTGAAAAGGTATTTCAATAGAGATTGGCTTGAGGGGTAAAGGTAAGAGCTTTTTCTTTCCCTCAAAAATTTGACATTTGTGACAGGAGGTCACATATTTTTTGACATTAGCAAACAAGGTAGGCCAGTAGAAACCATCTCTAAGGATTTTATCTGCAGTAGTCTTCCAGTAAAGGTGTCCTCCACAATCACCTACATGAAACTCTTGTAAAACTTTGTCAGATTCTTCTTTTAATAAGCAATTGAGAAGAATACCTTCATGGTCTCTCCAAAACAAAACATTGTCTAATATACAAAATCTTAAGGATTTCATATTTAAAAACCTGCTTTTAGTCCTAGATAATTCAGGAGGAGCTTGTAAATTTAGTAAAACATAGATAATATCAGCATACCATGGTGATTCAAGAAAGGCCTGGTTGATCAGTGGAGTCGTCATCTCCTCTTCATTATCTATTGCTGCAGTAAAATTTATATCCAAGGCTTGACAATTCGATTAAGCCACGAGCTTGGATAAACCTTGGCCCTTGATTAACTTTGTAGGTTTAATTTCTATATCATACTCTAAGATAGTAGCAATCCACTTTCCCCTCTTTCCATCAGGACCATCCTGATTTAGGATGTCTTTTACTACTGAATTAGGAACGTATGCTACTATTTGAGAATATAAGTTGTATACCCTAAAATCCTTAATGGCTTTGATCAAAGCCAAGGCCTGTTTTTCCATTATGTTATATTTCAAGGGAGAATCTCTCAGGGCTTTGCTAAAGAAAGCAATGGGTTGTTCATAGCCTTGGTCATTTAGGACAACAACTATTGTGCACTTTGAAGCAAAGGAAAACAAAATGAAATCTCTGTCAAATTTAGGACTGATTAGTACAGGTGTTTTAGTTAAGGCTAGTTTGATGTCTTCAAAGGATTTCTTAGCCTCAACAGTCCATTTTATGGTAGAGTCATTTTTCAGCATGTTGTTTAGTGATCTAATTAATTCTGGTAGGTTAGATATAAATCTTCTAAGAAAATTGATTTTTCCTAAGAAATATTGTAATTCCCTAATGTTCCTAGTGTGTCTTATTTGTAAGATGGCTTCTGTTCTTGCAGGGTCTATTCTTATACCATATTTTGAAATTATGTGACCTAAAAACTTTCCGTCCTCTAACCCAAACAAGGACTTAATAAAAACTTGCCTTAGATGATCTAAATGTTGATTGTCAGACTTCAAAAATACAATAATATCATCTAGATATATCACAAGGAAATCATGAATTTCTTTAGCAAAGGCTATATCCATAGCCCTCTAGAAAGTGGCTCCTGCATTCATTAGCCCAAAAGGCATTTTCACATACATAAAAGTGCCCCAAGGAGTAGTAAAGGTAGTTTTGGGTTGGTCATCTGGATGAACTAAGATTTGATTATAACCAAAAAACCCATCCAACAATGAGATTCTGGTTGATCCAACTACTCTTTGTAAAATGTGATCCATTTTGGGGAGAGGGTAATTGTCTTTTAGTGACACTTTATTGAGGTTTCTGAGATCCACACAGAGTCTGATATCACTAGTTTTATTTCTAGTTGGCACCAAGTTTGAGACCCAATCAGAAAATCTAATTGGTGCAATTATTTTGGCATCATACATCCTCTGAATTTATTTTTCAATCGTAGGTAATAAGACATGATTGATCTCTCTTAGTTTTTGTTTGAAAGGTTTTTGATTTTATTTAATAGGAATTGTGTGCTGGATGATGTTGCTGTCATAATATTTAAGGTCCTCATAACTCCAAGCAAAAACATCCCTAAATTCTTTCAACAACTCAAAGTATTTCATTTTTTCAGTCGGAGGTAATGATTTTGAAAGTTTGGTCAGTTTAGGATTTTCATCAGTGCCTATATTACATTCCTCTATATCAGATATTAATGGTTCCATTTTAGGTTTCCTAGGAACATCATTTGAATCAAATAAATATTCTAGAGGGGTTAATCCCTTTGGTAAGAAGTTATCCTTGAGATTAATTACTTCAGTTCCTTCATTGATCATTTCATCAATCTCTATTAGGTCTAAGTTATCTACATCTATTTTGGTAAATTTAGCTGGGTTAAGTCTATCTATTTTATCATCTTCTATCTTATTTATTTCTATCTTATCCTTAGTGTCAGGATCTATGGATGTATCAGTATCTATATTATTATTTACAAACTCTTCTTCTGAAAGTAAAAAGTTATTTATCTATTTATCATTAGAAAATATTTTCCAATTCTTCAAATTATCTGGAATTGTAGGTCTGTGCCTAACTTCAGCAGTGTATTGATAGTTAGGTTGGAAGGGTAATTTACAAGTGCTGGCAAACATTGCTAAACTATGGGCTTGCATGTTATGTTTTCTAGGGATTACTGCAAGCTTTGTTTCTAGGAAAGTGTTAAGTATTTCTACAATAGTATCTCTATAGCAACTTAATCTAGGGTCTTTAGTCATATATACATCATCAATTTGTTTTACAATTAGTTCAGAGTCTCCCATAACAAAAACTCTTTTAGCTCCTAGATTCCTAACTAACTTAAGACCTAAAATTAATGCTTCATATTCAGCTATATTATTTGTACATTTAAAATTCAATCTATATGCATGGCCTTCTGAGTAATTGTTCTCCAAATTATATATCCACACTCCTGCTCCTACTCCTAACCTATTTACTGATCCATAAAATTCTAAATGCCATAATATCTCATGATCATAATTTTCACTATCTAGTGCAACAAACTTTTCATCATTCACAACAATTAGACCTTCTTGTTCATTGAATAGCTATGTAGTCTGATTAGTTTCATTTTGTGTAGAAACTACAATTTCTTTTGGTTCTATATCAATACTGTCTAAAAATGTTTCTTTTGTTTGATCAGCATTATACAAGATAAAAGAGTCAATATCTGAGTGTATAGAGTAGATGGGAAAGTTTTAAGGCCGATCCTAGCTACTTACCATATATTTCATTAAAGTTTCTCGGTATAGTTTCTTAGGTTGTCCAAAAACATAAATTGTTGCATATGACATATCTAGTTGTAGAGATCCTTGACGTTTGGCTCCCCATGATCTGGATAACAACATGCCATAATTTGGTGGGATGTCAACAATTACAATGTCCATAAGGATGCTTTTGGCAAGATATTGGACTAAAGTAACACATAGGTCTTTACTCAATCCTAGATACTTTACTTGAGTAGAGTCAAATGAGAGTAAGTCTTTGTAAGGTCTTGTAATGTCTAGGTTCAATTTCTCCATTACTGATTCGGGCATTAGACTGTAAGAGGCCCAAAAATCCAACATTGCATTTTGTAGAATTTTGTCGTGGATACTAAGGCTGATGTAAAAGGGTGGAACTCCTCTTTTTAATGGTTTTCCATTAACATCTGGACCAAATATAAGTTCTGGTTGGTCATCTGTTGGGCATGGAATCCCCCCACAACATGTTTTGGGGCCAAAGCCCAAGTTTTGGTCAAATATGTTGTAACACTCCGCAAATTACGAGAGCGGAGCGCAAAATGTATGATGAGTCATAGGGTTGTCTACCCTAACTGTTGTAATGTAATGTAATGTCATGTCGGCCTACCCATGGTCCGCGGACCATGGGATTGTATAAATAGAGTGAGGCTCTGAGTTTTAAAAAGAAGAAGAGATGGATTGAGGTAATGATCTAGTAGCGGATAGAGAAGAAATCTAAGTGTCTTGGGTTGTAGTAGTAGGAAGAGGCTCTATAGCTGAGTGTGCAGAGGCCTAGTAGAGTCCGCAGCTGAGTGCGCAGACCCCTGCAGCTGAGTGCGCAGACCCCTGCAGCTGAGTGCGTAGGGAAAAGTTGAGTCTGTAACCCAAGAAAAGGAATAATAAAGAGAAGTTTGATTCCAAATACTGTGTATCTATTTTTGTATGATTTTCTATGCATTTGTACTGTTTTGTTTATCGCACGCACCTATATGAATACTAAACATTGTTAAGTATAATTGGGCTCACACGGATAAATTAGGTAATCGGATAATATCGGGTTAATTGTAAGGACTTGGGTAATAACATGGATCGTGCCTCGAGCAGGACTGCGTGAAGGTAGCATTGCAGGCTGCGAGGTACTGATAGGTGTGTGTAGCGACGTGAGTGCAAGGTCAATCTACAGACCACTAAAATCCATCAGACATCTCTACGGTGCAGAAACTTGGTTCTAGCACCCTCCCATACTACTTTGGGTGAGATCTCAGTCCATTCTCCATGGACTATTGCCTAAAGGGCCAGTAGTACCAGGATTTTTTTGGCTAAATCATCTCTGAACCTGGGTCAAGCCCATAGAAGCCAACATCATCAAACAAGTTAATTGAATCCTCATTTTTAGCAATGTTTAAGGTATGGTTTATATGTTATTTATAAGGTTCATTCTTGATTAGTTCTATTAAAGGGATTGGAATCTTTAGCTTTGCTATCTCTGCTCCCAAATTGAATGGCAAAGATGCTTTTTCTGTTTGAAGGTTTTGAGTCTTAGCAATAGGGATTTGAGTAGGATTGTCTTATTTTTCTTTATTGGGGATCTCCTTTTGTGGATTTTAAAGTGGAATTTAAGTGGATGGTTGATCAGTAGAAGGTTGATCAGAGGTTATATCTACAATTGTAAGGCCAGAAGTATTTGGGTTCTGCTTAGGGAGAATTTGGAGGATCTTTGAAACAGGGGCTTCTTTTGTTTTCTTGGGTTGATTTTGGGTTGTTTTCTTGGTTTGGTCAGGGACATCTGCATTCCTTTTTCTTCTTAGATTATATTGCTTATGAGCTTCGAAAATGGCAGAGTCATATCCTTGCTTATAATGAAATGATTCACCAGATTGTACCTGTAATTGCAACAGGATATATAGTTCCTACTCATCTTGGGTTAGAAAAACAGTGTCCTCATCATTTATTCCCATTAGGTTAATTTGTGTATCATGCTCTGGATTTTCTGGCTGGGATGTTTCTACATAATTTTCTTGAAAAGGAGGCCTCATGTTGTCCGTTTTTCCCTATGTTTTAGTTATTTCTGAAATTTGGGTTTCTAATTGGAGGTGCTTGTTGGTTATCCCATAGGGGTTTCCTTTCCATGTTACCTATTCTTTCCATTAGTCTTTCCATGTTTTTGGCCAGGTTATCTATTTTAATATCATATGGTGAAGTTTCATCCTTAGCAGTTCTCTTTTCATTTTTAACTCTAGCCCTTTTAGCTAACAAATTAGCTTCTACACTAACATCTACACTTTGCATTTCTTCTAATGTTGGGGGGTTTCTTTCCCTAAGCTGGTATGACATATCAGTATCAAAACCATGAGGGAACTTTATTAATGCTAAGTCAGGTGGGGGTCTAAGGTTAACTAGGATTGCATTATATATGTTATTGAATCTAGTGCAGTAATCTTGAATAGTTTCATTAGGTCCTCTCCTAATATTTTCATATTCTGAAACGATTTGTAAGGGATAGTTTTTCTTTTCCCACCTATCAATAAAAAACCTTTCGAAATTTTCTAGGTCTGCTATATGGTTGGCAGGAAAGGCTTTAAACCACTTCTTGACATCACTAGTCAAAGTTTGGGCAAAGAGTCTCATCTGGACATCAGCTTCATCTATTTCATGTAGTTCAAAGAAGTTAGACATCTTGTTTACATGCTTTTGGGCAGTGTACTGACCAGTAGCATCAAACAAGGGAATCTTACTCTGATAATCTGTAGGCATAGCATGAAGTTGGGCAGGTAAAATAAGAGGCGCATATATATTTTCCATTGTTGTGGGTTGGGAGGTGTTAAGATGTGGGGTTGATATACTTGGAATCAATGCAGTAGTGGATGAAGAATCAGGACTAGTAGGTGGTGAATGAGTAATGATAGGTTGGTGAGGGAGTGAAGGTGTAAATGGTGGTGCAAAATGGAATTCAAAAGGTATTGAAGTCAAAGGGAATAATGGTGAACTCAAAGTAGTGGATAACTGTTCAGAAAACTCAGGGGTAGTAGTAGTATTAATGGATGATTGTGGAAATTTTAGAATATACTCATCAATTGATTTGTTTGCCTGTTGTACTTCAAGGTCTGTAATGAAATCAGGATCTAGAACAATTTCATATATGTCACTTTTAGATTTTTTTTTAAATAATGAAAGACCAAATTGCTCATCAAAGGGAATATATTCTAAAAATAACCACTGATCAGGACATGAATTAGCTTTAACTAAAGGTATTGGACTAATTGAACTTTCTTCTTTTTTATATTTTCTTGAAATCAGGTTGGTATTATCAACTACTAGGGGAGGGTTGGGGTTTGGATTAGCCATAGTAAAATGAGTCTTCTTGGAAGCCAAAATTTCAAATTTTTAAATTGTTTTTGTGAGATTTTTTCAATATAACTTCTAACAAACGACTTTAAGAGGCTCAAAATATAGAATTAGAATTTTCTTAAAGCTTTATTAGGACTGAGGAATTGTTGGTTCCCCAGTGGAGTCGCCACTATGTTATCACTCAAAATTTTCTCTAGAAGTTATTAGAAGAAAGAAAATGACTGAGGTAACCACAAACCAACTTTTGGGCATAGGCTCTAGCCAACCTAAGTCCAGAGAGGGCTCTCTCTATATGATTTAGCTTTGTTTGATGGGATTTTAGGCTAGTTCTTAATGTTCAAGGGGTTTTTGATTTGTATTGAAGATTGGGTGGTGGGAATCTTTAAACAGATGGATAGGATGATGTCTCTAGTCCATTGGGATATGGAGTCAACAAAAGAGTAGTAGGATTGGATCAACTCACTAAAGGGAATGTTCAAAGGGCAAGATAGCAGAGTAGAGTGTAGGTCTTTAGGCCATAGGAGTGAAAAAGGTTTTAACCAAGGTGAGAGAGAAATTAAGAATTCTTAGACCGGGATTGAAACGAGGAACAAAGGGTAATCAGAAACATAGGGAAATTAAGAATCCTTTGCTATAGATTATAAAGAAACAACCTAAAATAAGGAGCAATTAAGAATTCCTTAGCTTAGATTATCAGTAGAAAACGATGTATTTGACTAGCTATTATAATAGAGTGTAATTAAACAAATTCTGATACAATATTCCAGTTATGGCATTCAGATTTAGATAAACATTATGGAAAAACTTTAAGAGATAACAACACTGTGAGAAAATACTTGTCTACACTTCGCTCTGCACATGAATCCTTTGAAATATTTGGTCTTTATTCATCAATCTAGCTTACTGGCTCAGTTAATGTTCCAATGGATTTATAGTCTTTTGATCAAGAAGTCTATAGAAATATCTAATAATCCACATTACATACTTCGAATTGTGAAGTATTTATACTAAGGTTTTATTACAAATATCTCAAACTGACTTGAGATTTAATCTGGGAAATAAAAATATCTTCTTGCAGGAAGATAGAGGCAACTATTGAACTACTTTCATGTTGTCCCTTTTATTATGGTATTGCTGCCTTTTATGGTTTGATTTTACCTCTTTATGCTCTTTGTTGTTTGAATTATCACGTTGGAGGCTTCATTTACTTCATTCTTTCATTTGATACTCTTTGTCACTGATACTTTTTCACTCTGATGACATGTCTTTATCCTTTCTATGTCTTTCCTTTTTACTATACAATTTAACTTTTACTGTGTATTTCAACAATAAGTTCTTTTGTTTTTACTTGTATCAGCATCGGGAAGTGGATATTTGATCAAGTCTCTGAATGTTTCATCTATTTTTCTTCTAACTGCATGCTCTGTTTGGTTCCTTTGTTTTGATTGTCCATGTCTCGTATGAACGTTTTCTTCTCGGCTATGTGTGTAATCGTCTTCATCTTTGTTCTTTTTATAATGGTCTTCTTCTTCTTAATATAGGCTTTTCATAGGTTTATGGTCAAGTCTTGGAGTAAACAGGTTCTGCGACTAGTATCAGAATTGTTTATCCAAGCTTTGGTCTTCGGATGATTATCTGTAAAATCCAACAATTA
Source organism: Pinus tabuliformis (assembly GCA_031772625.1). NCBI lineage: Eukaryota > Viridiplantae > Streptophyta > Pinopsida > Pinales > Pinaceae > Pinus > Pinus tabuliformis. Next base: position 1,063,388,019 of record CM062805.1, on the reverse strand, counting down.
TTAAGAAAACTTCGAACGACTGGAAATGCACTTGATGGATTCATTTGAACAGGGATGCCTGGGGAAGAGGTCTTGGTAGTGTTTTGTACATAAATGGAGGTGGAATTGCATCGTAGGGGTTTAGGGTGGCGTTGCAAGTTTTAACGGGTTTATACTGTTAAACTGGCGGAAGGCACGAAAAAACATGTTTTAAAGGTTTAAATTCTAATGGGAAATTTTTTTAATATGGCGTGAAAATTCATTTTTATGGATCATAGGTGGTTTATCAAGTTGGCATGGAGGCAGCTTTAAGGGTCATCACACCGTTATTGTGGCGTGGGCAGTTTTTAGGAGGGGTCACCCGATGTATGCCAACACTTGACACGTAGCCATTAGGGGGTCGGGGAAAACTACCTTATCGGGTGGGTAAAGGTTGGCTATCAGGCTCAGCTGATATGGCTATGGTCCGTTAGATTTGGGCGCTTGTGATCTAATGGTAGTCGGGTGGAGAAGATGTGCAGAGGAAATGAATGGGAGTTGAGGGAGAGCCCAGGGGTTTTAATCATAGCGATTTGGGATTAGTTTAGGAATTAATCCTGGGTTAAGCGATCGGGCGGGGCTTAATCATGGGATTAGGGAATCAGGTGAGGTTAATGATGGGATTAACTTAGGTTTACCAGGATTAGGTAAATTAAGTAAGGTCGTATTGGAATATGGGTAATTTATAGAGTTTTTATTAAAACTAAGGGATAAAGGGTTATATCGGGATTTATATAATAAAATTAATAATTAATATGAAATGCGATGGGCGGAGTGGGTTTTTCTTAAGTAAAGAGGTAAAATGTAACATTTCCGCATTTAGATTTATATACGCTCAATACTTAGGATAAAAGGCTTTTTGTGGGTTTTTTGAGCGAAATGGAATTTACATGGGGGGTTTTCACTTTTCCTAGGTAAATGGAGTTTAAGCTTAGGAAAAGGGGGTTTCTTAGGGTGATGAGGGAAATGGTTTGTATGAAGGGGGATTCTAGCACTTGTATCCATAAGTCATTAAGCTGAGGGTTCGGTCCCACCAAAAGTCAGAGAAATGCTCTGAGCCTCTTTGACTTGTAGGATTTAAAAGTACTAGAACATACTTGTGGATAGGAAATTAGTAAGTATAGGGGAAAAAATGAATGGGGGGGTTAATCATATAAACATGTGAACATTTGTTTTTGCTTCCATTATTGATCATACATGTTGAAAGATGTGTCTAAGCATGATGCATGTGCTTCGATCCAATTAACTTTTTAGTTCAACAACCTTTCTTCTACTTACCCATTTCTTACCTTTAACATATTTTCTTCATTTATTTGGGTGCATTTAGGCTAGAAAACCCTTATTCATCTATTTTTCTTTTGAAAAGTAATCTATCTATTTCTAACCTTATATCATCCAAGGGCTCAGATTAAGCTTATGAGCTCCTTTTATTTTTTCTACCTATCTAATGATCTGCCAAGATTAAACTATTTGGTCAGATTTTATTCTCTAACTATAAACATAAAATTCAAAGCATGAAATAACCAAGGTTAAACACTTTGATTACCATGGATTGTGGCATGATTAACAAGTTGCACACAATCATTATTTTGCATAAAAGTAAATAGTAGTGGCATTTAGACTTGCACACTTTCATGATCTCTCTATTTTTGGGGTTCATATATTTTCATTTTCTTTTTTGACCTTCTCTTATTCTTTTTGTCCTTTGATTTTCTTTTTAGGACATACCCTCTTTACATTTTTTAATTTTTTTATAATATGGAAAACATTTGCAGAAAGCAAAGGTATGTACAATATTACAAGGTTTAACCTTATTCATTCAAAATTATGACTCCTCTTGGTATAGGAACCTAACAGTATGCTAACTTTGTTTCCTGCAACTTTCCTACGAAATCCTTTGCAAGGTCCACTCCTTGGGATGGCAGCAACTTTATGCAGTGGATCAACAGTCTGTGATCGGGATGGGTTCTCCCAGCTAGAGACACCCCATCACGCACCAGTGTGAGGAATTTATGCACACATATTGTGTTAATAATGGTGCAACTGATGTGTGACACCCACAACATGTTTAGGAGCCCCGTGCTGCCAACTCTAGCCACCTAATTCATTGGTTTAGGGTAGGTGATACCCGACTCTTCATAGTATACCTTCTTTAGGTACTTACTTGGTGCTAATTGTGGGAATTTCTCATGGACCCCAAGGTCCCAATCCTCCAATTTCATATTTGGTATTCGATCCAGCAACCAGCCCTCAAAAAACAAATTCTCTGGTAGTAAATGCATAGAGACCATGAACTTCGTAGCATCTGAATCTTTGGGCACCTTCGCCATGGATTTTCTAGGTGGTATATACTTCGACAATCGAGTTATTGGTTCAACCTCTTTTGCATCAAGCTCCTCTATTCCTCCACGTAGTTCTTCCTCATCTAGATCCAGTGGCTCTGTTGGCTGTTTGGACTTATCCATTTTTCCCTTCTCATGGATTTCTGTTGGGTTTTTCGTTGGTGATTTCCGCACCGGTGCTTGTTGAGGCTTCTTCTGCTTCATAGAAGTAGATGGCTTAGGCCTTGGCGACCTATGCATGGTATTAGTCAATCTGGTATACATAGGTTTAGCTCGTGCTGCCTCCGAGAGGGTTGGCTCAGTCTCAAGCAAGTTGCAGTCATTCTCTCAATGAAGCTCTGATGGTAGTAATCAGGCAAGTTTGCGAACTCTAGCTATGAAAGAAGTTCCCCCAATTTGGCTTAGACATATAACACTGTACTTGGTGCAAAGCAAGATGAAAAATATTAAGGAAAAATCTTAGGAAGAAAAGTTTTCAAATGTAGAGCAGTATGTTGTATTTATAGACCAATCTGAATTCAAATCCAACCATTCCCTCCAATTCCTGGTCATTAATGCACATTTTACGGCATATTTCCAAAGATATGCTCCATAAATTCTTCCCCCTCGCTCCATTCAATGGAAATTTCTCCCTCCAATCATCTACAGTGATTCCAAGGGTCACTTTTTGGCCAGGCTACATGGGGTCCATCTACCTAGTGCAACTTCTTTGACATAGCTCCTCTTGGTGCCATCTTTCAATTTGTCACGTAGTCCCTTCACTTTGCCTTTTTAACTTTCGGGAAGTGTAGTTTAAAGTCACGTACTTCCTTGTAGCTGCCTGGATTTCTAAGACTTCCCTACAATCATACCCTTGTATGCTTCAATCGACTCCCATTGAATTTTCCCATAAATAATTCCCCATTTAGCTTTGCAATCTAAACTATGCCTCCATCTTTAATTTTCGTCACTGCATATGGCCCGATCCAATGCATCTGAAAATTTTCCTGGGAACTTTGTGAACTTACTATCATATAGTAACTCTAAATCATCGACCTTAAAGGTGAACTTCTTGATATTGCGATCATGCCATGCCTTTTCATGGTCCTTTTGCACTAGTTGATGAAATCTGACAAGAAATGATCCTCCTCCAATTCAACGACCTACACAAGTTGTTCGTCCATGGTATCATGATTAATCATGTCTATAACTACCGCAATCCCTAAGCTTGGCATGATGTACTCCATGGGGATAAAAACCTCCTACCCATATATGTTAGGCCCATATACAACTAGTGTAACCCCTTATTGTTATTAGTACTACCCCCTTATTATATTGTTGTACCCATGTAGTCCCCATATTGTTATTATTGTGCCCCATAGAAGCCCACTATTGTTATTATTGTGCCCTTACATTATTATTGTTTTGTCAACTCTGATTATCTTATGACTCCTTAGACTCCTATGTATAGAAAGGAGGTCTTGTCATTTGTATCATCCAAGAATTATTCGTTTGTGTAATGAAAATGAGGTTTCCCCCTCAAAGAGGCTTATTTCTAAGGCATTGATCTATCTTTTCTATCTTTTTGTGAGCTGGTTTTGTAACATTTGGTATCAAAGCTTTGGATTCTAGGGTTGCGCTGCTTCAAACAAGCCATCATGGAATTTTCGCTATAACTTTTTTTTAGTGACGTTTCAAAAGCTAAAAAAAAAATCCCATTTGAGACTAAATTGCACTAAACCTCGGGTCCTAATGTCAGATTTTTTCTCGCTATATTTTTGGAGATATGAGCTGAGGAAGTTAGGGTTTTTGCAAGCACCGAAATTTCATCTAAAACATGTCATCGTGGAAGTTTCACTATAACTCTTTCGCTACGAATTTGCAAAATCTAATAAAAAACCCATTTGAGAAGAAATCAGTCTGAACCTCAACTCCAAATTTCAGATCCTGTCTCGCTATATTTTTGGAGATATAATCTAAGGAAGTTAGGGTTTGTTCAGACCCCCGAATTACATTCCAAATAGGTAACCTTGGGAAAATCGTCATAACTTTCGCTCTGAGCATCAGATTGAATTTAGTAAGAAGTTACAGAAAGAGGATGGACTGAAGTTTTTTGGGTATGAGTTTAAGAACCTAAGCATGAAACAGTGACCTACGAGATGTTGTACAAGTTTGGTCTACTGAACCAGTCTATACTGAGGTCATCGTGGGAGATTTGGTATAACTCTTCATTGGAGAATCCGATCTCGATCCGACTTGTGGGGTTAGAAATATTACTTAGAGGGCTATTACAGGCCGAAATTTCAGATCCAAAATTATAGACTTACATTCATTTAAAGATCAAGCTCCCAAAATCAAGAAAAAACGAGCTGAGGAAGTTTCATGGCAAGGATCCAGTAAATTGGATACTACAGATGGAGAAATATTTTGATCTACATGGTGTACCACTTTTACAAAAGGTACGTATTGCATCTAATTATTTAGAACCGAATCAATTTTTATGGTACAAAGGGCTTTGTTCTTGTAAACCACTTGTCATGTGGTCAATTTTCACAGAGGAAATGATAGCACATTATGAGGATACAAAGAGAAACACCTTCTTTAGCCAATTGATAAATCTCAAACAAAAGGGTTCAATCGCAGAGCATATTGAGGACTTCCAAAAATTGAAAATAAGGGTAAATGATACTCTAGAGGAGAAAATGGTTGATGTCTTCATAGGGACTTTAAAGGATAACATTCAACATGAGATTCGTCTTTGGGAACTTGATTCATTGGAGAAGGCATTCAAGTTGGCAAGAAAAATTGAAAGTGAAATTATGGAAACAAGGAATCCCACCACTCACAACTATAATTATGGAAGTGTTTTTTCTCCTAGCATTCCACAACCTACAAGGTTTACACCACAAAAATTGGAAGAAAAAAGAGAAAAAGAGCTTTGTTACAATTGTGATATCAAATACACTAAAGGTCATAAGTGTGCTAAGAAGAAATTATTTTACATAGATTATGAAGAGGAGGAAGAAAAGGATCAAGAAACATCAAAGGAAGAGGATATACACCAGGAACCCACCCTAGAAAAAGAAGAAATGAATCCGACCATATCTTTTAAAGCATTGGAAAGAATTACCACTCCTCAAACTCTCAAGATAGAACGACATATCAAGAAGAAAAAGGTTCAAGAAGTGAAAGATCACATCAAGAAAGAAGAAATGAATCCAACCATATCTTGTAATGCAATATGCCAGAATTACCACTCCTCAAACTATCAAGATAGAAGGACATATCAAGAAGAAAAATGTTCAAGAAGTAAAAGATCACATCGAGCATCAAGAAATGCATCCAACCATATCTTGTAAAGCATTGGAAGAAATTACCACTCCTCAGACTCTAAATATAGAAGGACATATCAAGAAGAAAAAGGTTCAAGCAGTGAAAGGTCACATCGAGCATAAACAACAAGTTCTCCAACTTTTAAAGGATAACGCCACTTTGGTGCAGAATCAAATGAAACAACAGGTAGATCAACATCGTAGTGAAAATTTTTTTGATGTAGGTGATTGGGTATTTTTATGGCTACATCTCGAGCAAGCTATTTATGAGAAGGAAATGTTGGCAATACTACACACACTTAATAAATGGCGACCTTACCCAATGGGAAGACACTTCAAGGTAAAAATGGATCATGATAGTATTAAATACTTTTTAGAACAAATATTATCTTTAGAAGAACAGAAAAAATGGGTCACAAATATGTTTGGTTATGACTTTGACATCATCTATAGAAAAGGGAAGAAAAATTTTGTTGCAGATGCACTCTCAAGAAAGGATGAGGATGTGGAAGCATTGTGTTGTGCTATTTCTATTATCCAACCAGATTGGATAAATGAAGCAAGGGATGAATGGAAGAAGCACGAAGAAGTGTGGCCACTCATTCAAAATTTGCATAAGATCGCAATTAAAACAATATTTCCAGAACTTGAAGAGGAAGGAAAAATCATATTGGATCCTGGAGCAGTCACATAAACGAGAACCCGACAGCTACGAAATCGATCAATTTTATAGTATCTCATCAAGTGGAAGAACTTACCCACTAAAGATTCCACATGGGAGGACAAGAATTTTATATAGAAGCATCAATAACTACTCAAGCGTTGAGGACAACACTTTTTGAAGGAGAGGGGCATGTTAGGCCCTTATACTACTACTGTAACCCCTTATTGTTATTAGTACAACCCCCTTATTATATTTTGCTACCCGTGTAGTCCCCAAATTGTTATTATTGTGCCCCATAGAAGCCCATAATTTTTATTATTATGCCCTTACATTATTATTGTTATGTCAGCTCTGATTATATTATGACCCCTTAGACTCCTATATATAGAAAGGAGGTCTTATCATTTGTATCATCCAAGAATTGTTCATTTGTGTAATGTAAAGGAGGTTTCCCCCTCGAAGAGGCTTATTTATAAGGCGTTGATCTATCTTTTCTATATTTTTGTGAGTTGGATTCATAACAGAAGTAGATGGCTTAGGCCTTGGCGACCTAGGCATGGTATTAGTCAATCTGGTATACATTGGTTCGGCTGGTGCCACCTCAGAGAGGGTTGGCTCAGTCTCAAGCAAGTTGTAGTCATTCTCTCAATGAAGCTTTGATGGTAGTAATTAGGCAAGTTTTCGAACTCTAGCTGTGAAAGAAGTTCCTCCCAATCCGGCTCATACATATAGCACTAGACTTGGTGCAAAGTAAGGCAAAAAATATTAAGCCAAACTCTTAGGAAGAAAATTTTTTGAATGCAGAGTGGTATGCCATATTTATAAAAAAAAATTGAATTCAAATCCAACCATTCCCTCCAATTCCTGGTCATTAATGCACATTTGGTGGCATATTTCCAAAGATATGCTCCATAAATTCTTCCCCCTCGCTCCATTCAATGGAAATTTCTCCCTCCAATCATCTACAGTGCTTCCAATGCTCACTTTTTGGCCAGGCCATGTGGGGCCCATCTACCTAGTGCAGATTTTTCTACGTAGCTCCTCTTGGTGCCATCTTTCGATTTGTCACATAGTCCCTTCACTTTTCCTTTTTAACTTTCAGGAAGTGTAGTTTAAAGTCTCGTACTTCCTTGCAACTGCCTAGAGTTCTAAGGCTTCCCTACAATCATACCCCTGTATGCTTCATTCGACTCCCATTGAATTTTCTCATAAATAATTCCCCATTCAGCTTCGTGATCTAAACTGTGGCTCCATCTTTAATTTCCTTCACCGCATATGGCCCGATCCAATGCATCTGAAATTTTCTTGGGAACTTTGTGAACTTACTGTCATATAGTAACTCTAAATCATTAACCTTAAAGGTGCACTTCTTGATATTGCGATCATGCCATGCCTTTTCATGGTCCTTTTGCACGAGCTGATGAAATCCGGCCAAGAGGCGATCCTCCTCTAATTCAATGACCTACACAAGTTGTTTTTCAATGGTATCACGATCAATCATGTCTGTAACTACTGCAATCCCTAAGCTTGGCATGATGTACTCCATGGGAATAACAACCTCCTACCCATATACTAGTCTAAAGGGTGTTTGTCTTGTCAAATTTTTGTAGGTAGTCTTGTATGCCCAGAGGACCACTGGTATGCTTACATCCCAGTCATTTTGATTTGTGTTGCAAATATTCATCAAAGTGCTTTCCATAATTTTATTGAAGGCTTCTACTATGCCATTTGCTTGAGGGTGATAAGGCATACTCTTCTAATGATATACTTGGAATTCCTCAGGGAATGCAACAATTGTTTCATTCAAAAAGTGTGTGCCCCTATCACTCTTCAAAATCTTAGGGCAGTTGAACCAACACAAGATATACTCAAAAATAAACTTTTCAGTGGTAGCAGTGCTACAATATTTTACAAGTTGTGCCTCCACCCACCTGGTCAAGTATTCATTTGCGACAATCATATACCTGGCCCTTGTCTTCTTCCCTAGTGGCTGTATTGGTCCCATAAAGTCTATTGCCCAATTATCAAACGCATACAGTGTCACTTGCCGATTTAGTGGAAATTCATCTCTTCACTATGGTATTCTCATCCTATGATAGACATCGCATGTCCTATAATATATTTTGGAGTCCTTATGGACAGTCAGCTACCAAAGTCCTTCGTGTAGGATCTTCTGCATAGTTTCTTTTCCTACATAATGTCCTCCTGCTACTCCTCCATGTGCTTCTGCAAGGATACTTTGCCTCTGATACTCTGGAATGTTCCTACACAGTATTTCATCAGATCCCTTTTTATATAAGTGCTCGACGATCATAGAGAAATCTACATCCCGAACCACTAGTTATTTATTCTGTTGCATCAAATACCCTTTAGCATGTAGACAAGAATTGAATTATATCTGCGAAGTGATCATCTGCGATGCGAACCGCGAAGAGCTACGCATCAGGCAACCCTTCCTCCAGACTCATAGGCTCATCCCCATTCTCAATGTGCGATAGGTGATATGGACCAACATTCAGGCACCCTGGCTTCACAATTACTTCGAAATCATATTCCTAGAACAACAACAACCATCTGCAAATATTGCCCCCCAACACAGGCTTGTTGACCAAGTATTTCATAGCAGAATGATCTGTATACATCTTGAAGTGTGCACCCAACAAATAGTGCCTGAATTTTTGCAGCACATACATCACTGCCAAAAATTCGTGCTTTGTGGTTGAATAGTTCTTTTCCGCCTTTGACAACTTTCTACTTGCAAATTCTATTGGATGGTCAATATCTCCTTCACCTGGTTGGGTCAGCACAACTCCTAGTGCAATACAGGAAGCATCTACATGAATGTGGAACTCCTTCTTCCAATCGAGGAACACTAAAATGGGCACAGTGACCATTTTCTCCTTCAAAATGTCCAAACTCTTCTGGCAATCTTCGTCCCAACAAAATGTCACATCCTTTTTTAGCAATTTCTCCATGGGCGCAGTGATTTGTGCATATGCTTTGATGAATTTCTTATAATATCCCGTATGGCCCAATGTTTCACACAATTGTTTAACATTCTTCAGGGCTTCCAAATTAACGATTACTGCAATTTTGGTAGGGTCTACCATCAATACTTTCTTGCAAACAACATGGCCCAAGGGTATCCCATAAGGTACGAAAAATACGCATTTCTTCAAATTAAGGGCTATCTAATGCTTTTGATAAGTATCCAACATGAGGCATAGACTAGAAACATGTCGCTTTACTAATCCAAACATTTTCCTATCATCAAAATAGACCTCCAAAAAATTTATGGAGAAATTCCTTGAAACCACAATTGCCACCCTAGAAAAAATTGCAGGGCATTCTTAAGCTCGAGAGGCATCACTATATACTGAAAGCAACCCCATTCAGGTGTGAAGGTGGTCTTACTTTGGTCTTCTGGCGCGATCTTGATCTAATGGTACCCTAAGAACCCATCTGTGAATGAAGAGGCTTCTTGTTGTCCAACATTTTCTAGGACCTCATCCATGAATGGCATAGGGAATGGATCATGAATACATGTGTCATTCAACTTCCTTAAGCCTACGTACATCCGAATTTCACCCTTTGTCTTCTTTTCCTGAACCACCATGGGACTAACCCAGTCCGATTCTTCGACAGGTTCAATGATCCTCACTTCGAGCATTTTATCCAATTCCTTGTGCACTTTTTCCTTATACTCAGGATTTAATCGGTAGGGGAATTTCTTCACTGGCTTTACATCTAGCTTCAAAGTGATCTTCATGACTCCCAGATCCCCTACTATCCCCTTTAGATAAGAGAAATTGGTGGGAAACAAGTCCTGATACTCTCGCAATAGCTCTGCGACCTTATCTAATGTATCTTCATCACAATAGTCTCTAATGTTCACGAACTTCGGTTGTGCTTCTGATCCAATATTCATCTGCTTGGTCTTTAAATTATCTAATACATCAGGGATTTCTGCCTTAGGTACCTTGACTTCGCGTTGTCCTTCAGGCTCAGTAATGTGGATGTTCTCGGGATCTTCTTCGCCATCCTCCACGGTCATATTGTAACATTCGAGCGCATGGCGCAACTGCGTACCCCAATCTGGTTGTACCTATTCAACTGGTTCTTTAGGCATTCTGAATATCGTAGTTTTAATCTCTTGAAGTGCTTCATCTATACACTCAAATCCATCTTCAAAGTGAAGAGTTAGCATAAAACTTTCTTTCAAAACATCCAATTCTGCAGTTCCATGTCGCAGCTCCGTTTCCAGATACCAATTCATCAAGATTGTATCCAAAGTGTGGTAGAATATATGAACCCACTCTGGCTGCGGTTATTCTCCCCATGCCTCTGTCCAATGAGCTAAGTGCTCATGCAGATCATCATTCCCTGTGTATTTCTCCATAATGCAGGTATCATTCCTCAATACTCCCTCTAATTTGCAAAATAATTTCTATGCTTGCCCCACCAACGGGCAAGCGTAGCTCGTAGTGCAATGTCTAGCGCTTGGAACTGATGTTCCTGTAGCACATCCCTTTAAAATTTATCCAGAAATAAATTAACATCCTCTAAACCATCATAATATGGTAAATTGTGAACCTCAGTGGATATACATCGTAGCAATTTGGTAATCCTGTTGCATTGCAGCAATGATACCTCATGTAATCAGTTCTGCTAGTGTTCAAGCTCCTCATCTAAATCTGAATTACAGGAGTTGTCCTTCTCCCACGTGATTCACCCATCCACCATAGGGTTGATCCAATCTTCATCCCACACAGTCAACTTATATATCTGCTCAATGTCATCGTCTTCCTCATAATCACAGACTGGTTTAGTATACTGCGCACCTTCAGTTGTATCCAATGACACAATCACCCTTAGTTCTTTCTTTTCAAATTCCATAATATGCTTCTTTAGGTTGATGACTACATTCATATCAAATTCCCAATCAATTCCAAGCATTGTTGGGTATGGGTTACTGTCGTCCACTATTTTGATCACTTCAAAGTCGGTTATGGCACGTGACCCTTCAATATCCATAGTCACTCCATGTAGGTGCCCCATAGGAATAATTTTCTGCTGATTGACCATCCTCAGTTGGATCGGGGACCACTGTAGCATTGGTCTTCCCATTCTTTCCCAAGTTTTCTTTGGTATAACATTTTCATCAGACCCTAAATCAAGAATTACCTAGTCCATTTCATATTCTCTAATCTGCATAGTCAACCTCATTTTGTGACCAGTTCTCTTCTTACTTTTTCCCATCTTATGTACTGCGCATTATTTTAGTATAGGATTATTCTTACCAGTGCAATTCTCTATCAATTCTTGCAGTCCTTTTATCGCTTTCTTATCCTTTAGGAGTTTCATGCAAGTTTTTAAAAATGATTCTAATAGTGACGAGTTTGTCTCCTGCGTAGTATCGGTCTCTTCATACTTTCCCATATTTTGAGTCCTTGATGTGTTTGCTCCCTCACCCATGAAAATCCTCTTGGCTTCCATAAAAATTTCCTTTACCTTATTTACATCCAATCCTGTCTCCTTATCAGCAGCATTGCGCACCCACAAATAAACTTCTGATTGTTTCCCCTTATCTTCTCCAGTAGCTACACCACTTCACGTAACAATATTAACACTAGTCCCATCTTCACGAGGCTCAAACCCCATAACCTAGATGTTCTGCATAGGCTGTTGGGTTTGAGTCTTATTTTCTTGCATCTTCACAATAAGTACCAGGAAATCTTCCATAACATGATCAAACTATCGACAATATTGACAAGAAGGGTGTGTTGGATTCTGAAAATCACGTGAAAAATGATGCGCTTCCCCAAAATTGTAATAGATGATCTGACCATGACCCCTTCCAAATCCTCCTCCTTTCCGTCTTCCTCGACTTTGGATCCTCTACACACCGCAATTGCACCCTGATATTGAGGAAGAGTTTCTGCTTTAATTTTATGTAGGGGTTCTATCCATCATGAACTCATAACTTTGGGAATGGTGTTCATCATGACCTACAGATTTGTAGAAATTACAAAACAAATGTTGGGGGGTCTGTACAAACTTCTGTAGTAGATGACAATTATCTGTCGTATGTTGTCCTGTAACCTAAGACATAGCGTATCATGCTGCTACTCCTGTGCTCAGCCCAACGATATTTTCTAGCTTTAGGGGGATAGGGCCTTCCCCAATAAGATAATTCTGATAAACCAGAAAATGGTCCTTATTGTGACTATGGCATTTGTATTGCAAGCACCAAAATTCTGTGCAAACCTCGTTCTGGACCTTCTTTCCCTTGTTGAGGCTCTGCAACTCCATTTGTAAGCTAGCTGGCTGTGACTGAATCTATTTCACCCCCATATTTGTATCTTGAATGGGCGAAGCTTCCAATCTCATAGGAATTTCTAATGCTTCAGCCTACATTCCGATTTTATTTTGTGATAGTGGTAATATAAGATGGGTTAACAACGAAGAAATGTACCAATCCCTATGTTGATCATCCATGATATTCATAATAGACTGCTAGAGTAGATACTTCAGTCTTTGATCAAAGTCCCATGCATACTCATTACCTTCTATTGGATCTCTTTAGCCTATGTCATTGACTGGGCTTGTGACTTAGGCTTCTTAAATTCACTATTGAGTGCCTTCTTCATCTCATCTAGTGTTACATTTGGATGCACCGAACAATACTTAATGTACCAGCTTAGTGCTCTATCTTGTAGTGTTGTAACCAGTTGCGCTCTCTTCAAATCATCACCTATAACCTGCTGTGACTTCCACACAACATCGACTACAAACTAAAAATATTCAGGGTCTTCTGTCCCTAGACCTCTGAATATGGGCATCTTCATCATGTTGGCCATATTGAATAGTGGAGGTGGAGGTGGAGGTGTAGGTGTAGGTGTAGGTGTAGGTGTATGAGGCAGAGGTGATGGTGGATGCGGAGTGGATCTATTTGGTATCCCTGCGATACCCTATATTATTTCCTATAGTGCACCCAAAGGTGTCCTCAGAACATTACTTTCTTTGTCACTATTAGATGCTCCTGATAGAGGACTGTATTCAACACCTGAATCTAGATCTCTTTTGAATGTTTTTGCACTTCATGTAGCTCCCATCATATCTCTTCTAAACATTAATTTAATGGCATAACCCTTTTCTCACACAATAGAATTTTAATGTAAGTCTTCAGGGATTTCAAATATTTACCTGTTGGTCCCTTGAATAATTGTCGTTCAGCTTCACTATAACTTACAAATGTATTGATCATGAAGTCAGTGATTAATCCGCCCAAAATGTTATCGATCCAATAGTCAACAACCCTCACTATATCATTTTCTAAATATTCCAGATGCCTTACCAACTATGAAGTCTACACAATAGGGTTTTCCAACATCTATGTACCTTGATTATCTGCTAATTTCGACAACCATTGGTGTAATTCACATGGAAAAGAACAAAAGAAATTTCGTGCTCGTTTGTATACAAATATCTATTCATCCACTCTTCCTTTGAAAGACGTAGATTCCTGTTTTCACGAGATGCAACTTCATGCAACTTCTGATCTATGCCACATCACACATCCCTTAAATAGATCCCAGTCCCGACAACGGAACCATTTGTTGGCTTGATGGGTCCTGAACCAGGTTCAGAGTTAGTTGTGACAACCAACAAAACCCTAAACTGTTAGCCCTTTCACTAACAACCCACGCAGTGCAGGCTGCAATCTCACCCGAAGCAGTATTGGGGGATGAAAAAACTAGGTTTTTGAATCCATAGGACTATGTGATGGGTTTCTGTTACTTCGAAGGCTTTATCCCGGCCTTTGCGAGCCCTAATCCTTAAAATACAGAGATCATAGTAACTTACAGAAACAATATCTAACCCTTTGCAGAACACTTAAAAATTCATAACATCATGTAAACTATTAGATCTACTACTTTCACGCACCAATTAAGTGTTTCTTCAGATAATTGTAGAAAAACAAAGTGAATACACACAAATTTCATAAGTAAATATAAAGGCACAAATACACAATTATAGCTTCAAAAACAATTGATATAATCTTGCTGTTACAGACTCTTCTTCACAATGCACACAGCTACAGGGGCTTGCACACTTAGATTTCTGACTTACCAAGGTCTCTACACACACAACAATGGGAGCCTTCCCCTTCACTAAGGATAGGAAATAAACTTTCCTACATCAGACTACTTGCCCATACAATGATCTTCAATTCTTGACTTTTCTTACTTCCTATGACTTGCTAAGACTACTTTATATAATTTCTTCCATTACAATACCATGGCTTGCGAACCATGGGTGGGTCTCAAAACATCCTTAAAGTAAGGTACTAAAGTCCCTTTGAATCCTATGACCTTCACGCTCCACTCCCTCAAAATGCAAAGACTTTACATAATCATCAAAATTAGTTACACAATTTACCCCAGGGGACCTTGTCCCAACAATGATCGATATTGTTATCATCCAGACAAGAGGAGTGATATGGGATACTTGCTATATGAGTTTAGGAAAGAAAAACCTCCAATGTTTGATGGAGAGATGAAGAAATAACGAGATGCATAGGTATGGTTTCTTGGTATGAGGAAGTTATTCTGGTTACATGACTATTAAGAAAACATGAAAGATAGAGTGGCCACATTCAATCTCAAATGTAAAGAAGACATTTGGTGGGAAGATGTGAATAGTTTCATAGGTATACATGAGGAATATTTGACTTGTAGCGGGTTTGAGCAAAGTAATTCTATGAGCTAAGGATGGGATCTATGACAAATGAGGAGTACACTAAAAAGTTCTTGGAGCTACTGAGGTATGTGCCTTACCTCAAGGAGGAGAAGGCCAAGATTCAGAGATTAACTAGTGGGTTACCAGTGGCATTCAAAGACAGGATTGAGTTCTATGAGCTTATATTGTTGGAGGAGGCCATTCGAAATCTAAAGCATTGTTATGAACAATCGAAAAGTAGATATGAGATTAAACCAAAATGGAAAGGTAATTCCAAGAATAAAGGAAAATGGGACAAGAAACAAGTAAGACCACGAGATTAAGGTAATAAGGAGAATATTTCACCACCTAAGAGGTTTAATGCATAATATAGAGGGTAAGGATATCGGTCTGAGGAGAAAAACAAGGGTGCAGGATGGAATCTTATAAAGTGTTGGACTTGTGGTAAAGATCATCATAGGAGAGATTGTCTACAGAATTAGGGTAGTAGGCCTCAGATATACAGCGCACATGATGCATAGACTATTGGGGATGTTGGTCAGGGTGTTCCTTGTATTTATGCAACATTGAATAACAAACAAGCAGACCATCAAGCATCTATCATTAAGATGGATGGTAAGCTTTGTGATCAAGTTATTTCTATTTTGATTGACCCTGGATCTAATTCTAGCTATGTTAGTCCTCACTTGTTGGATAAGTGTGATTTGAGTAAGGAATTGCATGCAAAATATTGGTTAGTGCAGTTGGATACAGGTATGAAGAAGTGAGTTCATCATTGGGTAAGAGCTTGTGCATTTGACTTGAATGGTATGCCTAACACATCATTTTGAATGTATTATTGTTGGGATCATACAGTATGTTGCTGGGCATGGATTGGTTGTACCTTCATAGAACCAAGGTGGATTGTTATGACAAGGCCATTGAGTGCATGGATGAAAATGGGGAACCAATAATCTTATAGGGGAAGAAGAAATCCACATCATTTAGGATGGTGACAACTATGCAAGTAAAGCGTAGCTACGGGAAAGAGTGCAAGCTATTCGTAGTGCACATTTCTCGTGACAAGGGAAGTTGAGGATGCAATTTTTTTGATTAGGTACCCAACTTTACAATAGTTCAAGGTTGTATTCCTTGA
Organism: Pinus tabuliformis; assembly: GCA_031772625.1. NCBI lineage: Eukaryota > Viridiplantae > Streptophyta > Pinopsida > Pinales > Pinaceae > Pinus > Pinus tabuliformis. The sequence continues at coordinate 1,063,371,807 of CM062805.1, read as the reverse complement.
GGATATTCAAGATTTTCTACCTCATAGGGAGGTATAATTTTCTATTGAGTTGGTGCTAGGGGCAACTCTGGCATCAAAATCACCTTACAGGATAAGCACAATTGAGTTGGTAGAGTTGAAGCTACAATTGAAGGAAATGTTAGACAAGGGACACATTTGGTCAAGTATATCACCATGGGGCGCATCGGTATTGTTTGTGAAGAATAAATATGGTACGCTCTGATTATGCATTGACTACAGGAAATTGAACAAAGTTATCATCTAGAACATATATTTGTTGTCGAGGATTGATGACTTGTTCAATCAACTGAAGGGAGAAGCAGTGTTCTTGAAGATTGATTTGAAATCCATATATCATCAGGTATGCATCAAAGAGGAAGACATTTACAAGGTATATTTCCAGACCAATTATGGACATTATGAGTTTTGTGTAGTTCCATTCGGTTTGACTAATGCTCCAACTACATTTATGTGCTTGATGAATAGTGTGTTGCGTCCATATTTGGATAAGTTTGTTATTATGTTCATTGATGACATATTGATATATTCTAAAAATGAGGACGAGCATGAAGAACATTTAGCAAAAATGTTGAGGTTTTCGAGAGAACATCAATTGTATGCTAAGCTTAGCAAGTGTAGCTTCTTTCAGACTGAGGTACACTACTTGGGACATGTTGTCTCCAAGGAAGGCATTGCAGTAGATCTAGAAAAGATAAGAGACATCATGGAGTGGGTAGCTACTAAGAATGCGGATGAGGTGAGATATTTCATGGGTTTATTATACTAGGTTCATCAGGAACTTCTCACATATCACTTATCCTATCCACATCATTGCAGGGGAAAGGTAAGAATTTTGAATGGACAGAGGAGTGTGAAGCTAGCTTTGAGCATCTTAAGCAGTTGTTGACACATGCACTGATGTTAAACATTGTAGATATAGACAAAGAGTTTGTAGTATGCATAAATGCTTGCAAAAAAGAACTTGGTGGAGTCCTTATTCATGATGGAGAGGTGGTATGTTATGAGTCGTGAAAGATGAATAAGCATGAGCAAAACTTTCCAATGCATGATCTTGAGTTTTTAGCGATCATACATGCATTGAAGATGTGGAGACACTATCTTCTAGGTAGGAGGTTTACATTGATGAGTGATAATAGTGGTTTGTGGTATCTATTTGACCAACCGGATTTGAATGGTAGGCAGGCTCGGTCGTTGGCTACAATCAATGAGTTTGATTTTGAGATTAGGTACATCAAAGGCAAAGAGAATAGAGTGGAAAATTCTCTTAGTAGGTGGATACAGGTAAATCACTTAGCCACTATAATCTCCTATAGGAAAAACTTACATGATAGGATCTTGCAGGCAGGTAAACAAGATGTCAGGTATATGGAGATTATGCATAGGTTGTAGTAGAGTACTAGTACAGGTACATGTGGTAGTACATGTACAGGTGCATGTAATAGTACATGTAGAGGTACTTGTGATAGTATAGTTACAAGTACAGGTACAAGTGATAATACAGGTACAGGTACAAGTACAGGTGCAGGTGCACAAGATGTGGACTATTGCCTGACAACAGATGGATTGGTTAGATTCAGAGACATGATATATGTATCCAACAACAATGAGCTCAAGAAGGTGATTTTGTGGGAGTTTCATGTAAAACCATATTCAGGTCACCCAGGTTATGAGAAGACATTGAGTGCAATGAAGAGATTATATTATTGGCCAAACCTTTAGAGGGATGTAGCAGAGTTTGTGGCTAGATGTTTTGAATGTCAACGTGTGAAAGAAGAATGTAAACATCCAGGTGGATTGCTATAGTCGATTTCAATTCTAGAGTTGAAATGGGAAGTCATTTCCATGGAATTCACCACAGGTTTACCATGGATAGTGAGACAACATGATTCCATTATGATTGTTGTGGATAGGTTGATGAAGGTTGCACACTTCATTCCATTGAAGTCTACATTCTCAACTAGCGATGTAGCACAGGTATTAATCAGAGATGTGTTCAGACTGCATGGTGTTCTGAAGAACATTGTGTCATAAAGGGATGTGAAGTTCACTTCCAAGTTTTGGAAGGAGTTATTTGCAGGTTTGGGCATAGAGTTGGCCTTCAGTATAGCAAATCATCTGTAGACAGATGGATAGATAGAGAGGGTCAGTAGGATATTTGAGGACATGTTGAGGATGTATGTGATGCATCAACAACATAAGTGGTAATAGTATCTTCCATTGGTAGAGTTCGCTTACAACAATGGTTATCATGAATCTTTGAGGATGAGTCAGTTTGAGGCATTGTATGGACGAAGTTGCAATACTCCTACCAGTTGGAGTGATCCAGTTAACAGGGTGTTGATTGGACCAAATATGTTGGCGTACATGGAACAGGAAATGTAGGTTATAAAGAAGAATCTAAAGGCAATGCAAGACAGGAAAAAGAGTTATTCAGATTGGAATAGGTTGTTCAAGGAATTCCAGGTTGGGGAACAAGTGTACTTGCACATCAAGCCGAAGAAGAGATCCTTACAGATTCGACCATGTGCCAAGTTGGAAACATGTTTTTTGGACCCTTCAGTATCATTGAGAGGATTGGACTCGTAGCCTATCGAATTTCACTACCTTCGAAAGTGAAAGTACATGATGTTTTCCATGTATCATTACTTAATAAGTATGCTAAATATGTTGATCATGTGATTGACTAGTATGGATTGTAGGTGCAACCAGATGGAGAATTCCAGCCAGAGCCTCAATGCATATTGCATAAAAAGGTTCTCATGCTCTGGAACTGAGAAATTGAGCAAGTTAAAGTGCAGTGGAAGAACTTTTGGCCCTATGAAGCTACATGGGAGATGGTGGATCAAATGTGGGCTATGTATCCTTCTTTGTTTGCTGGTTGAGGCAAAGTAGTTTTGGCATGGCGTTTTGGTATATGTCTTGGTGATGTTCATTTATGTACATATGTATATGTATGTAAATACCACCATGAGCTATGTTATAAAGCTCAAATAAGCGGTATGGGTGTCATGTCATTATGATGTTATGTTGTTATGTTTTCATGTTGGGTTTCTTCTCAATAGGATGATCATTATAAATACTGCAACAAGCTAAGTTATAACGCTCCTTTAGCAGTTAATAAATGAAAAATAATAACAACCCTGGTGAAAATTCCATGTAATAAAAGTTAGTAATGGAAAAATAATAACCACGGTTGATGGGACACTTATTCCAAGCTAAATGTTGAGCAAAATCCTAGTGAAGGGGATCACTTATGATTTTTTAATGGCTAAGGAAATTGGAAAAGGAAATGGCTAAGGCTTTGGAAAGGAAAGATGGCATTTTGACACATTTATTTATGAAAATAATGGAAATTAGGAGAAAAGGGAGGTGAAAGGTCACATGTTGCATGTGAGGAGGAAATTGAAGGAAAATAATGGAAAATGAAGAAAATAGAGGCCTCATTAATAAAAAGGCTTATGAGGATCGGTTCATAAGATTTTGCTAAAACTTTTATCAGTTCAGTGTTGGATTTCTCTCATTATTCTCTCTCTCTATTTCATACTCTTGGAGACTTAGAGTTTTCTTGGGGTACTCTTGGAGGGTGTGGCATACTTGGATTTTTGGAGCAAGAAGGCAAATGAATAGCATGAAATCCTAAGAGGGCATTGGGATTAGCAACTACAGTGGGATTTGCTTGCAGGTACTGAGTTGCATGTATGTTTTCTTCACTATTTTTAGCATGCATGACATATGCATGTGGTTTGTTGGTTGTGATCTATCATTAGCATGGAGGATGGTTGGGATTGACAGTGGATTGCCTAGCCTTGCCATTTCCTGGATAGCAATGGTGATTGTGGATTTTTTTTCCTTGTTTTGTTTTTGTTGGTTCTCATGTTTCCTTATCTTGGGTTGAGTTATTAGTTCTAGAAGCCCTGGTTGGACAAATGCTTTGGAAGCCCTATAGCATCTTGGGTTGAGTTACTAGTCCTGGAAGCTTTGGTTGGACAAATTCTTTGGAATCCCTTGGTGGGTTGTGTTACTGGTCCCGGAAGCCCTGGTTGGAAAAATGCTTTGGAAGCCTGGTAAAAGATGTGGGTTGAGTTACTAGGCTTGGAAGCCTTGGCTGGACAAATGATGTAGAGCCCTGAAAGGTTTGGATATAGACCAATCTGATGATGGTTTTGTGATGTCTGACCATGAGGTGGAATCATTGTTTGATGGGTTTAGGTGGATGGTCTCTGGAATCTCTATATGGTTTTGGATTGATGTGTTCAATGAGATTGCACATTCATGCTTGGAATATGGCACAGGGGTGAATGACTAAAGAGGGATTTTGCTTAGCCATTCTACAGTCGGGTGGAATGTGGAAGTCCCATCTCGGGTTTGGATTTTGCATCATTAATATGAGGTTATTTATACTTTTATTTATATTAGTATTATATTGGATTATATATGGTTTATATGGTTGTTATTTCATGAGTATTTCTGTTGCTATTATGCTGGTTATTTATGTTCTTTGTGATAGAATCTATGTATGGCTCTCATCATGTTTTTACTTGTAAATGAATGATCAATATATCTATGACCTAATGGATGAAATGGTAGTTGATGTGAGGCATCAATGTTTGTGATTCTCAGTTAAGTATGAGATCCCTATGTTCAAATCTGTTGTTTACTCCTATAGATTACATATTCATGATATTTTTGACGAAATTCATGTCATGGCTAGTAGGGGTCTAGTCAAGGTCTTATTCAAGTAATTGCATTAGTACTATTTCTTTAATGTTATCTTACTATTCTGAAGGTGTCATGGAATTTTGGGTAGTGAGCTAGGCTCTGGGCCTAAAAATGTGGCTTAATTCCTAGGGACGTTGACACAAAACTAAGCAAAAGAGTCTCTAGACGCTGGCTTGTAGGCCTATGAGAGCGTCCAGAAGTCCCTGGATGCTAGCATTCCCATAGCATGAGAGCATCTAGAGGTCAAATTGTCCAAAAGATCAGTGGGACCCAACGCTTGGTTGGTAGAAAGGTTGGATTGGCTCCTGAGGGTCCTGATGTTGATGTTGAATGTATGTATGGTGTGTTTTCATCAATTCCACTTCCTTAACATGACTTAGGAGGTAGAATCATATCATAGTGGCCTCTCGTTGCATGTTTACCATGGTTGGTCAGTTGCTCGGGTAGATGTGGGAGGAGGGTGTTACATCAAGTTCACAAAGAGGGTTAACCAATTGAGTAAAGTTGATCTTGAATCCAACTAGAATTTATTGGTCAAACCTCACACCAATTGGTTAGTTTTAAAGACACTTACCAACATATCCATTGAGATTATGCTGTTGTTGCAAGAGGCTATCATCGGCAACCATATGAAAATCAAGCCTTGTTCCCTCCCAAAGACGATGATGCTTATAAATATTCAAAAATCATGGCAAATATGGATAGTGGAGCATGGGTCCACTTCAAGAGATCAAGGAGAAAACAATAAATATTTTTCTTATTTGAAGTCATGACAGATCACTATCATTTTACATTTTTGTAAATATTTCATTTTCAAGAAGGAATCAAGTTTGTTATGTAATAATTCAGACAGTTAGGCCATCAGCATGCTTGCACAACTGATTAGTTTATATAAATTGATCGCTTCAAGATATTTTGGTAACTTTTTCTATTGGGACACTCCCTATAAAAGGGAAGATAAACTCAATAGTAGAGGTACAATTTTCTATTCTAGAGGCTGTGATCTTTTGCAATTTCTGCAAGTTTTGAAGCTTATGAGATGTATGTTGTTCCTAAAGATTAATAAATATTTTTTTGGTGATTCCAAGTACTGATATGTGAAGTATGAATTTTTTTCCTTGTTTATCATTTTCATATGTGTTTCTTTCCTCTTAGAAATTGTGTAATTGTAGCAATTGGAACTCAGTTTTGTATGTCAAATTTATCTATGTCATGCTATGACAAATGGTACCTATAATATGTGAGATTGAAGTTCTTAAAATGTGCTCCATGTTTCTAATTTTTTTCCCTTTGTCTCCTCACAATTATAGTAGAATTTAATGAACATGATTCTATTGCTAACCCTTTGCACCAGATTTCCTTATTTTATCTCTTCCTTCACCTATACTACAACAACTAAAGAAACATCGCTATTTGCCTGCATACCACCATGGATAAGCATTAATTCTTTGAAATAAAGTATTGTTAATGTATGAAATGTGATTTTCCTTTGAGTGAGATAATTGAACTAGATTTAAATCATTTTACATTTAACTCTTGGGAAACACCAATATATCTTCAAGATACACTAAGATGTCCTAGGAACTGACCTTTCTCCTCAACCCAGGGGTTATCTCTAGGATCCCCAATAGGTTATATGTGTGTGTATAATTTTTCATTGTCTAAATTGTATTTTAAATGTATTCATAGCCTTTAAAATTCCCTTGAATGCCTGTATTGTGTAGAGTACATAGGTTAAACTTACAATTCCATCAATTTTCTAAAAAAAGTTAGTGAAAATTATAGCTTAGAAAAATGTAAAAATGTAGAATAGTGCGAGTAATTGAAATGTTTTCACCATGAGAATTTATTTTTTTCAATTTCTTATATAGTGTATATGTAGTTCACATTGAGATATTTTATTTATAGCACAACATTGTCTCCTTTACTTTTTTTTTGGGTTATTAATATACTTTTAAATATACTTCAACATGACTTAACCCTACATACTAAAATATCTTATTTATGGCCTGCATTGAATTTTTTATTATTAATATTATTTTTTAAATGCTAAGTATTACACATATCCCTCTTATTATACTTATAATTGAATTTTTGTACTTTCAATTGCTTCTTTTCTTTGGGCATTAAAATATTTTATTATGACAATATTAATTTCTTATTTATTTATTTATTTTAGGGACAACAAGAGCTTAGGGGGTGATTATTCATCCTGAGAATAATATGGAAATCAAATTTTCATGGGGATTGGGAGAGGCAACCAACAATGTCGCTAAAGCATGTGTTCTATATCAAGGAATAAAATAAGTAATAAATTTAAACATTCGAGAGATCATATTGACTAGGGATTCACTTATAATTCTATCTAGGATTCTAAATAGATCTCTTCCTAACGATATCAAACTCGCTCGTATTATCAGAAGGATATTTAACATGCTTTGCCTCATTCATAAAAATAAATACTTCCATGTATTTGGAGGAAACAACTTGGTAGTGGACGCAATGGAAAATCTTGGAGCTAATAGATATAGGTTTTCATTGATGGAAAAGGTAAATATGGGTGCGAGCAAGTTGATGGAAAATTCACATGTGTTTGCAAGAAGAATGGTTATGGAGCAGAGATTTTGGAGTCAATTATAGTTTAGAAGATAATCTTAGTAGCACTTATAACTTGCTTATATGCATAGAGCTTAGAAAGATATTTCTAACAGTATATGGAAGTTTGAAAAAGACCTCCTGGATCGAAATATATTGTCAGTCAAAGTTTTGAGGGTTAAAGTCAAAGTTGATTAGAGCCAAGGACCCCACATTGCAGTTAGCATACACATGGAAGCCAAGTAGGCACACACGTGGACCATGTGGAATAATAAAATCATAGGAGGGACAGGTCACCCTGGCGGATGTTCCCTGGAAGTTACAAAGATAGGCTCAAGGTGAAACTCCAAGGATGATAAAGAGTTGGGAGTACATGGCTAGGTGACACAATAGGACAACGTAGCAGTGGCGAGAGCGGTGATTGGAAGATGTTTGTAATGGAAGGAGGTCCCCATAGTCACATCTCCCTAAAGGTCCAACCCTAGAAGATCCAAAGGAAATAGATATTTGAAGCTCTAGGGTGACATTTCACTAAGCGAACATGGCAAAGGACGTCAACAGATGGAACAAAAATTGATTGGTGTAAGTTTGCAATGTGTGAGACCTCACTGGACAACTCACCCAAAAATTTCTTCCCTAGAAGATTCAAGGGCATGCACAAGGCCAAACATCTAGGAATGAGGGAGCTAAGATGATGTGGTGCTAAGAGGATATAGAGAAGGATGCAACAAGGTGATTTCCCCCAAGACCCTTAAAATTTTATTAAGGAAATTCACGAAAAAACCAAAGCCTGAGACCCCTCCTTTTTTATATGAGTAAATAATGTGGAAAAATTGAAAGGAGTAACATGGCATGATCATTTACAGAGAGGATTTGTTGGCTTAAGGGGGCCTAACCCATGTTCAAAGTTAATTAGCCAAATATATCCCTACACTACTAGCCCTTTTGGCATCAGCCCGCGAAGCACAGACTGAAGTCTCACCCGATGCAGTATGGGGGGATGATGGAACCAAGTTTTCGCACCATTGAGATATCTGTGATGTCAGTTTAGTCCAACTAGACCTGCGTTCGTGCAAGTTGCTTCACACACTATTCCAACCGTTAGTACCCTCGCAAGGTGTCACAATCGTCTTTCGCGTGGCCTTAACCAAGGGCTGAGATGATTTCGCACTTCTATTGCAGCGAATTGCACTATTTCCCAAACTACGCCAAGTATCTTACTTATCTTATTAGAAGGTCTTGATTATCTTCGCGTAACAGATATTCTAACTTGCATTCACTTAACAATTACAGTTATATATATATTCGCGCATCATATAAAAAATAGAAGTGCAATTCATACCCAATATATCTGATGCATAAAACAGGAAATAAATACGCAAAAATGATAGAAACTTGTCTTTAGTATTGCTTCCGATTGATTATAGAATTTGACTAGCCCTGCACACTTAACTGTGGACTATGAGGCCTCTACACACTTAGCTGCAAAGCCTCTTCCTACTCTATGACCCAAAAGTAGACCTTACACTTCAAACCTATCTCGCATACATCATTGATTATTCCACTATCCTTTGATGCCTTAACTACTTAGAGCCTCGTTCTATTTATACAATCCCATGGTTCTCAGACCATGGGTAGATCTCTACAGCTGACATTACATTAAAAAAATTAAGGGTGGACAACCCAATGACTCTTTAACAAACTACACGTTCTGCTCCCACAAAATGTGGAGTCTTTACATCGAAATTACAAAATTGACCAAAATCTAGGCTCTAAGCCCCAAAACATCCCTTGGGGTATCCTGTGCCCAACAGGCCCCCAACACAAACATCGTGACTTGCCCTTGAGTCACTTTGCAGTTGCAGAGATCTTTGCACGAAGGCCTCCCAACTCTGATTGGATCGCTGCAAGTTCGGCAGTGCACTGAGCGATTGTCTGCTAGACTTCCTCTACGTGTTGTTCAGTGACCATTGTGGTTGAACTTCTACATTGAATCCTCTCCTGTGTTTCTTGCAGCTACACAAGATTTACTTCAATGAAGGCTATAATGGTATAAGCCTCATTGATCCACGGCTGTAGGCGCGCTTTCAAATTACCTCTTAATGTCGAGCATAATCCACCTGCTCCTTGAGAGCCTTTGCCTACTGCATCTTGGCAAGCCTCTGTGTAAGGGAAATCATCTATGCGGTCCCTTTGACCTCATCGTACTTCTACTACAGCGCACGCGCCTCTATTTCTAGGTGCTCTATGTTCGTGTCCTCGTGCAGGGTGGTGAGGACCTCGAATGAATGCTTGAACAGCTTCATGTAGTTTGTCACTACACTGTTAACAGCTTCCATTGCTATTGTGATCACGGTGGTGCGTTGTTCCTTAACCTCTGGTGGAGTTAAAGGTTAATCCTTCAACTGCAGTTCTTCTATCTGAAGGTTCAGCTCCAGCTGAACCCTAGCCATTTCAGCTATGGCGTCACGCACCCCTGCTGCTAACTTTTGGATGTGCACCTCCACCGGTTCCTCTACTTGGATGGCCAATTCTAGGACCATTGGGCAGGCTTCCTCCATCACCTGTAGTATCTGTCTATTCCGTTCCATGGCCTCGTTGCACTACAGGCTCAAATACTCAATGTTGATGCACTGCTCGCTCATCACCTGTAGTGCACAACTCTCCTTGGCCCGAAGCTCTGTAGTGACTCCATCCTACAAAATATAGAGCGTATTTTGAGGGAGCGCAACCATGTTTAACCTGATCCCTTTCAAGCTGCTGACCATAGGCCTGTTAGCCTCATTTTTTGTAATGAGTGCTCCATTTGGCATCACTATTGTGTTAGTCATCCAAGCGTGCAACATTTCCTCGACCATGGAAGTGTCGACCGTGAGGCTGGTTGACACAGTGCCAACCTGTGGAGTGCACACCTACAACTCTTGTATCTATGTCCGGAGAGCCCCCAATACCATCTGGTGTTGCTCCTTAAACTACTAGAGGGCCTCTGCAGTGACATCCCTCACCATCTCGCCAATATCATGTAGATCCCCTTCAGTAAGGGTGTGTTGTGGCCACCAACAACCCCCCTCTTTGTTTGGTATTAGCGTTAACACCAAGCAAATGGGGACCCTTAACAAAAAATCAAAAAAAAACATTTTATCAAAATTTTTGTATTTCAACTCCCTAAAACTGTATCGCATCGCGAGAAGAGAGTGAAACGTTTTCCTATGCGCATAATAAGCTGTGAAGAAGCGACGCGAAATTCATCGCATCACATATATTATGAAGCACTCTTAAATAAAAAACTTAAGGAATCTCTGACGGCCGATATGCGATGTCGCATATCGCAACATCGCGTAAGCAGCACACAATGATTGGATGACTAAGTGCGATTTGCGATCTGCAATTTGCAATCTGCGATGAATGCGATCTGCGATGAATGCGATCTGCGATGAATGTGATCATCAATTTTTGCGATGACACATCTTGACGACGTGATCCTCGATACTGCGATGCAAGTCGCAGAAATCACCCATCGCAAAATTTCCTCGGTACAGTATTCAAGGAAAGCTGTCTGTAGACCAAAATTGGGCGCGCGCCTTAAAAGAAATTAATGATTGTACGCCAAAGTATTCAAGAAGGATAGTGTTGTGTTTTTCGAAGAGTCATTTCGTTATGGGTGTCATGATTATGCATTCATTAGATCTTAAAGCTTTCATGTCAATCTTTACCATCATTACTATTTTCCTTTGCGTAAACTGTAAGACAGGAAATAACGTAAAGCAATGTGCAGGAAACATCTAAGGAAAAGGGGAAAGCGTTAATGCTCGGAGAACAGAGAAGAGATGCCTTCACAAATGGATGCCGCTACAACAGGACCACAGATTCCAGAGTATCACTCAACAGATACTGATGTCAATAGGCCATCCAAAACTCAGAATCAAAGGCACACAAAAGCAACATGTTTGCAAAAGATCCTGAAGCTTATGCCCGGTAAAGCAAAAAGAAAAAAGGCACTAAAGAAGGAAAACGCACCAGAAAAGCCCGGAACAAAGAACGGAGGCAGTTTTCAATACAGAAAATTGTTCAGAGAGCAAAGTCCCTAACTTATTCAGTCATTCGCAAGGCCGGAAACCGAAATAGCAAAAGCAGAATCAGTTTGAGAGGAATTTGGGTTATTACCAAGTATACACACAGTGAATACACCCAGCCAGAGGAAGATTCTCGAAAATATCTTCTAGTTTACTAGAAAGTGGTGCCATCGCTTGTTATTTCTATTTTCATAGCTCAAATGAAAGGAGAAGACGATGAGCTGACTCTTCCCAGGCGAGTGTTGCATGCTTGCAGCACTAAGGAGCAAATACAAAAACGGTTAGGAATTAGATTTAATTTTTAGAAATAATTTTGCTTTAGTATAAGGGCGGTCATTTAAAACCGTATCCTAAATTTATGTAATCAAGTTAATTAATTAGCAGTATTTAAACCCTTCTCAGGCATTTGGAGAAGGGTCCAGAAATTTTTCAAAAACTTGTCCTCGGAACATGCACTTCTGCACCCTCAGAGGAGGTTTTGATGAATGGATGGATCGAGATTTATTAATGTTTGCATTTGATGTCTGCTACTGATGTTGCACTTTTGTACTCTTAGTAGATGTTAGAACAAGTAGAGATAAATCATTTTTGCTTGAAGCTTATGAGTAGGATTAGTCATAAATGGTACTTTTATCTCTTGACCATTTCTGCTTATATTCTTAAAGTGATATACAGTTTTCAGTTGTTTATATGTTACTGCATGAATGTATGAGTTACCATTTGGCACTTCTGTACGGTGGAGTCATTTATTTGTGTTTGATATATGAATAACTTATTATGCGATATGTTGTTCACAACTGTTTTTCTTAAGTTTTTATGCAAAGTGGTTTATCTTAATTGATTTCTATTCTTATGATAGTTGAATGATCTTTATTACCAGTTATTGTTCGAAATCTCTTTAGATCGCATAATAGAAGAGATACACCCCGGGTTAGTGTAGATTAGATGTGTTGTTTCTCATTAGATTACAATAGCATAGAGTTAGTTTAGAAGTTTGAATTAAATTGGCTTTAAGTACTTTTAGATCAGCATCATCCAACTCTACACACACACACACCCCTTAGATTGGGAAACTGGTCCCATTATCCCCAGTCGGACCTGTTATACCAAACGGATAAGGAGCTGCCAACCAAGGTCCGGACCGGGTGGGTATCCCCCTTGTTGTCAACCCGATTTTCGGGGCTTCAACATATTTAGCGCTAGAAGGAGGGCCCGAACTATGAATGGCACCTAAATCAAAATATAAATACCATTATGAGAGTAAATCGCCCTCATCAACTCCCCCAACTTCCCCAGTACGTTTAAATACAGAGTCAGAAGTCGCTCGAGTATCAACCGCTGCTACATACCCTAATATTTCAGACCAATCTACCATTGAACCCCCTGAAGTTCAAACTCTAATTCGCAAACTCTAGGGATTTTCTATTTTTACACAGAGGTCTCATAAATCTCAAAGCAGCGTGACTTCGCAGTACAATCCTGCTCATCCCCTGACCAGATTAAAGAGTGAAAAATTTGGCATCAAGCCAACTGAATTCCCTCTCCCCACCAGGAAAAGAGCAAGGAAAACACCACCAGATTCTGACAGTGAGACTCTTTCATCTACATCGTCCATTTCAACTCCCTCACCGCGAAGTCAGCCACCCACATCTTCATTCCAAACCACTCATCCATCTTCCACAACCCCTCCTCTTCAATCATCTAAGATCATAATATATTCATCTTCCCAGCCTCAGGGATCATCCTCTGCACTTTCATTTACTAGCAGCTCAACGATGGCCCAGTCTCCATGGAACAATCCTGGGTCAGTTTTAATGCCTCCACCCCTGAGCCAAATACCGGCCCATCCTGAGAAATGGCTACCCAAATTCAATCCAGAAGCAGGCGTGCTGGCTGAAGAGCACATTAATAATTTCATGCTTTCTGTCAATCTCAACGGAGTTACCAATGAGGATGCTGTTGTCCGGCTTTTTCCCTATACAATGCAAGGAACAACCGGGTCATGGTATTTTTCATTACCTTCCGGGTCTATCACAAGTTGGGACATTTTTCAAAGTCAATTCCTTACCAAGTTTGGTGATGACAGATCAACGACGATGTTAATCAATGACCTATCCAATCTTAAAGCCGAGGCTAGAGAACCCATCAAAGATTTCAATTTACAGTTCAATAAAATCCTCAACAAAATTCCCGCTGCTTCCCAACCTAGCGAAGAAGTAAGGTGTGAATGGTATATTACGGCCTTACCATCAAACTTAGCAATCTTCGTGGATAGGGCAAATAAGACAACCTTAGTTGAAAACTTGACAGAGGCGATAGCAGTAGAGAAACACGTAGTAGCCCTAGAAAAATGATTTGCGATAGAAGAACACAAATCTAAGAAAGTCTCCTTCAAGGAAGACTCTAAGAAGAAACAAACGAAAGACCCTTTCGATTTGGAAGGATTACAAAAAGTATTAAAAACCATGTCCAATGAGATGATTGACATAAAAAAACAAGTAGCAGAAACTTCTTCAAAAAAGCCTTACAGAGCTTTTAAAAGAGGCCCTTCAATGGATGTGAAACCACCCAACGCTATCTCAAATGTCGAATCCGAAGAAGAGGAAGAAGAAGAAAGTACCACTGAAGGACAGACCGATGACGAAGAAGTTGTGGAACTACAAGGAATGTGGGATTTCATCCTCCCACAAGAAGAAGATCAAGAAGCATTTCCGGTTAGCACACGAAGGAAAAATCAACTTGATCCTCCCCAAACTACCCCTAAGTAGAAGGGCGCAAGCCCTGCAGGAAAAGATAAAGTCGCAACAAAGAAAACGACCGCTAAAGCGACTCAATCTAGCCCAGTCCAATCAGATCAAATACCTCCATCAAGAACACTGATAGTGTCGGATGAAATGGAGTACAATATTATTGATGACATGAAAAAGACTAGGGCTAATATCACTCTTGATGAATTGAGCAAATTGAAACATCAACAGAAGATAATGATGAAAGAATTACATGCCGTGCCTACTACATCTTTACCTGCAGCTGTAGCTTCCCACAACATTGGAAGACCTCCAACCAACACGATCAATAAGGTTGATCCAAATGACATCGCCTTGATTGGAGGAAGATCAAGGTCTCACACTCCCCCTTTTCTTCTCACTTATGAAATTTTCAATAAAAATGTGCACAATTGTTTGGTAGATTCTGGTGCTTCAACGAATATTTTACCCAGATCAATATGTGCCAAGTTGAATGTTCAACCACAAAAATCCGCAGTGCGCATAGTTCAGCTTGATCGATCTCAAGTCGAAGTGATTGGTGAACTTAATCAAGTGACCATAAGATTGTCGTCTAACCCGAAAGTATGTCAGGTTATTGACATTCTAGTAGCTGATATCCCAGAATTCTATGGCTTGATTCTTAGCAGGGATTGGTCTGAAAAACTCCATGGATACTTCTCAACCGACTGGTCGCACATGTGGTTACCCTACAATGGTAAACCGAATCAAATAAAGGTTGAACGAGAGTTACACCAGAAGTACATAGTAATGGAATTGGAGGGAGAAAATGAAGAAATAGCATACAACAGCAGTATCATAGGCAATTACTCGGTAGATTCTTTCCTCGGCAATTTCAATGCTCATACATCAACTTACTTAGAAAATTCAGTTTTGTCCCAAGTCAAAAAAAATTTCCAAACTGATAATTCAAAGTGTGTTAATTTTTTAGATAAACCTGTAAATACATCTTTGTTTTGGAAATTATATTTTGATGGCTCTAAATCTAACGAACGAGCAGGAGCAGGATGCGTTCTGATTAGCCCAGAAGGAAATAAGACCATGCTTACGTGCAGACTTGAATTCGATTGCACAAACAATACAGCGGAATATGAGGCCTTGGTTCAAGGCCTATACAAAGCAATCGGGTTGAACGTTAAGTACCTTCAAGTCTTCGAAGACTCTGAGATTGTCGTCAAATAGGTACGTAACACCATACATTGCCTATCAGGTCATTTGAAACACTATCAATCTTTAGTACAAGATCTGACTGAGCATTTCATAACATTCAATATTTCGTCAATCCCAAGACTCCAAAACGCGAGCGTAGACCTGTTAGCTAACGTAGCCTCTAGACTTATTCCCTCCGAAGATTTTAGTCCAGATAGATTCTCAATAGAATTAATCTTTAGATCGTCCATCCCTGACAACATTACAAACTGGAGAGTATTCAATGACGATCCTGATATTGTAAATTTCCTCACTTCTGAAGGATCCTACTCCAATCAAATAATTGACGAAGACCATCATGATCGACAAATACAACAAGATAGCAGTGATAATGCTATACCTAAATCAGTGGTTAAGTTAGAGGACTTATATGATTTGAAAAGTCGGTTTAAAAGGTCTACCAATTCTAAACTCTACAGTTCAACTCTGAACTACGAATTAGTAAACCTAGGAACTGATGATAAACCACAAAACGTTAATCTAGGCCACGGCCTAGCCCCTGAAGAAAAACTAGCGTATATTCGTCTTTTGAGAAAATACAAAAATGTTTTTGCCTGGAATTATGATGAGCTGAAGACATACGACACTTCTATCATTCAACATACTATCCCTATGATTAACAATGAAAAACCTGTCCAACAGAAACTCAAAAAAATCCACCCCAATTTAGAAAATCAGATAAAAACTGAGCTAAACAAGCTATTAAGAGCCAGAATAATTTTCCCCGTCAGACATTCAAAATGGGTCTCCAATATGGTACCCGTTAGAAAGAAAAACGGAGATATTAGAATCTGTATCGATTTTCGGAATCTCAAAAAAGCCTGTCAAAAAGACAATTTTCCCCTCCCACCTATGGAGCAGATATTACAGGCAGTAGCAGGCTCAGAATTAATGTCTTTTTTGGATGGATTTTCAGGATACAATCAAGTGCTGATACATCCAGATGATCAGTTAAAAACCACATTCTGAACTAAATGGGGCACATACGCATATCGGAAGATGCCATTTGGTTTGATCAATGCCGGCGCTACATTTCACAAAGCCATGGACATCGCATTCAAGGGTTTAGTCAATAAATTTGTAGTGATTTATCTGGATGATATAACAGTGTACTCCAAGAAGGAAAGCGACCACCTCAAAGACTTGAAACAAATCTTTCAACGATGTTTAAGGTATGGGATTTCACTTAACCCAAAGAAATCTTTTTTCGCATTAAGTGAAGGAAAACTTCTAGGATTCATAGTGTCAAAATCTGGTATTCACATTGAGCCTGACAGAATCAAAGAAATTTCTGAAATATCCCTACCTCATAACAAAAAAGCCATGCAATATTTCCTTGGTCAAATCAATTTTGTCAAGAGATTTGTCCCAGATTTTTCACGGATTGTTTCTCCTTTGCAAACCATGATTAAAAAGAATTCAAATTTTAAATGGGGTCAGGATGAACATGAAGCATTCAACCTGATCAAACAAGCTATCATTAACGCACCATCTTTAGCAACCTCGAATTTTTCAGAATCTTTTATCTTATACACATTTGCCTCAGAGAAATTGTTAGGATATTCCGACACATAGGAAATAGTTAAGTTCAACTTGGTCTAGTATAGAGTTAGGTATAGAGTTAGGTAAAGTGTGTTTCTTTACTGTTGTACATTTTGTAACTTACAATCCGACGGTCACGATATGTAGTGATCCGACGGTTCACTCTCTCCTCGGTATTACCGACACTTGATCCGTGGCTTGACACCCGATTGGTCCATGAGTTCTATTTAAAGCGCATGGAGGGTCATTGTTCGGGTAATCCGTGCATGAGAGAAGCTTATGTAAATTTTCATTCTTTGATTAATAAATTGCCTGTAGTAGCCACGTTGGCGCAGGCCGTGGACTATTTCCCTCTTTGAGGGTTTTAACCATGTCAAAAATACTGGTGTATTGATTTGAGATCTGGTTGTGAGCGGTGTCCTTTTGGTGTTCTTTTTGAGGAACTTACCCTGTAAATTCCTACATGGTATCAGAGCTATTTGAGGGCCGCGTCCGTGGGTGATCCAAATCTGAAGCCGGTAGAACTGCATGCGGGTGTCGTTTCCTAGATCTGTTGTTTCTGACTGCTTTCGGGTCGAGAGGACTGCTCTGTTGCGTTCGGAGCATCTGTTCCAGTGAGGAACCCCTTTCGTTTCACGCGAAAAGGTTTCCGGTAGCCCTAGCTGCGTCATTTTTCAGATCGGGAGGTATACAGTGTTTTTGCAGTTTACTGTTATTTTCTCTCTGCTTATTTCGGTTTCGGTTTATTTAGCCCTTTTTTTTAACCGGATCTATACCTTTCATCTCTGCGTATGCTCTTTGCCCTGCGACTCTGTGCGATCTGGGCAAATCAGAAACAGAAAGGAAGGATTTTTCTCATGCGTATGCTCTTTTCCCTACACCTTAGTGTGATCTCGGAAAATCAGAAACATTGAGAAAAATATTTAGTTTTTCGGCTAAAGCTAACTTTGAGATTTTTTTTTAAAAATATCTAGTTTTTTGGTTAAAGCTAACTTCGAGCCGCAAGGTTCGTTTTTCTTTTCATATTCGTGTTGGGTTTTGTGTTTTGTGTTTTGTAGGGAAAAAGAGCTTTCTCAAGGCAAGCACACAAACCAAGGCCCCCCCCCCTCTCTCTCTCTCTCTCTCTCTCTCTCTCAAATTTTTTGTATAGATCAATTGGTTCAAAGCTATTTTAAGAGAGTAGAGGTCTTGGGTTCAAGTCTCCATTTTGTGGGGGCGGATTTTTTTCATTCCCACACATTCGCGCACTTTGCCGGCAACTTCAACAAAATTTTTTTCAAAAAGCCATAACTTCTTCATCCGGAAGCCTTTTTCAGAGCCGTTTTTTTTAAAACAGCCTAATTTTCCAGATCTATCCATTGGAACACTTACTTTCAGCATCTTCAGCTTCAGTTTAAAAAAAAATGGAAAGTCCATACCAAGTCATTCTTGACAGCACTAACTACTTCCAGTGGATAGCCTACATGGAAGATTTACTTAGAAGTAAAGGTCTCTACAGAATAGCCACAGACCAAGAGAAGAAACCAAAAGATGAAGACAAGGCTGCAAAATGGGAAAATAGACAAGATCAAGCACGTGGTTTGATAGGGATGTCTATTTCTCCTGATCTTAGATTCCATATTGTAGAACTTGAGACTCCTCATGAAGCATTGGAAAAACTCACTAAAGTCTTTGGGATTAAAAATGAAATTAGAGCCCATCAACTTGAAAATGAGTTGCTTACATTGGATCCTAATAATTTTTCTTGCATTGAAGATTTCTTGTCCAAATTCAAGACCCTTAGATATCTTTTGGAAGGTGTTAAGGTTAAGAAAGAAGATAGTAACCTTATTTATTCCATCCTTACTAAGTTGGGACCAGCCTACTCTGTATTTGTTTCCACCTTCCATTCTACAAGGGAAGCTTTCATTTGTCAAGGACAAGACTACAAGGCCCCTTCCTTTGACTCTTTTTGTGATTCTTTAATAAGAGAACAAGAAAAACTCTTACATCTTGGTCTTCTTAATCTTGGAAACTCTTCCACGAAAGCGTTAGCCGCCCAGCAACAACCAAATTCAAAGAATCCTAAGAAGTCATATCCTCAAAAGAATGGTCCTAAACCAACTCAGCCTCAAAATGAAAGATCATTTCAGCAAAATGATAAGACCAATAAAAACAAATGGAAGAAGACTGATAGACATTGTAACTTTTGTAATCGAGATGGCCACTTAGAATCTAAATGCTTTAAGAAGATGGAAGCCTTGGAAGCCGCAATGAAGAAACATAACATCCATGTGGAGCATTCTTCAACTTCAACTTCAACTTCATCTTCAGGAATGGCACTTTCTGCATGTCGTTGTCAATCATCTCAGTCTGGTTATGCATTAAATGTATCTTCTTCTTCTCATTCTCATGAGTGGCTCATTGATTCTGGAGCCTCTTATCACATGGCCAAAAACAAAGCCATGTTTTCTTCTTTAAATGATTGTAACACCAAAAATATATATGTTGGTGATGATAGATCTCTTAATGTTGTAGGGACTGGAACTGTTCATCTAGACAATGGTCAGTTTAATGATGTATTATGTGTTCCAACCTTATCCTGCAACCTTCTATCTGTATATCAGATAACTCATTCAGGTGAAGGTAAAATTGTTGAATTTTCACCTCATGATGTTGTAATCAAGGATCTAAGAGATCCTAAATAGATTCTAGCTACTGGTATTGCTGATGATTCCACAAGGTTGTATAAGTTTCACAACTTTGGGTCATCAAATCTTCCCTCAGTATTTGTTGCTCATAATGATGAAGTGAGCAAACTTTGGCATGAGCGATTTGGTCACTTAAACTATCGCTCCCTTCAGCATCTATGTAAAGAAAATATGGTGACAGGTCTTCCTATGGTATCTTGCAGAGATGGTGTTTGTTCCGGATGTGTACTCGGAAAACATCATCGGGACAGTTTTGACAAACGTGCCTCTTGGCACGCCTCAGCCCCTTTACAGCTTGTGCACAGTGATTTATGTGGTCCACTTCCTGTTGCTTCATTCTCTGGCTGCAAGTACTTAACTTTCATTGATGATTTCTCGAGACGCACTTGGGTATACTTCTTAAAACTCAAGAGCGAAGTATTTAACACTTTTTTGGCCTTCAAAGCCTTTGTTGAAAAACAATCTGGACATCAAATTCTTAAGCTAAGAACTGATAATGGTGGAGAATATGTTAAAAACACATTCATCAACTTTTGCACCGAAAATGGAATTCAAATGCAACATACTGTTCCATACACTCCACAACAAAATGGTGTAGCTGAAAGAAAAAATCGCACCTTAAAGGAAATGGCTAATTGTATGCTGCAATCTAAAGGACTCAGTCTTAGTTTTTGGGCCGAAGCAATTAATTGTGCAAATTATATAATCAATCGCACTCCTACTAAGGTTCTAGAGAATATCACTCCAGAAGAAGCTTGGAGTTCCATTAAACCAGATGTAAGTCACTTTCGTGTTTTTGGAAGTGAAGCATGGGCCCATATTCCAGATGAAAAGCATAAAGCTTTAGAACCTAAGAGTGAGAAATGTACTTTTGTTGGATATTCTGAAGATGTAAAAGGTTATAGACTTATTCCATTTAAGTCCAAAAATGTTATCATTAGAAGAGATGTAAAATTTGATGAAAATAAATCGGCCTGCGAGCCTAGTCCGGCGGATGTGCCACCTCTTCCTATCTCTTCTACTTTTGAAAACATTTCTTCTTCAGATGATGAAAGTGAGGATGATAATCCTCCCCCACCTTCTCAGGATCCTCAACTTCCAAGATGGGTCCGTGCTACTCGGGATGCAGCAGGTGATCTTGTCGGTGATCCTACAGATCAGCGACGTACACGTTCTCAGTTTGAAAGAGCCTCTTCTTTACTGGCTCAAGCTCCAGTAAATCATGATCCTGACACTTTTGCAGAAGCTTCAGGCCATCCACATTGGGAAGCAGCTATGAATGAAGAATATCATTCATTTTTGGCAAATGATACATGGGATCTTGTTCCTCTACCAAAGGGACGCAAACTTGTTAGATGTAAATGGGTTTACAGAACCAAGTATGGACCAGATGGGAAATTGATAAACATAAAGCTCGTCTTGTTGCTAAGGGCTTTTCACAGGTTGAAGGCATTGACTACACTGAAACCTTCTCCCCTGTTGCCAAAATGAACTCTATCCGCCTTGTTCTTTCCCTTGCTGCCTCTTTAAAATGGGAAGTCCATCAGATGGATGTTAAATCTTCCTTCTTGCATGGGGACTTGCAGGAAGAAATCTATATGGAACAACCCATTGGCTTCATACAAACAGACTCCAGCCTTGTTTGTCGACTTAAGAAATCCCTTTATGGTCTCAAGCAAGCTCCTCGGGCTTGGTATGCCAAAATGGATAGCTTTCTTTTAGAATCTGGCTTTTCTAGGTGTTATTCTGACAATACTGTCTACACCAAGAAAGTGGGCAACTCTCTTATCATCCTTGTTCTTTATGTTGATGATCTTATTCTTACTGGTAGTGATCCCAACCTTATAAACCATGTGAAGTCCAGCCTTAAAAAGAAATTTGAAATGACAGACTTAGGACACTTACACTATTTTCTCGGTCTTCAAGTCTTGCAATCCAAGGAGGGTATTTTCCTTTCCCAGTCCAAGTATGCTTGTGATATTCTTCGTCATTTTCACATGGAAGACTGTAAGCCAGCCCCTTCTCCCTTTCAGTCTGGAGTCAAACTTTCAGTCTCTTGTACTTCTCCTGAAGTTGATGCTACCTTATACCGTCAACTTGTAGGAAAACTCTTGTATTTAACCCATACTCGTCCTGACCTTTCCTTTGTTGTTGGCCTTGTTGCTCGTTTTATGCAAAACCCCCGTGAAAGTCATTGGAAAGCAGCTAAAAGAATACTTCGTTATGTTCGAGGTACAATACAGTTTGGGATTCATTACAGTGCCAAAGCAGCTCCTCTATTAGTTGGTTTCACTGATTCTGATTGGGCTGGTGACCCTGATGATCGGAAGTCTACTGCCGGTTATGTCTTCACTCTTGGTTCAGGACCTATTACATGGGCTTGTAAGAAACAGGCTGCCATTTCTCTTTCGTCAGCAGAAGCAGAGTATCGTGGTGTCATGGAAGCTAGTAAGGAAGCCTTGTGGCTTCGTCAGATCCTATCAGAGTTTGGCTTTGAGCAGCAGCATCCAACCACACTTTGGTGTGATAATCAAAGTGCCATTCAGCTATGCAAAGATCCAGTCCAGCATCAGCGCAGCAAACACATTGAACTACACATGCACTTCATCAGAAAGCTCATTCATGACCATGTTCTTGAAGTGCAATATTGTTCAACAGATGATCAGGTTGCAGACATCTTCACAAAGGCTCTCACAGAGGCGAAGTTCACTAAACTTCGATATATGCTTGGAGTTCAGGAAGTTGTCACTAAGGGGGGATAGGCTCTAGTGCCTCCTTCCTTCTCCTATTGTGTCATATTTGTAAATCCTTCAATCCTATCCCAAGTTGTTCTTAAGGGGGGATGTTAGGATATTCCGACACATAGGAAATAGTTAAGTTCAACTTGGTCTAGTATAGAGTTAGGTATAGAGTTAGGTAAAGTGTGTTTCTTTACCATTGTACATTTTGTAACTTACAATCCGATGGTCACGATATGTAGTGATCCGACGGTTCACTCTCTCCTTGGTAATACCGACACTTGATCCGTGGCTTGACACCCGATTGGTCCATGAGTTCTATTTAAAGCGCATGGAGGGTCATTGTTCGGGTAATCCGTGCATGAGAGAAGCTTATGTAAATTTTCATTTTTTGATTAATAAATTGCCTGTAGTAGCCACGTTGGCGCAGGCTGTGGACTGTTTCCCTCTTTGAGGGTTTTAACCACGTCAAAAATACTGGTGTATTGATTTGAGATCTGGTTGTGAGCGGTGTCCTTTTGGTGTTCTTTCTGAGGAACTTACCCTGTAAATTCCTACAGAAATCATATGCTGCGATTCTAACTCAAGCAAATCAAGAGAAAGCGGAAGCTCCAATCGCATTTTTTAGCTCGAATTTACAAGGTGCTGAACTCAACTATTCAGATGTGGAGAAACATGCATATGCTGTTTTCAAAGCGATCAAATATTTCAGACCTTTCTTACTTAAAGCCCATACTAAGGTCATAGTACCGTTTCCAGCGGTAAGAAATATTCTAATACAGAAGGATGTGGGTGAAAAAAGAGCAAATTGGATCACCGCTTTACAAGAATACGACCTTGAGATCAAACCAGCAAGCATTGTAAGAGGTCAAGGCTTCTGCAAAATGTTGGCTGGAGCGTCGCAAATTCCTGAGAATTCATCTGAAGAGGTACAAACGTATGAGGTAAGCCTAAACGATGCAGAATCATTATATGCTGACACCATTTATTATCTTAAGAACGGGTATGCTCCATCACACCTGGATCACACCAAGAAAAGAGCTCTGAGATTGAAAGCTAAACAATATCAGCTCATAAATGATGTTCTGTTTAAAAAGAATTACGATTCTGTGCTTCTTAGGTGTCTTGAGAAAACTGAAACCGAAAAGGTTTTGCAGGAACTCCACGATGGACCAGCAGGCGGACACTTTGCTGGAGATGCTACTGCACATAAAATCTTACGAGAAGGATATTATTGGCCGACGTTGTTCAAAGACTCACACAGTTACGTGAGGAAATGCCAAGTCTGCCAGACTGCTGCAGGGAGACAAAAGAAACCGTCCATGCCACTACATCCGGTAAACATCGAGCAACCATTCAGTCAGTGGGGCTTGGACATAATAGGTGAGATCGTTCCTCACTCTTCTAAGCAACATAGATACATCCTCACAGCAACATATTATTTTACTAAATGGGTAGAAGCAGTTCCTCTCAAGACAGCTAATTCTGAAAACATCATTGAATTCATAGATCAATTTATAATCACTAGGTTTGGATCGCCAACAGCTTTAATGTTTGATAATGCCTCATACTTTTCTGGGAATGCAATGACTGAATTTTCACTTAAAAGAGGGTTCAAACTGAAATATTCGGCCAACTACTATCCGCAAGGTAATGGATTGGCTGAATCGACAAATAAAAACCTGATCAGGATTATTAAAAGAACAGTTGACCAGAACCAAAAGAATTGGCACTAAGCTTTGGTAAATGCTTTATGGGCAGATAGAATAACGAAGAAAGCTTCAATCGGCACTTCTCCCTTTAATTTAGTTTATGGGAAAGAAGTGGTTCTTCCAACTCACTTAGTCATCCCCTCTTTGTCTTTAGTACAACACATCGATGAGGTATCTAATTCCTGCATACAACTAAGACAAATGGAAATAATTAAATTAGAAGAACGACGAGAACAAGCTAAGAAGACCCATGCTCATCACCAAGCGCTAATAAAATCCTCTTTTGACTCAAGCATAATGACCAGAATTTTTTTTCAGATGGGAGATTTAGTTTTGAAATGGGATAAGGCTCATGAAGAAAAGGGCAAACATACAAAATTTCAGAAGATGTGGCTTGGTCCTTTTTAGATTGTAGAAGTCATAGGCCCATCAACGTTTGTGTTGCAGGATTTAGCAGGTAGAAGGGATTCTTTGCCTGTTAATGGACAGATCCTTAAAAAATATTTTCCATAGAAGATCACTCTTCTATTTTGTAGGATAGTTTTAGTTTTTCTTTGTTTTTCTCTTTCTTATGAATAAAACCAGTTGTAGATGGTTACTAAAGGGGTTCACGAAAAAGACACCAATTCTCTATCAGATTTTGAGTTTTTTTCGCTTGTACAAGTAGCAAAATTTTCGAAAAATCTGATCTTTATTATTGACAGGTAGAGTTAACTTTAGCCTAGATATGATACTAGTTTCAACTTCAAAAAATTTGAGGAAAGTAACCTTTGGTAAAAAATTGTTTTATATCAGCACAATGAAAGGTATCAATAATAAAATAAATATTCTCTGTAAAACTGCTGTTTTCAAACTCTATTATTGTCGTCCAGAGCTTTCTTAAGGAAAAACAATGACTTCCTCCCTGCTAAAAGAAATCGTAGCATTCAGAGGAACAATCTGAGAAAACACTGTATCTCAAAGAATAAGAGGTCTCATCACGAGCCGGCTTATCATGATCACATATATTATAACTTGCTGACTTTGCCAATACTGTCCACCAAAACAGGGCAACGACTCAAGATTGTTGCAATGAAAAGACAAGGGGTCTCATCACGAGCCAGCTTGTTCAGCAAAAGTGTAAATCAAGTGAATGACTGTGTCATAATTTGGCCACCAAACCAAGACATTGTTCTTTAGAGAATAAAAAAGGAAAAAGTGTCAAAAGGGGTTTTTCTCTGAAAAGTTGTAAATAGCCTTAAGCAAGATAAAGGATCATTGCTGGGTAACAGGTAACCCTGTCGAGGCTATGGATGCTTGCGGGTAGCAGAGGCTCTACCTACGACAAATGAGCATATTTTAAAAGCCAGCACGCAGAGAAGACCTTATTTTATCTTTAAAAGACCAAGTAATGTCTGATGTGAATACAAGGACTAAGCCTGAGGAAACAAACAATTGGAATATGGAAAGGTTGAGACAAAATATCATTGATAGGATAAGGCATAATGTACTCTATCTTTCCATAACAAAATTTAGACGTATGAAAATTTTTCTGCTTTGGAAGTTAAAATTCAATAGAAAAACAGAGATAACTGGTTCTTCACAGTGAATCACCATTGTTGTGGCCACCAACAACCCCCCACTTTGTTTGGTATTAGCGATAACACCAAGCAAATGGGGACCCTTAACAAAAAATCCAAAAAAAACATTTTATCAAAATTTTTGTATTTCAACTCCCTAAAACTGTATCGCATCGCGAGAAGAGAGTGAAACGTTTTCCTATGCGCATAATAAGCTGCGAAGAAGCGACGCGAAATTCATCGCATCGCATATATTATGAAGCACTCTTAAATAAAAAACTTAACGAATCTCCGATGGCCGATATGCGACGTCGCATATCGCAACATCGCGTAAGCAGCACACAATGATTGGATGACTAAGTGCGATTTGCGATCTGCGATGAATGCGATCATCAATTTCTGCGATGACACATCTTGACGACGTGATCCTCGATACTGCGATGCGAGTCGCAGAAATCACCCATCGCAAAATTTCCTCGGCACAGTATTCAAGGAAAGCTGTCTGTAGACCAAAATTGGGCGCGTGCCTTAAAAGAAATTAATGATTGTACGCAAAAGTATTCAAGAAGGATAGTGTTGTGTTTTTCGAAGAGTCATTTCGTTATGGGTGTGATGATTATGCATTCATTAGAGCTTAAAGCTTTCATGTCAATCTTTATCATCATTACTCTTTTCCTTTGCGTAAACTGTAAGACAGGAAATAACATAAAGCAATGTGCAGGAAACATCTAAGGAAAAGGGGAAAGCGTCAATGCTCGGAGAACAAAGAAGAGATGCCTTCACAAATGGATGCCGCATGCAACAGGACCACAGATTCTAGAGTATCACTCAACAAATACTGATGTCAATAGGCCATCCAAAACTCAGAATCAAAGGCGCACAAAAGCAGCATGTTTGCAAAAGATCCTGAAGCTTATGCCCGGTAAAGCAAAAAGAAAAAAGGCTCTAAAGAAGGAAAACGCACTAGAAAAGCCTGGAACAAAGAACGGAGGCAGTTTTCAATACAAAAAATTGTTCAGATAGCAAAGTCCCTAACTTATTCAGTCATTCGCAAGGCCGGAAACTGAAATAGCAAAAGCAGAATCAGTTTGAGAGGAATTTGGGTTATTACCAAGTATACACACAGTGAATACACCCAGCCGGAGGAAGATTCTCGAAAATATCTTCTAGTTTACCAGAAAGTGGTGCCAGTGCTTGTTATTTCTATTTTCGTAGCTCAAATGAAAGGAGAAGACGACCAGTTGACTCTTCCCAGGCGAGTGTTGCATGCTTGCAGCACTAAGGAGAAAATACAGAAATGGTTAGGAATTAGATTTAATTTTTAGAAATAATTTTGCTTTAGTAGAAGGGTGGTCATTTAAAACCGTATCCTAAATTTATGTAATTAAGTTAATTAGTTAGCAGTATTTAAACCCTTCTCAGGCATTTGGAGAAGGGTCCAGAACTTTTTCAAAAACTTGTCCTCGGAACATGCACTTCTGCACCCTCAGAGGAGGTTTTGATGAATGGATGGATCGAGATTTATTAATGTTTGCATTTGATGTCTGCTACCGATGTTGCACTTTTGTACTCTTAGTAGATGTTAGAACAAGTAGAGATAAATCGTTTTTGCTTGAAGCTTATGAGTAGGATTAGTCATAAATGGTACTTTTATCTCTTGACCATTTCTGCTTATATTCTTAAAGTGATATACAGTTTTCAGTTGTTTGTATGTTACTGCATGAATGTATGAGTTACCATTTGGCACTTCTGTACGGTGGAGTCATTTATTTGTGTTTGATATATGAATAACTTATTATGCGATATGCTGTTCACAACTGTTTTGCTTAACTTTTTATGCAAGGTAGTTTATCTTAATTGATTTCTATTCTTATGATAGCTGAATGATCTTTATTACCAGTTATTGTTCGAAATCTCTTTAGATCGCATAATAGAAGAGATACACCCCGGGTTAGTGTAGATTAGATGTGTTGTTTCTCATTAGATTACACTAGCATAGAGTTAGTTTAGAAGTTTGAATTAAATTAGCTTTAAGTACTTTTAGATTAGCATCATCCAACTCTACACACACACACACCCCTTAGATTGGGAAACTGGTCCCATTATCCCCAGTCGGACCCGCTATACCAAACGGATAAGGAGCTGCCAACCAAGGTCCGGACCGGGTGGGTATCCCCCTTGTTGTCGACCCAATTTTCGGGGCTTCAACAAGGTGATAGGGTTGAACGAATTCTTTGAGGCCTTCATCTTCTTTTGCGGCCCTACCTGCTCTCTTGGGTGCGGACGTTTTAGCTGGGTGTACATTGTTTACAGGTCCACGCCACCTTGTTCCGTGTTTTTTTCTGGCTCGGGCGAAGGCGACTTCTGTCCTTCGCGCTCTTCTTCTTCTATCTTCTATGCTCCTCATCCAATTTCGTAGCATTGCATGCCTCTTGGGTATTAGCCACTACTTCTTCCTTCCTGCACTTTTCTGCCAGTTGCGCCATCCACAGTTCTTTCTCTTCCTTCTTCCGTTGCGTGGCGGACTGCTCTGCTTCCCTTCGGAGCCAGTTGGAGCGCACCACTCTGGTGGCCAAGACTCAAGGACCACGAATATCAAATCGTCATTCACCAAGTACGATAGCTCATGCCACGTCTTTGTGGGGTCCTTTCCCACCCTTATGAAAACATGGTGGAAGTCTGCATTGAACTCCGTGAAGCTATGCAGACTATTGTAGACTATAGGTGATAATGCGGCTTGTGATTAATCCCCATTCTGATATTCATCTCCATGAGCACCCAAAAGATCTTGCTCTCCCTTATCCTTTGTGCGTCCCTGGTTTCCCACAGTGAAGCATATTTCACTGCCTCAGGAAGGTCCTGCGCGATCATCGGGAACTAGCTATCTTCAAGCAATTCTCATGCCACCAGTACTATTGACAACAGAATCCATGCATAATGAAATGTTTTTCCCTACTCCAGTGCCTTGCGGTAGTTCTCAAGGAACTCACCACATAGATAGTTTGCCCAATTGATCTGGACCTCTTCTGCGCATCGCGCTGCTAGTGCAACCACCAGTGCAGGTAGTGAGTGCCAGTATTGCAACAATAATGCTACAACTCCTGGGCTACCTACTTTACTCTTATCAACCTGGTAGTTCGTAACAAACTTGGAAGCGACGATGTTGTATGCATAAGTACTAGTTCTTACTACATGTTGCCACTTGTTCAGCCTGTGCAAGATAACTAGGAGCTTCAACCAACTTCTATGGATTCCAGAAGAAGCTCTATATGTGATGAAAGGAGAGAAAGACTACTCTACAGATACTACTCTAATTGCAAAAAGGAGAAAGACTGAAATGTAAAGCAAACCAAGTAAATGCTAATTAACCAACTAATCCTACTTTTGCATAAAACCCTATGGAAACCATGAAAAGAATGCCATTACCTACTAAAGGAAGCAAACAACATCTAACTAAGCTATTTCTAGAAGTAAATGAGCAAAAAACATCTTTTTGGATTTTTATGTACTTTTATGTGAATTTGACATGCATGTGATTTATTGTTTGTGAAGGTGGTAGTGAATAGGTGGCGTTGAAGGGCGGTTTTCAGACTTGAGAGGATGTAGGATGGTGTGGTTGGGTCCTAGGAGGTATCAGGTGGCCTTCTGGAGGCTTTTCCGACACTTAGCCTTCAAAAGAAAGCCTATAGGAAAATCTACAGGAGGACACGGGAAATCTACAGGAGGAAAAACAACATTCTATAGGAGGCCTACAGGAGGAGGTCAAGAGAAGTTTTGGATATTTTGAGGGTGTGAGAGTGGGTGGAAAATATGAATGATGGTTGGAATGAAGTGTTAGGGCACCTAGGGTCTACCAAGAATCATTGGGAGAGAGAAATATGATTGGATTAGCTCAAGGAGAGAGGAAGAAATTCTACGGAAAATGCAGGAAACTAAGGCAGAATTGAGGGGAGAAGTGGGTGACCTGTAGGGCATGGATCAGATGGAGGATGGGATGGTTGATAGGCTGGCCTACTGCCAGAAGATCTCTACTGCATAAACAACTGACAGTCAACCAATGAGATTAAGCAAGCAATGAAATAAGTGCATCTAGAAAAACAAAGTTTTGCATCAAACTAATCTAAATTGTGATCTACAGAAGGAAATGTTGATAACTGCTGCAATAAAGGAAATCATGAAAGAAGATTATTGTAAATAAACAAGTGAGGAAAACTAGACTATTTACCAACTAAAAAGCTGTGAACATTAGAAGTCCTATGAATGAGGAAAATCTGTGTTTTTGGGGCAGCAAGAGGGTCTTTGCCTCAAATCATGGTCCCAGAGGGAGGAAGAGAGGCCAAGGCACTGTTTCTAGCCTTTTGGATCTTTTATTTATCACTTCTTAACCTGCTATAGAAAGCACAAATGGAAGCAAACTATTGAATCATCAACAAAAACCTATTCTTGACCATAAAAGAAATTCATCTAACAACAACCTAATCTACAAACTGAAATAAAACATACAAATACAAGTAAAGAGGAGCTTTGCTGCTTGGATTGGGCCCTAACCCAAGAGCTTCAGCCCTCTGAGGTAACTCAATGCTAACTCAAAAAGGATTCCATCTTTATTTCCAAAACAATAACAAGATTACATGGAACTGTCAAAATAAGAAGCTCGAAGTTGAACAGAGTTTACATAAGAAAAAGTACAAAAAAAATCCAACCCGAGTGAGGCCCTAGACCTCTCTACTTATACAAATGAAGCTACCAATAGATTCCTTAAAATTAGGGAGGTTTGGCTCCCAAAACTGGAGATAGTCATCAGTTATCCTCCACTTGCTTGGCTGCTTGCTAATGCATGACTTGGTTGCTTGTACTCCGAGCTGAATGAAGGGGAATTCGAAGTGAGGAGTAATAAATGAGGGGGACTCCCTCCTATAAGTCCTCTCCTTTGTCCACTTCGAGTTATTGCTACCATTTTTCCACTGGATCCTTGACTTTGACCACAAAATTCATCAATAATTTGCATTAAACACATATTAGACCACATGGCATCATAACTAACTCAACTCACTCTATAAGCATAAATATAATTAGAAAATCATACAATAAGCTAAGAGAATGGTTGATTTGACTAGGTTAGGAGGTAAAATGAGCCCATATAATTACCCATTTATGAGGCTCATCATCACCCCCCTACTGAAAGTGTTTCTCATCCTCTGAGAAACTTAGTCCATCTCCTCATCTTTTATGGCCCTAGTGGCCTCCCTAGCATCCCATGCTTCTGATGTGGTCTCCTCTTCCTTGCCATAGAATCCTGCCTTCCTATCTATTTCTTCCCACTTCTCTTGCTCTTCTTCTTCTCTTCTGCCTTCCAGCATGCCTAACAGTAGTGGGGGGACTCAATTTGAGGCCAATCCAATTGACCTTGAGCCTTTGCATGGAGCGCTTATACATTAGCACTCTCCCTAATGCCTCCTTCATCCTCATTGGGGAATGATATTCCCTGCTCTGTAGACTGTGTGGTAAGGTGTTCCATATCCTCATACATGCATGCACACAGTCATCCCCAAGTAACCTTTTCATAGCCTCAGAATGTGGAATGGCTTGTGCCTGATCACTGATATATCTAGGGGTAATCTGAGGATTATTGGCAAGCAGGTTATGTGTGCTGATGAGTATCATGGAGTCTGATGGCTCAGCTCTGATCATTAATGGCTCATTCTGCTCCTTTATCATCAACCTTCTTATTTCTGCCGCCCTTAACTCTTCATGGTTCATCCATGAGGCCATGGCCATTAGTTGCAGGTCCCATAACCTGGCATTGGGGTCCCACACATTCATGTTTGTGAGGGCCATGTTATGCAGGTAGAATTTTGCCATCTTTGCCTTATCTTCTGATGTACTTTGATCACATAGGTCCATAAACTACCCATAATCTTGGAAAGGCATTGTGCCTCTCTGTGCCAAAGTCTTTATCTGAAATTGCAATTATTGGTCCTTGAGATATAGGCCATAGGATTTTTCTAGTGTCCTACATTGCAATGCCTCCATGGACCAGCTGGCCATGCATCCCAGTTGGGTCTCTTTCTCTTCTAGCTACCTCCTTAGAAATTCATTTTTTGTTTCAAGTTGGCTTCTTTCAATTGCTTCTTTGTGTTTGACAACACTTAAGTCTCTGCCCATTTCTCTAAGTTTGTTCTCCATACGGCCAATATCCTCAACCCATTTGGATTTGGCTATTTTCATCCACCCATGGGTCCTTATCCTTTCTTTCTCTAACTCAAAGAATAGTGGAATTGCAAATTTTTGTGGAATTATTCTTCCCCCCTTAAGAATACTGTAGTAGGAGCCAAGACTGGGCTAGAGATCAGGTTCTTGTAGCTCTGTTTCTTCTTCCTTTCCCTATGGTTGTCCTTCTACCATTTTCTCCAGCTTTTGGGTCTCTTGTAGTTTTGACAGGGTCTCCTGTATAACTGTCTATGCCTCCTGTAGGACTGTTTTGTGTCTTGTAGTTCTACCTTTTCTTTCCATGTGGGGGATCTAGGAGTCCCCCTTTCATATGTGACAGGTGCCTTGGAAGGGGATTCTTTCTCTTAGGTGGAGGGTGAATATTCAATAACAATTGGCACTTTTGAAGAAGGTTGGGGTTTCCTTGTTTTGATTCTTGTGCTCTTCCTAGCCCTGAAATACAATGAGGTCTGCCTCTTCCTCTTCTATTTTGGCTTAATTGGTGTGCTGAGGGCAGTGAGAGCAGCTGTTGCCTCTCTTTCTAGAGTCTCAGTGGACACTTCTATCTTTTCTACTCCTTTCTCTCCTCCTCCTATTTCTCTTTCTATCTCTGTTTGCTCTGTTTCTTCCTGCTCTATTTCTTCAACTTTCTCCTCCTCTATCTTAGTTTCTTCCTCCTTCCTTTTTTGTTTTGCTAAGTCATCAATTGCCTCACCTTCTCCCCCTTTCTGCTCTTCCTCCTCACTGCCAGTAGGACTGATATCATAGGTTAGGGATTTTATGTCATCTTCTGCTATCATGTTTTGGAAGATTTCCCATGCTATAGGGAGTGTAAATGTATGGAGGGCTTCTTCCACTAAAATTTTGATTAACCCACGATGAGTGAGCTACTCTGAATTCCCTACTTCAACTTTAATGCTAGAGTCAATGAGAGACTGCAGGAGGAAGCAGGGGATGTTGAGCTTCTGAGGGGCTGGAGTGTCCATGCCATATCTTAATTCATGAAGGATTCTAAAATGGAAACCATAGACAATGTTGTACCTCCACTCACAGGAAATATATTTTATTATTTGGTAGTTGACCTAATCCCAAGGATATGGTATGCTAGCCCTTCTAATGCCATTTTTATCCTCTACAGGGGTTTCATTGTTTTGGAAGAAGTTTTTCTTGGCAACCTGGCCAATTGGTTTTTCATCCTTACTCCAGGGCAATCCAATAGGAAGGGTAGTGACCCTACTAATAAAGTCAGGGGTTATCTACATGGAAAGAACCTTAAAGGTGACAGTGGCATGTGTTCTGGTGTGAGGGACCAAAGAGTGGGCAAATTCTTGAGAAATTTCTTCATCAAACCCTCAAAATTTCTCAAAAAAGTTCATCCAATTTGCTTTTGTGAATATGTCCACTATTTAGGGATGTGCATGGAGCTTGGAGGAGTTGGTGGGCTCCTTCCTCATAAAACCTCCTGTCATTTTTTTTATGCTTCTTTGGGAATCCAAATGTGGAGAAGGAGACAACAATTTTTGAAGAAAAACAGAGAAACAGGGAGACTATGTTTTTCTAAGAAATAAGAAGAAATTCTTGTTAAGTAATTTACCCGAGAAGACAAATTAATTACGGAGAATTATTGAGAGGAACAAATATAAAAATAACCAGCAATAACCATAAACACATAAACACACATGTTTATCTGGGAAAATGCCATATCCGGGGAAAAACCCAACCTAATGATATCTCATTAGCATTGGCCAAAACCCTGGCCAATCCGACCAAGTGAGCCTTCATCGCTCACCTCTAGGCCTTGCTTTATAATGAAGTCCATCCAGCATTTTATAAGCTCCATTACATATAATACCACTGGCAAAATACTATGGGTGCACAATACCATGTGCCCCAAAACCATCACTGTTTAACCTGGTCAACTTTGACTCTATCCCGAGTCAATTTTACCTAACAATTCCCCCCCTTAAACTTGACTTGGGGTTCCTCTACTAACTCCAGGAAAAATTGCTAAGTGAGACAACCCCTCTCACTCTAGCCCTTACCCCCCCTCAAAGTTTTTACTTGGGGTATTATTAACCTGACATCCCCCTATCACCTAGTTCTAGCCCAAACTTTACCGGTGATTACCTAGGGGTACACATGCCTTACCAGGTCTTACAGTAGTATGCCCATTTACATGCAATAATTTTAACTTCAATAAATTTTATTTTTTTTTGCTATTCTGACCCATCCTCTCTCAATTTAATTTGCTCAAAAACTTCTATCAAACCGCTTGATGGAAGCATCTTTCATCAGGGCATCACCGCCTCTCTCCAATTTAGTTGAGGAACAAGCTCAGCATTGGTAACATCAATTCCAGGCCTGTATACATTTTTCTGCTTCATCGCCTCGGCCTCTTGCTTCACCTAGGTGTCGGAAGGTCGAATCCCAACATCCTTGGTATCCTGCCTCTGCGAGTTATTGAAATAGGTAGGAATAGTAATTACAAAATTCTTCACTTTTCATTACCTCGATGCTTCCATAGGCTTGCAGATCCGGCCTTTGATAAATCGGATCATAACAAACTCCAATAATTATCTCGATCCCTGACAAGGAAAAATCACTGGCGAATGCAATCAAACTTGATCTCTTTGGGAAATAAATTAAATACCATAACAACACAAATATATTTCAGGCAAATATGTTTCCCTTTTGGCACCCATGAACCAGCAACACCAGATTATGCGTCAACTTCCCCCTTGATAAAATGTGTACCATTTGCCAAATAAATCACAGTGAATTGAGTCGGTCTTCAGAAGTCAATCCCACTGGATAATTTAGCTCCTATGGGGATCTGGTTTTTCCACAATTGTGGTAGCAATCACGTCATTTCTCTGGCACACTTTCTTTTGCACCGATCACATGATATGCACACTCAATGCACACAGGTACCCAGCGTCTTATTTTCCCTCGGTCGATCCACAGATTGCAATATACAACTCTCAACCTGATTTGAACTAGCTGCAATGACTACAACGTCTCACACATTCAGCGTTGGCATAATGGCCTATCTGAGTGTTTCTAGAACCTTGTTCTGGCTGTATTTAGATGAGGTTTTGAAGCCAAAAATAAATCCTTCGCTGCATAGATGTACATCTTAATTCCAAACCCTTAACCATGGCTCTGATACCAATTGTTAAGTAACTTACCCGAGAACACAAATTAATTATGGAGAATTACTGAGAGGAACAAATATAAAAATAACTAGCAACAACCATAAACACATAACACACATGTTTATCCAGGAAAACCTCAAATCCGGGGAAAAACCCAACCTAATGATATCTCATTAGCATTGGCCAAAACCCTGGCCAATCCAACCAAGTGAGCCTTCACCGCTCACCTCCAGGCCTTGCTTTACAATGAAGTCCTTCTAGCCTTTTATAATCTCCATTACATATAATACCACGGGAAAAATACTATGGGTGCACAATACCATGTGCCCCAAAACTATCACTGTTTAACATGGTCAACTTTGACTCTATCCTGAGTCAAGTTTACCTAACAATTCTGTTATGTATTTCCTCCACCTAAAGGCTTTATTTCCTCCTCAAAACTAAACCACTACTTGCATATTTTCATATTCAATGGGGGTATGCATAGAACCTACCTCCTCAGCCCGAGAATTGTGTTAAAACCTATGTTTTCTCCCTTCAAAAGAACTCACTGGCCCTCCTGTAGAAGGCTGCTGGCCCTCCTGTAGAATTCTTGTAGGTTCTCCTGTAGAACCTATAAGTGCTCCTGTAGAAAATGTTGAGAGTAGGAATATGGGAGAGATCAATGGAGAATGATGGTTATGGGGCTGTGGGGGCACGAGGAGATTGCAAGAGTGCAGTTTCGAGGAGAGAATGAAGGAAAAGGTGGTGAGAGTGCTCGGGGACGAGTACTTAATGCTTTTTATGGATATTTTCGGTGATGGAGGGTGAGTTGGCCAAGTGTACGTTGGCCATATTCAGGACATTGGTCCCCACCTACCTTTTCATCATGGCCCTTTCCTCATAATCATCCCTTATGATTGCATCGGAGTTCACAGTTCCTCCACTACTTGTCCTTGACATCTTTCTTGAGTTGATTGCGCATGTGTGGGTGACATATTTAGATGAGTGGAGTCAACTAGATGAAGGTGGCCAAGTTAACTAACCACCTTTACCTCATTCAACCTCAACCATCTCATTACTTTTGCAGCCTTCTAACTACACAAATGAAAACAGAGGAGCGGGTTAGTTACTTACCTGAGATCTGAATGTATTTGCTTATGAGGTGTTGTGGTTCTTTCTCTCTGTTGCATGCATTTGTTTCTTTTGCTGCATGTTGTCTGCTTGATGATGTGTGATTGTGCCTTGTGCAGGTTCTTCTCTGGCTAGATTTGAGCTTCAGGTGTCTTCTTCAACTTCCATATTTGCACCCTCTTGCTGCTGATGCTGGATTTTAATGGGATCAACTACTACAGGAATTCCTATAGGAGCTCCTGTAGTTGCTTCTCCCCTTGAAACTTCAACTTCTTTCCATTCTTGGAGCTATGAGGATGATGCTAGAGATGTAGATAGAGATGGAGAGGTAATAGGTAGGCTTCAGGTGAGGTTGATGGCGCTACCTACTCTTTTATTTTTTTGTTTATTTTTTCTTTTTCCTGCAAATTGTTTTTTCTCTGTGTTTTTCTTGGATAGGAAGAAGAATGATGCTTGGGGTGTGATGTAGGCTTGGACATGATGGCAAGGATATTTGAAGACTGCAGGAGGATTTATAGATTTTTTATGAAGCTTCCCTATCCCTCAAACTGCCTTTTCTATCCATTTCTGGCTCTCTGTAATTCCTACAGGAGCCTCCTGTAGAAAACACAGAGCCTCCTGTAGAAAACACAATTTTTGAAAAATAAGCACAGTGAGGTGAAGAAAAATGCCAAGAATGATGGAGAAAAGTGTGGGAAGGTAGGATAGGTGTTGGTGTTGGTTTCAAGGCTCCCTTGGCACCTTCTGCTGCTTCCTGTAGTCCTCCCGCAAACCTGCAATGCAACTGGAAATTCATTTTTCTTCTTCTCTTTTTTCTTTTTTTCTTTTTTCTTTTTTCTTTTTTTTGAAAACAACTAGGGCACCTTAGGGAGATTTTCACCCTAACTACCTGCCCTGGGAACCTCCAAGGGAGGTTTTCACCCAAGGATCTTACTTTTCTCTCTCTTTTTTTTTTTTGACATCACTGGGCCGCCTCAGGAGAGGTTTTCAACCCAATGATGGGACTCAAGCACCTCATTGGTTGAAGGGAAAATACCCCTAGGGTACTTTGGGCTAAGACTCTACGAGACTGCAAATTGCTTATTCAAAGAAACACACACACAACCATTATCTTTACTTTAAGAAAATTCTAATGTTAAGGGTACGTACCTAAGGTCCTATGTTCGAGAAGGCCTTAAGGGTCCAAACCCTTCTTGGAGTTCCCTTCTCCTTCCTTTGACCTGTAAGACAAACAAATCAAAGAACAAAAGAGTACATGTGCAAGTACTTATATATAAATCATCTTCATGCTATAAAGTTAGTTATAAAAACCTTTAAGTAACAACTTGCATAAGAATTCAAAACAAGAATCTCATAAGCATAAAGAAATATTGTTTCGGGAACAAAGACGTGTTTCTTTATATATAAAGGCAAGTAAAGTACATATAACGGAAAGATATCACCTGAACACCTTCAGCAGGCTCCAAGCAAAGCTTCCTCCCGGATTCGTTCCAGCCTCAAGCCTTCAACAAGGGCTCCTTCCAAGTCCTACTCAATGATGATATCAAGGATGAATGATCACCAATACACATGGAAACAAGGGTTTCCTATGCAAAATGGGGGAAGTGCAGAAAGCACCAAGGACTTCAGACCTAGTCTAAGGGGAAAATCTCAGCATAATAATCTTGCTCTCATTTCTCTCTCGCTTAGGCCTTCCCTTTGATGTCTTTTTATACCATCTCCAAAGTAGTTTTTTAGTTAGGAGTTGGTTGGGAACAGTTGGGCCACGGGCACTAACAGGTGATCAGCAGGTAAAACCCACGATCTCCGCCCGAAAATAAGGAATTTATTATTTTTTTAAGTGTTTTAATACATACACGCGGGTTGGGTATACACAGACCTACGTGTACACGCGTTTAACTCAGGGCAATGTCGCGTATAGGGAATAAAACACTGTTTTTTAAATTTTTGGACCAGGTCTAGAAGGAGGGGTTGCCCTAGGCCATGCGTGCAGCATCACAAACCATAAGAGTGAGATTTGGAGCTATAACAGATGCCCCCTAATGTATGAGGTCAGAAGGGGAACATGATGGCCGAAATATATTATGTAAGTACATGGAAAGGAACTCTGTCGAAAAACCGAGGAGGACTGCACCAGAATTCAGCCTGCCAAGCCACCGAAAGGAGATCAGAAAGAAACACTGTCTGAGGCGGGCATACCCATGCTCAGGAAAAGCAAAGCATGTCCGCATATCAAGTAAAGCGGATCCACTAAGTATACAAGTATAAATGACTGTAAGATACATAATGGATCATCTGATCATAATGAGTAAGTACATGTCTGAATATCACATATAAAACTGTCAATGATGCTGAAAGATGCAACGGATCACTGATATCAAAGACTGATCCCAACAGGTACCAACTGAACATGATGGAATAGGATGGTACTACACTGCAAACTCAGGTGCCAGCATACAGAATGTCGCCATGACTGACTGCAACATATAAGGTGGAGTGGTATCAACTAGCAGCACCAGGAGCAACTGTCAAGTGAACCAATGAATGCTGATACAACCTGAGGTCTTCACCGACCGCCGTGGTACATTTCTACACCATGGGAATAAATGATCTGAAGTCGACCATGTGAGAAATCGTTTGATTACCGGTCATTGATGTATACCGTTAACAAACACGAGACTACTCACTGATAATGATAATGAGCGTCAAGGTACCCAGTACAATCTAACAAGTGTGAATAGATGAGCTGAAGTCGAACACCTGTAAGAATCTATCGATCAGGAGACAATGATGGTTTCCCACTGTCGATAGCGAAGGATGTGCCACTAATGACTGCAAACCCCAAGGTATTGCCAAATGGACTCTAGATCTTTGCCCCAGAGCAATGAGTCGGAGTCGATAGGGAAAGATCCGCTAGAAGGAAGGCGTTAAGGCATCCTCCATCAATCTAGCGCGAGTGTAACCCGTAGGCCAATAATGTGGAAGGAATCGGACGAAAAAAGATGTAGTAACCCAACCGAAGTACGTTTCCGGCGTACACAAGATGTGGATAGCGCACGGCAGAAACCCTCTGAACCAACCAATAATGAAAGCTGAAACAGAGGTGAGGTATCCACCAATAGGGTCAAATGGAAACCAAGGTACTGCACGAATCCCAATGTGTGATAATGTATGCTGATGTCGAACACAAGGGAAACCACTCAGTCAAAGACCCATGATATTGATCGATGCTGAGCACAAGGTGACCTATCAATAATGAAAATAGGGCCAGGGTGCGGCTCTAGGCCTGTCCTCAGAGCAAGGTGTCGTCGTCGATAAGGACAAGACCCGCCAGCAAGAAGTCAATGGGGACCTTCTCAAACTGGCACGAGTGAAGGACCAATATAACTGATGTGATGATAGACATGACACTGACAACCAAGGATGGTCGACTGAAAATGAGTCAAGAGACACCGCAGAAAGGCCGACTCAGGCTAACTTCCCTTGAACAAAAGCACGACTCAATGTGACTATGTGGCAGCATATAATGAATCTATATAAGTCCGTCATGCAGGAGGCACGAACGAACCCTCCATATGATTGGAAGAGGTAACCAATCGGGGGAGAACTGACTTGATAAGAAGGTTATGGCGTACCTAAGTCAAACTAAATCCCACCCATGCGGAGGAGACTTTGTTTTGAGTGCTTTGTTCAAGGGCGACACAACTGACTCTAGCTGCCAACAATAAATGGAAATAATGTCCCTGTTCCCGCTCTTTTTTGGAATATTTATTTTTTTTGTCTTTTTCTGATAAGCCGGAAAAAGAATAAAAGAATGCTATAGTACAGTGGAAAGAACGAATGTCGGTGAAACAGATGATCTAGTTCCTGGGAAAGGAACGTTCCTATGCTCAATGCAGGGAGGTGAAAACTGGTCAATGACACTCAAAGGTGTGTTCCTTCCACAGGTCAAGGTGTGTCAAGTTGGAGAAGTCAAAGGTATGCAAGGTTGATTTTTGCAGATGTTAAGGTCCAAAGTTGGCTTAAACACGAGTCCAAGTGAAGCCGGCTCTAGGCCCAAAGGTGAAAATGGTCAACATGCAATGCAGTAGTACAACTCAACACAAAGGAGCCTCTAGGGTATAAGGCCAGAACGAAGCGAAGAAGCAAAGAGGAATGAATATTCAACGCATAAGTCATGGCGGGACTACAGAGGACTCCCGAGCCTAAGGACAAAAAATCTACATGAGTGCCAAGTGACAACAAGGTACTAACTAGGGCACCCATGATAAGGTAGGCTCTACCACACAAGTCATGATACTTCTAAGAAACGAGAAGGTTCCGCATCATAACTTGGCGAGGTCGATCCTAAGGCCAAAATGAAAAAGGAAACTGATAAGTGCACAATGCAGGCAGAAAAACCTAACCTATATGCCAGTTTCGAGAACCAATACCTGTCAGAACGGACCAACCATAAACTTCCAAAGGATAAATCTTCCAAGTTCTGTAAACATAAATAGGAACACTAGACACGAAGTTAATACATCCCACATATAAAATTCATATAAGATATTTGTGTTATAGAATACAAAACTTGAAAATGCGTACCTCATATATACAATATAGTACAGGGAACCACGCAACCTTGCGGCTTACGCGTAATAGTTCTGCTGAACAAACGCCTTGCAGGGCTCAGGCCAAGGACTCCTTTGGTAGTCATAACTCATGGCTTCAAAGAGTTCCTCCTGTGAAGGCAAAACAAGATCTAAGAAATCATGAGAACTACAAGGATAAAAAGAGGGAATTAAAGGGTCCCATGTCCCTATAGGATGAATCTCTTGGTCAACTGCCGGGACCAAGTCCCAAGAAGGAGAATAATAGGTCAAAGGGTCCTTCTTAGAAGTGATTGAACATTGAGGATTCAATGCCACATAATTGACCCGTGGCGGGGTAGAGTCTACTTGAACACTTGGAACAAACCAAGGGGCATTCTGCAGTAAAGTCGAATTAGGGTGGTGATTATCAGATGCAAGCTGATCAACAGTGACAATATTACCGTTATGAGGAAAGCACATTACTCGAAAGAGTGAAGACACCACAACATTCATAGCATAGACATAATCACGCCCAAGTAGCATATTAAAGTCTAAAGGGCTATCCACAACCATCATATGGATTAAAACAGTCTTCCCACCTAAAGTGATAGGAACTTGAGGAAGAACACACATAGATTCACCAGGTCTTCTATCATAGGCTAACAACTGACTCTGAGCTGTCAACAACTTTGGGGAACCCAAAGCTTTCCAAGTCAAAGAGGATATAATACTTGTAGAGGATCCTTCATCGACCATACATCGATAGACATTTGTGGAATTAACTCTGACCTTTATTTGGAAAGGTACAACGGAAGGAAGATGAGGCTCAACAAGACTATCCCAATCAAAGGAAACACTCTTAGAACTTGAAGGGGGAACATTCGAAGAAACCGGAATGCCCCCTATACTAGAAGACTCTGTACTAGAGATCAAACAGGCTCTTTTGTTAGGCACTTCACTCCCCAAAAGAGGAGTGTAATCGGCCAGCGATTGCACTGGCTTTACCACATTTTCAACCAATGGTTGATGGGATTGATGAGACACCATATCAGGTCTAGGAGTAGAAGTACTTTCAAACTCGGACCATATCTTTTGAACCTCTGGAATACCAGGGCATAAATGAGTAAGATGGTCTCCCTTGCATATCCTACAAGGGAACTTAGGTTTAAAACTTCTACGTTTAGGTTTCTTATCAACCTCCATTCCGCCAACATGACTAGTAGTGGTTTGCGGAGAGTCCTGAACATGACTTGCAGA
Source organism: Pinus tabuliformis (assembly GCA_031772625.1). Taxonomy (NCBI): domain Eukaryota; kingdom Viridiplantae; phylum Streptophyta; class Pinopsida; order Pinales; family Pinaceae; genus Pinus; species Pinus tabuliformis. Next base: position 1,063,329,854 of record CM062805.1, on the reverse strand, counting down.
GGTCGGTGACTCTTTGCTAGTCTGACTCGCGGTGACTAGACTCATGCCCCCAGCATGACTTGCAGCGGCCGAAGACTCATCTTCAACATGATTCGCAGAGGTTGATGATGAAGTGCTAGTATGATCTACAATGACTAGACTTGTGCCCCCAGCATGACTTGCAGCGGCTGAAGACTCATCTTCAACATGACTCGCAGAGGTTGAAGATGAAGTGCTAGTGTGACTTGCAGGGACTAGACTTGTGCCCCCAGCATGACTTGCAGCGGCTGAAGACTCATCTCCAACATGACTCGCAGAGGTTGAAGATGAAGGGATAGAATTATTCTTCTTCTTTGAATTCCTCTTTCTCCTCTTTTTAGATTTCTTGTGATAAGAAGGAGGAGGAGAAGGAACCCCAGATTTCTCTTTGAGAGAAGATGAACAATTAGCACCCATGTGATGCCCTTGAAATAAAGCATTCAACTGAGAAGCTTCAAGAGCATTTGGAATATTCGGAGTGGACCACAACCAAACGGGTAGTCCAACTTTCAACCCAGGAATATTCAAAGTGGCCATCAAGGGAGTACCAACGTTTCCAAAGAAAGGAAAAGCACAAGGATCCCCTTTTTGGAGGGTACCTTGGTTGGTTTCCGCAGGAACATTAGCCATACCAAACTGATCCAAAGACCCTTCCCCTATGGGAATATAGAAATAACTTTTCAAGGAATATGGATAAGCAATCAAAACCTTTGCCCTTGAGGAGGCAACTCCACAACTTCTGAAAGAACGACCAAAAGCCTTTCAAGATTGGTAGAGTGGTAAGCCGGTCACTCAGAACACAAAGTCCAAACGTGACTAGACAAAAATACCTAAAGCCAACTATATACACGGAGCAAAGAGCACACACTATAAAGTCCCTAAAGATTTCAGCCAGTCAAACAACTTCCAAGTATTTCCGCTCCAGGTGATGAGGACCGGACACCAAAATACAAGAAAGTGGAGTCAGGGGCCTTCCGAAGATAGTCTGGGATAATGACGGCCCAGTCCTATCAGCGAAGGTAACAGAGGAAGTTACACTGACCTCCTAACAACAGCCTGCGCCGGTGCAAGCCCCCAAGCTTCGCAAGGGTGCCCTCCAGTAGTACTGTCGAGAGTGATACAACGTCAACCTCAGGTGCCACGAGATTCCCCTCCGCAGCCACCTGTGTAGATCCCTAGGAGAGGCAACTATGGGTACCAACTTGTTTCAGAAGCCAGGTGGAACAGTCGTGAGGTAAGTTCGGACAAGTAGGAGAGGGGGTATCTCTCTTCCCTGTCTTCACAGACCCTCGTGCTTAACTCCCAGATCTGGAGCTTTCCTGGTCTTCCTAACGCTATTGGATTTTCTCTCGTTAATCAGACTCTTATGTTTGACGTTTTATGTGGCCTTGGAGTGTTAACTCTCCACTCGCCTAATCCAAGGCCCTAAAATCCTAAACTTGTTGGTGTAATAACTAAAACAAAAAGTTCTAGTGGATTTTAAATAAGTGCTTGATTTTATTAGGCTGTTCTTCAAGTCACAAGGTAATGGAGATGAAACTAGTGGTGTTTTTTGACGCAAAAGAAGTTAATAAAAACTTAACTATATGCACATGCACTTTTTCGTTCGATGAAAAGTAATCTATAGAGGGTTCAGAGGAACTTCAAATTAAACAAAGTTTTTTGCTTTCTTTTCAGACTCCACACTCACAAAAGCTAACAAAGCTATGTATGCATAAAAAGGGATGCAAATCTATCCTAATGCAACAATTATGTGTGGATGCAATATTTAAAGACTACTCTAAAAACAAAGAAGGAAAGTTGCTCACTTATCAAATTTGTCTTGCCACTAAAATGCTTAGATAGAATATGATGTGCTACCAATCATTTCGTCCAAACAATAAAAACAAGTTCTAAGATAAATATAAAGCACTTTCACTTCGCAAAAAAGGAAATCAAATGAAAAGCAAGTTTAAGAAAGCGAAACTTAAAACTTTCCAAAGATTTTCTTTCAAACAACAAAGAAGTCTTTTTCAAGGAATGCTCTCAAAAATACTGACACCAATGATTGATGAATAGGCAACCAAACACTTTTGTGAATTGACTCCTCTCAAATGATGAAAACTCAACAAAAATAAATGTGTTTGAAATCGCTCATGACAATCAAAAGCAGCAATGAAAGTCCAAAAGATCAAAAGACAAGTTTCAAGAAAATGGTAACAAACAACTTTCCCGAAACGAAGGAGCAAATGGTCACAAAAATGATTTCGTTAAGCAAACAAAAGTGTCATGAAAGCAAAATGGACACAAAGATTGAAATCCAATCTTCTTACTCTGCCGAAACAGAGCAATCAAGATCCTTAATGAGAAATCTTGTATGTCAACAACAATGACGCTTGCAATCAACGAAAACGAGACTAATACTCCTTATAACTAGAGAGAGTTCAGAACAAGATGCCCCCTGTTAAACAGAGAACTGTCACTGGAAAATGACTGCTTCAAACTGACCCAAACCACCAGACAGACATTCAGCAAAAAGAAAATTTATAAATCTTGAAAATTATGTAATATACGCGCCTGCAATTATGTGCAGAATGCGTGTACACGCGACTGTAACTAAGGAAACCTGCGTATACGCGGGTTCACTTAGTGCAACTTGCGTATATACGCTTCTGTAATCCAGAAAAAGAGCGTATGTAAAGTCTTTCAAGAAAAATAAAAAACACAGACTGAAAAAACTGGAAAAGCTTGGATTTCAAGAACAGATCAGACAGTCAGAGCCAACAAACAGAGGGGCTGAGCCTTGATTGGCTTGAAGACTACCCAAACGAGGAAAAACAAGAGTGTTGTCCCCAGCGGAGTCGCCAATTCTGGTTGAAGGGAAAATACCCCTAGGGTCCTTTGGGCTAAGACTCTACCAAATTGCAAATTGCTTATTCAAAGAAACACACACACAGCCATTATCTTTACTTTAAGCAAATTCTAATGTTAAGGGTACGTACCTAAGGTCCTACGTTCGAGAAGGCCTTAAGGGTCCAAACCCTTCTTGGAGTTCCCTTCTCCTTCCTTTTTCCTGTAAGACAAACAAATCAAAGAACACAACAGTACATGTGCAAGTACTTATATATAAATCATCTTCATGCTATAAAGTTAGTTATAAAAACCTTTAAGTAACCACTTGCATAAGAATTCAAAACAAGAATCTCATAAGCATAAAGAAATATTGTTTCGGGAATAAAGACGTGTTTCTTTATATATAAAGGCAAGTAAAGTACATATAACAGAAAGATATCACCTGAACACCTTCAACAGGCTCCAAGCAAAGCTTCCTCCCGGATTCGTTCCAACCTCAAGCCTTCAACAAGAGCTCCTTCCAAGTCCTACTCAATGATGATATCAAGGATGAATGATCACCAATACACATGGAAACAAGGGTTTCCTATGCAAAATGGGGGAAGTGGAGAAAGCACCAAGGACTTCAGACCTGGTCTAAGGGGAAAATCTCAGCATAATAATCTTGCTCTCATTTCTCTCTCCCTTAGGCCTTCCCTTTGATGTCTTTTTATACCATCTCCAAAGTAGTTTTTTAGTTAGGAGTTGGTTGGGAACAGTTGGGCCACGGGCACTAACAGGTGATCAGCAGGTAAAACCCGCGATCTCTGCCTGAAAATAAGGAATTTATTATTTTTTTAAGTGTTTTAATACATACACGCGGGTTGGGTATACACAGACCCGCGTGTACACGCGTTTAATTCAGGGCAATGTCGCGTATAGGGAATAAAACACTGTTTTTTAAATTTTTGGACCAGGTCTGGAAGGAGGGGTTGCCCTAGGCCATGAGTGCAGCATCACAAACCATAAGAGTGAGATTTGGAGCTATAACACTCATGGAGGTTTTCACTTGAGTCCTTATTTTTTATTTTTTCTTTTTCTTCAGTGAGTGGATGAAGTGGAGGCTAAGACATGCTCCACTACCATCACTGTCTTATTCAAATCTTTAATGAACTCTCGCTTGGAGAGGGGTTTCTTGTAGACTTTCAACTGATGCCCATTGACAAGCATGGGGATGGCTTCATCATCAATAGTTCTGATCATAACTGAACCATTGTCATTGCATTTCTCCATAGTGTAGGGTCACAATCATCTTGTCCTTAGCTTTCCCTTGAAATCTTTATATCTTGAATCATAGAGTAGTGCCCAATATCCCTCTCAGAATTGCTTCTCCTTGATGTTTTTGTCATGCCATATATTTCTCGTAAGTTGAACTACCATTGTATGGAGAAGGGCTTGCATTATGTGTTCATCCAATCCATTGAGTTGAAGTAATCTTTCTTTTTGTGCATGGCTGAGGTCTAGGTCTAGCTGAGCTGCCATCCTTAGGGTATTGAATTCAAATTCTATTGACAACAAAGCCTTCTTCCCATAGACTAGCTCATAGGGTGTGAACCCTGTAGTGGTCTTCCATGTTGTGTTGTAGGCCCAAGTGGCCTCAACTAATCTGTCCGCCCAGTCTTTTCTGCTGCTGCTCACTACCTTTGTTAGGATTCCTTCTAATGCTCTATTAGTGACCTCCACCTAACCATTGGCTTGTGGATGGTAAGGGGTCGAAGTTATGTGTTTGACTCTATGATGTGTGAGCAGGTCTTCAATCAAATTGGAAGTAAACTGACTACCTTGATCTGTGACCAATTCTCTTGGATACCCAAACTTGTAGAATATGTTCTCTCTCAAAAATTCAGCTACTTTTTCCTCTGTCGCTGCTTTGATTTATTTTTTCTCTTCCCACTTTGTCAGGTAATCAGTGCACACACTGATGTATTGCTTCTGCTTTGAAGGAGGGCTGATAGGACCCAAAAAGTCCATGCCCCACTTCTCAAATGGCTCAAAGGTCACTTGAGGTTACATGGGCATTTCATCCTTTGGAGTAGGTTTCCCCATCCTCTAATATCGATCACACTAGCTGGTATATCTCCTCACATCCTGATGAAGAGTGGGCCAATAGTAGACTGTTTGCAGTATCTTGAACGCAGTTCTTTTTGCTGCAAAATGACCTCCACAAGGCCCATCATGACAGGTCAAGAGGATGTCAAAGGATTCCTCCTCCCTGACACATCTTCTCAAGATCTGATCTGGGCTAAGTTTGAAGAGATTGCCCCAATCCAGGTGAAAGGGGCGCTTTTCCTCACTATCTTGCTCTTCTATTTTGAGGACATATGTGGTGGAAACTATGCTGAAACCAAGTAGTTTGCTATATCAGCAAACCATGGAGAGTGTACTGAGATAGAAAATAGGTGTTCATCAGGCATTTTGTCATCCACCATTTCTTCTTCACTTGTAGGCAAATTTACTCTAGACAAAAAGTCAGCAACAACATTTTCTTTACCAGGCTTATCAATAATGGTCAAATCAAACTGCTATAGTAAAAGCAACCATCTAATAATGCGAGTATTCACATCTGGTTTGTTCATTAAATATCTAATTGTAGCATGATCAGTTTGCACAAAGGTTTGATAGCCTGTGATATAATGTCTGAATTTGTTTAAGGAATGCACGACAGCTAGGAGTTCCTTCTCGGTCACCGTATAGTTTAACTCTGCCTTTGAAATTTTTTTTCTTATAAAGTATATGGCATAAGGTAACTTTTCATCAATTTTTCCCAAGGTTGCTCCTATTGCTTTGTTCGAGGCATCTATGTGAATGTGGAAAGGTAGGGCCCAGTTTGGGCCTCTCAGAATTGGGGCAGTCATGAGCTTACTCTTCAAGGTATCTAGGGCTTCTTGACAGTTTTCCGACCATATAAACTCAACATCTTTACCTAAAAGGCCAAACAAAGGAGAGGCTAGCTTGCTGAAATCTTTAATGAATCTCTGGTAATACCTAGCTAAACCTAGGAAACTTCTGACATCTCTCACCTTTTGAGGAGGTGGGACTCTTTGGATGATGGCAATTTTGTTGGGGTTCACCTGCAGTCCTTGTTGAGATATTGCATGACCTAGCACAGTCCCTTCAGTCATCAAAAATTCACATTTTTCTGAACTGAGGGATAGGTTCATCTCAATACACTTGTCTAGAACTTTTCCTAGGTTAGATAAAGCTTCCTAAAAGTCAAATCCATAAGGAGTAAAGTCATCCATGTATATCTCTACTGCATCATGAACTAATTCAGAAAATATACTCAATACCGCTCTTTGGAAAGTGGCTGGAGCATTACACAAACCAAAAGGAAGGACCCGGTATGCAAAGGTACCCCAAGGACAAGTGAAAGTGGTCTTATCTTGGTCTTCCAGGCTGATTTGAATCTGATTGTACCCGCTAAACCCATCTAGGAAAGAGAAATTTTTTTTCCCTGCCAAACCGTCTAACACTTGATCTATGAAAGGTAAAGAAAAATGGTCCTTTTTAGTGGCTTTGTTCAATTCCTAATAGTCGACACAGATTCTCCACTTACCATTTTTCTTTGGCACTAGCACCAAAGGAGAGACCCATTCACTGTCAGAGATGGGATAGATGAATCCTGCATCAAGAAATTTCTGTAGTTCTTCCTTAACAATATCTTTAAGTGTTGGATTCATTCTCCTTTGAGGCTGCCTGACTGGTTTGCAATCCTCCTTGATGTATATATGATGAGTACATACTGAAGGGTGCAATACCTTCATCTCCTTATAAATCCAGGCAAAGGCATCTAGGTGTTTTCTCAGCAAGCTACACAGTTCCTTCTCCTGGGAAGTGGATAGGGATGGATTGATTTTCAAGGTTCTTTCTGGGCTGAACTGTATATTCTTAACACAGAGAGGAGTGGATTCGGCCGCACAGAGATCAGTTGAGGGGTTGTTTTGGGTTTCTCTTACTATGTCCTCTAATGGTGATACACTAGGGGGTGGATTTTGAATCAGATTTTCTATCATATCATCCTCATCTTACAGTTTCCCCCCCATGGCGATTTCTAATGCACAAAGCAGTGCATAATAGACTTCACCCTCATCTTCCTCCTCCAACTAGAGAGGTAGTGTCACACGGAATTTGTCAAGGGTGCGGACACGACTGACCTTCCTAGAAGTCTAAGACATTCTAATGACAAACAAGACAAAATGGAGTGATCTTTCTCTAAATACACCTTTTACAACATGAAAACTACAAGTGTTTAGGCTTACCTTATTCCAAAACGCTGTTGTTGAAGTCCGTTCTTGACGATCCGGATGAGCTCCTCCTTCAAGTCAATTCCTGCAACCACAAACAATCAAACAATTACCAAGCACTTGCATTTCATATAATAAAACATATATTCAACATGCAGACCAAGGAACACATGAAATAACTCATTAACACAAGCTATTGAGAAAAATAAACCAGTTTGTATTAATAACGAAACAAAGAAACTCTTACAACCTGGCCTTGGTGTTGTGCAAGTTCCTCCCAGGGTCCATCAAGGGTTTTCCTCTACTTTGACAAAGCTCACCCTCTCCCAAGTAGAATCAAGTGAAGACAATCTCTCCTCACAAAGGCTCTAATGGAAGACCTAAATCCTGCAGCATTTACCCAAAGAAAATGTATAGCTCCAACCTCCTCTCCTTCTGGCTCAATGCCTTTATTTATAGTGCTGTAAAGAGGTTATTCAGGTCCACTATCAATGGGATCATCCCCCTCTTTGGGTGGGATAGCTCCCTTATTGATGGGATAAGTTCCCCCTTAATAGAGATACATGAACCAACTGGAGGCGCATCCATTTCATCAAACCGACCTCTAGAATGTTCTAGAAGTAACCACAAGTAACTTTTTCAAGATAAAACTCGCGCATTTTGCCTTTTACAGAGGGACGCACCTGTCCCTTAACATACAGAGCGTCCATGGACGCAGATTTTGTGAACATGGTCAGCGTCCCCGCAGGTAAGGCTAGAGAGAACCTGCGACCCCAGAGATAAACATAGTTTTTACAAGACTTTCTCTCTTCTTTGAGTTTGAGATGGATAACAGAGGCATGAGACTTGCCTAAGAGGGTAGCATGACTGTTGATTTGAGCCATACTAACTGTAAGTAGTCAAGGTGACATTTTTTAGTGTAACAGATTGCCCCCTAAAGTGCGAAGCCTGGAATAGAATAGGGTTTTGTAATTCTAGGAAGGGTGAAGCGCTTTATCATTTCAAGGATTGTCTTGTGGATGGCCTGGTTGGAACCTGCAATTTTCAACACAAAATACATGGATAAGATTATATCATCACTGAGGTAGGCATTCCCATACTCAGATTCAAAACTTTAACTAATGGACTAACTATTCTGATACAGGAATGATCTTGCAGTACATCATTTTTATAGACTTTTGTAGACACAGTATGGACGCAGCCATCTGTTTATGATTAGTCTACATAGATAATGAATACAAAACTCCTCGCAGCCTGGATGGTAGAAACTAGATCCAGGGTCTTCACTTCTACTTCCCGAATTGGTACGATTCTAGCCATGTGATTAAATGATTCGATGTCGAACATGGTAGAAACCACTTGATTACCAGTCAATGATGTAAACTGTTAACAAGCGTGAGAGAGACCACCAGTAATGTCAATGGTTCTCAAAGTACCAAGCACAACCCGTGAAATGTGAATAGATGTTTTGATGTCGAACACTTCACGGAATCCTTTGATCGAAAGTCAATGATGTAAACTGACGTCAAAGGCGAGAAACCTGCCATTGATGCATGCAGACTTCAAGGTACTGTCGATTCCTAAGTCATCTTTCTAGATAATGTGTCGATGTCGATAGAAAGCGACCCGTTGCAGGCAAGCCCACAACACGAAATCATTGTTCAAGTTGAAGAAATGTTGCTGTAAGGACTGACTCAGGGATGGTCAAATGGATGACAAGTATTTTGCAGATGAAAGTTTTGCTTGCAGACCTCTTGAACACATAACGACACAACAGATGGCTTGGTGACGAATAACTCAAAGTTAATCCCCGAAACCCGGTTAAAGACTTTCAAAGTGGTTTGGTCAACTGTGAGGTAAAAGATTTCCCAACCCAGGTGAATGAAAAGTGTCGTGTTCAAGAGCGGTAATAAAGTTTCTTTTGAGACAAAAGGTGACAAACAGGTTCATTCTTCTCTCTTTTCCCCCACCATTTCTGGCAAGTACCTCTTTATTTTTAACAAGCTTGAGGAGGATAACATATGCTTGATTATAAGCTCATCCTTCGGACGAGTCCAACCTAGTTTAAATTCGAACCCTAGGAAGGAGTGGTTCGTTCCTGTTTGTAATTGAACAGGTCCTCTACTGTAAAAGTTTAACGAGCCCAGTATAGGAGAAACTCGGCGTTTTTCAATTTTAGAGAGTCTGAAAAAACTAAAGGAGACTCCACGTTGAACTTTTTCGTATATTTGTGTCCCTCAAGCCCGAAAAAGTATAAAATAATACCTGGGGGAACCGCTTGATCTTGCGACCAAGGAGTACTTTCATAATAGTGTCGTTGACCTGAAAAGTAAAAAGCGATCAAGGACACGTCGTTTTATTTCCTTATCGAGTTCGAAACGACAAAAACCCGGCAATCTTTTCCTGATTTTGCGGTCAGAAAAGAGCTAAAAGGGGACCGTCTTTTAATTCCGTTTTAACTCTGATATTTTTGTTTGTGAAAAATTACAATTTCCCTCGAAATCCCTTTGTCCTGCACAAAAGCAACACATTACTCATACCTGTTTAAAATAGGCAAAAATACATTCAAAAACATCTTTTCATGGTAAAAAATGAACTAATTCATCCAAAAAACCTATAAAAAGACCTTTTACCATGTCATTTTTACCGTTTCACTGTTGAGGTTGAAAAAGGAGCTTTTGACAAGAAACTTCCCGTGGTCGCTGCGGAAAATCTGACCGTCGGAATCGAACGCCGTCTCATCCAGGTATTTTACACATCCTACTCTGCATTTCTATCCGTTTAGAATTAATTTTTAGGTCTTAGTTTCATTTTTTGGGGGGTTTTGGTTTTGGAATGCGCCTCTCGGCGGACGCAGGTGCCCTTCGGGTGACCTGCGTCCCCCGACTTTTTCTCATACGGGAAAACGGTCGGAAGACGCAGCCCGCCTTCAGGCCAGCTGCGTCCGGGCGCCCTGTGCTACAAAGCCGGGGTGCGTCCTCCGAGAAACGCGCATTTCAAAACCCCAACTCTCTCAAAAAACCACCAAAAATTCCCAAATCAATTTCTAATTGCTATTTTTGATATGCAGGGCATTAATCATGTTAGACTGGAGAGAAAGAGAGCATGTAGAGGAAGATGAAGCTGCAATAAATCATCAACCTTCCCTGGATGCCCTAAGAGCATGCGGATTATACAAATATTGGACCATACCGGGCATGAGGGGCCAGGTAAGATTCTTGGAATGGCTGGTTGAGCGATGGAACGTACAAGAACAATGCTTTTACATAGGAGGGCACCAGCTCGAGATAGAGCCCTCGGATGTATACTTTCTCACTGGCTTGCCAAACAGAGGTGAGCAACTCAGTCTTGCGGGGACTAGGCCGGGTGGCCAATCCCTTGATAGTCTCCGCGAGGATTGGTGCACACGTGGGGCTCACCATTCAAAAGGCATAGAGATAAAACACATCACTCTACCGGAACTCAAAGTCATAGCGTTCACGGTTACCAGAATTTGCGGCGCGGCCGCTTTACACATTGCTTCCGGATCCCAAATGCGGATGGCAATTGACTGTTACCAAGGCACCATTTTCAACTGGTGTGAAGCTGTGTCGGCTCATATGAAGAGCCAACTGACCAAGGCAAAGAACGGACGACTAAAGACTTTTGGATATGGGCCTATAGTCGTGAGCTTTGCCTTGGAGAGAATTCCAATGCTGATCCCTCAGCAACTCACTGTTGATATCTTGGGTCCTCAGCAGCCAAAGCTGATACGATGGGTTGCGGTGATGGCCCGGCATCCTGACGAGGGCGCGACAGTAGTTCGATTCTCAGATAGTTATTTTGACTGGTTAGAGGGCCAGCTTTTTGTGATACAGGACTTTCCGTATGCCGGAATGGATTTCAGAGGTGATCCGGACATGGTTCTTCCACAGGGAGAACAATGGGACGACAGAGGTACTTTTATTTTCACAAGTTTTCTAGTTATGTATTTTTTGTATTTTTTATATATATCGTCTCAAAACTAATAGTAAATCTTTCAAAATGCAGATGTTGGTCCACAGCGTCCAGCCAACCTCCGGCCTTATGATAGACTACATCCAGCTGCACCGGTACCGGCCCCACAGGATGCGACAGCAGAAGTACTAGCTGAGTTGGAGCATGATCTAGAGCGTCTCACGGCAGATATACCTGAGACTACTATGGACGACATTCCTATCAGGCTTCAGCGCTTCGTAGTCGCGGTCCCTGGACCGTTTAGGAGATTTTTGCGTAAGGTAGCCCGCGCAGTGGTGTCGTACAGAGAGCACCACCAGTGATTGACTAGTCACTTTTGTAGTCACATGTGACATTTTTGACTTTTTGTACTATCATTTTGCCGATCATAAGGTGTTTTAAACCTATGATCGAAGACGATGTATATATTTTTTGACACACTTCTATCTATATATATCACTATTACCGGCTTATCTTGTTTAACATATGTGATGAAATGTTTTTAAATTTACTTGCATGATTATCGTAAATGTCTGTCCAACATTCGAGAAGCAATTGCATCTGCTAATGTATTCAAAGACCTTGGAATATGTTGATATTCAATGTAATCAAATTCACGTTCCAAGAGACGCACTCTCAAAAACAACCTTAATAACACAGGATTTCTAATGGCATAAACTCTATTAAGCTGTAATACAACAAGTTCAGAATCTAACCTCACTATCAAACGTCGAATTCCAAATGAAATAGATTCGGATAATAATTCAACCACTGCACTGTATTCTGCAATGTTATTCGTTGTTTGACCGAGGCTTACCCCATGCATAGAAACTAACTCGTCAGAGGGCGAATAGATAACCCAAGCTGCGGAAGAGATATTCCGTGTATTACGACAAGCACCATCAGCAAATCCAATGTATGTTTGGAGAGGCGTCGACATCTACAATATCAAGAGTAAAACCAAGATAAGCCAGAATAATGACGAAAAACCACACTCGCTAAGCTAAGCACACTGACTAAACTAACACACTTGCTAGCTAGAAAGAAATCTAACCTATCTAAAAATTTCTCCATACCCATCATTTTAAGCATAATACCTCTTTAGGTAAAGTCCATTTCTGGGTTTACCCAAAGAGTCCCCATCAAAATCAACTAACTCATAAGCCCCTTTTGCTAGCTTTCGCTTTACAATGTAGGGCCCATGCCACATGGGAACGAATTTTCCGGCACCTAGCTTATCGTTAGCTTGATCATATAATAGTACTAGGTCTCCTTCCGAAAAACTTCGAGGGGTTACATTTTTATCGTACTGAGCTTTCATTCGTTTCGCGTGAGTCTCGATAGCTAAAGTAGCGTCACGTCGAGTCTCATCTAATTTAGCCAAGTATAATAACCGTTTCTCCTCTTCGGAAGTAGCTGGAAGTAATTCGACAGCCATTTGAAGTGATGGGATTTCGCATTCAATAGGTAACACAGCTTCTAAGCCATAAACTAGCTGGAAAGGGGTGAAACCTGTTGAATTTTTCACTGAAGTTCGATATGCCCATAGCGCCGAAAATAACATGTTATGCCAATTCGTTCGATGGATACCAATGATCCGTCGAATCATGATGACTAGAACTTTGTTGATTGACTCAACCAAACCGTTGGCTTGCGGATAATAAGGAGTAGAGCTATCGTGGCGCAAACCAAGCTGGCTTGTAAGCTCAGTCATCATGACGTTTCGAAAATGGCTCCCATGGTCAGTAATGATTGCTTGTGGGACACCAAACCTAGTTATGATATGATTGAATACGAAAACTGCAGCTGTCTTGCCGCTTGCGTCGAATGTAGGCATCGCCTCGGCCCATTTTGTAAAATAATCAACCGCGAGGATGATATACGCATGCCCCCCGGCCGAGTGAGGGTTACAAGTAATAAAGTCAATGCCCCATTTGGCGAATGGACCAGCGGCAATTATAGGGTGGAGAGGAGCAGGTGGAGCGCGCATCTTTCGATCAAACACTTGACAGTTGTGGCATGTTCTGACGGCAAGGATACAATCTTTAAACATAGACGGCCAGAAATAGCCAGCGCGCAACACCTTCTGAGCTGTGGCATACCCAGACATATGACCGCCACATGCTCCAGAGTGACAATCATTCAAAACTCTCTCAGCCTCTTCGTGAGTTAAACAACGTCGAAAAACTAAGTCTGCCCCCCGGCGATAAAGTGTATCTCCAATAATTCTGTATTGCTGGGATCGAAACCGAATTTTTCGACGGTCTTCCTTGGAAGCTTCAGGCCGAAAGGTTTGGGTTTGGAGATAGATGATTATATCCCCATACCACGGATCTAAAGTGCTAATAAGAAACAAAGATTCGTCCGCAATGGACTCCTCTGCCACAGTCTCTGTGTCAGCACTCGGGAAATCACACATCAATTCCGCAAAAACTAAAGATTTCTTAGACTTGGACTTCTCGAACTCCAAGTCGAACTCTTGCAGGATAACAATCCATTTAGAGTACTTGCCCCCTAGCAGTTGTTTTGTCAAAATATAAATCATAGGGTTGCAATCCGAAATAACTGTAGTTTTGCGGAGAAGAATGTAGTGACGAAAACGCTGGACAGCTTGAACGGCTGCCAGGGCCAATTTCTCCACATGCGAATATTTTAACTCAGTGGGATTTAAGGTTCTACTAAGATAATATATCACATGCTCTGCTTTGAATTCATCTTCTTGAACTAACACCATTCCAATGGTGGAATGCGAAGCTGCGAGGTATAAGAAGTAGTCCTGGTTGTAGTTGGGAGGATGCAATAACGGTGCATGGGTCAACGCGTGTTTTAATGCATCAAAAGATTGTTGGGCAATCTCGTCCCAAAAGAATTGTGCGTTCTGTTTCAACAACCGTGTAAAACCTTTAGTGACCTCGGCGTAGTTTGGGATGAATCGGCGTAAAAAGTTCGCTTTCCCTTGCAAACTTTGGAGTTGGCGCAAACTCGAAGGAGGAGGCAATTTGATGATAGCCTCGACTTTCGAGGGATCGACGCGAATGCCGGCTTTTGAAACAACAAATCCCAGCAATCGACCTGTTTCTATACAGAAAACACACTTGTGGGGATTCAACCGAATTCGATAATGCCTACACCTCATAAAGATTGCTCGTAGGTGGACAAGGTGATCAGCTCGTTGTAAAGAATGAGCAGGCAAATCATCGAGATAGGGTTGCACAATGTGCTTGATGTCATGAAATGCATAAGACATCGCCCGTTGAAAAGTGGCCCCGGCATTCTTAAGTCCAAAAGGTAATTTGCAATAAGCAAATGTCCCCCATGGACAAATGAATGCCGTTTTTGGTTGATCGGCAGGTAGAATATTGATTTGATTATAGCCTGAGAAACCATCCATGAAGGAAAACATCTCACTTCCGGCACAATCATCAATAATTTGATCGATATAAGGCGTAGGATAGTTGTCTTTTGGACAAGCTCGATTGATATCCCTATAGTCGATACAGATTCTTATTGTTCCTTGTTTTTTATTGACGGGAACAATATTCGATACCCAATCCGTTAACGGGATCGGATAAATGAAACCTGCTTTCAACAGCTTTTCGACTTCTGCTTTAATCGCAGCCGCTTTTCGAGGGTGAATCTGACGCAACCGTTGCCGAATGGGTTTAGCATCCGGGTAGGTTTTGATTTCATGAACAACAATGGCAGGATCAATTCCCGGCATTTCCTCGTAAGACCAGGCAAACACGTCGCGGAATTCTTGGAATAGGGCCTTGTAAGTTTGGATTTCTTCTTCAGTACATGCGGCACCTATATGAATGTTCTCCTCGATTCCGGGCTTCACTGAAATATCAATGGGAATAGTACGAGAAATATTCCCTAAATTCAGCTCTGAATCAGAATGTTTCGTTGGATCCTGAGCGTCTTTGACATATTCAGCGGTAAAGATAGATGAAAAATCATTTTCAAATGCATCATCCTTAGGTAAAAACGAAGATCTGTGATGGAGATCTTCCCATGGTAGATCATCTACACTTAGGATTTCGCGAAGTTGTTCGTCAGATGACACTTCTTCGGGAAACGTTATCCGTTCTAAGGGTGAGGTGAAAAGTGACTCTTCACTGACCACATTCATTTGGTCGACTTCGGTTGAATGAAAGTCGGTAAAAGACATAAGAGCTTCATAAGCAATCTCATACGGACTCAACGGCATAACATCACCGAGTGAGTCTAGCTCAGAGTCAGAGGGAACATACCAAGGATCATCATAAATAATGTTTTCTGACGTGATCATATGAATTGTTGCAAACGAAGGGTCTGCATTGAGTGGAGGGAGAGGAAAAGTTCCCAGTAAACCGGAATCCTTAACTAAACCTACACCAATGTCCCTATAAGGGATTGTCGTTTTACCAACATGCTGGATAGTTTCTGAAGAGGTTGGGTCGGATGAAAAGTATGTCAGCTGATCAATAGTCACGATCTTACCGTTATGTGGAAACTTAATGACTCTGAAGACCGATGAAACGACCGCTGTCATAGCATATGACCAACTTCGACCCAAAAGAAGGTTGTAGTCTAGAGGGGCATCAACCACTTCCACATCCAGACTAACGGTTTTACCTTCGACCCCTATAGGCAATTCTTGTAGAATACCAAACGGACGGAACCCACGGCCATCAAAGGCCTTAAGGATGGTGGGGGATTGGTTCAACGAAGGAGAACCAAGCGATCTCCAACATTGAATCGACATAATACACGTAGAAGCTCCCTCATCAATCACAGTCCGATGAATAGGCCTGTTTTTGACTATCACTGGAATTTGGAAAGCCATTTGATGGGGGAGACGCGGTGTACTATTTTCTAGATCAAAGATCATTAGGTTCGGGTCCTGAACATCGACAGCTCCGATAGCCGACAAAAGCAATTTTCGTTGCGCTGGACATGATTGCAGCACTTCGAGTGCCGACATTGCTGAAGGTGAAACAGCTAAGTCTTCAACAATGTTGTAATTCTGGGCTGCTCTCGCATGTGGATTGAAAGCAGACCTTCGAAGTACACCCTTGGCGGGCGGCTTAATCACTAAGTCTGGGTTAGGTTTTTCGATCTGTAGTGGATCGGAACCAGGAGCTGAGGTTGATGGGTTAGAGTGAGAAGATTCTGCTTCCTTACCATCAACAGGAGCCTTACTACCATAATCTTGCGATCGAGTCGCAATCCTGACATGAGACATCATCAAAATGGGTTCTTCACTGGCATTCGAAGAAGAACCTATCATCTTATTCTCCTGCTCTGGAAATGGATTTTTTAACACAGCAGGAGTGGGAGAACCTTTGACTATTTTCACTACCTCGGCCCGATGAGGGCAGTCTCTCGTAAAATGATCTTCTTCACAAATAAGACAAGGATATCGAGGTTTGCGTTTTTCGTCATTGGTTTCCGACTTTTCCGTTTTCTCCTTTGGAGCCTTGTCTGCTTTAGCCTTCTTCTTTCCTTTCTTCTTTCCACCGTTTTTTGATTTGGCCGTAGATGACTCTACAGCGTGAATGTCGGCGGTAAGTTCAGGAGGAGAAGACTCTCCTGTCGGAGAATCAGGCAAAGTGATAATTGGAGTATTGGAGGCCTTGGAAGACTTCTTCTTACTCTTCGTAGTCACGATACCAATCATACCATCAGCGGCATGAGATCCCGAAGGAGCAGCAGCGATTTGGTTTGACTTTGGAAGATCCGGAATTTTCTCGTGTAACGTACCCGACTGAGTGTAAACTAAGTCAAGGTATTGTGCCTGAGCAATGACTTGCTCCTCAGTAACTACTCCGGCCTTAGCTACATCTTCAGTAATTCTTGGTAATAATGATTTGACAAACCATTCAGCTAAGATTTGGTCCGGGATAAAAACTTTCACTAATCTCCTTCGACGTCTCCACTCATGAATGTGATCAGAAATGTACGTGGATGTCGATTGTTTTAGCGAAGTTAATAATTCTGTACCATTATCGTATCTGACTGGTAACTGAAAATGAGTTAAGAACGAGGTAGCTAACTGGCTAAAGTTGTAAAAAGAGGCCCGTGGTAACTCAATGTACCACTTGGCTGCGAGACCAATGAGTGTACGCTGGAAAAGACGTAAGCGGATGGAATCATCTGAGATGGAATTTGATGCACACCAGAGGTGGTAAGTCATCACGTGATTAGACGGATCCTCTCCAGACTTACCTTCGAACTTGGGTATATCGCTGGGCAACTTATTTGGCATTGGCGGCCAGAACTGAAGATATTGAATTGGATCGTTCGTTAGGCGCGTCAAGTCGGGTAAATCTAAAGTCGCAATAAACGGTAACTGCCGGTTAGGATCTCTAAAACTCTGAGTCACAATACCAGCCCCAGGAGGAGGATATCCAGGATAACTAGGAACAGGAGTCGCATTTGGGATATTATATCCTCCTGGAAAACCAGGATTAACCGGACCGTACTGGGGTTGCTGAGGTTGTTGATAAGTGTACCCAGGATACGGTTGATACTGGTAAACCGGTTGTTGGGCAGCTTGCCCAGGTTGATACTGTCCCTGGTACGGAGGTTGAACAAATTGAGGTTGAGTAGTAACAACCGTACTTGTACCAGGTTGGCCTGCAGGCATCTGGACTGTGGTTTGAACCGTGGGTCCAGACAACGGTACAGATGTCTGAGGAGTGGTTACAGGGACAGTAGAAACCGGAGCTGCCGATACTCCAGAAGTAAGCATGGTAGATGAAGCGGTAGTTGCTGCAGCCGTGTGAGGTGGAGTACCAGGTGCAATTGGCGGCTGAGTAACTACGGAAGTTACAGGGGTCTGAACACTTGACTGGACAGGTTGCGGTTGCTGGGGTGGACCAGGAACTGCAGGTTGTCCTGCTTGAGGTACCGACTGTATACTTGGTTGCGACATCTGTTGACCCTGTGACGGATCCCATGTTAACATTCCAGGGTATTGACTCGTAACAGGTTGAGGATACTGAGATCCATAGCCGTATTGAGGATAGGGTTGATAACTGTAAGGTGCAGTCCCATATGATTGCCCTTGAGGTGGTTGATAACCTTGACCAGGGTATTGACCCGTAGGTTGATAACCTTGAGGTAAATACGAATACTGGGGTTGACCTTGACCTTGAGGTTGGTATCCTTGAGGTTGATACCCTTGGGGTTGATACCCTTGGGGTTGCCATCCTTGAGGTTGCCATCCTTGAGGTTGATATTGATACTGAGGTTGACTTTGGGGTACATATTGAGGCTGGGGTTGATACCCTTGGGGTTGATACCCTTGAGGTTGCCCCCCAGTCACGAATGAAGTACCTTGAGGTTGCCCCCCAGGCATTAACGAAGGTTGCCCCCCAGGCGGTAATTGGCCACCTTGAGGTTGGTTAATGGGAGTTGAACCTGACATCATATAAACGTCACCTATACTCAATGGTACATTACCACTGTTTCCAACTAATAACCCATGATCAATGGGTTGAGGAGATGCTCCCGCAAAGGTACCAGAAAGTGATTGATACCCAGTAGGAACAGAAGGACCGCCATGTAAAAATGATTCAGGACTTTGTGAAAACACAGATGACTGACCAGACATATTTACAGGAGAATGAATTCCTCTAGGTGGAACCGGAGTACGAGGTGTAGAAAAACCTACTGAGTTGTCTAAAAAATTGGTTAATGCAAGGTACCAAGATTCACTTCTAGGAGGACTGTAAAAGATGGATTCACGCTCCCTTAGATCAAGGGTAATTAGATCTTCAGAATCAGAAACGCCTATTTCTTCCTCTGGAACAAGTTCTTCTATAGCAATTAATCCAACAGGAAGATTTTCGGTGATAATTCTTTCTATTCTTGGTGAATCAGGAACACTAGGAGTTGGAGTAACAGGTTCGGAAATTTCAGGTTCTTCGCCTGTTTCACTGGCAGATGAAAAACTACCAGCAAGCTCGGAAACTGTAACAGCTTCGGGATTGTAACCTGTTTCTAAACTTTGGTAATCTGGATGGACTACCAAGGAAGATTCTCCTTCTTCAGGTGATCCTACTCTACTGCCACTAGGAGGAGTTACAAGGACCTTTAACCCTTCTAAATTACCTGGGTCGTCTCGAGGAGGGGATCCCCTAAGTCTACGGGATCTTCTCAACAATTCGGCCACAGAAACAACTTCAGGAGACTGGCCCGCAATTCGACGGGACCTTCTCGGTAATTCCGCCACAATTAAAGATTTTTAACTACAACACACGAAAACAAAGTAAAAATTTCAAATCAAACCACCTAAAGTCTTCTAAAGAAGCAAACAAATTTGAAGCACACGCCTAAATAATCTAGAGCGTCAAACCACACACAAACAGTAGTCTTCCGGACCAAAAGCGCTAGTTGGTGATTAGGCCCAACCTCGCAGGATTCAGTACAGAAATGGCGGGTGGAACAGTTACCCCGGCAACCTGCTTAATGAATAGACTGGACCAAGTTCCTCCACTTTAACCGTCTCGAAGTGAAGCGAACCCCCCAGAAAATCCAAGTGAGTATAACCGACGTCTGCTCCAGGTACAGTGGGACCTTCCCTCCACCGTCACCTTGGGTAGAATCCTAGATATTATGGCCACTAAGGTTACCAATCACAACAATTACACCTGGGGGAACAGTCTAAACTCCGACAGCACGCAAGGGCAGAGTAGCAAGCTCCAATCCCCTTACCGGCTCCTTGACAACAATCCAAGGTTTACCGATAAGTGACCCCTGGCTCCTCGACAATGGTTAATCCGAGGTTTACCGTTTGTAATACGTACTGCCTGGCGTCGTTCCCAACGAGGGAGGAATGATCCCCTCACTGGTTCGGACACGAGCTCGTGCTTCTCCTTTAAGAGGAGCTTTCCCAGAATGTAACTGAAACAATTGGATTTGTTCTACTCAAGATAGACTATCTGTTTGGTTTTGTAGTCTTGGAGAGTTAAGTACTCACCTACTCCAAGACCCTAGCCTAAGCTATGTTGGTGTTTCAGAGCCCTAGAAAAATAAAGATATTGATTTTAATTTAAGCGTTACTTTTAAGGTTGTTTCTTAAGTCAAAAGGTGATGGAAGTGAAACCAGTGGTGTGTTGACTCGACTCGAAACCACTACAAAATGCACCTAGAATGATTTATCCACTACTTTACTTTTTCGATGAATTGCTTAACTAAAAAGTTGAGAGAATGCAATCTTTATAAAAGCAACTTCTTAATTGAAGACAATCAAAGAAACAATTCGTTTGTCTTTTCCAAGCATAAAAACATAACCTCTCTTTACATGCACGAAAAAACTCTTTTCTTCTTTCGAAAACAAAAAGCTACTTGAAACAAGACTTTTTAAGAAGATGTTTTTGTATTTTTCTTTTAATAAAGCAAATAAATCTAATATAACCAAAAATCAATCTTAACAACTCTTAAAATCTATGAAAATGCACTCATAAGCAAACTAAAGGCAAATTTACTCTAAGCAATCTTAACGAGGCCAAAACTAACAATGATTATTTCTAAGGTGTTTTACTTGATCACAATCAAATCAAGGACTAGCTTATTGCAGAACCAAAAACTAGTCAAAACAAAATTCTAATCTTTTTGTTCTTTTTGTAAAATGGAAATCAATACTTTATAAACAAGCAATTCGAAATTTGACCCAAAACAACTCAAATGGCAAGTTGCTCACAAAAGGAGACTTTACGACAGGCCCGACTTCTAAGAAGGTTGACTAACCAGAGAGATCTAAGGCTGGACAACTTTCTACTATCAAAGTCACTACAAAACCTATCCAAAAATCAAACCCTAGGTCTAAACTTCGTTGAAAACCACTAAAACACTCAAAGCTCACAAAACAAGTTCAGGTGAAAATTCTTGACAGGGTACTAAAGGATCTGGGCAGAAAACACTAAGGAAAATCAAAATCTAAAAGCAATTTAAAGCAAAAATGGAATTTTCTTAAGTTTTACAGGAAGACGCAGGCAACCCGTTGTCACAGGTGCGGCCCCGCTCTGTGCAAACGGCAACAGCGCGTCCAAAGACGCACTGTGCAGTACTCAGAGGGTGCGTCCTTCTGGAAAAATGAAGAAAAACCAAATCTAACTAAATCTAAAGCTAAGCCACCCAAATACTAATTCTCACAGTCAAAAACCAGAAAATAAAAATGATTTTCTCAAAGCAAAGTTCATATAAAGGAAAAGACTCTCTCATTAATGGATTCCCCAGTGGAGTCGCCAATTTGTCACACGGAATTTGTCAAGGGTGCGGACACGACTGACCTTCCTAGAAGTCTAAGACATTCTAATGACAAACAAGACAAAATGGAGTGATCTTTCTCTAAATACACCTTTTACAACATGAAAACTACAAGTGTTTAGGCTTACCTTATTCCAAAACGCTGTTGTTGAAGTCCGTTCTTGACGATCCGGATGAGCTCCTCCTTCAAGTCAATTCCTGCAACCACAAACAATCAAACAATTACCAAGCACTTGCATTTCATATAATAAAACATATATTCAACATGCAGACCAAGGAACACATGAAATAACTCATTAACACAAGCTATTGAGAAAAATAAACCAGTTTGTATTAATAACGAAACAAAGAAACTCTTACAACCTGGCCTTGGTGTTGTGCAAGTTCCTCCCAGGGTCCATCAAGGGTTTTCCTCTACTTTGACAAAGCTCACCCTCTCCCAAGTAGAATCAAGTGAAGACAATCTCTCCTCACAAAGGCTCTAATGGAAGACCTAAATCCTGCAGCATTTACCCAAAGAAAATGTATAGCTCCAACCTCCTCTCCTTCTGGCTCAATGCCTTTATTTATAGTGCTGTAAAGAGGTTATTCAGGTCCACTATCAATGGGATCATCCCCCTCTTTGGGTGGGATAGCTCCCTTATTGATGGGATAAGTTCCCCCTTAATAGAGATACATGAACCAACTGGAGGCGCATCCATTTCATCAAACCGACCTCTAGAATGTTCTAGAAGTAACCACAAGTAACTTTTTCAAGATAAAACTCGCGCATTTTGCCTTTTACAGAGGGACGCACCTGTCCCTTAACATACAGAGCGTCCATGGACGCAGATTTTGTGAACATGGTCAGCGTCCCCGCAGGTAAGGCTAGAGAGAACCTGCGACCCCAGAGATAAACATAGTTTTTACAAGACTTTCTCTCTTCTTTGAGTTTGAGATGGATAACAGAGGCATGAGACTTGCCTAAGAGGGTAGCATGACTGTTGATTTGAGCCATACTAACTGTAAGTAGTCAAGGTGACATTTTTTAGTGTAACAGGTAGATCATGTTCTAGCAAGGGTTGGGCAGGATGATATAGGATTAGCTGCTTAGACATATTCCCTTTCTTTATGGTCATGTTCCCAGCTTGACAGTTGATGTAGGCATTGGTAGTATCCAACCAGGGTCTTCCCAAAAAGAGAGGATACCCAGTGAGCTTTTTCTTTGGCTGGAGAACTAAGAAATCAGCAGGGTACTCCGAAGAATCAATGGAGACCATCACATCTTCCACAATCCCCTCAGGTGTCATAGTGGGGTAGTCTGCAAACTGTAGCACGATCTTGGTCTTCCTCAACGAGCCCTGGAGGTTGAGTTTGAACATTATGTCCTTTGTCATCACATTAATGGCAGCTCCCAGATCGATCAAGGTGTGTGGGATCATGGTGCCATTGATGTGGACATCAACTACTGGGCTTCCATGGTCCAGATATTTTGGACAGATTACCTGCCCCAACATCAGGTCGGATAGTTGCCCTATGACATTGATGGTTGGGGCATCCCTTTTGTGCCTTCCTGGATGCCTAAAGCACTTCTATTTGATCAACATATTGTAGATAGGCACATATTTTTATGGCTTGGAGAAGTGGAATCTTCACACATAAATTTTTCAATTCTCCGATGAGTTCAGTTTCTTCTGGGTAGGCTGGTCCGTTGCGGATAGTTTCTCAAGAAAGGGTGGATTTTCTTTAGGTTTTCTTTCCTCTTTATCTTCCTCAACCTCCCCGGGTGGAGGTTGGCTATCTGGAAGAACTTTCCTAGATTGCAAGTTAATTTCCTAAATCTCCACAGCATAAGTCGGGCATGATGGTTCCCCACTATACACTTGCTGAGCCTGTTTATTGTTCAGGTTTGGATTTGGCTGGGCAGGCATTTGGGGTTTCTTTGGTGGAGCAGGAGGTAACAGTTGTGGTTGGGCAGGTGGTGGAGGTAAAAGAGTGGGAGGAGAGTTGTATTGGGGCCTCCACCCCTGATGAGATGCATTCCACTGAGGCTGCAGCTAAGCATAGGATTGGAATGAATGGGTAGCTGGTTGGGCATGATATGGAGATGTGAAGGACCAAGGAGGAGGTGTGGACTAGGAAGGATGAGTAGGGGGCCCCCAAGAAGGTATGGGAGTGACTTGGTTGGGGTTGTAGTATGCCTAAGATGTCCCTTGCATCCCCTGCTGGTATGGTCTAGGTCCATGTAGCCTCCTTTGGTTTATGTAATAGAGTTGTCCAGTGACTCCCTCAGCCCCTTAATATACAACTTTAAGTCTGGGTAAGGAAGGGCACTTGTCTGTAGAATGATTTTCTTCATAGACTGAACAAACTTCTATAGCATTCAATGGGTGTTCATTCCTAGGATGCCTCCTGGTGCATCTAGGGCAAAAAATGGCCAAAGCCCTCTTTGCTTCCTCTTGTTTCCTTTTGATATGTAAGATATCCATTTGCATGGCAAGTGTCTGCAGCATCTCACTCTTGAAGTCTTCCAGCATGTTTCCAATTTCTTCTTTAATGGATGAGCTAGAGGAAGAGGTACTGGCTATGGGTTGACTCCCCCTACCTTTCTTTCTGGCTATTCTAGAAAGGTTTCTAAAAACAGTTTTGATGTCCTCATAGGATAGTTGGTAAATGTCTCCCCAGCTAGTAGATGGAGGGTGTCTAAAATATCTTCCTGAATTCTCTTAAGCAGGATCAGCTTCAGAGACTCAGGGTCAAGTGTACACCCAGCCCTTTTGTAATTGAGCTGGAACCTCTCTTCATAGTCCTCCAGGGACTCATCACTTCCTATGGTCATTCGAAAAATTTCTTCTTTAGTATCTTTTGACCTACAATAGTCTCGATACTTGTTGTTAAAGGCTTGCTACATCTGAGCCCAACTTGTGATGCTATTGCTAGGTAATCCCTTGAACCAACGCAAGGCTGCATCCTTGAGAGTGGAAGGAAACAGTTTCAACTTTTTCTCATCTTCTACATAGTCATAGGTTCGACAGATAGTAGCAAACTCAAACAAAAAGGTGTCAGGATATTCTGTAGTTAGATCGTGGAAATGAGGTAGGGTGGAAGGGATTATATTCTTTATTTTGGTGTCCCCATTGGTCTCCCGAATGGGAAAGGTACCCTCTATTCTCTCTCCATTCCCTCTAGCATTTTTTTGTTCAGCCATTGGCTCCAAAGGAATGTTTTCTTCTTCTTCCTCCCCTATAAGTTCTTCAAATATGTCTGGTTATTCCTCTAAGGGTTCTTCTTGATCACAACCACTGAAGAAGAGAGAAGGTTGGCTGTGTGAAGTAGTGGGGGTGTTGGGCAAGAATTTTCCTGAGTTATCTCTATTCCTACGAGGCATGAAAGGAAATCTTTTTGGTAGTTTTTGTTTCTTTTTCCCCACACTGATAGTACCTACAAAACTGAAATTGATTCAATGAACAAAACAAATTGCAACTAGCTAAAATAAACTTGCTGAATGGAAATTTGCAGAATTGAAAAGGAAAGCAAGGAAATGTAGAACTTGAAAGAAAAGAATGACTAGTCTACTCTTGCTGAAATGAAATTTGCAGAATTGAAAAGGAAAGCAAAGAAATGCAGAACTGGAAGGAAAAGAAAGGACTGGTCTACTATTGTTGAAATAAACTATTAGCAGAATGTTTGCAATAGAAAATAGAAGAAAGTCGTAATCCCATAATACTCTAACGCTTCCCCGGCAATGATGCAAAAAAGTATGGTGAGCGCTAGTATTGCAGCAATAATGCTGCAACTCCTGGGCTACCTACTTTACTCTTATCAACCCGGTAGTTCGTAACAAACTTGGAAGCGACGGTGCTGTATGCACAAGTACTAGTTCTTACTACAGGTTGTCACTTGGTCAGCCGGTGCAAGATCACTAGGAGCTCAAGCCAACTTCTATGGATTCTAGAAGAAGCTCTATATGTGATGAAAGGAGAGAAAGACTACTCTACAGATACTACTCTAACTACAAAAAGGAGAAAGACTGAAATGTAAAGCAAACCAAGTAAATCCTAATTAACCAACTAATCCTACTTTTGCATAAAACCCTATGGAAACCATGAAAATAATACCATTACCTACTCAAGGAAGAAGAAAACATCTAACTAAGCTATTTCTGGAAGTAAAAGAGCAAAAAACATCTTTATGTATTTTTATGTACTTTTATGTGAATTTGACATGCATGTGATTTATTGTTTGTGAAGGTGGTAGCGAATAGGTGGTGTTGAAGGGTGGTTTTGGGACTTGAGAGGTGGTAGCGAATAGGTGCTCCATTTGGCATCACTATTGTGTCAGTCATCCAAGCGTGCAACATTTCCTCGACCATGGAAGTGTCGACTGTGAGGCTGGTTGACACAGTGCCAACCTGTGGAGTGCACACCTACAACTCTTGTATCTATGTCCAGAGAGCCCCCAATACCATCTGGTGTTGCTCCTTAAACTGCTAGAGGTCCTCTGCAGTGACATCCCTCACCATCTCGCCAATATCATGTAGATCCCCTTCAGTAAGGGTGATAGGGTTGAATGAAATCTTTGAGGCCTTCATCTTCTTTTGTGGCCCTACCTGCTCTCTTGGGTGCGGACGTTTTAGCTGGGTGGACATTGTTTACAGGTCCATGCCACCTTGTTCAGTGTTTTTTTCTGGCTTGGGCGAAGGCGACTTCTGTCCTTCACGATCTTCTTCTTCTATCTTTTATGCTCCTCAGCCAACTTCGTAGCATTGCATGCCTCTTGGGTCTTAGCCACTGCTTCTTCCTTCCTGCACTTTTCTGCCAGTTGCGCCATCCACAGTTTTTTCTCTTCCTTCTTCCGTTGCATGGTGGACTGCTCTGCTTCCCTTCGGATCCAGTTGGAGCGCACCACTCTAGTGGCCAAGACTCAAGGACCATGAATATCAAATCGTCATTCACCAAGTACGGTAGCTCATGCCACGTCTTTGTGGGGTCCTTTACCGCCCTTATGAAAGCATGGTGGAAGTCTGCTTTGAACTCTGTGAAGCTATGCAGACTATTGTAGACTATAGGTGATAATTCGGCTTGTGATTAATCCCCATTCTGATATTCATCTCCATGACCACCCAAAAGATCTTGCTCTCCCTTATCCTTTGTGCGTCCCTAGTTTCCCACAGTGAAGCATACTTCACTGCCTCAGGAAGGTCCTGCGCGATCATCGAGAACTAGCTATCTTCAAGCAATTCTCATGCCACCAGTACTATTGACAATAGAATCCATGCATAATGAAATGTTTTTCCCTACTCCCGTGCCTCGCGGTAGTTCTCAAGGAACTCACTGCATAGATAGTTTTCCCAATTGAACTGGACCTCTTCTGAGCATTGCGCTGCTAGTGCAACCATCGGTGCAGGTAGTGAGTGCCAGTATTGCAACAATAATGCTGCAACTCCTGGGCTACCTACTTTACTCTAATCAACCCGGTAGTTCGTAACAAACTTGGAAGCGACGATGTTGTATGCATAAGTACTAGTTCTTACGACAGCTTGTCACTTGGTCAGCCTGTGCAAGATAACTAGAAGCTTCAGCCAACTTCTATGGATTCCAGAAGAAGCTCTATATGTGATGAAAGGAGAGAAAGACTACTCTACAGATACTACTCTAATTGCAAAAAGGAGAAAGACTGGAATGTAAAGCAAACCAAGTAAATCCTAATTAACCAACTAATCCTACTTTTGCATAAAACCCTATGGAAACCATGAAAAGAATGCCATTACCTACTCAAGGAAGCAAACAACATCTAACTAAGCTATTTCTGGAAGTAAATGAGCAAAAAACATCCTTTTGGATTTTTATGTACTTTTATGTGAATTTGACATGCATGTGATTTATTGTTTGTGAAGGTGGTAGTGAATAGGTGGCGTTGAAGGGCAGTTTTGGGACTTGAGAGGATGTAGGATGGTGTGGTTGGGTCCTAGGAGGTATCAGATGGTCTTCTGGAGGCTTTTCCCACACTTAGCCTTCAAAAGAAAGCCTATAGGAAAATCTACAGGAGGACACAGGAAATCTACAGGAGGAAAAACAACATTCTACAAGAAGCCTACAGGAGGAGGTCGAGAGACGTTTTGGATATTTTGAGGGTGTGAGAGTGGGTGGAAAATATGAATGAAGTTTGGAATGAAGTGTTAGGGCACCTAGGGTCTACCAAGAATCATTGGGAGAGAGAAAGATGATTGGATTATCTCAAGGAGAGAGGAAGAAATTCTACGGAAAATGCAGGAAACTAAGGCAGAATTGAGGGGAGACTTGGGTGACCTGTAGTACATGGATCAGATGGAGGATGGGATGGTTGATAGGCTGGCCTACTGCCAGAAGATCTCTACTGCATAAACAACTGACATTCAACCAATGAGATTAAGCAAGCAATGAAATAAGTGCATCTAGAAAAACAAAGTTTTGCATCAAACTAATCTAAATTGTGATCTACGGAAGGAAATGTTGATAACTGCTGCAATAAAGGAAATCATGAAAGAAGATTATTGTAAATAAACAAGTGAGGAAAACTAGACTATTAACCAACTAAAAAGCTGTGAACACTAGAAGTCCTATGAATGAGGAAAATCTGTGTTTTTGGGGCAGCAAGAGGGTCTTTGCCTCAAATCATGGTCCCAGAGGGAGGAAGAGAGGCCAAGGCACTGTTGCTAGCCTTTTGGATCTTTTCTTTATCACTGCTTAACCTGTTATAGAAAGCACAAATGGAAGCAAACTATTGAATCATCAACAAAAACCTATTCTTGACCATAAAAGAAATTCATCTAACAGCAACCTAATCTACAAACTAAAATAAAACATACAAATACAAGTAAAGAGGAGCTTGGCTGCTTGGATTGGGCCCTAACCCAAGAGCTTTAGCCCTCTGAGGTAACTCAATGCTAACTCAAAAAGGATTCCATCTTTATTTCCAAAACAATAACAAGATTACATGGAACTGTCAAAATAATAAGCTCGAAGTTGAGCAGAGTTTACATAAGAAAAAGTACAACAAAAATCCAACAAAAATCTGACCCTAGTGAGGCCCTAGGCCTCTCTACTTATACAAATGAAGCTACCAACAACTTCCTTAAAATCAGGGAGGCTTGGCTCCCAAAACTCGAGATAGTCATCAGTTATCCTCCACTTGCTCGGCTACCTGCTAATGCATGACTTGGCTGCTTGTACTCTGAGCTGAATGAAGGGGAATTTGAAGTGAGGAGTAATAAATGAGGGGGACTCCCTCCTATAAGTCCTCTCCTTTGTCCACTTCGAGTTATTGCTGCCATTTGTCCACTGGATCCTTGACTTTGACCACAAAATTCATCAATAATATGCATTAAACACATATTAGACCACATGGCATCATAACTAACTCAACTCACTCTATAAGCATAAATATAATTAGAAAATCATACAATAAGCTAAGAGAATGGTTGATTTGACTAGGTTAGGAGGTAAAATGAGCCCATATAATTAGCCATTTATGAGGCTCATCAGCAGACACCTCATCTGCGTGACACTTCCGCATCACCTTCCCTGCCAATATCTGCATCATGACTTTGACTGCAGGGTTGTTGATGCTGGAGATGGCGTACCGTTGCTTCTTCTTCTCCAGTTTAAACTTATTTTTCATTGCCTTTGAGATGGCCAAATCGTTACTCTTTCCTTCTAAAATTTTCATTGGGTCCTCCCCTGTGCAAGGGGGCTGTGTAATCCTGTGAATCAGATGGTATGTGATGGGGATGGGCTCCTCCAGCCATAAGAACCCATCATGCACCAAGCAAAGCAGTTGCATGATGGCAAAAATGGTCACTGGGGCATGATGGTAATGCGACACCCAGAGTAGGTTTAGCAATCCTACCTTCTCTATAGCTTTGAGCCATTTGCATGGCTCCAACTCTATTATTCCAGCTGACGTGTCTTTATTCTGGCGCATTAACTACATGGTCACAAGATGTGGGAACTTCTCATGGTCCGCGAGGTCCCAATCTTCAAATTTCAGCACAAGCACCTCTCTTAAGTGCACTCATTCAAACACAATATCATATGGGAGCAGCGGAGTTTGTAGAGAGCTCTTGCTCTCATCTAGATCTTTGGGCACCTTTGTTTTGCCCTTCCGTGGAGGAACATATGCAGGTAGCTTGGTGAGAGGGTCTAGACCCTTCATTTCGATTTCCATCTCTACATCATCCTCGTCAACCAGGATTTTTTAAACTCTTCCTCCTCATCAGCCTCCAAATTAATGGCCTTCCCCTTTTCTTCCATGGTGAGCTTAGTCCTCAGTGGATTCCTAGGTGAGACGCACACCAGTACCATGGCCTGCTTATCTTTCTTGGGTCTCAATGTGCGCGGTTATTTATGGATTTCAGTGACCATCCTGATGCTGTCTAGGGCTTCCACTTCCGTAATTGCCTGCGCAGCTTCCTCGGCTGTCATTGCTCTGGTATCCATGACTTCTTTGGGTGTTTCCATAGTGTGATTCCATAGTTCTCACAGTGTCTCTAGCAATTACTCAAGTAATGAATTTGCCTTTAGAATATCGAGCAACTCTCAGTTCATGAATATCTGAGCATGAAAAAACTCAATTCTCAAATTTCCAAATGTTGTTTGTTGGAAAACCCTTTGTAATTTATAGCACCTTTTGAATTTGAATCCGACTATTCGCCCCACATTTGGTCCATTAATGCTAGATTGGCAACAGATTTTCAAGAATCTAGCCCATAAAGTTTGCTTTAAATTCCTGCCGCCTACTCCATTTGGCCTCAAACCAAGCATCACATTATGAATAGTGACTGCAATGGTCACTTTCCAGCAGACCTCCATGGCAGCGCAACTGTCCTCACACTATCACGGACCCTGTGACACTTAGCTACTATGTGCAATCCTGACATCGTGTAGTTCCCGAGAAGAGTAGTTTATAGTCCCACACCTCCTTTCAGCTACATGGAGTGCTAAGACTGTGCTTCTGTTGGCTATTCAGATGGCCGAGCCACCTATGTGTGGCTTCAAATGATTTCCATTCACTTTTCCTGGGAAGGGTTCTCCATTTAACTTTACCGACTGTACCACGCCACCATCTGTAATCTCCTTAATAACATACAGTCCCAACCAATGCATTCTGAGCTTCCTAGGGAATTTATCAAACTTACTATCATACAACAACACCAAATAATTCACCTTAAAGGTGTGCAGATTAATATGTCATTCGTGCCATGCCTTTTCGCGCTGCTTCTGGACTTGCTGGTGAAATCCATCCAAAAATATCTCTTTTTCGAGCTCCTCCAACTGCATGAGCCTCTCCTCCAGGGCTCCATGATCCGTCATATCTGTAAGCACTACTATGCATAGACTAGGCACGATGTATTCCATAGCCATTATGACTTCCACTCCATAGACAAGCCTAAAATGTGTCTGTCTCGTCAGTTTCTTGCATGTCGTCTGATAAGCCCATAACATTGCAGGTAGGCATAGGGCCCAATCACTTGGCTGCGCATTGCATACCTTGGTCAGTGTGGTTTCCAGTACTTTGTTGAACACTTCTACTGTCCTGTTAGCTTCTGGCTGATATGGTTTGCTCTTCTGGTGATACACCTGAAACTCTTCCATCGGCGTGCTCATCGTTTCATTCAGGAAGTGTGTACTAGATCGCTCATCAAAATATTTAGACATCCAAATCACGTCAGTACATGCTCAAACAGAAACTTCACGACAGTCACACCCGTGTAATCCTTCACTGGCTGCACTTCTTCCCAGCGAGTCAAGTACTCTATTGCAGTGATATATACCTCATGCCTGTCTTTCCTTGAGGCTGAATAGGTCCTACAAAATCTATTGCCCACTTTTCAAAAGGTTGCAACGTCATTTGTGGATTCAAAGGAATTTCATCCCTCTACGATGGCTTACCTATTCTTTGACATACATCACATGCCTTGCAATATGCTTTTGAATATTGATGAAGGTTGGCCACCACAACCCTGCGCATAGAATTTTCTACGCAGTTTCTCTCCCTGTGTAATGTCCTCTTGCGGCACCCCCATGAGTGTCCACAAGGATGTTGCATTGTTGAAACTCAGGTACATACCTTTGTAGTATTTCATCATTTCCCATCTTGTACAGATGCCTAACAAAGATAGAGAAATCTGCCACGTGCACCACTAATTCTTCTTTTGTTGGACAAAGTATCATTCCAGCGCAGTTCCAGTCATTAGAAAGTGTATTATGTCTTTAAAATGTCCATCCACTACACGCACAACCATGAGTTATGCATTTGGTAATCCTTCCTCCAAAATCGTAGGTTCCTCCCTTGTCTCGATGCGCGACAGGTGATCTGTTCCCGCATTCAATCGTCCAGGATTCACAACAACTTCAAAATTGTATTCCTGGAACAATAATAACCATTTGCAAATGCGGTGCCCCCAACACAAGCTTATTGACCAGGTATTTTAGCATGGAGTGATCTGTATCCATCTTAAAGTGACATCCTATCAAGTAGTGTCGATACTTATGGAGCGCATACACCATAGCTAGTCCCTGGTGCTCAGTGGTGGAATAGTCCTTCTCTTCTTTAGATAATCTGTAACTTGCAAATGTGATAGGGTGATCTAGGCCTTCTCCGCCATCTTGTGTTAGTACTACCCCCAGCGCTATACACGACGTGTCAACATGGACATGAAACTCTTTCTTCTAGTTCAGGAAGACATGAATCGATGGAGTAACCATCTTTTCCTTCAATATATCTAGGCTTTTCTTATAGTCGTTGTTCCAACAGAACGTGACATATTTCTTCAACAATTTTTCCATTAGTGCGGTGATCTAGGCATAACCTTTGATAAACTTGTTGTAGTACCCCTTATGTCCTAGAGTAGTGCGTATCTGTTTCACAGTTCGCGGTGCTTCCAAATTTAGAATCACTATGATCTTTGCGGGATCTACCATCATCCCTTGTTTGCAAACCACGTGCCCCAATAGGTTCCCAAAAGGAACAAGAAACACACATTTATTGAGGTTGAGCGTGATTTTGTATCTTCGGCAGGTATCCAGCATCAAGCGTAAGCTTGCTACATGGTGCTTAACCATCCCAAAGACAGTCCAATCATCAAAATAAACCTCCAAGAACTTATGAATATATTCCTTGAATGTTGTAACAACTACGCGCGAAAAGATGGCCGACGCATTCTTAAATCCAAATGACATGATAGTATATTGAAAGCAACCCAACTTAGTTGCGAAGGTTGTCTTTCTCCTATCCTCCAGCGTGATTTTAATCTGGTGGTATCCTAAAAACCCATCGGTGAAAGAGTATGCTTCTTGACCACCTACATTGTCCAACACTTCATCTGTGAACGGAGTTGGGAATGGATCATGCACACAAGTGTCATTCAATTTTTTGATATCCAAGCATATTCTTATCTCATCCTTCTGCTTCTTCTCTTGTACCACCATTGGACTTACGCATTTGGATTTTTCCATAGGCTCAGTGATGCCTGTTGTGAACATTTTATCTAGTTCCATGTGGATCTTCTCCTTGTATTTTGGATTTAAAAGGTATGGCCTCTGCTTAACTGGCTTCATGTCGAGTTTTAACGTGATCTTCATTACCCCTAAATCTCTGATTATTCCTCTCAAATCTGTAAACTTGGTTGGGAATAAGTCCTGGTATTCACAGAGTAATTCAGCGACCTTATCCACCGTCGCATCGTCCCAATAGTCTCCAATCTTCGCGAATTCAGGCTCTGCCTCCGTACCAATATTCACCGGCTTAGTCTTCACCGACATGGTTATGTCAGGGTTCTCAATCTGTGGTCCTTGAACCTTGCGGTGGCCTTCCATTTGTGGAATGTTAATTTTCCACGAATCTTCAATCTCTTCTTTAGCAGTTACATTATAACATTCCAGCGCACAACTCAGCTAAGTAGCCCAGTCAGGCTGCGCCAAGTCTACAGGATCCTATGGAATCCTAAACATGGATGCTTTTACTTCTTGTAGTGCTTCTTCAATACCATCAAACCTGTCCTCAAAACTAAAGGTCATCAACAACCCTTAGCGTAGGATATTCCATTCGCCTATCCCATGGCGAAGCTCTGTTTCTATATACCAGTTCATCGGTATAACGTCTAGGGTATGACAGAACAGGTGTACCCACTCAGGTTGTGGCTTTTATCCATATGCCTGCGTCCACTTGGTCAGATGCATGTGTGGGTCATCCTGTCCATTGTACTTTTCTGTCAGTTGCACCTTAGGCTTCCCAAATCACATGCGCATCATTCTCCTACATTTGCACCAGTTGTCAAAGCTTCCTTTATGCGTACCCGACCATCTCGTGGGCATAGCATGTAGTACCCAGTCCAAGGTCTAGAAACATTTTTTTTCCAACACCTCTCTTTTGAATGGATCCAAGAAGGTGTCTACCTCACTTAGACCATCATAAGTAGGAATATCTCTTACTTTTTTCAACACGCAGCGCAGCGACTTGGTCATCATATTGCAATTCAACGTAGTTACCTCATGTAACCTATTTTTCCAGCGTTCTATTTTTTCATCAAAATCTGAAGTACAGGAGCTCTCATTCTCCCATGTAACCCGCCCATCTGTGGTGGGATTCACCCAGTCTTGGTTTCGTGCTATTATTTTATAGATGCAGTCCAGATCATCATCACTCTCATAGTCGCGAACCAGTTCTGTATAGTGCGATCCTTCAGTAGGTTCTAGGGGTACAATTATGCACAGTGACTTATTCTCAAAGATCATTTTCCACTTCTTTAGATTAATTACCCCATTCATGTCAGTAGCCCAATCAATTCCCAAGAGCGTGGGGTAGGGATGGCTATCATCAACAATTTCTATGACTTCAAAATCTGCGAGCATCCTCGCTCCCTCAATATCCATAGTTATTCCCTACAATTGGCCCATGGGTATTATTTTCTGGTGGTTCGCCATCCTCAGCTGAATTGGAGACCATTGTAGTGTAGGTCGCCCCATTCACTCCCATGTTTTTTATGGTAGAAAATTCTCGTATGATCCCAAATCTAGAATGACTTGATCCATCTCATATTCTTTGATCTGCGCGGTTAGTCTCATTTTTCATCCCGTCCTTGTCTTATGATTTCCAATATTTTGGACTACACTCAGTTCTCCTGGTGCGGTTCCAACGCATCTGTTGATGAGTTCCTGTAACCCTTTCATAGCCTTACTATTGCGCAGTAACTTCATACATGTTTCCAGGAATTTTGTCAGCATCGATAGATCCATTTACGGCTTCGGTTTATCTTTACTTCCTGAAGTGGAGGCATGAGCAAAGCTCTTCTTAGCTTCCATGAAGGCTTCCTGAGTGCACTCCAAATAAAACTATGCTTCCTTCACCAGAGCTTTGCGAACCCAAGTACTATATTCTGGTTGTTTTCCTTTGTCATCTCCTCCATTTAGGAGCACAATGTTTACACTTGGGTGTTCCTCAAGCGGCCTAGACCTCATTATCTGCAGGTTCTGAGTTGGGGGAGGCGGTAGCACTCCATTATCACGTATCTTAGCTATCAGTGTAGGACAATCTTCCCTCTCATGATCAAACAGCGTGCAATACTTGCACGATGGGTGCATTGGCTTCGTGCAATCGCGGGCATAGTGTCCTGGCCCTCCACAATCGTAGCAAATCAACTATCCGCGACCTCTACCAGGTTCTCCTCTACCTCGGCTTCGTCCGCGCCCCTGAAATCCTATTCACGCCATTCCTACATTTTGGTCAAGGGGTTGCGTTTTGGCTTGAACTCTGTAGGTGGTAGTTCTATCCATCATCAACTCATAGCTTCTGCAAGTGCGCTTGTCATGTCCCACTGACCTACAAAAGTTGCAAAACAACTGTTGTGAATTTTGCGTATACTTTTGTAACAAGTGACAATTGTCTGTGGCATGCTTTCCTATTATTTGATAGATAGCGCACCACAAAGCAGGTGCTGTGCTAGGTTTTTCTTGAGCTTCCGGACCTAAAGGAATCAATCCTCCTCCTACCAGGTAATTTGTAAAAACCAGGCAGTGGTCTTTGTCCTGACCTTGACTCTTGCATTTTACACACCATACTTCTTCGCACACTTCTAGTTGAACCATCCTATCTTGTTTAAGACTCTGCATCTCAAGGCACAAATTCTTCAGCTGCGCATGGATCTGCTGAACTCCTAGGTTAGGATCCTGCATCGGGGTCTCATGAATCCTCATGGTAATCTCCAAAGCCTCTGCCTTAAACATGGTAGTAGTGAAGCTACAAACCACTCGCGATGTTGTCTATCTTTCAAATTCATATTGGCTTCACAAATCATACATTTTAGCCTCTGATCTAGTTCCCAAGGAGTCTCACCTAGTATCATCATGATCTCTTTGAATCTAATGATCGACTTCGCTTCAGACTTAGGCCTGCTAAATTATTTATTTAGCATTGTTTGGATATCCACGACTCCCACATTTGGATTATCATTAGAGTACTTAATATATCAGGTCAGTGCACGATCATGCAGAGTGCTAACTAGTGTCTCTTTCTTTATATGGTCATCTGTAACACCTTGTGCTTCCCATACAACCCTTACAACAAACCAGAATTGTTTGAGATCCTCATTTCCCAAACCTTTGAACATAGGCAACTTCACTATGTTTGCCATATTGAATCGCGGTGGTGGTGGAGGTGGTATGGGTGAAGATGGAGGTGACGGCGGTGAAGCTGGTGGTGGTGTGGGTGGAGGTGGTATTCATGGAATTCTTTGCCTTATCATCAGAATAGCACTTCCCGGAGAGACCTTCGCGATCTCTTCCTCATCCCTTCACAGAGGTGAAATCAAAGGGCTATTTTCTGGACCCTTATTTCCTTCATTCCTATAAACCTTTCCGCTTTGCGTGTCCCCAAGCATCAAGCTAACTAAATAACCCACTTTTCGCACAACATCATTTTAATCCAAGTATTCAAATATTTTACGTACTTATCTCACAGTCCTTTAAGAAATCATCTCTATGTGTTGGGTTGTGTTATATTCTTTCCATGTAGTTAACAGGGGGTTTGAGGGGCACCCATAACCCCACTTTATGGGGTCAGAAGGTAACGCCCCAGAAAATTTTGGTTTTGGACCCTATGTTAAATTGGGTAGACCCACCTATGGTTTTGTGCATGATTTTCGCACATGTTTTTTGGACGCAATGGTTTTTGGTCCATGGTATTGGACGTGATGGTTTTCGGTCCATGGTATTGGATGCTTTGACATGTATAAATATGTATTGTAACATTGAAAGGAGCATAATGAAAAATCAAGTTGGTAGTCTCGGTTTTGGGATCCAGGGAAAAATCTTTGTGTATATGTGTTTTATGTGTTTTTCTCTCGCATTATTTATTTTCTGTGTTTTAGAATTCATATGTAGGTAATTTCTGTACCGGGTTAAAACCTACATTTGGTATCAGAGCTATTCTGGCTTCAAGGGGATGCCTTTGTTGTTTAGGGGTTTCGCTTGGGCCTATGGTAGACCCTATTCAGTGGGAGATCTGCGAGATCGATTCTGGTGGTGAAAGAAGATGGCGAGCAGTGGAAAGATAGAGATGAAGAAATTTAATGGTCAGAGTTTTGAATTATGGAAACTCAAGATGGAGGATCTATTGGTGGATAAAGACCAGTGGATCGTAGTAGATCTGGGTACTAAACCAATGAGAGTGTTTGATGAAGAATGCAAGAAGTTGGATCAGAAGGCAAAGAGCACAAAATGATTGTGTGTCTCAGATTCAGTATTGTTGAATGTATTAGGGGAAGCTAGGGCGAAGCCTTTGTGGGATAAGTTAGGGACTTTGTACCAATCTAAGTCTCTGGTGAATAAACTATTCCTACGGAAAAAGCTGTATAACCTGAAGATGAAAGATGGAGACTCGGTGACAGAGCATATGAATGCATTTAATACTATGGTAAGTCAGTTAGCATCTATTGATATTAAAATTTCAGATGAAGATAAGTGCATTAGTTTGTTTTGTTCTGTACCAGATTCGTGGGATAGTCTAGTTATTGAAATAGGTAGCAATGCAACTGCCTTGCGTTTTGATGAAATAGTCTCATCCTTGCTGACGGAGGAGATGAGATGGAAAAATATGGAGAGCCAAAATGGTGATGCCTTGTCTGTACGAGGGCGGACCCAGAACAGAAACAAAAATAAGTCATTGAGTGGGAGATCTAAATCTAAAGGGAGATCTAAATCTCCAGGAAAACCTGTAAAGGTGGTATGCTAGAAATGTGGAAAGGAAGGGCACTACAAAAGGGACTGTAAATCTAAAGCTCCTGACAAAGGAAAGGGATCTGATGAGGCTCCCTCTACAAAGGCGAAAACCACCTTAGATGAAGGTGAGGATGTGTACTTGGCTTCTTCAAGTACACATGTAGATCATGAGGCATGGTTGATTGACTCAGGTGCATCCTTTCACTTCACTCCCCATAGAGAGTGGTTCTGCGAGTATGAGAAATATGATGGTGGTGATCTCTTCTTGGAGGATGACAGGAAGGCTAGAATCATTGGTTGCGGAAAAGTAAAGTTGAAGTTGCAAGGTGGAAGCGTTAGAACACTTCCAGGTGTTCCACATATTCCTGCATTAGCCAGAAATATGATTTCTGTTAGCAAGCTGGATGATGCAGGTGTAAAAACAGTGTTCAAGAAGGATACCTACAAGATGGTTCAGGGAACACTGGTATTGATGCAGGGAGTTCAGATTGGAACTCTGTACAAGCTGCAAGGTAGCACTGTTATTGATGGGTGCAATAGTTCTGTGGTTCCTGAAAGTGGAGCAGAAAATCTAGTGGTATCTGGAGAGAAGACCATGCTGTGGCATGAAAGGTTTGGACATATTGGAGAAAAGGGCCTTCAGATACTTCATGGTAAAGGTATTGTAGAAGGTATGAATAATAGCTCTCTGGATTTTGACTTCTGTGAAAATTGTGTATATGGGAAGTAGAATCCGCTCAGTTTCCCCTCTGGTAGTAAGAGGGCGAAACATATATTATAACTTGTGCATAGTGATGTGTTTGGACCTGTGAAGGTTCCATCACTGGGTAAGTCTATGTACTATGCATCATTTATAGATGACTTCTCAAGGAATACATGGATATATTTCCTTAAGAAGAAATCTGAAGTCTTTGATAGGTTTAAAGAATTTAAAGCTCTAGTGGAAAACCAGATAGAGAAGAAGATAAAGGTGTTGAGGACATATAACGGTGGAGAGTTTTGCAGTAAGGAATTTGAAGAATTCTGTAAGAAGTGTGGTATAGCATGGCAGAAGACTACTCCATATACACCTCAGCAAAATGGAGTTGCATAAAGAATGAATAAGACGTTGATGGAAAGGGAAAGAAGCATGCTTAGTGGTGTCGAGTTAGGATAGGAATTCTGGGCAGAGGCGGTGGATACTGCATGTTACCTGGTCAACATGTCACCTTCATAAGCGTTGGAAGATAAGACTCCACAAGCGGTATGGACTGGTAAGAAACCCTCTCTTTCACATCTGAGGGTATTTGGATGTGATGAATATGTACATGTTCCAAAGGAGAAATAAACCAAGTTGGATAGTAAATCTGAAAAGTGCATCTTTATTGGGTATAAGGATGGTTTAAAGGGTTATAAGCTTTGGAACCCAGTCACACGGAAGGTTGTGTACAACCGAGATGTGGTGTTCATAGATGTGAAACATGTTATTAAACATGAAGTCCAATGAAAGGAACCTGAGAAGATAGATTTTGAGCTAAAGGAGGAAGAATCAAACTCTACAACAGAGGAGGAATCAGAAGATGAAGAGCCACAAACTCCAGTTGTGAGAAGATCGGTTCGAGAAATAAGGCAGCCTAAAAGTTATAGTCCATCTACTTTCTATTCAAATTTTGCTTTATCTATTACTAACGATGATCCCAAAACTGTGAAGGAGGCAGTAGATTCAGAGGATGGAAAACTCTGGAAAGAGGCCATGGTTGATGAAATGGCATCTATGCACAAAAATGAGGCTTGGGATCTAGTGGAATTGCCAGTTGGAAGGAAACCCATTGGCAGCAAATGGGTGTTCAAAAAGAAGACAAACGCAGAAGGAAAAGTGGATAAATACAAAGCTTGGTTGGTAACAAAAGGTTATTCCCAGGTGTCGGGAATTGATTTTGGTGATATTTTTTCTCGTTTTTCCAAGGTAACTTCTATTAGATTACTTTTATCTGTTGCTGCTGCTTTTGATTTTGAGGTAGAACAGATGGATGTGAAGACAACATTTCTTCATGGGGATCTAGAAGAGGAAATATACATGAAGCAACCTGAAGGCTTTACGGTGAAGGGTAAGAAAGAACTTGTATGCAAGTTAAAGAAGTCTCTGTATGGATTAAAACAGTCACCAAGGATGTGGTATCAGAAATTTGATACATTTATACGGGGACTTGGCTTCACTAGAAGCAAAGTAGATCACTGTGTATATTTTAAATTAATTGGTGACCATGTTATTTATCTAGTCTTGTATGTGGATGATATGTTGCTGGTTAGAAATGACAAAGAAATTATCCAGGATTTGAAGACCCAATTGTCCTCCAAATTCGACATGAAAGATCTTGGTGCTGCAAACTATATTTTGGGCATGGAAATTAAAAGAGATTGGACAAAGAGGAAGCTCTGGTTAAACTAGAGGAAGTATGTCGAGACAATATTGTAGAGGTTTAACATGCAGGATAGTAAACCGGTAAAGGTTCCTATTCCTATAGGTGTGAGGTTATCTGCTGAACAATGTCCCAAGACACAAGAAGAGGAAGAGGACATGTCCCATGTTCCATATGCAAGTGCATTCGACAGTCTGATGTATGCAATGGTCTGTACTAGACCAGACATTGCACATGCAGTGGGAGTATTGAGCAGGTTTATGTCAAAACCGGGGAAGGAGCATTGGACAGTAGTGAAGCAGGTTTTTAGGTATTTGCGTGGCACCAGTGATTATGGTTTGTGCTACCAAGGAATATCAGGATTGGATAGAATGTTGGATATTCATGGCTTTGTTGATGCAGACTGGGCTAGAGATCTAGATTAGAGAAGATCTAAAAGTGGGTATGTGTTTAACATATTTGGAGGTGCAGTCAGTTGGATGAGTAAGAAACAATTTGTAGTGGCACTATCAACTACAGAGGCAGAATACATGGCAGTCACTCATGCAAGCAAGGAAGAAATTTGGTTGCAGAGATTGTGTTCAAGTATGGGGTTATTACAGGGAGCTATAAGGATAGACTGTGATAGGTAAAGTGCAATTTTCTTGGCAAAGAACCCCGCATATCATTCAAAGACAAAGCACATTGGTGTTTAGTAGCACTTCGTGAGGGATATGATAGAAGACAAAAAGGTGTTGCTAGTAAAGGTGGACACTTTGAAGAATATTGCATATGCATTGACAAAATCTGTGAGCTCTGAGAAGTTCTCTTGGTGTAGAGAGACAATGGGCATTTCAAGGCTGGAAAAATGACTAAGCTCTCTTGTGGCCCCTTGTGGAAAGAAAACAACAAGTGGGAGACTATGCCTCTCTGTAGCTGACTGAGGTGTTGACCACAAACTCAGTGACAAATCCTCCTATAATATGATCGAGCCAATGATCGACGGTACGTGCGATCTTATCCTCCGATGCTGCCAAACTTCGCGCTAGCTCTGGGGTCCACACAATAGGACTGTCAAGTTTCCACCTTCCTTGGCTATATGCTAGCTTCATGATCCACTCGTATAGCTTAGTAGGGAAGTACGTGAAAAATATTTCGTAGATCTCCGTATACAGGTAGCTATCTGGCCACTCTTCTTTTTACAGTCGCAGGTTTCTGTTCTCCTGTGTCACGAACTCATGAATTCTTCTGTCCAACCAGCCTTCAATTTTCTTCTTAGTTGGATTCCAATGGTATGACATTAGACATCTCTATGCAAATTCTTGTCCCGACAATGGAACCATTTGTTGGCTTATGG
Source organism: Pinus tabuliformis (assembly GCA_031772625.1). Taxonomy (NCBI): domain Eukaryota; kingdom Viridiplantae; phylum Streptophyta; class Pinopsida; order Pinales; family Pinaceae; genus Pinus; species Pinus tabuliformis. The sequence continues at coordinate 1,063,288,522 of CM062805.1, read as the reverse complement.
TGGTCTGATCCAGGTTCAGAGTTAATTTGCCAAACAAATCCCTACACTACTGGCCCTTTCAGCATCAACCTATGAAGTGCGGACTGAAGTCTCACCCGAAGCGGTATGGGGGGATGCTGGAACCAAGTTTTTGCACCCTTGAGATGTCTGTGATGTTAGTTTAGTCCATATAGACCTGCCTTCGCATAGGTTTCTTCACACACTGTTCCAAACTTCAGTACCCTCGAAAGGTGTCATAGTCGTCTTTCACGCAGCCCTAACTAGGGGCTGAGATGCTTTCGCAATGCTATGGCAGTGAACTGCACTATTTCCTAAACTATGCCAAGTATATTACTTATCTTATTAGCAGGTCTTGATTATCTTCACATAACAGATATTCAAATTTCCATTCACTTAACAATTACAATTATATATATTCGCGCATCATATGAACAATAGAAGTGCAATTCATAACCAATATATCTGATGCATAAAATAGGAAATACATACATAGAAATGATAGAAATTTCTCTTTATTATTGCTTCCAATTGATTACAGACTTTGACTCACCTTGCGCACTCAGCTACAGGGGTCCATGCACTCAGCTAGAGACTACTAGGCCTTTGCGCACTTAGCTACAGAGTCTCTTCCTACTATACGACCCAAAACCAGACCTTACACTTCAAATCTATCTCGCATACATCATTGATTCTTACATTATCCTTTGATGCCTTAACTACTTAGAGCCTTGCTCTATTTATACAATCCCATGGTCCGCAGACCATGGGTTGATCTCTACAGCCGACATTACATTAACAAAATTAAGGGTGGATAACCCTATGACTCTTTAAAAAAGTACGTGCTCCATGCCCACAAAATGCAGTCTTTACATCAGAATTACAAAATTGACCAAAATCTGGGCTCTAAGCCCCAAAACTTCCCATGTGGGATCCCGCGCCCAACAGGAGTGACGTGGAGCCACAATGTAGACATAGTGGCATGATGACATTATCATGATGTGGTGCCAATGAGCATGTGACATGTGCCACCACTTAGCGAGTGACATGTGGCACCCTTGTAGAGGTGGCATATAGGTTGTTAGTGACACATAACCCTAGAAGGGTAACCCCAAAAGATTTGAAAGGTACGCAAGCTAAAATACCTGGGGAAATAGCTTTGGGACATGGAGGATTGCGCGTGGAAAGAAAACTCACCTCGATTGTTATGTGTTTAGTGTAGGTGTGCAGCATACGTCCCACAAGGACACATAATCTTGGACCTTGGAAGTTTCATAGATAGCGACATAGAGTTTCTCTAAGCTGACAAGGCAATGGGACATGATGGATCATAAGTGGCATACATGGTATAAATGGAATACAAGTGATAAGGGCACAATTGGTATGGTGGTAGTCCCATTGAGACACATACACCTGAAGGATAGACCCTAGAATATTTGATAGACACACAATTAATGAAGATTTAGGGGCAAAAGGCTTGGCGCCAAGGCTTGGGCGCATGGGTGTATAGACCAATGGCATGGAAGGTTTGTTGTGTTGGTTAAGCCCTCAGGGCTTTAGAATGGAGGCACATCCAATAAAGGTAATTTGTAGAGGTTTTTTTGTAATATATTCATCGTTACATAGTCATTATTAAATTTTTGTTGGCCTATATTGAGGGTTTATCGCATGAAATGGTTGATAGCTTGGAGAATTATCTTTATGTGCCATATTTTGTGGATTTAACCATAACCAGCAAAGCACTAAAGTTGGTAAAATAGGCATGAATGATTTGGCAACAAAATTGGTGGAATGGACAGAGTTAGAGGAAAACATAGTAGTTTTGGTTCAATTTGGACTATTCCAAATTTGGAAAGTCATAGATAAACCATGATATTTTTCTAGAGTTGCAAATTTGGATAGTTAAGCTCATTTTTTCTCACAAGGACAAAATATTAGAGATTGAATACTTCAAGAACACATTAAGAACATTGAACAAAAGTGGTATATGAGTTGAACAAAAGGATTTATGCATGATATACATCTAAACTTACCTAAAAATTTTGAAACTAAACATAACATCTCAATTTCTATATCAGCAAATTCGAATTTTCAAGTTGTTTGGTCAAAGGTTAATATTGTTGTTGTTGGTGGTGTGGATTGTGGATTGATTCAGTAATCAGAGTTTTTTTAAGGTGATTTTATGTTGTTTTGGGTGATAAATTGAGGTGAGAAATTTAATTTTTTAATGAAAGGAAGTGCCCTTTATGATTTGAGTTTGAAAATGGTATGAAAGATGAATTAAGGAGGTCAAGCAAGTGGCATATGTTGGAAATACTGAGTGGGGTCTGAATCAATATTCCTTAGCAATTAACACTTTTAAATCTTTTCATAGGATTAGTTAATATTCAATTATTATTAATGTTTATGCAATAATAAAAATAAATAAAAGACCACAGTAGACACAAGAATTTTAGGTGGAAAACCCCCTCTAGGTCAAAAACCATCGAACGATTTTCTAATAAATTATTTAATCTTCAGCCCCAACTGAAATGAAAGAAAAAACTTCCTAGAATTCTAGAAAAGCATTATTCTACAGCTCCCACTGGAAGGATGTGCCAACGCTCTGGTTTCTTCAGTAGTTAATTGAATGGATGCCCCAACATCCTAGACCAACCTACCATGATGAAGTGTTCATGGGCTCTAACCTGTAGGCGACTTCATGCATCGGCCTAGCACCTCCCTTCCACCCTATAATGAGTGAAATGAGACAAGAATGTGGATTACCATACAAAAGACAAAGATCCATGGTACAATATGATTTACAATGATTTTGACTGAACAACCAATCACAGTATGACCAGAAACCCAACCATGACATCATCCCAATAGAGACTCATATACCTCCCAATAATGTCTTTTCGACTCTAGGAAGATTGACTCTTTTACAACAATGACTCTTCTAATAATTACACTTTTACAACCTTACACTGATGACTCTTGGCCTTGACACTTTTTCACAATATATGGATGGTTGTCATGTCTTAAAAGGATGTCTCACTGCAATGCTTCCTTTGATTTGATACTTATGCTCTTGAATTCTTGCTTGAAGTTATACTTGAATCTTCTTATACCTGCATGCAAAATTTTCGAAGAAAAACGAATCCCAAAACAAAAAGTATACCCTTCAACTTACCTCTTTGTGCAAAACACATGTAAGTTCATAATAATGAATAAATACAAATTAAAATTACAATGCGTACCTGAAGTGTGCTTGTCACTTTAGTTGTTGACTTGTTGCAGTAGTAGAGATAGACTCCCACTCTTGATATAGGCCTAGACTCTATGCAAGACTATATCCAAAACTAACCTAAATATATATACAATAAAAACTAATGACAGACCCTAGACTTGTGATGGACCAAGGTCTAATTACAACAAAAAAGACCATTCTATCAACTATGACAAGACAAGTAACATGAACTTACAACATCATATAGATTTCGCAGACTTGGTGTAGCATTAAGAATATGTAGCATCAAATGTGTAGTATCAAGAATAGGACATCCGAAATGTGGTATCAAAAATAACTATGACATTTAAAGACATAAAGATATAACCGAGACCCTATATGTACTTACGTTGTCCTGAAAAGACATATGTCACAGATGATACTCATATTTCAAATGTAAACACTAATCATACATACCTTTCTGTAGGAGACATACCCATGACTGTGATGTGTGGTACTTAATGCAGTGATCCTTGAATGCATGTTATTTCTTGCATTCTAGGAGCTCGATATTGAATCTATTGCATCTATGTAATTTTGGATCTCTATAATCTGAAATTTTGTCTTGTGGTAGCCCTTTAAGTCCTCTTTCCAACCCCACAAGTCTGATCAAGATTAGATTCTTCAAGAAAGCGTTATGCCCAATCTCCCATGATGGCATGATTATAGACTGGTTTAGTAGAGAAAACTTGTACAAAGTGCCACATGTCATTGTTGGTGTCTTCAGCCCTGAAATGCTACGCAACAAACTACAGTCTGTACTCTTTCTGTCACTATTTACGAAATTTGATTCCAATGCTGAGAGAGAAAGTTATGACGATTTTTCCAACGTCACCTGTTTGACATGGAATTCGAGAGCCTACAAAAACCCTAACTTCCTCAGATCATCCAAAAATATAGCGAACAAAGATTTGAAATTTGGTCACGAGGTGCATCAAGATTTTCGCTCAAAACAGTTTTAATTTCAGCTTCTGAAGCTTCACAGAAAAAAGGTTATAGAGAAAATTCAACGATGACCTGTTTGAAGCCACAAAAACCCTACTAGAGGAGGATATGAGGGTCATTATTTATATGAATGTCCTGAGTTGAGAGGGTCCTCAACAAGTGAACATTGGAGGGATTTTAGAATATTATTATTATTAATTATTGACTATTTAATGACTACAACCAACTATGAGTTCCATGCCACAACCCCATAGGGTTTTAGCCCACTAACTGGGGTTACTAACTTCAAACATGAATATCTCTCAAACTGTGAAGAATTACTTAGCGTGTGATATATCAACGGAAACATATTGACGAGTAGAATACATATAGAAGATCCTTGACTCATAATAGAGTAATTTTTCAAGTCAAAATTCCCATGAAATATTGGGGTAGCCACTTGTGCTGCTTGGGTTGACATCAATGACAACCATTGATCAACAATCTCCCCCTTTGGAATTGATGGCAACACAAGTACTCCCCCTGTGATCATGACACCTCTTCCTACTTCCTTCTCTACCCCTTTTTCGTCAATGGAAAAGGGTAACTCCCCCTCACAAATAACCATCCTGCGGACCTGTACACCCCTCCACTCCCCTTATCTACTCGAGTAGATAAGAGAAAGAGTGTAATGAAAACTTGGGAGAATCCCACGTTTTTAGCAAAGATACTCAAATGCTTCATGAGGTAATGGTTTCGTAAAGATGTCCGTAATTTGTTCCTTTGTGCCAACATATTCAAGCTTGATATTATTTTCAGCGACCTTCTCTCTAACAAAATGATATTTAATAGGAATGAGCTTCGTTTTAGAAGGCATCACAAGATTCTTGGAGATACTAGAGACCATATTTTGATGTGCCCTTAAGATATAGAATAATTATTTTGACATCAATGATATGAGATTCTTTTGGTGCTTCTTGGAATTGTGCTACTTGTCCAACTTCTTGCATCACATCTGGCCAGGAGGCTATCACATATAGGAGACTACCAATCATGGATCTATACAACATTTGGTCCACATCCTTTGATGAGTCTTCTAAGCTTAACTTGCAACCTATTACCATGGGGGTAAGGATTGGCTTGAAATCTTCCATCTATAATTTCTTGAGCATTTCTTTGATATACTTGGTTTGATATATGAATATTCCTTTATCCTACTAAGAAATCTAAAGCCCTAAAAAGCATGTCAGTTCACCAAGCATAAAAATTTCAAACTCAATTTGCATTTTTGTGAAAAAGTCTTTACCTAATTTGTCATCACTGCTTCCAAATATTATATCATCGACATATACTTCGATAATTGTTAGGTTATCTCGATCCACTTCGACATAAAGATTATTGTCAACACTTCCTTTCTTGAATCCTTGTTGATGTAGATATCCGTCAAGATGAGCATACCAATCCCTAGGAGATTGCTTGAGACCATATAGAGCCTTCTCTAATCTACAGATGTAGTCTTCTTTGTCAGAGAGCATAAAACCTTTGGGTTTTTCAATGTAAACTTCTTCCTCCAATTCACCATTTAGAAAAGCTGACTTAATATCCATTTGGTATACCTTCATTTTTCTCGAGCAAGCATAAGTGAGAAACATCCTGATAGCTTCCATTCTAGCAACGGGAGCAAATGTTTCTTCAAAATTGATTCCTTCAACCTGTGCATACCATCTATAGACTAATGTTGCCTTATTCCTGTAACCTATAATCCTTCAATTTCTTTTCTCCCCCTAAACCTGTAATGAAACTGTTATCTTGTTCAAACTACCTTCTTGTCAATTTTAGACTTGTGCCATATATTGCTGCATAGACTCCTCCTCTACAAACGTTAAGGAGTCAACAAGCTAGATTGTTCAAAATAGTGAGTCACCTAATGGGCCATCTTGACTTGAGTCATTATCTACAGCAACTGCTAATTTCTCATGACCTTTTTCTTTTACAAATCCTGAAAGCATAACTTCTGAAACCTTGTTATCTGCTTTGTCTTCGTGTACATGTTTCCTTTTCCAGAGCTTCTTATTCATGTAATCTCGAGACATGTGCCAATAGTTATGACACTTGAAGCATTCAATGTTGTCCATAGGTGATTCCATCTGATATCTACAACCGTGAGCGCTATGGACATCATGGAAAATTTTAGGGGCTAATATTTGCAAGTGACCTAATTTTCCATGATTTTTCCAAAAAAACGATTCACCAATTTCCATTTTTTCTATAACTTATTCGCCCAAATTTTACAACATAAATTTATTTTACCTTAAAAATCACCAACATTATATAGATAATATATATAAAATCATTATAAATTTGAATAATTTTATAAATATATCAATAAACATTTACAGTTTTCATATTAGGGACTAGCAAGATTCGCCAATGTTTTTAAGCTTCAAGATAATTTTTCATCCTTAAAATTTTCCCTGATGAACATAGTTATGGCATTTGAAACATTCAATTTTTGGCCCATCTAGCATGTATTCTCCACTGAAAAAATCATTGTGGAACCTGTCTCATGATCCTGCAAACTTGCTTCTAGGGTTTTGCAGATAATGATTGTACCTGTAAAAAACTTCACAATCCCTAGCCATATGTCCATAGTTAGCACATAAAAAGCAATAACCATTAAATAAATGTGCATCCATGAATGGTTCATTCAGATGTGATGGTCCTTGATAGTTGAACCTATCAATAACTTTAAAATGCTTGACCATATGTCCATAGTTAGCGCATGAAAAAAAATAACATTAAATAAATGAACATACCTAGAATATTTTTCGTTCTTCTTTGGAGGTAACAATGTAGTGTTGTGGTCCTTTGTTCTTGATTGCTTTGGTATTGTTCTTTGGAGTTGCAATATTCTTCTTTGGCTTTTCACTTTGATCAACTTCCTTCTTAGAATCATACTGCAAAGATGTGGAGCTTGTACGTTCATCAACTGGAGCTTTACCATCTTTAATTTCCTTCATTTTTTCTTCTTCATCGGTCTTATCTTGTATGTCTTCTTTTTGTGATCCCTTGATTTTGTTGATCTCATCACAGGTTGCATCAACTTCTTCTTACTTTTGAGCAAGGTATTATTGAAACCATATTTTCAAGACCTTCCTTCTTTTTTCTGCCTCCTCAACCTATAGCTTGAGAATATTGGTCTTCTCTACTTCTTTGTTGAGAACCTGTATCTGTTCCTTTTGCTTCTCATTTTCGATCCTAAGCCTTTTTATTTATATTGAAGACGTTTCTAATTCCTTTTTCTTTTGGTCAACAACATATATGTATCTTTGATCAGATTCCTTCCTTTGAATTTCTGCTTCCTGCATCTGTTGTGTGATCTTGCTAATCTCTGCAAATGTTGTGTCAAGTTCTTGTTGATTCTGTTGGACTTCTCTCTTGAGGTCTCGTTTCATTATATTATTTATTTATTCCAATTGAGTTCTAAGACTACTAATCATTTTCTTAGACACTTCATTGTATTTGATGAGTTCTTTTGTTGTCTTCAATTCTTCTTCCAAAAGTCTTGTATTTTCCTTTCAACTTTTGAGTTCCTTTATCACCTTGATCACTTGATTTTGAAACTTGTTTTACTCATATCTCCCATTTCTTCATCATAATTAGAAGGATCCAAATTTTCAATAACATCTTGACCTGATTGCTTTGTTGAATAGAGATTATGAAGCTTTTCCCAAAGAGATTTAGTTGTTGAACATTGACCAACTTTTGTTTTCACAGAATTTGGCAAAGCATTCAAAATTACATTCATGGCCTTTGAAATGTACCTTCTAGCTTTGTTAGTAGATGTGTCTCCAGAAACAATTGATTTCCATACTCCATGTGCCACCAAATGTACTTGCATCCTATATTCCCATGTCCAGTAACTATCTGCATCAAAATCAAGGGTTCGTACACAATACTCACTTTCTTCAGATATTGTTGTACCTGTACCTTCCTTTGAAATCTGTGTAACCCTCTTCTTTGACTTTCCCATCTCTATGCTGGGAAACTGATTTCCAGCGGTTAAGCTATTACTGAAAGAACCAAGCTCCGATACCAATTGTTGGAAATACTAAGAGGGGGGTGAATCAATATTCCTTAGAAATGAGCACTTTTAAATATTTTCATAGCGTTAGTTAATCTTCAATTATTATTAATGTTTATGCAGTAATAACAGTAAATACAAGAACATAGTAGACACAAGAATTTTAGGTGGAAAACCCCCTTCAGGTCAAAAACCACTGAACGATTTTCTAATAAATTTTTTAATATTCAGCCCCAACTGAAATGAAAGAAAAAAATTCCTATAATTCTACAAAATAATTCTTCTCCAACTCCCACTAGAAGGATGCCCCAATTCCCTAGTTTCTTTAGTAGTCAACTGAATGGATGGCCCAACATCCTAGACCAACCTACCACCCTGAAGTGTTCACATGATCCAACCTGTAGGTGACTTCATGCACCAACCTAGCACCTCCCTACCACCCTATAATGACTGAAATGAGACAAGAGTGTGGATTCCCATACCAGGGACAATGATTCACAATACAATATGATTTACAATGATTTTGACTAAACAACCAATCACACTATGATTTGCAACCCAATCATGACATCATCCCAACAGAGATGCCTATACCTCCCACTAATGCCTTTTCGACTCTAGGAAAATTGACTCTTTTACAATAATGACTCTTCCAATGATGACACTTTTACAAATGACTATTTTACAACTTTACAGTGATGACTCTTGGCATTGACACTTCTTCAAAATATACAGATGGTCGTCATGTCTTTAAAGGATGTCCTGCTATAATGCTTCTTTTTATTTGATACTTCTACTCTTGAATTATTTCTTGAAGATGTACTTGAATATTCTTCTACCTGCATGCAAAATTTTCCCGATGAAACCAATCCCAAAACAAAACAAAATACCCTTCAACTTACCTTTGCCTGCAAAACACATGTAAGTGCATAATAATGAATAAATACAAATTAAAATTACAATGCGTACCTGAAGTGTGCTTGTCACTTTAGTTGTTGACTTGTTGCAGTACTAGACAAAGACTCCCACTCTTGATATAGCTATGGACTCTATGCAAGACTATATCCAAAACTGACCTAAAGATATATACAATAAAAACTAATGGCAGACCCTAGACTTGTGATGGACCAAGGTCTAAGTACAAAAACAGAGACCATTCTATCAACTATGACAAGGCAAGTAACATGAACTTACAACATCATATATATTTAGAAGAATTGGTGTGGCATCAAGAATATGTAGCATCAAATGTGTATCAAGAATAGGACATCCGAAATGTGGTATAAAAACTAACTGTGACATATAGAGACATAGAGATATAATCGAGACCCTGTATGTACTTACGTTTTCCTACAAACACATATGTCAGAGATGATAATCATATTTCAAATGTAAACACTAACCATACATAACTTTCTGTAGGAGACTTACCCTTGAATTTTGATGTGTGGTCCTTACTGCAGTGATCCTTGAATGCACGTTTTTTCTTGCCTTCTAGGAGCTCGATATTGAATCTGTTGTATCTATGTAATTTCAAATCTCCATGGACTGAAATTTTGTCCTATGGTAGCCCTTTGAGTCCTCTTTCCAACCCCACATGTCTGATCAATATTATATTCTTCAAGAAAGCATTATGCCAAATCTCCCACAATGACCTGATTATATATTGGTTCAGTAGAGCGAATTTGTACGAAGTGCCACATGCCACTGTTGCGACCTTCAGTCCTGAAAATGCTACTCCAAAACTACATTCATTCCTCTTTCTATCACTATTTATGAAATTGGAATCCAATGCTAAGAGAGAAAGTTATGATGATTTTCCCAATGTCAACTATTCGACATGGAATTTGGGAGCTTACAAAAACCCTAACTTCCTTAGATCATATCTCCAAAAGTATAGCTAACCAAGATCTGAAATTTGGTCACAAGGTTCATCAAGATTTTGGCTCAAATGAATTGTAATTTCAGCTTCTAAAGTTTCACAGAAAAAAGTTATAGAGAAAATCCCACGATGACCTGTTTGAAGCCATAAAATCCCTAATAGAGGAGGATAAAAGGGTCATTATTTATATGAATGTCTTGAGTTGAGAGGGTACTCAACAAGTGAGGGATATAGGAGATTTTTTTTATTATTAATTATTGACTATTCAATGACCACAACCAATTATGAGTTCCATGCCACAACCCCATAGGGTTTTAGCCCACTAACTGGGGTTACTAACTTCAAACATGAATATCTCTCAAACCGTGAAGAATTACTTGGTATACCTTATATCAACAGAAACATCTCGATGAGTAAAATCCATCTAGAAGATCCTTGACTTAGAATAGAGTAATTTGTAAAGTCAAAATTCCCATGAAAGATTGGGGTAGACCCTAGTGCTGCTTGGTTTGACATCAATGACAACCACTAATCAAAAATCTCCCCCTTTGGCATTTATGGAAACACAAGTACTCCCCCTGCAATCATGATACCTCTTCCTACTTCCTTCTCTCCCCCTTTTTCATCAATGGCAAAGGGTAACTCCCCTTAACAAACAACCATCCTACAGGCCTGTACACACCTCTACTCCCCCTTTCTACTCGAGTACATAAGAGAAAGAGTCTAATGAAAAGTTGGGAGAATCCCAAGCTTTTGGTGAAGATACTCAAATGCTTCATGAGGTAATGGTTTGGTAAATATGTCAACAATTTGTTCCTTTGTGCCAACATATTCAAGCTTGATATTCTTTTCAGCGACCTGCTCTCTAACGAAATGATATTTAATCAGAATGTGCTTTGTTTTGGAATGCATGATAGGATTCTTGGAGACACCAGAGACATATTTTGTTGAGCCCTTAAGAAATCGAAGAATTCTTTTGATGGCAATGATATAAGATTCTTTTGGTGCTTCTTGGAATTATGCTACTTGTACAACTAATTGCATCACATTTGTCTGGGAGGTTGTCACATATATGAGACTACCAATCATGGATCTATACAACTTTTGTTCCAAATCCTTTGATGAGTCTTCTAAGATTAACTTGCAACCTATTATTGATCTGGAAATGAGATCTTAAATCAAAATTAAGGTATTACAGACTCAGGTGCAGGAATTCCTATATTACTTAGTGCAATGGATCGAAAAGATTGTGAATAATATAGACAATGAGCAGCTAGAAAACATAACAGTCGCACAAATCAACACAAAAAATAATCAAGGAGTTCACCAGAATTCCTGGCTACGTCTCCTGGTCCAGCTTTCAATGTCGACCTCTATATTATGTCTTCAAGAGTATATTATTACAAGTGTGAGCTCAAACCGAGTCTCAACATAAGAGTGACAAAAACAATAGGGATTTACTTGAAATCCTCAAGTCTACAAGAGTACATAGACTCTCCCTCTCGCTCCCTGTATTCTGCTTTCTCTCTGTCTCAGCAATTGCTTCCCTCTGTCTCTGCCATTGAATGGCTTTTAAGCCTATCGGCCTTTGTTTGTTCGCATTCCTTTCTCTGGCTTTCTGGCTCCCAACCCCTATCCATTCATCTCCCTTTTGAGTGTTAAACAATCATTGTAAAACACTGAAGGTATGGTGGCCACTTGTTTGTAATGGAAAGGACCACTGGCACGAGTGAAATCCCAAAAAGTTGTTTCTCTGTTTCTATAGATAAATACATAGAAAACATAGAAAAATCCGTCAAAACACTTTCTATCGAACTTCAAATAATATCCAATCACGTCCATAATCCCTATCGGATCCATTTTATATCGATGTTGCAAGCCCACTGTTTATCTGTGACCTTCTAATCCAACGGCTGACAACCATTTTAGGTAGCTTATGTGCACAGAGATTACCCACCCGAAAAGGCAGTTTTCTCTCTCCTACAAGGTGCTACGTGTCAACTAGTGTATGGAATTGGGTAGAGCCCATCCAATACCACTTACTGCCTGAGGCCCATCTAAAATCACGCTTACCACAGAATTCAAATAACATAAAGCTGCATCTATAAATCTTTTGGGTCTAGCTTTATCACTTAAGGTCATTTCCTTTCGTATTTTATTTTTATACGGAAATGCTCTAATACACAGAAAAATCTTGACAAATCCTTTTATATCAGAACTCAAATTATATCAAGCCTCGTCTATAATTCCTTTCGGGTCTGACTTTATCACATGTCAATGGCCCTGTGTATTACCCGATCATCAATCGCTCTGATCGGCCTTATCGGCTATCGGCGCATCGCATGACCCATGGTCCATTGGCATCACCCCTTGTGTTGTTGCGATGCGATATTGTGATGCGATAAATTGTAATCACATATCGCTTAAGCCTCAAGCCCTCGGTAAGTCATTCTTTTTGTTATAGCGATGCAATATTGTGAGTTGATCTAGACCATTGATCTGTGCGCTCGATCAACGGTCATTAAATTGCACTATTCGCTATCGCAATTTCCATAAGGCTGCCTCCGATGTATTCCGCTAGCCTCTCTCGATTGTGATATCCTGATTTGATCTGGACCATTGATTGGTCCGATCTGACGGCTCCTGTGCATCCTAGTTGCGCTTCTATTTTCCTTTGGATTTTTGGGTTTTTCTGCCATTACTTCACTATTTTCCCTTGCGATAGTGTTTCTAATAATTAATATACATGAAGACTTAGAGGTTTTAGGATCCATTTTGGATCACATCTTCCCACTAAAAAAGATTTTGGACCACCAAAAGTTGGTGTTTAGGCATCGATCAAGTGAGTATACAGCTCCCTCACTTGTTTAACTTCTATCCATCATGCTTTTCTTGGATTTGAACCTTTGAGCCCTATTCTCAAGTACTCAACATCCCCTCCACTTATAGTTCTCACCTTCCTATCCATAATTGTATCTTCCTATAACTCATTGAGATATTCAGGCAACAAATCCTCAATAGAAGGCAACTGACTTTGCCCTTTAGGATCTTCAATCAATGAAGGTTCATACAATCTCAAGTTTTCTACATTAACGACTGAGTATATCTACATATAAGCTGGCAAATCAAGGCAAAAAACATTTTCATCAATTTTATCAAGTATCTTGAAAGGTCCATACCTTATTGGTTTTAGCTTCTTACCTTCACCTTGCATTCTGTCTTTATTGATGTACAACCAGACTTGATCACCAACTTGGAAACTATGCTCAACCGATGCTTGTCATGTCTTGCGTTGTACTTGGCTTGACTTCTTTCCAGTTGTTCCTATACTGCCTGGTGAATTTCCTGGACTTGTTCAATGAACTCGGTTTCTTTTGTCCACATCACTATGTCCATCAACTGCTATGTCTTTACCAAAGACAAAATCCAAGGGAGACTTTGGTATAAAACCAAAGCAAGTCTCAAAAGGAGATCTTTGAGTAGAAGAGTGCTTGGGATGGTTGTAAGCATGCTGCATATAACAAAAATTCTCATCCCAAATCTTGGGATGCTTGCTACAATAGCCTTGAGCAATTAGATCATTGTCTTGTTGACCACTTCTCTCTGACCATCTATTTTTGGATGAAATTTTGTGCTCTTCTTCAAACCGGTGTCCATCAACTCCCATAAACTTGACCAAAGCTTCCGAACAAATCGAGAATCTTGATCAGATACAATAGAAGTGGGTAACTGTCATGCGGAAAGAGTTGACAATGCGAACAAAATCAACCTCCCTAGGAATCTAAGACTCTCTAGTGACAAACAAACCAAATAAACACTACTTTTCTCTAAACATGCATTGCAAATACAAGTAATCAGGGGATCTTTAACATACCTTTGGTCCAACGCTTCGTAGTAGTCTAGTCTCGCCGATCCGGATGAGCTCTCTTCCTTATCTTCGAAACCTGCATTCACAACCAAGCCAAAAGATTAAATAGCACCTGATAAACTAATAAAACAATACACATCCATCATATTGACCAAGGAATACATGAAACAAACCATGAATAATAATCTGTTGAGAAAAATAAGTTTATTTGCATTAAAAAGGTAACAAAATGAACAATTACAACCTGAGCCTTGGTGTTGCGCAAGTTCCTCCCAGGGTCCTTCAAGATTTTCCTCTACTTTGACAAAGCTCACCCCACTTCCAAGTAGAACAAGCAAAGTTGACAATATTTCCTCACAAGCTTCTAAATGGGAGTCCCTATTTCGACAGCATTTACCCTTAGAAATGTATAGCTTTCAACCTCCCCTCCTTCTGGCCCAAGGCCTGTATTTATAGTGATCAAGAGGAAGTTATTCAGGTCCACCATCAATGGGATAAGTCCCTCTTTGGATGGGATAGTTCCCCTCTTGATGGGATAAGTTCCTCCTTCATAGGGATACATGAACCATCTAGAGGCGCTCAATACACGTCGAACAACCTTCTAGAATGCTCTAGAAATGACCACAAGTAACTTTTTAAAGATGAAACTTGCGCATTTTGACTTTTACAGGGGGACGCACCTGTCCCTTTACATACAGAGCGTACAAGTACGCGACTTTTGTGAACATTGGGTGCGTCCTCGCAGGCAAAGCTGAGAGAACCTGCGTACCTAGAGATAAACATATTTACAAAGACTTTCTCTCTTTTTGGAGTTTGACATGGCAAGCAGAGGCAGAAGACTTGCCCAGGAGAATAGCATGACTGTTGATAGAGCCATACTAACTGTACATGACCATGGTGACATTTTTTAGTGTAACAGATTGCCCCGTAAAGTGCGAAGCCTATCGTAGATTAGGGTTTTGTTTTATCTAGGAAGGGTGAAGTGCTTTATCGTTTCAAGGATCGTCTTGAGGAGAGCCTGGTCAGAACTTGCAGTTTTCAACACAAAATACATGTATAAGATTATATCATCGCTGAGGTAGGCATTCCCATACTCAGATCAAAAACTTTAACTAACAGACTAACTACTCTGATACAAGAATGATCTTGCAGTACATCGTAATCATAGACTTGCATAGACACAGTATGGACGCAGCCATCTGTTTATAATTGGTCTACTATACAATGAATACAAAACTCCTCGCAGCCTGGATGGTGGAAACTAGATCCAGGGTCTTCATCTCTACTTCCCGAATTGGTACGATTCTAGCCATGCGAATAAATGAGTTGAAGTAGAACATGGTAGAAACCACTTGATTACCAGTCAATGATGTAAACCGTTAACAACTGTGAGAGAGACCACCAGTAATGTCAATGGTTCTCAAAGTACCCAGTACAATCCATGAGATGTGAATGAATGAGTTGATGTCGAACATTTCGCGGAGTCCTTCGATCGAAAGTCAATGATGTAAACTGACATCAAAGGCGAGAAACCTGCCATTGATGCATGCAGACTTCAAGGTACTGACGATTTCTAAGTCATCTCTCTAGATAATGTGCTGATGTCTATAGAAAGCGACTCGTCGCAGGCAAGCCCACAACACGAAATCATAGTTCAAGTTGAAGAAATGTTGCTGTAAGGACTGACTCAGGGATGGTCAAAATGGACGACAAGGTATTTTGCAGATGAAAGTTTTGTTTGTAGACCTCTTGAACACATAACGACACAAAAGATGGTTTGGTGATAAATGACTCAAAGTTAATCCCCGAAACCCGGTTTTAAGACTTTCAAAGTGACTTGATTGACTGTGAGACAAAGGATTTCCCAACCCAGGTGAATGAAAAGTGTCGTGTTCAAGAGTGGTTATAAAGTTTCTTCTGTGACAAAGGATAACAAATAAGCTCATTTTTCTCTCTTTTCCCCCACCATTTCTGGCAAGTACCTCTTTATTTTTAACAAGCTTGAGGAGGATAACATGTTCTTGATTATAAGCTCATCCTTCGGATGAGTCCAACCTAGTTTTGATTCGAACCCTAAGAAGGAGCGGTTCGTTCCCGTTTGTAATTGAACAGGTCCTTTACTGTGAAATTTTAACGAGTCCAATATAGGAGAAACTTGGTGTTTTTCAATTTTAGAGAGTCTGAAAAACTTAAGAAGACTCCAAGTTGAACTTTTTCGTAGATTTGTGTCCCGCAAGCCCGAAAAAGTATAAAATAATACCTGGGGGAACCGCTTGATCTTGTGACCAAGGAGTACTTTCATAGTTAGTGCCACTGACCTGAAAAGTAAAAAGCGATCAAGGACACGTCGTTTTATTTCCAGTATCGAGTTTGAAACGACAAAAACCTGGCAATCTTTTCCTGGTTTTACGGTCAGAAAAGGGCTATAAGGGGACCGTCTTTTAGTTCCGTTTTAACGAGTGTAAAAGAAACACTCGGCAATCTTTTCATATTTTAGGAGTCAGAAAAGGGCTTAAAAGATGACTCTGATGTTTTGGTTCGTGAAAAATGACAATTTTCCCTCTAAATCCCTTTGTCCTGCACAAAAACGACACATTACTCATACCTGTTCAAGATAGGCAAAAATACATCGAAAAACATCCTTTTATGGTGAAAAATAAACAAACCTAGCGTTCATTCATCCAAAAAACCTATAAAAAAGACTTTTTACCATGTCATTTTTACCATTTTACTGTTGAGGTTGAAAAAAGGGCTTTTGACAAGAAACTTCCCGTGGTCATTGCGGAAAATCCGACCGTCGGAATCGAACGCCGTCTCTTCCAGGTATTCCACAACATCCTACTATTCAATTTCATCCGGTTAAAATTTTTTTTTAGGTCTTAGTTTTGATTTTTGGGGGGGTTTTAGGTTTTTAGAATGCGCCCTGCGGGGTACGCAGGTGGCCTGAGGGTGACCTACGTCCCGACGCCCTGTGTTGTAAACGCGGGGTGTGTACCCCGCAAAGGGCGGATTTTGAAAACCCCAACCTCAAAAATCAACCATTGAAAAATTCCCAAATCAATTCTAACTTCTATTTGCTGGTGTGTAGGGCACTCACCATGTTGGATTGGAGAGAAAGAGAGCACGAGGACGTTGATTTAGACGTGATTGGTCACCAACCTTCTGTTGACGCCCTAAAAGCATGCGGGCTGTATAAATACAGGGCCATAACTGGCATGAGGGCTCAAGTGAGATTCTTGGAGTGGCTGGTTGAGAGATGGAACATTCAGGAGCAATGCTTTTATATCGGAGGGCATCAGCTCGAGATCGAGCCCTCTGACATATACTTTCTCACTGGCTTGCCGAATAGGGGTGAGCAACTCAATTTGGCCGGGACTAGGCCGGGTGGCCAATCCCTTGCTAGTCTCCAAGAAGATTGGTGCGTACCCAATGTTCACCATGCGAAAGGCATAGAGATCAAATACATCTCTCGGCGTGAACTCATGGTCATAGCTTTCACTGTTACCAGAATTTGCGGCGTAGCCGCTCTACATATCGCCACCGGGTCCCAGATGCGGATGGCTATTGACTGTTTCCGAGGCACCATCTTCAACTGGTGCGATGCTGTGTCGGCCAATATGAAGGCCCAACTGACCAGGGTAAAGAACGGACAACTGAAGACCTTTGGATATGGGCCTCTAGTTGTGAGCTTTTCCTTGGAGAGAGTTCCGATGCTGATCCCTCAGCATCTCACTGTTGATATCTTGGGTCCTCGGGAGCCAAAGCTGGTACGATGGGTTACGGTGATGGCCCAGCATCCCGATGAGGGCGCGACGGTTGTTCGATTCCCTGCTAGTTATTTTCAGTGGTTAGAGAAGCAGGTTTTCTCGATCCAGGACTTTCCATACGCCGGAGTAGATTTTCGAGGTGATCCGGACATGGTTCTTCCACAGGGAGAACAATGGGATGACAGAGGTACTTTATTTTTCACAAGTTTTTTAATTTATCTATTTTTTTTGTTTTTATATATATCGTCTCAAAACTGACAGTAAAAATTTTCAAAATGCAGATGTTGGTCCACAGCGCCCAGCCAACCTCCGGCCTTTTGATAGGAGACATCCAGTTGCACCGGTACCAGCCCCACAGGACGCGGCTGCAGAGTCACTAGCTGAGTTGGAGCAGGATCTAGAGCATCTCATGGCGGATATACCCGAGACTACGATAGATGACATTCCTATCAGACTTCAGCGCTACGTAGTTGCAGTCCCTGGGCCATTTAGGAGATTTTTGTGTAAGGTAGCCCGTGCAGTGGTGTCATATAGGGAGCACCACCAGTGATTGGATGGTCACTTTGTAGACACATGTGATGTTTTTGACCTTTTTGTACTTATCATTTTTGCCGACCATAAGGTGTTTTTTAACCTATGGTCGAAGACGATGTATATTTTTTGACACACTCCTATTTATATATATATCACTATTACCGGCTTATCTTGTTAAACATGTATGATGAAATGTTTTTTAAATTTACTTGTATGATTATCGTAAATGTCTTTCCAACATTCGAGAAGCAATTGCATCTGCTAATGTATTTAGAGACCTTGGAATATGCTGATATTCAATGTAATCAAACTCACGTTCCAAGAGACGCACTCTCAAAAACAATCTTAATAACAGAGGATTTCTAATGGCATATACTCTATTAAGTTGTAATACAACGAGTTCAGAATCTAACCTCACTATCAAACGTCGAATTCCAAATGAAATAGATTCAGATAATAATTCAACCACTGCACTGTATTCTGCAATGTTGTTTGTTGTTTGACCGAGGCTCACCCCATGCATAGAAACTAACTCGTCATAGGGCGAATAAATAATCCAAGCTGCGGAAGAGATATTCTGTGTACTACGACAAGCACCATCAGTGAATCCAATGTATGTTTGGAGAGGCGTCGACATCTGCAATATCAAGAGTAAAACCAAGATAAGCCAGAATAACGACGAGAAACACACTTTCTAAGCTAAGCACACTGTCTAAACTAACAAACACACTAGCTAGAAAGGAAAACCTAACCTAATTAAAATTCTCCATACCCATCATTTAAGCGTAATACCTCTTTAGGTAAAGTCCATTTCTGGGTTTACCCAAAGAGTCCCCATCAAAATCAACTAGCTCATAGGCCCATTTTGCTAGCTTTCACTTGACAATATAAGGCCCATGCCACATGGGAACGAATTTTCCAGCATCTAGCTTATCGTTAGCTTGATCATATAAGAGTACTAGGTCTCCCTCCGAAAAACTTCGAGGGGTCACATTCCTATCGTACTGAGCTTTCATTCGCTTCGCATGAGTCTCGATTGCCAAAGCAGCGTCACGTCGAGTCTCATCTAATTTAGCTAAGTATAATAAACGTTTCTCCTCTTCGGAAGTAGCTGGAAGTAATTCGACAGCCATTTGAAGCAATGGGATTTCGCATTCAATGGGTAACACAGCTTCCAAGCCATAAACTAGCTGGAAAGGAGTGAACCCTATTGAAGTTTTCACCGAAGTTCGGTATGCCCATAGCGCTGAAAATAACATGTTATGCCAATTCGTCCGATGAATACCAATGATTCGTCGGATCATGATAACGAGAACTTTGTTGATAGACTCAACTAAACCGTTGGCTTGCGGATAATAAGGAGTAGAGCTATCGTGGCGCAAACCAAGCTGGCTTGTAAGCTCAGTCATCATGATGTTTCGAAAATGGCTCCCATGGTCTGTAATAATTGCTTGCGGGACACCAAACCTAGTTATAATGTGATTGAATACGAAAACTGCAGCTGTTTTGCCGCTTGCGTCGAATGTAGGCATCGCCTCGGCCCATTTAGTAAAATAATCAACCGCAAGGATGATATACGCATGCCCCCCGGCCGAGTGAGGGTTACAAGTAATAAAATCGATACCCCATTTGGCGAATGGACCAACGACAATTATAGGGTGGAGAGTAGCAGGCGGTGCGCGCATCTTACGATCAAACACTTGACAGTTGTGGCATTTTCCGACCGCAATGATACAATCTTTAAACATCGACAGCCAGAAATAGCCAGCACGCAACACCTTCTGAGTTGTGGCATACCCAGACATATGACCGCCACACGCTCCAGAGTGACAGTCATTCAAAACCCTCTCAGCCTCTTCGTGAGTTAAACAACGGCGAAAAACTAAGTCTGCCCCCCGGCGATAAAGAGTATCTCCAATAATTTTGTATTGCTGGGACTGAAACCGAATTTTCCGATGCTCCGACTTTGAAGCTTCAGGCCGAAAGGTTTGGGTTTGGAGATAGATGATTATATCCCCATACCACGGATCTACAGTACTGATAAGAAACAACGATTCGTCCGTAATGGACTCCTCTGCCACAGTCTCTGTGTCAGCACGCGGGAAATCACACATCAATTCCGCAAAGACTAAGGATTCCTTAGACTTGGACTTTTCGAACTCCAAATCGAACTCTTGCAGGATCACGATCCATTTAGAGTACTTTCCCCCTAGCAGTTGTCTCGTTAAAATTTAAATCATAGGGTTGCAATCCGAAATAACTGTAGTCTTACGGAGAAGAATGTAATGACGAAAACGCTGGACAGCTTGAACGGCTGCCAGGGCAAATTTCTCCACATTTGAATATTTCAGCTCAGTGGGATTTAACGTCCTACTAAGATAATATATTACATGTTCCGCTCCGAATTCATCTTCTTGAACTAACACCATTCCAATAGTGGAATGCGAAGCTGCGAGGTATAAGAAGTAGTCCTGGTTGTAGTTGGGAGGATGCAGCAACGGTGCATGGGTCAACGCGTGCTTGAACGCATCAAAAGATTGTTGAGCAATCTCGTCCCAAAGGAATTGAGCGTTCTGTTTCAAAAACTGGGTAAAACCCTTAGTGACCTCGCCGTAGTTTGGAATGAATCGGCGTAAAAAGTTCGCTTTCCCTTGCAAACTTTGGAGTTGGCGCAAACTCAAAGGAGGAGGAAATTTGATGATAGCTTCAACCTTCGAGGGATCGACGCAAATGCCAGCTTTTGAAACAACAAACCCCAGCAATCGACCCGCTTCTATAGAGAATACACACTTGTGCGGATTCAACCGAATACGATAATGCCTACACCTCATAAAGATTGCTTGTAAATGGACAAGGTGATCAGCTCGACGTAAAGAATGAGCAGGCAAATCATCGAGGTACGGTTGCACAATGTGCTTGATGTCATGAAAGGCGTAAGACATGGCCCTTTGAAAAGTAGCTCCGGCATTCTTAAGTCCAAATGGTAATTTGCAATAAGCAAATGTCCCCCATGGACAAATGAATGTCGTTTTTGGTTGATCGACAGGTAGAATATTGATTTGATTATAGCCTGAAAAACCATCCATAAAGGAGAACATTTCACTTCCGGCACAATCATCAATTATTTGATCAATATAGGGCGTAGGATAGTTGTCTTTTGGACAAGCTCGATTTATATCCCTATAGTCGATACAGATTCTTATTGTTCCTTGTTTCTTGTTCACCGGAACAATATTCGATACCCAATCCGTCAAGGGGATCAGATATATGAAACCTGCTTTCAACAGCTTTTCGACTTCTGCTTTAATCGCAGCCGCTTTTCTAGGGTGAATCTGACGCAACCGTTGCCGGACGGGTTTAGCGTCCGGGTAGGTCTTGATTTCATGAACAACAATGGCGGGATCGATTCCTGGCATTTCTTCGTAAGACCAGGAAAACACATCGCGGAATTCTTGGAATAGGGCCTTGTAAGTTTGAATTTCTTCTTCTGTACACGAGGCACCTATATGAATGTTCTCAACAATTTCGGGCTTCACTGAAATGTCAATAGGAAAAGTTCGAGAAATGTTCCCCAAATTCAACTCTGAGTCAGGATGTTTCGTTGGACTCTGAGCGTCTTTGACATATTCAGCGGTAAATATAGATGAAAAATCATTTTCAAAAGCATCGTCCTCAGGTAAAAATGAAGATCTATGATGAAGATCTTCCCATGGTAGATCATCTACACTTAGGATTTCGCGAAGTTGCTCGTCAGATGACACGACTTCGGGAAACGCTATCTGTTCTGAGGTTGATGTGAAAAGTGATTCCTCACTGACCACATTCATTTGGTTGATTTGGGTTGAACACGGGTCGGTAAAAGACACGACGGCTTCATAGGCAATTTCATATGGACTCAAAGGCATAGAGTCACCGAATGAGTCTATCTCAGATTCAGATGGGACAATCCAAGGATCGTCGTAAATAATGGTGTCTGATGTAATCATATGAATGGATGCGAATGAAGGGTCTGCGTTAACTGGAGGAAAAGGAAAAGTTCCCAGTAAACCGGAATCTTTAACTAAACCTACACCAACGTCCCTATAAGGGATTGTCGTTTTAGCGACATGCTGGATACTTTCTGAAGAGGCTGGGTCGGATGAAAAGTATTTTAGCTGATCAATTTTCATGATCTTGCCATTAAATGGAAACTTGATTACTCTGAAGACCGATGAAACGACCGCTGTCATAGCATATGACCAACTTCGACCCAAAAGAAGGTTGTAGTCTAGAGGGGGATCAACCACCTCCACATCTAGACTAACGGTTTTGCCTTCTACCCCTATAGGCAATTCCTACAGAATACCAAATGGACGGAACCCACGACCATCAAAGGCCTTAAGGATGGTGGGGGATTGGTTCAGCGGAGGAGAGACAAGTGATCTCCAACACTGAATCGACATAATACACGCGAAAGCTCCCTCATCAATTACAGTCCAATGAATAGGCCTACCTTTGACTATCACTGGGATCTGGAAAGCCATTTGATGGGGTAAGCGCGGTGTACTATTTTCTAGATCGAAGATTATTAGATTCGGGTCCTGAACGTCAATAGCTCTGATAGCCGACAAGAGTAATTTTCATTGTGCTGGACATGATTGCAACACTTCTAAAGCCGACATTGCTGAGGGTGAAACAACTAAATCCTCAACAATGTTGTAATTCTGGGCCGCTCTCAGATGTGGATTGAAAGCAGACCTTCGAAGTATACCCTTGGCTGGCGGTTTGATTACTAGATCCGGGTTAGGTTTCTCGATCTGTAGTGGATCGGAACTGGGAGTTGAGGTTGATGGAATAGAATGAGAAGATTCTGCTTCCTTACCATCAACAGGAGCCTTACTACCATAATCGTTCGCTCGAGTCGCAATCCTCACATGAGACATCATCAAAATGGGTTCTTCACTGGCATTTGAGGAAGAACCTATCATCTTACTCTCCTGCTTTGGAAATGGATCCTTCAAAACGACAGGAGTTGGAGAACCTTTGACTATTTTCACAACCTCGGCCCGATGGGGGCAATCTCTTGTAAAATGATCCTCTTCACAAATAAGACAAGGATATCGAGGTTTGCACTTTTCGTCATTGGTTTCCAACTTTTCTGTTTTCTCCTTTGGAGCCTTGTCTGCTTTAGCCTTCTTCTTACCCTTCTTCTTTCCACCGTTTTTTGATTTGGCCGTAGATGACTCTACAGCGTGAATATCGGCGGTAAGTTCAGGAGAAGATGACTCTCCTGTCGGGGAATCAGGTAAAGTGATTATAGGAGTAGTAGAATTCTTGGAAGACTTCTTCTTGCTCTTAGTATTCACCGTACCAATCATACCATCAGCGGCATGAGATCCCAAAGGAGCAGCAACAATTTGATTCGATTTTGGAAGATCTGGGATCTTCTCGTGTAACGTACCTGATTGAGTGTAAACTAAATCAAGGTACTGTGCTTGAGCAATGACTTGCTCCTCAGTAACCACTTCGGCCTTAGCTACATCTTCAGTAATCTTCGGTAATAATGATTTGACAAACCATTCAGCTAAGATTTGGTCCAGAATAAAAACTTTCACTAACCTTCTTCAACGTCTCCACTCATGAATGTGATCAGAAATATACGTGGACATCGATTGTTTTAGCGAAGTCAATAGTTCCGTGCCGTTATCGTATCTGACCGGCAACTGAAAGTGCGTTAAGAACGAGGTAGCTAACTGGCTAAAACTGTAAAAAGTGGCCCGTGGTAACTCAATGTACCACTTGGCTGCGAGACCAATGGGTGTATGTTGGAAAAGACGTAAGCGGATCGAATCATCCGAGATAGAATTTGAAGCACACCAGAGGTGGTAAGTCATCACATGATTCGACGGATCCTCTCCAGGCTTACCTTCAAACTTGGGTATATCGCTGGGCAACTTATTCGGCATTGGCGGCCAAAACGATTGATAATAGATTGGATCGTTCGTTAGGCGCGACAAGTCTGGTAAATCCAAAGTTGCGATAAACGGCAATTGCTGGTTCGGATCCCTAAAACTCTGAGTCATTACACCAGCCCCAGGAGGAGGATATCCAGGATAAATTGGAATAGGCATTGCATTCGGGATATTATATCCTCCTGGAAAACCAGGATTAACCGGACCATACTGGGGTTGTTGAGGTTGTTGATAAGTATACCCAGGATACGGTTGATACTGATAAGCTGGTTGCTGGACAGCTTGCCCATATTGGTACTGGCCATGGTACGGTTGATAAGCATATTGAGTAGTAACAACCGTACTTATACCAGGCTGACCTACAGGCATTTGAACCGTAGTTTGAATCGTAGATCCAGACGGAGGTAAAGATGTCTGAGGAGTGGTAGCAGAGACAGTAGAAACAGGAGCTGTCGATACTACAGAAGTGAGTGCGGTAGAGGAAACAGATGTTGCAGTAGTTGCAGCAGTCGTTTGAGATGGAGTACTAGGCACAGTAGGCCCTGACTGAGTAACTACCGGAGGTACAGAAGTTTGAACATTTGACTGGACTGGTTGCTGGGGTGGACCAGAAACCAAAGGTTGTCTAGCTTGAGGTGACAACTGTACATTCAGTTGCAACACTTGTTGACCTTGCGAAGGATCCCACACTACAGGCATTCCAGGGTATTGACCCATTTGACCCATTACAAGTTGAGGATATTGAGGTCCATAACCGTATTGAGGATAGGATTGATAATTGTAAGGCACATTTCCCGTACCTTGAACGTAAGACTGACCTTGAGGTGGTTGATAACCTTGACTCGAGTATTGACCTTGAGGGAGATAGCCTTGAGGTAAATACGGATACTGGGGTTGGCCTTGAGGAATATATTGATACTGAGGTTGACCTTGAGGTACATATTGAGGTTGGGGTTGACCTTGAGGAAGGTATTGTGCCATAGGCACATACTGTCCTTGAGGTTGCCCCCCAGCCACAACTGGAGTACCTTGAGGTTGCCCCCCAGGCATTATTTGAGGCTGCCCCCCAGGCGGTAATTAACCACCTTGAGGTTGAGAACCGGGATTTGAACCTGACATCATATAAATGTCTCCTACACCCAATGGTTGATTACCATTGTTTCCAGCAAATAACCCATGTTCAATGGGTTGAGGAGATGCCCCTGCAAAAGTACCAGACAAAGACTGATACCCAGTAGGAACAGAAGGACCGCCGTGCAAAAATGATTCAGATGATTGACTAAACATTGACGACTGACCAGACATATTTACAGGAGTAGTGAAACCTCCAGGTGGAAAAGGAGTACGAGGTGGAGTAAAACCTAAGCCTGAGTTGTCTAAATAATTTGTTAACGAAAGGTACCAAGTAGTACTTCTAGGAGGACTGTAAAATATGGATTCACGCTCTCTTAGATCAATAGTAAGTTGACCTTCAAGATTAGAGACACCTATGTCTTCCTCTGGAGCAAGTTCTTCGATAGCAATCAAACCAGTAGGAAGATTTTCAGTGATAATTCGTTCTACTCTTGGTGAATCTAGAACACTAGAAGTTGGAGTAACAGGTTCGGATATTTCAGGTTCCTCACCTAAGTCACTAGTAGATGAAAAACTACCAGCAAGCTCGGAAACTGTAACAGCTTCGGGATTATAACCTGTCTCTAGACTTTGGTAATCTGGATGGACTACCAAGGCAGATTCTCCTTCTTCAGGTGAACCTACTTTACTGCCACTAGGGGGAGTTACAAGGACCTTTAATCCTTCGTACTGACCCAGGACGTCTTCAGGAGATTCACCCCGCCTTCTACGGAGTTTTCTCAATAAATCAGTTCCGGTAACAATCTCAGGTGACTGGCCCCGAATCCTACGGGACTGTCTCGGTAATTCCGCCACAGTTAAAACCTTTAACTACTACACACGAAAACAAAGTAAAAATTTCAAATCAAACCACCTAAAGCCGCTAAATAACCAAGTAAATTTTGAAGCACACGCCTAAAGAATCTAGGGCGTCAAACCACACACAAACAGTAGCCTTCCGGACCGAAAACACTAGTTGGTGATGAAATCCAACATCGCAGAATTCAGTACAGAAGTGGAGGGTGGAACAGTTACCCCGACAACCTGCTTAATGAATAGACCGGCACAAGTTCCTCCACTTTAACCGTCTCGAAGTGAAGTGAACCCCCCGGAAAATCCAAGTGAGTATAACCGACGTCTGCTCCAGGTACAGTGGGATCTTCCCTCCACCGTCACCTTGGGTAGAATCCTAAAGATTATGGTCACTAAGGTTACCAACAGCAACAAGTACACCTGGGGGAACAGTCTAAACTCCGACAGCACACAAGGGCAGAGTATCAAGCTCAATCCCCTTACCGGCTCCTTGACAATAATCCAAGGTTTACCGATAAGTGACCCCTGGCTCCTCGACAATGGTTAATCCGAGGTTTACCGTTTGTAATACGTGCGTGTCTGGCATCGTTCCCAACGAGGGAGGATTGATCCCCTCACTGGTTCGGACATGAGCTTGTGCTTATCCTTTAAGAGGAGCTTTCCCAGAATGTAAATGTAACAATTGGATTTATTCTATCACAAGATCAGCTACTTGTTTGGTTTTACTGTCTTGGAGAGTTAATTACTCTCCTACTCCAAGACACTAGCCTAAGCTATGTTGGTGCTTCAGAGCCCTAGTAAAAGAAAAGTTACTATGTAAATTTTACTTTAAGCGTTGATTTTATGGTTTTTCTTTAACTCAAAGGGTGGCGGAGATGAAACTAGTGGTGTGTAGACTCGACTCAAACCACTACAAAAGATGCACCTAGGATGATTTACTCTACTTTCTCTTTTTCAATGAAATTCTTAAGCTAAGAAAGTTTAGAGAATGCAAATTTATAAAAACAACTCTCTTTGCAACGAAAATCAAAGAAATAAAGCTCTTAATCTTTCCAAGCATAAAAACATGAACACTTAATACATGCACGAAAAAGTCCTTTCTCTTTCAAAAATTCCAAAAGCTACCTGAAACAAGACTTCTAAAGAAGATGTTTTTGTATTTTTCTTTTAATAAAGCAAATAAATCTATTTCAACAAAAATCAATCTTTAAAAAACATTAAAATCTATGAAAATTTACGAAAAGGAAATTTACTCTAAGCAAACCAAAAAGGTAAAAAACCTACAAGGATGTTTCTAGGTTGTTTTACTTGGCCATAGTCAAGCCAAGGACCAGCTAATGCAGAATCAAAAACTAATCAAAACAAAACTCAAATCTTTTTGTTCTTTTTGTAAAATGGAAATCAACACTCAATCAATCAAGCACTTTGAAATTTGACCAAAGAGACAACTCAACAGGTTGGTTGCTCACACGGGTAGACTTACGACAGGTCCGACTCCTAAGAAGCTTGACAAAACCAGAGAGATCTAAGGCTTGACAACTTCTACCGCCGAAATCACTACAGGACCTACTCAAAAATCAAGCCCTAGGCTTAAATTTCAATGAAATCCTCTAAAAATCTTAATGCTATCAAACCAGTTCAGGTGAAGGATCTTTGACAGGATACTAATGAATCTGGGCAGGAAAAACTAAGAAAAAACAAAATCTAAAAGAAGAAAATAGAAAAAATGGAATTTTCTCAAATTTTAGCAGGGGACGCAGGCAACCCGTTAGAACAGGTGCGTACCCGCTCTGTGCACACAGCGACAATGCGTCTAGGGACGCACTGTGCAATACTCAGAGGGTGCGTCCTACTGTAAAAATCAAGAAAAACTAAATCTAATTTAATGCTAAGCTAATCCACCCAAATACAAATTCACACAGTCAAAAACCAGAAAAATAAACCAATTTTCTCAGAGCAAAGTTCATACAAAGGAAAAATCATTCTCATTCATGGAGTCCCCAGTATGGTCGCCAATTTTTCATGCAGAAAGAGTTGACAATGCGGACACAATCAACCTCCCTAGGAATCTAAGACTCTCTAGTGACAAACAAACCAAATAAACACTACTTTTCTCTAAACATGCATTGCAAATACAAGTAATCAGGGGATCTTTAACATACCTTTGGTCCAACGCTTCGTAGTAGTCTAGTCTCGCCGATCCGGATGAGCTCTCTTCCTTATCTTCGAAACCTGCATTCACAACCAAGCCAAAAGATTAAATAGCACCTGATAAACTAATAAAACAATACACATCCATCATATTGACCAAGGAATACATGAAACAAACCATGAATAATAATCTGTTGAGAAAAATAAGTTTATTTGCATTAAAAAGGTAACAAAAGGAACAATTACAACCTGAGCCTTGGTGTTGTGCAAGTTCCTCCCAGGGTCCTTCAAGATTTTCCTCTACTTTGACAAAGCTCACCCCACTTCCAAGTAGAACAAGCAAAGATGAAAATCTCTCCTCACAAGCTTCTAAATGGGAGTCCCTATTTCGATAGCATTTACCCTTAGAAATGTATAGCTTTCAACCTCCCCTCCTTCTGGCCCAAGGCCTGTATTTATAGTGATCAAGAGGAAGTTATTCAGGTCCACCATCAATGGGATAAGTCCCTCTTTGGATGGGATAGTTCCCCTCTTGATGGGATAAGTTCCTCCTTCATAGGGATACATGAACCATCTGGAGGCGCTCAATACACGTCGAACAACCTTCTAGAATGCTTTAGAAATGACCACAAGTAACTTTTTAAAGATGAAACTTGTGCATTTTGAATTTTACAGGGGGACGCACCTGTCCCTTTACATACAGAGCGTACAAGTACGCGACTTTTGTGAACATTGGGTGCGTCCCCGTAGGCAAAGCTGAGAGAACCTGCGTACCCAGAGATAAACATATTTACGAAGACTTTCTCTCTTTTTGGAGTTTGACATGGCAAGCAGAGGCAGAAGACTTGCCCAGGAGGATAGCATGACTGTTGATAGAGCCATACTAACTGTACATGACCATGGTGACATTTTTTAGTGTAACAGTAACCCAAACTGAATCCATACATTCTTAAAGAACAACTTTACTACTTTTTAGCTATGACCTGCTTGTTACAAGGTATCAAAATACACATTTTACTGAACCTATTCACAACAACATAGAAATAATCATGACTCTTTCTAGATTTTGGCAATCCCCCAACAAAGTCCATGGAAACACTTTCCCAAGGATGAGAAGGAATTGGAAGTGGAGTGTACAAACCTAATTTTCTATTACTAGTCTTGCTCATAGCACACATAGTACACCCTTTGATATATCTAGAAATTGTCTCATGCATTATTGGCCAATAACAGAACCTCTGCAATTGTGCAACTATTTTACTTACACCAAAATGACCTGATATTATAGAAGTATGTGCTTCTCGAATTATGTTAAATCTTTCAGTTTGTGGAATGCATAACTTTCCCAAATGATATAAGAGTTGATCCTTTACATAATAATCCAATTCTTATACTTGCTTGCCATGACTTAAAGTTGCATATACATCTTTAAATTCTACATCTTGAGCATAATGTAACTTTCATGCATTACTGAGTTATGCTTAAGTATAGTAGATGAATTTATGATTGGTCTTGATAACATGTCTACAACCTTATTGTGTATGCCCTTCTTATATCTAATGACAAGATGAAATTACTGTAGAAAACCCATCCACCTATAATGTCTTGATTGCTGCAATTTAGTTTGTGAGTGCAAATATTGAAGTGGTTGATGATCTGTATGTATGATTGTTTCCTTACCCATTAGGTAATGTTTCCACTTTTTCACACTTTGTACTAATGCATAAAATTCTTTATCATATGTGGGATAATTAACTACTGCAGAAGTAAATGTCTCAAAATGATAACATATGGGTTTTCCATGTTGCATCAACACTGCTCCAATGGCATATTCACTAACATCTGTCTCAATTTCAAATGGATTTTGAAGATATGGTAGTGCTAGTACTGGTGTTGTACTGATTTTCTCTTTTAAGGTGTCGAAGGCTTTCTGTTGTTTGCCTCCCCACTGAAACACCTATTTCAATCTTGTTAAAGCATGTAATGGTGCTGCAATCAATGAAAAGTTAGCAATAAACTTTCTCCAGTATTGTGTTGCCCCTAGGAAACTCCTAACCTCTGTAGGAGATTTGGGTTTAGGCTAGTTCACAATGACTTCAACCTTAGAGGGATCTATCTTCAATTCACCACCCCCCACAATATGACCCAAATAATTTAAAGATGTTCTCTCAAATTCACATTTTGACAGTTTTACATAGAGATTTTCTCTTTTTAAAACATCTAAAGTCTCCTTGACATGCTTTACATGGTCATCCCATGTCTTACTGAAAACAAGAATTTCATCTAAATAAACAATTACAAAATCATCAATAAAAGGTCTAAGGACATCATTCATAACTCTCATAAATGTAGCAGGAGCATTAGTTAAGCCAAAAGGCATAACCAACCATTCATAAAGTCCTTGCTTTGTCTTGAAAGCAGTCTTCCATGCATCTTGTTTTGCAACTCTGACCTGATGATAGCCACTTCGTAAGTATAACTTAGAAAAGTAAACTGCTTCTTTCAATTGATCTAATAGATCATCAATACGAGGAAGAGGATAATGATTCTTGATCGTTATTTTATTTAGTGCTCTATAATCAATGCACATTCTCCACAATCCATCTTTCTTTCTAACCAACACGATTGGAGATCCACATGGTGATGTGCTTGGTCATATAAACCCTTATCAAGCAACTCCTGTACCTGCTTCTTTATCTCTGCATTCTCTAAAGCTGACAACCTTTAATACCTGTGGTTGTAACTGTTGTTTCATTGCTTGAATATGATCCCAAGTCTTGCTGAACAGCTACAACATTATTTCTCTCCTTACCACCGAACTTCTTAGGTCTCCATTCTGGATGCAAAGACTAGCAGTGTGCCTCATCATGTCCTTCTTTCTTGCAATGAGTGCATGAAGGTTTATCCTTCTTTATAGTGTTTGTTTTCCTCTCCTTCCATTTCAATTTCTTCTTTTCCTTGTTCTTGCTTACATAATGTTTAGATGTTCCCCCAACCTATGGGTTTACATTCTTACCTTTAGCTTCTAGATGTGTGGCTTGAACTAATACATCATCTAAGCTAGTGGGATTAAACATGAGAATAGTATGCTTTAAATAGCTACAAAGACCACCTATATATTTCAATAAAGTCTCAGGTGGGTCCAAGGATATTCCTAGAGTTAAAGATCTCTTTCTGAATTCCCGAGGATAACTCTGTACACTCTAACCCTTCAACTGGTGAAGAGTTTGCTAACTCATCATTGTCTGCTGCATGTAAGCTAAAGGATATAATTGCTTTTTGATAGTAGAAACAAATTCATTCTAGGTAGAAATGATTTTACCATGTTTTTGCAGATCGGCTTGTGTCTTGCCTTCCCACCATACTAGTGCAGGTCCTCCAAGTCGAAGGCTAGCCAGCTAAATCTTCCTCCTTTTTGAATCAATGTTCTGCACCTTGCAATATACATCAATCTGTCTTATCCAATTATCTAGCTTCTCTACATTTAGTTCTCCATCATAAATTAGCAAATCAAACTTCACATCTAATTTAATCAAAGAAGTTTTCTTCTTTTTCTTATCAAGGGTAGTTTTATGTGAAGAAGATGGTGAGGATGATGAAGGTGATGATGGAGGAGATGGTGGAGGAGGAATTTCCCCTTTCCTTTTGCCTTCTAGAGGGGCAACTAGAAAAGTTTCCTCTGATCCTTTGTCTAGTTTAGGTGTTGAAGCGCTTTCACCTCGACCTTTCTTAAATTCCAGATACATCTCTTCCACCATGGATTACATGGCCTTAAAACTTTCCATAAATTGAGATTTTGATCCCAATGGAGTTTCTTTTTCCATTCTCCTCTGAGAGTAGACTCTTCCAATCTCTAGATTAACCTCAACAAGTTCTCCTTCTCCTAGTCTGAGCTTTAATATAGTTAGCATTCAAAATCCAGCACAAGCTTGTCTAACCTTACAAAACCAAATGCCCTAATACCACTTGATCTAAAAATGAGAACTTAAATCAAAATTAAGGTATTACAGACTCATGTGCAAGAATTCCTATATTACTTAGTGCAACAGATCGAAAAGATTGTGAATAATATAGACAACACGTAGTTAGAAAACATAACAGTCACACACATCAACACAACAAATAATCAAGGAGTTCACTAGAGTTCCTGGCTACGTTTCCTGGTCTAGCTTTCAGTGTCGACCTCTATATTATGTATTCAACATAATATTATTACAAGTGTGAGCTCAAACTGAGTCTCAACACAACAGTGAGAAAACAATAGGGATTTACTTGAAATCCTCAAGTCTACAAGATTACACAGACTCTCCCTCTTGCTCTCTGTCTTCTGCTTTCTCTCTGTCTCAGCAACTACTTCCCTCTGTCTTTGCCATTGAATGCCTTTTAAGTCTATCAGCACTTGTCTGTTCGCATTCTTTTCTCGGGCTTTCTAGCTCCCGACCCCTGTTCGTTCGTTCATCTCCCTTTTAAGCGTTAAACAATTATTGTAAAATGTTGAAGGTATGGTGGCCAGCTATTTGTAACGGAAAGGACCACTTGCATGGGTGAAATCCCAAAATGTCATTTCTTTGTTTACACAGAGAAATACACAGAAAACATAGAAAAATCCATCAGAACACTTTCTATTGGACTTCAAATAATATCCAATTGCGTCAATAATCCCTATCGGGTTTGTGTTATATTGTTGTCGCAAGCCCACCGTTGATATGCGACCTTCCAATCCAACGGCTAACTACCATTTCAGGTGGCTTATGTGCATGGAGATTACCCACCCGAAAATCTGGTTTTCTCTCTCTTGCGAGGTGCTATGTGTCAGCAGGTGTATGGAATCGGGCGGAGCCCGTCCAATACCACTTACCGCTTGAGGCTTGCCCGAAATCCCGCTTACCACGGAACTCAAATAACATAAATCCGCATCTATAAATCTTTCGGGTCTGACTTTATCGCTTTGGATCATTTCCTTTTGTACTTCAATTGTATACAGAATGCGCTAATACACAGAAAAAGCTCGACAAACACTTTTATATCGGAACTCAAATTATATCAAGTTGCGTCTATAATTCCTTTCGGGTCCAACTTTATTGCATGTCAACAGCCCTTTGTATTACCCGACCACCGATCACTCTGATCGGCCTTATCGGCTATCAGTGCATCACATGACCTGTGGTCCATTGGCATCACCCCTTGTGTTGTTGCGATGCGATAAATCGCAATCGCATATTGCTTAAGCCTCAAGCCCTTGGTAAGTCCTCCTTTTTGTTATAGCGATGCGATATTACAAGTTTATTTGGACCATTAATCTACGTACTCAATCGAAGGTCCTCGTTAAATTGTGTTGATCGCTATCACAATTTCCATAAGGCTGCCTTCGATGTATTCCATTGGCCTCTCCCAATTGCAATATCGCGATTTGATCTGGACCATTGATTGGTCCAATCTGATGGCTCCTGTGCATCTCGACTGTGCTTCCATTTTCCTTTGGATTTTCAGGTTTTTCCACCATTCCTTCACTATTTTCCCTTGCGATAGTGTTTCCAATAGTTAATATACATGAAGAGTTAGAGATTTTAGGATCCATTTTGGATCAGTTATCATGGGGTAAGGACTGGCTTGTAATATTCCATCTAGAATTTCTTGAGCATTTCTTTGATATACTTGGTTTGATATATGAATATTCCTTTATCTGACCGAGAAATTGGAAGCCCTAAAAAGTATGTCAGTTAACCAAGCATAGACATTTCAAACTCACTTTGCATTTTTGTGGCAAAGTCTTTACTTAATCTGTCATCATTGCTTCCAAATATTATATCATCCACATATACTTCCATAATTGTTAGGTTATCTCAATCCACTTTCACATAAATATTTCTATCAACACTTCCTTTCTTGAATCCCTATTGATGTAGATATCCATCAAGATGAGCATACCAAGCCCTAGGAGATTTCTTGAGACCATATAGAGCCTTCTTTAATCTGCAGACATAGTCTTCTTTGTCAGAGAGCAAAAAACCTTCGGGTTTTTCAATGTAAAATTCTTCAATTCACCATATAGAAAAGCTTACTTAACATCGATTTGGTAGGCCTTCATTTTTCTCTAGCAAGCATAAGCAAGAAACATCTTGATAGCTTCCATTCTGGCAATGGGAGCAAATGTTTCTTCAAAATTGATTCCTTCAACCTATGCATATCCTTTGCAAACTAATCTTGCCTTTTTCCTGGTAAACTGTAATCCTTCAACTGTTTTGCTCCCCCTCAACCTGTAATGAAATTTCCATCTTGGTCAAACTACCTTCCTCTCAATCATAGACTTGTGCCATATACTACTGCATAGAATCCTCCTATACAAACATTAAGGAGTCAACAAGCCAGATTGTTCAAACTAGTGAGTCACCTAATGGGCCATCTTCTTGAGTCATTATCTGAAGCAACTACTAATTCCTCATGACCTTTTGCTTTTACAAATCCTAAAATCATAACTGCTGAAACCTTGCTATCTTCTTTGTCTTCCTGGACCTGTTTCCTTTTCCAGAATTTCTTATTCCTGCAATCTCGATCCATGTGCCCATAGTTATGGCACTTGAAGCATTCAATGTTGTCCATAGGTGATTCCATCTGATATCTGTAACCGTGATCACTATGGCCATAGTTATGGCATTTGAAACATTAAATGTTTGGCCCATCTAGCATGTATTCTCTTCTGACAAAATCATCGTTGAACCTGTCTCATGATCCTGCAAACTTTCTTCCAGGGTTTTGTAGATATTTATTGTACCTGTCACAAACTTCACAATCCCTAGCCATATGTCCATAGTTAGCACATAAAAAGAAATAACCATTAAATAAATTTTCATACCTGAATAGTTCATTCAAATGCAATGGTCCTTGATAGTTGTACCTGTCAATAAATTTACAATCCTTGGCCATATGTCCATAGTTAGCGCATGAAAAACAATAATTATTAAATAAACGAACATACTTGGAAGATTTTTCATTCTTCTTTGGAGGCGGTGTTGTATTTTGTTGTGGTCCTTTTTTCCTGATTTCTTTGGTCATGTTCATTGGATTTTCAATATTCTTCTTTGGCTTTTCACTTTGATCGACTTCCTTCTTATAATCATCCTGCGAAAATGTGGAGCTTGTACCTTCATCAACTGGAGATTTACCATCTTTAGTTACCTTCATTTTTTCTTCTTCATTTGTCTTATCTTTTAAGTGTTCTTTTTGCAATCGCTTGAATTTTTTGATCTCATCACGAGTTGCATCAAGTTCTTCTTGCTTTTGAGCAAGATCTTCTTGAAAACCATCTTTTCAAGATCTTCCAGTTTTTTTTTGCCTCCTTAACCTGTAGCTTGAGAAGATTGGTCTTTTATAATTCTTTGTTGAGAACATGTATTTGTTGCTTTTGCTTCTCATTTTCAATCCTGAGCCTGTGTATTTCTAATGAAGATGTTTCTAATTCCTTTTTCTTTTGGTCAACAATGGATATGTATCCTTGATTAGATTCCTCCTGTTAGCCTCCTGTTGCAACAGGTATTCATCTTTCATGATCGACATTTTTACATGCCAAATATGTCATACTTTGCATGCTGCAATGTTCCATATTTCCTTAAGAGGCCAAAGAAGAGGCCATGAGAGTGTGCTAGTCTAAATGCCACTGCTGTATTCCAAATTTTGATGAGTTAATCCATTTTGATGAGTTTTCAGTTAAGGGAAGTCCAAACAGCTTAATCTTGGCTTCCCTAGGTTTCAATTTCTTGTTGTAGAATATAGAGAATGAATATCTGTCCAAACAGCTTAATCTTGGCAGATTTGTAGATAGGTAGAGAAACAAGGGTGCTCAACAGCTTAATCTGAGCCCCTGGATGCAATAAGTGTAGATTTAGATAGGAGGACAGCAAGAAGAAAAGAATTTAAAGCTGGGTATGCTAGCTCAAGTGCACCCAAAACAAAAGAAGATAAAATGCTAGGTGAGTAGGTCGGGTACGTAGCTTTGTGGTTGTAGAATCATGGCTTGTGATCCATTTCATCTTTTCAAGTGTCATATCTATTCATATCACAAGTTTGAGGCAGTTTTCCATTTGAAGGACTTCAATCGAGGCATGTCTAACTTCCCCTTCTTCCTCTTCCCCAAATCACTCACTAACTTCCCCTAAAGAGGTCAAGATCTGCTTGATATCTCTTAGTCTCATCATTTTCATATCAGTTTCCTTGGTAAAGATCTTCTTTACTCAAGGAATGTCCAGACTTCCTCTATGAGTCATTTTCCCCCTTAATAGCCTAAGATCTCATACTTAGCGCTTTTTCTTATCATTATCATGTTAACTACTAACTTTATTACGTAACTCCCTATCTATCTCCCTCTCCCCTACTAAAACTATGTTAATAGCTCCCCTACATACTTATCCCCTCCCCCTGGTAGAAAAATAACCATAAGTACACTTGGGAATTGCTAAGTTTATCTGAAACTCAGCAAGAACCCTCATTTCCCCCCTCATACCATCTTCCAATGCATCTAGGACTCATTCCTATGCATAAAGTCCCCTCCATATGTATAAAAACCATCTTTTTGACTTCTTTTCACCTTCTCAAGGCATAAACCCCTTGTTTGGCCTTAAAACCCTTCTCAAACCGCATAAAATTCCTCTTAAGTGCCTTTGGACTCCTTCCAAGGCATGAAAATCCCAAAAAATCATGCAAAAAACCATTAAAAAACCCTCAAGGAATGAAATTCCTCCTTTTATGGGCTATCAGACCCCCTCCAATGCCTTATAATCCATCAAAAATATCAAAGAATGCTCCTCTGACTTCATAAACCTTTGCCTCTTTATAAAAATCCTGGTCCGATTGGTAAAGGGCTCTTTTGGGACCTCCTTCGATGCGATATCGCAGTCGGGAGGGGAGTCATGCGTTAACGCAACACATATATGCAAGCCCGAGTCATAAGCGCCGATGCGATTTTGCCTGTCGGCGTATCGCAAAGGTTGTGGAATAATACATATGCCATGGTGGGTCGCCGATCGCCGATTGCGATATCGCATCGGCAGTCGGCGTATCGCATATTATATATTATAACAATGCCGCCCCAAAACGCCGATTGCGATATTTGTTGTATGTCGTATATATTATTGTTTCGCATCACATACATATATATTATCGCATCG
This sequence comes from Pinus tabuliformis, assembly GCA_031772625.1. Lineage (NCBI taxonomy): Eukaryota > Viridiplantae > Streptophyta > Pinopsida > Pinales > Pinaceae > Pinus > Pinus tabuliformis. The sequence continues at coordinate 1,063,251,006 of CM062805.1, read as the reverse complement.
CTTGCATTGTATTGCCGCACACTCCATTTCCCCTGATCACCAATGCTCCGATTCATCCAGAGTCGTTGGATCGGGCCCTCAGATCAATGGCTCACATTATGTCGGCGATCTCCCATTTCGGTGATCGCAATGTTATAAAGTCTCGCACCCATGCTCCCCGTCGATGCAAAATTGCAACTTAATCACAGTCGTCCATCGCCCCCGCCCATCCAACGGCTCTAATCATTTTGACGATCACCCATTTCGGCAATCGCACATATGTAAATCCCATGTCCCCGCCGATTGCCGAAATGCCGAGTTAATCTCAGCCCTCCATCGGGCCCGCTCATCCAACGGCTCATATTGATTCGCAACACTCCCATATATGGCTCCAACCAGCGGAGCTGAAATATTATATAGCGCGACATTGTAAGGATTTCAGGTCTGCGGACCCATTCCATTATAATTCCGCCGATTTGGGTTCGCTAATGGGACGGACCTGATTTCAAATAAAAGTGGGCCTATAAGCAGTTCGGGTCCACCCTCTATATCGCTTGTTGGAGGTTTTGTATGTTGGAACCGCCGATCCGCCGACCACCGAGTTAGCGCCAGCCGTTGGATTGGCCCGTGCTGGATCCAACGGCCAGGATTTAATCCGGTGAACAGTGCCACGCCCGCCTGGATTTTTGCGATTTTTGCATGTAAATGGGTTTTTTGCCTGTTTTAAAGAAAATGGCCATTTTTCACAGGATCTCCTCTAGCGCCTGCGCCTGCACTCTCGATAAGGGAATTCATGCATCCTTAAGCCATTTTGGATCGCTCCAAAGCCCTGTTTTGCTCCAGAAAGCCAGCCTCGGCCTCAACATAGTCAGTAGCATACAAATCCTCCTCTATTTGGCGATTTTCTCCCGATTAAGCATTATTTTGGTCAGCCAGAGCGCCGATAGCATTCCAAAGGCCACGGAAACCATTGCAGCAGTTATTTTTGCCTCGAAAGGGGAGAAAAGGGGCGATTAGACAGTTAAAGAGTATCAGAGAGAGAAAGTGGCCCGATTCAAGTTTTAAAGAGTATCAGAGGAAAGATAAAGCCCAGATTCAATTAAAGAATATCAGTGAAGCGACGAAGTGTATCAGATCGACAATATCAAAGCAGGTGAACATTAAGAGCCCCGCATCAAAGTCAAAGAAAGCGGTGAAGCCGTTCAAAGCTCTCAGATTAGTGATTAAAGCATTTAAAGCCACATACGATCGGTGGATCAGAGACCAATGCGTAGTTATGGCTAAATGAATAGCACAGAGCCATAAGGACAAATTTCAACTCATTTTTGAGGCAGCTGCCCAGCGCAGCACTTAGATAGATCATTATGCATTTATTTCAGGATAACTTAGATTAGAAAGCACTCATTTCCCTCAGATTTGTTTAAGATCTGCTGTAATAGATATTTTGAGATATTTTCCCTATATAAACCACCCTGATTCATTGTTTAAAGGGTTGGTTGGTTGATAATCCAGAGTTTAGACTTGCGCTGTATACTTTGAGAGCATCTATAATCAAAGACTGCTGGAATGCTTGGATGTTGAAACTGTATGTTGTGTTTTAATGGCTGAAGAGTGACTATGGAATTCCTGTGCTTCTACATGGCTCAATAAGTGTTTCTTACCTCTATTTTCAGTTTAATGTTTGCTATATCATCTATGTGCCACCATCTAAATAGCAGAAAGGAAGAATAGTTTAGAATTTGCTTAGCATCACTCTATGCTCAATTTCTGTTATTTCTACATGTTTTCCTCAGGAATATTTATGAATATGCATACTTAAATGATCATGTTTACACTATTTCTTTCACATATGACTGTTATCTGGGAATTCTTAACTGCTCCTAGATAAACATTCATTCACCTTCCTTCTCTGTTAGCTAATGAAAGATTCTTAGTTCCCTTTCATCTCTACCTTTCATTCCATCTTTATTCCAGCTTGATATTGTTTTATGTGTAGCTATCCTGCTCTGTATTCCCCTTGTGACCAAGAAAACACAACAACAAGCCCTCATCCATGAATCCATGCCCAATGGTTTGAACTTCTCACACTATGCATCCCAACTCTACTTGAAAGAATCCTCCTTCCCACCAAAATCAAAACCCAAGAACATCATAACTAGCCTAAAATCAACCCAAAGCAAAGCTAAATTATAAAGAGAGAGCCCTCTCTGATTGTAGGTAGGCTAAGACCTGCAGTCCAAAGATTGGTTTGTGGTTACCTCGGCCGTATCCATTAAGGAGACAAGGGACAACTTGAGTGATAACATACTGGCAACTCGGTTGGGGAAAATTTTCAGAAATTTCCAAAAAGCAAGTTAGAAGTTGGCTCACAAGAAGAATTCACGAAATACCAGGTCAAATCCAGACCCAAATCCACCAGCTGTTTTTGAAAATCCCAATTTAATCCCTAGAAACCTTAGCAAACAAAAAAAAGAAGACTTTGCTGGTTCTAGTCCTGAAATAGTTCAGCCAAGCTGTTTTCCAACCCCTGTTAAAATTTTGTTTCGTTCAACCCCTAATTCCCCTTGTTCATCATCCACCTCTCCAAGCACCTTTTCCACACCTGCATTCACTGCACATACTATTCCTACCACCACTGCTGTTATAGCTATTCTAGTTGTTCCATTCATCCCTACTGTTCCACCTATCCCTGTAAATATGGCTAACAGATATGCCCCTTTACAACTGCCTGCAAATCCTAGGGCTATGCCTCAGGATTACCAAACCAAAATCACATATTTTGATTGTACTGGTTCTTGCATGGCCCTACAACACACCAAGAAAATGCAGGACTATTTTGAGAGTTATGAAATAGATGATGATCATGTAAGAATGAAGATGTTTGTCCAAAGTCTCACAGGTGACGTTAGGCCCTGGTTTAGAGCTCTTCCTGCAAATTCCATAGCTAACCCAGATGCCCTTTACCAAACATTCCTTAACACATGGGAGAAAAAGAAAGATCCACTGCACATTCTAGCTGAATATGATACTATCAAAAGAGGCCCTCAAGAGGCTGTCTTAGACTATTGTGCGAGATTTAACAATGTTTATAATGCAATCCCACAGAACCTTAGACCTCCACTTGATCTAGCTTTATATAAATTCCCTGATGGTTTTGATTCAGATATGGCTTATCAGTTAAAGGAAAGAGCTCCTCAAAGCTTAGTAGAGATGCAGGATGTAGCTGTCACTGTGGAGGCAAATCTGATTGCCAAAAGAAACATAGCAAGAGCCGAGAGAAGAACCACTTTTAAAGAAGAACCTCTAGTGTTTGAGCAGAAGTTGGATGCAATCTTCAATAAAGTGAACAGTTTTGAAGATAGAATGGGAACTATGGAAAGAAAAGCATCATGGGAAGGACAACAAGCCAATACTATCAGAAACTCAAATTTTAGGAAAAACCAAAACCCAAACGTTGGAAGGGCTAGCCCTGACCATGATATAAGACCTCCTTGTCATGAAAACTATGCTGAAGCATCCACATCTAGTGAGCAGATAGAGGACACTCACATAAACTTGATGGGTTTGAATAGTGAACAACTAGTGTTTCTAACCCAAGAAGACCAAGATGACCATGATATAAATCAATTTCAGACTAAATATGCTGAGTCTTTTGACTTTAAACAAGGCTATGATGCAGCAGTATATGAAGTCCATAAGAAATACAAATTGAGGACCAGAACGATTGATGTGCCTGACAATGTCAAACCAAATGATACCAAGCAGCCTAAGAAGATTAAAGGCAAGGCTGTTCTCACAGAATCTGCTGATAAAACAGTTCCAAATCCAAAGGGAGTAACTATAGAGGACATAACAGATATATCAGATCTTCAAACCTCTAAAAGTCAGCCTTTTGTACCCTCTTCCTCAAAAGAAAATGTAGATAGCACTCTGTTGATGCCTCGAAAATCGCTGCAACAACATTGGGGGATAACCACCCGATCCGGACCTTAGTACAGCTCCTTTTCCGTTTGGAATGGTGGCTCCGACTGGGGATAATGGGACCAGTTTCCCAGTAATGGATGAATGAATGATTGTTTAACTAATCTAATGATATGTGAATAACTTAATCCATTGAAAAAATAAATAACTACTACTAATCCCGGGAATGATTATATTTCTCTAAGTGTAGTGCTTGATGATCTATGTTTACAAACAGGCATATAAATGACTCCATCTGACAGACATAGACATTAATTCGTTCAAGGATTACTTCACTTAAATAGTTAAGCAAAGTGATTAAAGCAATATTACTACACTTGTCATTTATATCATCGACATATATATGATTAAAAGAAAAGCATACCATAAACATCCAATAGTGGAAAGAATACAGAACTGCTGTTAAAACACATACATATATCCGATAATAGCAAAGGAAATCAAATAACAATTCATATGAAAAGAATGGACTCAGACATAGATAATAGTACCATATGAGCTGATAAAACACTCCCAATATCAATCGCTATCTGTGATTCTTCCTTCAACGCAGAGATGCTTTCAAACAAAGACAATAGTGCACATTTGCATAAAAGTTGCCATGTTGAAATTAGAATAACTGGTCCAGTTTTAGAAAAGAATATGGCTGAAGCACAATAGTGTGACTTCAATCTATAAGTCAAGTACAAAACTTTACGACCCTTTCCAAACGAATGAAAGGGTCTATAAATACCTAATTAAGATAACTATCTACGAAACTGAAATCCTATTAAACTGGTATCAATCAATTTCGATCATATTTTCCCTCAGCGATCTGGCAGTCGGCGGCATGAATCATCAAGTCTGGCTGCTTGCCTTTAAATCTGAGCTGACTTGTAGCAAGAATTGGCTCCACTTCAGGTGGTCTGTTGAGGCGAGAGCTGAGCTGGGCGGCATATGTGGCATCCTGAATATTGAGGATAATATACCTGATTGCATCCGTAAGGCACTTGAGGGCGACTCTCTGTGTGTGTGGTTTTACCAAGAAAAACCAATATGTGTCCCAGGTTAAACTGTTAATTCTAGTGATTAATCTTCCTTTTTCCTCCAAATCTAGATAGCATGATTGCTCCAATGTTTTTACTGTTGTCAATTTTCCTGGCATGCATTGGGTGATCATTTTTGACAAGTAGAGGGTGTTATTAACTAATTCAACCAAACAGTTTGAAGTTGATTTGCATCTTGAGATTGCCCTCTCTGCCTTTAACTGGGACTGCCATTCTGTAAAGAGTATATCTTTATGTGACTCTAGGATTCTTGGTAAATTAGCCGCTTGTCCTTGATCATTATCTTTCCAGTCGAGAAATGCAGCTATCGTTTCTTCAACCTGATCCAATTCAGTCCTAGCCTTGTCTACTTTATTACTTATGGATGCCGTTAATTCACATAGGGGCTCTGCCTGGGCGATTTGTTGACATAGAAGCTTAATTTGGGCTATCAATGCAGTGTTTATCTGTAGTGCTTCTATTCTGAATTCAGCCACTTGTGGAACGCCCTTTGTCTTTTCAATCTGCGCTGATAGTTGAGCAATTTTCTCATCTTTTGATTTCAGCATTCTCTCATTCGCCACCTTCAGTTGCGCTAAGGCCTCTGACAATTCCTTTTGCTTATGGATTGCGCTTTGGTCAACCCGCTGTTTCTCTGCCTGCAATTGTTGAGTTAGTGGATTGTTTAATTGTTGTTGCGTCAACAATTGTTGTTCTGCCTGCTCCGCTTTTTCTTTTGCTTCATTTAGCTGTGCCTGCAATGAGAATATTTCTTGGTCCTTTGTTTTTAACAAAAGGCTTACCTCTGATGCCTTGTCTATTGTCGCCGCTGAATAGGCTCCAGCGTATTGAGATAGTTTTGTCAGGTCATCAGAGGGGTCGAATTCCTCCTTCCAAACCACATTGCCCGTGACTGTCTGATCTGGGAAAAGGGAAGGTTGATCAGTCCTTCTTCTTTTCCTCTGTCGTTTTACTACAGCTTTATGCCTCGGGCTGTAGAAGACATCCAAGGGAGGAATCTCTTCTACTTGCAAAATGATTTGATCGGAGGGGTCTTTTGGTATCACTTCTACCTCTTTTGAAATGGGTGGGCCACTAGTTCCACTTTGAACCTGTTGTGAATTGGTTTCCTGTGTGTCTGTCGCTCTTGAAGACTCGGTGTTCTTTGAACATTCCAGACCGCTGATAATAGAATCAAATTGCTTCCATTCCTCGAGCAATTTGGGATCAATATGTGTATCCACATTTATTTCAGTGCTGGTTTGCTTCTGCTCTTTCGTCTGGGTCTCTTCCTGCACTTTCTCCTTCTCTTTAGTCTGAGTTTCCTCCTATGTTTTTTCTTGTTCTTTTGTTGTAAGTGGAGGTTGCTTTGACTGCTCCCGTTCAGGCTCGCTTGTCGACGTTGTTGGGGTGTTTGCTAATAGATCTAGAGGCAGAGTTTGCAACCTCTCCTCTCTAAGCCTATTGAATTCAACTAACCCTTCATCTTGATATCTCATTCGGGCCAATCCCTTGACCTGTGATATTGACTCAGGTGAGGAGAACAGGTCATCAAACATATCTTCTTTATGATCAAATTTTGATAATTTGGCCTGTTCTAGTGAATTATAGGCAACTTTGCTTGGATCAAAATGCCTATTAGGAAGAGTTGCTAGAGTTAATGATTGAATCTTTGTAGCTTCTTTTTCTGCATGTTTGAGATCATGCAAGGTATAGACAGCGCATCTCAAAGGAAAAGAGGGCCATCCTTGCTTCTTATTTTTCTTGAGAGTCTCTGTAACACTCTCAGCAATGATTTGGTAAGCGATTTCCCTTGCCAGCAGCTTATCAGGTATATATAAAGGGAGGACATGAGGTTTGGCTTGGCTACCGAACACTCTTATATAAGTAAATTTCTCCTCCCCGAACCATCTCCCTACTGCTGTTAAATCAATTTTTGCTTGGTAGGAAATCTTGGGAGCAGGTTTATCAAAAATGGAATAATAAATAGGCAACATAAAGCCATTACAGACTTGGTACAAATGGTGCTTATAAGAGGATTTCCATAATTTTTGATGATATATATGAATAGGCATGGGGTCTTGCGATGTCCACCTCCAGCTGAGTACAGGGAATTCAGAGTTAAAACACAGGGTATCTAGAATATAGGCACTGTAGTAGAATGGGGGAATTACCCTTTCAGAAATACGGGTTTTGCCTCTAAACTCAAGCACAGCTGTTGCTAATTTGTCTGAGAGAATAGTGGCCCAATCCATTATTATACTGTTGCATGCTGCTTCCATTAATGGAACCATTTCTATAGTGAAATTAGAAGAGTCATGCAATCCCCACAATCTACACATCATTATTCCAGCATAGTAATAAGGAGAAGCCAGAGAATCAACCGAATACTTACCAGAAGATTCATGTTTGTGCTTTGCCAGATTTTGTCTCCAATCCCGAATGGGTTCGGATTCAACTTCGTTATCATCTAGGAATTTCTCCAGGAACGCCTTATTGTATTTCTTCTCTGGCTCAGGAAAATGATACATTTGCCTTAAATCCTCGGCCTTAAATGACTCGAAAATTCTCCCATCTCTGGTGCTGAAAGTTCTTTCCATGATAGGAATTTCTTCAAATGCCCACTGCACCACATCTGTATATGGGAGGATTTGTTCCCTAGCTGCTATCCGATGAAGGAAGGAGTCAGCTAAGTCCTTAAGAGTACCCTCAGATTTCCGGGTTGAATCCGCAGTAGCTTGGACTGTTGTTACTTTAGGCTCTTCAGCTTCAATCAAGTTGTAAGAACTTTGCCAAGTAGTTCTGCCAAGACCAGAGCATGTCGTATCAGATATTAGTCCCTTCTTCTTATTTGTTGGATCAGCGATGGCTTGTGCTGTGGCTGGCGCAGTAGCAGCAGCTGTGGTTTTCTTGGACTTCTTCCCCATCTTGTTTGAGTTTTCCGCTTTGGAAGAATTCTGCACAGGAGCGAAATAAACGTAACACAGAGAAATGATAATGAAAATCGAATATGTGAAAGATATATTGATCACAGCGTGCTGAGAGATTAACTCTAAAAAAATGGTCGCGGATACAATCCATGGGAAGATCTTACAATTACATTAAATGGCCATTTAAAACCTGCAAATCCTTAAATGCCCATTATATCATTATTTGGCCGAATGACCCGTTTAAGCGTGCTATGGATGTTTTGGCGGTTGAGCGCAGGTGAATCATTGTTTAACAGTTTAAGCTTTAAATATGATTCCATTGTAATATCCCTCCACTTTAACGGCTTTTTTGAAATATGCGCTTTATCGCAATCGGCCATCGGGAGGAGCTTAACCTCTTATATTGGCACCATTTAAAACCCCCGACCGCCGATAGCGATATCGCATCACATCGGGAGAATAGGCATTATATGTGTGATGGATAGCATATCGCCGATTTGCCGATAGCGATATCGTATCGCATCGGGCTGCATTACCATGGGCGCCTTAACAACATGCATAGAGTATTGCCGATTGCTGATTGCGATATCGCATCGCGTCGGGGTGGATGGCTTGGGGCGCTTTAAAAATGCGTATAGAGTATTGCCGATAGCCGATATCGCATCGGCGGAAACCAATGTGCCATTTATTTATGTTCCCTATGTCATTGTGATATGCGATCTTGCGATCGCTTTATCACAATGATAAAAGATTGTTTTATTTGATCAAAATGGGTTTTTCAAAAGGTTTTTATAAAGTTTTCATTTGGTTTTCGGACCTTTTAGAACAATACAATATTGATACCAATTAAACTCTAAACGGACCCATTTCATATGATAACTTTGTAAATAAAAATGATATGAAATGGGGGGTTGTTGTAGAGCGCAACAATTGGCGATTCGCTGGAAGAACCAGTTATCTCTGAAAAGTATAGAAATACTTAAACTTTTTAAAAATAGAGTTCTAATCAAAGGGGAAAATTCTAATATAACTAGGTATATATGCATTCCAAGTAAAATGAAACTATTTTTGTTAATTTCCTCTCTTTTTAAGAAAATAGATACATTCTAAGTTTTAAATAGGCCTCTATTGGTTCATAATGATAAAATAGAAAACCTTTCCAAATCAGCTTTTATAGTGAACTCTTCTGTCATAGGTAGAGCCTCTGCTGCCAGCAAACGTTTATAGTTTCGACAGGGATACCTTTTAACCATGCTATTGTCCATTGTTCCATCCAATTAAGAGTGTGATTAACAGAATGAATTCAAAACATGTTTTCATATTTTGTATTTCATTTCCTTTTTCTGTTATTGATAAGATAAAAAGCCATTGTCCTGGTTTGGTGGCCAGCTATTGACAATGCCATTCACTGGTTGTAATCTAACTGAACAAGCTGGTTCGTGATGAGACCCCTTGTCTTATAATTCTAAGCCATTACCCTGTTATGGTATGCAGTATTGGTAATGTCGGATAAACTATTTTCCGATGATCATGGTAAGCAGGCTTGTAATAAGACCTCTTATATTTTATATCAAATATTTTAGAATTACACTCTGATTAATCATAAACTTTAGTGAATGGGATGGACAATTTTCTCCTTAAGAGTATATGGATGACAGGGTAAGAGTTGAAGATGTTGAAGTTGGATTAGCTTCTATCTTGATATTGATAACCTTTTGTGACCAATTTGAAAACAGAAAATGATTTACAATACTCCTAAACTTTGAGAGCAGTTCACAAAACTTGAAGTGTGGTTTCAGAATGCAATGATACCTAATTTCCTAGAAATTATCCCTTTTGGTTAAGACTGCTATTATTTAAAAGCAAATATCCATACTACTTCTGTTGAGCAACCTTTAAATCCATCAAAGGTCAATGGGAGATACCTTACAACTTTATTTCCTAAAGATCCTACAAATTACAAAACTCTATTAAACTTAAAAAGGAGAAGGGGTTACCTTCTCAATTAAAGAATTTCTTTAAGATAAGGCCATTAACACGGAGAGAATCTCTCGAACCTGATAAATCTTGCAATATAAAGGTCGAATGGCCTATCTTTTCACAGATCTAAAATGGTCCAAGCCACATCTTCTGGAACTTGGTGTGTTTTCCCTTGTCCTCATGGGCTTTGTCCCATTTCAGAACTAAATCACCGACTTGGAATTGTTTTGAACCGGATGAGACTGAATCAAAAGCTGCTTTGATGACTTGCTGATGTTTGGCATGAACAACCCTGGCCTTTTCTCTTTCCTCTTCTAGTTTTAGAATTTGATCATGTCTAAGCTGAATAGAAGAAGAAGGAGTTTCCTCAATGAACTGAACTAGGGCTAGAGAAGGAAGAACAATATTTGTAGGTAGTACTGCTTCTTTTCCATACACAAGGTTGAATGGAGAAGATCCTATAGAAGCTTTCTGCGTTATCCTATCAGCCCATAATGCAAACATTAAGGATTTGTGCCAGTTTTTATGGTTCTGTTCGATAGTTCGCTTAATGATTTTAATCAGATTTTTATTGGTAGATTCTGCTAAACCATTACCTTGGGGATAGTAATTAGCAGAATATTTCAATTTAAATCCTCTTTTAATAGTGAAATCAAACATAGCATTGCCTAAAAAGTAAGATGCATTATCAAAAACAAGAGCATTTGGGACACCAAACCTGATAATGATGAATTGATCTATGAATTCAATGATTGCCTCAGAATTTGTTGTCTTCAAAGGAATTGCCTCAACCCACTTAGTAAAATAATCGGTAGCAGTAAGGATATACTTATGTTGTTTGGAAGAAGGTGGAGTAATCTCCCCAATGATGTCCAATCCCCATTGCTCAAATGGTTGTTCAATGTTGACTGGTTGTAGAGGGAAAGCTGGTTTTCGTTGTATTCCACTAGAAGTTTGACAATTGCGGCATTTCCTGACATACTCGTGGGCATCTCTAAACAGAGTGGGCCAATAGTATCCAGCATGAATAATTTTGTGAGCTGTTGTTTCAGCTCCAAAATGTCCTCCTGCTGGTCCATCATGTAATTCCTGCAAAACCTTTTGTGCTTCAGGTTTCTCAAGGCATCTTAATAGTATTGAATCATAATTCTGCTTAAAAAGCACATCATCAATAATCGTAAAATTTTTCGCTTTTAACCTAATGGACCTTTTTTTTTTGTATGACAGGTTCGGAGGTGCATATCCATTTTTCAAATAAAAGATTAAATCTGCTTATTGTGACTTAGAATCAGTAATACTTATCTGGTTGATTTCTTCAGTTTGATCTGTATCACCTGATTCTAGAATGTTGGATGCTCCTGCCAATAACCTGCAAAAACCTTGTCCTCTAACAATCTTTGCTGGCTTAATTTCTAAGTCATATTCTTGAAGCGCTGTGACCCAATTTGCCCTTTTTTCACCCAGTTCTCTTTGGATTAATAGTTGCCTAACTACGGGGAAAGGAACTATAACTTTTGTGTGGGTTTTCAAAAGGAAGGGTCTATAATGTTTGACTACTTTAAATACAACAAAGGCTTGTTTTTCTACTTCGGAGTAATTCAATTCAGTACCCTAAAGATTTTAACTAAAGAATGAAATGGGTGCTTCAAGATTGTGATCATTTAGTTGCGTAAGTATTGCAGCATAAGACAAGTTGGATGCGATAGTATACAATGTAAAATGATTAGAAAAATTGGGAGTATTTAAGGCTGGGGCATTGATTATTGATTGCTTGATTAGATCAAACGCTTCTTTTTCTGCTGATCCCCACTTAAAGACTGAATTTTTTTTAATCATTGTTTGAAGTGGCAAAATAATTTCAGAAAAATCTGGAACAAATCTTTTAACAAAATTGATCTGGCCTAAAAATGACTGCATGGATTTTTTATTATGTGGGAAAGGGATTTCAGAGATTTCTTTGATCCGATCAAGATCAATATAAATGCCATCCTTAGACACAATAAAACCCAACAGCTTCCCTTGATCAAGAGCAAAGAAAGACTTTTTAGGGTTAAGAGAAATACCATATCTTTTGCAACGTTGAAAGATTTGATTTAGATCATGCAAATGATTATACCTCTCCTTAGAGAATACAGTAATATCGTCTAGATAGACGACTACGGTTCTATTAATCAACCCTTTAAAGGCTATATCCATAGCTCTTTGGAATGTCGCTCCTGCATTTATAAGTCTGAAAGGCATTTTCTGATATGCATATTTTCCCCATTTTGTTCTGAATGTGGTTTTAAGCTGGTCATCAGGATGAACCAGGACTTGGTTATATCCTGAGAAACCATCTAGAAAGGACATCAATTTAGAGCCTGCTACTGATTGAAGTATTTGCTCCATAGTAGGTAATGGGAAATTGTCTTTCAAGCTTGCTTTGTTCAAATTTCTGAAATCAATACAAATCCGAATGTTGCCATTTTTCTTTCTGACTGGCACCATATTAGAGACCCAGTTTGAGTGTCGGACAGGAAAAATAATCTTGGCTTTCAAGAGTTTGTTAAGTTCCGATTTTATCTGGCTCTCTAAGTTTGGATGTATTTTTCTTAACTTCTGTTGAATTGGTTTCTGATCGGGAAGAATTGGAATGGTATGCTGGATAATGGATGTATCATATGTCTTCAAATCATCGTATTTCCAAGCAAAGACCTGTTTATTTTTCCTTAACAGTCTAATGAATGCCTCCTTCTCTTCCAAGGAAATTCCTAGTCCTAAGTTAATGTTTTGAGGAGTTTTCTCGATGCCAAGATTTATCAATTCAAACCTAAGGGTAGAACTTTGGAGCTTTGCATTAGTTACAGGTTTAAACCTGTCTTTCATATCATAAAGATCCTCCAGCTTTACCACTGGCTTAGGGATTGAATTTTCCTGAGGCGTTTCTTTCATTTGTAGGTCATGGTCATTTTCCACGATAATTTGATCGTCATAGGACTTTTCAGAAGTTAAAAATTGCAAAATATCCTCATCATGGTTGAATACTCTCCAATTAGTGACATTGTCAGGAATTGAGGGCCTAAAAAGCAATTCTACAGAAAATCTATCTGGGTTGTAGTCTTCACAAGGTAGGAGCTTGGAAGCTACATTGGCTAGGAGATCGGCTGCCGAGTTTTGAGACCTAGGGATGGAGGAAATGTTGAATGCGGAAAAGTGCGAGGTAAGTTCTTGTATTAGCGATTGGTAATGCTTGAGGTGATTTGAAAGACAATGGATTGCATTCCTCACCTGTTTGACAATAATTTCATAATCGCCGAATACTTTCAAATATTGCACTTTAAGACCGATTGCTTTATATAGTCCCTGGACTAAGGCTTCATACTCAGTTGTATTGTTAGTGCATTCAAATTCTAGCCTACAGGACAGCATTGTTTTTTCTCCTTGTGGACTAACCAAAATACAACCTGCTCCTGAGCCCTCACTGGACTTAGAGCCATCAAAATATAAAGACCAAAATAAAGAAGTATTAACAATTTTCTTTACATTTTCCTCAGTGTCATTAAAACATCTTGATCAATCTGTTTGTGAAAAATTTTCAATCCGAGATGTAGAATGGTTTACTGAGAATGGAGAGGGTTGGGAAACGAAGTTGCCAAAGAATGACTCTGATGAATAATTCCCCAAAATGTTGTTGTTGAATGCTACCGGCTGGTTTTCTTGTTCAAATTCTGTAACTGTATGGGTCATATGTTTTTCCCGATCGATCCTTATTTGATTTGGCTTACCCTTGTAGGGAAGCCACATATGTGACCAATCAGTGGAAATATACCCGTGCAGTTTCTCAGACCAATCCCTACTCAAAATTAAACCGTAAAATTCAGGTATATCGGCTATTAGAATATCAATCCTCTGTACTACTCTGGGATCAGCAGATAACCTAATAGTTACGGAATTAATTTCTCCTAAAACCTGTACTTTGGTCCTGTCCAACTGTACAATATGAATAGCAGACTTCTGGGGTTCAATGTTCAGTTTGGAACAAACTGAAGCTGACATTATGTTAGAAGATGCCCCTGAGTCAATCAAACAGTTGTGCAGGTTTCTGTTGTAAATCTCATAAGTCAAAAGGAAAGGTGGGGTATGAGAATTTGATCTATCGCCAATCCAAACCGCATCGGTAGCTTCAACCATACCAGGAGGCGGTTGCCCTGAACCATTAGCAGCTTTAGCACTGGGAAGAGGTGAAGAAGGAACATCATTTAATTCTTTTAGAAGCAATTTCTGCTGATGTTTTAACTTACTAAGTTCAAACATGGTAATGTTTGCCTTAGTTTTCTTCATGTCATCAACAATATTGTACTCCATTGAATTGGATACCACTACTGTTTTAGATGTTGACGGAGTATTAGAGGTTGAAGGTTGGTTTTGGGGAACTGCTGCAGGTGACTTCTTTGTAGGAGCTTTTTCCTTTGTTGTAGCAGCACCAACACTCCTTTTCTTTGAGGTTGCCTGAACAGGTTCGGAGGTATTTTTACTCCTAGTAGTGACAGGAAAAGCCTCTTCTGCTTCAGGTTTCTCAAGGCATCTTAATCTGCATTGGATATGACATTGGGTGGCTTTGATTTTGTTTTCTTATAAGACCTAAAAGGTCTTTTGGTTGAGGTTTCAGCTACCTGTTTTTTTATTTCAACCATTTCGTTTGATAAAGTTTTTAGGACTTTTTGCAAACCCTCCATGTCATATGGGTCTTTTGGGGTTTTCTTCCTAGAATCATCTTTGAAAGAAACTTTTTTAGCTTTTCTGTCTTCCAGAGCAGCTTTCTTTTCTAGAGCATTGATGCCCTTCTCCACAACAAGTGCTTCTTTCATGTTTTCGGCTAAGGTAGGTTTCCCAGCCCTATCAACAAAAATGGCTATATTGGCAGGTAGGGCGGTTATATACCATTCGCTTCGAATTTTTTCACTTGGTTTGGAGGTCGTTGGGATTTTATTCAAAAGTTTATTGAATCGGGCATTAAATTCCTTAGTTGGTTCCCTGTGCTCTATCCTAAGATTGGAGAGATCGTTTATTAGTGTAGCCAAAGACCTATCATCTCCATACTTAGTAAGAAACTGCTCTTGGCAAGTATTCCAACTGGTAATGGAACCAGAGGGTAAAGAGAAATACCAGGATCCTGCTGATCCTTGCAAGGTGTAAGGGAAAAGTCTCACAACAACATCTTGTTCTGTCACTCCTTTCAAGTTGACTGCCAACATGAAATTATTGATATGTTCCTCAGCTTGGGTCCCATCATCTGGGTTAAACTTGGGTAGCCACTTTTCAGGAGCATCTGGTAATGCATGCAATGGTGCAGGCATGTTGACTGCACCAGGCCTGGTCCATGGATCTGCCAATATAACAGCAGTAGTAGATGATACTACTGTTGGAATTCCAAATGTCTGGGAACGAAATAATGTTGAGGAGTGAGTAGGTTGGGATGTTAGAGTTCCTAATCCCTGATGAACAACAATATGTAATGGGGGAGTGGATGGTTGACTTCGCAGAGGGGAAGATGAAATGGAGGATGTGGATGAAAGCTCTTCACTATCAAATCCTTCAGTATGTTTTTTGGCCTTTTTCCTTTTGGGTAAAGAGAACTCAGTGGGTTCAATACCGAGTTTTTCGCTATGAAGTCTGGTGAGAGGATGAGGTAGATTGAACTGCAAAGTAGCACTGCTTTGTGATACCTCAGATTTCTGTGGTGAAATCGAGAAGCACTGAAGTTTGTGGATAAGAGACTGGACATCAGGGGATTCAAGACTTAGTTGTTCTGGAGTATGATGGGTTTGAGCAGTGTTGATGGTTTCCTCTTCTTCTTGTTTAGATACTGGAGAACCAACATGCAATTGGGAAGTCCGAGGGGATACGGAGGGAGAATTACTCTTAGAATGGCCTGCAGATTTGGGTTTGTTTGCCATTCACAGTTGAGGCCCTCCTTCTAGCGCCAAAAATGTTGATGCCTCGAAAATCGCTGCAACAACATTGGGGGATAACCACCCGGTCCGGACCTTAGTACAGCTCCTTTTTCTTTTGGAATGGTTGCTCCGACTGGGGATAATGGGACCAGTTTCCCAGTAATGGATGAATGAATGATTGTTTAACTAATCTAATGATAGGCGAATAACTTAATCCATTGACAAAATAAATAACTACTACTAATCCCGGGAATGATTATATTTCTCTAAGTGTAGCGCTTGATGATCTATGTTTACAAACAGGCATATAGATGACTCCATCTGACAGACATAGACATTAATTCATTCAAGGATTACTTCACTTAAATAGTTAAGCAAAGCGATTAAAGCAATATTACTACACTTGTTATTTATATTATCGACATATATATGATTAAAAGAAAAGCATACCATAAACATCCAATAGTGGAAAGAATACAGAACTGCTGTTAAAACACATACATATATCCGATAATAGCAAAGGAAATCAAATAACAATTCATATGAAAAGAATGGACTCAGACATAGATAATAGTACCATATGAGCTGATAAAACACTCCAAATATCAATCGCTATCTGTGATTCTTCCTTCAACGCAGAGATGCTTTCAAACGAAGACAATAGTGCACATTTGCATAAAAGCTGCCATGTTGAAATTAGAATAACTGGTCCAGTTTTATAAAAGAATATGGCAGAAGCACAATAGTGTGACTTCAGTCTTTAAGTCAAGTACAAAACTTTACGACCCTTTCCAAAACAATGAAAGGGTCTATAAATACCTAATTAAGATAACTATCTACGAAACTGAAATCCTATTAAACTGGTATCAATCAATTTTGATCATATTTTCCCTCAGCGATCTGGCAGTCGGTGGCATGAATCATCAAGTTGGCTGCTTGCCTTTAAATCTGAGCTGACTTGTAGCAAGCATTGGCTCCACTTCAGGTGGTCTGTTGAGGTGAGAGCTGAGCTGGGCGGCGTATCTGGCATCCTGAATATCGGGGATAATATACCCGATTGCATCCATAAGGCACTTGAGGGCGGCTCTCTGTGTGTGTGGTTTTACCAAGAAAAACCAATATGTGTCCCAGGTTAAACTGTTAATTCTAGTGATTAATCTTCCTTTTTCCTCCAAATCTGGATAGCATGATTGCTCCAATGTTTTTACTGCTGTCAATTTTCCTGGCGTGCATTGGGTGATCATGTTTAACAAGTAGAGGGTGTTATTAACTAATTCAACGAAACTGTTTGAAGTTGATTTGCATCTTGAGACTGCCCTCTCTGCCTTCATTAAATGGGACTGCCATTCTGTAAAGAGTATATCTTTATGTGACTCTAGGATTCTTGGTAAATTAGCCGCTTGTCCTTGATCAGTATCTTGCCAGTCGAGAAATGCAGCTATCGTTTCTTCAGCCTGATCCAATTCAGTCCTAGCCTTGTCTACTTTATTACTTATGGATGCCATTAATTCACATAGGGGCTCTGCCTGGGCAATTTGTTGACATAGAAGCTTAATTTGGGCTACCAATGCAGTGTTTATCTGTAGTGCTTCTATTATGAATTCAGCCACTTGTGGAACACCCTTTGTCTTTTCAATCTGCGCCGATAGTTGAGCAATTTGCTCATCTTTTGATTTCATCATTCTCTCATTCGCCACCTTCAGTTGCGCTAAGGCCTCTGACAATTCCTTTTTCTTCTGGATTGCGCTTTGGTCAACTCGTTGTTTCTCTGCCTGCAATTGTTGAGTTAGTTGATTGTTTAATTTCTGTTGCGTCAACAATTGTTGTTCTGCCTGCTCCGCTTTTTGTTTTGCTTCATTTAGCTGTGCCTGCAATGAGAATATTTCTTGGTCCTTTGTTTTTAACAAAAGGCTTACCTCTGATGCCTTGTCTATTGTCGTTGCTGAATAGGCTCCAGCGTATTGAGACAGTTTTGTCAGGTCATCAGAGGGGTCAAATTCCTCCTTCCAAACCACGTTGCCCGTGACTGTCTGCTCTGGGAAAAGGGAAGGTTGATCAGTCCTTCTTCTTTTCCTCTGTCATTTTACTACAGCTTTATGCCTCGGGCTGTAGAAGACATCCAAGGGAGGAATCTCTTCTACTTGCAAAATGATTTGATTGGAGGGGTCTTTTGGTATCACTTCTACCTCTTTCGAAATGGGTGGGACGTTGGTTCCACTTTGAACCTGTTGTGAATTGGTTTCCTGTGTGTCTGCCGCTCTTGAAGACTCGGTGTTCTTTGAACATTCCAGGTCGTTGATAATAGAATCAAATTGCTTCCATTCCTCGAGCAATTTGGGATCAATATGTGTATCCACATTTATTTCAGTGCTGGTCTGCTTCTTCTCTTTCGTCTGGGTCTCTTCCTGCGCTTTCTCCTTTTCTTTAGTCTGAGTTTCCTCCTGTGTTTTTTCTTGTTCTTTTGTTGTAAGCGGAGGTTGCTTTGACTGCTCCCGTTCAGGCTCGCTTGTCGACGTTGTTGAGGTTGTTGCTAATAGATCTAGAGGCAGAGTTTGCAACCTCTCCTCTCTAAGCCTATTGAATTCAGCTAACCCTTCATCTTGATATGTCATTCGGGCCAATCCCTTGACCTGCGATATTGACTCAGCTGAGGAGAACAGGTCATCAAACATATCTTCTTTATGATCAAATTTTGATAATTTGGCCTGTTCTAGTGCATTATAGGCAACTTTGCTTGGATCAAAATGCCTATTAGGAAGAGTTGCTAGAGTTAATGATTGAATCTTTGTAGCTTCTTTTTCTGCATGTTTGAGATCATGCAAGGTATAGACGCTGCATCTCAAAGGAAAAGAGGGCCAGCCTTGCTTCTTATTTTTCTTGAGAGTCTGTGTAACACTCTCAGCAATGATTTGGTAAGCGATTTCCCTTGCCAGCAGCTTATCAGGTATATATAAAGGGAGGACATGAGGTTTGGCTTGGTTACCGAACACTCTTATATAAGTAAATTTCTCCTCCCCGAACCATCTCCCTACTGCTGTTAAATCAATTTCTGCTTGGTAGGAAATCTTGGGAGCAGGTTTATCAAAAATTGAATAATAAATAGGCAACATAAAGCCATTACAGACTTGGTACAAATGGTGCTTATAAGAGAATTTCCATAATTTTTGATGATATATATGAATAGGCATGGGGTCTTGCGATGTCCACCTCCAGCCGAGTACAAGGAATTCATAGTTAAAACACAGGGTATCTAGAATATAGGCATTGTAGTAGAATGGGGGAATTACCCTTTCAGAAATACGGGTTTTGCCTCTAAAGTCAAGCACAGTTGTTGCTAATTTGTCTGAGATAATAGTGGCCCAATCCATTATTATACTGTTGCATGCTTCTTCCATTAGTGGAACCATTTCTATAGTGAAATTAGAAGAGTCATGCAATCCCCACAATCTACACATCATTATTCCAGCATAGTAATAAGGAGAAGCCAGAGAATCAACCGAATACTTATCGGAAGATTCATGTTTGTGCTTTGCCGGATTTTGTCTCCAATCCCGAATGGGTTCGGATTCAACTTCGTTATCATCTAGGAATTTCTCCAGGAACGCCTTATTGTATTTCTTCTCTGGCTCAGGCAAATGATACATTTGCCTTAAATACTCAGCCTTAAATGACCCGAAAATTCTCCCATCTCTGGTGCTGAAAGTTCTGTCCATGATAGGAATTTCTTCAATTGCCCACCACACCACATTTGTATATGGGAGGATTTGTTCCCTAGCTGCTATCCGATGAAGGAAGGAGTCAGCTAAGTCCTTTAGAGTACCCTCAGATTTCTGGGTTGAATCCGCAGTAGCTTGGACTGTTGTTACTTCAGGCTCTCCAGCTTCAATCAAGTTGTAAGAACTTTGCCAAGTAGTTCTGCCAAGACCAGAGCATGTCATATCAGATATTAGTCCCTTCTTCTTATTTGTTGGATCAACGATGGCTTGTGCTGTGGCTGGCGCAACAGCAGCGGCTGTGGTTTTCTTGGACTTCTTCCCCATCTTGTTTGAGTTTTCCGCTTTGGAAGAATTCTGCACAGGAGCAAAATAAACGTAACACAGAGAAATGATAATGAAAATCCAATATGGGAAAGATATATTGATCACAGCGTGCTGAGAGATTAACTCTAAAAAAATGGTCGCGGATACAATCCATGGGAAGATCTTACAATTACATTAAATGGCCGTTTAAAACCTGCCAATCCTTAAATTCCCATTATATCATTATTTGGCCGAATGACCCGTTTAAGCGTGCTATGGATGTTTTGGCGGTTGAGCACAGGTGAATCATTGTTTAACAGTTTAAGCTTTAAATATGATTCGATTGTAATATCCCTCCACTTTAACAGCTTTTTTGAAATATGCGCTTTATCGCAATCAGCCATCGGGAGGAGCTTAACCTCTTATATTGGCACCATTTAAAATCCCCGACCGCTGATAGCGATATCGCATCGCATCGGGAGAATAGGCATTATATGTGTGATGGATAGAATATCTCCGATTTGCCAATAGCGATATCGTATCGCATCGGGCTGCATTACCATGGGCGCCTTAACAACATGCATAGAGTATTGCCAATTGTCGATTGCGATATCGCATCGCATCGGGGTGGATGGCTTGGGGCGCTTTAAAAATGCGTATAGAGTATTGCCGATAGCCGATATCACATCGGCGGAAACCAATGTGCCATTTATTTGTGTTCCCTATGTCATTGCGATATGCGATCGCTTTATCGCAATGATAAAAGATTGTTTTATTTGATCAAAATGGGTTTTTCAAAAGGTTTTTATAAAGTTTTCATTTGGTTTTCGGACCTTTTAGAACAATACAATATTGATACCAATTAAACTCTAAAGGGACCCATTTCATATGATAACTTTGTAAATAAAAATGATATGAAATGGGGGGTTGTTGTAGAGCACAACAATTGGCGGTTCGCTGGAAGAACCAGTTATCTCTGAAAAGTATAGAAATACTTAAACTTTTTAAAAATAGAATTATAATCAAAGGGGAAAATTCTAATATAACTAGGTATATATGCATTCCAAGTAAAATGAAACTATTTTTGCTAATTTCCTCTCTTTTTAAGAAAATAGATACATTCTAAGTTTTAAATAGGCCTCTATCGGTTCATAATGATAAAATAGAAAACCTTTCCAAATCATCTTTTATAGTGAACTCTTCTGTCATAGGTAGAGCCTCTGCTGCCAGCAAACGTTTATAGTTTCGACAGGGATACCTTTTAACCATGCTATTGTCCATTGTTCCATCCAATTAAGAGTGTGATTAACATAATGAATTCAAAACATGTTTTCATATTTTGTATTTCATTTCCTTTTTCTGTTATTGATAAGATAAAAAGCCATTGTCCTGGTTTGGTGGCCAGCTATTGACAATGCCATTCACTGGTTGTAATCTAACCGAACAAGCTGGCTCGTGATGAGACCCCTTGTCTTATAATTTTAAGCCATTACCCTGTTATGGTATGCAGTATTGGTAATGTCGATAAACTATTTTCCGATGATCATGGTAAGCAGGCTTGTAATAAGACCTCTTATCTTTTATATCAAATATTTTAGAATTACACTCTGAGTAATCATAAACTTTAGTGAATGGGATGGACAATTTTCTCCTTAAGAGTAAATGGATGACAGAGTAAGAGTTGAAGATGTTGAAGTTGGATTAGCTTCTATCTTGATATTGATAACCTTTTGTGACCAATTTGAAAATAGAAAATGATTTACAATACTCCTAAACTTTGAGAGGAGTTCACAAAACTTGAAGTGTGGTTTCAGAATGCAATGATACCTAATTTCCTAGAAATTATCCCTTTTGGTTAAGACTTCTATTATTTAAAAGCAAATATCCATACTACTTCTGTTGAGCAACCTTTAAATCCATCAAAGGTCAATGGGAGATACCTTACAACTTTATTTCCTAAAGATCCTACAAATTACAAAACTCTATTAAACTTAAAAAGGAGAAGGGGTTACCTTCTCAATTAAAGAATTTCTTTAAGATAAGGCAATTAACAAGGAGAGAATCTCTCGAACCTGATAAATCTTGCAATATAAAGGTCGAATGGCCTATCTTTTCACAGATCTGAAATGGTCCAAGCCACATCTTCTGGAACTTGGTGTGTTTTCCCTTGTCCTCATGGGCTTTGTCCCATTTCAGAACTAAATCACCGACTTGGAATTGTTTTGAACCGGATGAGACTGAATCAAAAGCTGCTTTGATGACTTGCTGATGTTTGGCATGAACAACCCTGGCCTTTTCTCTTTCCTCTTCTAGTTTTAGAATTTGATCATGTCTAAGTTGAATAGAAGAAGAAGGAGTTTCCTCAATGAACTGAACTAGGGCTAGAGAAGGAAGAACAAGATTTGTAGGTAGTACTGCTTCTTTTCCATACACAAGGTTGAATGGAGAAGATCCTATAGAAGCTTTCTGCGTTATCCTATCAGCCCATAATGCAAACATTAAGGATTTGTGCCAGTTTTTATGGTTCTGTTCGATAGTTCGCTTAATGATTTTAATCAAATTTTTATTGGTAGATTCTGCTAAACCATTACCTTGGGGATAGTAATTAGCAGAATATTTCAATTTAAATCCTCTTTTAATAGCGAAATCAAACATAACATTGCCTAAAAAGTAAGATGCATTATAAAAAACAAGAGCATTTGGGACACCAAACCTGGTAATGATGAATTGATCTATGAATTCAATGATTGCCTCAGAATTTGCTGTCTTCAAAGGAATTGCCTCAACCCACTTAGTAAAATAATTGGTAGGAGTAAGGATATACTTATGCTGTTTGGAAGAAGGTGGAGTAATCTCCCCAATGATGTCCAATCCCCATTGCTCAAATGGTTGTTCAATGTTGACTGCTTGCAAAGCGAAAGCTGGTTTTCGTTGTCTTCCACTAGAAGTTTGACAATTGCGGCATTTCCTTACATACTCGTGGGCATCTCTAAACAGAGTGGGCCAATGGTATCCAGCATGAATAATTTTGTGAGCTGTTGCTTCAGCTCCAAAATGTCCTCCTGCTGGTCCATCATGTAATTCCTACAAAACCTTTTGTGCTTCAGGTTTTTCAAGGCATCTTAATAGTATTGAATCATAATTCTGCCTAAAAAGCACATCATCAATAATCGTAAAATTTTTCGCTTTTAACCTAATGGACCTTTTTTTTTTGTATGACAGGTTCGGAGGTGCATCTCCATTTTTCAAATAAAAGATTAAATCTGCATATTGTCACTCAGAATCAGTAATACTTATCTGGTTGATTTCTTCAGTTTGATCTGTATCACCTAATTTTGGAATGTTGGATGCTCCTACCAATAACCTGCAAAAACCTTGTCCTCTAACAATCTTTGCTGGCTTAATTTCTAAGTCATATTCTTGAAGCGCTGTGACCCAATTTGCCCTTTTTTCACCCAGTTCTCTTTGGATTAATAGTTTCCTAACAACGGGGAAAGGAACTATAACTTTTGTGTGGGTTTTCAAAAGGAAGGGTCTATAATGTTTGACTGCTTTAAATACAACAAAGGCTTGTTTTTCTACTTCGGAGTAATTCAATTCATCACCCTGAAGATTTTAACTAAAGAATGAAATGGGTGCTTCAAGATTGTGATCATTTAGTTGCGTAAGTATTGCAGCATAAGACAAGTTGGATGCGATAGTATACAATGTAAAATGATTAGAAAAATTGGGAGTATTTAAGGCTGGGGCATTGATTATTGATTGTTTGATTAGATCAAACGCTTCTTTTTCTACTGATCGCCACTTAAAGATTGAATTTTTCTTAATCATTGTTTGAAGTGGCAAAATAATTTGAGAAAAATCTGGAACAAATCTTTTAACAAAATTGATCTGGCCTAAAAATGGCTGCATGGATTTTTTATTATGTGGGAAAGGGATTTCAGAGATTTCTTTGATCCGATCAGGATCAATATAAATGCCATCCTTAGACACAATAAAACCCAAGATCTTCCCTTGATCAAGAGCAAAGAAAGACTTTTTAGGGTTAAGAGAAATACCATATCTTTTGCAACGTTGAAAGATTTGATTTAGATCATGCAAATGGTTATATCTCTCCTTAGAGAATACAGTAATATCGTCTAGATAGACGACTACTGTTCTATTAATCAACCCTTTAAAGGCTATATCCATAGCTCTTTGGAATGTTGCTCCTGCATTTTCTGATATGCATATGTTCCCCATTTTGTTCTGAATGTGGTTTTAAGCTGGTCATCAGGATGAGCCAGGACTTGGTTATATCCTGAGAAACCATCTAGAAAGGACATCAATTCAGAGCCTGCTACTGATTGAAGTATTTGCTCCATAGTAGGTAATGGGAAATTGTCTTTCAAGCTTACTTTGTTCAAATTTCTGAAATCAATACAAATCCGAATGTCGCCATTTTTCTTTCTGACTGGCACCATATTAGAGACCCAGTTTAAGTGTCGGACAGGAAAAATAATCTTGGCTTTCAAGAGTTTGTTAAGTTCCGATTTTATCTGGCTCTCTAAGTTTGGATGTATTTTTCTTAACTTCTGCTGAATTGGTTTCTGATCGGGAAGCATTGGAATGGTATGCTGGATAATGGATGTATCATATGTCTTCAAATCATCGTATTTCCAAGCAAAACCCTGTTTATTTTTCCTTAACAGTCTAATGAATGCCTCCTTCTCTTCCAAGGAAAGTCCTAGTCCTAAGTTAATGTTTTGAGGAGTTTGCTCGGTGCCAAGATTTATCAATTCAAACCTAAGGGTAGAACTTTGGAGCTTTGCATTAGTTACAGGTTTAAACCTGTCTTTCATATCATAAAGATCCTCCAGCTTTACCACTGGCTTAGGGATTGAATTTTCCTGAGGCGTTTCTTTCATTTGTAGGTCATGGTCATTTTCCTCGATAATTTGATTGTCATAGGACTTTTCAAAAGTTAAAAATTGCAAAATATCCTCATCATGGTTGAATACTCTCCAATTAGTGACATTGTCAGGAATTGAGGGCCTAAAAAGCAATTCTACAGAAAATCTGTCACGGCTGTAGTCCTCAGAAGGTAGGAGCTTGGAAGCTACATTGGCTAGGAGATTGGCTGTCGCGTTTTGAGACCTAGGGATGGAGGAAATGTTGAATGCGGAAAAGTGCGAGGTAAGTTCTTGTACTAGCGATTGGTAATGCTTGAGGTGATTTGAAAGACAATGGATTCCATTCCTCACCTGTTTGACAATAATTTCAGAATTGCCGAATACTTTCAAATATTGCACTTTAAGACCAATTGCTTTATATAGTCCCTGGACTAAGGCTTCATACTCAGCTGTATTGTTAGTGCATTCAAATTATAGCCTACAGGACAACATTGTTTTTTCTCCTTGTGGACTAACCAAAATACAACCTGCTCCTGAGCCCTCACTGGACTTAGAGCCATCAAAATATAAAGACCAAAATAAAGAAGTATTAACAATTTTATTTACATTTTCCCTAGTGTCATTAAAACATCTTGATCGATCTGTTTGTGAAAAATTTTCAATCTGAGATGTAGAATGGTTTACTGAGAACGGAAAGGGTTGGGCAACGAAGTTGCCAAAGAATGACTCTGATGAATAATTCCCCAAATGTTGTTGTTGAATGCTACCGGCTCGTTTTCTTGTTCGAATTCTGTAACTGTATGGGTCATATGTTTTTCCCGATCGATCCTTATTCGATTTGGCTTACCGTTGTAGGGAAGCCACATATTTGACCAATCAGTGGAAATATACCCATGCAATTTCTCAGACCAATCCCTACTCAAAATTAAACCGTAAAATTCAGGTATATCAGCTATTAGAATATCAATCCTCTGTACTACTCTGGGATCAGCAGATAACCTAATAGTTACGGAATTAATTTCTCCTAAAACCTGTACTTTGGTCCTGTCCAACTGTACAATATGAATAACAGACTTCTGGGGTTCAATGTTCAGTTTGGAACAAACTGAAGCTGGCATTATGTTAGAAGATGCCCCTGAGTCAATCAAACAGTTGTGCAGGTTTCTGTTGTAAATCTCATAGGTCAAAAGGAAAGGTGGGGTATGAGAATTTGATCTATCGCCAATCAAAACCGCATCGGTAGCTTCAACCATACCAAGAGGCGGTTGCCCTGAACCATTAGAAGCTTTAGCACTGGGAAGAGGTGAAGAAGGAACAGCATTCAATTCTTTGAGAAGCAATTTCTGCTGATGTTTTAATTTACTAAGTTGAAACATGGTAATGTTTGCCTTAGTTTTCTTCAAGTCATCAACAATATTGTACTCCATTGAATCAGATACCACTACTATTTTAGATGTTGAGGGAGAATTAGAGGTTGAAGGTTGGTTTTGGGGAACTGCTGTAGGTGACTTCTTTGTAGGAGCTTTTTCCTTTGTTGTAGCAGCACCAGCACTCCTTTTCTTTGAGGTTGCCTGAACAGGTTCGGAGGTAGTTTTACTCCTAGTAGTGACAGGAAAAGCCTCTTCTACTTCAGGTTTCTCAAGGCATCTTAATCTGCATTGGATATGACATTGGGTGGCTTTGATTATGTTTTCTTATAAGTCCTAAAAGGTCTTTTGGTTGAGGTTTCAGCTACCTGTTTTTTTATTTCAACCATTTCGTTTGACAAAGTTTTTAGGACTTTTTCCAAACGCTCCATGTCATATGGGTCTTTTGGGGTTTTCTTCCTAGAATCATCTTTGAAAGAAACTTTTTTAGCTTTTCTGTCTTCCAGAGCAGCTTTCTTTTCTAGAGCATTGACGCGCTTCTCCACAGTAAGTGCTTCTTTCATGTTTTCGGCTAAGGTAGGTTTCCCAACCCTATCTACACAAATGGCTATATTGGCAGGTAGGGCGGTTATATACCATTCACTTCGAATTTGTTCACTTGGTTTGGAGGCCGTTGGGATTTTATTCAAAAGTTTATATAATCGGGCATTAAATTCCTTAATTGGTTCCCTGTGCTCTATCCTAAGATTGGAGAGATTGTTTATTAGTGTATCCAAAGACCTATCATCTCCATACTTAGTAAGAAACTGCTCTTGGCACGTATTCCAACTGGTAATGGAACCAGAGGGTAAAGAGAAATACTAGGATCCTGCTGATCCTTGCAAGGTGTAAGGGAAAAGTCTCACAACAACATCTTGTTCTGTCACTCCTTTCAAGTTGACTGCCAACATGAAATTATTGATACGTTCCTCAGCTTGGGTCCCATCATCTGGGTTAAACTTCGGTAGCCACTTTTCAAGAGCATCTGGTAATGCATGCAATGGTGCATGCATGTTGACTGCACCAGGCCTGGTCCATGGATCTGCCATTATAACAGCAGTAGTAGATGATACTACTATTGGAATTCCAAATGTCTGGGAAGGAAATAATGTTGAGGAGTGAGCAGGTTGGGATGTTAGAGTTCCTAATCCCTGATGAACAACAATATGTAATGGGGGAGTGGATGGTTGACTTCGCAGAGGGGAAGATGAAATGGAGGATGTGGATGAAAGCTCTTCACTATCAGATCCTTCAATATGCTTTTTGGCCTTTTTTTCGTTTTGGGTAAAGGGAACTCAGTGGGTTCAATACCGAGTTTTTCGCTCTGAAGTCTAGTGAGAGGATGAGGTAGATTGAACTGCGAAGTAGCACTGCTTTGTGATACCTCAGATTTCTATGGTGAAATCGAGAAGCTCTGAAGTTTATGGATAAGAGACTGGACTTCAGGGGATTCAAGACTTAGTTGTTCTGGAGTATGATGGGTTTGAGCAGTGGTGATGGTTTCCTCTTCTTCTTGTTTAGATACTAGAGAACCAGCATGCAATTGGGAAGTCCGAGGGGATACGGAGGGAGAATTACTCTTAGAATGGCCTGCATATTTGGGTTTGTTTGCCATTCACAGTTGAGGCCCTCCTTCTAGCGCCAAAAATGTTGATGCCTCGAAAATCACTGCAACAACATTGGGGGATAACCACCCGATCCGGACCTTAGTACTGCTCCTTTTCTGTTTGGAATGGTGGCTCCGACTGGGGATAATGGGACCAGTTTCCCAGTAATGGATGAATGAATGATTGTTTAACTAATCTAATGATAGGCGAATAACTTAATCCATTGACAAAATAAATAACTACTACTAATCCCGGGAATGATTATATTTCTCTAAGTGTAGCGCTTGATGATCTATGATTACAAACATGCATATAGATGACTCCATCTGAGAGACATAGACATTAATTCGTTCAAGGATTACTTCACTTAAATAGTTAAGCAAAGCGATTAAAGCAATATTACTACACTTGTCATTTATATCATCGACATATATATGATTAAAAGAAAAGCATACCGTAAACATCCAATAGTGGAAAGAATACAGAACTGCTGTTAAAACACATACATATATCCGATAATAGCAAAGGAAATCAAATAACAATTCATATGAAAAGAATGGACTCAGACATAGATAATAGTACCATATGAGCTGATAAAACACTCCCAATATCAATCGCTATCTGTGATTCTTCCTTCAACGCAGAGATGCTTTCAAACAAAGACAATAGTGCACATTTGCATAAAAGCTGCCATGTTGAAATTAGAATAACTGGTCCAGTTTTATAAAAGAATATGGCTGAAGCACAATAGTGTGACTTCAGTCTTTAAGTCAAGTACAAAACTTTACGACCCTTTCCAAAACAATGAAAGGGTCTATAAATACCTAATTAAGATAACTATCTATGAAACTGAAATCCTATTAAACTGGTATCAATCAATTTTGATCATATTTTCCCTCAGCGATCTGGCAGTCGGCGGCATGAATCATCAAGTTGGCTGCTTGCCTTTAAATCTGAGCTGACTTGTAGCAAGCATTGGCTCCACTTCAGGTGGTCTGTTGAGGCGAGAACTGAGCTAGGCGGCGTATGTGGCATCCTGAATATCGGGGATAATATACCCGATTGCATCCGTAAGGCACTTGAGGGCGGCTCTCTGTGTGTGTGGTTTTACCAAGAAAAACCAATATGTGTCCCAGGTTAAACTGTTAATTCCAGCGATTAATCTTCCTTTTTCCTCTAAATCTGGATAGCATGATTGCTCCAATGTTTTTACTGCTGTCAATTTTCCTGGCGTGCATTGGGTGATCATGTTTGACAAGTAGAGGGTGTTATTAACTATTTCAACCAAACTATTTGAAGTTGATTTGCATCTTGAGACTGCCCTCTCTGCCTTCATTAATTGGGACTGCCATTCTGTAAAGAGTATATCTTTATGTGACTCTAGGATTCTTGGTAAATTAGGCGCTTGTCCTTGATCAGTATCTTGCCAGTCGAGAAATGCAGCTATCGTTTCTTCAGCCTGATCCAATTCAGTCCTAGCCTTGTCTACTTTATTACTTATGGATGTCGTTAATTCACATAGGGGCTCTGCCTAGGCGATTTGTTGACATAGAAGCTTAATTTGGGCTATCAATGCAGTGTTTATCTGTAGTGCTTCTATTCTAAATTCAGCCACTTATGGAACGCCCTTTCTCTTTTCAATCTGCGCTGATAGTTGAGCAATTTGCTCATCTTTTGATTTCAGCATTCTCTCATTCGCCACCTTTAGTTGCGCTAAGGCCTCTGACAATTCCTTTTTGCTTCTGGATTGCGCTTTGGTCAACCCGCTGTTTCTCTGCCTGCAATTGTTGAGTTAGTTGATTGTTTAATTGTTGTTGCGTCAACAATTGTTGTTCTGCCTGCTTCGCGTTTTGTTTTGCTTCATTTAGCTGTGCCTGCAATGAGAATATTTCTTGGTCCTTTATTTTTAACAAAAGGCTTACCTCTGATTCCTTGTCTATTTTCGCCGCTGAATAGGCTCCAGCTTATTGAGACAATTTTGTCAGGTCATCAGAGGGGTCGAATTCCTCCATCCAAACCACATTGCCCGTGACTGTCTTCTCTGGGAAAAGGGAAGGTTGATCAGTCCTTCTTCTTTTCCTCTGTCATTTTACTACAGCTTTATGCCTCGGGCTGTAGAAGACATCCAAGGGAGGAATCTCTTCTACTTGCAAAATGATTTGATCGCAGGGGTCTTTTGGTATCACTTCTACCTCTTTTGAAATGGGTGGGCCACTGGTTCCACTTTGAACCTGTTGTGAATTGGTTTCCTGTGTGTCTCCCGCTCTTGAAGACTCGGTGTTCTTTGAACATTCCAGGCCGTTGATAATAGAATCAAATTGCTTCCATTCCTCGAGCAATTTGGGATCAATATGTGTATCCACATTTATTTCAGTGCTGGTCTGCTTCTTCTCTTTCGTCTGGGTCTCTTCCTGCGCTTTCTCCTTTTCTTTAGTCTGAGTTTCCTCCTGTGTTTTTTCTTGTTCTTTTGTTGTAAGCGGAGGTTGCTTTGACTGCTCCCGTTCAGGCTCGCTCGTCGACGTTGTTGGGGTTGTTGCTAATAGATCTAGAGGCAGAGTTTGCAACCTCTCCTCTCTAAGCCTATTGAATTCAACTAACCCTTCATCTTGATATCTCATTCGGGCCAATCCCTTAACCTGCGATATTGACTCAGCTGAGGAGAACAGGTCATCAAACATATCTTCTTTATGATCAAATTTTGACAATTTGGCCTGTTCTAGTGCATTATAGGCAACTTTGTTTGGATCAAATTGCCTATTAGGAAGAGTTGCTAGAGTTAATGATTGAATCTTTGTAGCTTCTTTTTCTGCATGTTTGAGATCATGCAAGGTATAGACACCGCATCTCAAAGGAAAAGAGGGCCAGCCTTGCTTCTTATTTTTCTTGAGAGTCTGTGTAACACTCTCAGCAATGATTTGGTAAGCGATTTCCCTCGCCAGCAGCTTATCAGGTATATATAAAGGGAGGACATGAGGTTTGGCTTGGTTACCGAACACTCTTATATAAGTAAATTTCTCCTCCCCGAACCATCTCCATACTGCTATTAAATCAATTTCTGCTTGGTAGGAAATCTTGGGAGCTGGTTTTCCAAAAATGGAATAATAAATAGGCAACATAAAGCCATTACAGACTTGGTACAAATGGTGCTTATAAGAGGATTTCCATAATTTTTGATGATATATATGAATAGGCATGGGATCTTGCGATGTCCACCTCCAGCCGAGTACAGGGAATTCAGAGTTAAAACACAGGGTATCTAGAATATAGGCACTGTAGTAGAATGGGGGAATTACCCTTTCAGAAATATGGGTTTTGCCTCTAAAATCAAGCACAACTGTTGCTAACTTGTCTGAGAGAATAGTGGCCCAATCCATTATTATACTGTTGCATGTTGCTTCCATTAATGGAACCATTTCTATAGTGAAATTAGAAGAGTCATGCAATCCCCACAATCTACACATCATTATTCCAGCATAGTAATAAGGAGAAGCCAGAGAATCAACCGAGTACTTACCGGAAGATTCATGTTTGTGCTTTGCCGGATTTTGTCTCCAATCCCGAATGGGTTCGGATTCAACTTCGTTATCATCTCGGAATTTCTCCAGGAACGCCTTATTGTATTTCTTCTCTGGCTCAGGAAAATGATACATTTGCCTTAAATCCTCAGCCTTAAATGACCTGAAAATTCTCCCATCTCTGGTGCTGAAAGTTCTGTCCATGATAGGAATTTCTTCAATTGCCCACCGCACCACATCTGTATATGGGAGGATTTGTTCCCTAGCTGCTATCCGATGAAGGAAGGAGTCAGCTAAGTCCTTTAGAGTACCCTCAGATTTCCGGGTTGAATCCGCAGTAGCTTGGACTGTTGTTACTTCAGGCTCTTCGGCTTCAATCAAGTTGTAAGAACTTTTCCAAGTAGTCCTGCCAAGACCAGCGCATGTTGTATCAGATATTAGTCCCTTCTTCTTGTTTATTGGATCAGCGATGGCTTGTGCTGTGGCTGGTGCAGCAGCAGCGACTATGGTTTTCTTGGACTTCTTCCCCATCTTGTTTGAGTTTTCCGCTTTGGAAGAATTCTGCACAGGAGCGAAATGAACGTAACACAGAGAAATGATAATGAAAATCCAATATGGGAAAGATATATTGATCACAGCGTGCTGAGAGATTAACTCTAAAAAAATGGCCATGGATACAATCCATGGGAAGATCTTACAATTACATTAAATGGCCGTTTAAAACCTGCCAATCCTTAAATGCCCATTAAATCATTATTTGGCCGAATGACTCGTTTAAGCATGCTATGGATGTTTTGGCGGTTGAGCGCAGGTGAATCATTGTTTAACAGTTTAAGCTTTAAATATGATTCGATTGTAATATCCCTCCACTTTAACGGCTTTTTTGAAATATGCGCTTTATCGCAATCGGCCATCGGGAGGAGCTTAACCTCTTATATTGGCACCATTTAAAACCCCCGACCGCCGATAGTGATATCGCATCGCATTAGGAGAATAGGCATTATATGTGTGATGGATAGCATATCGCCAATTTGCCGATAGCGATATCGTATCGCATCGGGCTGCATTACCATGGGCGCCTTAACAACATGCATAGAGTATTGCCGATTGCTGATTGCGATATCGCATCGCATCGGGGTGGATGGCTTGGGGCGCTTTAAAAATGCATATAGAGTATTGCCGATAGCCAATATCGCATCGGCGGAAACCAATGTGCCATTTATTTGTGTTCCCTATGTCATTACGATATGCGATCTTGCGATCGCTTTATCGCAATGATAAAAGATTGTTTTATTTGATCAAAATGGGTTTTTCAAAAGGTTTTTATAAAGTTTTCATTTGGTTTTCGGACCTTTTAGAACAATACAATATTGATACCAATTAAACTCTAAAGGGACCCATTTCATATGATAACTTTGTAAATAAAAATGATATGAAATGGGGGGTTGTTGTAGAGCACAACACACTCCTGAAAGCCTTCCCAAAACAGAAAAATCTCAAGAAATCACTGATAACCAAGAGAAGATCACTGAAGATACAATTGAAAAGGGAAAATCTGCCAGTCACAATACTAAAACACAGTCAGAAAAACCTTTTGATTTAGAATCAGAAATTGGTAAATTAAAGATATTTATTCCTCTCTCTGAACTTGCCAAACATGATGTATATAGACAGCAAATCAAAAGATCACTGCAAATTCCAGAGAACAGGGATGATGTTAATGTCTTAGATGATCAACATGAATTACTTTTTGGTCCTGAAGTCAATGGTAAATCAGGACATGGAGCAGTTCTACCCTTTTATGTCAGTTTGCACATTCATGATAAAGTGTTGCACAATGCTATGTTTGATTCAAGTGCTTCACACAATCTAATGCCCAAAGCTGTAATGGAGAAGCTAAACCTTGATGTCACTAGACCCTACAAAGACTTATTCTCATTTGATTCTAGTCAGGTCAAGTGTTTAGGCTTAATCAAAGACCTTTGTGTGTCTTTAGTCCAATTTCCCAACAAAACGATCCTAATGGATGTGGTGGTTGCTGACATTCCACCAAAGTATGGCATGCTCTTATCAAGATCTTGGGGAGAAAAACTCCAAGGATCTCTCCAATTAGACCTCTCTTATGCCACTATTCAGTCTTTGGGCAACCAAAGAGACTGTATAGGGAAACACTCATGAAATATGTGGTAAGTAGTGAGGAAAAGCCCCGAAACTTCCCTATCTATTCAATCCATTCTGATACAGATTCATTTATCTTATTTAATGATGATAGGTCTCCTCCCACTGATGATAAGCCTTTGGCTTTAGAACAAGAAACATGCATGAATGAGGAATCGGTTGCCCATAGCCATGAAACTATCAAAACAATCAATGTAACCAGCACACAAGAAGAACCTCCCGAAACAGAAAATTCAAATTTGCCCACTCCTAAAATGGTTGAAACTCTCAATACTAGTCAAGAGCAAGAAATACTATGGTATTTGGAGTTTGATGGTTTAGTTAATAAGCTAGGAGCAGGGGCAAGAGTATGGATCCATAATACACAAAACAATCATGCAGAGGGTCATTCTTATAGATTAAATTTCAGATGTACTAACAACATGGCAGAGTATGAAGCCCTCCTTTTAGGCCTTAAACTGCTCAAAGCTCTAGGAGCAACAAAAGTTTACATTCTAGGTGACTCCGACCTGATTATTCAACAGATGAAAGGTAACTTTGTTACAAATGACAATAGGCTAAGAGCTTATAGGACTGCTACGACAGAAATACTTGACACCTTCACCGAATGCAAGCTTGCCAAAATTCCAAGAAGCCATAATCTACATGCACATAGCCTAGCTACTTTTGCTAGCACTTGTAAGCTACCTTTTGAGCACAATCACCATTTCTCAGCTGAAATAAAGCACAGGCCTGCTATCCCAAACAATGTCAAAGACTGGCAAGTCTTTGAAAGTGATGCACAAATCAAAAATTTCTTCACTTTACAACAAGAGTTTTCAAGCTTAAACATTGATATGGATGCCATGGGTGATCCACAACAAGCAGTCAACCAAAATGAGCAGACCATAACAACTGAAGCAACAAATCAAATGCTGCACCCAACCATTTTTGATGAGAAAAACATGCAAGAGCTTAAGCAAATGGATTTAGAAGAAATAGCTGAAGCAGAGGCCGAAATCATTGATTTAAAAGACAATTTTCTGCCTGCTAGCCTCACTCCCTTAGAAGACATATTCGATTCAAATGACATTCCCAAAAAGCCAAAAATGCAACCATTAAATGCTGCTGTGGAAGACTGTAATATTGGGACAGTAGAGAAGCCCAAAATGATTAAACTGTCCAAGTCTTTGCCTACTGATCAAAAGCCAAAATATGTTGATTTTTTCAAAGAGTTCCAAGATATATTTGCATGGAGTTATGAGGACTTAAAGTCCTATGACACCTCAGTGATCCAACATACCATTCCTTTAAAACCAAACCAAAAGCCCTTCAAACAAAAACTTAGAAGAATCAATCCTGTGCTCCTTCCCTTGATTGAGAAGGAAGTAAAGAGGATGTTTGAGGCTGGAATCATAGCACCCATTAGATTTTCTGAATGGGTATCCAATCTTGTTCCCACAAGAAAGAAGACAGGTGAGATTAGGCTATGTGTGGACCTAAGAAATTTAAACCAAGTCTCCCTTAAAGACCACTATCCTTTGCCCAAAATGGATCACATCCTACAAAGAGTAGTGGGGTCATCAAGAATTTCATTGCTTGATGGCTTTTCAGGTTTCAATCAAATACTTGTTCACCCGGATGACCAAGACAAGACAGCCTTTACAACACCGTGGGGAACATTTAAGTATGTCAAAATGCCTTTTGGGATAAAGAATGCAGGTGCTACTTTTCAAAGGGCCATGGACATTGCATTTGCCAAGGAAATCCATGATTTCTTGGTGGTCTACCTTGATGACCTTACTCCTTTCTCAAAATCTGATCAAGAGCACCTTAAACACCTAAGGCAAGTATTCCTAACCTGTAGGAAATATGGCATTTCCTTAAATCCTAAGAAATCTCTCTTTGGCCTAGAAGAAGCCAAATTGCTGGGCCATATATCTCAAAAGATGGGATTAGAATTGATCCTGAAAGAATTCAAGTCATCCTTCAAATCCCTTATCTAAGAAACATCAAAGAACTGCAAGCATTCCTTGGAAAGATCAATTTCCTAAGGAGATTTATCCTAAATCTGGCCGAGCTGATAAGAATGCTAAATAACATGTTAAAGAAGGATTCCAAGGTAAAATGGACTTTATAGGCCAAGCAAGCCTTTGAGGGCATAAAATCTGCCTTAACCCAAGCCCCAGTCCTCACAAGTCCTCAATTTGATAAAGATTTCATCATTTTTTTCATTTGCATCTGAACATTCCATAGTTGTTGTCCTATTACAGAAAGATGATCAGGGAAATGAAAAGCCCATTTCTTTCTTTAGCTAAGCCCTTAGAGATGCATCCTTGAAGTACCAAATCATGGAGAAGCAAGCATATGCCCTTGTTAAAGCAATTAAAGATTTCCGAGTTTACATTTTATATTCACATGTGATTGCTTATGTCCCAAATGCTGTTGTAAAAGACATACTAACTCAAGAAAGCATAGAAGGGAGAAGAGGAAAATGGATTACCAATATCCTTGAATATGACATTGAAATCAAGCCCACTAAGCTGATAAAGGGACAAGGTTTAGCCAAACTGATGTCCAAAACCAATTTTCAAGCCTTAGACATTAATCAATTGGACAATGAAAAGGAGCTGGCGACTCCACAGATCAGTGAAGCTTTTTTGCAATCCCCATGGTATGCTGATATTTGTTTTATATTGTTAAACCTGTTTTCTCCACCAGGGTTGTCCAGAACCAAAAAGATATTTTTAAAGATGAAAGCATCAAAGTTTTGTGTCTTAGATGGTGCCCTGTTTTGGAAAAATCATGAAGGAATATTGCTTAATTGTCTAACTTTGAATGAAACTGACAATGTCATGAAAGAATTCCATGCAGGGGACTGTGGAGGGCACTTATATTGGAAGTCCACTGTTGATAAGATTTTAAGGGCTGGTTTCTATTGGCCCTCTGTGTTTGCTGATGTGAGAAAGTTTGATGTTTCATGCCACAAATGCCAAATCTTTGAAGGCAAAAGAAAGCTACTGCCCTTGCCCCTTAAGCCCATCTCAACCGAAAAGCCTTTTCAACAATGGGGTCTTGACTTCATTGGAGAAATCCATCCCTCTTCCTCAAGCCAGCATAAGTGGATTCTAACAACCACAGATTACTTCACCAAATGGATTGAAGCTATCCCATGTAGGCAGGCCAATGACTCCACCATTATCCAATTCCTTGAAACCAACATTCTGTCCAGATTTGGCTGCCCTAAAAATATCATTACAGATAATGTTGTTGCCTTCAAATCCAAGAAAATGATCAGTTTTTGCTACAAATTTCACATCACCTTAGGCCACTCTACAGCCTATTACCCTCAAGGCAATGGCTTGGCCGAATCCTCCAATAAAAGTCTCATTAATATTATCAAGAAGATCTTAGAGGAGAACAAGAAGAACTGGCATAAAAAGCTCACAAATGCCCTATGGGCAGAGTCCAGACAGGTTTTCAACCAAGAGATCCATTGGGATGAGCCCTTATGAGCTAGTCTATGGTATGGAGGCCAGATTCCCTTCATCCTTGGGCATTCTTATTATTAAGCTGCTACAGGAAATTCATGCTGAACCAAATGATGTTCAAAGAAGAATTAATCAGACCATTCATCTTCAGCAAACCAGAGAGCAAGTGTATGACAGAGCTCAAATTGTGCAAGAGAGGCTGAAGAAAGCATTTGACAAAAGGACTAAGGCTGAGGATTTCTATATTGGTGATAAAGTGTTAAGGTGGGACTCACGAAGAGAAGACAAGGGAAAGCATGCCAAGTTCGATTTTCTATGGAAAGGCCCATTTGTCATCAGCGCTATGCAGGGCAATAACACGTATTTTCTCAAATCTATAGATGCCTGCACAGTTGAAGAAGGCCCTGTAAATGGCTGAATGTTGAAACATTATCGAGATCCCTTTTAAGGGATACAATGCCCCTGTGTATATATTTGTATATTAGTGTTTGTATATATGTCAGCGCTTTCCTTTTTATGTTTGTATAAGCAATCCGATTGCTTGGAACCAAGCAGCGAAGTTATGGAGACAGAGCAAGGTAGTCCTCTATTTTAACGATCAGTCACAACATCATTCTCAGGAGAACAGCGCAGCAAAGTTTATAAGGCACAGCCCATGCAAATCATCCATTTCAAAGGCTCTGTCTTTGCATTGGTTTCAGCATAAGTGCGCAGCGCAGTTTTGAGTGAAAGGAGCAATAGAACGCAACACCCAACTCTCTGTTCTTGTGAAATTGATTTCAAAGAGAAATTATCCATATTCGATCCCTGTTTTCAAACAAATGACAGAAGGATGTTCAGAGCCAATTGAGATATAATCTAAGGCAGTGCTATATTTTACAGCGATTCGGTTAAAGGGAGGCTGCGTTTAGAATTCTAAACTTCAATCATCTGACAGCCAGAAAAGGGAATGCTCCTTTTGTTCTTTGTTTTGAATCATATTGGAGATCAGCTCTCAGGGCACTTTTGGATATTTAGAGCACTCAGAACAAGACAAAACAGTGTTGTTACATATCACAGCAAAGTCAGTTAAAAAATGCTGCAATCAGGCTTCCACAACTTCAGTCAATAATATCAAAAGAAAGAAGCATTTTTAGTTTCACATCTACAACTTTTTCTAGACAGAAGCAAAGGAGAGTACACCAGTTTGTTCCCTATTTTGTGTTTATTTCAAAGGTAATGCTCAAGCAACATTGTGTATAATATCAAGCACGCAGAAGAAAGCAGGCAGTTCTATGTATTTCACAGTATTTCAATTGAGCAGAGTGTTGTTCAGATCTCAAAATTCCAGTCTTTTAGTAGCCAACAAAGAATTGTTTTCAGTTCCACAGCAACAATAGAAGATCAAGGCAATCTGACCTGCTATTCTTGGCTTTTCACAAGGAAAAGCCATCCCCAAGTGGAGCCACTATTAGCATCCTGTTGCAACTGGTATTCATCTTTCATGATCGACATTTTTACATGCCAAATATGTCATACTTTGCATGCTGCAATGTTCCATATTTCCTTAAGAGGCCAAAGAAGAGGCCATGAGAGTGTGCTAGTCTAAATGCCACTGTTGTATTCCAAATTTTGATGAGTTAATCCATTTTGATGAGTTTTCAGTTAAGGGAAGTCTAAACGGCTTAATCTTGGCAGATTTGTAGATAGGTAGAGAAACAAGGGTGCTCAACAGCTTAATCTGAGCCCCTGGATGCAATAAGTGTAGATTTAGATAGGAGGATAGCAAGAAGAAAAGAATGAAAAGCTAGGTATGCTAGTTCAAGTGCACCCAAACCAAAAGAAGAGAAAATGCTAGGTGAGTAGGTCGGGTAGGGAGCTTTGTGGTTGCAGAATCATGGCTTGTGATCCATTTCATCTTTTCAAGTGTCATATCTATTCATATCACAAGTTTGAGGTAGTTTTCCATTTGAAGGACTTCAAGCGAGGCATGTCTAACTTCCCCTTCTTCCTCTTCCCGAAATCACTCACTAACTTCCCTTAAAGAGGTCAAGATCTGCTTGATATCTGTTAGTCTCATCATTTTCATATCAGTTGCCTTGGTAAAGATCTGCTTTACTCAAGGAATGTCCATACTTCCTCTATGAGTCATTTTCCCCCTTAATAGCCTAAGATCTCATACTTAGCGCTTTTTCTTATCATTATCATGTTAACTACTAACTTTATTAGGTAACTCCCTATCTATCTCCCTCTCCCCTACTAAAACTATGTTAATAGCTCCCCTACATACTTATCCCCTCCCCCTGGCTGAAAAATAACCATAAGTACACTTGGGAATTGCTAAGTTTATTTGAAACTCAGCAAGAACCCTCATTTCCCCCCTCATACCATCTTCCAATGCATCTAGGACTCATTCATATGCATAAAGTCCCCTCCATATGTATAAAAACCATCTTTTTGACTTCTTTTCACCTTCTCAATGCATAAACCCCTTGTTTGGCCTTAAAACCCTTCTCAAACCGCATAAAATTCCTCTTAAGTGCCTTTGGACTCCTTCCAAGGCATGAAAATCCCAAAAAATGATGCAAAAAACCATTAAAAATCCCTCAAGGCATGAAATTCCTCCTTTTATGGGCTATCGGACCCCCTCCGATGCCTTATAATCCATCCAAAATATCAAAGAATGCTCCTCCAACTTCATAAACCTTTGCCTCTTTATAAAAATCCTGGTCCGATTGGTAAAGGGCTCTTTTAGGACCCCCTCTGATGTGATATCGCAGTCAGGAGGGGAGTCATGCATTAACGCAGCACATATATGCAAGCCCGAGTCATAAGCGTCGATGCGATTTTGCTTGTTAGCGTATCGCAAAGGCTGTGGAATAATACATATGCCATGGTGGGTCGCCAATCACCGATTGCGATATCGAATTGGCAGTCGGCGTATCGCATATCATATATTATAACAATGCCGCCCAAAAACGCCGATTGTGATATTTGTTGTATATCTTATATATTATTGTTTCACATCACATACATATATATTATCGCATCGCTTGCATTATATTTCCGTGCACTCTGTTTCCCCCGATTGCGATGCTCCGATTCATCCAGAGACATTGGATCGGGCCCTCAGATCAACGGCTCACATTATGTCGGCAATCTCCCATTTCGACGATCGCAATGCTATAAAGTCTCGCACCCATGCTCCCTGCCGACGCGAAACTGTGACTTAATCACAACCCTCCATCGCCCCTGCCCATCCAACGGCTCTGATCATTTCAGTGATCGCCCATTTCGGCGATCGCACATATGTAAATCCCATGTCCCTGCCGATTGCCGAAATGCCAAGTTAATCTCAGCCCTCCATCGGGCCCGCTCATCCAACGGCTCATATTGATTCGCAGCACTCCCATATATGGCTCCAACCAGCGGAGCCGAAATATTATATAGTGCGACATTGTAAGGATTTCGGGTCCGCGGACTCGTTCCATTATAATTCCGCCGATTTGGGTTCACCGATGTGCCAGACCCAATTACAAATAAAAGTGGGCCTATAAGCAGTTCGGGTCTGCCCTATATATCGCTCATCGAAGGTTTTGTATGTTGGGACCGTCGATCCGCCGACCGCTGAGTTAGCGCCAGCCGTTGGATTGGCCCGTGCTGGATCCAATGGCCAGGATTTAATCTGGTGAACAGTGCTGTGCCTTCCTGGATTTTTGCGATTTTTGCATGTAAATGGGTTTTTTGCCTGTTTTAAAGAAAATGGCCATTTTTTACAGGATCTCCTCCAGCGCCTGCGCCCGCGCTCCCAATAAGGGAATTCATGCATCCTCAAGCCATTTTGGATCGCTCCAAAGCCCTGTTTTGCTCCAGAAAGCCAGCCTCGGCCTCAGCACAGTCAGCAGCATACAAATCCTCCTCTGTTTGGCGGTTTTCTCCTGATTAAGCATTATTTTGATCGGCTAGAGTGCCGATAGCATTCCAAAGGCCACGAAAACCATTGCAGCAGTTATTTTTGCCTTGAAAGGGTAGAAAAGGGGCGATTAGACAGTTAAAGAGTATCAGCGAGAGAAAGTGGCCCGATTCAAGTGTTCAAGAGTATCAGAGGAAAGATAAAGCCCAGATTCAATTAAAGAATATCAGTGAAGCGGCGAAGTGTATCAGATCGACAATATCAAAGAAGGTGAACATTAAGAGCCCCCCACCAATGTCAAAGAAAGCGGTGAAGTCGTTCAAAGCTCTCAGATCAGTGATTAAAGCATTTAAAGCCACATAAGATTGGTGGATCAGAGACCAATGCACAGTTATGGCTAAATGAATAGCATAGAGCCATAAGGACAAATTTCAACTCATTTTTGAGGCAGCTGCCCAGCGCAGCACTTAGATAGATCATTATGCATTTATTTCAGGATAACTTAGATTAGAAAGCACTCATTTCCCTCAGATCTATTTAAGATCTGCTGTAATAGATATTTTGAGATATTTTCCCTATATAAACCACCCTGATTCATTGTTTAAAGGGTTGGTTGGTTGATAATCTAGAGTTTAGACTTGCAATGTATACTTTGAGAGCATCTATAATCAAAGACTGCTGGAATTCTTGGATGTTGAAACTGTCTGTTGTGTTTTAATGGCTGAAGAGTGACTATGGAATTCCTGTGCTTATACATGGCTCAATAATTGTTTCTTACCTCTGTTTTTAGTTTAATGTTTGCTATATCATCTATGTGCCACCATCTAAATAGCAGAAAGGAAGAATAGTTTAGAATTTGCTTAGCAGCACTCTATGCTCAATTTCTGTTATTTCTACATGTTTTCCTCAGGAATAGTTATGAATATGCATACTTAAATGATCATGTTTACACTGTTTCTTTCACATATGACTGTTATCTGGGAATTCTTAACTGCTCCTAGATAAACATTCATTCACCTTCCTTCTCTCTTAGCTAATGAAATATTCTTAGTTGCCTTTCATCTATGACTTTCATTCCATCTTTATTCCAGCTTGATATTGTTCTATGTGTTGCTATCCTGCTCTGTATTCCCCTTGTGACCAAGAAAATGCAACAGCAAGCCCTAATCCATGACTCCATGCCCAATGGTTTGAACTTCTCACACTATGCATCCCAACTCTGCTTGAAAGAATCCTCCTTCCCACCAAAATCAAAACAAAACCCAAGAGCATCATAACTAGCCTAAAATCAACCCAAAGCAAAGCTAAATTATAAAGAGAGAGCCCTCTCTGATTTCAGGTGGGCTAGGACCTGCAGTCCAAAGATTTGTTTGTGGTTACCTCAGCCGTATCCCTTAAGGAGCCAAGGGACAACCTAAGTTATAACACCTCCCTTTCAATTTCTGCTTCCTGCATCTGTTGTGTGATCCTGGTAATCTTTGCAAAGGCTGTGTCCAGTTCTTTTTGCTTCTGTTGGACTTATCTCTTGAGGTCTCGTGTTGTTGTATTCTTGATTTCCTCCAATTGAGTTCTAAGACTACTAATCATTGTCTCAAACTCTTTATTTTCTTTGATGAGTTCCTTTGTTGTCTTCAATTCTACTTCCAAAACTCTTGTCTTTTCCTTTTGACTTTTGAGTTCCTTTATCACCTTAATCACTTGATTTTGAAACTCTGTTTTACTCATTTCTCCAATTTCTTCATCATAATCAGAAGGATCTGAATTGTCAATAACATCTTGACATGATTACTTTGTTAAATAGAGATTATGAAGCTTTTCAAAGAGCTTTAGGTGTTGAACGTTGTACAACTTTGTTTTCAGAAAATTTGGCAAAACATTCAAAATTACACTCATGGCCTTTGAATTGTACCTTTTAGCTTCGTCGGTAGATGTGTCTCTAGAAACAATTGATTCCCATACTCCATGTGCCTACAAATGTACTTCCATTTTTGATTCCCATATCCATTAATTATCTGCATCAAAATCAGGGGTTGTTACATAATACTCACTTTCTTTATATTTTGTTGTACCTGTACCTTCCTTTGAAATCCTTGTAACTTGTTTCTTTGACTTTCCCATCTCTATTCTCTGAAAACTGACTTCCAGCGGTTAAGATGTTACTAAAGGAACCAAGCTCTGATACCAATTGTTGGAAATACTAAGAGGGGGTTGAATCAACATTCATTAGAAATTAACACTTCTAAATCTTTTCATAGCATTAGTTAATCTTCAATTATTATTAATGTTTATGTAGTAATAATAGTAAATAAAAGAACATAGTAGACACAAGAATTTTAGGTGGAAAACCCCCTCTAGGTCAAAAACCACCGAACACTTTTCTAATAAATTCTTTAATCTCCAGCCCCAACTGAAATGAAAGCAAAAATTTCTTAGAATTCTAGAAAATCATTCTTCTCCATCTCCCACTGGAAAGATTCCCCAACGCCTTGGTT
This sequence comes from Pinus tabuliformis, assembly GCA_031772625.1. Classification (NCBI taxonomy): domain Eukaryota; kingdom Viridiplantae; phylum Streptophyta; class Pinopsida; order Pinales; family Pinaceae; genus Pinus; species Pinus tabuliformis. Next base: position 1,063,207,707 of record CM062805.1, on the reverse strand, counting down.
TCTTCAGTACTCAACTGAATGGATGCCCCAACATCCTAGACCAACCTACCACCCTGAAGTGCTCAAAGGATCCAACCTGTAGGCGGCTTCATGCACCAACCTAGCACCTCCCTGCCACCCTATAATGAATGAAATGAGATAAGAGTGTGGATTCCCGTACCATGGACAACGATCCACGATACAATATGATTTACAATTATTTTGACCGAACACCCAATCACACTATGACCTACATCCTAACCATGACATCATCCAAATAGAGACTCCTATACCTCCTAATGATTCCTTTTCGACTCTAGGCAGATTGGCTCATTTACAATAATGACTCTTCCAATGATGAAACTTTTACAAATGACTCTTTTACAACTTTACAATGATGACTCTTGCCTTGACACTTCTTCCCAATATACAAATGGTTTTCATGTCTTCAAAGGATGTCCTGCTACGATACTTCCTTTGATTTGATACTTCTTCTCTTGAATTCTTGCTTGAAGTTGTACTTGAATCTTCTTCTACCTGCATGCAAAATTTGCCTGGTGAAACCAATCCCAAAACAAAACAAAATACCCTTCAACTTACCTCTACCTATAAAACACATGTAAGTGCATAATAATGAATAAACACAAATTAAAATTACAATGCATACCTGAAGTGTGCTTGTCACTTTAGTTTCTGACATGTTGCAGTAGTAGACAAAGACTCCCACTCTTGATAAATGCTTGGACTCTATGCAAGACTATATCCAAAACTGATGACAAACCATAGACTTGTGATCGACCAAGGTCTAAGTACAACAACATAGACCATTCTATCAACTATGACAAGACAAGTAACATGAAATTACAACATCATATAGATTTAGTAGACTTTGTGTAGCATCAGGAATATGTAGCATCAAATGTGTAGTATCAAGAATAGGACAACTGAAATGTGGTATCAAAACTAATTGTAACATATAGAGACATAAAGATATAACCAAGACCCTATATGTAATTACGTTGTCCTGCAAAAGCATATGTTAGAGATAATACTCATATTTCAATTGTAAACACTAATCATACATACCTTGTTGTAGGAGATGTTAGCACTCAGGTTGTTCCCTTTGACTCCAAAGGGAATACGGCTGAGGTAACCACTAACCAATCTTTTAGCTATAGGTCCTAGCCTACCTGCAACCAGAGAGGGCTCTCTCTTTCTGATTTAGCTCTGTCTTGATGTAATTTTAGGCTAGTTATGGTGCGCAGGATTTTGTTTTGAATTTATTGGGATGATGATTTCAGTCAGAACAGGTATGTTTTTGCAGAATAATCTAGGCCATTGGGAATGGAGTCAATGATGGTGAACTGCTGGAAATGCCTTTTTGAGGAAAAGGTTATGCTACAGAGCCAGAGAAGCATCTATGGAACAATTTTTCAAATCTGTAATATGATGGGATGAAATCAGGGAGTGAAAGGCAACTAAGGATCTTTCACTAAACTGATAGAGGGAATAGTGGGAACATTATTTAGGAGCATTTAAGAATTCCTGAACAACATTCATAATGATAGAACAAATACAAACATGAGCATTTAAGAATTCATGTTCATGATTGGTTCTGAAGAAAACATTTTTAACAACAGAGATTGAGCATAGGGTGTATTCAAACAATTCCTGTACTATTCTTTTTCTCTATTGCTAAGCTAATGAAACATATATCTGAGTTAAGCAAACATAGAAAGACAAAACATAGTTTAGGATAACTTATTGTTCCATCAAACAACACAGGAATTCTGTAGCAGAACGCAGATCATCACTTTGACATCAAACAGTGCAGAGATCATGAACTTTTCCAGCCATTTGTATTAGATAGTCTGAAAATATACAAAACAGTGTCTCAGAGAGAAAATCACCAACCCAAAATACGTTGTGTGGGGAGGTATATATACAAAAATTAGATACAAAATATCTAGCTGATGAGTTAATGGCTCATAAATTCTATGCCAACCCCTGAGGAATTACAGTTGAGAGAGTAAATGATGTAATAACTATTTAGTGCATTAGCTATCCATCTTGTCAGAAAGTTTTGACTTTTGTGATCCATTGAGTCGGCTGGAGCTGCGCTGTCCAAAATCTGCGTGTTTCCCTTCTTTGGCTTGTTGTCCCAGTATTTCACTGAGTCATTACTTTCACTCGCTCTGGCTACTGTCTTTATGCTGCATTAACTTTTGTTGACCTGAGGTTGACTAGAAGAGACCGAACTGAGATCATTGGGGCAAAATTTGCAGCATCGCTTGCCACCAATCTTCTTTAGGCAGCTGGTGTCTTCGTATTTTTATTAGAGTTTCATCTGCCTCTGTGTACCTGTAAAAATTTGGTGGGACCTAAAATAGGTGATTAATTTCATGCTCAATGTAAAATAAATTTTCTATCTTGTTGTAGAGGCTCTGCCCTGATGGAGGTCCTGCTTCTTCTGAAGTGTTGGTGGATGCTGTGATCTGATTTGCAATGAAATTGGTCATCCTGGTGGCATATTGCGCACGGGTGAGCAATCTTCCAGCACCGGTCAATAGGCTGGGCAATCCTTTGTCTTGTAATGTACCCATTCTAAGCTTGTAGTCATCCACCTCAGCCTGCATCTCTTGACATTTTCTATCCAAATTTTGCACAAAATTTCTGAGGGTCAGCACCTTTTTGGCTGTTAGAATAGTATATGTTCTGCTGCTAATGTCTAAGGCTGCCAACGCCTCCTTGGTGTGAGTGTTGAGGAAATGTATCATCCCGCTGGCCTGCTCAGGCATATTCCCTAGTGCTGCTCTTTCCTTTTGGCTTTCAACTTGAGCTTGGCCTATTAACTCCATCTGCTCATGCACTGTTTTGATTGATTTCCACTGTTTGGTAATAGAGTGGTCAATCCGGGTCCACAAAATTTTCTTTATCTCAGCCAGAGTCTTCTCTAAATTCAATTCCTTTTCCAAGGCCTTTATTCTGTCTTTCAAGGCCTTAATCTCTCTGATCTGCTCAGCTACTATCATTTTAGACTTGTCATATTTTGTTTCCAGCTCAGCCAATTTTTCTTTGGCTTGTTTAATCTCTGTTGCCTGAAGCTCCAGCTCCTTGACAACTTTGGTCAATTCATCCATGCTTATGCCAGACTCAGGGACTGTTGTTGTTGCCACTGCAGCATCTGAAGTTGTTGTAGCCGTTGGAGGGGTCACTGCTGCTTCTGTAGTTGCTGCAGTAGTTGGGGCAGTTTGAGGAGGCTGGGAGGTTGACTCTCCCTGTTTGTCTTGCAGTGCTCTCTCCAACTCCCCTTCCAAATCAATTACTCTTTGGTTCAGTTTCATCATCAGATCCAATTGATCCTCAGCTTCTTTCTCTTTCGACAATTCTCCTGTTTGAGGGTGCTCAGTAGGAAGCAGTCTCAATCTCTTTTTCAATGCAACAATCATCATCCTTCTTCTTCATAAGGGCCCTCACACCCTTAGGGTCCTTAGGATCATGTCCTAAGTCCACAATAATGTCCTCCAATGTTTTGATTCTGTTGTCTTTGGCTGTGGAGGACATTCTCTCTAAATCAAGCTGAGTATTAGTGTTCCTCAGGGATTCCCTTAAGTCATGGGCCATTGTGGCCTTGTCTACCAATGTGGCATAGACCATTTCCCCTGTTTGCTTATGCAATTCTATTTGATCCATGGGGTGAATGTCTTTTGCCATAACCTCCAACCTTGTTCTGACATAATATGCAGCTGAGTGAGGCTGTTGTGCTTTGGGTTTAAAATGGCTGAGGATCATCTTTTCCTCTTTGATGTCATATGCTGCCATCAGCCTTTCTTTTTTGGCCGGTGTTGCCTTGAGGAATTGGTCATATAACTCCACTCTTAGCAGCTCATTTTGTGCCTTAATTTCTTTAAAGGTGGCCTTGGTGCTAGATGGCTTCTTGCTTTGCTGAGTGGAGGAGGACACCTCCATGCCATGTTGTCTTTCCTGCTCTTGTTGAAAAGAGCTTGTGGCTGTTTGTTGACTATCTTCTTTATCTTTCCTTGGGCTTCCAAGGATTTCTTCACTGATTTCTTCCACAACTGGAGAATCAACCTTTTTCCTTTTGGCTTCGGGTTGCTGAGTGGATCCACTAGCAGGTGTGGACTCCTCTCGGTCTCGTTTTCTGCCTCTTTCCTCATGTGCAGGAGTCTGCAAGGCAGGCACTGTTGGTGCCTCTGTTTGTTGTGGAGGAGTCTGTTCTTGTTGTTGCCCTATTGAAGAGGCAGGCTGCTCTGTGACCACTTCTTTTTCTGCACCCATTATCCCCTTGCCCTTTGTTGTACCTGTTGCTGATGTAGATGGCCCCTGGGTGGCTGGTGCGGTTGCAGCAGTGGATGTACCTTCTCCGATTTGATGTGGCAGCTTGAATGTTACCTGCTGCACAGAATCCAAGTCAAGAGTTTTTTCTAAATCCTTGACATTTTTCTCCATTATTTCCTCTTGAGTTAATTCCTCAACTAATGTACCTTGCAACCATTCATCTTGGTTGGCATATTGCTCAATTTGTGGATATTTACAGTGGTCATAACCTAGCAGCCTGTACTTAACTCTTCTGGCACTGATAAAGCCCTCCGGGTCATAAGGGACCCACCAGAAGCTCCTCTTTAGTTTATATTTGTCCCTGAGAATTTGGTCAGCATCTTGCCAACCTTCTTTCTTGTTCATGATGAAGGGGCTCAGATGGTCTTTGAACTTGAGGTGGGCTTTCTTTTTGGCACTATGAAAGTGGGTGAGGTCACAACTAATGAGTTAGCTATAGTATTCCAAGGTGAACAATCTCATTGGTACATACCTTGGAAGCCTGTAAGGACAGAGCTCACAGCCATAAATTCTGCTGACAGTATGGTTTTGATATAGGTACCAATCACCTATTTTATAGCTCTTGGATAGCTGCAAGGTCTTCTGAATCTCAAATGACAGTCTGGGAGGAGGGGATCTCATTAAGAGGCAAGAGACTGGGTAAACAAATTGGTCAACAAACTCACAGTAAGAATATGGAGAGTCTTGAACTTGGTGGAAAACTGATGACCAGAAGATGACAAACCTCTTTTCACCCCTAGAATCCAATTTTTTGATGGGGCATTGGAAGATCTCAGACTGGTAATACATGAATAAGTGGTAGATATATGATGAATATTTAAATACTCCCTCCCTATCCACTTTCAATAGCTGGTCATGTATTTTATTGGCTATAAACTTGGCAAAGTTATACTTGTAAGCAGGGGGCTGGCCTGGACAATATGCAGCTAATAATACCAACACTGTTTCATCAATGTGTTCACTGGTTTTGAAGCCCAGCACATAAGAGATCATATCAACTAAGAGCTTGCCTACCTCATTGAAATGGACATATAAGAAAGGAGGTGGCCCTGTAGGCTGGCGGTCTGCCCTCATGAATGTGTGGATCTTTTCATTGTCAGCACTAGAGAGTTTGGAGCCTGCATCCAGCAAATAGTTCATGGAGAAGGGAAACAACAGCTGAGTCTGCTTGAAATTGAGCATTTGATTGATGGACTAAGGATTAATGTGGAAAAGTATGCTCCCAGATGGAGACTTAACAGTTCTCTGAGTTGGATCATAGTTCTCAGCACATAAGTGGATAATCTCTAGAAAAATATTAACAGATGGGAGTAAATAATAAGGCAAATTGGACTCCCATATACCATATGTGTCATTTTTTCTTAGATAGTTGTTTCTCAACTGGAAGAAGGTCTGCAAGTGGTTTCTGTCACCAACAAGATCTTGGATAAGGTAATCTCTATCAGAAAGAAGCATGGCTTCAAGCTCCTTGTTTGGTGGATTCATAGGAGTGACACTAAGAGCTGATGGTGTAGCCATTATAGAACTTTCAGGTGTTATCTTTAGAATGAATTTTGTGAGTATAACAGGCTGAGGATGATAGCTTATGAGGATTTGAAAAGGAGTGGCAGAATGAGTCTAGCTGAGCCAAAGTTGCTATATTGAAAAGAACAATTTGCAGAGTTTGATTTGAGCTTTGGTTTCTTCTGGTGAACTCTCAGAATTCAGAGATAGTGAGGGAAAATGCAGAGGAGAAATGGATTGCAACTTAATGCACTGAGAGCTTGAAGTAAAACATAGCAGAAGGTAACAATGTCGGGCCGGTGTGAAACTTATTTTGAGAATTCAAGCCCGAAAATGGATTCTAGTTATGAACAGTCTGTGGTTCTTTTAAACAAGGGGTGCATTAGATAATTTAGGCCAACATTTCTAGGACAGCACCATTAATTTAGGAGTTTTGTAGGAAATTTAGCGGAAATACTGCAGAGAACGAGAAGAACACGGACAAACATGTTGAATTTGGGAAATGCCTAGATTAGCTAGCGCCGAGGGTGGTCGAGTTGATTGGAGGGCGAAGACTGACGTCGAATTTGCAGGTGGTGGCGTCCAAGGTGATGAAATTTGAAATCTAGAGGTCGTTTGGAGTGAACAACAGAACAGCGCAGCCGCGATTGTATAATGAAAATGACCGAAAACGGTCACTTTCAGCGATTTTAACGACAAATTTGGCGCATACACACTTTTGGCGCTTTCCCGTGATGACGTCAGCATGACGTCATCAGCGGACCCTGGGTACAGACGGGTGACATGGACGCTGACTGGGAGGACAACGTGGTGGGACACGGTGGCACAACATGGGCGCAGAAGGACAGCGTGGCGGGTGACATGGGGCAGCAGCGAGGGACCAGGTATGACGTCACGTTGACGGGAATGCTGACGTTATGGGTGGAGGGCGGTTTCCGGACGACGGTTTCTAGTTTCCCCGCACCGCCTTTGGGGAGAAGCGGTTTCAAGGGGGAGGCCTCCGAACACCCTCGGCTGTCGACACGTGGCGGGGGTACGGCGGCAAAACCGCCCATCCCCTGGACGTTAAAGCCCGGCATGTTGGTGGCCCAAAACACCCGCCCACCGTTGGATCAGGCGCGGTCGGAGATCAACGGCTGGCGAGGCCTCCGACGCGGTGTGCAGGTTTCAGAGCGGGACCCGCCCATTATTTTAAATAATATTTTGTGGCATGGGTTTAAAACTTTAGTTCGGGTGGGTTTTTGGAGGTCGAATTAATGCAGGTCATTGTGCCACAAGGTTCAAAAAAAATATTTAAACCTTTTACCATTTAAACATTGGGGTTTAACCGCGGGGGAAATTTTTGCAAGGGTTTAGGTGGGTGAGGGTTTAGGCATAGGCTATTAGTCTTAACCAGGGGTTAGACTAATTCCGGGGTAAGGACGCCGAAGGGTTGACTATAGCCCCAGATGGACTAATGTCTCCCATAATCATGTTACTTAGCTATAATGCTAAGGGGGGGGATAGTTAATATATTTTTGGGAATTTTTATAGCTTTTTGTAAGAAATAGGGGTGGGGATGTACTAGGGAGCTATATAATAGGGTTAGAAGTTAATATGGGTATGTGAGGTGGAGTGTAAGGGAGAAATTGAGCTAGAGAACTGAAACTTAGAAACTAGAAATGTATGAAATATGAAGTGAGGGCTTTACATAAGAAATGTGGCTTCTTTTTGAAGAAGAAGGTCATAACTTGACCTGACTTTGTCAAGGGAGAAATGTAAGAAGGACTGTTTAGGTAGATCCTAAAGTCCTCAAGAGGATATTAGTAAGAAACCTTTTGAAGGAAATGAGGGAAGTTAGACATGGTTTGATAGTTTGCCATATGGACCATTGTTCTTGCCCTTTTCTTATTGATGAGATAAGATATGATTCTCAATATATCATGTGGTCAGGCCTTGCTTCTGCAACCTCCAACTGCCTACCCTGCCTAATAGACCTAACATTTTTTCTTCTTTTGGATGGGTGCACTTAGCCTTGCAAACCCTGATAATCCTCTTTTTATTTTGGTTGCCCTCCTATCTAAATCCACCCTTATATCTTCCAAGGGCCCAAATTAAGCAGTTGGGCTCCTTCCTTTCTCTATCCAGTTACTCATCTGCTAAGCTTGAACTGTTTGAACAGGTATTCATTCTCTAGTCTAGAACAGGCAATTTAAAACATGGCATGGTCCAGTTTGAACTGTTGGGCCATCCATCAAGATAGTAGTGGCATTTTGGTTGGCCACTTTCCTGGTCTTTCTTTGGGGTTCATTTCAATTATTTTTTCTGACCAATTCATTTTCTTTCCTTTTGATTATTCTTTTAAGGCATACCCTCTTTACATTTTTTAACTGTCTGTTTCTTTCACAAAATATGGAACCTTTGTATCATCAAAGATGAACATTTTTGGCACTTCCACTGTCAATCATGAAAAATGAAACCCTATTGGTATAGGAGACTAACAGTGGCTCCACTTGGGGATGGCTTTTCCAGATGAAAAGTCAAGAACAGCAGGTCAGATCGCCTTATTTTTTCCAATCTTGCTGCAGCCTGAATTCTCCTTTTGTTAAAGACCATTCATCTGAATCTTAGAAACTTGTATGAAATACCCCTTAAGCTGATTTGCTGTGAAATTACAGCTCTGTTTTTGCTTGTTTCTCGGAGTGTCCCTCATCACCTTGATATTTCCCAAGTGTTTTCTCTTGCTTTCCAATGATGGGATCAAAACATATATCAGAAAATGGTGCAGTACCCTGATCTTTCTCAAAATCTGCTCCACTTGGTCCTTTATCTATCTGCTGTAAATGAAAATACTGAAAATACAAATATTTATGTACAATATATAACTGTGCAGTGTTTCATCAAAGGGGGTCAAAATAATGTTTGAGCATCCTCCCATTGACTGGGCCTTCCTCAGTGTTTGAGCCATCCAAACTTTTCAGAAAATAAGTGTTATTACCCTATACAACATAAATGACATAGGGTCCCTTCCAAAAGAAGTCAAACTTGGCATGTTTTCCTTTATCCTCTCTCCTGGAATCCCATCTCAACACTTTACTTCCTATGAAGAAGTCTTCAGCTTTGGTTCTTTTGTCAAATATTCTCTTGAGCTTATCTTGCAGTACTTGGGTTCTCTGATAGACTTCCTCTCTTGTTTGCTGTAGGTGAATTGTCTGATTGATCCTTCTTTGAATGTCATTAGGCTCAGCTTGTACTTCTTGCAGCAACTTGATTACAGGGATTCCCAAAGATGAAGGAAATCTTGCTTCCATTCCATAAACTAGTTCATATGGGCTTATGCCAATGGATCTCTTGGTGGTCAACCTGTCTGCCCATAGTGCATTTACCAGCTTCTTATGCCAATTCTTTTTGTTCTCCTCCAAGACCTTCTTGATGATGTTGATGAGGCTTTTATTGGAAGACTCAGCTAGGCCATTGCCTTGAGGATAATAAGCTGTGGAATGGCCCAAGGTCATGTGATATTTATGGCAAAAGTTGATCATTTTTTTGGACTTGAAAGAAGCAGCATTGTCTGTAATAATTTTATCTGGACAACCAAACCTAGACAACATGTTGGTTTCTAGAAATTGTATAATCATGGAGTCATTGGCTTGCCTACAAGGGATGACTTCTATCCATTTGGTAAAATAGTCTGTAGCAGTCAAAATCCACCTATGCTGACCAGAGGATGAAGGGTGGATTTCACCAATGAAGTCTAAACCCCATTGCTGGAATGGTCTCTCAGTTGAAATAGGTTTGAGTGGTAAAGGCAACAACTTTCTTTTGCCTTCAAAAATTTGGCATTTGTGACAAGACATTACAAATTTTCTCACATCAGCAAACAAGGAAGGCCAATAAAAACCAGCCCTTAGGATTTTATCAGCTGTGGATTTCCAGTATAAATGTCCTCCACAGTCACCTGCATGAAATTCCTTGAGGACATTGTCAGTTTCATCCAATGTTAGGCAATTAAGTAAAATTCCTTCATGATTCCTCCAAAATAAAACATTATCTATGATACAAAACTTTGATGCTTTCATTTTCAAGAACCTTTTCTTAGTTCTAGACAACCCTGGAGGAGCTTGCAGGTTTAACAATACAAAACATATATCAGCATGCCAGGGAGATTGCAAAAAGGCTTGGTTGATCTGTGGAGTCTCCATCTCCTCTTCGTTGTCCAGTTCATTGATGTCAAAGGCTTGGAAATTGGTTTCAGTCATTAGCTTGGCTAGACCTTGTCCTTTTATCAGTTTGGTAGGCTTGATTTCAATGTCATATTCTAAGATATTGGCAATCCATTTGCCCATTTTGCCTTCAATTCCTTCTTGGGTTAAAATATTCTTAACCACTACATTTGGGACATAGGCAATTACATGAGAGTGTAAAATATAGATTCTAAAGTCTTTGATGGCCTTTACCAATGCATAGGCTTGCTTTTCCATAATCTGATATTTTAAGGGAGAATATCTAAGGGCTTTGCTAAAAAATGCAATGGGTTTTTAACAACCCTGGTCATCTTTTTGTAATAGGACTACAGCAATTGTATGCTCAGATGCAAAAGAAAAAATGATGAAATCTCTATCAAACCTAGGACCTGTTAGACTGGTGTGTTTGTCAATGCTCTTTTGATGTCCTCAAAGGCCTATTTAGCTTCCATGGTCCATTTGACCTTAGAATCCTTCTTCAACATATTATTTAACAGTCTTATGAGCTCGACCAAATTAGGAATGGATCTTCTCAAGAAGTTGATCTTTCCTAAAAAGCGTTACAATTCTTTGATGTTTCTCGGATGAGGCACTTGAAGGATAGCTTGAATTCTGTCTGGATCGATCCTAATACCATATTTTGAGATTATATGCCCTAGGGGTTTACCTTCCTCTAGGCCAAACAGTGATTTCTTTGGATTCAAAGATATGCCATATTTTCTACAAATTAAGAAAACCTGCCTCAAATGCTCTAAGTGTTCTTGGTCTGATTTTGAAAAGGCAGTAAGATCATCTAGGTAGACCACTAGAAACTCATGGATTTCTTTGGCAAAGGCTATATCCATTGCTCTTTGGAACGTGGCCCCTGCATTTTTAAGCCCAAAAGGCATTTTGACATATTTGAAAGTTCCCCAAGGTGTTGTGAAGGCAGTTTTGTCTTGATCATCCAGGTGTACTAAAATCTGATTGAATCCAGAGAACCCATCTAATAATGAGATCCTAGAGGCTCCCAATACCCTTTGTAGGATATGATCCATTTTTGGTAAGGGGTAATGGTCTTTGAGAGAGACTTTGTTCAAATTCCTTAGGTCAACACACAGTCTAATCTCTCCCGTCTTTTTCCTAGTAGGTACTAGGTTTGAAATCCACTCTGAGAACCTGATTGGAGCAATGGTCCCTGCTTCATACATACATTTAACTTCTTTTTCAATGAGGGGAAGGAGGACCCGATTCACTCTCCTAAGCTTTTGTTTAAAAGGCTTTTGGTTTTCTTTCAAGGGTATAGTGTGCTGGATGACTGAGGTATCATAGGACTTGAGGTCCTCATAACTCCAGGCAAAGATATCTTGAAACTCTTTGAACAATTCAATGTATTTCAACTTTTGATCAGCTGGTAGTGCCTTAGATAATTTTATCATTTTGGGATTTTCTGTGGTTCCAATGTTACAGTCTTCAATTTCAGCATTCAGCGGTTGCATTTTTGGTTTTCTTGAGATATCATTTGAATCAAACAAATCCTCCAAAGGAGTTAAACCTATGGGCAGAAAATTGTCCTTTAGATCAATTACTTCTGCTTCTGTCTCAGCTATTTCATCTAAATCTATTTGCTTCAGCTCTTGCACATTTTTTTTATTAAAGGTAGTAGGGTGAAAAACCAGATTCGCTGTTTCAGCTGATATATTCTGCTTGATTGTGTATGCCTGCTGTTGATCATCCATAGTAATAGTATCAATGTTAATGCCGGAGAATTCTTCTTTTAGAGTAAGGAAGTTATTTATCTATGTGTCACTCTCAAAGACTTGCCAATTATTGATGTTATCCGGGACTGCAGGCCTATGTTTGATTTCAGCAGTGAAAGTGTGATTGGGTTTGAAAGGTATCTTGCAAGTGCTGGCAAAGGTTACCAAGCTATGAGCATGTAAATTGAGCTTTCTGGAAATTTTAGTTAGCTGATATTCTGCGAAGGTGTCAAGTACCTGAATAGCTGCTCCCTTATAAGCTCTTAACCTTAGATCATTTGTGATAAAGTTTCCTTTCATCTGTTGTATGATCAGATCTGAATCTCCTAAGATTGAAACTTTGGTTGCACCTAAATTTTTTATGAGTTTGAGACCTAACAAAAGGGCCTCATACTCAGCCATATTGTTTGTGCATCGAAAGTTTAAGCTATATGCATGACCTTCAGCCTCGTCATTCTGCATATTGTGAATCCAGACTCCTGCCCCAGCTCCCAACTTGTTTACAGAGCCATCAAATTCTAAATACCATAAGGTTTCATGGTCAAGTTTTGCATTGAGATTCTTAGAAAGTTGGATCATGGTAGATTGGTTTCTTGCAAGTCATTTGATGCATCATTCTGCTTTGTTGTATCAACTATATCAAAAGTCTTTTGGTCTTGAGAGGCAAATTGTTGATTCAATCCCTCTGTCTGTGCTGCCACTAATAGTTTGGGATAAACTTTGTTGCATATGTCAACATTATATAGAATAAATGAATCCATGTCAGAATGTATTGAATAGATAGCGAATTTTGGGGCTTCTCTTGACTACTCACCGCATATTTCATTAATGTTTCACGGTATAATCTCTTTGGCTGCCCAAAGACTGAAATGGTGGCGTAGGACATGTCTAGTTGCAAAGATCCTTGGAGTTTGGCCCCCCAAGATCTGGACAAGAGCATACGGTACTTAGGTGGAATGTCAGCTACCACCACATCCATCAAAATCGTTTTGGTTGGGTATTGGACCAGGGAGACACACAGATCTTTAATCAAGCCTAAGCACCTGACTTGGCTTGAATCAAATGAGAATAGATCTTTGTAAGGTCTTGTGATATCTAGGTCTAGTTTTTCCATTACAGATTTGGGCATTAAGTTGTGTGACGCCCCGAAATCAAGCATTGCATTGTGTAAAACCTTGTCATGAATGTTTAAACTAACATAGAAGGGTGGAACCCCTCCATTTACTGTCTTTCCGTTAACCTCAGGGCCAAACAGTAACTCGGGCTGGTCATCTAGAACATTCACGGCATCCTTATTATCTGATATTTGGAGTGACCTATTAATCTACTGTCTATACACTTGATGTTTGGCCAATTTAGAAAGAGGGACAACTATCTTTAGCTTACTTATTTCTGTTTCTAAGTTAAAGGGCTTTTCCATTTGAGTCTTGGCATTAAGTGCAGCAGATTTTTCCTTTTCAGCTGGATTTTCAGTAATCCTTTCTTCATGATTGGTATGATTTTGAATGAAATCAGTCCTAGATTTATTTTCAGGGATGCAGTTTGAACCTGTTTTTGAAGGGTGGGATGGGGATAGCTTGTTTCCAGAGGGCTGTGCATCTGATATATCCTCCACAGTGACTTCTATTGGATGCGGGTCGGTTTTATCAGAGGATTATGGAAGAACAATTTTATGTTTTATCTTTTTTGGCTGCTTACTATCCTTTGGTTTGAAAGGTTCAGGCACATCTATGGTTCTACTCCTTAGTTTATATTGTTTATGTACCTCATACACTGCTGCATCGTAGCCTTCCCTAAAGTCAAAAGACTCTCCTGACTTAGTTTGAAATTGATTGCAGTTATAGGCCTCTTGATCTTCTTGTGTTAGAAAGACCTGATGTTCGCTGTCCAGACCCATTAGGTTGATGTGAGGATCCTCGGTTGGTTCGCTAGATGTTGAGGCCTCAACATAATTTTCTTGAAAAGGAGGTCTAATGTGCTGGTCGGGATTAGCCCTTCCAACATTTGGATTTTTATTCTTTCTAAAATTTGGGTTTCTAGCAGTACTTGGTTGACCTTCCCATGATGATTTTCTTTCTATGGTTTCTACCCTATCCCCAAGTCTGTCCATGCCTTTGATGATTGCATCTAGCTTTTGTTCAAATGCTAAGGGTTCTTCCTTAAAAGTGGTTCTTCTTTCAGCTCTATCCCGATTTCGTTTAGCAATAAGATTTGCCTCTACATTGACAGCTATGTTTTGCATGTCTGCCAAGGTTGCAGGGGCTCTTTCCCTTAATTGATATGCCATATCGGCATCAAACCCATCAGGGAATTTGATTAAGGCTAAATCAGGTGGAGGTCTAAGGTTTTGAGGGATGGCATTGTAAACATTGTTGAATCTGGCACAATAATCTAGGACAATTTCTTGTGGGCCTCTCCTTATGGTGTCATACTCAGATAAAATATGTAGTGGGTCTTTTTTATTTTCCCATCTATTCAGGAAGGATTGATAAAGAGCACCCGAATTGGCTATGGAATTTGCAGCAAGTGCTCTGAACCAAGTTCTTACTTCACCTGTTAAACTTTGGACAAAAATTTTCATTCTCACATCATCATCATCTATTTCATAATTTTCAAAGTAATCTTGCATTTTCTTGGTATGCTGTAAGGCAGTATATGTGCTGGTACCATCAAAATAAGTGATCTTACTTTGGTAGTCCTGAGGCATAGCCCCAGGATTACTAGGTAGCTGTAGAGGGGCCTAACGATTTTCCATATTTACAAGGATCAATGGGACAACAAGAAGGAGGGGAAAGACTGGAACAACAGGGACAACAACGGCAGTTTGTGCAGTGGATGGAGATGTGAAGAATATGTTCTGAGAGGTGGATGAGGAAGAGGGAGAAGAAGGGGTTATGTGAGGACGAAATGATGGTTTAGCAGGGGTTGGGATATAACTTTGCTGAACTGCCTCAGGGTTGGAGTCAGCAAGCTTTTCTTGTTCCTCTTGCTTCCTAAGAATCTTAGGAATTAAATTAGGATTGTCAAAAATAGTTGGAGGATTTGGGTCAGGATTTGACCTGGTATACCTAGTTTTCTTTTTAGGAGCCAGCTTCCGAATTTGTTTTTGGTATTTTTGGGAATGTTTTTAGAACTAACAAGGGACTACTCAAATTTTGGAACAACTATCTAGAGTCTAAAACTAGCATGAAGTTTGACTGAAGCAGCTTTTATCTACTCCTGTAAATGCAAAGCAAGAACAGTTTCAAAGGCTTCTTGGTTGACATTCAGGCTTCATTTGTAGCTTTTTTTTTTTCTTTTTTTTTTAAAAGTAGATAGCAGTTGAAACATTCGCTCGATCCCCAGTGGAGTCGCCAATTATGTTAGCACTCAGGTTGTTCCCTTTGACTCCAAAGGGAATACGGCCGAGGTAACCACTAACCAATCTTTTAGCTACAGGTCCTAGCCTACCTGCAACCAGAGAGGGCTCTCTCTTTCTGATTTAGCTCTGTTTTGATGTAATTTTAGGCTAGTTATGGTGCACAGGATTTTGTTTTGAATTTATTGGGATGATGATTTCAGTCAGAACAGGTATGTTTTTGCAGAATAATCTAGGCCATTGGGCATGGAGTCGATGATGGTGAACTGCTGGAAGTGTCTTTTTGAGGAAAAGGTTATGCTACAGAGCCAGAGAAGCATCTATGGAACAATTTTTCAAATCTGTAATATGATGGGATGAAATCAGGGAGTGAAAGGCAACTAAGGATCTTTCACTAAACTGATAGGGGGAATAGTGGGAACATTATTTAGGAGCATTTAAGAATTCCTGAACAAAATTCATAATGATAGAACAAATACAAACATGAGAAGTTAAGAATTCATGTTCATGATTGGTTCTGAAGAAAACATTTTTAACAACTGAGATTGAGCATAGAGTGTATTCAAACAATTCCTGTACTATTATTTTTCTCTATTGCTAAGCTAATGAAACATATATCTGAGTTAAGCAAACATAGAAAGAAAAAACATAGTTTAGGATAACTTATTGTTCCATCAAACAACACAGGAATTCTGTAGCAGAACGCAGATCATCACTTTGACATCAAACAGTGCAGAGATCATGAACTTTTCCAGCCATTTGTATTAGATAGTCTGAAAATATACAAAACAGTGTCTCAGAGAGAAAATCACCAACCCCAAATACGTTGTGTGGGGAGGTATATATACAAAAATTAGATACAAAATATCTAGCTGATGAGTTAATGGCTCATAAATTCTATGCCAACCCCTGAGGAATTACAGCTGAGAGAGTAAATGCTGTAATAACTATTTAGTGCATTAGTTGTCCATCTTGTCAGAAAGTTTTGACTTTTGTGATCCATTGAGTCGGCTGGAGCTGCGCTGTCCAAAATCTGTGTGTTTCCCTTCTTTGGCTTGCTGTCCCAGTGTTTCGCTGAGTCATTACTTTCACTCGCTCTAGTTGATGTCTTTATGCTGCATTAACTTTTGTTGACCTGAGGCTGATTAGAAGAGACCGAACTTAGATCATTGGGAAAAATTTGCAGCATGGCTTGCCACCAATCTTCTTTAGGTAGCTGGTGTCTTCGTATTTTTATTAGAGTTTCATCTGACTCTGTGTACCTATAAAAATTTGGTGGGACCTCAAATAGCTGATTAATTTCATGCTCAATGTAAAATAAATTTTCTAGCTTGTTGTAGAGGCTCTGCCCTGATGGAGGTCCTGCTTCTTCTGAAGTGCTGGTGGATGCTGTGATCTGATTTGCAATGAAATTGGTCATCCTGGTGGCATATTGCTCACGGGTGAGCAATCTTCTAGCACCGGTCAATAGGCTGGGCAATCCTTTGTCTTGTAATGCACCCATTCTAAGCTTGTAGTCATCCACCTCAGCCTGCATCTCTTGACATTTTCTATCCAAATTCTGCACAATATTCTGAGGATCAGCACCTTTTTGGTTGTTAGAACAGTATCTGTTCTGCTGCTGATGTCTAAGGCTGCCAACTCCTCCTTGATGTGAGTGTTGAGGAAATGTATCATCCTGCTGGCCTGCTCAGGCATATTCCCTAGTGCTGCTCTGGCCTTTTGGCTTTCAACTTGAGCTTGGCCTATTAACTTCATCTTCTCATGCATTGTTTTGATTGATTTCCACTGTTTGGTAATAGAGTGGTCAATCCGGGTCCACAAAATTTTCTTTATCTCAGCCAGAGTCTTCTCTAAATTCAATTCCTTTTCCAAGGCCTTTATTATGTCTTTCAGGGCCTTAATCTCTCTGGTCTGCTCAGCTACTGTCATTTTAGACTTGTCATATTTTGTTTCCAGCTCAGCCAATTTTTATTTGGCTTGTTTAATCTCTGTTGCCTGAAGCTCCAGCTCCTTGACAGCTTTGGTCAATTCATCCATGCTTATGTCAGACTCAGGGACTGTTGTTGTTACCGTTGCAGAATCTGAAGTTGTTGTAGCCATTGGAGGGGTCACTGCTGCTTCTGTAGTTGGGGCAGTTTGAGGAGGCTAGGAGGTTGACTCTCCCTGTTTGTCTTGCAGTTCTCTCTCCAACTCCCCTTCCAAATCAATTATTCTTTGGTTCAGTTTCATCATCAGATCCAATTGATCCTCAACTTCTTTCTCTTTCCGCAATTCTCCTGTTTGAGGGTGCTCAGTAGGAAGCAGTCTCAATCTCTTTTTCAATGCAGCAATATCATCATCCTTCTTCTTCATAAGGGCCCTCACACCCTTAGGATCCTTAGGATCATGTCCTAAGTCAACAATAATGTCCTCCAATGTTTTGATTCTGTTGTCTTTGGCTGTGGAGGACATTCTCTCTAAATCAAGCTGAGTATTAGTGTTCCTCATGGATTCCCTTAACTCATGGGCCATTGTGGCCTTGTCTACCAATGTGGCATAGACCATTTCCCCTATTTACTTATGCAATTCTATTTGATCCATGGGGTGACTGTCTTTTTCCATAACCTCCAACTTTGTTTTGACATAATTTGCAGCTGAGTGAGGCTGTTGTACTTTGGGTTTAAAATGGCTGAGGATCACCTTTTCCTCATTGATGTCATATGCTGCCATAAGCCTTCCTTATTTGGCCAGTGTTGCCTTGAGGAATTGGTCATATAACTGCACTCTTAGCAGCTCATTTTGTGCCTTAATTTCTTTAAAGGTGGCCTTGGTGCTAGATGGCTTCTTGCTTTGTTGAGTGGAGGAGGACACCTCCATGCCATGTTTTCTTTCCTGCTCTTGTTGAAAAGAGCTTGTGGTTGTTTGTTGACTATCTTCTTTATCTTTCCTTGGGCTTCCAAGGATTTCTTCACTAATTTCTTCCAGAACTGGAGAATCAAACTTTTTCCTTTTAGCTTCAGGTTGCTGAGTGGATCCACTAGCAGGTGTGGACTCCTCTCGGTCTCGTTTTCTACCTCTTTCCTCATGTGCAGGAGTCTGCAAGGTAGGCACTGTTGGTGCCTTTGTTTGTTGTGGAGGAGTCTGTTCTTGTTGTTTCCCTATTGAAAAGGCAGGCTTCTCTGTAACCACTTCTTTTTCTGCACCCATTATCCCCTTTCCCTTTGTTGTACCTGTTGCTGATGTAGATGGCCCCTGGGTGGCTGGTGCGGTTGCAGCAGTGAATGTACCTTCTCCGATTTGATGTGGCAGCTTGAATGTTACCTGTTGCACAGAATCCAAGTCAAGAGTTTTTGCTAAATCCTTGACATTTTTCTCCATTATTTCCTCTTGAGTTAATTCCTCAACTAATGTACCTTGCAACCATTCATCTTGGTTGGCATATTGCTCAATTTGTGGATGTTTACAGTGGTCATAACCTAGCAGCCTGTACTTAACTCTTCTGGCACTAATAAAGCCCTCCAAGTCATAAGGGACCCACCAGAAGCTCCTCTTTAGTTTATACTTGTCCCTGAGAATTTGGTCAGCATCTTGCCAACCTTCTTTCTTGTTCATGATGAAGGGGCCTAGATGGTCTTTGAATTTGAGGTGGGCTTTCTTTTTGGCACTATGAAAGTGGGTGAGGTCAGAACTAATGAGTTTCCTATAGTATTCCAAGGCGAACAATCTCATTGGTACATACCTTGGAAGCCTGTAAGGACAGAGCTCACAGCCATAAATTCTGATGACAGTATGGTTTTGATATAGGTACCAATCACCTATTTTATAGCTCTTGGACAACTGCAAGGTCTTCTGAATCTCAAATGACAGTCTGGGAGGAGGGGATCTCATTAAGAGGCAAGAGACTGGGTAAACAAATTGGTCGACAAACTCACAGTAAGAATATGGAGAGTCTTGAACTTGGTGGAAAACTAATGACCATAAGATGACATACCTCTTTTCACCCCTAGAATCCAATTTTTTGATGGGGCATTGGAAGATCTCAGACTGGTAATACATGAATAAGTGGTAGATATATGATGAATATTTAAATACTCCCTCCCTATCCACTTTCAATAGTTGGTCATGTATTTTATTGGCTATAAACTTGGCAAAGTTATACTTGTAAGCAGGGGGCTGGCCTAGACTATATGCAGCTAATAATACCAACACTATTTCATCAATATGTTCACTGGTTTTGAAGCCCAGCACATAAGAGATCATATCAACTAGGAGCTTGCCTACCTCATTGAAATGGACATATAAGAAAGGAGGTGGCCCTGTAGGCTGGCGGTCTGCCCTCATGAATGTCTTGGTGATCTTTTCAATGTCAGCACTGGAGAGTTTGGAGCCTGCATCCAGCAAATAGTTCATGGAGAAGGGAAACAACAGCTGAGTCTGCTTGAAATTGAGCATTTGGTTGATGGAGTCAGGATTAATGTGGAAAAGTATGCTCCCAGATGGAGACTTAACAGTTCTTTGAGTTGGATCATAGTTCTCAGCACATAAGCGGATGATCTCTGGAAAAATATTAACAGATGGGAGGAAATAATAAGGCAGATTGGACTCCCATATACCATATGTGTCATTGTTGCTTAGATAGTTGTTTCTCAACTGGCAGAAGGTCTGCAAGTGGTTTCTGTCACCAACAAGATCTTGGATAAGGTAATCTCTATCAGCAAGAGGCATGGCTTCAAGCTCCTTGTTTGGTGGATTCATAGGAGTGACACTAAGAGCTGATGGTGTAGCCATTATAGAAATTTCAGGTGTTATCTTTAGAATGAAGTTTTTGAGTATAACAGGCTGAGGATGATAGCTTATGAGGATTTGAAAAGGAGTGGCAGAATGAGTCTAGCTGAGCCAAAGTTGCTATATTGAAAAGAACAATTTGCAGAGTTTGATTTGAGCTTTGGTTTCTTCTGGTGAACTCTCAGAATTCAGAGACAGTGAGGGAAAATGCAGAGGAGAAATGGATTGCAGCTTAATGTACTGAGAGCTTGAAGTAAAACACAGCAAAAGGTAACAATGCCGGGCCGGTGTGAAACTTATTTTGAGAATTCAAGCCCGAAAATGGATTTTAGTTATGAACAGTCTGTGGTTCTTTTAAACAAGGGGTGCATTAGATAATTTAGGCCAACATTTCCAAGACAGCACCATTAATTTAGGAGTTTTGTAGGCAATTTAGCAGAAATACTGCAGAGAACGGGAAGAACACGGGCAAATAGGTTGAATTTGGCAAATACCTGGATTAGCTAGCGCCGAGGGTGGTCGAGTTGATTGGAGGGCGAAGACTGACGTCGAATTTGTAGGTGGCGGCGTCCAAGGTGATGAAATTTGAAATCTGGAGGCCGTTTGGAGTGAACAGCAGAACAGCGCAGCCGCAATTGTATAATGAAAATGACCGAAAATGGTCACTTTCGGCGTTTTTAATGACAAATTTGGCACATACGCACTTTTGGCGCTTTCTCGTGATGATGTTAGCATTAAGTCATCAGCGGGCCCTTTGTACAGACAGGTGACGTGGATGCTGACTGGGAGGACAGCGTGGCGGGACACGGTGGCACAACATGGGCACGGAAGGACAGCGTGGCGGGCGACGTGGGGCAGCGGCGGGGGACCAGGTATGACGTCACGGTGACGGGAATGCTGACGTTACGGGCGGAGGGCGGTTTCCGGACAACGATTTCTGGTTTCAACGCACCGCCTTTGGGGAGAAGCGGTTTCGAGGGGGAGGCCTCCAAACACCCCGGGCTGTCAACACAGGGTGGGGGTATGACGGTAAAACTGCCCATCCCCCAGATGTTAAAGCCCGACATGTTGGCGGCCCAAAACACCCGCCCACCGTTGGATCGGGCGCGGTGGGAGATCAACGGCTGGCGGGGCCTCCGACGCGGCGTGCAGGTTTCGGAGCGGGACCCGCCCATTATTTTAAATAATATTTTGTGGCGTGGGTTTAAAACTTTAGTTCGGGTGGGTTTTTGGAGGTCGAATTAATGCAGGTCATTGCGCCACAAGGTTTAATAAAAAATATTTAAACCTTTTACCATTTAAACATTGGGGTTTAACTGCGGGGGCAATTTTTGCAAGGGTTTAGGTGGGTGAGGGTTTAGGCATAGGCTATTAGTCTTAACCAGGGGTTAGACTAATTCCGGGGTAAGGACGCAAAAGGGTTGACTATAGCCCCATATGGACTAATGTCTCCCATAATCATGTTACTTAGCTATAATGCTAAGGGGGGGATAGTTAATATATTTTTGGGAATTTTTATAGCTTTTTGTAAGAAATAGGGGTGGGGATGTACTAGGGAGCTATATAATAGGGTTAGAAGTTAATATGGGTATGTGACGTGGAGTGTAAGGGAGAAATTGAGCTAGAGAACTGAAACTTAGAAACCAAAAATGTATGAAATATGAAGTGAGGGCTTTACATAAGAAATGTGGCTTTTTTTTGAAGAAGAAGGTCACAACTTGACCTTACTTTGTCAAGGGAGAAATGTAAGAAGGACTGTTTAGGAAGATCCTAAAGTCCTCAAGGGGATATTAGTAAGAAACCTTTTGAAGGAAATGAGGGAAGTTAGACATGGTTTGATAGTTTTCCATATGGACCATTGTTCTTGCCCTTTTCTTATTGATGAGATAAGATATGATTCTCAATATATCATGTGGTCAGGCCTTGCTTCTGCAACCTCCAACTGCCTACCCTGCCTAATAGACCTAACATTTTTTCTTCTTTTGAATGGGTGCACTTAGCCTTGCAAACCCTGATAATCCTCTTTTTCTTTTGGCTGCCCTCCTATCTAAATCTACCCTTATATCTTCCAAGGGCCCATATTAAGCAGTTGGGCTCCTTCCTTTCTCTATCCAGTTACTCATCTACCAAGCTTGAACTATTTGAACAAGTATTCATTCTCTAGTCTAGAACAGGCAATTTAAAACATGGCATGGTCCAGTTTGAACTGTTGGGCCATCCATCAAGATAGCAGTGGCATTTTGGTTGGCCACTTTCCTGGTCTTTCTTTGGGGTTCATTTCAATTATTTTTTCTGACCAATTCATTTTCTTGCCTTTTGATTATTCTTTTAAGGCATACCCTCTTTACATTTTTTAACTGTCTATTTCTTTCACAAAATATGGAACCTTCGTATCATCAAAGATGAACATTTTTGGCACTTCCACTGTAAATCATGAAAAATGAAACCCTATTGGTATAGGAGACTAACAGGAGACTTATGCTTGACTGTTGATGTGTGGTCCTTACTGCAGTGATCCTTGACTGCATGCTTTTTCTTTCCTTCTAGGAACTCAATATTAAATATGTTGTATCTATCTAATTTTGGATCTCTAGGGTCTGAAATTTCTTCCTGTGGTATCCCTCTAAGTCCTATTTACAACCCCAGAAGTCTTATTAATATTGGATTGTTCAAGAAAGAGTTATTCCCAATCTCCCACAATGACTTGATTATAGACTGGTTCCGTAGAGCGAACTTGTACGAAGTTCCACATGTCACTGTTGCAACCTTCGGCCCTAAAAATTCTACTAACAAACTAGAAACCATCCTCTTGCTTTCGCTATTTACTAAATTGGAATCCAATTCTCAAAGAGAAATGATGAGTTTCCAAATGTCACCTATTTGACATGGAATTCAAGAGTCTGCAAAAACCCTAACTTCCTCAGATCATATCTTCTAAAATATAGTGAACCAAGGTCTGAAGGTCGGTCATGAGGTTCATAAATATTTTAGATAAAATGGGTTTTAATTTTAGTGTCTTAATCTTCACATAAACAAATTTATAGCGACAATTCCATAATGACCTGTTTGAAGCCACAAAATCCCTACTAGAGGAGGATATGAAGGTCATTATTTATATGAATGTCTTGAGTTGAGAGGTACCTCAATAAGTGAAAGTTGGAGGGATTTTAGGAGATTTTTATTATTAGTAATAATTATTGACTATTCAATGACCACAACCAATTATGAGTGCCATGCCACAACCCCATAGGGTTTTAGCCCACTAACCGGGGTTACTAACTTCAAACATGAATATCTCTCAAACCGTGAAGAATGACTTGGCATACCATATATGAACGGAAACATTTCTATGAGTAGAATCCATCTAGAAGATACTTGACTCAGAATAGAGTAAGTTGTTAAGTCAAAATTCCCATGCAAGATCGGAGTAGCCCCTGGTGCTGCTTGGGTTGACATCAATGACAACCACTGATCAACAACATCTTGAAAATTAGGGGTTGCATCTCCTTCCAGTAGTGGAAAGTAAAAAATTAAGGGTTTTATCTCCTTCCAGTACTGGGTGGTAAAAAATTAGGGGTTGTATCTCCTTTCAATGGTAGCTGATAAATTAGGTAGTAGTAGCTTCCTTCTAGTTGTAGCTAGATAAATTTATAGCAATAAGTACAAGCTTGCCTTTATCGAAATAATTGAAGTGAATTTTGAATCATTTATGTGTTCTATTTGTTATTGTGTTGATTCTTATGATACCCATATGAATTGTTTTTGAAGTGTTTATTGGCATTCTAGTATTCTTTACTAGTGAAAGAAAGTTTTTAAATTCCCACAATATTGATTCAACCCCTTGTAAATATTTTCCTAGTTTTTAATATGAGCTACTCTCCCAAAAGGAAAAATAGTCTACCAAGGGAAAATATAAAAGGCCCCTCTTTCCTAATTAAATATATGAATCATACAAGGTGGAATTTTGCATTTACAAGTAAGCCTATTAAGAAGGCCCCCCTTTGGCACCTCATAGCTCTACACAAGGCATGCATGTGACATACATTGCATGATTTATCTCTCTTATGCCTAATCTTTTAATACAAACACCATAATAGAAATGGGGTTAAAGGTGGACATTGCGTGTACGCTCCCACTTGTTCATTCATGATGGAAAATCACCCCCTGTCATGTAACCAGACTTTGAACAAGATGAAATGGAGGAATGACTAACATAATTGGACCGGTACTCCTCGGGAGAGAACTCCCACCAACATGAATTTTGAAATAGAGGAAGGTACTAATGCCATTGATCCCTGTAGGTGGTTGACTAATTTCAAAGGAAGTGCTCATCAACATCGCATGGTCTTAGAGCACCCCCTTATCTCTTTCTCTGTTACTTTGAATCAACACCCCCTTTGGAGTGTTCGTACAAAGGTTATATTCATGTTCTTATCATCCTGTTACTTTATCTCTTTGTGTTTTTGTCTATGTATTCACCTGAGTTTTCCTGTGTCGTGCGAAGGCTCAAAGTGGTTATCGATTTCCTTTGGTTTTCATCAGTCCTCTTTTTAACTTTTGTTTCCCTTCTCGATGGTTTGGAACCCAACTCTCTGTGCCTCTTTCCCTTCTCATTGCACCCATTAGAAGTTCTTCTTCTATCTATCCCTTAAGGTGGAAAACTTCTCTTAACCTATCTTAAGCCTCTCCAAATCTAGAATCAAAATGACTGACTCAAAAGTAATGATTTTTCTTATTATACTAATGTTTATAGTCTATATGACTGATGGATGAGAGATGCTCAACTTTCCCTTATTGAATTTCAATACTCCTATACACAAGGTTGGTCAGCTTTGAAAATCAGGTTTTGCATGCCCTATCACTATTTCTAGGTAGTTATAGTGATTCATAAGGCAATTTCTCTAGATAAACACAACAAAGATCATTGTTATAGATCAATTATCTCAGAAACATCCCTCACTCTGGAAGGAAGTCATTTCTATTAATTATCCTCCTATAGATTGATGTTTAATGTTAAAGTATATATTTTCCCTTTGTATGATATCCACACTAAGTTGGATTATAACTACTAGGAAATTTGAAGACAAAATCATCCCCAAAGATCAGCATTTATATAACTAGACACTGCCAGCTTCATGAACTAGAAATTTTGTTTCCTAGTTAATGATTTTTTGTATGTTTATGAATTTTGTAAGGATATTAACAAATAGGAAGACTTATACATTATGTATGTAGAAAATAGAGACTGGGTACAAATGAAAATTGTATCTTTAAGACCAAGATCACTAAATAAATTTGACATGTAGCTCACCTAAGCCTTATGCTCATGATTCTTTTAATACAAAAATCCTCAATTATTGTATATATATATATATATATATATATATATATATATATATATATATATATATATATATGAAATTGATATTAATAAATTACTTAACATGGATATTCAAATAACATATTTAAGTTCTATGCTAAAACATTTAAAAAAAATGAGAATTAAGAATTTGTGAGTTAATACTTGGAAATGCACAACTGAAAACATACATGCCTCATCCTGAAGTGAAAATGATGTAAGAATATGTAAAACCACAATTCTTTGGATTGGAATGGAAAAGGATGTAGTAGATTACATGACTACATGTTTGGAACATTAACAAGTAAAGTTTGATAATTAGCATCTAGTGAGGTTATTGCATCCACACTTAATACCAAAATATCAATTTGAATTGGTTTCAATGAACTTCATAGTGGGGTTCCAATAAAGAATACATATCAGAACAAAAAAATAGAAAGATAATTTATAAATGATATAGTGAGATTGCATGGATTTCTAAGAAAGATTATTTTAAATAGAGGTTAAATACCAACATGAAATTTTTGGACTAGTTTTCAAGAAGCATTGGAAACCCAACCTAATTTTAGTATGAAATATCATCGTAAAATAATTTTCTTTCAACCATAGAATGTCACAAAATATATTAGAGGGTGACCAAAATGTTCATATTTTCATTTTCCTGTAGCTTTTGATCATGCACCTTTGATTCCACCACAAAAATGAGAATGTTGTGGTTGAGTTATTTTTTTGCAAGCATTACACCTAAGATCAATCCACCCCCACAAAAATTGCATTAGGATGCGGTACTTTCTCTGAGAGTTCCAAAAAAATTGTAGACGGGAAGAGTACATCAAATTTTAGAGAATTGTTGTGTATGTATGTAATGGGTTAGTAGAATAATTGGGAATAACATTTATATCTAGTTTGATTTTGATATAATAACATCTATTAGAGTTCAATAAATATGAAACCTTTCAGTTTTTTGTGTGGTATTCCCTATAGAACTCCTCCTGGTTGGGACATAATTGAAGGTAGAGATCTAATTCAACCTAAAATGATTCAAGAAATAGAAGATAAAATGAAAAAAATGTAGGAAAGGTTGTAAGAAGCTCAAACTAGCAAGAAAATATATGCATATCCACATAGAAGTGATAAAGAGTTGACAAAGTGCATTTGCAAGTTAGAGCAAAAAAGAGTATGATTAAATTTGGAAAAGGGTACAAGTCGTTGCCATGATTGATGAGCCTCATTTCTGGGTAATTATATGAGCCCTAATTCACCTCCTAGCTTAGTCAAACCAACTATTCTCACAACTTATTGCATACTTTTGATTATAGTGTTTGTGAGATGAGTTAGAGTTGGATATTTTACTTTGTGGTCTAATGTGCATTCAATGCAAGATTAAAGGATAAAAGTAAGGAATTTTGGCAAATACCTTGGTCAAAAATCGAATGGGACAAGGGAGAGGAATTATAGGAGGTAAATCCTCCTCATTTACTACCCCTCCATTAAAATATTCCTCCATCAGCTCAGAGTGCAAACAGCCAAATCATGGGGACTAGAAGGCAGCCGAGTAAGTGAAAGTCAAAACACCAATTTATCTCAAGTTTGGGAGCCGAGCCTCCCTAATTTTAAGGAAGTCGTTGGAGACTTCAGAAGTATAAGTAGAGAGGCCTAGGACCTCAATAGGATTCAGATTTTTTGATTGTAAAATTCTACTCTATTTTCGAGTTGCAAGACTTGTGACACTTTTTTATGTAATCCATGGTTTTGATAATAAGAATGAGTTTCATTTTGAGCCAGCGCTGAGTTAACTCAGAGGTCTGAACCTCTTGGGTTAGGTCCCAACCCTAGCAGCCAAGGCTCCTCTTTATTGTACATGTATGCTAGCACATATTCATGTTTTAATTGCTCATTTTCTTAAGTAGCCACATTTCCATTATAGCAGTGTAGAGTAGTTTGGTTGTGTTTTAGTTTGCTTCCATTTGTGCCTTCTTTCAATTAGTAGGTTAGTAAAGAGAAAACAATCACCAAAAGGTTTTAGTAGGTGTCTCGGCCTCACCTCCTCCCTCTGGGACCATGACTTGAGGAAGAGACCCTTCAACAACCCAAAAACACAGATTTCTAGTTCTTGCATGAGCTTTGGAGTTTATTGTCTTGATTCAGTACTTGGTTAATTTCATCATCATATTTTTCTATCACTCTCTTTCTGTAATAAGATCTCACTCATATTCTCATTTCCTTTAGGACGAAATGCTTAATCGGAAGCTAATAAATCACGTCTTAGTTGGATTATACCCGTGGATTTCCTGACTGTCTAATCCACAAAAAACCTGACCAATCACCATTAATGCATGTTGCATAGCCGACGTATTGATTTCAACATTTGACTTTATGCACTCCAAATCTCTAACGTCGATCTGTCTTGCTTGATCCAATGGCTATCGCGTCACCTGGTCGCCAATTAGCTTGGTAGATCTCCACCATTGATCAATCCCACATGATCCAACGGCTATCTTGTAATCTCGCGTGGATTATTACATAACTGATATCATATCGAGAGTGTGCGAGAAAAGTGGTTTTCTCATGCTATGTGTCACCCACATAGGCTAATCGCGTAAAATTTAGGAATTCCACTTACATCTTTGAGGGTGCATGAGAAACTGCTTACCACCTACGAAGACTGCTCCATCATTCTGTACGTTTTCCACCCTTCTATTGACACGTGACTTGATGTGATCCATCCATCTATTAACTTAAGCGCACGCGATAAGATCTCTGCTGCTCATATTTTGTTAATCCTGTTCGTTGATTGATCCATCCATCTATTAACTTAATCCCCTGCGATAATATCTTTGCCGCTCATCTTCTGTTAATCATGTTCGTTGATCAATCCATCCATTTATTAACTTAAGCTCCTGCGATAAGATCTACTCCGCTCATCATCTATTAATCCTGTTCGTTGATCGATCCATCCATCTATTAACTTAATCTCCTACGATAAGATACCCGCTGCTCATCTTCCGTTAATTCTGTTTGTTGATCGATCCATCCATCTATTAACTTAATCTCCTGCAATAATATCTTTGCCACTCATCTTCTGTTAATCTTGTTCGTTGATCGATCCATCCATCTATTAACTTAAGCTCCTACGATAAGATCTCTACCGCTCATCTTCCGTTAGTCCTGTTCGTTGACCCGATTGATCCAACAATTCCTGTGCACTGCTGCTTCATTACTTCTTCCTTTCACTGACTTTGATCTTTGATTGCTCTTCTACTTGACTCCTTCCTGAACTTTGTTCTACATGTTATTTAAAAAATGCCACTCCTGAGCTTTTATTTGGTTATTCAATCAGACTCCAACACTTCCTGATCATCGCAAACACCAAAAAACCAAAAAAATTGAAAATAGATTTAGTTTAGTTTCCTTTCTTACACATTATTATGGTTTGATGCTCTTTGCTTCTGTAACTATTGGCTTGTGTGGTCCTGAACCAGGTTCAGAGATGATTTAGCCAAACAAATCCCGGTACTACTGGCCCTCTCGACGACAGCCCATGGAGCGCGGATTGAGGTCTCACCCAAAGTAGTATGGGAGGGTGCTAGAACTAGGTTTTCGCACCCTAGATATGTCTGATGATTTTTAGTAGTCTGCATATTGACCTTGCGTGCACGTCGCTACGCACACCTATCAGTACCTCATAGCCTGCAATGCTGCATTCACGTAGTCCTATTTGAGGCATGATCCATGTTATTACCTAAGTCCTTATAGTTAACTCAATATTACCCGATTACTCAACATAGTTGCGTGAGCCCAATTATACATAACAATGTTGAGTATTATAAGTGCGCGTGATAAACAAAACAATATAAATGCATAGAAAGTAATACAACAAAAGATACACAAGATTTGTAATCAAACTTCTCTTTATTATTCCTCTTCTTGGGTTTCAGACTCAACTTCACCTTACGCACTCAACTACAGGGGTCCATGCACTCAACTACGGACTCTACTAGGCCTCTGTACACTCAACTACAGAGCCTCTTCCTAATACTACGACCCAAAACACTTAGACTTATTCTCTATCCGCTACTAGATCATTCTCATTAATTCATCTCCAAAACTTATTGTCTTTACAACTTATAGCCTCACTCTATATATACAATCCCATGGCCTGCAGACCATGGGTAGGCTGACATGACATTACATTACATTACAACACTTAGGGTAGACAACCCTATGACTCAACATACATTTCGCGCTCCGTGCCTGTAATTCGTGGAGTCTTACAACATATTTGACCAAAACATAGGCTTTGAGCCCCAAAACATGTTGTGGGGGGATTCCATGCCCAACAGACCCCCAACAAAAACATGGTGACTTGCCCTTGAGTCACTCTGTCGATGCGGCTATCTTGGCACGGAGTCCTTCCAACTAGTCCCGAAGGGCCTAAATGTCGATAATGCACCAGGTTGCTGCCTGTTGCACCTGTTGCATTCTGCCTTCTGAGCCCTTTATTTCTGGCGTGCTGTGCTGCATCTGTACCTGCATCCCTGAATCTGCATGATATTTCCTTCAATATCTACTGTAATTGTGAAGGATTCATCAATCCGTGGCTAGACATGTGCTTTGAGAACAACTTCCTTATGGCGCACGCGTCCACCTACTCTTTCAATACCTTCCCTTGCTGCATCTTTGCAAGCCGCTGAGTAAGGAATACTATTTGCGCAGTCCCTTGGATGTTGTCATATTGTTGTTGGAGCTTGCGTGCCTCTATCTCCAACCACTGAATGTTGAGGTCCTCCTGCCACATCGTGAGGACTTCAAGAACTTGCTCCAACATGGTGGTACAATCATGCACTGCACCTCCAATCTCTTCCATCCCTGTTGCAATAACGCTTCTCTCTTACTTTTGGGGGAGTGGGAGGTTGTGCCTTCAACCGCAGTTTGGCAATCTGGAGATTCAGCTCCAGATGCACCTTTGTTGTCTTTTCTCGAGTATCGCGAACTCCACTTGCTAGACTGTGAATCCGCACTTCAACTGGTAGACCTGGTGCAATAGCCAACTCTGGGATGCATTGGCAAGCGTCATCTACTGTCTGCACCAATTGTTTGTTCTGCGACACCAGTTCATCGCACTGCAAGCTAATCTGTTCTATATTAATCTTCTGCTCGCTTAGAACCTGGATCACGTGGCTCTCCCTGGCACACAACTTTGCTATTATTCCATCATGTAGCTGATAGAGTGTTTCTCGGGGAAGGGCAGCTAGATTAAGGCCAAGGCCTTTCATCATGCTAACCATCATTCGGTCCATCACATCTACTGATACCAATGCTCCTTCTGGCAACACTATTGTGTTGGCCATCCTCATGCGCAACCTCTGTTCTGTTGTTGAAGTGCCCGCTGCTACGTGGGTAGACATGATACCTTCCTGAGGGGGCCACACCTTTAGTTCATGTAGTTGTGCCCTTAGGGCCCCCAACACAGTCTGCTACTCCATCATAACTTCTTGGAGCACTTCCTTGGTGACATCATGAATCGTCTTGCCGATGTCGTAGAGGTCTCCTTCAGTTAATGTAATTGGGTCAATGGCCAGCTTCAAGGCCTTGACCTTTTTTCATGGACTCGATCTCTCTAGGATGCGCGGCTGTTTGAGTTGGGTCAAAGTGGTTCCTGGGTCCGTGCCCTCTTCTGCAAGGTTTATGTCCTCTGCCTCTTGTACTGTAGACACTTCCTGGCCCTCCTTTCCCTATGTTGTTGTAGCCTCTGCTACTGCTGCTGCTTCGGCCACCTTCTTTTGCTCTGCGGTTGTCTGTGCTGCTTCACAGGCTACCCTAACCTTAGCTGCTGCTTTTTCGTTGTGCCTTTTATCAGCCAGTTGCGACACTGTTATCTTCTCCAATTTCACCAAATCTGGGGTGCACCACTCGGGAGGCCATGATTCTAACACTGTAAAGATTGCGTCGTCAATGGCTATGGATGGGAGCTTTGTCCACTACTGCGCTGGATCCTTTCACACCTTGATTTAAATATTATCCATGTCCACCTTGAAGTCTGCAAAGCTCCGCAAATTGTTGTACACTATGGGGGACAGGTGTGGCCTCCTATTAATCCTCATTCGGATGCTCACCTCCATGAGCACCCAAAAGATATTTGCATCGTGAATCTGCTTTGCGTCCTTGGTAGCCCAGAGTGACACATACTTCATGCCCTCTGGTAGGTCACACTCAATGCTTGGGAACTGACTATCCTCCGGCAGTTCTCCTACTACTAGAAAAATGGACAAGAGAAACCATGCATAGTGGAAGGTCTTACCCTGCTCTTGGGCTTCCTTGCAGTTGATCAAGAATTCCTTGCAAAGGAACTCGACCTAGTTGAATTGAACCCCCTCTGCGCAATGTTCAGCCAATGCAACTACCAGCACTGGTACTTCATTGCCGTGGAATTTTCTCATTACTTTACTTGCCAGAAGCAGGGTGGCTATGCACACCCCTTTATCTTTGATACTACTAATAGTGTACCCCCTCTTTTTCTTCTCGATCTTATATTTTTTCTTCATGGCTTCCGTGAGAGCCAAATCACCGATTTTTCCTGCTATCATCGCAGGGTCTATTTCCTTTCAGGGAAGCCGAGAAATTCTATGGATGAGATTCGTCACGATGGGAATAGGCTCCTCCAACCATAAGTACCCATCATTCACCAGGAAAAGCAGTTGTCTAATGACGAAAATGATGATGGGCACATGGTGAAAGTGTGGTATGTACAACAGATGAAGCAACCCGGCCTTTGCCACAATGCGCAACCATTTTCACGGTTGTAATGTGATCACCGTCCCCTCCTTATTCTGTCTCATTAGACTCTCCATCTCTAAGTGTGGGAACTTCTCGTTGTCTGCGAGGTCCCAGTCTTCAAATTTTAGGGTAGGCAGATGTCCTAGGAGCGGACTCTCAAAGGTAATTCAATCAGGGAGGAGTGGGGTCTAGATCGCACTCTTTGTTGCATCTAGATCCTTTGGTACCTTAGCTTTCCCCTTTCACGGAAGGACATACTCGGGTAATTTTGCTGCGGAGCGCATTGGTTAGATGTCCACCTCCACGTCTTCTTCTTCCTCTACCTCGGCAATTAGAGCCTATAAGTCCTCCTCCTCTTCATTTGTCTCAATGGTGACAGCCTTTCCCTTTTCCTCCATTGATAGCTTACCGAACCGTAGATTCCTCGGGGACATGTGGACTAGTCCCATTGCCTGCTTATCTTTTTTCGGTCTCGATGTCCGAGGTGATTTTGGGATTTCTGGCTCAATCCATGTATCTTTGGGAACATTGTGTACCATATGGGTTGATGCGGCCTTGCCAGCAGTTCCTTCTTCAAAGTCCAAACCTCTCCTAGTATCCGTCATCTTCCCTGTAGTGTATGTGGTCTTTCGTGAACTTAGCAGCTTGAATATTGATCGGTGCTCAACACTCTGTGCTCTACTCAACTGCTCAAGTCTCAAGTGAACAAGTGTTGTCTCATGGCTAACCCCTGGAGTTTTATAACGCCTTTTGAATTCAAATTCGACCGTTCCCCCCAATTCCGGGCCATCAATGCTTTCTTGGTGGCAGATTTTCCAAAATCTTTCCCATAACTATTGTCTTAAATGTCCATCGCCTGCTCCGTTTGGCCTGAAACCGGACATCCCGTCATGAACAGTGCCACCAACGGTCACTTCCTAGCCTACTCGCGCAGCAGCGCATCCCCCCATGCGCGGGCGCGAACCTTGCGGGATGTTGATTCTGTGCGCACCTCCCTTATCGTGCACCTCCTAAACAGACTCTTTTATAGTCCCGCGCTCTCTTTTAACTGCCTGGAGCACTTAGTATGTGCTTCCTACAACTAGTCAAGTGCTCGCACCATCTATGTGAGGTTTCAGCTCACCTTCCAGTATAGTCTGCAAAAAATCCTCAATTTCCCTCACGACAGTTGGCGCCGCACGTTCTATCATATGTAGTGCGCTCCCCTAGTTACTACATTTGGTGAAATGCAATTGTAGCCATGGCAGCAAAGTCATAAATTCTCGGCGATAGTCTTCTAATTTAGTGGTATGATCATCCGCACCTTGCCTTGCCATCCTTGGTTTATCGATGAGACATTCTTGCTTGATCTCGTTTTCCAACCTCTTGTCCTCTGCGTCTGTCAAAATGCTTTTATTCCTCAGTTGTACCTGGTCTTTTTTGAGTTCATGAAGTATGAGGTTCCCTTTCCGAATGGCTTCCTAAAGCCTTATGTGTTCGTCCTCACGTAGCTGTGTGATTTCTTCATCCTGGGCTTCATGCACTGTCACATCTATGGGTGCTATTATATGTGGATTCCTCTTTGCATTCTCTTCAGAAATTATGGTCCCTACTTTGTTCCGCACCTTTGGAATCGTTTCCAACGTCAGGGTTTTGCACATGGTCCTATAGGCCCATCGAACCGTTGGTACGTGCAGGTCCTAATCAGTGCATTTTTCTTAGTGAACCCTGTTTAGTACTTTGCACACCCTACTGAATGCTTCTCCATGGGTAATCCGTGGCACACTTCTCCTTTCTGGGTGTTGCGTTTTGTTCCAGTTCTATATTCTGGGAGTGGTGTGCGCTTGTGCGGGTTGCATGTCATATACATGTACCCATTGGGAAAGGTGGACGTGCAAGTTGTTCTGCCCCTGGTAACTGGCTCTCATCCTTAGCGAGGGTTTTCTAAATCATAGGTGCATCATCCTCTTGCATCCGCGCCAATCCTCAAAACTTCCCTGATGTGTACCCCACCATCTTGTGAGCGTTGCGCACAGTGCCCATTTCAGAGCATCGAACCATTGGTGTTTTGGTACTGTGCTTTCAAATTTGTTCAGGATGTCATCCACCACTGTCAACCCATCATATGTAGGCAGATCCCTTGCCTCTGTTGTCACGCAGCGTAGTGATCTAACCATCATGTTGCAATTAAGAGTTGTTACTTCATGCAGTCAATTCTACCAGCGCTCTATTTCTTCGTCTGAATCCGAAGTGCAGGAGCTTTTGCACTCCCACGAAATCCTTCCATCTGTAGTCGGATTCACCCAATCCTATTCTCGCACAGTGATTTTGTAGATGCAATCGAGATCATCATCACTATCATCGTTGCGCACCAGTTCAGTGTATCGTGCTCCTTCAATTGGATCTAGCGGTAATACTACGCGTAGTGACTTTTTCTCAAAAACCAATTTTGCGATTCTTCAGGTTTATGACTTCGTTCATATCGATGGCCCAGTCTATTCCTAGTAGTGCAGGATAGGGATTACTGTCATCGACAATATCTATTACATCAAAATCTGCCTGCACGCTTGCACCTTCAATATCTAATGTTACCCCTTGAAATCTTCCATTGGTTCACCATCCATAACTGAATTAGAGACCACTGTAGCGTGGGTCTGCCCATGCATTCCCATGTTTGTTTTGGCAGTACATTCACATCCGATCCGAGATCCAGGATTACCTGATCCATTTCATACTCGTCGATTTGCGTAGTCAACCTCATTTCCCTTCCTGTGCGCAATGCATTCTTTCCAAGTTTCTGGACCACGCATGGTTCTCCTGACCCCGTGCACCTAGTGATAAGTTCATGTAGTCCTTTTACTACCTTGCTATCATGTAGCAGTTTCATGCATGTCTCCAGAAAGGTAGTGAGCATTGAAGGATCCATCCCTGGTTCTAGCTGATCCTAACTACTTGAAGTGGATGCCTCTGTGAAGCTCTTCTTAGCTTCCATGAATGTCCCCTTCACGTGTTCTAAAACAAATTTGGTTTCCTTTGTAGGAGCCTTGTGAACCCACCCACTTTCTTCTGACTGCTTACCTTTATCATCGCCAGTGGTCATACTTCTCCTGAGCATCACGTTTACATTCGGGTCTTCTTCGCGTTGTTCAGACCTCATCATCTGCAAATTCTGAGTCGGAGGGGGTTGGAGTACCCCGTTTTCATGCATCCTCGCTATCAATGAAGGGTAGTCTTCTGCCTCATGATCAAACTAAGTACAGTACAAACATGATATCCTTGTCGGGTTTGTACAATCATAGGCATAGAGCCCTGACCCTCCGCAATTGTAACAGATTAGTTGTCCGAGACCCCTTCCTGGTCCCATTCGACCTCGACCTCATCGTGCCCCTTAAATCTAGCGTGTGCCATTCTTGCATTTGGGTCGAGGGCTCGCTTTTCGGTATGCACCCTGTAGGAAGGAGTCTGATCCATCATTATTTCGTGGCTTCTGTAGGTGCATTCATCATCGCCTATAGACCTGCAAAAATTACAAAACAATTGTTGGGACATATGCATATACTTCTGCAATGGATGACAATTATCTGTAGTGTGTTTTCCTCCTATCTGATAGATCACGCACCATAGTGCAGGCACCAAGCTGGGTCCTATTTGCGCCTCAGGTCTTAATGGCATCAGCCCTCCTCCCGCCAAGTAATTCACAAACACTGGATAGTGGTCCTTGTCATGCCCTTGGCCTTTGCATTTTATGTACCATACCTCCTCACGCGCCTGTGGCTGAGGTGTCTTGTCCTATTTCAAACTTTGCATCTCTAGACATAGATTTTGCAGTTGCACATGGATTTGTTGGACTCCCAAACCAGGGTCTTGTATAGGGGTCTCATGCAATCTCATTGCCATCTCCAAAGCTTCGGTCTGGGTGGAAAGTTTTTGCTATGACAGCACCATCCTTAAGTGCGGTGTTAGTGACTCTACAAACCATGCACAGTGCTGTCCATCCGTCAAAGTCATATTGGCTTTGTGAATCATACCCTTCAGCCTTTGGTCCAGATCCTATGGGGTCTCACCTGGGAGCATTGCGATCTCCTTAAACTCTATGATTGATTGTGTTTCTGACTTTGGCCTGCTAAATTCCCTGTTCAACGCGGTCTAGATTTTTGCGATTCCTGCGTTTGGATGATCATTAGAATGCTTGATGTACCATGTTAATGCGCGATCCTACAGTGCACTAACCAACATAGCCTTTTTGATATTGTCATCCATGACTCCTTGTGCTTCCCATACCGCCCTTACTATGAACCAAAATTGGTCCGGATCTTCATTCCCTACTCCTCTGAATACCAGTAGTTTGATCGCACTCGCCATACTGAGCTGTGGTGGTGGCGGAGGTGGGGTGGGTGGAGATGGAGGTGAGGGGGGTGAGATGAGTGGTGGTGTAGGTGGAGGTGGTAAGCGTGGAATTTTCTGCCTTATCAAACTGACCACACCTCTCATAGAAACTTTCGTGAGCTCTTCCTCACTTTCCCGCAAGGGTGAAATTAAGGGACTGGTTTCTAATTCTTCACTACCTCCGCTTTTGTAGATCTTCCCACTTCGCGTAGCCCCAAACATTAATTTATTTGCATAACTTGATTTTCACACAATAGCATCTTAATCCAAGTGTTCAAAGATTTAATATACTTACCTTGCAGTCCTTTGAGGAAGCATTGATCCACCTCATTGTAGCTGACGGTTGTATCTACCATGACTCAGTGATAAATCCTCCTATAATTTGGTCTAGCCGATGGTCCATAGCTTGCGCGATCTTATCTCCTTATGCTTCTAATCTGCGCACTAATTCCGGAGTCCACACGATTGGTTTGTCGAGCCTACACCTTCCTTGACTGTCTGCTAGCTTCACGATCCACTCATACAACTCAAAAGGAAAGGATGCAAAGAAAATTTCGTGGATTTCGATATATAAGTAGTGCTCCAACCACTGTTCCTTCGATACTTGTAGATTCCTATTTTCTTGTGCCGCGAACTCGTGAATCTTCTTGTCTAACCACTCTTCAATTTCTTTCTTCGTTGGATTCCAGTGACATGACATCGGACATCCATTATGCAGATCACAGTCCCGGAAATGAAACCATTTATTGGCTTGTGTGGACTTGACCCAGGTTGAGAGATGATTTAGCCAAACAAATCCTGGTACTACTGGCCCTTTCGGAAATATTCCATGGAGCGCAGACTGAGGTCTCACCTGAAGTAGTATGGGAGGGTGTTATAACCACATTTCCACACCCTAGAGATGTCTGATGATTTTTAGTGGTTCACAGATTGACCTTGTGTGCACATCACTATGCGCACCTATCAGTACCTCGTAGCCTGCAATGTTGCCTTCACGCGATGCTATTCAAGGCATGATCCATGCTATTACGTAAGTCCTTACAGTTAACCCAATATAGCCCGATTACTCAACTTAGCTGTGTGAGCCCAATTATACTTAACAATGTTGACTATTATAAGTGTGCGCGATAAAAAAAAACATTATAAATGCATAGAAAGTAATACAACAACAGATACACGGGATTTGGAATCAAGCTTCTCTTTATTATTCCTATTCTTGGGTTACAGACTCAACTTTTCCTTGCGCACTCAGCTACTGGGGTCTGCTCACTCAACTGTAGACTCTACTAGGCCTCTGTGCACTCAGCTGCAGAGCCTCTTCCTACTACTATGACCCAATACACTTAGACTTCTTCTCTATCTGCTACTAGATCATTCTCATTAATCCATGTCCAAAACTTATTGTCTTTACAACTTAGAGCCTCGCTCTATTTATACAATCCCATGGTCTGCGAACCATGGGTAGGCCGACATGACATTACATTACATTACAACACATAGGGCGAACAACCCTATGACTCAACATACATTTTTCCCTCCGTGCCTATAATTCGCGGAATCTTACAACATATTTGACCAAAACATGGGCTTTGAGCCCCAAAACATGCTGTGGGGGGATTCCATGCCCAACAGTAACTCAGATAGCAACGTTGGGTTAGTGTTGATTTAGCAATTCTACTTAGTATAGTTGTTTAAATGGTTAATTAGGATATGGTGTGATTTATCATTACATGTTGGTTTCTTCATTACTACAGTTCTCTCTTAGAATAGATTTTCTCTACTTCCATAAAAAAATCAAGCTTCTTCTGACTCTATAGAATTCTGGCTTGGAACCCCTGGGGTCTCTCGCCAGATGAACAGTGATAACAGACAAGACCTTCACTTTTACTTATGCATATAGCATTGTCACCTCTAGATTTGTAGGAACATTGGGTTGATAAGTAAAGATTGTAGCGCAGGAGTTGTAGCATCCTTGCTGCAATACTAGCGCTCATCACCTTTTGGCGTCGTTGTTGGGGAGGTGTCTAAGTAGAATGTGATTACTGCTTTCTTTTCTTCTATTTCTAGTCTCCATTTTTCTGCCATTAGTTTATTTCTGCAAAAATAATCTAGTAGCTTCCTTTCTTTCATTTGTCATTATCTACTTTCCTTTCCATTCTGCAAGTAGAATTTCAATTCAGCAAATAGCTTTTTTATTAGTGGTTGTCATTCAATCAGCAATTTCATTTCTACAGAGTACTTTCCTACTAAAAAAATCTTTGCAAAAACCAACCCAAAAATATTTCCTTTCATGCCTCGTAGGAAAAGGGACAATTTAGGGAAATTCTTGCGAAATACCCCCACTGCATCCAATAGCGAACCTTCTCTCTTATTTGGTGGCTGTGAACTGGAGGAACCTTTAGATGAGCAACCTAACATATTTGAAGAACAAACAAGTGAAGAAGAAGAAGAGGAACCCAATCCTACGGAACCAATGGCTTAAAACAAAAATGACAGAGGAAATAGAGAGAGAATTGAGGGTGCCTTCCCCATCAAGGAAACCAATGGGGACACTAAGATGAATAATATAAGCCCCTCTACTCTAATTCATTTCCATGGATTGACCACAGAGGACCCCAACACTTTCTTATTTGAGTTTGTTGTTATATACCAAACCTATGACTATACAGATGATGAGAAAAAGTTAAAACTATTTCCATCTACGCTCAAGGATGCAACATTATGCTGGTTCATGGGTTTACCTGGAGATAGCATCACAACTTGGGCTCAAATGCAATAGGCTTTCAACAAAAAATATTGGGACTACTGTAGGTGAAAGGATACTAAAGAAGATATTTTAAGGATGAACATGGGCCAGGATGAATCCTTAGAAGACTATGAAGAAAGATTCCAACTCAGTTACAAAAGAGCAAGGTGCACACTTGACCCTGAGTCACTAAAGCTGGTCCTGCTTAGAGGAGTAAGGGAAGATCTCCTGGATACCTTACATTTGTTAGCAGGAGGAGATATCTACCAATTACCCTATGAGGATATCAAGACTGTCTTTAGAAACCATTCTATGGCATCCAGGAAAAAGGGTAGGAGTAGTCAACCTATGGCCAGTACATCATCTTCAAACTCATCCATCAAGGGTGAAATTGGAAATATGCTGGAAGATTTCAAAAGTGAGATGTTGCAAACCCTTGCCTTGCAATTGGACACCGTGAACATCAAAAGGAAGCAAGAAGAAGCAGAGAGAGCCTGGCCATTTTTTTTCCTAGATGCACCAGGAGGCATCCTAAGAACGAATGTCCATTGAACTGCATTGAACTTTGCTCGGTCTGTGAAGAAAACCACTCCATAGACAAGTGCTCTTCTTTACCCGAGCTCAAAGCTATATATCAAGGAGCTGAAGGGGTCACTGAGTAGCTTTGCTACATCAACCAAAGGAGATCTCCTGGGCCTAGACCATACCATCAGAGTATGCAAGGGTCATCCCATGCATATTACAACCCCAACCAAACCACAACTATACCTTCCTGGGGACCCCCTGCTCATCCTTCCTGGTCTACACCCCCTCATTGGTCCTATGCATCTCAGTATCATTCCCAACTAGCCAGCTAGTCATTTCAACCTTATGTTCCACCACAACCTCAGTGGAATACCCCACTTTAGGGATGGATGCCCCAATACAAAAAAGCTCTAGGTCTATTGCCTCCACCACCTACCCAACCACAACTCCTACACCCTACTCCACCCAAGCAACCCCAGATGCCTACCTAGCCAAATCTGAACCTGAATAATAGGCAGGCTCAATAAGTATACAGTGGAGAGACATCATACCCAACTTGTGCTATAGAAATCCAAGAGATCAACCTAAGATCTGGGAGAATTCTCCCAGATAACCAACCTCCCTCTCCACATAGGGAGGTTGAGGAAGAAAGAGAGGAAAGAAAACTTAAAGTAAATCCACCCTTTCCTGAGAGATTAGCCCAACCACTCTAGCCTACCTTAGAAGAAATTAAACTTCCGGGAGAATTGAAAAATCTATGTGTAAAGATTCCCCTTCTCTAGGAAATAAAAGATGTTCCCATTTACAATAAGTTGATTAAGGAGAAATGCTTCAAGCATCTAGGAAGAATAAAAAGGGATGCCCCTACCATTAATGTCATTGGGAAACTGCTCGAATTAATGCTGGGGCAGGTAATATGTCTAAAATATTTGGATCCTAGAAGCCCTGTAGTAGATGTGTACATCAATGGCACCATTGTCCCACGCACTCTGATTGATCTTGGGGTTTCCATTAATGTGATGACCAAGGACACCATGCTCATGCTCAACCTCCAAGGGTTATTGAGGAAGACCACAACAGTTCTGCAACTTGCAGACCATTCCACAGTCACCCCTGAGGGAATTGTGGAGGATGTGATGGTCTCCATTGACTCTTAGGACTACCTTGTAGATTTTCTGGTTCTCCAACCTAAGACTAAGCTTACTGGTTACCCTCTCATCCTTGGGAGGCCATGGTTGACCACAACTGATGCTTACATTAGGTGCAGAGCTGGTAATATGACCATGAAGAACGGGCATATGTCCAAACAGCTAGTCCTTTACCCTCTTGCTCAACCTTTTGTAGAGCATGATTTACCTTTATGGTTGGAGGAGGAGGAAGAAGATGAGGTTTATTCCACCCAACTTTATGCTTTGGAAGCAACAATAGGAGGAGGACACCAAGATGAGGATGACTTAATTGAACACCTACTCCAAAGTCCAACTCCTAGTTCATTACCATTAGAAGAAGAAGTAAGGGAAACCTAGAACAATCATCCAATTGACTTAAGCTTGGCTGATTCCAACCCACTCTGTGTCAAAACCATAAAATTCATCCCAGAGAAAACTTTGAAAATTAATCCATCTCTTTCTTCTCTCAAGAGGAAAAGCTATGCAACATGTTGAGAGAAAACCTAGAAGCCTTCGCTTGGAGTCACAAGGAAATGAAGGGAGTACACCCCTCAATGTGCACTGACCACATATACATCAAAGAAGGTTGTAAGCCGATTCGGCAACCACAAAAGAGGATGAATCCAACTCTTAAAGATATAGTCAAACAAGAACTGCAAAAACTACTAGATGTAGGATTCATTTACCCTATCTCTGATAGTGAGTGGGTCTCTCCTTTAGTGTTAGTTCCCAAGAAAAATGGTAAGTGGAGGATTTGTGTTGATTACAGGGAGTTGAACAAGGCCACAAAGAAGGATCATTTTCCCCTACCCTTCATTGACCAAGTGCTAGATGGCCTAGCAGGGAAGAATTTTTTTTCTTTCCTAGATGGATTCAGTGGGTACAACCAAATCTAAATCTGCCCAGAAGACCGGGATAAGACCACATTGACCTATCCTTGGGGTACTTTTGCCTATAGGGTCCTTCCATTTGGCCTATTCAATGCTCTTGCCACTTTCCAGAGAGCAGTGTTGAGTATTTTCATCGAATTAGTACATGATGCGGTGGAAATTTATATGGATGATTTTACACCTTATGGATGTGATTTTCAAGAAGCCCTGACTAACCTATGAAAAGTATTGCACAAATGCATTGAAATGAACTTGTCTCTCAGTCCTGAAAAATGTGAATTCTTAATGACTAAAGGGACCATGCTAGGTCATTCAATATCTCAGCAAGGATTGCAGGTAGACCCGAACAAACTAGCAATCATCCAAAGGATCCCACCTCGACAAAAGTAAAGGGATGTCAAGAGTTTCTTGGGGTTAGATAGATACTACCGAAGGTTCATAAAGGACTTCAGCAAGTTGGCCTCTCCTTTATTTGGGTTTTTGGCCAAGGATTCTGAGTTTATATGGCCAAAAAGTTGTCAAGAGGCCTTAGACATTTTAAAGGGTAAGTTAACCAATGTACCAATTCTCTGAGGCCCAAACTGGGCCCTCCCTTTTCATATTCATGTTGATGCCTCACACAAAGCCATAGGGGCAACCCTAGGTGAGGTAGAGGAGAAATTTCCCTATGCCATCTATTTCATGAGTAAGAACCAGTCAAAGGCTGAGCTAAATTATACTATGACCGAAAAGGAACTCCTGACTGTTGTGCATTCATTAAAAAAATATAGGCATTACATTACAGGCTACCAAACATTTGTGCATACTTTACCACACTGCAATCAAATATTTAATGAACAAACCAAATATGAATGCTAGAATTATAAGATGGTTTCTTTTATTATAGCAGTTTGATCTAACTATTGTTGATAATCCTGGTAAGGAAAATGTTGTTGCAGACTTTCTATTTAGGATTAATCTGCCTACTGGTGAAGAAGGAATGGTGGATGAACAGTTACTAGACGAGCATTTGTTTTCTATTTCAGTTCTCTCCCCATGGTTTGCTGATATAGAAAACTATTTGGTATCATCCTAGTTCCCACCAAACTTGCCCTCCAAATAAAAGAGCAAGATAGTCAGGAAAAGCACCCCCTTCACCTAGATTGGGGGCAATCTTTTCAAACTTGGACCAGATCAAATCTTGAGAAGGTGTGTAAGGGAAGAGGAAGTTTTTGACATCCTTCTAACCTGTCATGATGGGCCTTGTGAAGGTCACTTTGCAACAAAGAGGACAACATTCAAAGTGTTACAAGCGGGCTATTATTGGCCCACTCTTCATCAGGATGTGAAAAAGTACATTAGTCAGTGTGATCGGTGCTAGAGGATGGGAAAGCCTACTCCAAGAGATGAAATGCCCCTACAACCTCAAGTGACTTTCGAGCCATTTGACAAGTGGGGCATGGACTTCATTGGACCTATCAACCCTCCTTCAAAGCAAAAATAGTACATTATTATGTGCACTAATTATTTGACTAAGTGGGCTAAAACCAAGGTGATTAAGGCAACAACAGAAGAGAAGGCGGCTGAGTTCCTAAGGGAGAATGTATTCTACAAATCTAGGTACCCTAGAGAGCTAGTCACAGACCAAGGCAACTAGTTTACCTCCAACATGATTGAAGAACTGCTCAGCCATCGCAAAATCAAGCATAGGACCTCCACTCCTTATCATCCATAAAATATTGGGCAAGTAGAGGTGACCAACAGGGCACTGTAGAGCATCTTAATCAAGGTCGTGAGCAGCAGAAGGAAGGGTTGGGCAGAGAGACTAGTTGAGGCCACCTGGGCCTATAATACAACATGGAAGACCACCACTGGATTTAAACCCTATGAGTTGTTCTATGGGAAAAAGTCTTTGTTGTCCATTTATTTTGAATATAACACATTGAGGATGGCAGCCCAACTAGATTTGGATCTCAGTCATGCACAAAAATAAAGATTGTTCCATTTGAATGGCTTGGATGAATTTAGAATGCAGGCCCTCCTACATACATAGATAGTTTAGCTTCAGAGGAAGATCTGGCATGATAGACATATTAAGGAGAAGAAATTTCGAGAGGGTGATTCAACATTGTTATATGATTCTAGGTATAAAGACTTCAAGGGAAAGCTAAGGACAAGATGGCTCAAACCTTATGTGGTGGAAAGATGCCATGATAATGGTTTACTGCAAATCAGAACTAATGATGAAGAAGCCATTCCATTGCTTGTTAATGGACACTGATTGAAAATGTACAAGAGGCCTTTATCAAAACAAGAGTTCATTAACAATATTAATACGACAGTGATGATGGTGGAGAAATTTCTAGCTCCTCCCTCATCAGGTCACTGAAAAAAAGAAAAAAGAGTAAGGATTCATGTGAAAACCTCCATGAGGCGCCTAAGTCCCATCTTTGGGTTGAAAACCTCGTGAGGCAGCCCAACGATGAAAAAAAATGAAAAAAGAATAAGACAATCGCTGGGTGAAAACCTTCCTTGAGGCACCTAGAGAAAACATCTAGGGTGAAAACCTCTCTAAGGAAGCCTAGGTGTTTTTCAAGAAAAAAGAAAAAAAAAGAAGAGAAAAAAGACATAATTGTTAATTGCAGGTGGGAGAGAAAGACAATCAAGGAGCAAAGAGAAGATCCAAAGGGAACCATGCCTCACATATATTCATCTCCTCCACTCCTTACCATGCATCCCTCCATCAATTCCATTTTTTTCACCTCATTGCTTTAATTTAGGCGAAGACTGTGTTTTCTACAGGATCCCCTGAAAACCTTCAGGATGATCCTGTAGGAATTACAGTGGCCTAGAAAACCTAGAGGAATAAATCTGAGGGTGAATAGTAGGTTGGTTAGGTCCCCAAAATTGATTCTAGACATGTTCTAACCCCTCACCTCATCCATTACCATCATCCCTGCACTCACACACACTACTACTCCCTCTGTCCATTCATTGCAGCATCCTCACAGCCCTAGCCAACAA
The DNA here is from genome assembly GCA_031772625.1 of Pinus tabuliformis. Classification (NCBI taxonomy): domain Eukaryota; kingdom Viridiplantae; phylum Streptophyta; class Pinopsida; order Pinales; family Pinaceae; genus Pinus; species Pinus tabuliformis. Next base: position 1,063,162,945 of record CM062805.1, on the reverse strand, counting down.
CATGATTAAGAAATTCGAAGGGAGAAGCAACTACAGGATATTCTGTAGGAAATCATGTACCAGTCTATCCCACAGAATATCAATCATCAACTACAGGTCTTCACTAGGATGATCCAGGAGCTCCACATCAGCAACAACATCAGATATTCAGTCACAAACACCTGCAAAATCCAAGAAACCATCATCAAACAACAGAGAAGGAAGAAGAGTGACCATGCAACAAATAAACAACGTAGCACCTTTGATCTTTGACAACTGTAGCATGGCATCGAGACCATAGGTAAGTATCCCGCTCACTAACTCATATGCATCATTTGATCAAAAGTTGTAAAGGTTACGAGGTAGTTGGTTTATAAGCGAAAAGGTAGCCAATTAACTTGGCCACCTTCATTCAATCATCACATACAAAACTGGGTGCCCTATCACACGTGGCTATAGTCAACTCAAAGATAGAGGAGGATTAGGACAAGAAGTGGTTAACTATGGATTACGAGGAGTGGGAATGATGAGGTGGTAGTGGGGACCAACGGTTCAAAAATGGCAATGTACCTCTGCTGCCAGCACACCACCTCACCCCAAAAAACCATAAAGGGAAACAAAGCATCATTTGCATGCATTCATGCATTCCACCTCCTCTAAAATCCATCACTCAAGTTTCTCTCATAACTCTAGCCACCCATCGGGAACAAGGATCCATCATTCTACAAGAGAAGCTCTATAGGAGCATGCACATGAATTCCTACAGGAACAATATACAGGATACACAGAGGCAGTCTACAGGATAGGCAAAGAAGAGTTAAAGAGGGGATTACATGGGAATTGTTTCCACTATTCTAAAGAGGTAGGATCTAAAAATCCATCCCCGTTTACAGAAAATGAACTAGAAATGCTTTAAAAGCTAGTGGGTTTAACAACTGTGGGAGGTGAATTACATACACAGGAAACTATGTTTTCTCCTAAATTTAAAATTCCTGTGTCAAACCTATCATTTCCTCCTCAAGCCTCACAAGAAAGATGAGAGGAGGGTTTAATAGGAGAGAACCCACAAACACTGTGAGGATACAACACCCTGTTGTGTTGTACAACAACCCCCCATTTCATAAAATTTTTCTTGAAAATCATAATTTGAAATGGGTCCCTTTTAAACATAGATATGTGAATAATATTGGTATTAACTCATCATTAGAAAAACCCTCATCAAAAAGGTTCGATGGAAACTATATATTTTAAAAATAAACCTTTTTGAATAGAAATAAAAGTTGGTCTTTTAAATAAATACAAAGCTCTTTGTTATTGCGATAAAGCGATCGCAAGGTCGCATATCACAACAATAAGGAAAACATATTTAAGCACCCAATGAATTACTCCGATCCGAAAAGCAAATAACTATCAGATATCGGGAAAGGCGAATAACAAAAGACCCTTCTTCATTTCTCCGATGCGATATCGCTATCGGCAGTCGGCCATAACAACTCAACACATGAATTGTGACATATTTAAATACTCCGATGCGATAAGGTGTATCACCATCGGTGATCGGCAATTTTGCAATGGCATAAGTAGCATGACCCGAACCCATTCCTGATTGTGATGCATTAAATCAAGGCGTGTGTTTCGAAACATATTTAAAAGACTAGCATGCATTATACCACCTTTGGTGATTGAACGATATTTTGGACTATTATTAAAACCTTCCCGTTCACGTTACCAATCACTGATTGTGATTTAGTTCTGATTAACCGCCAAAAGTTCTAAGCCATGCTTGAATGGACCATTCATCATATAAACGATATGATGGGTATTTAAAAAATCCTTTATCATGATTGACAGGTTAAATGGCCAATTAATGAAGCAATTATGCCGAGATTTCCCTTTAGATTGTATATGCGGCAGTTTCACTATAATCCTTTATTATCAACTAATCCATATAATTCTTTCATATTGGCTCATACTTCCTATTCTCTATATCATATTGTTTTCATTCCTTGCACAGAACTCCGTCGAAATAACAAATTTGAAACAAATGGGAAAGAAATCCAAGAGATCCGCGGCAACAGCAGCTCCTACAGCAACAGTATAGCCCACCAGTGATCCAGGACCAAGTAAAAAGGGTTTAATCTTAGACACTATGTTTCTTGGCCTTGGAAATACAAGTTTGAAAGTATATACAATTTAATTGAAGTAGAGGAGCCCGAGGACGTGTCAGAAGAAGCTACTACAGATTCAACTAATAAATTAGAAGCTTCCCTGAAAGATTTAGCCGACTCATTTTTGCACAGGATAGCAGCACGGGAGAAAGTTCTTCCATACACTGATGTAGTCAGATGGGTGGTTGAAGAAATCCCAGTTTCAAATAGAACGTTTCGCACAATTGACGGAAGAATTTTTGGTTCATTTCAGCCTGATGACCTAAGGAAGATGTATCATTTGCCCGAACCTGAAAAGAAATACAAAAAAGCCTTTCTAGAGAAATTCGCAGCAAACAACGAGACTGAATCGGCCCCAATTAAGCAATGGAGACAAAATTCCGCAAAGCACAAACATGAGTCATCGGGTAAGTACTCAGTGGAATCATTATCATCTCCTTACTGTTACGTTGGGGCAATGATGTGTAGAATGTGGGGAATGCATGATTCTGCAAAGTTTACTATTGAAATGGTTCCTTTAATGGAAGCGGCGGTCAATAGTTATGTAATGGATTGGGCAAACATATTGTCTGATAAATTAGCCTCTACAATTCTTGATTTTAGATCAAATTCACGTAAAACCACCAAGACCATTCCCCCTTTCTATTACAGTGCTTATGTCATGGATATTCTTTGCTTTAATTCCGAATACCCGGTGCTTGGGTGGAGATGGACGTCACAAGACCCTAAGCCAATCCACATTTATCATCAAATGTTATGGAAGGCTCACTATAAAGACCACTTGTATCAAATTTGTAATGGTTTCATGTTGCCTATCTACTGTGTTATTTTCGATAAGCCTGCACCAAGGATTTCTGAGGAAGCAGGGATTGACTTGACTGCTGTATGAAATTGGTTCGGAGAAAATAAGTTCACATATATAAGTCTTTTTGGCAGCCTTGCAAGACCCCATGTCCTTCCTCTGTATGTACCCGATAAGCTGTTAGCCCGTGAATTGGCCTACCAGATAACATCAGCAGGAACGACCAAAACTCTTAGAACTTCTAAAAAGCAAGTATGGCCTACATTTCCTTTGAGATGTGGTGTTTACACTCTCCTAGATTATAAACATGTAGAAAAGGAGGCAGGAAATATAATATGCTCAATATTGAAACCATTCCCAACAGGGAATATGATCTGAGAAAAGTTGCTTATAATGTGCTTGAGGAAGCTAAACTTACAAAGTTTGATCATGAAAAGGATGAGTTTGATGACTTGTTTTCTTCAGCAGAATCCTTATTTCAGGTAAAGACATTGGCCAAGATGAAATATAAAGATGAAGGATTGATGTAATTCAATAGGCTCAGAGAACAGAGGTTGCAAACTCTGCCTCTTGACTTATTAGCTACTACACCAATAACTCAGTCAAGTGAGCCTGAACAACAAATTATTGACAAATCTCCTGCTACAGAGAAAATTCCCGAAAAGGGAAAAGAACCAGGACAAGAGACAGATTAGGAGAAAGAAAAGAAATAGGACAGTAAATATATTGATTTAGATACTCAGATTGATCCCAAACTCCTCAAAGTGTGGCAACAATTTGACTCTATTATAAGCAATCCCGAGACTTCACTAGGATTCAGCACACCTCAAGTAACAGTCGAACAAGAGACAGCGACAACTACGGTTCCAATTGAAGGAACCATCGACCCACCAATCAGCAAAGATGTGGAAATAATTCCTAAGGATCCATCTGATCAGATTGTTTTGCAGATAGAAGACATACCACCATTAGATGTCTTTTACAGTCTCAAACACAAGGCTATAGTTAAAAGGCAACGGAAAAGGAGAAGACTTGATCAATCCTCCTTTTTACCAGCACAAATAGAGATAGCTAATGTGGTGTGGAAGGAAGAATTTAACCCTTCTGATGATCTCACAAAACTTTCGCAGTATGCCAGAGCCTATTCGACAGCCACTATGGATAAGGCATTGGAAGTAAGTAATCTACTAAAAGAAAAATACCAAACAATTGTCTCATTGCAGTCACAGGTGTCTGAAGCACAGCAAAAAATAGAATAGTTAGAACAACAACTATCAACACAGCAGCAGGTAAACAATCAATTAAATGAGCAAATACTCAAGGAGAAGCAGAGGATAGATCTAGACGTTGTACAGAAACAAAAAGAATTATCCGAAGCATTGGCCAAATTGAAGGCAATGAATGAAAAAATGAGCAAGAACAAAGATGAGCAAATCGCTCAACTTTCACATCAAGTAGAGAAGTTCAAGAGTCTTCCCCAACCAGCAGATTTTAGGTCCGAAGCTCTCCATATCAATAAAGCATTGATTACACAGCTAAAACTGCTATGTCATAACATTTCTCTGGTTGAGCCCCTTTGTGAGATTACTGCATCAATAGTTGACAAATCAGTCGATGCCAGGTAGGATTTGGAACAGGCCGATGAGACTCTATCCAACTTTCTTGCTTGGAAAGAAACCAGTGAAGGATAGGTCGCGAATCTGCCTAAAATTCTAGTCACACAAAGAAATCCTTTTCCTAGAATGACAATCACAACTGATGAAAGCAGAAAGAGAAACCTCACGATGTAGATTATCAACTAGTAATTTAGTTGAGTTAATCAATGACACTCTTTATCTGTCTAACTTGATTTCACAGTGCACTCCAGGTAAACTCCCATCATCCAAAGCATTGGAACAAACATGCAATTAAGAATTGGAGAAAAATGGAAGATTAATCGCTGGCATCCAAAGTTTAACTTGGGATACCTTTTGGTTATTCTTAATTAAACCATACAGTCAGAGGGCCGCACTCAAATTTTTAACCGATGCGATCAGTTACATGATTCCCGAAATCCATGATGCCACATACTTAGCCCAACTGCATTCTCGTCTCAGCCGACCTCCAGAATTGCAACCGATGCTTGCTATCTACCAGCTCAAGCCAAAGGGAGATCATCCGAAACAATGAATCATGTTGCCGACTGCAAACAAGCCTATGTTGAGAGGATACTCATGATTTAGTTGTACCAATTTATAGCATTTTATTTTGTAATTAGTTAGCCTAATTAGTATTTATAGGCCCCTTCATTGTTTTGGAAAGGTCCTCAGTTTTTATATGAACTCAAATCAGTAAGTCACACTATTGTGCTTTTGGTATCTTTTTTATAAAGTTTGGGCCAGTATTTTAAATTTTAACGAAGAAAGCTTTGATGAGAAGTGCACTATTGCCTTTTGTGGAAGTGTTTCTAAGTTAGAAGAAGGAATTTGAATGCGATTGATATCGAGAGTGATCCAAATAACATATGGTATTATTATCTATGCTCTTGTTTCATTCTTTTATGTGAATCAACATTTATTTAATCTTGCTATCATTGGATACATATATGTGTTGTAACAACAGTCCTTATGCTTATCACTATTGGATGTTTAAGGAATGTTATTCTTTCAATCATATCTGTGTCAATGATATATAAGGAATAGTGTAATAATGTTTTAATGATCACTTTGTTCAACTACTTGAAAAAAGTAATTATCATATGAGTAAATATCTTTGTTTACCAATAGAGTCATCTATATGCCTATTTGTGGATCAAGATCATCAAAAGTTACACTAAAGCAGAAATTTCCCGGGATAGACTAGTTGTTTATACTTTTATTTTTGTTATTTTTAGATTAAATCATTCATCCATTATCATTAGATATTATAGAATTAACCACTTATCCATCCTATCTACCAATTATTGGGAAACTGGTCCCATTATTTCCAATCGAAGCCACCACACCAAATGGAAAAGGAGATGCCTTTAAGGTCCAGACCGAGTGGTTTTCCCCGATGTTGTTGCAGCGATTTTCGAGGCCTCAACATTTTCGCGCTAGAATGAGGGCATGAACTGTGAATGGCGAGAAAACCCAAATCTATAACCCATTCTAAGAGTAAATCTCCCTCCACCTCACCTCGGACCTCCCGTTTGCATGCTGGAACAATAGTATTCAAACGAGAAGAAGAGGAGTTAACTACCACTGCTCAAACCCACCATACTTCAGAACGATTAAGTCCTGAGTCTCCTGAAGGTCAGTCTCTCATACCTAAACTTCAAAGCTTTTCGATATCACCATAGAAATCTGAAGTATCTCAAGGCAGTGAAACTTCGCAATTCAATCTACCTCATCCTCTCACCAGACTTCAAAGCGGAAAGCTCGGTATTGAACCTACTGAGTTGCCTTTACCCAAAAGGAAAAGGGAAAAAAAGAATACTGAAGGATTTGACAGTGAGACTTTCTCATCATCGTCCTCCATCTCATCTTATCCAGTGCAAAGTCAACCATCCACTCCTCCATTACACATTGTTGTTCTATAGGGATCAGGAACTTCAACATCCCAACCTAGTCAATCCTCAATATCAACTCCTTCCCAAACATCTGGAATTTCATCGGCAATATCATCTGCTATTAGTTTTACAATGGCTCAAAATCCATGGAGTAGTCCTGGTGTGGTCACTATGCCTGCACCATTACACCCATTGCCAGATTCTCCTGAAAAATGGTTGCCGAAATTTAATCCAGATGCTGGAACACAAGCCGAAGAACATATTAACAATTTCATGTTATCAGTTAATTTAAAAGGAGTGACAGAGGAAGATGTTGTTGTTAGGCTTTTCCCTTATACCTTACAAGGATCAACTGGGTCTTGGTATTTTTCCCTGCCCTCTGGATCCATTACGAGTTGGAACATTTTTCAAGAACAATTTCTGACTAAGTATGGCGATGACAGATCCTTAGCGACATTAATCAATGATCTCTCCAATCTTAGAATAGAATCTAAAGAACCTATCAAGGAATTCAACTCACGATTTAATAAACTCTTGAATAAGATTCCAACCGCCTCTAAACCAAGTGAGCAAATCAGAAGCGAATGTTATATAACAGCCCTACCTTCAAATATAGCTATTTTTGTTGATAGAGTTGCAAAACCAACTTTAGCCAAAAACATGAAATAGGTGCTTGCCGTAGAAAAATGCATTATTGATTTAGAAAAGAAAGTTGCTCTTGAAGATAGAAAATCCAAAAAAGTTTCTTTCAAGGATGATTCAAAGAAGAAAACCCCTAAATATCCATATGATATGGAGGGTCTCCAGAAGGTTCTCAAGACTATATCAAATGAAATGGTGGAAATCAAGAAGCAAGTAGCTGATACTTCAACAAAAAGGCCATTTAGAAATTTTAAGAAACCTGAATCAAAACCACCAAATTCTATATCCAATGCAGATTCAGATCCTGAAGAGGAAGAAGAAGATGAAACAATCTTGTTATCCACAGAACCTAAAGAAGAAGAGACTGTAGAATGTCATGGGATGTGGGACTTTATTTTACCTAATTCCCATACTGAGAATGAACATGAAGCTTTCCCTGTGACTACCAGGAGTAAGGGCACTACTGAACCTGTTTAGACAACTTAGAAGAAAAGGAATGCAGGTACCACTACTACCAAAGAAAAGGTTCCCACAAAGAAAGTTGCAGCGATACCATCCCAAAATCAGCCATCATCTTCAAATCTACCTTCAACATCTAAGACATTAGTAGTGTCAGATTCTATGGATTACAATATTATTGAAGATATGAAGAAGACAAAGGCAAATATTACTATGTTTGAACTTAGCAAACTCAAACATCTACAAAAATTAGTTCTTAAGGAGCTAAATGTCATACCTTCTTCACCTCTTCCTAATGTTGTATTGTCCAAAGCTGCTAATGACTTAGGTCAACCACCTCCTGGTAGAGTAGAAGCTACTGATGTAGTTTTAATAGGGGATAGATCAAATTCTCATACTCCTCCTTTCCTCTTAACCTATGAGATCTATAATAGAAATCTACACAACTGTTTGATTGACTCAGGGGCTTCCTCTAATATTATGCTAGCTTCAGTTTGCTCAAAACTGAACATTGAACCCCAAAAGTTTGCAATTCACATTGTACAGTTGCATAGAACTAAAGTCCAGGTTTTAGGAGAAATCAACTCAGTGACTATCAGGTTATCGACTGATCCCAGAGTGGTTCAAAGAATTGATATTTTAATTGTTGATATACCTGAATTCTATGGTTTGATTTTGAGTAGAGACTGGTCTAAGAAGCTCCATGGTTATATTTCCACCGATTAGTCCCATATGTGGCTACCTTATAAAGGAAAGCCAAATCAGATTAAGATCGATTGAGAGAAACACATGACCCATACTGTTACTGAATTTGAACAAGAAAATCAACCAATAGCATTCAATAACAATATTTTGGGGAATTACTCATTCGAATCATTCTTTGGCAATTTCACCGCCCAACCATCTCCTTTCTCAGTTAATAATTTCACATCCCAAGTTGAAAATTTTTCATAAACAGATAGATCAAGATGTGTTAATATTACTGGAGAAACTGTAAATAAAATAGTTGGTAATTCTTTATTTTGGTCACTATATTTTGACAGGTCTAAGTCTAGTGAAGGTGCAGGAGCAGGATGTATTTTAGTTAGTCCTAAGGGAGAAAAAACCATGTTATCATGCAGATTGGAATTTGAATGTACAAACAATACAGCCAAATATGAGGCCTTAGTACAAGGACTCTACAAAGAAATTGGTCTCAAGGTTCAATATTTGAAAGTGTTTGGTGATTTATAAATTGTTATAAAACAAGTTAGAAACACAATTCATTGCCTTTCTAGTCATCTCAAACACTATTAGTCCTTGGTCCAGGAACTCATATCTCAATTTTTAGCATTCAATATTTCTCCCATCCTTAGGTCCCAGAACGTAGCAGCAGACCTACTAGCAAATGTTGCCTCCAAGCTCCTTCCATCTGAAGATTACAACCCAGACAGATTTTCAGTAGAGTTAATTTTTAGACCATCAATTCCCGATAACGTCACCAATTGGCAAGTGTTCAATCATGATGAAGACATTTTAAATTTCTTGACTTCTGACAAGTCCTACGATGATCAAATCATTGATGAAAGTGATCATGACCTTCAAATGAAGGAAAAGCAAGAAGAAAACTCAATACCTAAACCAGTGGTCAAGCTTGAAGATCTTTATGATATTAAAGACAGGTTTAAACAGGTGACCAATTCAAAGCTCCAGAGTTCCACTTTAAGATTTGAATTGATAAACCTAGGTACTGAGGAAAACCCTCAAAACATCAATTTAGGATTAGGACTTTCTTCAGAAGAAAGAACAACATTCATTAGATTATTGCAGAAAAATAAACATGTCTTCGCTTGGAAATATGATGATTTGAAAACATACGATGCATCAATCATTCAGCATACTATTCCAATGCTTTCTGAACAAAAACCAGTGCAACAGAAGTTAAGGAAGATTCATCCTAACCTAGAGAGTCAAATAAAGGCTGAATTAAATAAAATCTTAAAGGATAAGATAATTTTTCCTGTTAGACATTCAAACTGGGCGTCCAATATGGTGTCGGTAAGAAAGAAAAATGGCGACATTAGGATTTGTATCGATTTCAAAAATCTCAACAAGGCAAGCCAAAAAGATAACTTCCCTTTACCTACCATGGATCAGACACTCCATTCGGTAGCTGGTTCTGAGTTAATGTCCTTTTTAGATGGTTTTTTAGGATATAACCAAATTTTGGTCCATCCTGATGACAGGCTTAAAACTACCTTCAGAACTAAGTGGGAAACTTATGCTTACCAAAAAATGCTTTTTGGACTTATCAACACTGGAGCTACATTCCAGAGAGCAATGGACATAACTTTCAAAGGATTGATCAATAAATCAGTAGTCGTCTATTTAGATGATATTATTGTATTTTCCAAGAAAAGGTCTAATCATTTACATGATTTAAAGCAAATCTTTGAACGCTGCAGAAGATATGGTATCTCTCTTAATCCAAAGAAGTCCTTTTTTTATCTTAATCAAGGAAAGCTTTTGGGCTTCATTGTCTTAAGAGATGGCATTTATATTGATCCATATAGGATTAAAGAGATTTATGATATTCCATTCCCTCATAATAAAAAATCCATGCAGTCATTTTTGGGTCAAATTAACTTTGTTAAGCGATTTGTTCCAGATTTTTCCCAGGTTATTTTACCACTGCAAACAATGATCAAGAAAAATTCGGTGTTTAAATGGGGGCCAGAAAGAGGCATTTGATTCTATCAAGCAATCAATCATTAATGCCCCTTCCTTAAGCACTCCCAATTTTTCAAGTCATTTCATACTATATACCCTCGCATCTGCTTCGTCTTATGCAGCAGTGTTGACTCAGATTAGTGATCAAAACTTGGAAGCACCAATCTCATTTTACAGCTCAAATCTTCAAGGTGCTGAACTTCATTACTCGAAAGTTGAAAAACAAGCCTTTGTTGTGTATAAAGCCATTAAACACTACAGACCCTTTCTCTTAAAAGCTCACACAAAAGTTATAGTTCCTTTTTCAGCAGTAAGACAATTACTAGTTCAAAGGGAATTAGGAGAAAAGAGAGCAAATTGGGTCACAACATTACAAGAATATGACTTAGAAATCAAGCCAGCAAAGATTGTCAAAGGTCAAGGTTTTTGCAGGTTGTTAGCAGGAGCATCCAATATTCAGGGACCTCAAAGTACAGAAGATACTGAAGAAATCAATCAGATAAGTATCTCAGACCCTGAATCGCAATATGCAGATTTGATTTTCTATTTAAAAAATGGATACACTCCTTCTAATCTCTCCTATAAAAACAAACATGCCATTAGATTGAAAGCGAAAAACTTCATAATTGTAGATGATGTATTGTTTAGGCGAAATTATGATTCAATTTTATTAAGATGCTTAGAAAAACCTAAAGCGCAAAAGGTTTTGCAGGATCTACGTGACGGACCAGCAGGAGGACATTTTGGAGCTGATACAACAACTCACAAAATCATTCATGCTGGATATTATTGGCCCACCCTGTTTAGAGATACTCATGAATATTTAAGGAAATGCCAAAGTTGTCAAACCTCTAGTGGAAGACAAAGGAAGCTTGCCTTTCCTTTGCAACCAGTTAACATTGAACAACCTTTTGAACAATGGGGATTGGACATCATTGGGGAAATCACTCCACATTCTTCCAAACTGCATAAGTATATCCTTACTGCCACTGATTACTTCACTAAGTGGGTTGAAGCAATTCCTTTGAAAACAGCAAATTCCGAGGCAATCATGGAATTCATAGATCAATTCATTATTACCAGGTTTGGTGTCCCAAACGCTCCTGTTTTTTATAACACATCTTATTTCTCTGGAAATTCTATATTAGAGTTTGCTATCAAAAGGGGATTTAAATTGAAGTATTCTGCAAATTACTACCCCCAGGGTAATGGTTTAGCAAAATCCACCAATAAAAATCTTATCAAAATTATCAAGAGGACTATTGAGCAGAATCATAAAAACTAGCATAATTTTTTTTATTCGCACTATGGGCTAATAGAATAACACAGAAGGCCTCCATAGGTACTTCTCCATTTAATCTAGTATATGGAAAGGAAGCTGTCATACCAGCCAATTTAGTACTTCCATCCCTAGCTTTAGTGCAGTTTATTGAAGAAAGTCCCTCATCTTCTATTCAACTAAGACATGATCAAATTTTGAAACTAAAAGAAGAAAGAGAAAATTCCAGAATTATACATGCAAAACATCAGCAAATTATCAAGTCATCCTTTGATACAACTTCAACCAGTTCAAAGCAATTACAAGTTGGTGATCTAGTTTTGAAATGGGACAAAGCCCATGAAGATAAAGGAAAACACACTAAGTTCCAGAAAATGTGGCTCGGACCATTTCAAATCAATGAGAAGATAGGCCCTTCTACTTTCATATTGCAAGATCTATTGGGAAAGAGGGATTCTCTTCCTGTTAATGGCCTTATCTTGAAAAAATCCTTCAATTGAGGTAAGCCATTCTCCCTTTGTAAATATTCAATTTTCAGCAAAATTTGTGTGTATAACTTATATTTTTAGGATTTTGAAAAATAAAGTTGTGAGAAGCCTTCCATTGGTCTTTGCTATGTTGAAAAAAGTTTCTCAAAAGAAATAGTTTTGATATTTACTTTTAAAAATGGAAGCCTTAAATGAAAGGAAGATTTCTAGGAAATTAAGTATATTTAGATCCTGAAAACCCCATTTTATTTTTGTGAAATCTTCTCAAGATTTAGAAGTATTGTAAATCATTTTAATGTTTTTAAGTAGCCTGAGAACGGTTATCAATACAAAACAGAAACTGATTCAATCTTAGCATCTTCAACTCTTGCCTTGTCATCCATGTTTTCTTAAGGAGAAAATTATTCATCCCATTCATCAAAGTTTATAATTACTCAGAGTGTAATTCTAAAATATATTTGATATAAAAGATAAGAGGTCTTATTACAAGCCTGCTTACCATGATCATAGGGGAATAGTTCAATTGACATTACCAATACTGCATATCAAAACAGGGTAATGGCCTATAATTATAAGACAAGGGGTGTCATCACGAGCCAGCTTGTTTAGTTAAATTACAACCAGTGGATGGCATTGTCAAACAGCTGGCCACCAAACCAGGACAATGGCTTTTTATCTTACAAAATAAGGAAAAAGAAAAAGTGATACAAATATATGAAGACATATTTTTGGATTCATTCTTTTTAATTATACTCTAAAATGGATGGAATAATGAATGATCATATGGTTAAAAGGTATCCTTGTCGAGACTATAGACGTTTGCTAGCAGCAGAGGCTCTACCTATGACAAAGGAGTCATTATAAAGCTAAGTTGGGAAGTTTTCTGTTTTATCATTATCAACCAATTAAGGCTAATTTAAAACTTAGAATGTATTTAATTTTAACAAGAGAAGAAAATAGCAGGAATAGTTATTATTATATTCAGGATTTATATATACCTAGTTATATTAGAATTATTCTATTAGATGAGATTTCCAGATGAATAAAGTTTAAGTATTTTAACATTTCTCAGAGATAACTGTTTCTCCCAGTGAATCGCCAATTGTTGTGCTGTACAACAACCCCCCATTTCATAAAAATTTTCTTTAAAATTATAATATGAAATGGGTCCCTTTTAAACATAGATATGTGAATAATATTGGTATTAACTCATCATTAGGAAAACCCTCATCAAAAGGTTCGATGGAAACGATATATTTTAAAAATAAACCTTTTTGAATAGAAATAAAAGTTGGTCTTTTAAATAAATACAAAGCTCTTTTTTATTACGATAAAGCGATCTCAAGATCGCATATCTCAACAATAAGGAAAACATATTTAAGCACCCAATGACTTACTCCGATCCAAAAAGCAAATAACTATCGGATATCGGGAAAGGCGAATAAAAAAATAGCCTTCTTCATTTCTCCGATGCGATATCGCTATCAGCAGTCGGCCATAACAACTCAACACATGAATTGTGACATATTCAAATACTCCAAGGCGATAAGGCGTATCGCCATCAGCGATTGGAAATTTTGCAATGGCATAAGTAGCATGACCCAAACCCATCCCCGATTGCGATGCATTAAATCAAGGCACGTGTTTCGAAACATATTTATAAGACTGGCATGCATTATACCACCTTTGGTGATTGAACGATATTTTGGACTATTATTAAAACCTTCCTGTTCGCGTTACCAATCACTGATTGCGATTTACTTCTGATTAACCGCCAAAAGATATAAGCCACACTTGAATGGACCATTCATCATATAAACGATATGATGGGTATTTAAAAAATCATTTATCATGATTGACAGGTTAAACGGCCAATTAATGAAGCAATTATGCCGAGATTTCCCTTTAGATTGTATATGCGGCAGTTTCACTATAATCCTTTATTATCCGCTAATCGATATAATTCTTTCATATTGGCTCATACTTCCTATTCTCTGTATCACGTTGTTTTCATTCCTTGTGCAGAACTCCACCGAAATAACAAATTTGAAACAAATAGGAAAGAAATCCAAGAGATCCACGGCAGCAGCAGCTCCTACAGCAACAATACAGCCCACCAGTGATCCAGGACCAAGTAAAAATGGTTTAATCTCAGACACTATGTGTCTTGGCCTTGGAAATACAAATTGGCAAAGTATATACAATTTAATTGAAGCAGAGGAGCCCAAGGAAGTGTCAGAAGAAGCTACTGCAGATTCAACTAATAAATCAAAATCTTCCCTAAAAGATTTAGCCGACTCATTTTTACACAGGATAGCAGCACAGGAGAAAGTTCTTCCATACACTGATGTAGTCAGATGGGTGGTTGAAGAAATCCCAGTTTCAAATAGAACGTTTCGCACAGTTGACAGAAGAATTTTTGGTTCATTTCAGCCTGATGACCTAAGGAAGATGTATCATTTACCCTAACCAGAAAAGAAATACAACAAAGCCTTTCTGGAGAAATTCGCAGCAGAGAATGAGACTGAATCGGCCCTAATTAAGCAATGGAGACTGAATTCCGCAAACCACAAACATGAGTCATCGGGTAAGTACTCCGTGGATTCATTATCATCTCCTTACTGTTACGCTGGGGCAATGATGTGTAGAATGTGGGGAATGCATGATTCTGCAAAGTTTACTATTGAAATGGTTCCTTTAATGGAAGCGGCGGTTAATAGTTATGTAATGGATTGGGCAAACATATTGTCTGATAAATTAGCCTCTGCAATTCTTGATTTTAGATCAAATTCACGTAAAACCACCAGGACCATTCCCCCTTTCTATTACAATGCCTATGTTATGGATATTCTTTGCTTTAATTCTGAATACCCGGTGCTTGGGTGGAGTTGGACATCACAAGACCCTAAGCCAATCCACATTTATCATCAAATGTTATGGAAGGATCACTATAAAGACCACTTGTATCAAATTTGTAATGGTTTCATGTTGCCTATCTACTATGCTATTTTCGATAAGCCTGCTCCAAGGATTTCCGAGGAAGCAAGGATCGACTTGAATGCTGTAGGAAATTGGTTCGGAGAAGATGAGTTCACATATATAAGGCTTTTTGGCAGCCTTGTAAGACCCCATGTCCTTCCTCTTTATGTACTCGATAAGCTGTTAGCCCGTGAATTGGCCTACCAGATAAGATTAGCAGGAACGACCAAAACTCTTAGGACTTATAAAAAACAGGTATGGCCTACATTTCCTTTGAGATGTGGTGTTTACACTCTCCTAGATTATAAACATGCAGAAAAGGAGGAAGGAAAGATAAATATGCTCAATCTTGCAACCATTCCCAACAGGCAATATGATCCGAGAAAAGTTGCTTATACTGTGCTTGAACAAGCTAAACTTACAAATTTTGATCATGAAAAGGATGAGTTTGATGACCTGTTTTCTTCAGCATAATCCTTATTTTAGGTAAAGACATTGGCCAATATGAAATATGAAGATGAAGGTCTAATGGAATTCAATAGGCTCAGAGAACAGAGGTTGCAAACTCTGCCTCTGGACTTATTAGCTATTACACCAACAACTCAGTCAAGTGAGCCTGAACAACAAATTATTGACAAATCTTCTACTACAGAGAAAATTCCCGGAAAGGGAAAAGAACCAGAACAAGAGACAGAGCAGGAGAAAGAAAAGAAACATGACAGTGAATATATTGATTTAGATACTCAAATTGATCCCAAACTCCTCAAAGAGTGGCAACAATTTGACTCTATTATAAGCAATCCCGAGACTTCACAAGGATTCAGCACACCTCAAGTAACAGTCAAACAAGAGATAGCAACAACTACGGTTCCAATTGAAGGGACCAGCGGCCCACCAATCAGCAAATATGTGGAAATAATTCCTAAGGATCCATTTGATCAGATTGTTTTGCATATAGAAGACATACCACCATTAGATGTCTTTTACAGTCCCAAACACAGGGTTGTAGTTAAAAGGCAATGGAAAAGGAGAAGACTTGATCAATCCTCCCTTTTACCAACACAAACAGAGATAGCTAATGTGGTGTGGAAGGAAGAATTTAACCCTTCCGATGATCTCAAAAAACTTTCACAGTATGTCGGAGCCTATTCGGCAGCCACTATGGATAAGGCATTGGAAGTAAGTAATCTACTAAAAGAAAAATACCAAACAATTGTCTCATTGCAGTCACAGGTGTTCGAAGCACAGTGAAAAATAGAACAATTAGAACAACAACTATCAACACAGAAGCAGGTAAGAAATCAATTAAATGAGCAATTTCTCAAGGAGAAGCAGAGGATAGATCTAGGCCTGTACAGAAACAAAAAGAATTATCCGAAGCATTGGCCAAATTGAAGGAAATGAATGAACAAATGAGCAAGAACAAAGATGAGAAAATTGCTCAACTTTCACATCAAGTAGAGAAGTTCAAGAGTCTTCCCCAACTAGCAGATTTCAAGTTTGAAGCTCTCCAGATCAATAAAGCATTGATTACACAGCTAAAACTGCTATGTCATAACATTTCTCTAGTTGAGCCCCTTTGTCAGATTACTGCATCAATAATTGACAAATCAGTCGATGCCAGGTAGGATTTGGAATAGTCCGATGAGACTCTATCCAACTTTCTTGCTTGGCAAGAAACCAGTGAAGGACAGGACGCGAATCTGCGTAAAGTTCTAGAGTCACACAAAGAAATCCTTTTCCTAGAATGGAAGTCACAACTGATGAAAGCAGAAATAGAAACTTCAAGATGCAGATTATCAACTAGTAATTTAGTTGAGTTAATCAATGACAGTCTTTATCTGTCTAACTTGATTTAACAGTGCACTCTAGGTAAACTCCCGTCAACCAAAGCATTGGAACAAACATGCAATCAAGAATTGGAGAAAAATGGAAGATTAATCGCAGGCATCCAACGTTTAACTTGGGATACCTTTTGGTTATTCTTAATTAAACAATATAGTCAGAGGGCCACAGTCAAATGTTTAACCGATGCGATCGGTTACATGATTCCCGAAATCCATGATGCCACATATTCAACCCAACTGCATTCTCATCTCAGCTAACCTCCAGAATTGCAATCGATGCTTGCTATCTGCCAGCTCAAGCCAAAGGGAGGTCATCCGAAACAATGAATCATGTTGCCGACTGCAAACTAGCCTATGTTGAGAGGATACTCATGATTTAGTTGTACCAATTTATAGCATTTTATTTTGTAATTAGTTAGCCTAATTAGTATTTATAGGCCCTTTCATTGTTTTGGAAAGGTCCTCAGTTTTTGTATGAATTCAAATCAGTAAGTCACACTAGTGTGCTTCTGGTATATTTTTATAAAGGTTGGGCCAGTATTATGAATTTTAATAAAGAAAGCTTTGATGAGATGTGCACTATTGCCTTTTGTGGAAATGTTTCTAAGTTAGAAGAAGGAATTTGAATGCGATTGATATCGGGAGTGATCCAAATAACATATGGTACTATTATCTATGCTCTTGTTTCATTATTTTATGTGAATCAACATTTATTTAATCTTGCTATCATTGGATATATCTATATATATATATATATATATATATATATATATATATATATATATAGATGTTGTAACAGCAGTCCTTATGCTTATCACTATTGAATGTTTAAGGAATGTTATTCTTTCAATCATATCTGTGTCAATGATATATAGGGAATAGTGTAATAATGTTTTAATGATCACTTTGTTCAACTACTTGAACAAAGTAATTATCATACGAGTAAATATCTTTTTTTACCAATGGAGTCATCTATATGCCTGTTTGTGGATAAATATCATCAAAAGTTACACTAAAGCAGAAATTTCCCGGGATAGACTAGTTGTTTATACTTTTATTTTTGTTATTTTTAGGTTAAATCATTCATCCATTATCAATAGATATTAGAGAATCAACCAATTATCCATCCTATCTACCAATTATTGGGAAACTAGTCCCATTATTTCCAGTCGGAGCCACCACACCAAACGGAAAAGGAGCTGCCTTTAAGGTCCAAACCGGGTGGTTTTCCCTGATGTTGTTGCAGCGATTTTCGAGGCCTCAACACACCCAAAAGTGCTTGAAATCTTTATAAGACACCAATGGATGGGGTTTCTCGAAAAATTCACAGGGTATGATGATGAGGTGGCTCAAGAATTTGCTCATTCCCTCACTCCACATAGCAGAATCCATGCCACTGTTATAGTTAGAGGGCTCACTATAGATCTCACCCCAGAGCTCATCAGTAGGGTCACCACACTTCCCCTAGGAATTCCATGGAGAAAATAAGACAAAGCAGACAGTCAGGTGGCAAAAAGGAAATTCTTTTTAGAAGGTGAAGAACCCACAGAGGATAAAAATGGAGTAAGGAGGGACAGTCTTCCATACCCATGGAGTGAGATAGGTTACCAACTCATCAAATATATCTCATGTGAGGGTAGATACAGTGTTGTTTATGGCTACCATTTTAGGATGCTTGAAGAATTAAGATTTGGGGTAGAAACACCAGTTCACCAAAGACTCAGCATACCCTATTTCTTGATGCAATCACTCATAGACTCCAGCAACAAAGTAAAGGAATGGAATTCCAAATAGTTGGCTCACCATGGGTTGATTAGGATCCTCATTAAGGATACCATCCAAAACCTTAGGATCCCTATAACATGGTCAGCCTTCAAAGACTTACCAATAGAGGATGACATCAAAACCCTCACCTATGATGTTAGTCCTTCTGTTAGTGAGGAGGAGGCAAAACAAGAAGAGGAAGATACAAAACTAGATGGGGATGAGATGGATGAAGAAGAAACTAATATAGAGGAACATGATGAAGCAGAAGAAGAAGTGGGAGAAGAGAAGGAGGATGATGTTGAAACGGAGGAGGAAATGAAGGAAGAAACTGATGGAGATGAGAAATAACAACAAGAGGAAGAAGACAAGAAAAACAGAGAGGAAGAAGGAATTGAAACATAAGGGGAAGAACACAAGGAGGAGTCACTGAAGGTGTCTCCATAGGCCCCTAAGAGAGAGGCAGCATCTACCCTCACTGCTCTCAGCATCTAGTCAAGCAAAAATGGAAAAGAAGGAGGCAAACCCCTTTATATTTCAGAACAAGAAAGAGCACAAGAATCAAACAAGGGAAGCCACAAATATAAAAAGAAATGCCTATTGAGATTGAAGATTCCCCTACACCAAGAGACAAAATGCCTTCCCCTAAGTCACCAATCAACTATGTAAAGAGGCCTAGTACCATATCAACTTCCTTAAAGGGTAAGGCCATCCTATAGGATCCACAGCAAAAACTACAAGAAGCACAGAAATTGGAAAGCAAGGTAGGGGAGCAGCAAGAAACAAAAGAGGAAGACCCTGATACAAAGGAACCAAGTCCCCAACCTAACCTAGACTCCTACTACTGGTTTATTAAAGGATTCAGGGTGTGTTTTGGAGACTTTGGTATCTACAGATAAATACTAATTCCCTAGATAAGTACCCATATCTAAAACAACAGTTTAAAGCATTTTAGCCTTTTCCTATAAGCAATAGAGAAGATAAAGAAGATGAGAAGACCTACTTGTAGTTCCACTTTCCTCTTGTCTCCTTTGTATTGACCCTATCGCTCCTTCCCGTACTTAACATGCTTGAGAAGTACCTGTAAACACCAACAAAAGAAAAAGAACTGATCAAAACAAAAGATCTATTGAATAGAAGTGAATGGAATCATATACATTTCACACATATAAGCATCATATGACAATACAAACATATGGGAGAAAGGTTCAAATACTTTATTGAATAGAGGAAGGAATTACAACAATTGTGTTTGATTCAAAGTCATTCCTCTAGCTTGGATCCCATCCACATCACATGAAAAGCATGACAAACTTGTAGCATTACAATACTTGCTTCAAAACCAAATCTCATAGCAACATTATCTCCTTACAATTCAACATAGTCTAGCCCCTGATCACTTAGATGAGTGGTCAATTTATAGGGAGATGAAGGAGTTTTTTTCATAAATGGTGGCATTGAATGGCCTTCCATAATTAGAATTAGTTCCATGGAGGAACGAATGAGAGGATAGGATGCACCTTAACTCATTCCTCATCCATTTTCGAGCTCATAGTAGTTGATAAGTGAGGGAACCTTCTAGATGACTCCAAAAGATAAGAATATTCCCCAAACCCTAGGTGAAAGCAAGCCTAAGTGCTCTGCAGAGCACCCTAGCATGGACTTAAGTGCTCTGCAGTGCATCCTTACATGGGCCTACCTATGCTGGTCCCTCTAGAGGCTATTTATGGATGTCTTCAAGTCATGAAACTGTTTGGGAAGGAGGAATTCAAAGGGGTGACTTGTTTAGGGCATGTAGCAACTAAAATTAGGGTTTGATGAGCACTAGAAATACTAAATTGGATGATGGGATTGATGTGGCCAAATGGATCTGTAACAGCTGCCCCCTAAGGCATGAAGTCAGAAAATGCCTATGTTGAATGAAATGCTTTACGATGTGATGAGGAGGTATCGAAGTGGAAGGTGACCTGCATCAATTACAATACATAATATCATGGTATTTTGATTTTTTCTCATGAATTACTGAGGGAAGGCATACCCATGCTTAACATATAAAATTTCATTACAAGTACATAGACAATCGTCTATAGATATAGACCCATGATTGGAATGACCATCAATGTAAAGCCATTGTATGGATGATTTGGTGCATTTACTGAAATCACAGCCCGAATGGATGAAACTAGATCTGGGGTCTTCTATCTTATTAAATTGTTCGCTCAAGTACAAATCTAACCATGCGAATATGTGATCTGAAGTCAAACATGGGAAGACACCATTTGATTACCAGCCAATGATGTAAGTTGTAAACAGTCGCGAGAGAAATCACCGATAATGAGAATGATCCTCAAGGTACTGTAGTACATTTTGCATGGTGTGAATGGATGATTTGAATTTGAACACCATACAAAGTCTTTCGGTTGAAGGCCATTGATGTCAACCTATCGCCGGAAGTGAGAAACCTGCCATTGATGCATGCAAGCCTCAAGGTACTGGAAGGGTGTTTCTAAGTCAACTTCTTGGATAATGTGCTAATGTTGACAAGAAGTGACTCGTTGCAAGAGGGCCTTGATGTATCCCACATGAACGACACGAAACGAGTGTAATGATTTTGGAGATGGAATTTGACTTATGACACAAGGTTCAGGAATGGCGGTCATGAAAATGAAGGTTTATGAGTATTGCAAAGGATAAATTTTAACTGAATGACTTCTCTTGAACATATTGGTGACACTGAATGAATTGGCAGCATTGACCCAAAACCAAAGTAATGGATGGTGTGATAGACCATAGGTATGATAACCATCAAGAAGATAACCCAACCCAAATAGTCTGAATGAATTGGTAGCATTGACCCAAAACCAAAAGTGATGGATGGTGTGACAAAACATAGGTATGATAACCGTCAAGCAGATAACCCAACCCAAATAATCACGAAGATGAAATGAAAGTGTCATGTTCAAGAGCGACCTGCTACCATAAAGTGGTTTTCCCCTTTTTCAATTTTCCCCACTCATTGATGACCAATACCTCTTTATTTTTGGTCAAGCTTGAGGAGGATAACATATGCTTGTTGTATGATTCCACCTTTGGGTGAAGCCATCGCTATGTGATGTTTTAACAAGTCTAGCGAAGGTGAAACTTGGTCTTGTCTAGATGGAAATGTTTGTCACTATTTGATGTTTTAATGAGTTTAACGACAAAGATAACTTGATCCTTTTCATGTTTAGAGAGTTTGGAAATGGACAAAAAGAAAACTTCACAAGTTCATTTTCGTAGATTTTTCTCTCAAGCCCGAAAAAGCATAAAACAGTATGAGAGAGAATCTATTGACCATGTTCGGTCAACGTATTCCTTTTTCGTAAATAATCTATCTCAGTTCAGAAAAGGGTTAAACTTATACTAAGTAGATGTCATTTCCAATCCGTTAACGAGCTGAAAAGGACAAGCGCTCAGTAGTTTTTTCATATTTCAAGAGTCTGAAAAGAGCTTAAAGAGGACTCCATTTTGAGGAACAAGTGGTGTCTATGATAGCAATTGGTTCCAGTGATGTTGGAACTTCTCAAAACATGTTGATTTATGTGAAGAGGCTGACTAATAATACCACTCATTGCAACTGTTCCTCAAAAAGGGTAAAACAACAAAGTGAAAGTGTATGATTGGCCAAAGGGATGGTGGCGATGGGATGAAAACAACCAAGGCTCATCTGACAAAAAAGGCAGATATAATGGCAATCACGAGGGTTAAAAACAGAAATGGGTCATTTTTACACAAGCGGTTCATTTTTACACAAGCTTGAACCATAGGGAACTATGCTTGGATTCAGTTTCATGTTTACACAAGCTTGAAATGAATAACTATGCTTGGATTTAATTTCATTTTTACACAAGCTTGAAATGAAAAACTATGCTTGGATTCAGTTTCATTTTTACACAAGCTTGAAATGAAGAACTATGCTTGGATTGGTTTACATGCCCCCAGCATGATGAAAGGGAGAGTCTCTTGTAACCAGATGGAAGTCACTACAGTGAAGCAGGATAATTATCCAACACCCTTTTGGTTTCATCCAGTTAGGTTCAAAGGTGAATGGGGTGATTCCCTTCACATAACCTATAGGGAAACTTAATTGTTCCACTAGGTGTGTGCCCCCCAAGATTCATTACATTCACCTAAGTAGACTACTCGCAGCTATGAGGTAGATGGAATGAAGGTTCACTTACGAGATCAAGTGAAAGACTCAACTAGGATTTTACAAGATCTATTGAAAGACTTGACTTGGAACTTTGCTCCAGGGGACCTTGTTTCATTTTTTAATGAGATTGACACAAGACAAGGAACTCTGCTCAAATTCCTTGTTTCATTTTTTAATGATCTTAACACAAGACAAGGAACTATGCTCATATCCTTGGTTTCGTTTTTTAATGAGGTTGACACAAGACCAGGAACTATCCTCATACCCTTGGTTTCATTTTTTAACGAGGTTGACACAAGACAAGGAACTATCCTCATACTCCTTGTTTTTTTTTTTTTTTAATGAGCTTAACACAAGACAAAGAACTATGCTCATATTCCTTGCTTCATTTTTTAACGAGGTTGACACAAGACAAGGAACTATCCTCATATTCTTGTTCACGACTCATAAGAGGTCATGACTTCCAAGAGGTTCTCATCAGATGGGAGAACAATACTCTGGAAGGAGAGATTTGGTTCTGATTCCCCCAGTACATAATGTAAAACATCAGGGAATTGATCGTCTATTGATGTAGGGATGGAATGAGTTGCCACATAATTGACCCGTGGCAAGGAAGATACCATTGGGACAAAAATACCATTTAGGGAAGATGGTTGACTGGAAGCCATATTTGGACTGGGAAATGAAAGCTGGTCAACAGTGACAATTCTGCCTTCATGCAGGAAACAAATCA
Organism: Pinus tabuliformis; assembly: GCA_031772625.1. Classification (NCBI taxonomy): domain Eukaryota; kingdom Viridiplantae; phylum Streptophyta; class Pinopsida; order Pinales; family Pinaceae; genus Pinus; species Pinus tabuliformis. Next base: position 1,063,139,375 of record CM062805.1, on the reverse strand, counting down.
CTCGAAAGAGTGTTGAAACAATAGCTCCCATGTCATAAACATAGTCATGCCCAAGAAGTAAATTGTAGTGTAAAGGGCCTGGGACTACCATCACATTGAGATAAACAATTTTCCTCCCAAAGTAGTGGGTAACTGAGGGAGGATCCCTAATGGTTGATTGGTTCCTCTGTTAAAATCCAACGGATTCTGGGTAACTTGCACAAGTGGCAGCAAACCGAGCGCTTCCCAAGCAGTTGAGGAATGCATACTCACAGATGCACCTTCATCTATAATAGTGCTAGATACAATCATATTACAAACCTGTACTATGATCTAGAAAGGCACATAAGAAGGAAGACAGAATCCTGTCAGTCGATTCCAATCAAAGGAAGTGACTAGACTACTTGGAGGGGGTAACATAAGAACGGGATAATTATCTCCTTGAGTTACAAGAATGGGAGGATTTTCTTCCTGTCTTGATGGAACAAGAGGATTTTGCCCAAGCTCATTTGAATATAAAGAAACGAAAAGAACCTGAGTGGTATCATATTCACTCTCTTCGGGAAAGGTACGATTAACTGAAGGTGAAACTGGGTCAACTATTACCTTGACCTGTTGGTTTGGGTCGGGTATAGACTCATTAGATTCACGTTCAGAGAGAGTGGGTTTGGCCGATGGTTGATTTGAGTCAGTGAATTCATCAACTAGTGGAGGATTAAGGGAGAGTCTCCTGTTACCATATGGAAGTCATTGCGGTGAAGTAGGATGGTTATCCAATGCTTTTTTGGCTTCATCCAGATAGGGACAAAGGTGAATGGGGTGATTCACTTCACATAAACTATAGGGAAACTTTGATAAAATATGAATATATTAACTAAAATACTCTCCAAGTGAGATACCTGGAGAGTGTATAAACACTCATACACACACTCTATAATTAGGAGAACAACCTTGTACATATAGGCTTTCACACTAACAAGGTGGTTTCAACCACTCCCTAGATAGTAGGATCTGAGATCTAAGATTAGAGTCTCAATCCTATCATCATCATAACAGTAATCTAAGTTTAAATTTCTCCATTAATTCCAACACTCCCCCTTAATGGAGAAAGGGTACTGAACAATAACATATGCATGTTGGTCTAGTCTCAGCTAGGCTTACAATTAAAACATGACAAAAAAAATTGGTAACAGAGTTTTCATTTTAGTATTCTTGCTTGAGAGTCCATGCTTGTTCATCTTGTGTTGAGGCTTCATCTTTGCTTTCCTCGCCATGAGGTAATGATGTCTCTTTACCTCATTTCTTCCCTAGTGATGGAAAGCTTGAATTCTTATTCTCACCCTTCTCAAGATTATGACAGGCTGGATAGGAGAATTTTTCCTCTCACTATCTTTGGTGTCAACCATCTAAAAGTCAGCTATGATGTCTTCATCATTAATTTATGTAACGTCCACACACACAGAAATATTAATGAGATCATCATAATTTAAATTCTCTCCAGCTTTATCTTCTTCTACTGCGTCTTTGCAATCAGCTTTATGTGGCTTGTCCAATTGATCTTCAGTACTTTGTTCCTCTTCACACCCTTCCTAAAGATCAACTCGTGTGTCTTCAATCTTAGGATGTTGCACAACAGACTGTGCCCCTTGATTCTTGACATTATCAACGGAACCACATTGTTTTTCTGAAATTTTTTCTGACTCAAACATACTACCCATGCTATTTCCAAATGCCCACATGAAAAAATCATTATCATCAGAATAAAAATATCTAAAATATAGAACGTTGGTTTATGTTTTCAGTGGTATCTTTCTCATCCATGTGGCAATGTTTCTCTTGTAGCAGATTTGTCCTCAAAATTTAATTGTTTAAGAAACTTAAGTTGTATGTTGTTGAGATCCCAAAAACCAATGAGTACTTGTCTCCATATCAATCTGTAAAATATATTTGTGGTCAAATATACCAAAAAGAATATGTTGATGTCCATATAGAGGAGCAACCATCCACCAGAATGCATGGGTACTAACCACTGCAACTGCCAGTCTTGTATGATTTCCTTCACATACATGGTTCTTCCAACCATTATAATTGCACACCTGTACCTATACCTATAAATCCCCCTCCAATATCATCATGGGTTTTATCGGATTACCCATAACCATGCTCTGGGTTTTATAGGATCACCCTCAACCATGCCACCAAGGGCTCTCATGTTGGCATTTTGGCACAGGTGTGGCGCTACGGTATAGGTGTTGTCCTTGATGGCAACTCTCTTTGATGACAGATCTCAGTCCAGACTACAAGAATGAAGAGAAATTTCATATCCGCAGGTTCATTAAGCCCAAGTTGCGTATACACGCTGGTACGCTATATACTAAGACGCGGATATGCAGGTTCGCTATATACGAAGTCGTGTATACACGCAGTTTCATGAACAGAAAAGAGCGTACATGTCGAGAAGCTTTCCTTTGGTCCGTGGTAGTTAGTCCTCGGTACTTGAGCCTATGTTTTTGGACCAAGGTACCTCGACAGACGTGTTGATCCCTAGTTTTGAAGTTGATGGTATTGTGTTACTATGGTTTTGGCCCGTGGTATTGTGAAGGGCCTAAGGCTATATAAGGAGAAGAAGATCATTAGGCAAGGGCATTGAAAAAGTCTTGAATATCTGTTAAAGAAAGAGAACTAGTATGCAGGTTCTGGGTTGCTTGATCTAAGCTAAGGAGAGATCACACCGGTTGATGGAAGACTAGATCTAAGGATGGATCGAGATCAAATGGTTTGAAATGAACTATCACTATATGGTTGATTATGCGTATTTTTAGATCTGCATACTGACGCAATGTTATGTTCTGAGTATGACTGATGTCTGGTACAGCTGCAAGGTATGAGAAATTATTTTTAGATCTGTACGCAGGTTGTCTTCGGTAAAAGCGCGTGTATACGCTGGTTGATTTCATTGAAGTAGCGTGTATCTCTTGAAACTTAATTTTTGGGGTTGCAATTGGGTCTGACTGGTATTGCAAAGTTCTGTAGTCTGCTCTGTGTTCTGGTGACTGGGTGTTGACAGGGTTTCAGTGGTTCAGTGATTCAAAGATTGATGATGCTAGTATTGGTTGTTTTGTGCTTCAATGATCTGTTATGAAAAGTGGATGAATTGTGGTCTTCAGATTGTCCAGTCTGAAAATGTATGAAAAGTGGTACCTGAAGGAAAGAATATTGTAGGCCAGCACCTACGTACTAGTATCTTAGCTAGTACAAGAGCAAAGGGGGTTGGAGCTCCCTTCCAGAAGAGTCTGGAGAACGAGAGAAGGTTGAAGCCTTCTGCAGGTTGTATCCTGCGTACTGGTATAAGGCTGCACCAGTACAAAAGATTGTAAACTGAAGTTTCATATTAAAGAAAGATAGAGACGACTTGCAGCAGGTGGTTTTCACCCACATTGGGTTTCCACCTTATATCATGGTGTTCATGTGTGTGGTTTTTGTGTGATGATCTGTTCTGTTATACTGCACCTGTTTTACTATTAATATGGTTAATAATGTCTTGATGCATTTACTGAAGATAAGCTAACTGAATCATAAGATTTCTGGTTATACGCTGGTTGCTTTAGACACAGTAGCGTGTACACGCTGTTTCACTTAACTGAAGTAGCGTATATGTTTCTGAGCATGAAATTGAAAAAGTTTTTCTGATAATACTAATTCACCCCCCCTCTCAGTATTATTTCCAACAATTGGTATTAGAGCAGGTCCTTCAGAGAAGCTTGATCGCTTGAAGGTAGATCGTTCATCATGAGCAACTACGAGAGAGAAGCATCAATCAGGCCACCGATTTTTGATGGGACAAACTTCAATTATTGGAAGGTAAGAGTTACTGCCTATCTTCAATCTCTTGGTACAGAAGTTTGGGACATCGTAGAGACAGGCTACACTTTTCCTTCAGCTACTCCTACAGATGCAGACGAGAAAAAGAAATATGAAACAAATGCGAAAGCAGTCAGTACTCTATTGGGATGTATATCCCAATTGGAATTCATGAAGGTAATGCACTATAAATCCACAAAAGAAATATGGGACAAAATTGTCACGAGCTATGAAGGAGACGAACAGGTAAAGCGTGCTAAACTTCAAACTCTCAGGATTAAGTATGAGACTCTCAAAATGTATAATGATGAAAGTGTGGCTAACTATTTCCTTAGGGTAGATGAGATTGTTAATTGCATGAAAAACTTGGTTCTAAGATCATTGTCCCCCAAATTTGAATCTAAAGTGTCTGCAATAGAAGAAAAGGAAAATCTACGAATTCTTACTATGTCTCAGCTTCACGGAATTCTAACTGCTTATGAAATGAGAAAGGGAGGTCCATCAGACAGAAGAGAAGCTGCTTTCAAGGCTTCAGGCAAAGAAGATTATTATGAAGCAAGTCACATGCCAGAAGATGAAGAAGAAGAATCAAATTTTGTCAGAAATCTTCAAAGGGGTTCTGGAAGGTTCAGAGGTAAGTTACCTTTTAAATGCTTTGCTTGTGGAAGAGTAGGTCATTATGCTGCCAGATGTCCTCACAAAGATAAGAATGACAAGGGAAAGGAACATGTTAAATGGAACAAGAAACAGAATGAAAAGAAGAAAATCTATTACACTCATGAAGATAGTGATGGTCTTTCAAATAGTGACGAAGATGAACAAGGTAATAGATATAAACTTTTAATGGCTTTTGAAGATGATGACTACATGGATGCTATAGATGTAGAAGGCTTTTATGAAGAAATGAACAATCTCAAAGTTTGCTTAGAAGAGAAAAGTTCTATTATTGATTCTCTACAATGTCAACTGGCTGAAAAGGAAAAACACCTTGAAAAATTGGAATGTGAGATTGTTTGTCTTAGAAAGGAGATTGAGAAAACAAAAGCGATTAATCTTACATTTGTTAAAGGATCTGAAACCTTGGATGAGATTATCAATGTGCAACGATCTCCTCTGATCAAGACAGGTTTGGGATATAATGGAGAAACATCTCAAGCCTCTACCTCTAAAAGTTATCTTGATGCAGCAAGGAGAAGCGAGCAAAGGCCAAATAAAAGTCATCAGGTGAATCAAGGATAGTTTACCTCAAGAACAAATAAAGACTATCAAGAAATTCGGGGACAAGCTGCCTTAAGGAAAAACAGAAGCTACAATCATCCACAGGTAAAATCTTCCCAATTTGCCCCAAGAATGAATGTGAATAGAAGCTACAATCGGTTGGATGATAGATCTGATTATCGCAGAAGTTTCTTTAATGGCCAATGTTTTTCTTGCCATAACTTCGGTCACCAAGCAGCTCAATGTGTTGCCTACAAGACAATCATGACTAGAGAAGCTCAAAAGCAAAGGAGTATGACTGGAACCATGAAAAGGACTTATAACAACTTTTCGGTTCTTGAAAATGAAGTTGAATGCTCTATTTGTAATAACTTTGGTCATGAAGACTCTGAATGCAGGAGCAGGTTCTGGAAGACAACTCAGAAGGAACAAACCTCAAATGTCAGAACATGGAGAATAAAGGAACCGCAACCAGAAATATGTGGGATAGCCTTTTATGCAGAAGGTCAAGAAAGTCTATGGTACATTGACAGCGGATGTTCGAAGCATATGACAGGGGACAAAGAAAAACTTGAATCATATACCACATTAGAAAAGGGAAAGAAAGTTTCTTTTGGAAACGATATCTCTGCAGCCATAAAAGGAAAAGGCGTTGCTCCGTTGAAAGAGAAGGTCAAAGCCGGAAATGTTTTGTATGTTGATGGATTGAAGCATAATCTTCTGAGTGTCAGTCAGATGTGCGATCAAGGAACAGAGGTAATATTTAGATCAAATGGATGTTGTGTTCGTGATCTTGATACAGGTAAAACAGTGATCAAAGGAAGAAGGACTCCAAATAATCTATACATATTTGAAGAAAGACAACAACAATGCTATTTGAGCAAGGATGATGAACACTAGCTATGGCATCGGAGGTTGGGGCATCTAAGCTTTCCACAAATAAGGAAAGCATGCAAATATCAGGTAGTTCATGATCTTCCAGATATCAAAATTCCAGACAACACCATATGCAAATCATGTCAGTTTGGAAAGCAAACCAGAACTAATTTTCCTGAGAAGGAAGGATCAGCTAGCATGCCTCTTGAGCTAGTACATACAGATACATGTGGCCCATTCAGAAAAAGAACACCTCGAGGAGAAGAATATTTGATATTATTCATTGACGATTTCTCTAGGTTTGTCTGGTTAGGACTTATGAAGCACAAAGATGAAGCATTCGAAAAATTCAAATCCTTCAAAGCCTTGGCTGAAAATGAATCAGGACACAAAATTAAGTGCCTCAGATCTGACAGAGGTGGGGAGTTTACCTCGAATGAATTTTTCGATTTATGTGAAGAACATGGGATAAGAAGAGAATTCTCTACAGCTAGAACTCCTCAGCAAAATGGAGTTGTGGAAAGAATGAACAGAACAGTCCAACAAATGGCTCGTGCTATGCTTGATGAATCAGGTACTCCCGCAACTTTATGGGGTGAAGCTGCACATGCTGCGGTCATTATTCTCAACAAAACAAATGTCCGAGTAAACAGCACTCAAACCCCTCATGAGCTCTGGTGTGGTAAGACTCCTTCGGTGAAGCACTTCAAAATCTTTGGGAGCAAATGTTATATTAAGAATATTGATGAGCAACTTGGCAAACTTGAACCAAGAGCAGATGAAGGCATTCTTCTTGGTTATTCTCCACATAGCAAAGCATACAAGTGCTACAATAAAAGACTTGGCAGAATTGTTGACAGCATTGATGTAGTGGTTGATGAGAAGGGATACATTCCTAGGCAAGTTCATCATGAAGACATTGAAGAAGATGAAGGCTACCCTCAAAGACAGAATGATGAAGAAGAAGAACCTCAAGAAGAAGAAGAACCAGAGGAGCAAACAAGAATAGAAGAGAAGACTCCATCCAGATATGTTCAAAAGAATCATCCAGAATCTCAGATTGTGGGGCAGAAAGAAGCAGGAGTACAAACAAGAAGAACAATTGCAGAAGCTTCAAGCTATTTGGCATTACTCTCTTCCACTGAACCACAAAATGTGAAAGAGGCATGCAAAGATGAATGTTGGGTCAAAGCAATGGATGAAGAACTTGAGCAGATCGAAAAGAACAACACTTGGGAATTGGTTCTTAGACCAAAAGATAAGAATGTCATAGGGACAAAATGGGTCTTCAAAAATAAATTGAATGAAAATGGAGAAGTAATTAGAAACAAGGCCAGACTTGTTTGTAAAGGGTATGTGCAGCAAGAAGGAATAGATTTTGAAGAGACCTTTGCTCCTGTTGCAAGACTTGAGACCATCCGAATGTTCCTTGCTCTCTCAAGCTTTCAAAACTTCAGAGTATTTCAAATGGACGTGAAATCAGCCTTTCTGAATGTAGACTTAGAAGAAGAAGTATATATTGAGCAGCCAGATGGCTTCATTCTTGGGAATGATCCAAACCTTGTATGCAGATTGAAAAAGGCTCTCTATGGTCTCAAACAAGCTCCAAGGGCTTGGTACTATCGTTTGGACAAATATCTTCACCAACAAGGTTTTTCAAAAGGATCAACAGATAGCAATCTCTATATAAAAGTTGAAAATAAAAAATTGCTAATACTTGTTGTGTATGTAGATGATATTATCTTTGGCAGCAATGAAGAGGCTATGAGTCAAAACTTTGCCTTGGTTATGCAGAAAGAATTTGAAATGTCATTACTTGGAGAATTGACATACTTTCTTGGATTGCAAATCCAACAAAATGAAGGAGGTATTTTCTTGTCTCAAACCAAGTACCTCAAGCAGATCTTGAAGAAGTATGGCATGGAAGATTCAAAGCCAGTATGTACCCCCATGGTTACAGGATGCAGCCTCAGTGCAAATGATAAATCAGTAGCAGTTCATCAACCAACTTATAGATCCATGATTGGGAGTTTGATTTATTTGACAGGTACCCGACCAGATATTATGCATGCAGTAGGAATTGTTGGAAGATTTCAAGCCAACCCAAAGGAAACTCATCTTCAGGTAGTCAAAAGAATCTTCAAGTATCTTCAAGGGACTCAAAACTATGGCTTAGGGTATCTTAGAGATACAGATCTCACTCTTCATGCTTACACTGATGCAGATTGGGCCGGAAGTGTGGATGGCAGGAAAAGCACAAGTGGTGGTGCTTTCTTCATGGGTTCCAGATTAGTATCTTGGTTCAGCAAGAAACAGAGTTCGATTGCCTTATCTACAGTTGAAGCAGAATATGTGGCTGCGGCATCTTGTTGCACACAACTTCTTTGGATGATGCAGACCTTGCAGGATTTTCAAATCACTTGTACACCACCTATCTCCATCTTATGCGATAACACAAGTGCAATCAGCATCTCAAAGAATCCTGTCATGCATTCAAAAACCAAGCACATACCAATCAAGTATCATTTTCTTCAGGAACAAGTGCTTGAGCAGAAGGTCAAGTTGGAGTATGTTCCTTCTAAGGAACAAGTTTCTGATATTCTCACAAAACCACTGCCCAGGGAAACTTTTGAATATCTCAGACAAAAGCTGGGAGTAGTTGATGCTTCATCCTGCTGATGAAGCTTGTCTGTTCTAAAGAAAAGTTGGTGTACGCGTGTTGTATAAAGGATATCCGCTTACATACGCCGTTTTATGCAGGTGAAGTCGCGTATATGGAGTTCTGAATAACAATTTGGTGTACGCGTGTTGTATAAAGGATATCCGCGTACATACGCTGTTTTATGCAGGTGAAGTCGCGTATATGGAGTTCTGAACAGCAAGGGCAGACTCTGGTTGGAGAAGGTCTGAGATGGGTATGCCAGAATCGTTCAGGCACAGTTTCAGGGGGTGCAGCAGGCACAGTTTCAGGGGGAGCAGCTTAAAATCCAATAAAGCATTGTTGGCATTTAGATGCTTTTGGTTCTAGTTCACAACTGTTGTTGGTTTCAGGAGAAGGAGCACAGAAGGAAATCTAGGTTGCTGATCTAAAAGATGATTATCAGATGCTGCTGGTGACTTTCATAAGTCTTGGTCTAGATTTTTCGTCTCTATGTCATGTATCTCTTTTGTGATATCTCTTTTATGGTGTCAAGGTCATGTAACGGCCTATGTTGGTTTCCCCACTATGCCTGGGATGAATGATGTAATATAATTGGTTGTTATATGTAAATTTCTGATGTATCCCCTCTTGGTTGGGAGTATGGATGTATGTATTGAGTCTTTTGGTGATAGGAAGGTCCTTTATGGTGTATAAGTCTTGGTCTTTTTTGAAGAACATCTTTTGCAGATCTTGCCTACAGTCAGGGGGAGCATGTTCAGCACAGCAGAGCAGAGATATCAGCATGTACTCAGGGGGAGCACAGCCCTTTGCCCTTGATGACAAAGGGGGAGAATGATTCTAAGGATCTTGGGGTTGCCATCAAGTCCAAAGGGGGAGATTGTTGGCATTTTGGCACAGGTGTGGTGCTACGGTACAAGTGTTGTCCTTGATGGCAACTCTCTTTGATGACAGATCTCAGTCCAGACTACATGAATGGAGAAATTTCATATACGCAGGTTCATTAAGCCCAAGTTGCGTATACACGCTGGTACGCTATATACTAAGACGCGGATACGCAGGTTCGCTATATACGAAGTCGCGTATACACGCAGTTTCATGAACAGAAAAGAGCGTACATGTCGAGAAGCTTTCCTTTGGTCCGTGGTAGTTAGTCCTCGGTACTTGAGCCTATGTTTTTGGACCAAGGTACCTCGACAGACGTGTTGATCCCTAGTTTTGAAGTTGATGGTATTATGTTACTATGGTTTTGGCCCGTGGTATTGTGAAGGGCCTAAGGATATATAAGGAGAAGAAGATCATTAGGCAAGGGCATTGAAAAAGTCTTGAATATCTGTTAAAGAAAGAGAACTAGTATGCAGGTTCTGGGTTGCTTGATCTAAGCTAAGGAGAGATCACACCGGTTGATGGAAGACTAGATCTAAGGATGGATCGGGATCAAATGGTTTGAAACGAACTATCACTATATGGTTGATTATGCGTATTTTTAGATCTGCATACTGATGCAATGTTATGTTCTGAGTATGACTGATGTCTGGTACAGCTGCAAGGTATGAGAAATTATTTTTAGATCTGTACGCAGGTTGTCTTCGGTAAAAGCGCGTGTATACGCTGGTTGATTTCATTGAAGTAGCGTATATATCTTGAAACTTAATTTTTGGGGTTGCAGTTGGGTTTGACTGGTATTGCAGAGTTCTGTAGTCTGCTCTGTGTTCTGGTGACTGGGTGTTGACAGGGTTTCAGTGGTTCAGTGATTCAAAGATTGATGATGCTAGTATTGGTTGTTTTGTGCTTCAATGATCTATTATGAAAAGTGGATGAATTGTGGTCTTCAGATTGTCCAGTCTTAAAATGTATGAAAAGTGGTACCTGAAGGAAAGAAGATTGTAGGCCAGCACCTACGTACTAGTATCTTAGCTAGTGCAAGAGCAAAGGGGGTTGGAGCTCCCTTCCAGGAGAGTCTGGAGAACGAGAGAAGGTTGAAGCCTTCTGCAGGTTGTAGCCTGCGTACTGGTATAAGGCTGCACCAGTACAAAAGATTGTAAACTGAAGTTTCATATTAAAGAAAGATAGAGACGACTTGCAGCAGGTGGTTTTCACCCACATTGGGTTTCCACCTTATATCATGGTGTTCATGTGTGTGGTTTTTGTGTGATGATCTGTTCTGTTATACTGCACCTGTTTTACTATTAATATGGTTAATAATGTCCCGATGCATTTACTTAAGATAAGCTAACTGAATCATAATATTTCTGGTTATACGCTGGTTGCTTTAGACACAGTAGCGTGTACACGCTGTTTCACTTAATTGAAGTAGCGTATATGTTTCTGAGCATGAAATTGAAATTTTTTTTCTGATAATACTGATTCACCCCCCCTCTCAGTATTATTTCCAACATCTCAGCCACTAAGGCTAAACACAACCACCAAGTCTCAACTCAGCCATGAAGGCTTAACACAGCCACGAATGCTCAACTCAGCCACGAAGGCACTCCAGCCACTATGGGCTACAAACTTGCCACTAGGGAACTCCAGCCACTCTGGGTTATAAACCTGCCACTAGGGCACTCCAAAGACCCGATTCAACCAGGCCAAGGGTTTTTTCGGCTAACCCTAAACCATGTTAACAGGAATCTCTGTCCCACTTCACTCTTACATGTGGTTTCTGTCTTACCACAAACCGACACTGGAAATACAAAGTAGTTTTTAGATTACCACAAACTATATGGGGGCACACATGCCTTACAAGGCTTACAACACAACTCCAACTTTTGGAGTTACTAGGTACATACATTACAAAGACCACTACAAAGAATCCTAGACTTTCTTACTAATAAAAATGTGTGACTCATAATACAACATAATATTGATTCTATTCTACAAACACAAACAAACTTTCAAGCCCATTTGGATCCTTTGCCACTCATCTTGGATACACCATACCGTTCATATGCTAGAATACACCACTTCTTTCCCACTTGAATATCATAAGATTTGTACTTCTAGTCTTTGGCATCTTCATTTTTAACTTTGGCATTGTTACACTAAAAAATGTCACCATGGTTATATACAGTTAGTATGGCTCTATCAACAGTCATGCTATCCTCCTGGGCAAGTCTTGTGCCTCTGCTTGCCATGTCAAACTCCAAAAAGAGAGAAAGTCTTTGTAAATGTATTTATCTCTGGGTATGCAGGCTCTCTCAGCCTTGCCTGCGGGTACGCACCCAATGTTCACAAAAGTTGCGTACTTGTACGCTCTGTATGTAAAGGGGCAGGTGCGTACCCCTGTAAAGGTCAAAATGCGCAAGTTTCATCTTTAAAAAGTTACTTGTGGTCATTTCTAGAGCATTCTAGAAGGTTGTTCGACGTGTATTGAGCGCCTCTAGATGGTTCATGTATCCCTATGAAGGAGGAACTTATCCCATCAAGAGGGGAACTATCCCATCCAAAGAGGGACTTATCCCATTGATGGTGGACCTGAATAACTTCCTCTTGAACACTATAAATACAGGCATTGGGCCAGAAGGAGGGGAGGTTGAAAGCTAAACATTTCTATGGGTAGATGCTGCTGGAATTAGGACTCCCATTTAGAAGCTTATGAGGAGAGATTCCCATCTTTGCTTGTTCTATTTGGAAGTGGGTGAGCTTTGTCAAAGTAAAGGAGAACTCTTGAAGGACCCTCGGAGGAACTTACACAACACCAAGGCTCAGGTTGTAATTGTTCCTTTTGTTACCTCTTAATGCAAATAAACTTATTTTTCTCAACAGATTATTATTCATGGTTTGTTTCATATATTCCTTGGTCAATATGATGGATATGTATTGTTTTATAAGTTTATCAGGTGCTATTTAATCTTTTGGCTTGTTAGTGAATGCAGGTTTCGAAGATAAGGAGGAGCTCATCCGGATCGGCGAGACTAGACTACTACGAAGCGTTGGACTAAAGGTATGTTAAAGATCCCCTGATTACTTGTATTTGCAATGCATGTTTAGAGAAAAGTAGTGTTTATTTGTCTTGTTTGTCACTAGAGAGTCTTAGGCTCCTAGGGAGGTTGGTTGTGTCCGCACTATCAACTCTTTCCGCCTGACAAAATGGCGACTCCGCTGGGGACTCCATGAATGAGAATGACTTTTCCTTTGTATGAACTTTGCTCTAAGAAAATTGGTTTATTTTTCTGGTTTTTGACTGTGTGAATTTGTATTTGGGTGGATTAGCTTAGGATTAAATTAGATTTAGTTTTTCTTGAATTTTCCAATAGGACGCACCCTCTAAGTATTGCACAGTGCGTACTTGTACGCACTGTCGCTGTGTGCACAGAGCGGGCCCGCACCTGTCCTAACGGGTTGCCTGCGTCCCCTGCTAAAATTTAAGAAAATTCCATTTTTTACATTTTTTCCTCTTAGATTTTGCTTTTTCTTAGTTTTTCCTGCCCAGATCCATTAGTATCCTGTCAAAGATCTTCACCTGAACTGGTTTTGATAGGATTTAGTGTTTTAGTGGATTTCATTGAAATTTAAGCCCTAGGGTTTGATTTTTGAGTAGGTCCTGTAGTGATTTCGGCGGTAGAAGTTGTCAAGCCTTAGATCTCTCTGGTTTTGTCAACCTTCTTAGGAGTCGGACCTGTCATAAGTCTACCCGTCTAAGCAACCTACCTGTTGAGTTGACTCTTTGGTAAAATTTCAAAGTGCTTGTTGATTGAGTGTTGATTTCCATTTTACAAAAAGAACAAAAAGATTTGAGTTTTGTTTTGACTAGTTCTTGATTCTGCATTAGCTGGTCCTTGGATTGACTGTGGCCAAGTAAAACAACCTAGAATCATCCTTGTAGGCTTTTGCCTCGTTAGGTTTTCTTAGAGTAAATTTCCTTTTTGGTTTACTTGTGAGTAAATTTTCGTAGATTTTCATAGATTTTCGTAGATTTTTTAAGATTGATTTTCATTACAATAGATTTATTTGCTTTGTTAAAAGAAAAAATACAAAAACATCTCCTTTGAAAAGTCTTGTTTCAAGTAGCTTTTGGAATTTTTGAAAGAGAAAGGAATTTTTCGTGCCTGTATTAAGTAGTCATGTTTGTATGCTTGGAAAGATTAAGAGTTTTATTTCTTTGATTTTCATTGCCAAGAGAGTTGTTTTATATAAATTTGCATTCTCTAAACTTTCTTAGCTAAGAATTTCATTGAAAAAAGAGAAAGTAGAGTAAATCATCCTAAGTGCATCTTTGTAGTGGTTTGAGTCGAGTCTACACACCACTAGTTTCATCTCCGCCACCCTTTGTGTTAAAGAAAAACCATAAAATTAACGCTTAAAGTAAAATTTACATAGTAACTTTTCTTTTACTAGGGCTCTGAAGCACCAACATAGCTTAGGCTAGTGCCTTGGAGTAGGAGAGTAATTAACTCTCCAAGACAGTAAAACCAAACAAGTAGCTTATCTTGTGATAGAATAAATCCAATTGTTACATTTACACTCTGGGAAAGCTCCTCTTAAAGGAGAAGCACGAGCTCGTGTCCGAACCAGTGAGGGGATCAATCCTCCCTCGTTGGGAACGACGCCAGACACGCACGTATTACAAACGGTAAACCTTAGATTAACCATTGTCGAGGAGCCAGGGGTCACTTATCGGTAAACCTTGGATTATTGTCAAGGAGCCGGTAAGGGGATTGAGCTTGATACTCTGCCCTTGCGTGCTGTCGAAGTTTAGACTGTTCCCCCAGGTGTACTTGTTGTCGTTGGTAACCTTAGTGACAATTATCTTTAGGATTCTATCCAAGGTGACGGTGGAGGGAAGATCCCACTGTACATGGAGCAGACGTCGGTTATACTCACTTGGATTTTCCGGGGGTTTCACTTCACTCGAGACGGTTAAAGTGGAGGAACTTGTGCCGGTCTATTCATTAAGCAGGTTGTCGGGGTAACTGTTCCACCCTCCACTTCTGTACTGAATTTGGCGATGTTGGATTTCATCACCAACTAGTGTTTTCGGTCCGGAAGGCTACTGTTTGTGTATGGTTTGACGCCCTAGATTCTTTAGGCGTGTGCTTCAAAATTTGATTGGCTCTTTAGCGACTTTAGGTGGTTTGATTTGAAATTTTTACTTTGTTTTCGTGTGTAGTAGTTAAAAGTTTTAACTGTGGTGGAATTACCGAGACAGTCCCGTAGACTTCGGGGCCAGTCACCTGAGATTGTTACCATGGCAGATTTGTTGAGGAAATCCCGTAGATTGCGGGGTGAACCTCCTGAAGACGTCCCGGGTCATTACGAAGGTTTGAAAGTCCTTGTAACTCCTCCTAGTGGCAGCAGAGTAGGTTCACCTGAAGAAGGAGAGTCTTCCTTGGTAGTCCATCCAGATTACCAAAGTCTAGAGACAGGTTATAATCTTGAAGCTGTTACAGTTTCCGAGCTTGCTGGTAGCTTTTCATCTACTAGTGATTTAGGTGAGGAACCTGAAATAGCTGAACCTGTTACTCCAACTTCTAGTGTTCCAGATTCACCAAGAGTAGAACGAATTATCACTGAAAATCTCCCTACTGGTTTGATTGCTATTGAAGAACTTGCTCCAGAGGAAGACATAGGTGTCTCTAATCTTGAAGGTCAACTTACTATTGATCTAAGAGAGTGTGAATCCATATTTTACAGTCCTCCTAGAAGTACTACTTGGTACCTTTCGTTAACTAATTATTTAGACAACTCAAGGTTGGGCTTTTCTCCACCTCGTACTCCTTTTCCACCCGGAGGTTTTACTACTCCTGTAAATATGTCTGGTCAGTCGTCAATGTTTAGTCAATCGTCTGAATCATTCTTGCACGGCGGTCCTTCTGTTCCTACTGGGTATCAGTCTTTGTCTGGTACTTTTGCAGGGGCATCTCCTCAACCCATTGAACATGGGTTATTTGCTGGAAATAATGGTAATCAACCATTGGGTGTAGGAGACATTTATATGATGTCAGGTTCAAATCCCGGTTCTCAACCTCAAGGTGGTCAATTACCACCTGGGGGGCAGCCTCAAGTAATGCCTGGGGGGAAACCTCAAGGTACTCCAGTTGTGGCTGGGGGGCAGCCTCAAGGACAGTATGTGCCCATGGTACAATACGTTCCTCAAGGTCAACCCCAACCTCAATATGTACCTCAAGGTCAACCTCAGTATCAATTTGTGCAAGGCCAACCCCAGTATCAGTATTTACCTTAAGGCTATCCCCCTCAAGGTCAATACTCAAGTCAAGGTTATCAACCACCCCAAGGTCAATCTTACGTTCAAGGTACGGGAAATGTGCCTTTCAATTATCAATCCTATCCTCAATACGGTTATGGATCTCAATATCCTCAACCTGTTATGGGTCAAATGGGTCAATACCCCGGAATGCCTGTAGTGTGGGATCCTTCGCAAGGTCAACAAGTGTTGCAACCGAGTGTACAGTTGTCATCTCAAGCTGGACAACCTTTAGTTTCTGGTTCACCCCAGCAACCAGTCCAGTCAAATGTTCAAACTTCTGTACCTCCAGTAGTTACTCAGTCGGGGCCCATTGCGCCTAGCACTCCATCTCAAACGACTGCTGCAACTACTGCAACATCTGTTTCATCTACCGCACTCACTTCTGGAGTATCGACAGCTCCTGTTTCTACTGTCTCTGCTACTACTCCTCAGACATCTTTACCTCCGTCTGGATCTACGATTCAAACTACGGTTCAGATGCCTGTAGGCCAGCCTGGTATAAGTACGGTTGTCACCGCTCAACCTCAATTTGTTTATCAACCGTACCAGGGACAGTACCAATATGGGCAAGCTGTCCAGCAGCCGGCTTACCAGTATCAACCGTATCCTGGGTACACTTATCAACAACCTCAACAACCCCAGTACGGTCCGGTTAATCCTGGTTTTCCAGGAGGATATAATATCCCGAATGCGATGCCTATTCCAAGTTATCCTAGATATCCTCCTCCTGGGGCTGGTGTAATGACTCAGAGTTTTAGGGATCCAAACCGGCAATTTCCGTTTATCGCAACTTTAGATTTACCAGACTTGTCGCGCCTAACGAACGATCCAATCAACTATCTTCCGTTTTGGCCGGCAATGCCCAATAAGTTGCCCAACGATATACCTAAGTTCGAGGGTAAGTCTGGAGAGGATCCGTCAAATCATGTGATGACTTACCACCTCTGGTGTGCTTCAAATTCTATCTCGGATGATTCGATCCGCTTACATCTTTTTCAGCGTACACTCATTGGTCTCGCGGCCAAGTGGTACATTGAGTTGCCACGGGCCACTTTTTACAGTTTTAGCCAGTTAGCTACCTCGTTCTTAACTCACTTTCAGTTGTCGGTCAGATACGATAACGGCACGGAATTATTAACTTCACTAAAACAATCGACGTCCACGTATATTTCTGATCACATTCATGAGTGGAGACGTCGAAGAAAGTTAGTGAAAGTTTTTATTCCGGACCAAATCTTAGCTGAATGGTTTGTCAAATCATTATTACCGAACATTACTGAAGATGTAGTTAAGGCCGAAGTAGTTACTGAGGAGCAAGTCATTGCTCAAGCGCAGTACCTTGATTTAGTTTACACTCAGTTAGGTATGTTACACGAGAAGATCCCAGATCTTCCAAAATCAAATCAAATCGTTGTTGCTCCTTCGGGATCTCATGTCGCTGATGGTATGATTGGTACGGTGAACACCAAGAGCAAGAAGAAATCTTCCAAGAATTCTACTACTCCTATAATCACCTTGCCTGATTCCCCGACAGGAGAGTCTTCTCCTGAAATTTCTGCCGATATTCACGCTGTGGAGTCATCCACGGCCAAATCAAAAAACGGTGGAAAGAAGAAAGGAAAGAAGAAGGCTAAAGCAGACAAGGCTCCGAAGGAGAAAACAGAAAAGTCAGAAACCAATGACGAAAAGCGCAAACCTCGATATCCTTGTCTTATTTGTGAAGAGGATCATTTTACAAGAGATTGCCCTCATCGGGTCGAGGTTGTGAAAATAGTCAAAGGTTCTCCAACTCCTGCCGTTTTGAAGGATCCATTTCCAAAGCAGGAGAGTAAGATGATAGGTTCTTCCTCGACTGCCAGTGAAGAACCCATTTTGATGATGTCTCATGTGAGGATTGCGACTCGAACGAACGATTATGGTAGTAAGAGTCTTGTTGATGGTAAGGAAGCAGAATCTTCTCATTCTATTCCATCAACCTCAGCTCCCGGTTCCGATCCACTACAGATCGAGAAACCTAACCCAGACTTAGTAATCAAACCACCCGCCAAGGGTGTACTTCGAAGGTCTGCTTTCAATCCACATGCGAGAGTGGCCCAGAATTACAACATTGTTGAGGATTTAGTTGTTTCACCCTCAGCAATGTCGGCTTTAGAAGTGCTGCAATCATGCCCAGCACAACGAAAATTACTTTTGTCGGCTATCGGAGCTGTTGATGTTTAGGACCCAAATCTGATAATCTTCGATCTAGAAAATAGTACACCATGCCTACCCCATCAAATGGTTTTCCAGATCCCAGTGATAGTCAAAAACAGGCCTATTCATCGGACTGTAATTGATGAGGGAGCTTCCACGTGTATTATGTCGATTCAATGTTGGAGATCGCTTGGTTCTCCTTCGTTGAACCAATCCCCCACCATCCTTAAGGCCTTTGATGGCCGTGGGTTCCGTCCGTTTGGTATTCTACAGGAATTACCTATAGGGATAGAAGGCAAAACCGTTAGTCTAGATGTGGAGGTGGTTGATGCCCCTCTAGACTACAACCTTCTTTTGGGTCGAAGTTGGTCATATTCTATGACAGCGGTCGTTTCATCGGTCTTCAGAGTAATAAAGTTTCCACATAATGGCAAGACCGTGACAATTGATCAGCTGACATACTTTTCATCCGACCCAGCCTCTTCAGAGAGTATCCAGCATGTTGGTAAAGCGACAATCCCTTATAGGGACGTTGGTGTAGGTCTAGTTAAAGATTCTGGTTTACTGGGAACTTTTCCTTTTCCTCCAGTCAACGCAGACCCTTCATTCGCATCCATTCATATGATTACATTAGACACCATTATTTACGACGATCCTTGGATTGTCCCATCTGAATCTGAGCTAGACTCATTTGGTGATTCTATGCCTTTGAGTCCATATGAAATTGCTTATGAAGCCGTCGTGTCTTTTACCAACCCGTGTTCAACCCAAATCGACCAAATGAATGTGGTCAGTGAAGAATCACTTTTCACATCAACCTTAGAACGGATAGCGTTTCCCAAAGTCGTGTCATCTGATGAGCAACTTCGCGAAATCCTAAGTGTAGATGATCTACCATGGGAAGATCTCCATCATAGATCTTCGTTTTTACCTGAGGGCAATGCTTTTGAACATGATTTTTCATCTATCTTTACCGCTGAATATGTCAAAGACGCTCAGAGTCCAACGAAACATCCTGACTCAGAGTTGAATTTAGGGAATATTTCTCGAACTGTTCCCATTGACATTTCAGTGAAGCCCGGAATTGTTGAGAACATTCATATAGGTGCCTCGTGTACAACAGAAGAAATTCAAACTTACAAGGCCCTATTCCAAGAATTCTGCGATGTGTTTGCCTAGTCTTACGAAGAAATGCCAGGAATCGATCCCGCCATTGTTGTTCATGAAATCAAGACCTACCCGGACGCTAAACCCGTCCGGCAACGGTTGCGTCAGATTCACCCTAGAAAAGCGGCTGCAATTAAAACAAAAGTCGAGAAGCTGTTGAAAGCAGGTTTCATTTATCCGATCCCCTTAACGGATTGGGTATCGAATATTGTTCCGGTTAACAAGAAAGAAGGAAAAATAAGAATCTGTATCGATTATAGGGATATAAATCGAGCTTGTCCAAAAGACAACTATCCTACTCCCTATATCGATCAAATAATTGATGATTGTGCCGGAAGTGAAATGTTTTCCTTTATGGATGGTTTTTCGGGCTATAATCAAATCAATATTCTACCTGCCGATCAACCAAAAACGGCATTCATTTGTCCATGGGGGACATTTGCTTACTGCAAATTACCTTTTGGGCTTAAGAATGCTGGAGCTACTTTTCAACGGGCTATGTCTTACGCATTTCATGACATCAAGCACATTGTGCAACCGTACCTCGATGATTTTCCTGCTCATTCTTTACATCGAGCTGCCCACATTGTCCATTTACGAGCAATCTTTATGAGGTGTAGGCATTATCGTATACGGTTGAATCCGCACAAGTGTGTATTCTGTATAGAAGCGGGTTGATTGCTGGGATTTGTTGTTTCAAAAGCTGGCATTCGCGTCGATCCCTCGAAGGTCGAAGCTATCATCAAATTGCCTCCTCCTTCGAGTTTGCGCCAACTCCAAAGTTTGCAAGGGAAAGCAAACTTTTTACGCCGATTCATTCCGAACTACGCCGAGGTCACTAAGGGTTTTACCCGGTTGTTGAAACAGAACGCTCAATTCCTTTGGGACGAGATTGCTCAACAATCTTTTGATGTGCTTAAGCACGCGTTGACCCATGCACCGTTGCTGCATCCTCCCAGCTACAACCAGGACTACTTCTTATACCTCGCAGCTTCGCACTCCACTATTGGAATGGTGTTAGTACAGGAAGACGAATTCGGAACAGAACATGTGATATATTATCTTAGTAGGACCTTAAATCCCACTGAGCTAAAATATTCGCATGTGGAGAAATTGGCCCTTGCAGCCGTTCAAGCTGTCCAGCGTTTTCGTCATTACATTCTTCTCCGTAAGACTACAGTTATTTCAGATTGCAACCCTATGATTTATATTTTGACGAGACAACTGCTAGGGGGCAAGTACTCTAAATGGATCATGATCCTGCAAGAGTTCGATTTGGAGTTCGAAAAGTCCAAGTCTAAGAAATCCTTAATTTTTGCGGAATTGATGTGTGATTTCCCGCATGCTGACACAGAGACTGTGGCAGAGGAGTCCCTTGCGGACGAATATTTGTTTCTTATCAGTACTTTAGATCCGTGGTACGGGGATATAATCATCTATCTCCAAACCCAAACCTTTCGGCCTGAAGCTTCAAAGTCAGAGCGTCGAAAAATTCGGTTTCAATCCCAGCAATACAAAATTATTGGAGATACTCTTTATCGCCCGGGGGCAGACTTAGTTTTTCGACGTTGTTTAACTCACGAAGAGGCTGAGAGGGTTTTGAATGACTGTCACTCTAGAGCGTGTGGCGGTCATATGTCTGGGTATGCCACAACTCAGAAGGTGTTGCGTGCTGGCTATTTATGGCCATCCATGTTTAAAGATTGTATCATTGTGGTCCGAAAATGCCACAACTGTCAAGTGTTTGATCGCAAGATGCGCGCACCACCTGCTCCTCTCCACCCTATAATTTCCATTGGTCCATTCGCCAAATGGGGTATCGATTTTATTACTTGTAACCGTCACTCGGCCGGGGGGCATGCGTATATCATCCTCACGGTTGATTATTTTACTAAATGGGCCGAGGCGATGCCTACATTCGACACAAGCGGCAAAACAGCTGCAGTTTTCGTATTCAATCACATTATAACTAGGTTTGGTGTCCCGCAAGCGATCATCACTGACCATGGGAGCCATTTTCGAAACATCATGATGACTGAGCTTACAAGCCAGCTTGGTTTGCGCCACGATAGCTCTACTCCTTATTATCCGCAAGCCAACGGTTCGGTTGAGTCTATCAACAAAGTTCTCGTTATCATGATCCGACAAATCATTGGTATTCATCGGACAAATTGGCATAACATGTTATTTTCAGCGCTATGGGCATACCGAACTTCGGTGAAAACTTCAACAGGGTTCACTCCTTTCCAGCTAGTTTATGGCTTGGAAGCTGTGTTGCCCATTGAATGCGAAATCCCATCACTTCAAATGGCTGTCGAACTACTTCCAGCTACTTCCGAAGAGGAGAAGCGTTTATTATACTTAGCTCAATTAGATGAGACTCGACGTGACGCTGCTTTGGCAATCGAGACTCACGCGAAGCGAATGAAAGCTCAGTATGATAGAAATGTGACTCCTCGAAGGTTTTCAGAGGGAGACCTAGTGCTATTATATGATCAAGCTGACGATAAGCTAGGTGCTGGAAAATTCGTTCCCATGTGGCATGGGCCCTATATTGTCAAGCGAAAGCTAGCAAAAGGGGCCTATGAGCTAGTTGATTTTGACGAGGACTCTTTGAGTAAACCCAGAAATGGACTTTACCTAAAGAGGTATTACGCTTAAATGATGGGTATGGAGAATCTTTAGTTAGGTTAGGTTTTCTTTCTAGCTAGTGTGTTTGTTAGTTTAGACAATGTGCTTAGCTTAGAAAGTGTGTTTCTCGTCGTTATTCTGGCTTATCTCGGTTTTACTCTTGATATTGCAGATGTCGACACCTCTCCAAACGTACATTGGATTCGCTGATGGTGCTTGTCGTAGTACACAGAATATCTCTTCCGCAGCTTGGGTTATTTATTCGCCCTCTGACGAGTTAGTTTCTATGCATGGGGTGAGCCTCGGTCAAACAACGAACAACATTGCAGAATACAGTGCAGTGGTTGAATTATTATCTGAATCTATTTCATTTGGAATTCGACGTTTGATAGTGAGGTTAGATTCTGAACTCGTTGTATTACAGCTTAATAGAGTATATGCCATTAGAAATCATGTGTTATTAAGATTGTTTTTGAGAGTGCGTCTCTTGGAACGTGAATTTGATTACATTGAATATCAGCATATTCCAAGGTCTCCAAATACATTAGCTGATGCAATTGCTTCTCGAATGTTGGATAGACATTTACGATAATCATACAAGTAAATTTAAAAACATTTCATCACACATGTTTAACAAGATAAGCCGGTAATAATGATATATATATAGATAGGAGTGTGTCAAAAAATATACATCGTCTTCGATCATAGGTTGAAAAACACCTTATGATCGGCAAAAATGATAAGTACAAAAAGTCAAAAATGTCACATGTGTCTACAAAGTGACCATCCAATCACTGGTGGTGCTCCCTATACGACACCACTGCACGGGCTACCTTACACAAGAACCTCCTAAACGGTCCAGGGACTGCGACTACATAGCGCTGAAGTCTGATAGGAATATCATCTATGGTAGTCTCAGGTATATCTGCCGTCAGACGCTCTAGATCCTGCTCCAACTCAGCTAGTGTCTCTGCAGCCGCGTCCTGTGGAGCCGGTACCGGTGCAACTAGATGTCTCCTCTCAAAAGGCCGGAGGTTGGCTGGGCGCTGTGGACCAACATCTGCATTTTGAAAATTTTTACTGTCAGTTTTGAGATGATATATAAAAAACAAAAAAAATAGATAAATTAAAAACTTGTGAAAAATGAAGTACCTCTGTCGTCCCATTGTTCTCCCTGTGGAAGAACCATGTTCGGATCACCTCGAAAATCTACTCCGGCATACAGAAAGTCCTGGATCGCAAAAACCTGGTCCTCTAACCAGTGAAAATAACCAGCAGGGAATCGAACAACTGCCACGCCCTCGTCAGGATGCCGGGCCATCACCGTAACCCATCGTATCAGCTTTGGCTCCCGAGGACCCAAGATATCAACAGTGAGATGCTGAGGGATCAGCATCGGAAGTCTCTCTAAGGCAAAGCTCACAACTAAAGGCCCATATCCAAAGGTCTTTAGTTTTCCGTTCTTTGCCCTAGTCAGTTGGCCCTTCATATTGGCCGACACAGCATCGCACCAGTTGAAGATGGTGCCTCGGAAACAGTCAATAGCCATCCGCATTTAGGACCCGGTGGCGATATGTAAAGCGGCTGCGCCACAAATTCTGGTAACCGTGAAAGCTATCACCATGAGTTCACGCCGAGAGATGTATTTAATTTCTATGCCTTTTGCATGGTTTTGATTGGGTATGCACCACTCTGCCCGGAGACTAGCAAGGGATTGGCCACCCGGCCTAGTCCCAGCTAGATTGAGTTGCTCGCCCCTATTTGGCAAGCCAGTGAGAAAGTATATGTCAGAGGGCTCTATCTCGAGCTGGTGCCCTACGATGTAAAAGCATTGCTCATGAATGTTCCATCTCTCAACCAGCCACTCCAAGAATCTCACCTGAGCCCTCATGCCAGGAATGGCCCAGTATTTATATAGTCTGCATGCTTTTAGAGCATCAATGGAAGGTTGGTGACCTATTGCGGCCAAATCAACGTCCTCGTGCTCTCTTTCTCTCCAATCCAACATGGTGAGTGCCCTACACACCAAGAAACATTGATTAGAATTAATTTGGGAAAATTTAAATGGTTGTTTTTTGGGTTTGGGGTTTCAAATTCTGCCCTTCGTGGGGTACGCACCCCACGTTTGGAACACAGAGCACCGGTACGCAGCTGGCCTGAAGGTGGGCTGCGTACCCCGACCATTTTCTTGTGTAGGAAAAGGTCGGGGTACGCAGGTCACCCATGGGGCACCTGTGTACCTCGCAGAGCGGCTTTTAAAACCTAAAACCCCCCAAAAACCAAAACTAAAACCTAAAATGAAATTTTAATCGGATGGAATTGAAGAGTAGGATGTTGTAAAATACCTGGAAGAGACGGCGTTCGATTCTGACGGTCGGATTCTCCGCAATGACCACGAGAAGTTTCTTGCCAAAAGCCCTTTTCTCGACCTCAACAGTAAAATGGTAAAAATGACATGGTAAAAAGTCTTTTTATAGGTTTTTGGATGAATGAATGCTATGTTTGTTTATTTTTCACCATGGAAGGATATTTTTCGATGTATTTTTGCCTATCTTAAACAGGTATGAGTAATGTGTCGTTTTTGTGCAGGACAAAGGGTTTTAGAGGGAAAATTGTCATTTTTCACGAACCAAAACATCAGAGTCATCTTTTAAGCCCTTTTTTGACTCCTAAAACATGAAAAGATTTCCGAGCGTTTCTTTTACACTCGTTAAAATGAAATTAAAAGACGGTCCCCTTATAGCCCTTTTCTGACCATAAAAACAGGAAAAGATTGCCGGGTTTTTGTCGTTTCAAACTCGATACTGGAAATAAAACGATGTGTCCTTGATCGCTTTTTACTTTTCAGGTCAGTGGCACTAACATGAAAGTAATCCTTGGTCGCAAGATCGAGCGGTTCCCCCATGTATTATTTTATACTTTTTCGGGCTTGAGGGACACAAATTTACGAAAAAGTTCAACTTGGAGTTTCCTTAAGTTTTTCAGACTCTCTAAAATTGAAAAACGCCGAGTTTCTCCTATACTGGACTCGTTAAAATTTCACAGTAAAGGACCTGTTCAATTACAAACGGGAACGAACCGCTCTTTCCTAGGGTTCGAATCAAAACTAGGTTGGACTCATCCGAAGGATGAGCTTATAATCAAGCATATGTTATCCTCCTCAAGCTTGTTAAAAATAAAGAGGTACTTGCCAGAAATGGTGGGGGAAAAGAGAGAAAAATGAGCCTATTTGTTATCCTTTGTCACAGAAGAAACTTTATAACCACTCTTGAACACGACACTTTTCATTCACCTGGGTTGGGAAATCCTTTGCCTCACAGTTGATCAAGCCACATTGAAAGTCTTTAACCGGGTTCCGGGGATTAACTTTGAGTCATTCATCACCAAGCCATTTGTTGTGTCTATGTGTTCAAGAGGTCTGCAAACAAAACTTTCATCTGCAAAATACCTTGTCATCCATTTTGACCATCCCTAAGTCAGTCCTTACAGCAACATTTTCTTCAACTTGAACTATGATTTCGTGTTGTGGGCTTGCCCTGCAACGGGTCGCTTTCTATCGACATCAGGACATAATCTAGGGAGATGACTTAGAAATCGTCAGTACCTTGAAGTCTGCATGCATCAATGGCAGGTTTCTCGCCTTTGACGTCAGTTTACATCATTGACTTTCGATCAAAGGACTCCGTGAAATGTTCGACATCAATTCATTCATTCACATCTCATGGATTGTACTGGGTACTTTGAGAACCATTGACATTACTGGTGGTCTCTCTCACACTTGTTAACAGTTTACATCATCGACTGGTAATCAAGTGGTTTCTATCATGTTCGACGTCAACTCATTTATTCGCATGGCTAGAATCGTACCAATTCGGGAAGTAGAAATGAAGACCCTGGATCTAGTTTCCACCATCCAGGCTGCGAGGAGTTTTGTATTCATTATATAGTAGACCAATTATAAATAGATGGCTGCGTCCATACTGTGTCTACGCAAGTCTATGATTATGATGTACTGCAAAATCATTCCTGTATCAGAGTAGTTAGTCTGTTAGTTAAAGTTTTTGATCTGAGTATGGGAATGCCTACCTCAGCGATGATATAATCTTATACATGTATTTTGTGTTGAAAATTGCAGGTTCTGACCAGGCTCTCCACGAGATAATCCTTGAAATGATAAAGCGCTTCACCCTTCCTAGATAAAACAAAACCCTAATCTACTACAGGCTTCGCACTTTAGGGGGCAATCTGTTACACTAAAAAATGTCACCATGGTTATATACAGTTAGTATGGCTCTATCAACAGTCATGCTATCCTCCTGGGCAAGTCTTGTGCCTCTGCATGCCATGTCAAACTCCAAAAAGAGAGAAAGTCTTTGTAAATGTATTTATCTCTGGGTACACAGGTTCTCTCAGCCTTGCCTGCAGGTATGCACCCAATGTTCACAAAAGTTGCGTACTTGTACGCTCTGTATGTAAAGGGGCAGGTGCGTACCCCTGTAAAGGTCAAAATGCGCAAGTTTCATCTTTAAAAAGTTACTTGTGGTCATTTCTAGAGCATTCTAGAAGGTTGTTCGACGTGTATTGAGCGCCTCTAGATGGTTCATGTATCCCTATGAAGGAGGAACTTATCCCATCAAGAGGGGAACTATCCCATCCAAAGAGGGACTTATCCCATTGATGGTGGACCTGAATAACTTCCTCTTGAACACTATAAATACAGGCATTGGGCCAGAAGGAGGGGAGGTTGAAAGCTAAACATTTCTATGGGTAGATGCTGTTGGAATTAGGACTCCCATTTAGAAGCTTGTGAGGAGAGATTCCCATCTTTTCTTGTTCTATTTGGAAGTGGGTGAGCTTTGTCAAAGTAAAGGAGAACTCTTGAAGGACCCTGGGAGGAACTTGCACAACACCAAGGCTCAGGTTGTAATTGTTGCTTTTGTTACCTCTTAATGCAAATAAACTTATTTTTCTCAACAGATTATTATTCATGGTTTGTTTCATATATTCCTTGGTCAATAGACTACTACGAAGCGTTGGACTAAAGGTATGTTAAAGATCCCCTGATTACTTGTATTTGCAATGCATGTTTAGAGAAAAGTAGTGTTTATTTGTCTTGTTTGTCACTAGAGAGTCTTAGGCTCCTAGGGAGGTTGGTTGTGTCCACACCATCAACTCTTTCCGCCTGACAGGCATACTTGTCTTGGTCTCCATGTTTTATGTCTCATAAGTTAGAGTTGCGAATTCTAACAAAATGACTTCATATTAAGGTCGCAAATCTCAATATGTATACAAATTTCCAAGACTTATTCACTTTTACCCATACCAGAAAAAAAGCAATACCAAATAATAATATAAGCACAAATGATAACAGTAATGCAATATCCATTTTTACGAATGAAGAACAATTGGCCTGCAAACGTTCAACACATTAACGCGAATCCCACAACAAATATCCACACTCACTGCGCCACGACTGGTTGTCTATTCGGTGAAACTCTGTGTTGCTGGCTACTCTACACAGGTCTCCTCATTGATTTTTTTCTTATGCTTCCATTGCAGCAGTCATGTGTAGTGAATTCTTTCGCCCGAAGCTTACACAAATTCCTCAGGATTTGAAAAACCCAAAAAAGACTCACAATACCCACAAGAAGTGGATTATATGGAAGGATCAAATACCTAGGTACACACGGTCTAGGGCATAGTACTTTTGTGCCATTATTGGGGCTTGTTGTTGCTGCATCGCCATAGCTTGGTTCAGCTATTGCTGTTATTGTTGCATCATTTCAACTCCTGCAGAGCACCGTTTCTTACAGTGAGCACCGAAATCATCCTCCTGCGTTTAATATCATGAAGATCCTTGCCAAAAATCCCAAGAACTCACCCCAGGATTCTCCCAGCATTGAATATCCATAGCACTATCACAAATCCATTCACATAGGGAAATCTCACAACAAAACAATAGATCATTGTGCCTGCAACGGTTGCTCCTCACTTCACACAACCTCACACATCTTCGTCCTCCTCTGTTGTTTCGTCAAAGGAATTGAGACGAGTCTGATGCCGAAATCGAGGGTTGGAGTCCCATCCCATCAGGTCCCCAAGTCGCAGGCCGTTCCTGCTGGGGCTCTTCAACAACAATTTCCATGGAAGATGGGCAGCGAAATAGCCCCTTCAATAACTCACCAAATCTGTATGGCTATTTCACCAAAAAGAAAACCCAAAACCACTAGCTATTCTCATAATTCCTTACCGAATGCGACTGATCTGAAAGATAAAAGGCCTAACCCTCTCCAAGGGGAAAATCCAATCTGCCATCCAGAAATTTGCAAATCTGCTCTACACAGGTCGCTCCCACTAATGGATCAATCTAATAACTGATCAAATTTCTCCAGCACCTGCTTCAACTGCTAGTTGAAAAAATTAGGACAAAAATTCTCTGTAACAGGCGCTGGCATTCTTGCAATATCTTTGCAGCACCGATAAGCATGGTGGTATGCGCATCATGTCCACAAGCATGCATTTTCCCAGGGTTCTTACTTTTGTGTGCCCACTCAATTTCCTCCTGAATGGGTAGAGCATCCATATCAGCTTTGAGGGCGACAAACTTACAGAGACCTTTACCACTACATTTGAATGTGAAGGGATGCAAAAATATGAAGACATTGCCCGCTGGAATATCCAAGCTCATCTATTTACGGACGTTGAAGGGCGCTCCAGTACGTCTATTCATGAACAATGATCATGAATCAAGCACAGCCACTGCGCTAGATTTGCAATAGATGGATCTAAGAGGATTGATCCGTCTGCAAAGCCTATCAGTTACACTAATAGACACTACATCAGAATCTCCCGGTCTCGAGGGCACTTTTGGGATTTTTGATAGATATGCGAACCCTTTATTTTTGAAATAATATAAATTCTGATGGTCGTCTCCTGCACTATGGCCCAAGACATGGCAAGAACACCTAATACGTGGTGGGTGTTCCAGTAAATGACCCTACCCCCTGACGGACTCAATGTGTGCCATCTCGTCAACATGGTCTAGCTTGTGATTAGTGGATAATGGAATTGCTTTACCACCCCAGCTCTTGAATCCCCACACTTGGCCACCACGATCAGTCTACTTCCGACTATTGCCACCATGATGATCGATCATGCATTCTCTAGCAGTTTTGATTCCTCGCATGGAACTTCTTTATCTGCTTCTACCTGCCGAGACTCAATCCCATGACCGTTGATGTCCAAACTCCAAATCCTCCGTCTGCCAGATAGAACAACAACCCCCACGTCAATTTTCAGAAAGAAATCAGTCATCGCTGCCTTTTAGTGTGCTTCTGTCACAGGCTCTATCAGTCGGATTTCCTCTGATTTTGCTTCTACCAAAGAATCCCTCAAATTCTGAGCTTGGGCTAGACCCTAAGAACCCCAACCAATAACTCTGATCTGTTTGATGCCTTTAAAATTTTTGGGGAGAAGCTCGAATAGATCTCTACTTCCTCTAACAATATATTCATCTTGGCCAACAAGAGCAGCATTCTCTTTCTAGAAGACATCAGTTTGGAAATCAATGCGCAAAGGCGTTTTGGTAAGAGGGGTGGCCACCATGTGAGCTCCCAGGGCTCCACCTCTGCCACAGCCCCTGGTATTTAACCCGACCATTTTAACTTAGTTCTACTCAACACAACGACATATCTAATGTAGATATCTACATAGGTTCATCGATACTTGGCTCATTCACCCTCTGAAAATCTCCAATAGGTGTTGGCTCTTTAACAATCACCAACAGATCTCAAATAGATCTCCAAACTCGCATTGTCTTGACTCTTTACGCAGCACAGCCGATTCCTCTGTTTCATAAACCCGCAGCATGGCCTATATACAATGTTAAATATCACAACACCATAGTAAATAAACAAATATAAACAAATACATATACTCTTTATTTCCTCGGCACATGAGGGGCCAAGCCCACGAGGGGCGACTCCCTCAGGGCTCTGATACCATGATAAAATATGAATATATTAACTAAAATACTCTCTAGGTGAGATACCTGGAGAGTGTATAAACACTCATACACACACTCTGTAATCAGGAGAACAACCTAGTACATATAGGCTTTCACACTAATAGGGTGGTTCAACCACTCCCTAGATAGTAGGATCTGAGATCTAAGATTAGAGTCTCAATCCTATCATCATCATAACGGTAATCTAAGTTTATCTTTCTCCATTAATTCCAACAAACTTGACTTTGCCCTTTTTTCCATGAACTTTACTACCACTAGTTGATGGTGTGTCACCAACATGATCTCCAGAAGTTGATGACACGAGATGATGTGAATGAGAAGACCATTCTTCTAATATCTGAGGAATATCAGGACAATTTCAAAGAAGATGGTCTCCTACACAAATTTTGCATGGATATCGAACTTTGTGAGGCTTGATGGACGGTTTCTCATTAGATGTTGCACTCAAAGCAATGGTTCCTTGGTTCCCCCTTTGCTAAATTTGCTTCTTCTTCTTCTTCTTAGCCACCTAGTTACTAGTATCAATACTTTCACTAGGCGAAGAGGAATAAGGGGAGAAAGAAACAACCGAGGAAGAAGGCAAAGTGTCAACTTTAGGATCAACTGGAGGTTGATTTTGTCCAATTGGAGGAGTACTCGATTGCAGAGAAATCACAACATTTTGAACCAAGGAGGTTGAAAACAATCATACTAGAAAGCCAATGGTAAGTCCTGGAAGAGACAATGTAGCCATATAAGGAGCACCAATATTTCCGAAAGGAGGAAAAGGACTAGGATTCCCATCAAAAGGAATTCCTTGATCAGTGGAATCCAGATTTTTCACCATATGTTTCAACCTAAGATCAACTAAGGAGTGAGCATGGAGGATGTTATCCGTGGTAAATTAATTTTATTTTAATCAAAGTAACATAATAAAACAAAAGAGGGATAATATAGGCAAAAGGTTTACCAAGCAACTGTGAACTGCAGAATACCTCCTGGCGAACTGAGAAGTACGGGCAGGCAATCTCCCCGAATGCTGTGTTCAGTGTATCACAGTGTACAAGGTGCCTGACTCGGTTAGCTAAGGATGGATAGCAACCTAGTGTCTTCCTCCCATATATACCCGAAAGTACATGGAGGCCCAATCCCTATAAGCGCTATCTAATGCAAAACCGCACAGTGAGAGCATTGCCATATACTTTACGTACTGTAACACTGCCCTATATACCCAAAGATACGTGGACGAGCTATGATATACTCACATACGTGGAATTAGTTATCATACTCGAGATGTATTGTAGACAAATTAGTGATAGCTGCTTTGTTTTATGACGCCAGAACACATCTCTAGCCTAGAACCACTAAATGTTTTTGTTAATGACAATGCTCCATTAGGTAAATTGATGCTAATTTTAAGTTGATCTTTCTTAGGAATTTTCCTTTCAATTTCACCACATGATGTATTATGAAATTCCTAGGAATGCAACTATCATGATAAGCATTCTTTCCATTCAATTTAACAATGAAAATCCTAACTACTTAGGGATAGAGCAATCAGATTTCTTTCAATCAAAGAGCAAAGAGCTAAATCTAATGCAATTTGCCTACATTATTCCTATGAGAACACAAAATTTTTCAATGCAGCATGCATGTGTTTCTTTTCAACTTCCTTAATGTGAATATGAACAAAAGGAAATATGCACATAAAATTAATCAACCTTTCATAAGAACGAAGACTTTGACGACAGTTTTGTTTCGAAGGAAAAGAAGACTTTATGACACTTTATTTCGAAAAAAAGATTAATCAACTATATTCTAACTTTGACTATAGATTGATAATGACAAAGAAAACATTTAAGAAACATTAATCAATCAAATCAAATTAGGGCTAGACATGGAGATAGAAACTTGTTCTCTAAGACATAACATTCATTAATCAATCAGTAAACAAACAAATAGAGAAAAGCTGGCAAAAACACATTCCAAAGGTGGGAATTTGACCTAAGGTGGATCAACGCATGTCGAAGAGGGCCTAACTTCACTAAAGAGCACCGTCTCTCACTCAATGTTGCTCTACAGAGCACTATCCCCTCACCAAGCATGCGCTGATTCCTCAGAGGCCACTCAAGAGTCATTTAACCTCATTTTTTGAACAAAATTCAATGCAAAAGAGCTTAAATACAATCAATGAACACAAGTAGGTTCTACAAGAATGTCCTAGGAGGTGGATAAGATACTAGAAAGGATTATTTTCCCCAGTATGGTCGCCAATTTGTTTTAGAGAATTTGGTATCTATGGATAAGTACTAATTCCCTAGATAAGTAGCCATATCTAGAACAACAGTTTAAAGCATTTTAGCCTTTTCATATAAGCAATAGATAAGACAAAGAACATGTGAAGACCTACTTGTAGTTCCACTTTCCTCTTGTCTCCTTTGTATCAATCTTGTCACTCCTTCCCATACTTAACACACTTGAGAAGTACCTGTAAACACCAACAGAAGACAAAGGACCGATCAAAGCAAAAGATCTATTGAATAGAAGTGAATACTATCAGATACATTTCACACATATAAGCATCATAAGACAATACAAACATATGGGAGAAAGGTTCAAATACTTTATTGAATAGAAGAAGTAATAACAATCATTGTGTCTAATTCAAATTCATTCCTCCAGCTTAGATCCAACCCCTGATCACTTAGATGTGTGGTCAATTTATAGGGGAATGAAGGAGGTTTTGTGATAAATGGTGGCACTGAATGGCCTTGAATACTTAGAATTAGTTCCAAGGAGGAAGGGATGAGAGGATAAGATGCATATTAACTCATTCCTCATCCATTTTCGAGCCCATGGGAGTTGATAAGTAGGGGAACCTTCTAAATGAATCCAAAAGATAAGAATATTCCCCAAACCCTATGTGAATTTTGCTCAAACTTGCCCAGCGCAGGTGAAAGGAAGCCTAAGTGCTCTGCAGAGCACGCTGGCATGGACTTAAGTAATTTGCAGCGCACCCTTACATGGGCCTACCTGTGTTGGTCCCTCTAGAGGCTTTTTCTGGATTTCTTCAAGTCATGAAATTGTTTGGGAAGGAGGAATTCAAAGGGGTGACTTGTTTAGGGCATGTAACAACTTAAATTAGGGTTTAATGAGCCCTAAAAACACTAATCTAGATGATGGTATTTATGTGACCAAATGGATCTGTAATAGGGTGATACCTCAAAAATTTTCCATCCCATTGTTTTTCAAACTTGATAAGGAGAGGGCCAGAACCCACAGATGGATGCAAATCGCCAAGTCAAAAGGGGTGGAAGACATTGGGCACATGGAAGAGAAGCTCAAGGAGATGGGAAAAGAGCTAAGTGGCTTATGGGATAGAGAAGCAATAATGAGAGATCAACTTGAGAGGGAAAATGCATGGCTGAGAGGACAGCTACAAGAAAGGGAAAACCAACTAGCATGTATGGCCAACCTCTCCTCGGAGGCCATCTAATGTAGGATGCCAGTTAAATCCTACATTATTTAAATCCTATGCTCTTTACCGCAAAGAACAATGGCTACAATGTCAGATTAAAACACTAGCACAAAGGGGCACCATGCAATTTCAGGACTACAAGCAGTTTATTGATCTTTGTGATCAAAGTACACTAGAGGATAGGGCCAAAATGGCTAAGTTTTACTTACACAACATGGCCCTCACAGACATGAATGTTTGGCATCCTAATGCTGAGCTAGGAGATCTACAATTAATGGCTTTGGCATCATGGATGAACCATGAAGAGTCAAGGGCTATAGAGATGAAAAGAATATTGGCCAAAAAGAAAAATGAACCTCTTTTCATCAAATTAAACAATCAAATCCCATGGCCCTTGTTATCACTCTGATATTTATTTTGAAGTATGAAGAAAGAAAAACCAAAGGTACCCACAAACCAATTTTGGAGATCAGGACCTAGCCTTCCTGATGCTCAAAGAGGGCTCTCTCTTTAAAATTTGACTTTTTTTTAGTTAAGGTGATTTTAAGCTAGTTATTACTTGCACTTAGGTTTTGTTTTGAAAATTTGGTGGTGGGATCACTTTACTTATATGGATAGAGTTTTTTAATATACCATTGGGCTATGGAGTCAGATGTCTGACAAACAAGACTGGATTTGGTTCTAAAAACAAGGTCTACAGGGAAAGATAGATGAGTTGCTGCAGATCTGAGAGGCTAAATGGTGAATGGCTTCAAATCAGATCCAAGGAGAAATCAAGGGTTCCCTAGAATGGACTTTGGAAGGAATGAAAGAATTCAACCAGGATGGGAGAGAAATTAAGGGTTCTTAAATTCGGGTATCAGAAGAAAACATGTAAATAAATTACTATGCAAAATAGAGTGTAACTAAACAAATTCTGAGTGGCATTTCTAGTTAATTCATTTAGATTTTAGAACACATTTAAGATTATGAAAACACATAAGAGAGGTAAAACAATCACACAAATAAAGTACTTCACTACAAATGGCTCATCTCATGAATCCTGTAGCGAAATGCTTTTATTACTTGCTCCAGTCTATTGACTCGAAAATGGTACAATCACCCTTAGGTTCAAGATCACAATAACTCTACAAATGTAAAATCATCCACCTAATACTTCGAATTTTGAAGTATTTATACAAAAGGGATTACAAAATATCTGAAACTGTATTCAGAACTAATCTAGGAAAAAAAGAAATATCTTCTTGGAAGAAGATAGAGACAACTATTGAACTGTTTCATGTTGTCCCTTTTATTTTGGTTTTGCTGGTTGTAGACTTTGATTTTTAGCCTTTTATGTTGTTAGGTTGTTTGGTTTTCACGCTGGATGCCCTGTTTTACTTTGACCTTTCACTTGATACTCTTTAACCTTGCTGACCTGTCAATATCCTTTTACCCTATTCTTTCACTTTTTACTGTGCATTTATACTTTACTGTGTTTTTACTATAGTAAATCATTCAATTTTTCCCATCTTTCTTCATTTGGTAATTGGATATGGATCATTTTTCTATATATCTCATCTACCTCTGTGTATTTGGAAAAAGTGGGATTATTAATAAATATGTGTTTTACCTCATGCTGGAGGTAAAACAAGTTTTCAAATGTTTGTTACAAGACTTTGTCTATTAGCATTCCCTTCATAGATGCAATCATCACCTGTTCTTTGGCTACTTCCCTGATATTTTTGTTGTAATTTTCCTATGTCATTAACTTTTCATTTATAACTAAGGGATTAGGTAATCCCTTTTCTTTGCTAATGTAGTCGAAGTTGATGCTGGCAATGCAGTGGCCATTGGACTAGTGGGAGCTAATGCTGCTGCCAGAGTGGAAGGTACAGTTGTGGTCACTATTAGAATGACAGTTGGAGGAGCACTATCAACACTAGCTTGTTTGAGATGAATCAAGCTTTCCAGTTCCTTTTCCATTTCCTTCAACTGGTCATTGAGCTGCAACACCAAGTCCATCATCTCTTCATGATTTGTTTGGCTTTCCAGGACTTCCTTTGTTTGTGGGTGTTGTAACTAAGGGAGCTTGAGTTGTTTCTTGAGGGCAACAATATCCTCATTCTTATTTTTGATTAACTTCTCAACAGCCTTGATGTCCTTTGGGTCATGGCCCATTTCAATAACCAGGTTTGCTAAGGACTTTATCCTGGTGTGTTTGGCGCTAGAGGAGGCCTTTTCCAATTTGTACTGGGTTGTTAGATTTTCCAATGAATCTTTCAATTTGAATGCTGCCATGGACTTTGCTATGAGGGTGGAGTAGATCATCTCTCCATCCTGCTTATGGAATTTTATTTGATCTATGGGATGAACATCCCTGGCCAAGACCTCAAAGTTGGTTTTCTTGTAATCTGCTGAGGTTTTGGGTTGTTGTATAGTGGGCTGTAGGAAGGACACCTGCATTTTTCCTTCTTTGATGTTAAAGGCTAACATCAATCTATTTTGGTTGGGTGGTGTCATCTTTATGTACTTGGCATATGTGTTTGCCTTCATATTTTCATTCCTAATTTTAATTTCCTTAAATCTTTCTTTGATATCTGTTTCCTTGTTAGCTGACCTGACAAAGGAAGACACCTCCACACTCTTCTGTCTCTGTATGATCTGTGTGTTGGAAGTGGATGGCTGCTAAGTTTCTGTTGATGCAGTTATTTCTGTTGTCTATTTACTGCTCTGCCCCATTGTGTTAGTGTCAATGATGTCTTCTGATGCAATGTTTTCCTCCTGTTCAAACACGGGATTCAATTTGGGCTTTTTGTTTA
Source organism: Pinus tabuliformis (assembly GCA_031772625.1). Taxonomy (NCBI): domain Eukaryota; kingdom Viridiplantae; phylum Streptophyta; class Pinopsida; order Pinales; family Pinaceae; genus Pinus; species Pinus tabuliformis. The sequence goes on along the minus strand of CM062805.1, from coordinate 1,063,103,297 downwards.
GTTTGAACTGCTCATTAGTGGTCTCCCTAGCAGAACTTGATGCTTCCTCCCTGTTTCTTTTAGGATTCCTCTCCTCATTGAGAGGGGTTTGAATGATAGGAGTGATGTTCATTGGCTCTCCCAACTTTGGAACCTGTAGGAAAGAGCTCTGGTCAAATTGTTTCTCTAAATCAATCATGGCGTTCTCCACATCCATAATTGTGCTGTCCATGTCAATCAATGTATTCTCTACCCATTCTAACCGATTAGCATATTGTTCAATGTCATGTCTTGGGTAGTGGATGTAAGGTCCTAGCTTGACCTTTTGTCTTAGCTTATTTATAACCCCATGTGGGTCATAATTCCAGATGAAACTATTCTTGAATTTTAATTCCTAGAGCATCTTATCAACTTCAAGCCCAGCCTCTCTTGTGTTGCAGATGAAAGGGCCCATTTGGTTTTTCATCTTAAATTGTGTCTTCTTCCTAGCAGCTAGGAAGTTGACCTCATCTTCACCTATCATTTTCCTGAAGCATTCAAGGGAAAATATCCTCATGGGGAGGTATTTTGGCAATCTGTAGGGGGCTAGCTCAAAGCTATAGACCCTTATTTCAGTGTGATTCTGGTAGAGGTATCAGTCTCCCACTTTTCTATTCTTGGCTAATTGCAGTACTCTTTTAATTTCTGGGTTGGTTCTAGGCTGAACCTTGGAGGTCAACATGTTCATGACTGGATGTACAAAATATTCTATGATTTCTTTGTATGAGGTGAAAACTTGTGGACCACAGGTTTCCAGAAGATGAATGATCTTTCCTTTCCCTTGGTGTCCAATTTCTGGATCTTCAAAGGAAATTTATCTATTTGGTAGTAGAGGAACATAGGAAACAACACTGAAGAGTATTTGAAAACTCTTTTAGTGGGTAGTCTAGTGAGCTATTCATGCATTTCGTCTGCAATGAACTGGGCATAATCATACAAAATGGCAGGAGGCTTTCCTGAAGTGAAAATGGACAAGATGGCCATGATGACCTCATCCACAAACTCATCTGATGTCCATCCTAGGATGCATGAAATCATGGTAATTATTCTCATACCAGTCTCTGAAAAAATAGTGCCTACATAGGGTGGAATGTCTTTAGGAGTATGGCACTCCTCAATGACGAAGTTCTGATATATTTGTTTGATCCTATCTGGGCCCAGTGTGATGTATAGGTCCAACAGTTGTCCAATAGACAATGGAGTCAAATTAGGACTAGGCTGGATTTGCAGCATCTGGTTAATGGATTCAGCAGTAATAGTAAGAAGTATCTCATGGTTTGGTGCCTCAATAGCCATATGGCTTGGAACATAATCGGCTTGGTAGAAATGTATTATGTCCGGGAATGGGTGGACTTCTGGGAATGTATACTTCGGGATATTAGATTCCCAAAGGTTTATATCATCAGCATGGTTTAGGAATCTATCTTCAACACAAAAGTGGATTCTCAGAAGGTGGTGTGGGGTGGATGTATCTTTGATTTGGAAGTCTCTAACTGCTAGAGCTAGGTGGTCAATGTCTAAATGAGGGGTTGTCACTGGTCTGACATCTAGAGCGGTATGGGCAGCCATTTTTGTAATAAATTATGGAAATTTGGGCTATATGGCTATTGGAAGTGAAGTTTTGATGATTCTATAACATGATTAGGGTATTATTACTTTGTAGGTAGGGGTTTTGGTATTTTAAGAGGGGAAATAGTCTCAATTTAAATGGAATCCAATTAAATTCATTCAATTATTTCATGAGTTTAGTGTGTGTTTTTAAATGAGAGGGGTGTTTTGGTTTTCTTCTTAAATATTTGGAATTTATGGTCGGGGCTGCAAATTGGTTTAAAATTGAGGTCTGCAGAGGATTCTGTAGCTTTGAGGTGTGCATTGATGGCGTTTTCGAAGGTTCTAGCAGTTGGTAGCTAGTCGCAGGAGCTCTGAGGTCGCTGGTGTGCTTCGGAGGCTTCAATAGTGCAAAGGGGCGAAAAAAGGCCAAAAATAGGGTATGTGGGCTTTTAACGAGGAGCAGTTAGAATTGGCAGGGAAATTATATGAATAGTGATGGTTTTTCTTTATGGTGGGGAGGCAACGTTGGAGGGCATCACACCTCTTATGAGGGTTGGGCAGTATTTTGCTGAGGGAATGCGATGTATGTGAGAGGTTGACACGTAGCAAAATGGGCCCGAGAAAAACCACCTATATTGCGTGCTCTTGGTCTGGTAAAGTTCAGGCATTGAGTGGGTGCGATATGGGCGAGGGATGTTGGATCTGGGGGTGGATGATCCAACGATCATCGCGTGGTGGAGATGCACAGTGGGAGATGGGGGCGAGATTTAGCGGGGCCCATGGGATTAATTATAGTTAAGCGCAATTAATCCATGATTAACTGGTGGTTTATGAAGTAATGTGGGTTTATAAAATATAATGGGTGAAAATGAATTTTCGGAGTCAATAAAGTAATACATGGGAGGGGGGCAAATAAAGATAGGATAAGAGGTTTAGTGGGTTTTCGGGGTTTTTAGGGAATTTAACTAAGGGAAAGTTATTTTTACAAGGGGAAAAAGGGTTTCACACTAGGGGAAAGGGATTTTTGGGAAGGGGGATAAATGTAGAAGGTAAATTGACTAGGGAATGTGTGAAACCAAGGGGTAGGAGTCAAAATGAAATGAATTGGGGTCTTCACAAGCCATGAAGGGGTAAAAGGGAAATTAGTAAGTATATAGTGGGGGGTGAAGTGCAATGAAGGGGAATTTAGGAAAATCAACTTATGAATATGCTTTTCACTTTGATAACTACTCCTACACATTGAAACACATAGTTAAGCATGATAGTAGTGCTTATGCTTCAAATGACTTGTATTTCTGCAACCTTTTTTCTACCTACCCTTTTACCTATCCTAACATTTTTTTGTTTCACTTCGGTGGGTGCACTTAAGCTAGCAAATCCATTCCTTTCCTTTTTCTTTTATGTAATAAACTATCTACTTCTAACCTTATATATTCCAAGGGCTCAGATTAAACTTGATGAGCTCCTTTTATTTCTCTACCTATCTACTAATCTGCCAAGATTAAACTGTTTGGTCAGATTTTTGTTATCTAACTATAAACATGAAATTCAAAGTATGAAGTAGTGAAGATTAAGTAGTTTGACTATCATGGGTTGTGTCATGTATGACAAATTGCACACAACCATTATTTAAGATAGTAAAGTAAAGAGTAGTGGCACTTGGACTTACACACTTTCATGATCTGTTTTTTGTTTGGGGTTCATATTTTTTCATTTTTTTGATATTTTCTTATTTTTCTTGTCCTTTGATACTTCTTTTAAGACATACCCTCTTTACATTTTTTAATTTTAATATGGAAAACATTTGCAGGAAGAAAATTTATGTACAATATTACAAGACTTAACCTTAGCCAATTCAAAATTATGAATCCTATCACTATAGGACTCTAACAGTGGCTCCACATGGGGATGGCATTTCTTGGTGAAATGTCAAGAACTCTAAAGACCAGTAGCCTTTGAATTGTGACTGTAGTTACCTTGTAAACTGTCCTTCTGTGATTCTGCTTTATTGATACTTATGACAGTGAATCCTTCAAAGCTCAAGGCCTTCTCTTCAAGCTTCAACTTCAAAGGATTACCATCCAATCCAATCTACACTCTGTAATGATATGTACAATGATGCAAATTAAAGTGAACTATTGTGAGTCAGTGGAAAAATAATGCTTCAACATCCTACCATTAACAAGTCCTCCTGGTAGACCTAATCCATCGATGTTTCTCAAGAAAAAGGCATTGTTGCCTCTGTGGGCATAAATGACATAAGGCCCCTGCCACAAAAAAAATTAAATTTTCCATGCTTGCCTTTGTCTTCTCTCCTTGAATCCCACTTAAGGATTTTATCTCCTATATAAAAATCATTTGCTTTAGTCTTTTTATTAAACACTTTCTTGATCTTTTCCTGGATTACCTGTGATTTTACATATACTTCTTCTCTGGTCTGTTGCAGGTGTATGGTTTGATTTATTCTTCTCTGAATATCATTTGGTTCCACTTGTAATTCCTGGATGATATTCATCACTGGCACTCCCAAGGATGATGGGAAAACTGCATCCATCCCATAAAATAGCTGATAGGGTGATGTTCCAATTGACTCCTTAGTAATCAGTCTATCTTCACATAAAGCATTGACTAACTTCTTGTTCCATGTCTTTTTGTTATCTTCCAGTAATTTTTTAATAATATTGACCAGGCTTTTGTTGGATGACTCTGCTAGTCCATTACCTTGAGGGTAATAGGTTGTGGAATGGCCAAGGGTGATGTGGTACTTGTTACAGAAATCTATCATTCTCTTGGATTTAAAGGCAGTTGCATTATCAGTAATGAGCTTTTGGGGACATCCAAATCTTGACAGGATATTACTCTCTAGGAAGGATATTATGATAGTGTTTGTGGCTTGCCTAGAGGGTATGGCCTCTATCCATTTGGTAAAATAGTCAGTGGTTTTCAAAATCCACATGTGCTGAGCTAAGGAGGGTGGCTGTATTTCTCCAATGAAGTCTAACCCCCATCATTGAAATGGCATCTCAATGGAAATTGGTTTAAGAGGCAAGGGTAAAAGTTTTCTTTTTCCCTCAAATATCTGGCATTGATGACAGGAGGTCACATGTTCCTTAACATCTACAAACAAAGTGGGCTAGTAGAAACCAATCCTTAGGATTTTTTTAGCAGTACTCTTCTAGTACAAGTATCATCCACAATCCCCTACATGAAACTCTTGCATGATTTTATCAACTTCATTTTTCAATAAACAATTCAAAAGAATACCACTATTGTCTTTCCAAAACAATGCGTTATCTATAATACAATACTTTAATGACTTCATCTTCAAAAATATATCTTTAGTTCTTGTCAAACCAGGAGGAGCTTGTAAATTTTGTAATACAAATATAATATCTGCTTACTAGGGTGAATCAGTAAAAGGTTCACTGGTTGGTGGAGTCGCCATCTCTTCCTGATCATCAAGGGCACTAATAAAGTTTATATCAAGGGCCTGATAGTTCGATTCAACCATGAGTTTGGCTAAACCTTGGCCTTTGATAAGCTTAGTTGGCTTTATCTCTATGTCATATTCCAATATTGTGGCAATCCACTTGCCTCTTTTCCCTTCAGGCCCATTTTGTGTCAAAATGTCCTTAACTACAGAATTTGGAACATAAGCTATAATGTGAGAATACATGATGTATACTCTGAAGCCTTTGATAGAATTTACTAAAGCTAAAGCTTGTTCTTACATGATATTGTATTTGAGTGTGGCATCTCTTAAGGATTTACTAAAAAATGCAATTGGTTGTTCATATCCTTGGCTGTTCTTTCGTAGCAAGACTGCTGCAATGGTGTGTTCTAAAGCAATAAAAAATAAAAAATAAAATCCTTGTTAAAATTAGGACTTATTAGGACTGGAGTCTTGGTTAAGGCTTCCTTGATGGCTTCAAAGGATTGTTTGGCTTCCACTATCCATTTAAGTGCCGAGTCCCTTTCTAGCATGTTATTTAACTCTCTAATTAGTTCTGCTAGATTTGAAATGAATCTCCTGAAGGACTTTATCTTGCCTAGAAATGAATGTAACTCTGTAATGTTTCTAGGATGGATAATGGTCAAAATGGCCTCTATTCTAGTAGGATATATTCTAATCCCATCTTTAAATATGATATTCCCCAACAGTTTTCCTTATTCCGGACCAAAGAGTGTCTTTTTGGGATTTAAAGAAATCCCAAATTTTCTACATTTGATAAACACTCTTCTCAGGTGGTCTAAGTGTTCATTGTTAGATTTAGAGAAGACTGTGATGTCATCCTGGTATACTGCTAAGAAATCATGGATCTCCTTAGCAAAATCTATATCCATAGCTCTTTGAAATGTGGCACTTGCATTCATTAATCCAAAGGTCATCTTCAAATACATGAAGGTACCCTAAGGAGTAGTAAACACAATTTTGGCTTGGTCCTCAAGTTGAACTAACACCTAGTTATACCCAGAGAATCCATCCAACAGTGAAATCCTAGATGAGCCTACTACCCTCTGTAGTTTATGGTCCATTTTTGGTAGAGGATAGTTATCTTTAAGTGAGACCTTGTTTAAATTTCTATAATCTACACAAAATCTGATTTCACCTGTCTTTTTCCTAGTTGTAACTGAGTTTGAAATCCAGTCTGAGTATCTAATGGGGGCTATTATTTGGGCATCAAACATCCTTTTGACTTCCTTTTCAATAGAGGGCATAAGAACTGGGTTTATTCTCCTAAGTTTCTATTTGAAAGGTTTATGATCTTCTTTTAGAGGTATTTTGTGTTGGATTATGTTGGTGTCATAAGATTTTAAGTCTTCATAACTCCAAGCAAATACATCCTGGAACTCTTTAAACAGATTAATGTATTTAACCTCTTCGTCTGGAGGTAAGGCTTTTGATATTATGATGAGTTTTGGTTTGTTGAAAATGGCAACAAGAAATGTTAAAAATAGAAGTGCTAAAAATAGCACTGCTATAAATAACAGTTTGGATGCCAGTGCTGGATTGAGCAACAAGGAATGAAAAATGGAAGTGCTAAAAATAGCCTTCTATTTTTAGCAGTCCAGGATGGATTCCAATTTTGGTTAGTCCCTGGACTATAATAGGAAGTAAAATTCAAATTTGAACTTAATAGTTGTTTGAAAATAAATTAATTAATTCACCATGAGTTAATTAGTTGTGAAAAATCAAACATGAAGTCTATGTGAGGACATGCAACAGTTTCTCTATTAATTAAGGAATTTATCCATCAGTTAAAGAGATAAGGATGAGTTCTAATTTGAGCTATAATTAGTTGGCTCAGTTAACTAAGTCAAGTCCAGTTAGATTGATTTAAACATTTTGTTTAAATTAATGTGAGTTCAGTTAGTTAATGCATGCTTGCATATAACTGCTACACTTCAGATAACTGAATATTCTCTCATGAATAACTCATGCATGTCAGTTCATACAGAGACCTAGTTGAGATTAGAGGAAGGATAGTGTACTATCATTTGGATGGATTTTTTCCTATAAAGGAAGCTCATCCATGGAGAAGGATTTATCTCCTTCAGGATTGCGTAGTTGGATCAGAGGTTAGTGAGTGTGTGAAGAGGCCAATTCACACAAGTGGTTGCACTGGACCCCAAGGAAAATTGCGCAAAGAAATAGGAGGCTTGGAGGGCAGAGGAGAAGGTTTGAGAGAGGCATTTGACTGTCTATGAGTAGCAGAGGGATTGCAGAGAGAGCAAGATAGCTTGTGAGCTGATTCTTTTTGTAATCCAGACTATATTTCCACTTGTATGATAATACAGAGTTGGGGTTTTAGGCTGAGGCTTTCCCCGTGATATTTCTTCTATGTTATGTGTGATTGCTTCTCATTCTCAGTTATATCTGTTCTTGGTTGATACTTCTCATATGTGATTAAGCTTCCGCAAAGTTTATGGTAGAAGTAGATCTTGTATTTTGCTTTAGTACATTGCATAATTTGTTGATCTAAAGTGGGAATTTCTACATGGTATCAGAACAAAGGTGATCAAAGGAGAAAACTATATACGAAGAAGAGAATTAGAAGTAAAAAAATAAAAAATGGGCCGCGAGTTTTCAGAGCAGATCTGAAAGCTTTTGTGCAAAATTTTCAGAAAAAAATAACAGATCTGGATTCCTTGTAGAAAAAGACCCAAATTCAAAAAAAAAATCGGCTGAGTCGGAGTTCAGATGAGGGATATATCATTGATTTAAAATCAGTTATTTTTCCAAAAAAATTTGTGACAGCAAGAAAGATGAAACAGATTGGTGTGCTAGCCAAGAACCTGTATGCACTTGAGGTACAAGATGCATGCAAATCCTTGAGGAGAAAGGCAAAGGTTAGAGACTTGGTGGTTGAGAGGGAGAGTAAATTACCTCTCAACATGCAGCACCATAAAAAGTCTTAGACAATTGTGGGGGAGCCACAATTGGTGAAGCAGCTTTAGGAGGTTGTGGAGCAACCACAACTAGAGAAGCTAAGAGGAGATCAAGTAGAGACATCTACTCATACAGAGACCTCCAGTAGGGGGAAATTTCAAGCCAGGTGGGCAAAGGGATCACATGCATCCATACCTCTAAGTAGGAGGTGGGGCGATGTGGAGTGATCATTCCAAGAAGGCTGGAATAGGGGCAGGATCCTTCAAGTACCCAACCTCTTTGATTCGACCTTGCTACAGAAGCCCCAACGAGGAGTAGCAGGACTGGCTAAGTGGGTGGAGATAGATGCGGATGGAGCGACAGAGAGAGCTACAGTGCAAGAGTCTTAGGACTGTGTAGAGCTAGCAAGTTGCAGAAATAGGAGAGGCACAGGAGTGTTGCACTAGTGAAGGAAGGCACAGAGAGGTGTACAACGGTGTGAGATGCATGGAGTGTTGCAGCAGCTGAGAGGTAAGAGAGAGAGCACTTGTCAGCAGCAGGTACAGCTTTAGTATTAGAGTATGTTTCTAGCCCAACAGAGAGGTCAATTGGGAGCTTTTTTCTTTCTACAGTGTTATAGCTCCAAATCTCACTCTTATGGTTTGTGATGCTGCACTTATGGCCTAGGGAAACCCATCCTTCCAGACCTGGTCCAAAATTTAAAAAACCGTGTTTTATTCCATATACACGACATTTCCCTAAGTTAAATGCATGTATACGCGGGTAGGTCTATACCCAACCTACGTATATGTATTAAAACACTTAAAAAAATATAAAAATCCTTAATTTCGGGCAGAGATCCCGGGTTTTACCTGCTGATTACCTATTAGTGCCCGTGGCCCAACTGTTCCCAACGAATTCCCAACTAAACAACTACCTTGGGAGAAGTATAAAAAGGCTTCAATGGGAAGGCCTAAAGGAGGAGAGAAGAGAGAGAAACATTATTATGCTGAAATTTCCCTAATCAGGTCTGAAGATCCTTGCGCCTCCTGCACTTCCCCCATTTATAGGAAACCCTTGTTTCCTTGTTTATTGATGTTTATCCACCTTTTGAGATATCATGGAGTAAGTCATAGAAGGAGTTTGCTAAAGGCTTGAGATTGGGCGAATCCAGAGGACGGTTCCGCTTGGAGCCTCGCGAAAGGACGAATCAGGTGAAATTATTCCTTTCTGTACTTTATTTGTCTATAATAAAAGAAACACTTGTCCTTGTTCCTGATATAGATCTTCTTCATGTTTATGATATCTATGTTATGATTCATGTATGAATGGTTGTTTAATTGCATAACTAACTACCTTTCAATATAATATGAAGATGATTTCTTGATGATGTTTAGTCCATATACTACTGTACTTTCTTGAATTGATGGTTTTGCAGGTCAAAGGAGAAAAAGGGACTCAAAGAGGGTTTGGACCCTAAGTGGATCTTCTCAAACGAAGGACCCCCAGGTACGCCCCGTATCACATAGTTTGCTTATATTAGTAGTATGGCTGCATGTAATGTGTGTTTCTTTGCATAGACAACCTCCAGTCTGCTAGGGTATTAACCCAAAACCCTAGGGGAAAATTTCCCTTAACAGAATTGGCGACTCCACTGGGGACAACACTCTTGTTGTTCCTAGTTTAGGTTTGTTCAAGCCATTCAGGGTTCAGCTTTGCATTTGCTTACTGTCACTAAGTAGTCTGTCCTTGTAAGAACCTGCTTTGAAAGTTTGATCAGTTTCTTCAGACTGTTTTCTTTGTTTTTCTTGAAATCTGTTATATACGCTTTTTTACTTGTTTACAGAGGCGTATGCATGTATGTTTCCTTAAGCGAACCTGCATATATGCAGGTTTCCTTAAGCACAGTCGCGTATATCTTAAATTTTCAAGATTTTGAAAATCTCTTTGTTTCTGAAGGTCTGTCTGCTGGTTTGATTCAATCCTGAACAGTTACTTTTCTGTGTCAGTCTGCATTTTTACAGCAAGCATCTGATTTCGAATTCTCTCTGATTGTGAGTAGTGTTGGTCTTGTTTTTGTTTTTGCAAGCGTCATCGTCTTTGTCTAAGCACACAAGATTTCTTGTTAGGAATCTTGGCTGCTTTGATCCTTCAAGGCGGGAAGATTGTTCTCAATCTTCGTGTCAAATATTGCTTTGGTGACCTTTTTTTTTGCTTGACAATAATACTTTTTGTGGCCATCTACTTTTCTTGTTTCTTGAAAGTTGTTGGTTGAACTTTCTTGGAAATTGTCTTTTTGATATTTTTTGGTCTTTGTTGCCAAGGCTTTCATTGCTGCTTTTGATTGTTAAGAGCATCGTTAAAACACATTGTTTTTGTTGAGTTTTCATCCATTTTGTGTTGTCAACTTGCAAAAGTGTTTGTTGCATATTCTTCAATCATAAAGTTTCAGTCTTGTTGAGAGCACCTTTGAAAAGACATTTTGTTTTTCGCTTTTGAAGAAAACTTCTTGAAAAAGCTTGGTTTTTCTTTCTTGAACTTTGTCCTTCATTTAGTTTCTTTTAGTGAATGAAAGTGCATTTTTTGTTCGTCTTGGAACTTGCTTTTAGTGTAGAGACGAAAGTGAACTTTAGTGACTTATATTCCATCTAAACATTTTAAGTGGTAAATTGAATTGATAAACAAGCAACTTTCATTTCTTGATTTTGAGTAGTTTTGAGTTTTTGCATCAGCATGTATCTTTTGCATTTAGGATAAATTTGCACATCTTTTTAGGCATCCATAGTTTTGTTAACTTTTGTGAGTGTGAAGCTTGAATTAAAGAAAAGAAAAGAAAATTTTGTTTTATTTGAAGTTCTTCTGAACCCCTGTAGAAATTTCTTTTCATCGAAAAATGAAAACAAGTGCATTTGCATGTAGTTTGGCTTTTATTAATTTATTTTGCGTCAAAACACCACTCGTTTCACTTTCGCTTATCCCGTGACTTAAAGAACAGCCTATTTTAAAATCAAGCGCTAATTAAAATCCATTAAAACGTTTTATTATCAAGTTATATACACCAACAAGTTTAGGATTTTAGGGCCTTGGATTAGGTGTGTGGAGAGAAAACTCTCCAAGGCCATTTAAACAGTCAAACGTAGGAGTCTGAATAGTGAGTGAAAATCCAATAGCGTTAGGAAGAGCAGGAAAGCTCCGGATCTGGGAGTTAAGCACGAGGGTCTGTGAAGATAGGAAAGATAGATACCCCCTCTCCTACTTGTCCGAACTTACCTCACGACTATTCCGCCTGGCTTCTGTGACGAGTTGGTATCCATAGTTGCTACTCCTAGCGATCTGCATAGGTCGCTGTGGAGGGGAATCCTGTGGCACCTGAGATCAATGTTGCATCACTCTCAACAGTACTACCGGAGGGTACCCTTGCGAAGCTTGGGGGCTTGCACTGGCGCAGGCTGTTGTTGGGAGGTTAGCGTAACTTCCTCTGTTACCTTCACTGGTAGGACTAGGTCGTCATTATCCTAGACTATCTTCGGAAGGCCCCTTATTTCGCTTTCTTGTATTTTGGTTTCCAATCCTCATCACCCGGAGCAGAAATACTCGAAATGTTTTTAACTGGTTGATATATTTAGGGACTTTTTAGTGTGTGCTCTGTGCTCTTAGTTGGCCTAGCTTTCAATTTTTTGAGTCTTTAGCTAGATCTTAATAAAAAATTCAAAGTGGCTGACCGGTCTCCTAGATGGTCTCAAAGACCTCGCGGCCTTTCACCACCAAGTTTAGAGCCTTCTCCTAGAAGGTGCAGAGGTAATACTGCCGGTGGGTTTCATCCAATGGCAGTTGACACATCGTGGATTAATCCTCCTCTCCGGGGCATTAGTATTCAAGATAGGCCTGGTACTTCTGCTGAACAAGAGAGGAACACTCCAGTTCTATCTCGAGTTCTCTTTCAAGCAGAGGATAACATTGAGGTAGAAGAATTTTCAGAGTCATTAGCGGCTCCGAATTCTCCCCTACCTTCTAGTCATCCAGAAGTATTACAATACATTGGATCTCCGACGCATAGACCGTCAAGTCCAGGTCATATTACGCACTTACCATCGATGACTACTACTGGAATCATGGCTTCCACCACGAGTGCTACAATGATGCAGACTCCAACATCAGTATAGGGAGGAGGAACCATTTCCATCTTCGCTGCATGTTTATTTGGGTCTTTCGCTAGTACATCTTTAGTTGGGTCTACCTCCATTCCTTCTACGAGTGGAAATTCCCAAGCCAATGCTTTCAGTACTAGATTCTTCCCTTGTGGCACCCAGTCACAGGGTAATCCATTAGTTCCGTTTAGTGCCACCACATCCATGATGGGTGGATCAGCTTCATTTCAGGGTTTTCCTTTTTGAAGTGGTCATATACCACATTCCAACCCAATAGTAGGATCTATGCCTTTTTCTTCTATAGGACAAAGCAGCAATCCTTTTCAAGGTTGGACTAACCCTATGGTTAGTGGCATGGGAACTGGGAATCTGTTATATAGCCAACAAGGGAATGTGTCGTACTCCACGATTAGCTCATTTCAAAGTATTCCTCCCTTATCTTCTGCTTGGAATTCGTATCAGGGGTTATTAACTCCTTATAATCCTTTAGGAGGAAGCTTCGCCGGTTATGGAGGATTTACTGCCGAAGTTGGTCAAACTCCGAGTTTTGCTGGATCACAAGGTTCGTCCTTTGGTTCAGCTGGTTCTACTGGTTACTTCAAGCAGCCTGGTGCCTTTCAAAATCTAGGCCAATCTTTTCAGAACTTTGGGAGTTCCTCCCAGTCTGGGTGGAATCCCCAAGGTCCTCCTAGGCTTCCATTTCTGGAAAAGTTAAACTTGCCAGACCTCACGAAATTAACAAACGATCCAATCAAATACAACCCGGCCTGGCATCTGGTCCCAACCAAACTCCCTTCAGACATTCCAAAATTAGAAGGAAAGGGCGGTGAAGACCCAGGCGACCATGTAACCACATTCCATTTGTGGTGCTCATCTAACTCCCTTATTGATGACTCAATTAGGTTGAGACTCTTTCAACGCACCTTGACTGGTAATGCAGCCAAGTGGTATATAGAGTTGCCAGGGGGCAGCTTTACATCTTTCGCTGACTTAGCTAATATTTTCTTAAATCATTTCTAGTTGCATGTCTGTTATGATGTCGAAACTGAACTTCTGGCCACTTTTCGTCAGGACACGGCAACTCACATTTTTGACCATATTCAGGAATGGAGACAGAGAAAGAGGCTCATTAAAGCCGAAATCCCTCCGGAGTACCGTCTCGAATGGTTTTTGAAATCTTTACAACCTGAGATCTCTAAGGATGTCTCCATGTCCGGAGTCTATTCTGAGGAGCAAGCCATTTTTAGGGCCCAACAATTAGAATTGATCTACTCTCAGTCTGGGATCCTTCAAAAATACTTGCCAGATGCTCCTGGGTCTAAGGTTGATTCAGCCAAGTCGAATCCAAGTCCCCATGCGGATGGTATCGTTGGATCGGTAGACACAAGTGCAGTGAACATGTTGAACCAATTGCAGCAGTTGTCTTTGAAAATTGCTTCTAACAACCAAGTCACATCATCTAACGTTTTGTCTTGCCAAACCTCTTCGATCAATGCCGTCCAATCTGATAACCCCAAAGAAAATAAAAATTCCAATGGGAAAAAGAAAGGACGAGGTAAGAAAAAGAGTCAAGATGGGAAGGCCGATGCAAATAAATCCGGCAATAATGCTCGTGGTGGTGGAAATGAGTCTAAAACGAAAGTCAAGTTTCCATGCAAGTTGTGCAGTGGAGACAATTTAACTCATCTCTGCCCAAAGATTCAAGATGCTCAATGCTTGTTAGGGTAGCAAGGGGCTTCTAGTTCTCAAGCTGTGTTAACAAACCCTTTTCCCCAAGGGCAACAAATGCTTGCTGGCGCGAGTTCAAATCCTGGTACCTCCGCAGGGGGCAGCCAGGAAGGGGATAAATCATCAAATGTTTTCATGATGGGTTCTCACGCTAATGTGACCACTCGGTCACATGATTATGGTGAAGCCGAAACTTCTAAGGATAAATCAGTTCCTGAAACTAGCAACCCACTTCATATTGAGCGACCTTCTGTCGAGACTATACCACGGACACTGAAAGGTTCCGCTAAACACGTTACTATCAACCCTAATCTTAGGGCAACCTAGAATTACTCTATTGTTGAGGATCTTGCTCAGAGTCCATGTGCTATGTCCGCTTTAGAGGTTCTCCAGTCATGTCCTACTCAAAGAAGTGCCTTGCTATCAGCAATGGTGGCAGTGGATCCAAACAATTCCTTAGCTCTCACTTTTGATATGAATAATGTCAAAAAGAGACTTCCTCATCATATGGATTTCTAGATAAAGTCTACCTACCATAAAAATAATATTTTTCGGACAGTTATAGATGAGGGAGATTCCACGTGTTTCATGTCTATGTCATGCTGGAAGGCCATTGGATCACCATCGGTTGTACCTTCACCTACCCTCTTAACAGTGTTTGATGGGCATTCTCATAAGCCATACGGGATTATCCCAGCCTTCCCCATATGTGTTGGAGGGAAGGTCATTGAGATCGAAGTAGAAGTCATAGATGCTAACCTAGACTACAATCTCCTCTTAGGAAGGAACTGGGTATACGAAATGGATGCCGTTGTTTCGACTCTGTTTCGTGTCATTTGCTTTCCTCATGAGGGGAAAATCGTTAAGGTAGATCAATTGGATTACTCTTCCATTGATCCTCGAGCAACTTCTGACTCTACTGTTCCATTAGTGGATAACCCCCGTCCGCCTACTGAGAATCTAGGAGTCGGGATGTACTCTTCATTGATGGGTACGTTTGATCTTCCCCCTCCTACGGCAAGAATAGATACAATTTCATCCTCCAGGGACCCTTTACGAAAAGAGTTTGTTCAAGCTCGTTATTTTTCGGATCCTGGACCCTTATCTTCATCTATGACCACATCGGATGACGGCAAGGTGGGTGAAATAGAATCTCTTATGTCTGCAGCAGAGCCTAGATGTGAGTCTATCATCAACTCTGCAAACAACCATTCTACTTCTTCCTTTGAGAAAGAGATAGATGGTAATGTGGCGGACCCTTAATTCCACTTCTGCATTGGATTGCTCGGATTTTGTTTTTCCATCTGACGAAGCAATATTCGAAGCAATGACGACTGTAGATCAACCTTTGGAAGATTTACATCGTCGGTCATGTTCTTATTCCCCTTTGCGTGAAGTCGAATCTAGGTCCTCCAGTGTGAATAGCAATGTTTGTACGGCTCCTTTGGCTCCAACACAGTCATGCGCCGAAGGAAGTATATTGATTGGTTCTATAATTGTACCGAAAAACATCCCTAGGAACAGTTGGCAGAGCCCTGAAATGGGCTCTACCTCAAGAAGTATTTTGCTTAGCAGTTAAGCAATAGCTTCTTTGTACATTTTGTATATTTGTACATATCTCATTGAGAGTTTGTTGATATCGACACTTTTGGTCTGTTGTGGCAGGTGTTGATGGATGACATGGTATATTTTGGATTCGCTGAT
This sequence comes from Pinus tabuliformis, assembly GCA_031772625.1. Classification (NCBI taxonomy): domain Eukaryota; kingdom Viridiplantae; phylum Streptophyta; class Pinopsida; order Pinales; family Pinaceae; genus Pinus; species Pinus tabuliformis. The sequence goes on along the minus strand of CM062805.1, from coordinate 1,063,087,778 downwards.
GGTGCTAGTTGGCACACTCAGAACCTTGCTTCTGCAGCTTGGGTACTCTATTATCCAACTAGTCAATTGATGGTGTCAAGGGGAGTATGCATTGGTCCTGCTTCCAACAATATGGCTGAGTATACTGCCGTCATTAATTTATTATCTGAGGAAATTTCTCATGAAATCGACTCGTTGGTAGTTTATCTTGATTCACAATTGATAGTGTCACAATTAAATAACATTTATAGGGTAAGGGATCCATGTTTATATTGCCAGTATTTAAGGGTGAGGTTGTTACAAAGATCATTTACTTATATTAATTACTTGCACATTCCAAGATCTCATAATTGGTTAGTTGATTCTATCGCTAATCAAGCATTAGAATGGCACATCAATCATTCATCACAATAAAATCAAATATCAAAATTCGAACTATATATATATATATATATAGATATATATATATATATATATATATATATATATATATATATAGATATATCATAAAAACATCTCGAGTGTACATATGTCTGTCCAAAAATAATATACAAAAATTGGGACTCAAATGCCCATAATCATGTCCGGTATATCTAATGCACCGGCCCAGGGTGACCGGCTGAGTAGGTAGCTATCGCATTGGCTACACGCCTAAAGGTGTGAACCCAGTCACGTGGCATGCCAAACACATGACGCTGCATATCCTCAGGAAGGTCCTCTATGGCCGCCATCGGTACTTGGAAAGTTAGTCTCACCAAGTGTCGTTGAACTGTATGTAGAAGTCGTTCTGTATCTGCAGCCGCCCCTTCGGCTCCTCGGCCGCGCCGTCCATGCCATGGGAACCCATCTAGTCGTACCAGCCCAATATCTGGAACATGATCATCATATTAATCATTTGAATCCTATCAAAAATATTTTTTTAAATTCATTATTATATTTGAAAAATCACAAAAAATCATAAAATCAAAAATCACTTACCTATGTCACCCCATGCTGCAGTCGGTGGTAATGCTAGATCGGGATCTCCTCGGAAATCCAACCCAGCATAAGGGTAGTCATCTATGGCAATGATCTGCTACTCCCACTAGGAGAAGAAGTCATCGTCGAATGCAGTCCGTGGGACGTCCCCACCTCCTAGGCATTTCATCAGATCAGCCCACCTACCCATGCGTGGATCTCGTGGGGTGTTGATTGAAACTGGCACTCTATGACGAAGTGTTGGGACTCTCTCGAAGAAGAAAGAGCACAAGATGGTCCCATATCCAAAGTTCTTAGTATGCCCTCTCTTGATGGAAGCTAGCTGGCTTTTCAGGCCAGGTAGAAGAGGAGTACACCAATCAAATACGGTAGTGAGACAATCTACCACTAGGCTCATGGCTGGTCATGAAGCCTGGTGCAGAGATGCTAATCCGTTCACTCGAGCTATGGTGAACAGGATTATCCTCAATTATAAACTCGCTACATGTTTGATCAAAATCTGACTTCCAATCTTTTTTGGATGGCCCGGGCAGTGGATGTGTACGTAATCCTCGATCGAGAGATTGCTCCGTGTCCTGCCCCTGGAATGTACTATCTCTCCCCTCCGGGAAAGACCTGTGATGAAATATATGTCTTCCACTTCCATCCTGAGTGGCATCTGGTCAATGATAAATGCATCATCTTCGATACTCCAATAGTGAATGAGCATCTCAAGCAACTGTGTGTTTGCCTTCATATTTGGCAATTTGAAGAATTTTAGCAATCCACATCCCCGCAAGGCATCTAAAGCATTTTGATCGTTCATGACTTCATCATCCACTACGGTATGCTCCCTCTCTCACCAAGTGACAGTCATCCTAAGGAAAAAATGATTTTCAACCGTTAGTTTTTTGTTTAAAATGATTCACGGCATATACGCGGGTAGCCTTTACACACAGTCGCGTGTAGGGTCTGCGTGTACGTGGGTTCGACATACCTAACCAGCGTATAGGCTGCGGAGAAATTTTGGCAAAAAATCCAACGGTAAAACTTTTACCAAAATTTCCAAAACTAGTCACAATTAAATGCAATCTAAGTATAAAGTTTACCTGGTGATTTTCAACGGATCTGAACGGTTGAATCTGGTATATGGAAAGTTTGCTTCAGTTGCTCCAATTTTTGCTCTTAAACTCAAATGGTGAGAATGGTGAGTTCAAAATCTATTTTATAAGCTTTGAAAATTCAAAATTTCTTCAAAACTTGATTTTGTTTGGCCTCATGTCACTTTTAACTTGGGAGCTTGGAATGTCGAGAATGGTTTGCTTTTCAGGTCATTTTGGACGCTTTTTCAACTGTTTCAAGACGGATCCATGACTGTTGACCCATCATGGCAGTTATCGTTTCTCACTGGCATATAGGTTAGGAGAGCCATTTTTCCGCTGCATTATGCATACTAGCCTCCTTTTGTCGATACATCTGCCATAGGGTCGATCCCATCGTGTTATGGTCAGTAAACCATATTCACTCACCGATTTTTTAATCATGACACGATGGTAGAGCCATCCTTTTCATGGGCATCGTAGTTAGCACCTCACTGACATTTGTTGCCCATGCTGCTCCGATTTGAGTAGGCTCGGGAGTCCTCTGTAGTCCTGCCATGACTTATGCGATGGAGACTCATTCCTCTTTGCTTCTTCGCTTCATTCTGGCCTTACACCCTAGAGGCTCCTTTGTGTTGAGTTGTACTGCTACATTTCATTTTGACCATTTGCACCTTTTGGCCTTTAGCTGGCTTCACTTGGACTCGTGTTTAAGCCAACTTTTGACCATGACGACTGCAATATCAAACTTGCATACCTTTGACTTCTGCAACTTGACACACCTTTACCCGTGGAAGGAACACACCTTTGAGTGTCTTTGACCAGTTTCGCCTCCCTGCATTGAGCATAGGAATGTTCCCATCCCAGGAACTAGATCATCTGTTTCACCGACACTCGTTCTTTCCACTGTACTATGGCATTCTTTTATTCTTTTTTCCAGCTTAAAGAAAAAGAAAAAGAAAATTATATATTCCAAAAAAGAGTGGGAACGGGACAAGATTTTCATTTATTGTTGGCAGCTAGAGTCAGTCGTGTCGCCCTTGAACAAAGCACTCAAAAGAAAAGTCTTCTCCGTTTGGGTGGGATTTAGTTTGACTTAGGTACGCCTTAACCTTGTTATTGAGTCAGTTCTTCCCCGATTGGTTATCTCTTCCAATAATATGGAGGGTTCGTTTGTGCCTCCTACATGACAAACTTACACAGAGTCATCATATGCTGCCACATAGTCACATTGAGTCGTGCTTTTGTTCAAGGGAAGTTAGCCTGAGTCGGCCTCTCTGTGGTGTCTCTTGACTCATTTTTCAGTCGGCCATCCTTGGTTTTCAGTGTCTTGTCTATCATCACATCAGTTATATTGGTCCTTTACTCGTGCTGGTTTGAGAAGGTCCTCATTGACTTCTTGTTGGAGGGTCTTGTCCTTATCGACGACGACATCTTGCTCTGAGGGCAGGCCTAGAGTCGCACCCTGGTCCTATTTACATTATTGATAGGTCACCTTGTGCTCATCATCGATCAGTATCATGGGTCTTTGACTGAGTGGTTTCCCTTGTGTTCGACATCAGCTTACATTATCACACATTGGGATTCGTGCAGTACCTTGGTTTCCATTTGACCCTATTGGTGGATAGCTCACCTCTGTGTCAGCTTTCATTATTGGTTGGTTCAGAGGGTTTCTATCGTGTGCTAGCCACATCTTGTGTACGCTGGAAACGTACTTCGGTCACGTTACTACATCTTGTTCGTCTGATTCCTTCCACATTATTGGCCTACGGGTTATGCTCGTGCTAGATTGATGAAGGATGCCTTAATGCCTTCCTTCTAGCGGATCTTTCCCTATCGACTACGACTCATTGCTCTGGGGCAAAGATCTAGAGTCCATTTGGCAGTACCTTGGGGTTTGCAGTCATTAGTGGTAGATCCTTCGCTATCGACAGTGGGAAACCATCATTGTCTCCTGATTGATAGATTCTTACAGGTGTTCGACTCCAGCTCATTTATTCGCACTTGTTAGATTGTACTGGGTACCTTGACGCTCATTATCATTATCGATGATTAGTCTCACGTTTGTTAACGATATACATCAATGACCGGTAATCAAACAATTTCTCACATGGTCAACTTCAGATCATTTATTCCCATTGTGTAGAAATGTACCATGGTAGTCGGTGAAGACCTCAGGTTGCATCAGCATTCATTGGTTCACTTGACAGTTGCTCCTGTTGCTGCTAGTTGATACCACTCCATCTTATATGTTGCAGTCATCCATGGCGACATTCTATATGCTGGCACCTGAGTTTGCAGTGTAGTACCATCCTACTCCATCAGGTTCATTTGGTACCTTTTTGGGAGCAGTCTTTGATATCAGTGATCCGTTGCATCTTTCAGCATCATTGATAGTCATATATGTGATATTCCGACATGTACTTGTTTCGATCATGATCAGATGATCCATTATGTATTCTCCAGTTCTTTATACTTGTATACTTAGTGGATCCGCTTGTACTTGATATGCGTACATGCTTTCCTTTCTCTGAGCATGGGTATGCCAGCCTCAAACAATGTTTCTTTATGATCTCCTTTTGTGGCTTGGCAGGCTGAACTCCAGTGACGTTCTTCTCAGTTTTTGGTAGATTTCCTTTCCATGTACTTGCTTAATACATTTCGGCCATCATGTACCCTTCTGACCTCATATATTAGGGGGCATCTATTATAGCTCCAAATCTCACTCTTATGGTTTGTGATGCTGCACTTATGGCCTAGGGCAACCCATCCTTCCAGACCTGGTCCAAAATTTAAAAAACAGTGTTTTATCCCATATACGCGACATTGCCCTGAGTTAAACGCGTGTATACATAGGTAGGTCTATACCCAACCCGCGTATATGTATTAAAACACTTTAAAAAATATAAAACTCCTTAATTTCGGGAGGAGATCGCGGGTTTTACCTGCTGATTACCTGTTAGTGCCCGTGGCCCAACTGTTCCCAATGAATTCCAAACTAAACAACTAACTTGGGAGAAGTATAAAAAGGCTTCAATGGGAAGGCCTAAAGGGGGAGAGAAGAGAGAGAAAGATTATTATGCTGAAATTTCCTTGATCAGGTCTGAAGATCCTTGTGCCTCCTGCACTTCCCCCATTTATAGGAAACCCTTGTTTCCTTGTGTGTTGATGTTTATCCACCTTTTGAGATATCATGGAGTAAGTCATGGAAGGAGTTTCCTAAAGGCTTGAGATTGGTCGAATCCAGAGGACGGTTCCGCTTGGAGCCTCGCGAAAGGACGAATTAGGTGAAATTATTCCTTTCTATACTTTATTTGTTTATAATAAAAGAAACACTTGTCCTTGTTCCTGATATAGATCTTCTTCACGTTTATGATATCTATGTTAAGATTCATGTATGAATGGTTGTTTAATTGCATAACTAACTACCTTTCAATATAATATGAAGATGATTTCTTGATGATTTTTAGTCCATATACTGCTGTACTTTCTTGAATTGAAGGTTTTGCAGGTCAAAGGAGCAAAAGGGACTCAAAGAGGGTTTGGACCCTAAGTGGATCTTCTCAAACGAAGGACCCCCAAGTACGCCCTGTATCGCATAGTTTGTTTATATTAGTAGTATGGCTGCATGCAATGTGTGTTTCTTTGCATAGACAACCTCCAGTCTACTAGGGTATTAACCCAAATACCCTAGGGGAACATTTCCCTTAACATAGAGTTGTTAGAGAAACCACACTTGGGAGAAGTGTTGCATGCAGAACATTCCAAAGGTACAGGATTAGGTTCGAGTTGAATGTCTTTCTTGTTGAGAGGGAGTGTTGAAAATGGCAACAAAAAATGCTAAAAATAGAAGTGCTAAAAATAGCACTGCTATAAATAGCAGTTTGGATACCAGTGTTGGATTGAGCAACAGGGAATGAAAAATGGAAGTGCTAAAAATAATATTCTATTTTTAGTAGTTCAGGATGGATTCCAATTTTAGTTAGTCCCTGGACTAAAATAGGAAGTAAAATTTGAATTTGAACTTAACCGTTGTTTGAAAATAAATTAATTAATTCACCATGAGTTAATTAGTTGTGAAAAATCAAACATGAAGTCTATGTGATGACAAGCAACAGTTTCTCTATTAATTGAGGAATTTATCCATCAGTTAAAGAGATAAGGATGAGTTCTAATTTGAGTTGTAATTAGTTGGCTCAGTTAACTGAGTCAAGTCCAGTTAGATTGATTTAAACAGTTTGTTTAAATTAATGTGAATTCAATTAGTTAATGCATGCTTGCATATAATTGCTGCACTTCAGATAACTAAATATTCTCTCATGAATAACTCATGCATGTCAGTTCAAATAGAGACCTAGTTGAGATCAAAGGAGGGACAATGTACTACCAGTTGGATGGATTTTTTCCTATAAAGGAAGCTCATCCATGGAGAAGGATTTATCTCCTTCAGGACTGCGCAGTTGGATCAGAGGTTAGTGAGTGTGTGAAGAGGCCAATTCACACAAGTGGCTGCACTGGACCCCAAGGAAAATTGTGCAAAGAAATAGGAGAATTGGAGGGCAGAGGAGAAGGTTTGAGAGAGGCCTTTGATTGTCTATGAGCAGCAAAGGGATTGCAGAGAGAGCAGGATAGCTTGTGAGTTGATTCTTTTTGTAACCTGGACTATATTTCCACTTGTATGATAATACAAAGTTGGGGTTTTAGGCTAAGGCTTTCCCCATGATATTTCTTCTGTGTTATGTTTGATTGCTTCTCATTCTTAGTTATATCTGTTCTTGGTTGATACTGCTCATATGTGATTAAGCTTCCGCAAAGTTTATGGTAGAAGTAGATCTTGTGTTTTGCTTTAGTGCATTGCATAATATGTTCATCTACAGTGGAAAGTTATACATGATATCAAAGAAAAGGTGATCAAAGGAGAGAATTGCATACGAAGAAGAGAATTCAAAGTTATAAAAAAAATAAAAAATTGGGCCGCAAGTTTTAAGAGAAAATATGAAAAAATTTGTGCAAAATTTTCAGAATCAAATAACAGATCTGAATTTCTTGCAGAAAAAGACCCAAATTCAAAAAAAAAAGTCGGCTGAATCGGAGTTCGGATGCGAGAGATATCGCTAATTTAAAATCAGCTCTTTTTCCAGAAAATTTCGTGACGGCGGGAAAGATAAAATAGATTGGTGTGCTAGCCAAGAACCTATATGCACTTGAGGTACAAGATGCATGCAAAGCCTTGTGGAGTAAGACAAAGGTTAGAGACTTGGTGGTTGAGAGGGAGAGTAAATTACCTCTCAACATGCAGCGCCAGAAGAAGTCTCAGAAAATTGTGGAGGAGCCACAATTGGTGAAGCAACTTCAGGAGGTTGTGGAGCAGCCACAACTAGAGAAGCTGAGAGGAGATCAATTAGAGACATTTACTCATGAAAAGATCTCCAGTAGGGGGAAATTTCAATCCAGGTGGGTAGAGGGATCACATGCATCCATACCTCCAGGTAGGAGGTGGAGCGATGTGGAGTGATCGTCCCAAGAAGGCTGGAATAGGGGCAGGATCCTTGAGGTACCCAATCTCTTTGATTCGACCTTGCTATAGGAGCCTCGACGAGGAGTATTAGGAATACTTGAGTGGGTGGAGATAGATGCGGATGGAGCGGTAGAGAGAGCTATAGTGCAGGAGTCCTAGGACTGTGTAGAGCTAGTAAGCTGCAGCAATGCGAGAGGCACATGAGTGTTGCACCAATGCAGGATGGCACAGAGAGGTGTGTAATGGTGCAAGATTCATGGAGTGTTGCAGAAGCTCAGAGGTTAGAGAGAGAGCACTTGTCAACAGCAGGCAGAGCTTCAGCATCAGAGTATGTTTCTAGCCCAACAGAGAGGTCAGTTGGGAGTTTTTTTTGTTTCTAGAGTTGCTGGAGAAACCACACTTGGGAGAAGTGTTGCATGTAGAACATTCCAAAGGTACATGATCGGGTTTGAGTTGAATGCCTTTCTTGTTGAGAGGGAGTGTTGAAAATGGCAACAAGAAATGCTAAAATTAGAAGAGCTAAAAATAGCACTACTATAAATAGTAGTTTGGATACCAGTGCTAGATTGAGCAACATGGAATGAAAAACGAAAGTGCTAAAAATAACATTTATTTTTAGCAGTTCAAGATGGATTCCAATTTTAGTCAGTCCCTGAACTAAAATAGGAAGTAAAATTTGAATTTGAACTTAACAGTTGTTTGAAAATAAATTAATTAATTCACCATGAGTTAATTTGTGAAAAATCAAACATGAAGTCTATGTGAGGGCATGCAACAGTTTCTCTATTAATTGAGGAATTTATCTATTAGTTAAAGAGATAAGGATGAGTTCTAATTTGAGTTGTAATTAGTTGGCTCAGTTAACTGAGTCAAGTCCAATTATATTGATTTAAATAGTTTGTTTAAATTAATGTGAGTTCAGTTAGTTAATGCATGCTTGCATATAACTACTGCACTTCAGATAAATGAATATTCTCTGATGAATAACTCATGCATGTCAGTTCATACAAAGACCCAGTTGAGATTAGAGGAGGGGCAATGTACTATTAGTTGGATGGATTTTTTCCTATAAAGGAAGCTCATCCATGGAGAAGGATTTATGTCCTTCAGGACTGCGTAATTGGATCAGAGGTTAGTGAGTGTGTGAAGAGGCCAATTCACACAAGTGGTTGCACTGGACCCCAAGGAAAATTGCGTAAAGAAATAGGAGGCTTGGAGGGTAGAGGAGAAGGTTTGAGAGAGGCTTTTGACTGTCAATGAGTAGCAAAAGGATTGTAGAGAGAGCAGGATAGCTTGTGAGCTGATTCTTTTTGTAATCCTAACTATATTTCCACTTTTATGATAATGCAGAGTTGGGGTTTTAGGCTAAGGCTTTCCCTGTGATATTTCTTCTATGTTATTTGTAATTTATTCTCATTCTCAATTATATCTATTCTTGGTTGATACTGCTCATATGTGATTAAGCTTCTACAAAGTTTATGTAGAAGTAGATCTTGTATTTTGCTTTAATACATTGCATAATATGTTGATCTGCAATGGGAATTTCTACATGGTTTATCCTCAGTTCCTATGTTAAACTCTTCCATGTCAGCTCTCAGAGGTTCCATCTTGGGTTTCCTAGCTACATCATTAGAATCAAACAAATATTCTAAAGGTACTAATCCTTTAGGTAAAAAATTATTTTTCAAATTAAGAATCTCAGGATCATCATTCATTATTTCCTCAATCTCTACATTCTCTAAACTATCTATTTCTACTCTAGTAATTTAGTCGATTTAGCTACATCAAAAATATTTACATCTATGCTACTTTCTATATTATTGTCTATTGTGCAGTCAATATCTATCTTGCAATTTTGAAACTCACCTTCATTATTCATGAAATCGTAAATCTGAGAATCCTAGGAGAAAATCTACCAATACTTCAGGTTGTCTGGTATAACAGGCCTATGTCTGACTTCTGTAGTGTACTGATGGTTTGGTTGAAATGGAAATTTACAAGTACTAGCAAAGGTCGCCAGATTGTGGGCCTGCATGTTTCGTTTTCTAGGAATGGCAACAAAGTTTGATTTTAGGAGGTCTTTGATCAAGTCTAAAACAGTATCCCTATATTGACCAAGCCTAGGGTTGTTGACAGAGTATTCACCACTAATATATTTAATAATCAACTCTGAGTCTCCCATGATGGAAACTCTTTTGGCTCCCAATTTCCTAACCAATTATAACCCTAGAATTAGGGCTTCATATTCGGCCATATTATTGGTACATTTGAAGTTCAATTTGAAAGCATGTCCCTCAGCATGATTATTCTCCATATTATGGATCCACACTCCTGCACCAGCCCCTAACCTATTGACTGACCCATCAAAGTCTAAATGCCAAAGTGACTCATGAAATATGTTCTCACTGTCAATTGTTCTGTATTTTAGGTCTTTGGTTGTGATTTCCTTTTTATCATTTTCTACATTGTATAAGATGAAAGAGTCCATATCTGAATGCATGGAGTATATGGGAAATTTTTGTGGCTTTTCCTCACTACTGACCATGTATTTCATCAAGGTCTCCCTATATAATTTTCTTGGTTGGCAAAAAATAGATATGGTGGCATAAGACATATCTAACTACAAGGATCCCTGCATTTTTTCTCCCCATGAACGAGATATCAGCATTCCATATTTCGGTGGGATGTCTTCAACTACAATGTCCATTAAATGCTCTTTGCAGGGCACTGGACAAGAGTCACACATAACTCCTTAATCAAACCAAGGAATTTGACTTGGATGGAGTCAAAAGAAAACAAATCCTTATAAGGCCTAGTAATATCTAGGTTCAGTCTTTCCATTATTGCCTTTGGCATCAGATTGTGGGATGCCCCTGAGTCCAGCATAGCATTATGCAATATTTTATCATGAATGTTTAGGCTGATGTAAAAGGGAGGAACTCCCCCTTGCTGATGAATACCATTGGCGCTAGGGCCAAATAGTAATTCAGGCCAGTCATCATTCAAATTAATAGAATCCTCTCCCTCTCCTATGTTCAAAGTATCAGTTATCTATGACCTATAAGATTCATTCTTTACCAATTCGGTCAAAGGAACTGATATATTTAATTTTTCTATTTCATTTTTTATGTTGAAAGGGAGTTGAGGTTTGTTTGTTTGAATTAGATCTTCCTTAATATGTGCAGTTTGTGGGTCCTTATTCTGTTTTTCAGTGCTAGGAATTTCAATCTATGTTTCTACTATTTTTCCTTGATTTATTTTATTTTGATTGTTTTCAGTAATTGTCTCTATTAGGGTTTTAGTGGAGGTTATATATACAATCTTAGGGGTTGAAGTCTCTGGTGTTCCCCTAGGGATGATTTCTAACTCTTTGTTAACTAGAGCTTCTTTTATTATCTTACTCTGGGTTTGGATGGATCTTTTAATGGGAGTCTCGTTATTCTTTTTGCTTATCAAACTATATTGTTTATGTAACTCATATATAGCTGACTACTGCAACATATATAACTCTTGTTCTTCTTGAGTAAGAAAAATAGTGTCTTCCTCTTTGGCTTCTAGTAAATTAATCTAGGCATCATCCTCTCCTTCTTGGTTCTGTGAATCCTCAACATAGTTTCCCTAGAAGGGGGGCCTAATCTGTTGGTCTGGTGTAGCATTTTTTCCAGCATTAGGGTTCTTCCTAAAATTTAGGTTTCTTATTGTGGGTTGTTGTTGTTTTTGTTGATTCTCCCATTGATTTTTTCTGTCCATATTTTCTAACCTATCCATGATTCTGTCTAAAATCTTAGCTAAAATATCTACTATTCCATCTGAAGTGGAAGCTTCCTCTTTAAATACAAATTTCTTTTCATTCCTGATTCTTACTTTCTTAGCTAATAGGTTTGCCTCAACACTAGGAGCATTTCTCTGCATTTATTCAAGTGTTTCAGGGTTTCTTTCCCTTAGCTAGTATGCCATGTCAACCTCAAAACCATCAGGGAACTTAATTAATGCTAGGTTAGGTGGAGGCTTAATATTGGTTGGAATTGCATTGTAGATATTATTAAACCTAGTGCAATAGTCCTAAACTAACTAATTAGGAGCTCTTATAATATTGTCATATTCAGAAAGTATTTGCAACGAGGTTTTCTTTCTCTCCCATCTATCAATGAATAACCTATGAAAATTGGCTAAGTCTGCAATATGGTTGGTAGGAAAGGCTTTGAACCATTTCTTGACATCTCCAATTAAAGTTTGGGTAAACAATATCATTTGGACATCTGCTTCATCTCTCTCATGCAACTCAAAAAAGTCAGAAATCTTGTTTACATGCTACTGGGCAGTGTAATGACCAGTAGCATCAAATAGGAAAATCTTACTCTGATAATCTGCAGGCATGGCATGGAGTTGTGTAGGTAAAACAAGAGGAGCATATTGGTTTGCCATTACTGTAATTCTGGTTTGACTAGGGCGTAAAGTCATGGTGCTTTAGGAAGGAATTGAAACTGATGGAGGTGAACTAGATGATGATGAGGATGGTTGATTAATAACTAGTTTATGTGATTGGACTGTGGTAGATACAATAGGTGAATTTGTGGTGAAAGAAGGTGTATTTACAATGAGTGAGGAATGTGTAGAAATTTTAGAGGCAACAACTGTTAAAATTGGCAACTAGGGCCAAACCTCATGTGGGTCAACTTATTCATGGTTGATAATATGTTCATTAGATTCCTCCCATCGAGAGGTGTAGGATTGATCTAAAGATCATCCGATTCCGACAAGTATTCATGGAGATATTAATTTATTTTGATTATGGAATTATTATCAAGCCGACCTACAACTCATGTAAGCTGAGAAGCCCAATAGTCGCATCTATTCAAACATCAACATTGTGTATAAATACAGGAGGACTTTTCCTCATTTTCACTCACTCATATCATCACATCTCTCTCTCTCTCTACTGTGCAAAAAAGAGTCTCTTCTCTACTGCATAGAAAAGGGTCTCTTTCTCACACATGTGAAGCCGAAAGCTGCTGAAACTGAAGCTGCAACTGCAGAAGTGAAGTTTGACCTGCATTGACTAGAAGATCTCCTCATCTGAACTACACTATAGGTTCATCTGAACCTCCTCTGAAGGCTACAACTTTTGGTGGTGGAACCAATTCGATTAGACTAACGGTTTGCGAGATATCGACTGCCCTAGTTTGAAGGAAGCTGCTGAAACTGAAGCTGCAACTGCAAAAGTGAAGTTTGACCTACGTGGACTAGAAGATCTCCTCATATGAACTGCAATGTAGGTTCATTTGAACCTCCTCAGAAGGTTGCAACTTTTTTTGGTGGAATCAAGTCGATCCGACGGTCGGTTTGTGAGATATCGACTACCCTAGTTTTGATGATGAAGCTACTAATGCTGATGCTGCTGATCTAGGGTTTGCTACTGCTGATATAAATCAGATTTATTGTACTATTTCTCTCTTCTGAATTATTGAATATAAAGGAAGATTTGATCAAAGGGTTTCCCCACACATTGTGGGGTTTGTCCCTGGCTAGCGGCCACATCTTGTGTCTCTTCTCTTGGCTTGTTTTATGTTGATCATTTAATGTTCTATCTACACTTTACTTTATGTACATGTGATTGCTAATCTATGGAATATAATAAGAAAAAGAAGTAAAATATTACAAGCATATAACATACCATAAACTAACATGGTATCAGAGCTAATGTGAAGACAAATCGTGAGCAAGAGCAAGAGCAATCACCAAAGAGAAGATTGGCAAGGCTATCCTAAAAGAACTATGGGGTCCTCAACACTCTTTCCTACCGAAGACAAGCTCTGATGTCTATCGATCTAACCCTAGAAAATCAAGGAGTGTTAGACCATGTAAGAGGAAATATTGTTGAGCCTCCATAAAATGCATTCGCTACTGCCTAGAACAAATGGAAAAATGGAGAAGTCAAAACAAAGAAGATCATCCAGAACTCTATCGACAAGCACTTGGTGGCCTACATCTCTGAACTGGACACCTCCAAGGAAATCTATGATAGATTGGTGAGTTTATTTAAAGTCAATGATGAAAATCAAGTTTTTTTTCTTAGAAATAAGCTGAGGGAAATCAAGAAGGGTAAAGATGAGAGTATGCAAGCATACTTCTTAAGAATCACCGAGATCAAGAACAATCTCCTATCTATTGGGGAAACTATTACTGATAGGGAAATGGCACTCACAACTCTTGGAGGATTACCATTCGAATGGTACGTGTTCAGGACTACTCTTCTGAACAATAATGTAATTCCTGGTTTCGAGGAAGTAATGGCTAGATTCATTCAAGAAGAATAAAGGGTAGAAGAGCAAGAAATGCCCATGCCTAAAGGTCCTCCTGTTGCTTTTTCTTCTCATGCTAAGAAGAGAAATAATTCTGGGACTAAATCAAAAGGAAAGGCTAGACCTAAGGGTGGAAGAAAAGGATGATGTTACATCTGCGATAAAGCAGGGTCACTATGCAAGGGAGTGCCCTGATAGAAAGGACTCACACCGGGACAATGATCAAAATCCCTTTGATGGCAATCAAAGGAATGGAAAATATAATAGTAGAGGTAAATGGAGTGTTGGAAATCAAGAAAGAGGACAACCATTCAAGAAGGATAGAAATTCAAGGATGTATTAAATGCACCTAACCTCAAAAAGAACCTAGTGTCCATTTCGGCAATGGAAGACAAAGGCTACAAGGTAACCTTCAGCAATGGCAAGGTATGTATATGGAAAAATAATGTTAAAGATGCTTTCACTCTTGGGTTTCGAGTTGATTCTTTATATCAAGTTGGTGGAAGTCCGCTAGGTGTCATGTCTTGTGACATAACTCTTCAGTTCGAACTTTTGCATCGGAGGTTTGCCCACCTTCGTAACAAAGCTCTACTCGATGTAAGACAGATGGTAATAGGGATGCTCAAATTCCAAGTAGAGAAAGAAGGTGTATCTCCGGGATGTGCCAAAGGAAAGCTTAAAAGGGGACCATTCCCCTCAAGTCAAAGCAAAACCTCTGATATATTACAACTAGTTCACTCAGACATATCTAGTATGATGCATGTGAACTCCTTGGGAGGATATTCATATTATCTTACTTTTTCAAATGACTATTCTCGAAAGACCTAGATATACTTCTTGAAAAAGAAGGATGAAGTGTTCTCTTGGTTTCGACACTTCAAAGCCCTGATCGAGAGTCAAACCCAAAAGAAGATCAAGATCTTAAGAACTGATAATGGGAATGAATATGAATCTAATAAGTTCCATGATTTTTGTAAAGAGGCCAGCATCAAGAGAGAGACTACTACACCGTATACTTCTAAACAGAATGGTGTGGCGGAAAGGAAGAATCACACGATTATGGAAGCTGTCCGGGCTGTGCTACATGATCAAAGACTTTCGAAGTTTCTATGGACTAAAGCTGCAAACACCGCCGTATATGTACAAAATCGATGCCGTCATCAAGCATTGGGTTCCAAGACTCCTGAAGAAATGTTCACCAGCAAGAAACCTGATGTTTCTCATTTTAGAATTTTTGGAAGCCCTGTATATTTTCATGTGCCAAAAGAGAAAATAAATAAATTGGGTGCATCTAGAAAGAAAGGAATTTTCATGCGCTATGGTGAATATACTAAAGGCTATAGAATCTATGTAGCCAGTCAAAGGGAAGTTGTGATTAGTCATGATGTCACATTTGACGAAGATATGGCTCTGGATTTAAGACCTCTGTGTTTTATTGCTTTCGACTTAGTTACCGGAGAATCCACAGTAAGAACCATTTTCTGCCAACGTTTCAAATCCCAACTGTGATCCATCATCAAGACAACTTGAATGCTTGATAGAAGAAGAGCTTAGCTGAGCGATTAAATAGTAATGAGGAGAGTGAAATGAGATGAAAGTCGGCTCTCAATATCTGATTGATGAGAGTCGGCTGTTACAGATTATTTTAATTAATTAATTAATAATTTATTTTTTTTAATAATTAGTTACTTTTAATATAATATGATAGTTATTGTTAATATTACTTATATTATTAATTATTATTATTAATATAATAAATAATAAAAATTATAATTATAATTTAATAATAATTAGTATTAGTGATATTATAATAATCATAATTAGTGTTAAAAATATTAATCTTTATGATATTGTATTAATATTTAATTTTTATAATAAATGTTTGATCATTAATATTTATTATTATTTATCACTAAAATTAATTGTACTTAATATTATTTATTGCTAATATTAATTGTAATTATTAATATTATTATCATTAATTATTATTATTAATGATAATTAGAATTAATATTAATAATAATAATAATTATTATTATTATTAATATTAATAATAATAATAATAATATTATTATTATTATTATTATAATATTATCTTTATAATAATCTTATTATTATAATATTATTATTATAATCATAATCATAATAATAATAATAATAATAATAATAATAATAATATTATTATTATTATATTTAAAATTAATAAAACGAGTTAGATTTTTCTGATTAGGGGAAGCCAGCTTCCACTAATCTCCATACCATTGTCTCTGTTGAGATTATGCAGGTGCTTGATAATTTCAAGGGCTTCTCTGATCTTTCGTCTATGGTGTTGCTCTTCCTTGGCGATAATCGAGGCGCTCTCCAAGAAGACATGGTGCTTAGTTTTTGAGGAGTGCTCTGGAAGGGCGGAGGTATGATACCTTTCATTCTTAATATCAGCTCCATGTTCTTTAAATCTGGTCTGCAAGGAGCGACCTATTTCACCAATGTAGCTTTTTCCACATGAGCAATCAATTTTATAGACCCCTTTAAGTTGATGTCTATCAATGTTATCCTTGACAGATTTCATACCTTGCCTAATAGTTCCAGGAGCTGAGAATTGCGTGCTTATGTTTTTCCTTCTTAGGATTTTCGCAATCTTATCTGTAACCCCATGAATGTAAGGTAGAAAAACCCTACTACCCTCAGGTTGATCTTAGGCCTTAGGTTCATGAGATAACATCCTTTTCTCTGCTTTCTGAATTGCTCTTTTAATCTCATTTTATTTGTAGCCTATAATAATAATTACAATTAATATTAATAATAAATATTAATGATCAAACATTTATTATAAAAATTAAATATTAATACAATATCCTAAAGATTAATACTTTTAACACTAACTATGATTATTATAATATCACTAATACTAATTATTATTAAATTATAATTCTAATTTTTATTATTTATTATATTATAATAATAATTAATAATATAAGTAATATTAACAATAACTATCATATTATATTAAAAGTAACTAATTATTAAAAGATTATTATTAAAAAAAATAAATTATTAATTAATTAATTAAAATAATCTGTAACAGCCGACTCTCATCAATCAGATATTGAGAGCCGACTTTCATCTCATTTCACTCTCCTCATTACTATTTAATCGCTCAGCTAAGCTCTTCTTCTATCAAGCATTTAAGTTGTCCTGATGATGGATCCCAGTTGGGATTTGAAACGTTGGCAGAAAATGACTCTTACTGTGGATTCTCCGGTAACTAAGTCGGAAGATATGGCTCTCAGCAAAGTGGACAATCTTCCGACTTTGAGGAGCTCTCAAGAAGCTAACACCAGGGAACCGAAAGAAAAGGATGATGAATCAATGCCTGATGTAGAAGAACCCATGGATCTGATTGATCCTACTCCACATGAGCCTTCCTCTTCTATGAAGAGGGCTTCATGGCTTAGGGGGATACTTGATGATGCTGAAGGACATGCTGCACCCCGAGGAACCTTTCGTGAAAGTAAGAAACCTAACAGGTATAAGGGATACCTAACCATCATGAGCACGATCATACAAAATGAGCCTTCATCATTTTCAGATGCCGTTAAGCATCAAGTATGGAAGGATGCTATGACCATTATGGAGAATGATGTCTGGGAAGTAGTTCCCAGACCCCAGGATAAGACAATTGTTACTTCAAAATGGCCTTACAAGATAAAGCTGCAGAAGATGGAAGTACGGAATAGTATAAGGCTCGTTTTGTTGCTCGTGGTTTCTCCCAGAAGAAAGGTATAAACTATGATGTGATATTTGCACCTATTGCCAGATATACGACCATCCACTTTATCATAGCCCTTGTGGCTTCACAAGGATGGAACCTACATCAAATGGATGTCAAGACCGCGTTCATGCACAGTTCGATCAAAGAAGAGGTCTATGTGGAGCAACCTGAAGGATTTGAGATTTATGATGGAAAATCTCATGTATGAAGGTTGAAGAAGGCTTTCTATGGGCTGAAGCAAGCACCCTGAGCATGGTATGAGAGGATCGATAACTACTTGATGAAGCTGGGATTCACTAGGAGTGAAGCCCATCCTAACATTTACTTTAAGGTTGAAGATGACAAGCCTATCATACTAGTGTTGTATGTGGATGACCTCTTTCTAACAGGTGCATACCCTCTCATTCACAAATGTAAGAGGGAGTTGGCTTCTGAATTTGAAATGAAGAACAAAGGACATGAAGTGTGGCAAAAGCCAAAGGAAATTTTCCTATCTCAAGGAAAATATGTGGTGAATATTCTGAAAATATTTGGTATGATGGACTGCAAGCTTGTGACTACCTCGAGAATCTTAACTTTCAGAAGTTATATGGTAGTGATCTCGGACCAGATTTGGGAAATGCCTCTGAGTTTCAAAAACTCATTCGCGTTGATGTTCTTGGTGAAACTCCATCCAAACATATGTTTTGCAGTTAGCATTGTGAACTCATATTTGGTTGAGCCTCACTAGATTGGTGCCAAGAATCTTCTGAGATGTCTTCAGGACACAATCTCTCATGGATTGAGATACACTGCCGGAAATATGAAACTACATGATTATTTGAATGCTGATTAGGCAGGTAGTGTGGAGGATCACTGGAGCACTTTTAGTGTTGTTTCTCTTTGGATTCTGCTTCGATATAATGGATGAGCAGGAAGTATAAGTCGGTTGCCATAAGCACCACTGAGACCAGATACATATCTACGAGTATGATCTCATATGAAGATGCCTGGTTGGGGAAGCTCTTCAGTGAGCTATTTGAGCACATACCACTGTGATTCTCTGTAACAACCAGAGGTGGGATTTGATTATTGAGGAATCCCATATTCGTCGATTTCTCCAATAGATAGACATCATCTGGGATATGGTAAGTCGATGAGTAAGGAGGCTCCATCACATTAAGATGATGTACAGGTCGATACACCTTGTCAAAGCCCCGAGGAAAGATCTAATATGTGATTTTCCCAAACGACTTGGAGTCATCAAGAAACCCTTGTACAAGCATCCTACATGTTGCATACATTGTGCTCTAGGAGATCTAAGGGCTTACAGTTCTTACTGGAGCAACATATGACCATAGGGTGACTCACCCTCCCCTGGTGGTGTGCACTGGAACAAGATGATTCGCTCTCTTGTGGGACAAGATGTGTTAGGCCCCTTTACTACTAGTGTAACCCCTTATTGCTATTAGTACAACCCCCTTATTATATTGATGTACCCATGTAGTGCCCATATTGTTACTATTGTGCCCCATAGAAGCCCACTATTGTTATTATTGTGCCCTTACATTATTATTGTTATGTCGGCTCTGATTATATTATGACCCCTTAGACTCCTATATATAGAAAGGAGGTATTTTCATTTGTATCATCCAAGAATTGTTCATTTATGTAATGTAAACGAGGTTGCCCCCTCGAAGAGGCTCAATTCTAAGGCGTTGATCTATATTTTCTATCTTTTTGTGAGCTGGTTTCATAAAACTTGGTATCAGAGCTTTGGATTCTAGGGTTTCACTGCTCCAAATAGGTTATTGTGGAATTTTCACTATAACGTGTTTTCTGTGACGTTTTAGAAGAAAAAAAAAACCCATTTGAGACGAAATTGCACTAACCTCCGGTCTTAATTTTAGAGCTTTTCGCACTATATTTGTGGAGATATGATTTGAGGAAGTTGGTCTTTTTGCAGACTCCTGAATTACATTCCAAACAGGTGACCTGGGGAAAATCGTCATAAGTTTCTCTCTGAGTATTGGATTGAAATTTCGTAAGAAGCTACAAAAAGAGGAGAGATTGTAGTGTCTTGTATATATTTTTCAGAGCCATAGGTCGAAACAGTGACACGTGGCTCATTGTACAAGTTCTCTCTATTGAACTAGTCTATAATCAGGTCACTGTGGGAGATTTGGCATAACTCTTCCTTGGAGAATCCAATTTGGATCAGACTAGTGGCATTGGAAAGAGGACGTAGAGGGCTACTGCAGGTCACAATTTTAGAACTTAAAGATCCAAAAGTATAGAGTTACAATCATTTCAAAATCGAGCTCCTAAAATCAAGAAAAAGCAAGATGAGGAAGTTTGATGGCAAGGATCCGGTAAATTGGATACGTCAGATGGAGCAATATTTTGATCTACATGGTGTACCACTATTACAAAAGGTATGTATTGCATCTTCATATTTAGAACCAGATCAATTTTTATGGTATAAAGGGCTTTGTTCTCGTAAACAACGTGTTACATGGTTAATTTTCACGGAGGAAATGATAGCACATTATGAGGATACAAAGAGAAACACCTTCTTTAAAGCAACACCACAACAATTGGAAAGAGTAAAAGGGCATTGTTACATAGTGGAAAGTAAAAATATGGCAACAAGGAAGTCTACCCCTCACAACTATAATTATAGAAGTGTTGTTTCTCCTAGCCTTCCATAACCTACAAGGGTTACACCACAACAATTGGAAGAAAGAAAAGAAAAAGGGCTTTGTTACAATTGTGATAGCAAATGCACTAAAGGTCATAAGTGTGCTGAGAAGAAATTATTTTACATAGAGTATGAAGAGGAGGAAGAAAAGGATCAAGAAACATCAAAAGAAGAGGATACATGCCAGGACCCAACCCCAGAGAAAGAAGAAATGAATAAGACCATATCTTGTAAAGCATTGGCAAGAATTACCACTCCTCAAACTCTCAAGATAGAAGGACATATCAAGAAGAAAAAGGTGCAAGAAATGAAAGATCACATCGAGAAAGAAGAAATGAATCCAACCATATCTTGTAATTCACTGGTCAGAATTACCACTCGTCAAACTATCAAGATAGAAGAGCATATCAAGAAGAAAAATGTTCAAGAAATGAAAGATCACATCGAGCATCAAGAAATGAATCTGACCATATCTTGTAAAGGATTGGAAGAAATTACCATTCCTCAAACTCTAAAGATAGAAGGACATATCAAGAAGAAAAAGGTTCAAGCAGTGAAAGATCACATCGAGCGTCAACAACAAGTTCTCCAACTTTTAAAGGATGACGCCACTTTGGTGCAAAATCGAATGAAACAACAGGTAGATCAACATTGTAGTGAAAAATGTTTTGATGTAGGTGATTGGCTATTTTTACTGCTACATCTCAAACAAGCTATTTATGAGAAGGAAATGTTGGAAATACCATATGCACTGAAGAAATGGTGACCTTACTGAATGGGAAGACACTTCAAGGTAAAAATGGATCATGATAATCTTAAATACTTTTTAGAACAACTATTATCTTTAGAAGAACAAAAAAAATGGGTCACAAATATGTTGGGTTATGACTTTGACATCATCTATAGAAAAGGGAAGCAAAATTTTGTTGCAGATGCACTCTCAAGAAAGGATGGAAGCATTGTTTTGTGTTGTTTCTATTATCCAACCAGATTGGATAAATGAAGCAAGGGATGAATGGAAGAAGGACGAAGAAGTATGGCCACTTATTCAAAAGTTGCAAAAGATCCCAATTCAAACAATATTGCCAGAAATTGAAAAGGAAGGAAAATTCATACTAGAACTAGGATCAGTCACAGAAATAAGAACCTGATAGCTATGAAATCGATAAATTTTAGAGTATCTCATCAAGTGGAAGAACTTACCCGCTGAAGATTCCACATGGGAGGACAAGAATTTTATACAGAAGCATCAAGAACTACTCAAGAGTTGAGGACAACACTTTTTGAAGGAGGGGGGCATGTTAGGCCCCTACACTACTAGTGTAACCCCTTATTGTTATTAGTACAATCCCCTTATTATATTGATGTACCCATGTAGTGCCCATATTGTTACTATTGTGCCCCATAGAGGCCCACTATTGTTATTATTGTTCCCTTACATTATTATTGTTATGTCGGCTCTGATTATATTATGACCCCTTAGACTCCTATATATAGAAAGGAGGTATTTTCATTTGTATCATCCAAGAATTGTTCATTTATGTAATTTAAAGGAGGTTTCCCCCTCGAAGAGGCTGAATTCTAAGGCATTGATCTATCTTTTCTATCTTTTTGTGAGCTGGTTTCATAACAAGATGATTCACTCTCTTGTGGAACAGGATGATTTGCTCTCCTGTGTAGCAGGATGATTAGTTCTCCCGTGAGGCCTGGATTGATGTGTTGTCCATTACGATTGTAGTAGGATTGATGTGTCCTCCTGTGAGGCCTGGATTGATGTTTTCTCCATGGCGGCCTGGATTGATGTGTTCTCCTGTGAGGATGGGATTGATTAAGTTCTCCTGTCGAGACATCCTACCCATGCAGTCTGGGACTCATGGGAAGTACCTCTCATTTGATCAATGAGAAGGGAAATGAAGTTAGGGACCATATTAGTACCGATGGACGCATCATTGTATCTACCATACTCCCTATGCTAGGATGACCTCCATTGATCTGGGATCAATGATACTAGTCTGGGAGTAGTGGTAGGAGTGGTACATTTTATGACATTGACTTCGGGTCGATTGTTACTAGTCTGGGACCAGTGGTATGCACTTTGAGACAGATTTTGAGTCAGTGGAGGATATTACTAGTCTGGGACCAGTGGTACATACTTTGAGACTGACTTTGAGTCAGTATGATACATCCTTGATCATTTCTTCTTCTTCATAATTCGGACAAAAGCAGAGTAGAACAAATCAAAGTAGAGCAAAGCATAATAGAGTAGAGCCGTACATATCAATACAGGGTAGAATAAGACAAAGCAGAACAAGCAGAATAGAGCAGAGCAGGGCAAGGGTCAGGTTGTACAAGGTAGTGCATTTGATGGATGAATAGTAGCGACCGATAGACAGATTGTAGATGAAGTTCTCCCTAGTTGAGAGGGAGTGTTAAAATTAGCAACTAGGGCCAAAATTTATGTGGGTCATCTTGTTCATGGCTGATAATATGTTCATTAGATTCCTCTTGTCGAGAGGTGTAGGATTGATCTAAATATCATCTGATTCTGATAAGTATTCATGGAGATATTTACCTATTTTGATTATGGAATTATTATCAAGGCAACCTACAACTCATGTAGGCTCAGAAGCCCAACAGTCGCATCTATTCAAACATCAACATTGTGTATAAATACAAGAGGAATTTTCCCCATTTACACTCACTCATATCATCACATCTCTCTCTCTCTACTGCGCAGAAAAGAGTCTCTTCTCTACTATGCAGAAAAGGGTCTCTCTCTCACACATGTGAAGCCGGAAGCTGCTAAAATTGAAGCTGCAACTGCAAAAGTGAAGTTTGACCTACATGGACTAGAAGATATCCTCATATAAACTACATTGTAGGTTCATCTGAACCTCCTCTGAAGGCTGCAACTTTTGGTGGTGGAATCAAGTCGATCCAACAGACGGTTTGCGAGATATCGACTGCCCTAGTTTGAAGGAAGCTGCTGAAACTAAAGCTGCAACTACAGAAGTGAATTTTGACCTGTGTGGACCAAAATATCTCCTCGTCTGAACTATGATGTAGTTTCATCTGAACCCCATCTGAAGGATGCACCTTTTGGTGGTGGAATCGAGCCGATCCGACGGTCAGTTTGTGAGATATCGACTGCCCTAGTTTTGATGATGAAGCCGCTAATGTTGATGCTGCTAATCTAGGGTTTGCTACTGTTAATATAAATCAGATTTATTGTACTATTCCTCTCTTCTGAATTATTGAATATAAAAGAATATTTGATCAAAGGGCTTCCCCACACATTGTGGGGTTTGTCCCTGGCTAGCTGCCGCATCTTGTGTCTCTTGTCTTGGCTTGTTTTCTGTCAATCATTTAATGTTCTATCTGCACTTTACTTTATGTACATTTGATTGCTAATCTATGGAATATAATAAGAAAAATAAGTAAATTGTTACAAGCATAGAACATACCATAAACTAACAACAGTAGTAAGGGTAGCTAGCTCAACAAATTGTTGAAGGTAAGTACTATTTATATTGCTGATCAATGTAGAGGTCAAAGCTTCTAACTTGTCAAAAGCGTCCAAGACAAATTTATCTAAATCTGGATGGATAACCCTTTTTGATTTGATGAGTTGAGTAAACACATGGTCTAAGACTATTTCATGGATGGCATTCTCAGATTTAGTCCTAAATAATGAGAGGTCAAATGACAAATCAAAAGGGATTTCCTCTAAAGTTGACAACTCCTCAGGGAGTGTGTTTGCTTTGATTAGCTAGCCACTACATGCCTGAGTTTCTTTGTTTTTTGGTTTTCTTAGAATTCTGTCTGGGTCATCAACTATAGTTGCAGGGTTTGGATCTGGGGCTCAAGATTAAATTTAAGGTTTCCTTAAAGTTTTATGAGACTGAGGATCGAAGTCCCTAGTATGGTTGCCAGAAATGTTATCACTCTGATATTTCTTTTGAAGTATGAAGAAAGAAAAACCAAAGGTAACCACAAACCACTTTTGGAGATCAGGACCTAGCCTTCCTGATGCTCAGAGAGGCTCTCTTTAAAATTTAACTTTTTTTTAGTTAAGGTGATTTTAGGCTAGTTATTACTTTCACTTAGGTTTTGTTTTGAAAATTTTTTGGTGGGATCACTTTACTTAGATGGATAGAGTTTTGTCTTATACCATTGGGCTATGGAGTCATATGTCTAACAAACAAGACTATATTCGGTTCTAAAAACAAGGTCTATAGGGCAAGATAGATGAGTTGCTGCAGATCTCAGAGGCTAAATGGTGAATGGCTTCAAATCAGATCCAAGGAGCAGTTAATGGTTCCCTAGACCGGACTTTGGAAGGAATGAACGAAGTCAACTAGGATGGGAGATAAATTAAGGGTTGTCAAATCCGGGCATCAAAAGAAAACATGTAAATAAATTACTGTGCAAAACAGAGTGTAATTAAGCAAATTCTGGGTGATATTTCCAGTTAATTCATTTAGATCTTAGAAAACATTTAAGATTATGAAAACATATAAGAAAGGTAAAACAATCACACAAATAAAGTACTTCACTACAAATGGCTAATCTAATGAATCCTGTAGCGAAATTATTTTATTACTTGTTCCAGTCTGTTGACTTGAAAATGGTACAATCACCCTTAGGTTCAAGGTCACAATAACTCTACAAATGTAAAATCATCCACCTAATACTTCAAACTTTGAAGTATTTATACAAAAGGGATTACAAAATATTTGAAACTGAATTTAGAACTAATCTAGGAAAAAACAAAATATCTTCTTGCAAGAAGATAGAGACAACTATTGAACTGTTTCATGTTGTCCCTTTTATTTTGGTTTTGCTGGTTGTAGACTTTGATTTTTAGCCTTTTATGTTGCTAGGCTATTTGGCTTTCACGCTGGATGCCCTACTTTACTTTGACCTTTCACCTAATACTCTTTAACCTTGTTGACCTGTCAATATCCTTTTACCCTGTTGTTTCACTTTTTATTGTACATTTATAATTTACTCTATTTTTACTACAGTAAATCATTCAATTTTTCCGATCTTTCTTCATTTGGTAATTGGATATTGATAATTTTCTATAGATCTCATTTGCCTCTATGTATTTGGAAAAAGTGGGCTTATTAATAAACTGGTGTTTTACCTCATGCTGGATGTAAAACAAGTTTTCAAATGTTTGGTACAAGACTTTGCCTGTTGGCATGCCCTTCATAGATGCAGTCATCACTTGTTCTTTGGCTACTTCCCTGATCTTCTTGTTGTAATTTTCCTGTGTCATTAACTTGTCATTTATAACTAAGAGATTAGGTAATCCCTTTTCTTTCAACAGTTCAAACTTAACCATGAACCTGTCAATGACTAACTGCATGTTCTGACACTTATCTTCTAAATTCAACATTAAGTTCCTCTTAGTGAGGACTCTCCTGACTTCCAAAATTGTACCTGTCCTATCAAGTATCTCAAGCTCTTGCAGTTCATATTTATTCTTGGAGTTGAGGAAGTGGATGATTCTTGCTGCTTCCTCTGGCATATCTCCAAGCTCTGTTTTCACCCTTTCAGTGGCTTTTGTTGCCTACTTAATCAAATCAATTTGCTAAAAAATGACCTGGATAGATGGCCAAATATCATTGATAGAGTCAATGATATTGGAGCACAGTTGTTCTTTAGCATTTCCTATTGGCTCAGTCAAGGTCATTTCTTTCTCCAGGCCTTTAATCCTTTCATTCATTCTTGTAGCCTTTTGTTGTTCTTCCTTATGCATAATCTGGGCAAGTTTGTAATCTGTCTCAAGGCTGCTGACTTTCTCCTTGAGTTTGTTCATTTCATTGGTATGAATGGACATTTCTTCCATTGCTTTGACCAGCCTATTCGCTTCTTCATCTGTGGTGCATGTTATTGTTGATGATGTTGCTGATGTAGTCGAAGTTGATGCTGGCAATGCAGTGACCATTGGATGAGTGGGAGCTAATGCTACTGCCATAGTGGAAGGTACCACTGTGGTCACTGTTGGAATGAAATTTGGAGGATCACTATCAACACTAGCTTGTTTGAGCTGAATCAAGCTTTCTAGTTCCTTTTCTATTTCCTTCAACTGGTCATTGAGCTGCAACACCAAGTCCATCATCTCTTCATGATTTTTCTGGCTTTCCAAGACTTCCTTTGTTTGTGGGTGTTGTAACTGAGGGAGCTTGGGCTGTTTCTTGAGGGCTGTAATATCCTCATTCTTCTTTTTGATTAACTGCTCAGCAACCTTGATGTCCTTTGGGTCCTGGCCCATTTCAATAACCAAGTCTTCTAAGGACTTTATCTTGGTGTATTTGGTGCTGGAGGAGGCCTTTTCCAGTTTTTACTGGGCTATTAGATTGTCCAATGAATATTTCAATTTGAATGTTGCCATGGCCTTTACTGTGAGGGTGGATTAGATCATTTCTCTAGCCTGCTTATGTAATTCTATTTGATCTATGGGATGAACATCCCTAGAAAAGACCTCAAAGTTGGTTTTCTTGTAATATGCTGAGGTTTTGGGTTGCTGTATAGTGGGCTATAGGAAGGACACCTGCTTTTTTCCTTCTTTGATGTCAAAGGTTGACATCAATTTGTTCTGGTTAGGTGGTGTCATTTCATGTACTTGGCATATGTGTCTGCCTTTAGATTTTCATTCCTAATTTTAATTTCCTTAAATCTTTCTTTGATATCTATCTCCTTGTTAGCTAGCTTGATAAAGGAAGACACCTCCACACTCTTCTATCTTTGTATGATCTGTGTGTTGGAAGTGGGTGGCTGCTGAGTTTCTATTGATGCAACTATTTTTGTTGTCTATTTACTACTCTGCCCCATTGTGTCAGTGTCAAGGATGTCTTCTAATGCAATGTTTTCCTCTTGTTCAGAAAAAAGGATTCAATTTGAGCCTTTTGTTTAGTTTGAACTGCTCATTAATGGTCTCCCTAGCAGAACTTGATGCTTCCTCCCTATTTATTTTAGGATTCCTTTCCTCATCAAGAGGGGTTTGAATGATAGGAGTGATGTTCATCAACTCTCCCAACTCTGGAACCTACAGGAAAGAGCTCTGGTCAAATTTTTTCTCTAAATCAATCATGGTGTTCTCCACATCCACAACTATGCTATCCATGTCAATCAATGTATTCTCTACCCATTCTGACTGATTAGCATATTGTTCAATGTCAGGACTTGGGTAGTGGATGTAAGGCGTTGGAAATAATACTGAGAGGGTGGGTGAACCAGTATTTGTAAATCAATAACTTTTTCATTTCCATAATCAGATTTATATAAACTACTTCCATGAAGGGAACTCACGTGTGCATGCAACTGTTCTTAAGAAAACCAATGTATATCTAGTGAACTTATGATTCAATTAATTCATCATATGTTGATCTTTAATCTGTGCATCAGTACTTTATTAAAAATTAAACAGTAACCATGTGCAGTTAATAACAGAATGAACCATCACACATAAGAAACACACATGAACACCAATATTTAAGGTGGAAACCCAATGTGGGTGAAAACCGCCTGTTGCTGTCATCTCTGTCTTCTTTTAATAATAAGAAAATTTGTTACAACATTGTACTAGTGCAGACTCATACCAGTACGCAGGCTTCTACCTGCAAAAGGTTACAACCTTCTCTCATTCTCTAGCTTCTACTGGAAGGGAGCTACAACCCCCTAGCTCTTGTACTAGCCGATATGTTTACTAGTACATAGGCGTTGACCTATAGAAGGCTACGACCTTCTTTCTTCCTCCAGGGACCATGTTTCATAAATTTTCAAACTGGATGCTCCTAGTACACAACAATACACATGAAGGCCTCGTTTCATCCAATTTTCATACTAGCCCATAAACAATATTGAAGCTTAGAATTAATCATCATTTCAATACAACCATCAACTACATCTGCATCAACCAATCACTAAAACTTAATCATTACTTTCTGAATCAGCCAAAACTCAATCAATCACTGACAACCTCTAAACCTCTGAGACAAATGAATCAACCATTCATTCATACTTAATCAACTTCAACAAATCAACTGGAACAGAGAGATCACTATAACCAATACACAAATCTGAACCTAGAACACTGCATCATCATTCAGAACCAGTTGCAACCTCAAAACCATGCATCAAAGTGTATTTGCAACTTGGAAGATCGAACCAGCATGTATACACAACTTCATCAAAGCAAACCAACGTATAGATATGCAAATACTTACTTATAACTTTGTTGCACTTCGCGACTTTAGACATACCCAGATCATCACATATAAAGGATAATACATGTGTTAGCAATAAGATCTAGCCCATCAGATCACATAATGATAAGTCATTATGATCTTGATCCATTATTAGATCTCATCCATCATCACTGAAGCAAATCACAATCAGTCAATATGAACATTGTTACCAAAATGCAGTCACCAGAACATAAAGCAAAACCCAAAACTCTGCATAAACAACCAGAACCAGTTGTAACTTCAAACATCATAGTTCATAAGGTATACTCTACTTCGTTGTGTCAAGCCAGTGTGTATACACGCTTTTACCAAAGCCTCCTAGCGTATATGTCTGTAAATATTAATTCACAATTTTGCAGCTATTCTAAACTTTAGTCATACCCAGATCATAACATTTACATAACAAAACATGCGTTAGTATTTAGATCTAGAATAAATATGATCAAACCATATAAAGATTATTCATTTCAAGCCTTAAGATCCCAATCCATAATTAGATCTTATCCTCCATCAACCACTAAGGTTCATCCCTGGTTCAGATAAAGCACAACACCATAAGCCAATATCCTACATACTAGATCTCACACTTCATTAGATACTCAATACTTGCACACTTGTGGCCTAATGATCTTCTCCTCCTTTTATAGTTTTAGGTCTTTCTCAATACCATGGACCAAAACCACTTAGGACCAATACCTAGGGTCAATAACTCGAACCAGATACCTTGGACCAATACCATGGACCAAAATACCATGGATGATCCGAAAATGGATCCTGGAAAAACCTCTAAGTCTAAAAGACTTCATATAAGAGGTAAAAGGTGCCAAATGGCACAAATCCTCTGTAAATCAGAGGAAAATGAAAGTCACAGGCTGCTCTCAGAAATATTTTCATTGCAGATATCTCTTCATTATGAATCCAACGCAACTTGAATGGGCAAAAACTGACTAAGGATGCAGAAGTTATCATAAAATGAAGTTGCCTATATCCTTTGGAAAATGGGGTAAAATCCCTTAAAAATGGGTCCTAAAAAACCCCTCTATTTCCTCAAAATCTCCTAGAAAGCCAAAACCATCGCAAAAGGGGAGGTTTCAGAAAATTCAGATTACACTATCAGAGCCCCAAAAAACATGAGAAAACAGTGAAAACAAGCCTATCAAAGCCTTGAACAGTGAATGCACAGGAGCCATCAGATTTGGCTGATCAACGGTCCAGATCTGATTGACAATCACAATCGACAGTGGCTATCGGAGGATATCGGAGCATAATCTATGGTTATTGTGATCATGACATCACAATCAACGATTGCAATGGAGCGATATCACAATCGGCGACCATAACAAAGTGCTTACAACGGCCCGAGGTTATCACGATATGCGATTGCGATCAATCGCATCGCGATATCGCAATCGAAGCATTACAAAGGAGCGGTTATATGTTATATGTTATATATGCGATGCGATGGCCAAACTCGACGATAATATGAACCGGATTTAATACATTTTGATATTTGTCAAACAACGATTTTCTTTGTATTTTTGTTTTTCATTGAATAAACGAAATACGAAGGAAAAGTGCCCGACCTGATGAAACCAGACCAGAAAGGGTTCCGAAATGAAAACACATAATATTTGAAATCCGTCATAAGCCATTTTTGCGGTATTTTTATCGTTTTTAATGCAATTCTAAAATAAAAAGAGGTAGGCCCTTGCAACATGTGATAGCGATTATGGGTGGACCCAATAATGTTATAAAGCGCAGTTATGAAGATTTGAAGTCCAGGGAACAATGATCTCTGTTGATTTTTCCAGTGTTCGGTATATTTCCCTGTGTAAGCTGAGAATTCCAAAATTTGGGGATTTCAAGCACCGATGACCCATTCTGTTACAGTATAGGTGGCATCCATCCCTGAGGGCATTTAGCAATGATTGCTAACGCTCAGAGAAGGGATTTGAGCGGACTGTGGCTGGAAGGCAGAGAGCTTGAGAGGGAAAATGAACCAACAAAGCCGATTTGGCTTAAAAATCCATAGAACGACAAAGACAGGGGTGATTTTTGGTTACTGAGGCTGTTTTTGGGGTTTTGTTACTGAAAGTGAAGCCAAAGCAGGAAGCTGAGTTGAAGGAGGCAGCGCATAAGAAAAACGCAACCAAGGGAGTCACTTGGAGTTCAAGTGAAAACCCTAGAGAGCTGTAAACTGATAGAGGGTAGAAATAAGCCAGAGCTGAAGAGCTAGAGCCAGAGCCAAAGTCAAAGCCAAAGAGCTAGGACCAAGAGCCAAGAGCCAGAGCCAAAAGCCAGAGCTTCAAGAGCCAAGGGATAAAATGGTGTCTGAACCCACTATTTCTGTGTAGAACAGTAGGAGTTGAGCCAAGATCTTGTAAAAAGGACTTATACCATAATCCCAGAGAGCCTAGTTGAGTTGACTAGAGCTCACAGAGATGTAGCCCAAGAGTTGTGGGTGAACTCCTAATTAAATTGTTGTTTCTGTGTGTGTTTTACTGCTGCATTGTCTCTACTGTTTTATTTACTGTTATATGCATTTATATATCAGTTTTAGCACATTAATTTATAGCACATGAACAATTAAAAAACAAATACCAGCATACACCTATATTTTCAATCATTTCTTAATTTCGAATTGGTTAATCAATAGGACTTGGGAATATTTAAGCTTTGGAAGTGGGAGAGGTTCTTGTAAGTTAGACAAGAAGCCTAAGTGCCCCATTTTCAGATCAGGGGGTATCAAAGCTTAAGATTTGATTGGCCTCACCTTCAAAGAAGGGTATATTAGAATGCTTGATTGAAAAAGCAAACACTACTTTTCTGAAAGGTGTTTGAACAGCAAGAGGCTGATTGTATGCTTGTTTTGCAGACTGACTATTTTCTGAGTTTGCAGAGGTAAAGGGAAAGTTGTTGCTAGCTCAGTCCAGGAAGGACAAATAGGAAGAAGGGCTAAAGGCATTCTTCTATCCCAAAGGACCTCAAGGCAGTCTTTAAAGCACAAGAGGTTTGTTGCAAAAGTTTTTTAAATAAGCTCTTTAATTATCTTTTTGAAGTTTTTTTTGTTCATTGGCATAATGACAACTTCTACAAGTGGGTCCTCAAATTCTGCTCTCTTCACAAGATTCTTTGATGAGGACATGAAGCAAGAATTGTCCACCATGATGGATATGGTGAGAGAAATGTATGAGGATGGAAGGAAGAGCAACATGCTTAGAGAGGAGTTGAATACAATGAAGGAAGAGAAGCAGTTGCTTTCTGACAAATTGCAGGAAATGGAGAGGAAACTTCATATTGCAAATATGAACCTGAAAAGGATGCATGAGTTGGAGACATAGCTCTTTGTTGCCCAAGAAGCCTTAGTCAAGTATCATCTTGAAGAAGAGGTAAACCATTCCAGTTTGTCTTCAAATTCCTCTGAGAATGCTTATATTGGTTCTTTTGAAAAACATACTAGAGGCATAGGTTCCAAGCTAATGTCCAAGATGGGCTATGAAGGAAAGGGCTTGGGCAAGCATGCACAAGGTATTGTTGAACTAATAATGGTTGAGGAAAGGCCTAATTATTTGGGTCTTGGCTATGGATAGTCTTATGGAGAAATTTCTAAGGCTGCCATGAAGGCCATTGAAACAGCTCCAAGGAGGGGTTGCATTAGAGAGTGTGAAGATTGTATTAAGGAGGAATGAAATAGCTTGAAATATCAATTGCAAGATGCAGGTGTTCAGAGGCACACACTTTAACTAGAGAGTTGGGGAGACTCTAACAACCTTGAAGAGATTGTTGGTGTTCGAAAGGGAGCCACTTCTTCATTTGCTTCACCTCCTCATGAAGGCAATAAAGGTGAAAAAGGCAGGTATAAATCTGGTTCTAAAAATTTTCCTTTTGATTTTGCAAAGCATGATAAATTTCCACATATGTATGGGAAAAGAATTGCATGTTACTCTTGGGGTTTGGATAACCATAATGTTTCTAGATGTTGGAAGAGAATGGCCACATACAGGAAACTTTTAAAGGAAAGGAAGAAAGAAGCCAAAGGTCCATTGGACAAGGCAAATCATGTTGTCAAGAGGATGCGCATGCAGTGCACTTACTGCCATAAGCAAGGACATTTTGCTGCAAAATGTTGGACTCTGAATCCAGCAATGCTTCCACAAAAGTTGAAGAAAGTGGAAAGAGAAGATGGAAGAAATGGAAGTGAAGATTCCATGAATGATGTGTCTCAGAATGATTCACATGATGATGTTGATGTGCAGACAAAGGTAGTACCTTTGAAAGGGATTGGTAAGAAATGAGTAGATGTCTTATCCAATTAAGATTGCATGTCTATTGATGCATCCACATTATATTTCATTTAATGTTCGAAACTATAGCGTGCTTAAGTGAAAGTAGAAGAATGAATTGCATGCATGAGCATGAGATGCATGAACACAGGGATGTTGATGATTTCCTTGTTTTTGAACATGTATGTGTAATTAACTTGCAGGGTTGATTGCTTTGACATGCATGTGATGCCATGTTGACTTGGGAGAAGTTAACTTGGTCTCCAAATGGAGATAATGATGAAGTGTTTCATCTTATGAAAAGGAGTCCTAATGGTCTTTTTCTACATGCTTGACTTGAAGGTTCATTTGTTTAAAGACATGTTTTGTGGGCTTGTTATCGAGTCCATCATTTGTATGCAGATGTAAGACATGGAGGTGTTCACAAGATGTGAAAATCTGTTTCTTTTGTTGAAGCAAGAGTTTAGGCCATTCCAGTTGTTTTCTATATTTTTGTTGTTGTTAACAGTTGTTGGTTATAGCTTGTCAAACAGATACAAATGAAAGTTGGAGTAGATGAAATTCACATTTGTTTGAGCCACCTTGGATCAATTATCAAGGCAACGAAGTTCAAACTATCTTCTATGACCATCTCAGTAGAAGTTTTGCAGGAAGGCAAGGAGGAAGACAGTTTTTCCCAAGAAGACTAGCCCATCCAAGAAGCGAAGTGGTCAGAAACTTTGGTTCAGAGGCACTATGCAAAGCAAGTGTAGGGAGGCTGAAAGAAGAGGGTGAGTCACTCTCATTTATTGCTCAGATCAGTATATCAATCTTTTGGAGACCAAAATTTCTTTAGTGGGAAGGCGTGATCCAAAAATGGATCTTGGATAAACCTCTAAGTCTAAAAGACTTCATATAAGGGGTAAAAGTTGCCAAATGGCACAAACCCTTTGTAAATGAGAGGGCAATGAAGGTTGCAGGCTGCTCTTATAAATAGTCTCATTGTAGAGATCTCTTCATTTTGAATCCAACGCAACTTGAATGGGAAAAAAATGACTTAGGATGAAAAATTTATAATAAAATGAAGCTGCCTATATCCTTTAGAAAAAGGGGCAAAATCCCTTCAAAATGGGTCCTAAAAAAACCCTCTATGTCCTCAAAATCTCCTAAAAAGCCAAAACCATCACAAAAGGGGAGGTTTCAGAAAATTTGGATTACACTATCGGAACCCAAAAAAACATTAGAAACAATGAAAACAAGCCTATCGAAGCTTGAACAGTGAATGCACTGGAGCCGTCAGATCTAGCCGATCAACGGTCTAGATCTGATCGGCAATCACAATTGGCAGTGGCTATCAGAGGTTATCAGAGCATAATCTATGGTTATTGTGATAGAAACATTGCAATTGGCGATTTCAATGGAGCGATATCGCAATCGGCGACCATAATAAAGTGCCTACAACGGCTTGGGGTTATCGCAATATGCGATTGCAATCAATCGCATTGCAATATTGCAATCAGAGCATTACAGAGGAGCAGTTATATGTTATATATGCGATGCTATGGCTAGACCCGATGACATTATGAACCGGATTTAATACATTTTGAAATCCATCAAACGACGATTTACTTTGTATTTTTGTTTTCTGTTGAATAAATGAAATACGAAGGAAAAGTGCCCGACCCAATGAAACCGAACCCGAAAGGGTTCCGAAATGAAAACACATAATATTTGAAATCCGTCATAAGCCATTTTTGCGGTATTTTCACCGTTTTTAATGCAATTCTAAACTGCAAAGGGGCAGGCCCTTGCGACATGTGATAATGATTATGGGTGGACTCGATAATGTTATAAAGCACAGTTATGAAGATTTGAATTCTGGGGAATAGTGTTCTCTGTGGATTTTTCCCGTTTTCAGTATATTTCCCTGTGTAAGCCAAGAATGCCAAAATTTGGGGATTTCAAGCGCCGATGACCCATTCTATTATAGTATAGGTGGCATCCATCCTTGAGGGCATTTAGCGATGATTGCTAATGCTCAAAGAAGGGATTTGAGTGGACTGTGGCTGGAAGGCAGAGAGCTCGAGAGGGAAAATGAACCAACAGTGCCAATTTGGCTTAAAAAGCCACAAAATGACAGAGACAAGGGGGATTGTTGGTTGCTGAGGCTGTTGTTGGGGTTTTTTTGCTGAAAGTGAAGCCAAAGTAGGAAGCTAAGGTGAAGGAGGCAGCGCAGAAGCAAAAATGCAGCCAAGGGAGTCACTTGGAGTTCAAGTGAAAATCCCAGAGAGTTGTAAACTGATAGAGGGAAAAAGGAAGCTAGAGCTGAAGAGCTAGATCCAGAGCCAGAGCCGAAGAGCAGAGTCAGAGGCAAAGAACTAGAACCAAGAGCCAAGAGCCAGAGCTAAGAGCCAGAGCCAAGAGCCAGAGCTTCAAGAGCCAAGGGATAAAATGGTGTCTGAACCCACTGTTTCTGTGTAGAACAATAGGAGTTGAGCCAAGAGCTTGTAAAAAGGACTTATACCATAATCCTAGAGAGCCTAGTTGAGTTGACTAGAGATCATGGAGATGTAGCCCAAGCATTGTGGGTGAACTCCTAATTAAATTGTTGTTTCTGTGTGTGTTTTATTGTTGTATTGTCTTTGCTGTTTTATTTATTGTTATATGCATTTATATATCATTTTCAACACATTAATTTATAGCACATGAACAGTTAAAAAGAAATACCAGCATACACCTATATTTTCAAGCATTTCTTAATTCCGCATCGGTTAATCAATAAGACTTGGGAATATTTAAGCTTTGTAAGTGGGAAAGGTTCTTGTAAGTTAGACAAGAAGCCTAAGTGCCCCATTTTCAGATCAATGGACCAAATACTTCGGACCAAAAACTTAATTTTCCAAGGTATATGCACTTTTTCTTTTGTGAAAGTGCATGTGTACGTATATGTGACTTGTATACAGTGAACCTAAGTGTATACGCAGCTTGGTCAATGGTGAACCTGCGTATACCTCTCTTTATTCATTCTCTGTAGTCTAATCTATAATTCTTTGTTGTTAACTTGCTGCACTGTGAACTGTCATCTGAGAGAGTTGCCATTGTACATTACTTCTAAACTGATTCCTTTGAACTTTCCTGCATTTTGTCACCACTATCATGCATTCTGTCACATCTGATATCTCTTCTGTAGATTCATCTAGTTACCATATACAAGTGAGTTGTTCTACTACAAGTGGGTTGACATCAAATGCAACACATGCATCATAATGCCAACAATCTCCCCCTTTGGACTTGATGGAAACCATGTTGGTGTTGATTACAACAAGCTATAGAAACTGTTAGAGACAACAAGAAACACAGAAATACTTTCCCCCTTTGACATCAAGGGAAAAGGGCGGACCAAGATATTCTCCCCCTTTGATATCAAGGGCAAAGGGCTGACCAAAAAGAAGACTTTCATATCTGAACAATTGAATATAAACATTGATCATGCTCCCCCTAAGCACATGCTAAATTCTCTAATTAAACTCCCCCTTTGTACATGCTGAGATGCACTATATCATCCATGCTCCCCCTGAGCACATGCAGAGTCTGCAAATATTTTCCAAAAGAATAACATGACTCTATAACTCAACTAAGTGACTTTGACCTTCCTATCACCAATGACTCATACATATATCAATCTCCCAACCAAGTGGGGATATACCAAATTTGACTCATCCTCCCAACCAAGTGGGGATATACCAATTTATACATGACTAAAATATAACAATTATTAGATTATCCTTCCTATGCATAGTGGGGGTACAAATTACATCATATGACCAAAAAGGATTCATCAAAAGATAGAGACAAATTATTACATCATAGGACTTTATATGACCTTTACATCGAATGATATACATGACATTTATAACAGAGACCAAATATCAAAACAAAACCATGATAGTCATCAACAACTATCATACACCATGTATGATCTATACCATAAGCATCTGTCCACAACATCCAGACCTGTAACCTGTATATGTCCATCATCAGTTCTGAGGATATGACAAAGTAAATATCATCAACCTATGACTAAGTATGCCGTATATAGATGTCAACTCATCCTCTTGATCTCATCAAGATCAACTTGCTTCGTTTCCTTAGTAGAAAGAACCTTATCATAACCTTTCATGAATCAACTAAGCATATGTCATATCTCCAAAAGCATTCACATCATATCATATGTGAAAACACCATAGTCATCACATCATCATCAAGAACTACATGATCTTTCACAAGAACCCTTAATATATCAACCATGTATCATCACTAGGGAATATCCCACATCTGATAAGCATCAACCATGATAATCAACATATGTGAGTATCAACCTATAATCATAAGCTAAGAACTCATCATCATTATGTGTATAAGTAAGCCATGTCTTCTAAAATAGCTATGTCTTTATGCGACCTGCAATAACACCATTCTCTTGGCCAGCCAACAATATTTATCAATGTGAGCATAAAAGAAATAAGTGGCTCATCATCAAATAATGAAGTTGTGTACTCAAGCTTTGTACTTCTCCTTGTCCTTATGAAGATCACCATATAAGAAACATATATATATTGTATCCATCACCAAAAGTCATCCATAAATATGATCTGAATAAGTATCATCTGAGATTTCATAATGGGTAACTCATACATAGGAAGATGTATCATTTAAACACTTTAGCCACATAAGCATCATCATCATTGATTAGGTACCAAATACTTCTAAACATAATGCCAACAATGCTTTATTAGAAGCATATCATGTTCTCCCCCTGAACCTGTTTCACCTGTTCACTGTCAGATCTGATCATTTCATATATCAGTAAGAAGTATCAAGACATCATCATCAACCAGATATACATCAAGTTGTCAACAACTTGCAAGGATCAAAAACACTTCACAGACTGTAGTCATCGATCATTACGACAGAAAAGATAACTGATAATTGTCTGAATCATATCAAATCAGTTTTTCTGAGTCTGTCCCACTGCATTTTTCTCAAACCACATATACACAATTGTGCAGCTTCAAACTCACATATATACGTGACTTGTCTTCATGAAACTTTCATATGAGATTTAGAGCATTGAAGTTTCATACTTTTGGCTTCCCTTGAGTCTGTCATGTCTATACACTGTGCCATGCCACATTTTTCTTACTATACTTCCTTCTTCCTCCATATCTTCGAGTGTGATGATGTTTTCTCCTTTTGGTATGGTGCCCGAAATTTCCTCTTGCATTCCTTTGCTATATGTCCAAATTTGTTACATGCATGACATATTACATGTTTCATATTTCTTCTATATCAGTCAATGGCTTTGTGACCAAACATATTGCAAGAAAAACAATATCCCTTAAAGTACCTAGAAGCCGATGATCTTTCTGTGTGATGGTCTTGAACCATTCTCCTTCCGCATCTCACTGCAACATGTCCAAGATTATGACATATAAAACATTCAACATTATTCATTTGAGGAAATGACTAACTATCACTTGCATAGTTAGGAGTAAAAGATTTTCTTTGAAGACTTTCTTTCCTTGGTTGTTGATGGGATTGACCTCTCATTTTGAGCATTTCAGATCTTGCATTAGAGTTCCTTGTCTCACTTTGTGAGCTAGATTCACCTTCAACAGATTCATGAAAACAAAGACCAGTTTTGATGGCAGGAGACCTTTGACTACTAAGAATATCATCCAAGATCTTAGTACTATCTTGAAGTCGTAAGAGCTTATCCTTTTCTTCTAATTTACCTTTTAGTATATTTACCTCAACTTGATATTTCTCTTCCTTTTCAAGATATCGCTTCTTCATGATTTCTTCAACTTTTCTTCCTTCTTCCATCTATTGCATTAATAAAAGAACTTCGTTTTCTTATTTTTCAAGAGCTTGGAGTAGTTCTTCATTCTGCTTATTTGACTTTTCAAGATCTTATTTTAGCAAGAGGATCTTAGCTTCAAGGCTTTCATAGTAACTAGATCTATCTTTGAGTTTCTTTATTGTTTTGCTCCTTTCATTTACTTCATTTCTTAATGATGTAACTTCATCCTATAGCTTTTGACATTGATCTTCCTTTTCCTTGAATTTCTTCCTTACTTTGTTTCCTTCCTCTAGTTGAGCTTTTAGTTTGGAAGCTTCTTCTTTGAAGGCACACTCCCTTTTGTCCAATAGATCTTGTTGATCTCTAATTTTGTTTGTGAGCCTTTTAAATTCTTCCTCTATTTGATATCTTTCTCTCTCACCCATAAGAGCAAATTCAGTTGTTTCGCTATCAATTTCATCATCTTCAAATGGACATAGAAATGTATCACCAGAGGATAACAAATTCATACCTAATATTTCTTTTGCTTGTTCATCTTCATTCTGAGGTGATTCTGAATCTAAAGAGTTGCTTCCACATAATCCCCAATCAACTCTCCCACTGTCATAATTCCTTTGAGATTCCTTCTTCTTTCGAGGTGCTTTCTTCTTTCCCATTGTTTCTACGGATCTCCTTCAAGCGATCAGGCTTCTACCAAAGGACTTGCTCTAATACCAATTGTTGGAAATAATACTGAGAGGAGGGGTGAATCAGTATTTGTAAATCAATAAATTTTTCATTTCCATAATCAGATTTATATACGCTACATCAGTGAAGGGAACTTGCGTGTGCACACAACTATTCTTAAGGCAACCAGCGTATATCTAGTGAACTTATGATTCAGTTAATTCATCATATGTTGATATTTAATTTGTGCATTAGTACTTTATTAAACATTAAACAGTAACCATGTGCAGTTAATAATATAATGAACCATCACATATAAGCAACACACATGAACACCAAGATTTAAGGTGGAAACCCAATGTGGGTGAAAACCACCTGTTTCTGTCGTCTTTGTCTTCTTTTAATAATAAGAAAATCTATTTACAACATTGTACTGGTGCAGACTCATACTAGTATGCAGGCTTCTACCTGCAATAGGTTACAACCTTCTCTCATTCTCTAGCTTCTATTGGAAGGGAGCTACAACCTGTAGTTTTTAACCCCGTATAGAAATTGCTTGCATACGAATTCTAAAACACAGAAAAATTAACAATGCGAGAGCATAACACATAAAACACATATACACAGAGATTTTCCCACTGGATCCCAAAACTGGGACTACCAGCTTGATTTTTCATTATGTTCCTTTCAATGTTACAATACATATTTATACATGCCGAAGCATCCAATACCATGGACCGAAAAACCATCGCATCCAAAACCATGGACCGAAAACCATCGCATCCAAAAAAATGTGTGAACATCATGCACAAAACCATATGTGGGTCTGCCCAACCTAACATAGGGTCCAAAACCAAAATTTTCCAGGGCGCTGCCCCAGACCCCATAAAGTGGGGTTACAGGTGGCCCTCAAACCCCCTGTGACCTCCCCCCCTCTAACCCTTGGTTAACTACGTGGGCTAGTCCTGGAAAGAATATAACATAGCCCAACATTCTCCCACTTGTTGTTTTCTTTCCATAGGGGGTCACAAGAGAGCTTAGTCATTTATATAGCCTTGCAATGCCCATTGTTTGTCTACACCAAGAGAACTTCTCAGAGCTCACAAATTTTGTCAATGCATTTGCAGTATTCTTCAAAGTGTCCACCTTTACCAACAACGCCTTTTTTTCTTCTATCATATCCCTCACAAAGTGATACTGAACATCAATGTGCTTTGTCTTTGAATGATATGCAGGGTTCTTTGCAAAGAAAATTGCACTTTGGCTGTCACAGTCTATCCTTATAGCTTCCTGTAATAACCCCATACTTGAACACAATATTTGCAACCAAACTGCTTCCTTGCTTGCATGAGTGGCTGCCGTGTATTCTGCCTCTGTAGTTGATAGTGCCACTATAGATTGTTTCTTACTCATCCAACTGACTGCACCTCCAAATAGGTTAAACACATACCCACTTGTAGATATTCTCTGATCCAAATCTCTAGCCCAGTCTGCATCAACAAAGCCACGAATATCCAACACTCTATCCAATCCTGGTCTTCCTTGGTAGCACAAACCATAATCATTAGTGCCGGGAAAATACCTGAAAACCCGCTTCATTGCTATCCAATGCTCCTTTCCTAGTTTTGACATAAACTTGCTCAATACTCCCACTGCATGTGCAATGTCTGGTCTAGTACAGACCATTGCATACATCAGGCTACCGACTGCACTTGCATATGGAACACGGGACATGCCCTCTTCCTCTTCTTGTGTCTTGGGACACTGTTCAATAGATAACCTCACACCTATAAGAATAGGAACCTTCACCGGTTTACTATCCTACATATTAAACCTATTCAATATTGTCTCGACATACTTCCTCTAGTTTAACCAGAGCTTCCTCTTTGCCTGATCTCTTTTAATTTCCATGCTCAAAATATAGTTTGCAGCACCAAGATCTTTCATGTCGAATTTGGAGGACAATTGGGTCTTCAAATCCTAGATAACTTCTTTTTCATTTCCAACCAGCAACATATCATCCACATACAAGACTAGATAAATAACATGGTCACCAATTAATTTAAAATACACAAAATGATCTGCTTTGCTTCTGGTGAAGCCAAGTCCCCATATAAATGTATCAAATTTCTGATATCACATCCTTGGTGACTGTTTTAGCCCATATAGAGACTTCTTTAACTTGCATACCAGTTCTGTCTTACCCTTCACCACAAAGTCTTCAGGTTGCTTCATGTAGATCTTCTCTTCCAGATCCCCGTGAAGAAATGTTGTCTTCACATCTATCTATTCTACCTCAAAATCAAAAGCAGCAGCAACAGATAAAAGTAATCTAATAGAAGTTACCTTGGAAACAAGAGAAAAAATATCACCAAAGTCAATTCCTGCCACCTAGGAATAACCTTTTGCTACCAACCGAGCTTTGTATTTCTCCACTTTTCCTTCTGCATTTGTTCTTTTTAAACACCCATTTGCTGCCAATGGGTTTCCTTCCAACTGGCAACTCCACCAAATCCCAAGCCTAATTTTTGTGCAAAGATGCCATTTCATCAACCATGGCCTCTTTCTAGAGTTTTCCATCCTCTGAATCCACTGCTTCCTTCACAGTTCTGGGATCATCATCAGTAATAGACAAAGAAAAATTTGAACAGAAAGTAGATGGACTATACCTTTCTGGTTGCCTTTTCTCGAACTGATCTTCTCACAACCGGAGTTTGTGGCTCTTCATGTTCTGATTCCTCCTCTGCTGTAGAGTCTGATTCTTCCTCCTTTAGCTCAAACTCTATCTTCTTAGGTTCCTTTGATTGGACTTCATGTTTAATAACATCTTTCACCTCTCTGAACACCACATCTCGGTTATACACAACCTTCCTTGTTATTGGGTTCCAAAGCTTATAACCCTTTAAATCATCCTTATACCCAATAAAGATGCACTTTTCAGATTTACTATCCAACTTGGTTCATTTCTCCTTTAGAACATGTACATATGCATCACATCCAAATACCCTTAGATGTGAAAGAGAGGGTTTCTTACTAGTCCGTACCTCTTGTGGAGTCTTATCCTCCAACACTGATGAAGGTGACCTATTGACCAGGTAACATGCAGTATCCACTACCTCTTCCCAGAATTCTTGTCCTAACCTGGCACCACTAAGCATGCTTCTTGCCCTTTCCATCAATGTCTTGTTCATTCTTTCTGCAACTCCATTTTGCTGAGGTGTATATGGAGTAGTCTTCTATCATGCTATACCACACTTCTTACAGAATTCTTCAAATTCCTTACTGCAAAACTCTCCACCATTATCTATCCTCAACACCTTTATCTTCCACTCTGTCTGATTTTCCACGAGAGCCTTAAATTCTTTAAACCTGTCGAAGACTTCAGATTTCTTCTTAAGGAAATATATCCATGTATTCCTTGAGAAGTCATCTATAAATGATACATAGTACACAGAATTACCCAGTGATGGAACCTTCACAGGTCCAAACACATCATTGTGCACAAGCTCTAATATTTGTTTCACCCTCTTACTACCAGAGGGGAAACTCACTCGATTTTGCTTCCCATATACAAAATTTTCACAGAAATCAAAATCCAAAGAGTTATTACTCATACCTTCTACCATATCTTTACCATGAAGTATTCGAAGGCCCTTCTCTCCAATATTTCCAAGCCTTTGATGCCACAGCATGGTCTTTTCTCCAGAGACCACTAGATTTTCTGCTCCACTTTCAAGAACCATAGAACTATTGCACCCATCAATAAAAATGCTACCTTGCAGCTTTTACAGAGTTCCAATCTGAACTCCCCGCATCCATACCAGTGCTCCCCAAACCATCTTGTAGGTATCCTTCTTGAACAATATTTTTACACATGCATCATCCAGCTTGCTCACATAAATTAGATTTCTAGCCAATGTAGGAATATGTAGAACACTTGAAAGTGTTCTAATCCTTCCACCTTGCAACTTCAACTTTAGGTTTCCACGACCAATGATTCTAGCCTTCCTGTCATCCCCCAAGAAGACATCACCACCATCATATTTCTCATACTCGCAAAACCACTCTCTATGGGGAGTGAAGTGAAAGGATGCACTTGAGTCAATAAACCATGCCTCATGATCTACACGTGTACTTGAAGAAGCCAAGTACACATCCCCACCTTCATCTGAAGTGGTTTTCGCCTCTACAGAAGGAGCCTCATTAGATTCCTTTCCTTTGTCAGGAGCTTTAGATTTAAAGTCCCTTTTAAAGTGACCTTCCTTTCCGCATTTCTAGCACACCACCTTTACATGTTTTCCTGGAGATTTAGATCTCCCACTCGATGACTTATTTTTGTTTATGTTCTAGGACCATCCTCGTACAAACAAGGCATCACCATTCTGGCTCTCCATATTTTTCCGTCTCATCTCCTCCGTCAGCAAGGCTGAGACTATTTCATCAAACTGCAAGGCAGTTGCATTGCTACCTATTGCAATAACCAAACTATCCCACGAATCTGGTAGAGAACACAACAAACTGATGCACTTATCTTCGTCTAAAATTTTAATATCAACAGATGCTAACTAACTTACCATAGTATTAAATGCATTCAGATGCTTTGTCACCAAGTCTCCATCTTTCATCCTCAGGTTATATAGATTTTTCCGCAGGATCAGTTTATTCACCAAAGACTTAGATTGGTACAAAGTCCCTAACTTGTCCCACAAAGCCTTCACCGTAGCTTCCCCTGATACATTCAGCAATACTGAATCTGAGACACACAATCGTATTGTGCTCTTTTCCTTCTGATCCAACTTCTTCCATTCTTCATCAGACACTCATGTTGGTTTAGTACCCGGATCTACTGCGATCCACTGATCTTTATCCACCAACAGATCCTCCATATTGAGTTTCCACAACTCAAAACTCTGACCATTAAATTTCTCGATCTCTATCTTTCCACTGCTCGCCATCTTCTTTCACCACCAGAATCAATCTCACAGATCTCCCACTGACCAGGGTCTACCACAGGCCCGAGTGAAACCCCTTAGCAACAAAGGCATCTTCTTGAAGCCAAAACAGCTCTGATACCAAATGTAGGTTTTAACCCCGTACAGAAATTCCCTGCATACCAATTCTAAAACACAGTAAAATAAACAATGTGAGAGCATAACACATATACACAGAGATTTCCCCACTGGATCCCAAAACCGGGACTACCAGCTTGATTTTTCATTATGTTCCTTTCAATGTTACAATACATATTTATACATGTTGAAGCATCCAATACCATCAACCGAAAAACCATCGCATCCAAAACCATGGACCGGAAACTATCACGTCCAAAAACATGTGCGAAAATCATTCACAAAACTATAGGTGGGTCCGCCCAACCT
This sequence comes from Pinus tabuliformis, assembly GCA_031772625.1. Classification (NCBI taxonomy): domain Eukaryota; kingdom Viridiplantae; phylum Streptophyta; class Pinopsida; order Pinales; family Pinaceae; genus Pinus; species Pinus tabuliformis. The sequence continues at coordinate 1,063,043,043 of CM062805.1, read as the reverse complement.
AACATAGGGTCCAAAACCAAAATTTTCCGGGGTGCTGCCCTAGACCCCATAAAGTGGGGTTACGGGTGCCCCTCAAATCCCCTGTGACCTCCCCCCCTCTAACCCTGGTTAGCTACATGGGCTAGTCATGGAAAGAATTTAACACAGCCCAACACAACCCCCTAGCTCTTGTACTAGCTGATATGTTTACTAGTACGTATGCACCGACCTACAGAAGGCTACAACCTTCTTTCTTCCTCCAGGGACCACATTTCATAAATTTTCAGATTGAATGCTCTTGGTACACAAAAATACACATGAAGGCCTCGTTTCATCCAATTTTCATACAGCACCCATCAACAACATTGAAGCTTAGAATTAATCATCATAGCAATACAACCATCAACTACATCTGTATCAACCAATCACTAAAACTTAATCATTACTTTCTGAATCAACCAAAACTAAATCAATCACTAACAGCCTCTGAACCTCTGACACAACTGAATCAACCATTCATTCATACTTAATCAACTTCAACAAATCAATTGGAACAGAGAGATCACTGTAACCAGTACGCTGATCTGAACCTAGAAAATTACATCATCATTTAGAACCAGCTGTAACCTCAAAACCATGCATCAGAGTGTATACACAACTTGGAAGAGCCGAACCAACGTGTATACGCAACTTCATCAAAGCAAGCTAGAGTATAGATTTGCAAATACTTACTTATAACTTCATTGCACTTCCCGACTTCAAACATACCCAGATCATCACATATAAAGGATAATACATGTGTTAGCAATAAGATCTAGCCCATCAGATCACATAATGATAAGTCATTATGATCCTGATCCATTATTAGATCTCATCCATCATCACTGAAGCAAATCACAATCAGTCAATCTGAACATTATTACCTAAATGCAGTCACCAGAACATAAAGAAAAACCCAGAACTCTGCATCAACAACCAGAACCAACTGTAACTTCAAACATCATAGTTCATAAGGTATGCGCTACTTCGATGTGTTGAACCAACGTGTATACGCACTTTTACCAAATCCAACCAACATATATGTTTGTAAATATTAATTCATAATTTTGCAGCTATTCCAGACTTCAGTCATACCAAGATCATAACATTTATAGAACAGCACATGCGTCAGTATTTAGGTCTAGAATAAACATGATCAAACCATATAAAGATAAATCATTTCAAGCCTTAAGATCCTGATCCATCATTAGATATTATCCTCCATCAACCACTAAGGTTCATCCCTAGTTCAGATCAAGCACAACACCATAAGCCAATATCTTGCATACTAGGTCTCACACTTCATCAGATATTCAATACTTGAACACTTGTGGCCTAATGATCTTCTCCTCCTTTTATAGTTTTAGGCCTTTCTGAATAACATGGACTAAAACCACTTAGGACCAATACCTAGGGTCAATACCTTGGACCAGATACCTTGGACCAATACCATGGTGTTGGGTAGTGGAGGCCCCGCGTAATGGTTTTGGGACTCAAAGTCCACAATTTTGAGAAAAAGTATGGTAAATACTCTGCGAAGTGCGCGGAGCACAAATTGTAATGAGTCAAGTCAAAGGGTTGTCCGCCCTAGAATAATGTAAAATAATAGGAAGTGAGTCAGCCTACCCATGGTCCACGGAGCATGGGAATGTATAAATAGAGCAAGGCTCTATGGTTAACAGTCAGTTTTTATGGAAGTTTTTGACTAGATCTGATGTGTATGGGTTCGTGAAAGCAATTGTTGTTCTGCGTTTGTAAGTTCGAGTCAAAGGTGTTAGTGGGTAGATAGAGGCTTTGTAGCTGCGTGTGCAGAGGCCTGGTAGAGTCCGAAGCTGTGTACGTGGACCCCTGTAGCTGAGTGCGGAAGGCGAATCTGGTTGTATTGACGGAAGATAATAATAAAGATAAGTTGTTTTCTAAAATATCGCGGATCTATTGTATTCTGGTTTATGCAACTGTTATATGAGTTTATATCTTTAAAGAATTATGGTTACGCACACTGGGCTTTATTGTTAAATTTTTTCTTAAATATTGTAACAAAAAGATTAGATCTGTAAATATTTCCTTAATAAGAAAGTACACCTGCGTAGATCTATGTGGAAGCCCGATAGTAGTACAGAGTGGCGCGAGGCCATAGAACGGTTCGCGACCCCTCTAGACCACATCAGGACATCCCAAGGGTGTGGAAACCTGGTTCCAACACCCTCCCCTACTACCTCGGGTGAGACCTCAGTCTGCGCTCTCCACGAGCTGTTGCCGAAAGGGTTGGTAGTTGCGGGATTTGTTTGGCTAATAAATCTTTCAAACCTAGGTCAGGGCCCAATAAGCCAACAAATGGTTCCGTTTATGGGACCGGGATCTGCCTAAGGGATGTCTGATGTCGGAACGCTAGAACCCTATAAAGAAAGAGCTTGAAGGTTGGTTGGATTAGAAGCTTCACGAGTTTGTAGTACAAGAAAGCAAAAATCCGCAAATATCTGAGGAAAAGTGGTTGGATCGCTACATATACATAGAAATCCATGAGATCTTCTTCATGTCTTTCTCGACAGATCTATATGAGTGGATTGCGAGGCTAGCTGAAAGTCAGCGAAGGTGCCAACTGGATCGGCCGATCGTGTGGACGCCAGAGTTGGTGCGTAGGCTGGAAGCATCTGAATCGCACGGGCAGTAGATCACTGGTTGGATCGAATAATAGGGGGGTTTATAACCAAGTTTGCAATAGACATAACTGTTAGTTACAATGAGGTAGAAAGGAACTTTCTCCAAGGACCGTGGGGTAAGTACATCAAATAGTTGAATACTTGGATTAAAATGTTGTTATGTGAAAAATGGGTTATGCACATCCATTGATGTCCGGGGTAATGAGGAGCAGAAGAGGCTACCTGTCATGCGGAAAGAGTCAATTTTGCGGACAAAACTGACCTCCCTAGAAGCTAAGGCTTTCTAGTGACAAACAAGACAATTTAGCCCTATCTTTCCCTAAACATGCATTAAAAGACAAGAAATCAGGAACATACCTTTAGTCCAACGCTTGTTTGTTGTAGTCCAGCCTCGTCGATCCAGATGAGCTCCTCCTTCTCTTCGAAGCCTGCGTTCACCAACAAGCAAACAATTAAATAATACCTGAATAACTCATAAAATAACACATATTCATCATACAGACCAAGGAGTATATGAAACAAACTATATAAAATAACTCGTTGAGAAAAATGGACTGAATTATATTAAAGTGGAAACAAAGAAACCATTACAACCAGGCCTTGGTGTTGTGCAGGTCCCTCCTAGGGTCCAGCAAGAGTTCTCCTTTACTTTGATAAGCTCACCCACTTCAAAATGAAGCTAAGAAAGGATGGGTATCTCTCCTCTCAAGCTCTATAAGGGAGTCCTAATTCCAGCAGCATCTACCCTTAGGAATGTTCAGCTTTTAACCTCTCCTCCCTCTGGCCCAAGACCTGTATTTATAGTGCTTGGGAGGAAGTTAATCAGGTCCACCATGAATGGGATAAGCCCCTCTTTCAATGGGATAGCTCCCCTCTTCATGGGATAAGTTCCTCTTTTATTGGGGTGCATGAACCATCTAGAGGCGCTCCATCCTCGTCAAACAAACTTCTAGAATGCTCTAGAATCAACCACAAGTAACTTTTTTGGAGTAAAACTTGCGCCTTTTGATCTTTACAGGAGTACGAACCCATGGCTTTACATACAGAGCGTACAAGTACGCAGGTCTTATGAACTTGGGGTGCGTACCCACAGGTAAAGATAAGAGAAACTGCGTAACCAGAGTTTTATTGATTTTGAGGACTTTTCTCTCTTTCTTGGAGTTTGACATGAGGAGCAGAGGTATAAGACTTGGCAAGGAGGATAGTATGACAGTTGATGGAGCCATATCGACTGCAAATAGTCATGGTGACAAATTTTAGTGTAACAGATTGCCCCCTAAAGTGCAAATCCTGTAGTAGATTAGGGTTTCATATCATCTAGGAAGGGTGAAGTGCTTTGTCATTTCAAGGATTATCTCGTGGAGAGCCCAGTCGGAACCTGCAAGTATTCAACACAAAATACATGTATGAGATCATATCATCGCTGAGGTAGGCATTCCCATACTCAGATCAAAAACTTTAACTAACAGACTAACTACTGCTCTGATACAGGAATGATTTCGCAGTACGTCGTAATCATAGACTCATGTAGACACAGTATGGACACAACCATCTGTTTATAATTGGTCTACTATATAATGAATACAAAACTCCTCGCAGCCTGGATGGTGGAAATTAGATCCACGGTCTTCATTTCTACTTCCCGAAATAGTATGATTCTATCCATGCGAATAAATGAGTTGATGTCGAGCATGGTAGAAACCACCTGATTACCAGTCAATGATGTAAACTGTTAACAAGGGTGAGAGAGACCACCAGTGATGTCAATGGTTCTCAAAGTACCCAATACAATCCATGAGATGTGAATGAATGTATTGACTTCGAACATGCCACGGAATCCTTCGATCGAAATTCAATGATGTAAACTTTCGTCGAAGGCGAGAAATCTGCCATTGATGCAAGCGGATTTCAAGGTACTGACGATTTCTAGGTCATCTTTCTAGATAATGTGCTGATGTCGATAGAAAGCGACCCGTTGCAGGCAAGCCCACAACACGAAATCACAGATCAAGTTGAAGAAATGTTGTTGTAAGGACTGACTCAGGGATGGCCAAGATGGATGACAGGTATTTTGCAGATGAATGTTTTGTTTGCAGTGACCTCTTGAACACATAACGACACAACAGATGGCTTGGTGACGAATGACTCAAAGTTAATACCCGGAACCCGGCTAAAGACTTTCAATGTGGTTTGATTAACTGTGAGGCAAAAGATTTCCCAACCCAGGTGAATGAAAAGTGTCGTGTTCAAGAGTGGTGATAAGGTTTCTCTGAGACAAAGGATAATAATTCGGCTCATTTTTCTCTCTTTTCCCCCACCATTTCTGGCAAGTACCTCTTTATTTTTGACAAGCTTGAGGAGGATAACATTTGCTTGATTATAAGCTCATCCTTCGGATGAGTCCAACTTAGTTTAGATTCGAACCCTAAGAAGGATTGGTTCGTTCATGTTTGTAATTGAACAGGTCCTTTACTGTGAAATTTTAATGAGTCGAGTATAGGAGAAACTCGGTGTTTTTCAATTTTAGAGAGTCTGAAAAACTTAAGAAGACTCCAGGGTTGACCTTTTTCGTAGATTTGTGTCTCCCAAGCCCGAAAAAGTATAAAATAATACTTGAGAGAACCGCTTGATCTTTCGACCGAGGAGTACTTTCATGATTAGTGTCTCTGACCTGAAAAGTAAAAAGCGATCAAGGACACGTCGTTTTATTTCCAATATCGAATTTGAAACGACAAAAATTCGGCAATCTTTTCATGTTTTTACGGTCAGAAAAGGGCTATAAGAGGACCGTCTTTTAATTCCGTTTTAACGAGTGTAGAAGAAATGCTCGACAATATTTTCATGTTTTAGGAGTCAGAAAAGGGCTTAAAAGATGACTCTGATGTTTTTGTTTGTGGAAAATGACAATTTTCCCTGTAAATCCTTTATCCTGCACAAAAACCAACACATTACTCATACCTGTTAATGATAGATAAAAATACGTTGAAAAATACCTTTCCATGGTGAAAAATAAACAAATTTACCATTCATTTATCCAAAAAACCTATAAAAAGGGTTTTTACCAATTCATTTTTACCGTTTTACTGTTGAGGAGAGAAAAAGGGCTTTTGGCAAGAAACTTCCCGTGGACATTGCGGAGAATCCGACTGTCGAAACCGAACGCCGTCTCTTTCAGGTATTCCACAACATCCTGCTCTTCATTTTCATCCATTTAGAATTCAATTTTAGGCCCTAGTTTCATTTTTTGGAGGCTTTGGGGTTTCTAGGTCCGCCTTTCGGGGTACGCAGGTGCTCCACTGGTGACTTGCGTACCCCGACATTTTCTCAGTGGGGAAAATGTCGGGCGTACGCAGCTTGCCTTAAGAGAACCTGCGTACATACGCTCTGTCTCTAAAGGTGGGCTGCGTACACCGCGGAAAGGATTTTCAAAACTCAAATTCTCCAAATTGGACCAAAACTTTTTAATTTCATGAACTCTAACAGATATTTTATGGTGTGTAGATTTCCCACCATGCTTGATTGGCGCGAAAGAGAACACGAGGATGTCGATTTATCCGCCATTAATCATCAACCTTCCATTGATGCTTTGAAGGCATGCGGCCTCTACAAATATTGGGCCATACCTGGCATGAGGGCCCAGGTGAGATTCTTAGAGTGGCTGGTCGAAAGGTGGAATGTTCAAGATCAATGCTTTTACATTGGAGGGCACCAGCTCGAGATAGAGCCCTCAGATATTGACTTTCTCACTGGTTTGCCCAAAAGGGGCGAACATTTGACTCTGTTCAGGACTAGGCCGGGTGGCCAGTCCATTGCTAGTCTCCGACTAGAGTGGTGCAACACGCAGAACCAGGAGAAGGGGATAGATATCAAAACCATATCCCGACCTGAACTTATGGTAATTTCCCTTACAGTTACCAGGATTTGCGGGGCTTCCGCTTTGCACATTGCCACCGAGTCCCAAATGCGGATGGCGATAGATTGCTATCAGGGCACCATCTTCAACTGGTGCGATGCTGTGTTGGCCGAGTTAAAGGGCCAACTGACTAGGGTCAAAAATGGACAGCTGAAGACTTTTGGTTATGGGCCTTTAGTTGTGAGTTTTGCCCTAGAGAGGGTTCCGATGCTGATCCTGCAGCATCTCACTGTTGAGATTGGGGCTCCCCGAGAGCCTAAGTTGATACGATGGGTTGCGGTGATGGCCCGTCATCCTGACGAGGGAGCGGCGGTTGTTCGGTTTACTCCAGAGTACTTTCACTGGTTAGAGAACCAGGTATTTTCTATTCAGGATTTTCCTTATGCCGGAGTGGATTTTCGTGGAGATCCAGACATGATTCTTCCACAGGGAGAACAATGGGACGACACAGGTAACTTCATTTTCCACAAGTTTTTAAATTATCTATTTTTTTTGTTGTTTTTATATCGTCTCAAAACTGACAGTAACAATTTCCAAAATGCAGATGTAGGCCCACGCCAACCGGCCAATCTCCGACCTTTCGAGAGGAGACTACCAGTTGCACTGGCACCGGCTCCACAGGACGCGGCCGCAGAGACCTTAGCTGAGTTGGAGCATGACCTAGAGTGCCTTACAACAGACATACCAGAGACGACTATAGATGATATTCCTATCAGACTTCAGCGCTTTGTAGTCGGAGTCCCAGGACCTTTTAGGAGGTTCTTGTGTAGGGTGGCGCGTGCAGTGGTGTCGTATAGAGATCATCACTAGTGATTGGATGGTCATTTTGTAGACACATGTGACATTTTGGTTTTTTGTACTTATCATTTTTGCCGATCATAAGGTGTTTTTCAACCTATGATCGAAGATGATGTATTTTTTGACACACTCCTATCTATATATATCATTATTACCGGCTTATTCTGTTAAATATGTGTGATGAAATGTTTTTAAATTTACATGTATGATTATCGCAAATGTCTATTTAACATTCGAGAAGCAATTGCATCTGCCAATGTATTTAAAGACCTTGGAATATGTTGATATTCAATGTAATCAAACTCACGTTCCAAGAGACGCACTCTCAAAAATAATCTTAATAACACTGGATTTCTAATGGCATACACTCTATTAAGCTGTAATACAACGAGTTCAGAATCTAACCTCACTATCAAACGTCGAATCCCAAATGAAATAGATTCAGACAATAACTCAATCACTGCACTGTATTCTGCAATGTTGTTTGTTGTTTGACCGAGGCTCACCCCATGCATAGAAACTAACTCGTCAGAGGGCGAATAGATAACCCAAGTTGCGGAAGAGATATTCCGTGTACTACGACAAGCACCATCAGCAAATCCAATGTATGTTTGGAGAGGCATCGACATCTGCAATATCAAGAGTAAAACCAATATAAGCCAGAATAATGACGAAAACACACTTTCTAAGCTAAGCACATTGTTTAAACTAACAAACACACCAGCTAGAAAAAAAACCTAACCTAACTAAGAATTCTCCATACCCATCATTTAAGCATAATGCCTCTTTAGGTAAAGTCCATTTCTGGGCTTACCCAAAGAGTCCCCGTCAAAGTCTACTAGCTCATAGGCCCCTTTTGCTAGCTTTCGCTTGACAATGTAGGGCCCATGCCACATAGGAACGAATTTTCCAGCACCTAACTTATCATTAGCTTGATCATATAACAACACTAGGTCTCCTTCCAAAAAACTTCGAGGGGTTACATTCCGATCATACTGAGCTTTCATACGTTTCGCGTGAGTCTCGATTGCCAATGCGGCATCACGTCGAGTCTCATCCAATTGAGCTAAGTATAACAAACGCTTCTCCTCTTCGGAAGTAGCTGGAAGTAATTCGATGGCCATTTGCAGTGACGGGATTTCGCATTCAATGGGTAACACAGCTTCCAAACCATAAACTAGTTAGAAAGGAGTGAACCCTGTTGATGTTTTCACTGAGGTTCGGTATGCCCAAAGCGCTGAAAATAACATGTTGTGCCAATTCGACCGATGAATACCAATGATTCGTCGGATCATGATAACGAGAACTTTGTTGATGGATTCAACCAGACCGTTGGCTTGTGGATAATAAGGAGTTGAGCTATCGTGGCGCAAACCAAGCTGGCCTGTAAGTTCGGTCATCATAACGTTTCGAAAATGGCGCCCATGGTCAGTGATTATCGCTTGTGGGACACCAAACCTAGCAATAATGTGATTGAATACGAAAATTGTTGTTGTCTTGCCGTCTGCCTCGAATGTAGGCATCGCCTCGGCCCACTTAATAAAATAATCAACCGCGAGGATGATATACGCATGCCCCCCGGCCGAGTGAGGGTTACAAGTAATAAAATCGATACCCCATTTGGAAAAAGGACCAACGACAATTATAGGGTGGAGAGGAGCAGGTGGAGCGCGCATCTTTCGATCAAACACCTGACAGTTGTGGCATTTTCGGACCGCAATAATACAATCTTTAAACAAGGACGGACAGAAGTAGCCAGCGCGCAATATCTTTTGGGCTGTGGCATACCCAGACATATGACCGCCACACGCTCCAGAGTGACAGTCATTCAAAACCCTCTCAGCCTCTTCGTGAGTTAAGCAACGTCGAAAAACCAAGTCTACCCCACGGCGATAAAGAGTATCTCCAATAATTTTGAACTGTTGAGACTGGAATCGAATTTTTCGACGCTCCAACTTTGAAACTTCGGACCGAAAGGTTTGGGTCTAGAGATAGACGATTATATCCCCATACCACGGATCTAAAGTGCTGATGAGAAACAAAGATTCGTCCGCAATGGACTCCTCTGCCACAGTCTCCGTGTCAGCACGCGGGAAATCACACATTAACTCCGCGAAAACTAAGGATTTCTTAGACTTGGATTTCTCAAACTCCAAGTCGAACTCTTGCAGGATAATGATCCATTTAGAGTACTTTCCCCCTAGCAGCTGTTTAGTCAAAATATAGATCATAGGGTTGCAATCCGAAATGACTGTAGTTTTACGAAGTAAAATGTAGTGACGGAAACGCTGGACAGCTTGAACGGCTGCCAAGGCCAATTTCTCCACATGTGAATATTTGAGCTCAGTTGGATTTAAGGTCCGACTAAGATAATATATCACATGTTCCGTTCCGAATTCATCTTCCTGGACTAACACCATTCCAATGGTGGAATGTGAAGCTGCGAGGTATAAGAAGTAATCCTGGTTGTAGTTGGGAGGATGCAGCAACGGTGCATGGGTCAACGCATGCTTGAGTGCATCAAAAGATTTCTGAGCTATCTCATCCCAAGAGAATTGAGCGTTCTGTTTCAACAACTGGGTAAAACCCTTAGTGACCTCGGCGTAGTTCGGAATGAATCAGCATAAAAAGTTTGCTTTCCCCTACAAACTTTGGAGTTGGCGAAGACTCAAAGGAGGAGGCAATTTGATGATAGCTTCGACCTTCGAGGGATCGACGCGAATGCCGACTTTTGAAACAACAAATCCCAGCAATTGACCCGCTTCTATACAGAAGACACACTTGTGTGGATTCAACCGAATACGATAATGCCTACACCTCATAAAGATTGCTCGTAAATGGACAAGGTGATCAGCTCGATGTAAGGAATGAGCAGGAAAATCATCGAGGTACGGTTGCACAATGTGTTTGATGTCATGAAATGCATAAGACATCGCCCTTTGAAAAGTGGCTCCGGCATTCTTGAGCCCAAAAGGTAATTTGCAATAAGCAAATGTCCCCCATGGACAAATGAATGCCGTTTTTGGTTGATCGGCAGGTAGAATATTGATTTGATTATAACCGGAAAAACCATCCATAAAGGAAAACATTTCACTTCCGGCACAATCATCAATGATTTGATCGATATAGGGCGTTGGGTAGTTGTCTTTTGGACAAACTCGATTAATATCCCTATAGTCGATGCATATTCTTATTGTTCCCTGTTTCTTGTTAACTGGAACAATATTCGATACCCAATCCGTTAACGGGATCGGATAAATGAAACCTTCTTTCAACAACTTCTTGACTTCTACTTTAATTGCAGCCGCTTTTCGAGGGTGAATCTGACACAAGCGTTGCCAGATGGGTTTAGCGTCCGGGTAAGTCTTGATCTCATGGACAACAATCGAGGAGTCAATTCCTGGCATTTCCTCATAGGACCAGGCAAACACGTCGCGGAATTCTTGGAATAGGGCCTTGTAAGTTTGAATTTCATCATCTATACATGAGGCACCTATATGAATGTGCTCAACAATTCCGGGCTTGACTGAAATGTCAATGGGAATAGTACGAGAGATGTTTCCCAAATTCAGCTCTAAATCAGGATGTTTCATTGGATTCTGAGCTTCTTTGACATATTCAGCTGTAAAGATTGATGAGAAATCGTTTTCAAAACGATCATCCTCAGGTAAAAACGAAGATCTGTGATGGAGATCTTCCCATGGTAAATTGTCTACACACAGGACTTCACAAAGTTGTTCGTCAGATGACACAACTTCGGGAAACACTATTAACTCCGAGGTTGACGCGAAAAGTGATTCCTCACGGACCACATTCATTTGGTCGATTTTGGTTGAACGCGGGTCGGTAAAAGACTGCACGACTTCATAAGCAATTTCATATGGACTCAAAGGCATAACATCACCGAATGAGTCTATCTCAGATTCAGAAGGAACAATCCAAGGATCGTCATAAATAATGGTGTCTGATGTAATCATATGAATAGATGCAAACGAAGATGATGCGTTGATTGGAGGAAAAGGAAAAGTTCCCAGTAAACCGACATCTTTAACTAATCCTACGCCAACGTCCCTGTAAGGGATAGTCGTTTTACCGACATGCTGGATACTCTCTGAAGAGGATGGGTCAGACGAAAAGTAAGCCAGCTGGTCTATTGTCATGATCTTGCCATTATATGGAAACTTTATTACTCGGAAGACCGATGAAACGACCGCTGTCATAGCATAAGACCAACTTCGACCCAAGAGAAGGTTGTAGTCCAGAGGGGCATCAAACACCTCCACATCTAGACTAACGGTTTTTCCTTCAACCCCTATAGGCAAATCCTGTAGAATGCCAAACGGATGGAACCCACAGCCATCAAAGGCCTTAAGGATGGTCGGGGATTGGTTCAGCGAAGGAGAACCAAGCGATCTCCAACACTGAATCAACATAATACACGTGGAAGCTCCCTCATCAATTACAGTTCGATGAATAGGCCTGTTTTTTACTATCACTGGGATCTGGAAAGCCATTTAATGAGGTAAACGCGGTGTACTATTTTCTAGATCAAAGATTATTAGGTTCGGGTCCTGAACATCAATAGCTCCGATAGCCGACAAAAGTAATTTTTGCTGTGCTGGGCATGATTGCAGCACCTCCAAAGCCGACATCGCTGAGGGTGAAACAGCTAAGTCCTCAACGATGTTATAATTCTGGGCCGCTCTCGCATGTGGATTGAAAGCAGACTTTCGAAGTATACCCTTGGTGGGCGGTTTGATTACTAAGTCTGGGTTAGGCTTCTCGATTTGTAGTGGATCGGAACCGGGAGCTGAGGTTGATGGATTAGAATGAGAAGATTCTGCTTCCTTGCCATCAACAGGACTTTTACTACCATAATCTTGCGATCGAGTCGCAATCCTCACATGTGACATCATCAATATGGGTTCTTCACTGGCACTCGAGGAAGAACCTATCATTTTACTCTCCTGCTTTGGAAATGGATCTTTCAAAACAGCAGGAGTTTGGGAACCCTTGACGATCTTCGCAACCTCTGCTCGATGAGGGCAGTCTCTTGTAAAGTGATCTTCTTCACAAATAAGACACGGATAACGAGGTTTGCGTTTTTCATCAGTAGATTCCGCTTTTTCGGTTTTCTCCTTTGGAGCCTTGTCTGCTTTATTCTTCTTCTTGCCTTTCTTCTTTCCACCGGATTTTGATTTGGCCGTAGATGACTCTACAGCGTGAATATCGGCGGAAATTTCAGGAGAAGATTCTCCTGTCGGGGAATAAGAAAAGGTGATTATAGGAGAATAATTCTTGGAGGATTTCTTCTTGCTTTTAGTGTTCACCGTACCAATCATACCATCAGCGGCATGAGATCCCGAAGGAGCAGCAGCGATTTGATTTGACTTAGGAAGATCTGGGATCTTCTCGTGTAACGTACCCGACTGAGTATAAACTAAGTCAAGGTACTGCGCTTGAGAAATGACTTGCTCCTCAGTAACTACTCCGGCCTTAGCTACGTCTTCAGTAATCTTGGGTAACAATGATTTAACAAACCATTCAGCTAAGATTTGATCCGGGATAAAAACTTTCACTAACTGTCTTCGACGTCTCCATTCATGAATATGATCGGAAATATATGTGGACGTCGATTGTTTTAATGAAGTTAGTAACTCCGTGCCATTATCATATCTGACCGACAACTGAAAATGAGTTAAAAACGAGGTAGCTAACTGGCTAAAATTGTAAAAAGAGGCCCGTGGTAAGTCAATGTACCACTTGGCCGCGAGACCAATGAGAGTACGCTGGAAAAGACGTAAGCATATCGAATCATCCGAGATGGAATTAGAGGCACACCAGAGGTGGTAAGTCATCACATGATTTGATGGGTCCTCTCCAGACTTACCTTCGAACTTGGGTATGTCACTGGGCAACTTATTTGGCATTGGCGGCCAAAACAGAAGATAATTGATTGGATCGTTCGTTAGGCACGACAAGTCTGGTAAATCCAAAGTTGCGATAAACGGTAATTATCGATTAGGATCCCTAAAAATCTGGGTCACAAGACCAGTCCCAAGAGGAGGATATCCAGGATAACTTGGAATAGGAATCGCGTTCAGGATATTGTATCCTCCCGGAAAACCAGGATTAACCGGACCGTACTGGGGTTGTTGAGGTTGTTGATAAGTGTACTCAGGATACGGTTGATACTGGTAAACTGGCTGCTGGACAGCAGGCCCGTATTGGTACTGTCCCTGGTACAGTTGATAAGTGAATTGTGGTTGACTAGTGACAACTGTACTTAAACCAGGTTGTCCTACATGCATCTGAACCGTAGTTTGAATCGTAGATCCAGTCAGTGGTAAAGATGTCTGAGGAGTAGTTGCAGAGACAGTAGAAACCGGAGTTGTCGATACTCCAGAAGTAAGTGTGGTAGACGGAACAGATGTTGCGGTAGTTGCAGCAGTCATTTGAGATGGAGTACTAGGCGCAATAGGCCCAGACTGAGAAACTACTAAAGGTACAGAAGTTTGAACATTTGACTGGACTGGTTGCTGGGGTGAACCAGAAACTAAGGGTTGTCTAGTTTGAGATGACAACTGTACGCTTGGCTGCAACACTTGTTGACCTTGCGATGGATCCCACACTATGTTCATTCCGGGGTATTGACCCATAACAGGTTAAGGGTATTGAGATCCATAACCGGATTTAGGGTAGGATTGATAATTGAAAGGCACATTTCCCGTACCTTGAACATAAGATTGACCTTGGGGTGGTTGATAACCTTGACTCAAGTACTGACCTTGGGGTAGATAGCCTTGAGGTAAATATTGATACTGGGGTTGACCTTGAGGCATAAATTGATATTGAGGTTGACCTTAGAGTACATATTGAGGTTGGGGTTGACCTTGAGGAATGTATTGCACCATGGGTACATATTGTCCTTGAGGTTGCCCCCCAGCCGCAACTTGTGTACCTTGAGGTTGCCCCCCGGGCGTTAATTAAGGCTGCCCCCCAGGCGGTAACTGGCCACCTTGAGGTTGGGACTTGGGAGAAGAACCTGACATCATGTAAATGTCTCCTACGCATCTTCAGGAATAGGGATGCATACTTCTTCTTCTGGAGCAAGTTCTTCAATAGCTATCAAACCAGAAGGAAGATTTTCAGTAATGACTCGTTCTACCCTAGGTGAATCAGGAGCACTAGAAGTTGGAGTAACAGGTTCAGATATTTCAGGTTCTTCGCCTATATCACTAGTAAATGAAAAACTACCAGCAAGCTCGGAAACTACAACAGCTTCAGGATTATAACCTGTTTCTAGACTTTGGTAATCTGGATGGACTACCAATGAAGACTCTCCTTTTTCAGGTGAACCTACTTTACTGCCACTAGGAGTTACAAGGACTTTCAAACTTCGTAATGACCCGGGACGTCTTCAGGAGGTTCACCCCGAAGTCTACGGGACTTTCTCAACAAATCAGCCACGGTTACAATCTTAGGTGACTGGCCCCGAAGTCTACGGGACTGTCTCGGTAATTCAGCCACAGTTAAAAACTTTTAACTACTGCACACGCAAACAAAGTAAAATCTCAAAGAAAACCACCTAAAGTCGCTAAAGAACCAAACAAATTTGAAACACACGCCTAAAGAATCTAGGGCGTCAAACCACACACAAACAGTAAGCTCTTCGGACCGAAAACACTAGTTGGTGATGAAGCCCAACCTCGCAGAATTCAGTACAGAAATGGTGGGTGGAACAGTTACCCCGGAAACCTGCTTAATGAATAGACTGGACCAAGTTCCTCCACTTTAACCGTCTCGAGTGAAGTGAACCCCCCAGAAAATCCAAGTGAGTCTAGCCGACGTCTGCTCCAGGTACAGTGGGATCTTCCCTCCACCGTCACCTTGGGTAGAATCCTAAGATAATAGTCACTAAGGTCACCAACAGCAACAAATACACCTGGGGGAACAGTCTACGCTCTGACAGCACGCAAGGGCAGAGTATCAAGCTCAATCCCCTTGCCGGTTCCTTGACAATAATCCAAGGTTTACCGACAAGTGACCCCAGGCTCCTCGACAATGGTTAATCCGAGGTTTACCGTTTGTAGTACGTGCGTATCTGGCGTCGTTCCCAATGAGGGAGGATTGATCCCCTCACTGGTTCGGACACGAGCTCGTGCTTCTCCTTTAAGAGGAGCTTTCCCAGAGTATAAATGCAACAGTTGGATTTATCCTACCACAAGATAAGCTACTTGTTTGTTTTTGTTGTCTTGGAGAGTTAATTACTCTCCTACTCCAAGACACTAGCCTGATCTATATTGGTGCTTCAGAGCCCTAGTAAAATAAAAAGTTACTAAGTTGATTTTACTTTAAGCGTTAATTTTTATGGCTTTTCTTTAGGACAAAAGGTAGTGGAGATGAAACTGATGGTGTGTAGACCCGACTCAAATCCACTAAAAAGATGCACCTAAGATGATTTAAGCTACTTTTCTTTTTCAATGAATTCCCTAGCTAAGAGAGTTGGAAAATGCAAAATTGATAAAAGCAACTTTCTTAACAGAAAATCAAAGAAACAATCTCTTTATCTTTTCCAAGCATACAACACATGACCACTAATTACTTCACGAAAATTCCTTTCTCTTTCAAAAGACTTCAAATGCTACTTAAAACAAACTTTTCAAAGGAGATTTTTTTTTTTTTGTATTTTTTCTATTTAACAAAGCATATAAAACTATTTTAACAAAAATCAATCTTAAAATCTATAAAATCTATGAAAAATTCACCCAAAAGCAAATGAAAAGGAAATTTACCTAAAAGCAAATCTAATGAGGAAAAAGCCTACAAAGATAATTCCAGGTTGTTTTACTCAGTCACAATCAAACCAAGGACCAGCTCATGTAGAATCATAAACCAGTCAAAAACAAAAATAAAACTCTTTTGTTCTTTTTCTCAAGAATGAAATTCACAACTTAATCAGCAAGCCTTGTCGAAATTCTGCAAAGAGACAACACAATGGTAGGTTTCTCACAAAGGTGGATTTTATGAGAGGTCCAACTCCTAAGAAGACTGAAAAGACCAGGGATATCCAAGGTTTTACAACTTCTAAAGCCAAAGTCACTACAGGACCAATGCAAAAATCAAACCCTAGGGCTAGAACTTCTACGAATTTCACTAAAACCCTTGATGCTAATGAAACAAGCTTAGATGAAGATCTCTGATAGGTAACCAGTGGATCTGGGCAGTAAAAAAAAATTAAAAACAAAATCTAAGAGGCAAAAAGGAAAAAATTGGAAATTTCTCAACTTTTGACAGGGTACGCAGGCGACCTGTTCAGACAGTTGCGGCCCCGCTTTGTGCACAAAGCTTCAGTGCGTACAGGTACGCACTGTGCTTAACGCAGAGGGTGCGTACTGCTAGCAAAACCAAGAAAAACTAAACTCTAACTTAACCCTAAGCTATGCCACCCAAATTCACAGGCAAACAGCCAAAAATAAAAAAGAAGTCGACTTTTCTCAAATCAAAGTATCAATCAAAAGAGAAATCAATCACATCCATGGAGTCCCCAGTATGGTCGCCATTTTGTCATGCGGAAAGAGTCAATTTTGCGGACAAAACCGACCTCCCTAGAAGCTAAGGCTTTCTAGTGACAAACAAGACAATTTAGCCCTATCTTTCCCTAAACATGCATTAAAAGACAAGCAATCAGGAACATACCTTTAGTCCAACGCTTATTTGTTGTAGTCCAACCTCGTCGATCCAGATGAGCTCCTCCTTCTCTTCGAAGCCTGTGTTCACCAACAAGCAAACAATTAAATAATACCTGAATAACTCATAAAATAACACATATTCATCATACAGACCAAGGAGTATATGAAACAAACTATATAAAATAACTCGTTGAGAAAAATGGACTGAATTGTATTAAAGTGGAAACAAAGAAACCATTACAACCAAGCCTTGGTGTTGTGCAGGTCCCTCCTAGGGTCCAGCAAGAGTTCTCCTTTACTTTGATAAGCTCACCCACTTCCAATTGAAGCTAAGAAAGGATGGGTATCTCTCCTCTCAAGCTCTATAAGGGAGTCCTAATTCCAGCAGCATCTACCCTTAGGAATGTTTAGCTTTTAACCTCTCCTCCCTCTGGCCCAAGACCTGTATTTATAGTGCTTGGGAGGAAGTTAATTAGGTCCACCATGAATGGGATAAGCCCCTCTTTCAATGGGATAGCTCCCCTCTTCATGGGATAAGTTCCTCTTTTATTGGGGTGCATGAACCATCTAGAGGCGCTCCATCCTCGTCAAACAAACTTCTAGAATGCTCTAGAATCAACCACAAGTAACGTTTTTGGAGTAAAACTTGCGCCTTTTGATCTTTACAGGAGTACACACCCATGGCTTTACATACAGAGCATACAAGTACGCAGGTCTTATGAACTTGGGGTGCATACCCGTAGGTAAAGATAAGAGAAACTGCGTAACCAGAGTTTTATTGATTTTGAGGACGTTTCTCTCTTTCTTGGAGTTTGACATGAGGAGCAGAGGTATAAGACTTGGCAAGGAGGATAGTATGACAGTTGATGGAGCCATACCAACTGCAAATAGTCATGGTGACAAATTTTAGTGTAACACTACCCTCAGATCAGAGGATTAGGAAACAGTCCTCTGATTTCA
This sequence comes from Pinus tabuliformis, assembly GCA_031772625.1. NCBI lineage: Eukaryota > Viridiplantae > Streptophyta > Pinopsida > Pinales > Pinaceae > Pinus > Pinus tabuliformis. Next base: position 1,063,025,002 of record CM062805.1, on the reverse strand, counting down.
CTCTCGTGAGAAAGCGAGGAGGATCTTGTAGGGTTCTCTCTGAGAAGCATAGTCCAATTGATAAAGCAGTGCATTCCACTAATACCACTGCCATCCATGCCATCACCTACTTCACCTACATCCAAACCATCTTCACCTACCCCACCGCTGCCACCACCAAGGGTTGGGATGGCAGGTGCGATCAAGTTGCCGGTACTTAGGGGTGTAGCAAATGAGGAACCAAATTAGTTATGGTTCGTGCTAAAGGCTGTATGGGAAGCCCAAGGCATAACAGATGAGAACATAAAAAAGGCTTCTCTGGTTAGCGAGTTGCAGGATCACGTGTTGACGTGGTATATAAAGTACTCTAGCGTCACCCGAATGTGGGAATAGCGGTAATTCAAGACGCGTTGAACAAAGAATTTATCCAACCAAAATCGGAAATGTAGTTGATCATCAGGTTCAAGGAGATTGCGATGATACTTGGTGAAACCCAGTGGGATCTAGATTAGAGATTGAAAAGTACAATCCATGAGGCTAACATGATTGTAACGGATGTGCAGCACTGTGTGTGGTTTGTGGTGTCATTGACACCACATCTGAGGATGGCACTATCACAACAAAAGATCTCAACCCAAGATGAAACATTGGAGACAGCAATGAGGTTGCATGAAACTCTAATACAGGATCCGGGGTTGGGAGTTCAGCAAATCCACGCGCAGCTACAAAACATGTACTTGGAAATGCAAAGTTTGAAGCAAGAAAAGGTGCCCTGACTAGAGGTGCGCATAGAAGTAGGATGCATCAAATGCAAAGGTCAAGGTCATGAAAAAGACCACTACCCCGTATTCGCGAACTATCTGGTGAGAGGGGGGCCGATGCCATTAAGGCTGGAGGTACAAGCAGGGCCAAGTGTGGCGCCTGCCCTATGGTGCACATTTTGTCAAGTAGGAGGAAAGCACACAACAAACAACTGCCACATGTTGCAGAAGTATACCTAGACTCTGCAACAGTTGTATTGCAACTTTTGTAGGTCAGTAGGTCATGATGAGCGAACTTGTCGAAGCTACGAGCTAATGATGGAAAGGACCCCAACCTATTGAATGTAGATTGAGGCACGGGGTTTCGACCCAACCACAGGGCCCCACGGGGGATTCCAAGGACGCGGATGAGGAAGAGGAATGGGGCTTGGACGGGGCCGCAGACAGCTAATCTGTTATAATTTCAGTGGGCCGGGGCATTATGCTCGCGACTGTACTAACCCTATGATAATATCTTGTACATACTATGAGTAGTTTGACAGTGAAATGGTAGACTGTTCGACGCTAATTGTCCAGATGCGCAAAAAGGGGGTATTGTAGCCCACTCCAACTCAAAATTTCCAAATGATGAAGTCAGAACTACGTGAAGAGGACCCCAGTGTAAACATGGTACTAAGGAGCGGTGCAACTACAGGGGAGATGCGTAGAAACAACTTGGAAAAGATGGGAAGGGTCATGATGCCCCTACAAGAGAACCTAACTTTGAGATGGAACAGGTGAAGAAGATGTCTAAGGAAGCTCAGAAGAGCTTCACGGAAGTCTCTACTCCAGGTAGAAGGCATCCAATTGAGCTGGGAATGGATCCCTCTATTGTTACCACCTTTTTAGAGACATGTATGAAGTTGTTGCGCGACAATAGAGCCGTTAAAGGAATGTAAGCATTGATCACTAAGTGTGTAGGGTCAGGGGAGCCGCACATAGTCTAGAAACTGGGAAAACATGCTCTACACATCGGGCAGGAGATGCGAATGATGGCACAAATCGGCGAGTACGAGATGGACCAGGTCATTATGGATTTAGGGTCGGATGCAAATGTGTTGCCTAAGAAAACGTGGGAACGCATGGGTAGGCTCGCACTATAGTGGTCTTCTATTCAACTGCGGATGGCCGACCAGCAAAAGATCTTACAGATGGGACGACTACAAGGGGTGACAGTGGACATTGAAGGTGTAAGTATGTAGACCAATTTCGAGGTAATAGAAATTGTTGATGATGGTAATCCATACCCTGCATTGCTAGGAATCGATTAGGCCACGGACATGAATGGGGTCATCAACTTGAAAAGACGGAAAATGAAATTAGAAAAAAAGTCACTCCGGGTAATAGTTCCGATGGACCCTGCTGAAGGAGTGTGTTACACCGAACTGGTGTGCGATGAGGATAGTGATGATGAACTGGACTACATGTATTAGATAACAACGCAAGACCAGGATCGGGTGAATCCCACAGTGGACGGGAGAATCTCATGGGAGTGCAATAGTTCCTTCACCTCGGATTCAGAAGAGGAGATCAAACGATGGCAGAACCGATTGCATGAAGTCACAACACTCAACTATAACATGATGATTAGATCACTACGATGTGTGAAAATCGAGGTACGACAACAGCCAGCAGACAACGGTGCAACAAAGGAGGAGGATTTTGTCAATCTTTGGGGAACTTCAATCATAAGGCTGAAGCTGAAGGGGGTGACGGAAGAAGCACCGCATGCGACAATCACACCAGGGTGGTGTGAACAAAGGAATTTGAGGTGGAATGAGCGCGGAGGTAGATGGCGGTTTCGAATATGGATTCGAGGACATGCGCAGCGAACGCAACCATGGCAGCCACGATGGAGCAGGGCAACCACCCATTTATAACGGCGACACGGTTGTATGCTGCACAACCATTGACCCAACTGAATCTGCGTGTAACAAGGGTTAGATGGGCTGATAAGACCGTAAACAAAGCAGGGTGTTCCAAGGGAACTCTATCCATGGTCGGATGGGAAGTAAAGAGAATTTCCTCGACCACTGCCCCTGCAGTTCGACCTAAACAAAAAGAACTAGATGAAGGGATCTAGCGGTTACAGGAAGCCATTCAGCGCGGTAGCCTAAGACAAGCCATGACCCTACTATCATGGTTGCGACTACACCCTACTGAACAAGGGAGCACAAACCGCAATACACTATCTAATTTAAAGGTACACGAAGGGTGCCCGCAGCCCAAGCTAGTAGGGAAAAGGAAGGATCGCAAGAAGGGTGCGACCACCTGACTATCTGTAGGAGACCCAGACTCAGCGCTCCATGCAGTTAAAAGAGGGCGCGGGACTATAAAACAATATGCAGGAAGGTTGTGCGATTCGGTCATGGAACGTAGGGCCAGTAAAAAGCATAGAATGCACCCACGTACCAGGGGTTGCACTGTCGCGTGGGGTGGATGGAAGGTGACCATTGTAGTTACTGTTCATGATAAGATGTCCCATTTAAGACACCAAGGAGTAGGCAGCGGGAAATTAAGCCATAGGGGTAATCGCCAAAATTGCATTAATGAGCCATGAGTAGGGAAAAAGGCCGAATTTGAATTCGAAATAGTATATAAAAAGCAAGCAAAGTATCACAAAACAAAGAGTAGGACGCCTGGGTTCAAATTGAGAGGAGCAAGATGAATGAAAAACTAATGAAAGAAAGCCCGTGGTTTCAGGAATCGCTGAAGGAATTGTGAGAGTCATTACTCAGGATGATAACCACCACCAAGGACATTACACAGAATCCTATGTTGTAGACAGCCGAAATCCCTAAAAAATCCCGACACCGTGAACCAAGAAGGACCCCCAGGTACTAGGACTAGTAAGGATGTCATCACGGAATCTGCAATTTAGCAAGCTCGCAATGGAAGAAAAGGGCAACGCTCTTACTATTGAAAGCGATGATTAGGAAGAGGAACCTCTGACCTATGTTTAAGAAATAGAACCAGGAGAAGAGGGACAAGAAGATAACCAACCAGTGAGATGACCCAATTATGTTCCTCCAAGAAAAGGGAAGGCCAAGGTCCCTATAGATTTGGATGTCATTGACAACATACTCATCACCCTGTCTCTCCCTAAAGGGGTTTCGCTCGAAGGAATGGTGACCATCCGCATCTCAACTATGAAGTTTGAAGACTGGGACCTTGCAGATACCGATAAGTTCCCCATTTGGAAACCAGCAAACTAATGGAGCAAAGCGTGGAGGGAACCATTATGACACTTTAGCCGAAGGAGTGGTTGTGAAAGGTGGAGGAAGCTGGGTTACTCTGTCTCCTATCCATTCCACATTTTCACCAGCCCCCCATCACAATATTGGTCATTCGACAACTGCTCTGTTTGGTACACGATGGATACTTATGGATAGACAAACCCATTCCCATCATGGCTGAACTTATTCACACGATCTCACAGCTTCCCTGTGAAGGAAGGGACCCCATGGAAATAGTTGATATGAGTGGCGATGTGACGATGATGGAAACCTTGAAAAATAAATGCAAATTGTAGAAAAAGTCGTGAGGGTATCCTATTGACAGTATTTCGGACAAAGGGGTCCGCGTTGTTACCCAGTTGCTAGTAAGAAAAGTGATGCGGAAATGCCACACCAATGAGGTCCCAGCAATAGTCATCACGCTAGCGGAGCAATGTGCAGAAGGGGAATGGATCAATTGGGCGCAGTACCTCTGTGAAGAATTCCTGACAAACTTCAGGGAGGCCCAAGAGGAGGGTAAGACCTTCCACTATGCATGGTTACTATTATCTGTCATATTGGTTACAAGTGAATTACCCAAAGACAGTCAGTTTCCTTCCCTGGACCAGGATTGGCCAGAAGCCGCCAAATATGCGTCGCTCTGGGCGACGAGGGACACCGCAAGAATCCAGGACATCAAGATTTTCTGGATACTAATGGAAGCAAACATCTGACAGTGGATCAACTAGAAACCCCATCTGTTTGCCGAGATATATGACAATGTGAAGAACATCACCAAGTTTAAGGCAGACATGCACCATGTATACATCCAGGCGTGCAAGGACCCAGACCAGACGTGGTCCACACTTCCCTTCATTGCCATTGATGAGGCTATCTTTGTGGTATTGGATACCTGGCCACCAGAGTGGTGCGGACCCGATGCAGTGGGGTGCGATGAGACCACTATCCAAAAATAGAAGGTTGAAGCTAAGCGCATAGCACAACAAAAGAGGAACGAACAACACGTTGCGAAAGTACGGGCGGCCCGGGAGGTAGTGCAGGCTTCTATAGGTAAGGAAACCGCAGAAGGGGCTTCGACAACAAAGCACAAAAGCGATCCAAAGGTGACCACAGAGCCGGCCACAGATACATGGATGGAAGGAACAACGCCAACCACCACGGGTTTGCCCTTAAAACGACCGCGACCAACAGGATGGACGAAGCTACGGAAGAAGGCCAAGGCGTCTAAATGGGACGGAGAGCTTACCACATTGACTGAGAGTGACCTAGATGACATAGGAGACACAGTTCATGAAGTCACCCTGGAAGCAATCGACAAGGCCATGTCAGAGCAATAGATTGTGTCGGGGGCGGTCCGCGCGCAGCTACAAGAACTTGGGACATGAGCCTCATAGCCGGGAACCATCACTACTTGTGGAGTTACATATATGTCAGACATTGAGCAGCTACTAAAGGCCCAAATGGCCAATACTATCACACTCTCAGCAGGAGCGTTGATAACAAAAACTTCGACAGACAGAGCTGTGGTGGGCCGGATTACGGGGCTTGGATTAAATTTGGCTGCCCTCCCGCGCAAAAGCTTGTACCAACTCCAGGACAACACAATGATGGAGCTCTACACCAGGGAAGGACGCGCAGTACAGGTACTCAGCGAGTAGAGAATTAATATAGAATAGTTGAGCCTCCAACGGGATGAAGCGGTCGCACAAAATTGGCAGTTGGAGAAAATTGTAGGGGAGGCATGTTCATGTGCCCCTGAGCTAGAGATTGCGGCTGAGTTTCCTGTTGGCATACGAATCCACAAGTTGGCTAGTGGGTTCTGCGAAGCAAAGGAGGAGGCCGTGAGGATTCAGTTGGCTCTTAGCTTGCAGATCGCAGAGCTGAAACTCAAAGCACAACCTTCTACACCACTGGAGGTCACTGAACAATGGAGAGGCATCATTCAATCCGGACAAGAAACAATAGCACGTGCTATGCAGGAGTGCTTCGACGTGTTGGATCAATCACTTATTACGCTCACGTCACTATAGGAGGATCCAACCTTACAACGATTGGAAACAAAGGCAAGGGAGCTACAACAAGCCTATGATAATGTCAGGGGGACCACGAAGACGGTTGTTATTAGACAGCGCTTGACCAAAATGAGGGAGGCTCAGGCTCCTAAGATACAAGTTGACGCCGCTCAACAGAGAGTAGCTATGATTAAAGAATGGATCTAGCCTTGGCTTGATGAGGCATTCACGATTTCCACCACCATCAAGTGAAAGGTGGCCCAAATGCAGGCAGCATATGCACCCGGATAGGTGACTAAAGCAGATCCTGATGCATCGATGGCTCGCGCAGAACAAGTACAGGAGATGGCGGAAGAGTTTGTTGCAAGTGTAAGCGAAGCGTAGAAGTTGTTGCATGACCTTCATGTGAATATTGCTGCACCAACCGAGTGACTCGGGACGAATCACGTTGATTGTGTTGGGGGCTTGTTGGGTAGTGGAGGCCCCGCGTAACGGTTTTGAGACTCAAAGTCCACAATTTTGGGAAAAAGTATGGTAAAGACTTTGCGAAGTGTGCGAAGTGCGAATTGTAATGAGTCAAGTCAAAGGGTTGTCTGCCCGAGAATAATGTAAAATAATACGAAGTGATTCGGCCTACCCATGGTCCGCAGATCATGGGAATGTATAAATAGAGCAAGGCTCTATGGTTAGAAGTTAGTTTTTTTCGAAGTTTTTGACTAGATCTGATGTGTATGGGTTGGTGAAAGAAATTGTTGTTCTGCGTCTGTAAGTTTGAGTCAAAGGTGTTAGTGGGTAGATAGAGGCTTTGTAGCTATGTGCGCAGAGGCTTGGTAGAGTCCACAGCTATGTGCGCGGACGCCTGCAGTTGAGTGCACAGGGCAGATCTGGTTGTATTGACGGAAGATAATAATAAAGATAAGTTGTTTTACGAAATATCGCGGATCTATTGTATTCTGGTTTATGCAACTGTTATATGAGTTTACATCTTTAAAGAATTATGGTTGCATGCATTGGGCTTTATTGTTAAATGTTTTCTTAAAGACTGTAACCAAAAGATCAGATCTGTAACAATTTCCTTAATAAGAAAGTACACCTGCACGGATCTACACGGAAGCCCGATAGTATTACAGAGTGGCACGAGGCCACAGAATGGTTCGCGACCCCTCTAGACCACATCAAGACATCCCAAGGGTGCAAAAACTTGGTTCCAACACCCTCCCCTGCTACCTCGGGAGAGACCTCAGTCTGCGGTCCCTGGACTGTTGTCGAAAGGGCTGGTAGCTGTGGGATTTGTTTGGCTAATAACTCTTCCAAACCTGTGTCAGGGCCCAATAAGCCAACACATGGATCAAAATACCATGGACCAAATACTTCGGACCAAAAAATTAGTTTTCCAAGGTATACGTGCTTTTCCTTTTGTGAAAGTGCATGTGTACGTATACGTGACTTGTATACAGTGAACCTATGTGTATACATAGCTTGGTCAATGGTGAACCTGCGTATACTTCTCTTTCTTCATTCTCTCTAGTCTGATCTGTAATTCTTTTTTGTTAACTTGCTGCACTATGAACTGTCATTTGAGAGAGTTTCCATTGTACATTAATTCTTAATTGATTCCTTTGAACTGCCCTGCATTTTGTCACCACTGTCATGCATTTTGTCACATCTGATATCTCTTTTGTAGATTCATCTAGTTACCATATACGAGTGAGTTGTTCTGTTATAAGTGGGTTGCCATCAAGTACAACACATGCATCATAATGCCAACATAAGGTCCCATCTTGACCTTTTGTTTGAGCTTATTTATAACCCCATGAGGGTCATAATGCCAGATGAAACTATTCTTGAATTTTAATTCCTGGATCATCTTATCAGCTTCAAGCCCAACCTCTCTGTTGTTGCAGATGAAAGGGCCCATTTAGTTTTTCATCTTAAACTGTGTCTTCTTCCTAGCAGATAGGAAGTTGACCTCATCTGCACCTATCATTTTCCTGAAGTATTCAAGGGAAAATATCCTCATGGGGAGGTATTTTGGCAATTTGTAGGGAGCTAGCTCATAGCCATAGATCCTTATTTCAGTGTGATTCTAGGAAGTACCAGTCTCCCACTTTTCTACTCTTGGCTAATTATAGTACTCTTTTAATTTCTGGGTTGATTCTAGGCTGAACCTTGGAGGTCAACATGTTCATGACTAGATGTACAAAATATTCTATGAAATCTTTGTATGAGGTGGAAAACTTGTGGACTGCGGGTGTCCAGAAGATGACTGATCTTTCCTTTCCCTTGGTGTCCAATTTCTGGATCTTCAAAGGGAATTTATCTGTTTGGTAGTAGAGGAACATATGAAACAACACTGAAGAGTATTTGAAAACTCTTTCAATGGGTAGTCTAGTGAGTTGTTCATACATTCTATCTGCAATGAACTGGGCATAATCATACAAAATTTCAGGAGGCTTGCCTAGAGTGAAAATGGACAAGAAGGCCATGATGACCTCATCCATAAACTCGTCTAACGTCCATCCTAGGATGCATGAAATCATGGTAATTATTCTCCTGCCAGTCTCTGAAAAAATAGTGGCTACATAGGGTGGAATGTCTTCAGGAGTATGGCACTCCTCAATGATGAAGTTTTGAAATATTTGTTTGAACCTATCTGGGCCCTGTGTGATGTATAGGTCCAACATGTGTCCAATGGGAGATGGAGTCAAATTAGGACTAGGTTGGATTTGCAACATTTGGTTGATGGATTCAGCAGTAATAGTAAAAAGTATCTCATGGTTTGGTTCCTCAATAGCCCTATGGCTTAGAACATAAAAGGCTTGGTAGAAATGTATTATGTCTGGGAATGGGTGGACTTATGGGAATGTATACTTGGGGAGATTAGATTCCCAAATGTTTATATCATTAGCATGGTTTAGGAACCTATCTTTGGCCCAGTAGTGGATTCTCAGAAGATGGCATGGGGTCGATGTATCTTTGATTTGGAATTCTCTGTCTGCCAGATCCAGGTGGTCAATTTCTAAATGAGGGGTTGTCACTATTTTGACATCTAGAGCATTCTGGGTAGCCATTTCTATAATAAAATGTGGAAATTTGGGCTATATGGCCATGGGAAGTGAAGTTATGATGATTCTGTAATAGGATTAGGGTATCAGTAGTTTGCAGGTAGGGGTTTTGGTATTTTAAGAGGGGGAATAATCTCAATTTAAAGGGAATTCAAATAAATTCATTCAATTATTTAATGAATTTAGTGTGTGTTTTGAAGTGAGAGGGGTGTTCTAGTTTTCTGCTTAAATACCTGGAATTTATGGTCAGGGCTGCAAACTAGTTTAAAATTGAGGTTTGCAAAGGCTTCTATGGCTTTGAGGTGTGCAGTGATGGTGTTTTGGAAGGTTCTGGCAGTTGGTAGATAGTCACAAGAGCTCTAAGAGCTCTGGTGTGCTTCGGAGGCTTCAACAATGCAAAAGGGAAAAAAGGCCAAAAATGGGGTATGCGGGCTTTTGATGGGGAGCGGTTAGAATTGGCGGGGAAATTATATGAATAGTGGTGGTTTTGCTTTATGGTGGGGAGGCGGTATTGGAGGGAATCACACTACTTATGAGGGTCGGGCGGTATTTTTCCGAGGGAACGCAATGTATGTGAGACACTGACACATAGCAAAATGGCCCAAGCAAAACCGCCCATATCGCGTGCTCTCAGGCCAGTAAAGGTCAGGCATTGAGCGGGTGTGATATGGGTGAGGTCCGTTGGATCTGGGGGTGGATGATCCAATGGTCATTGCATGGTGGAGATGCACGGCGGGAGATGGGGGCGAGATTAAGTGGGGCCCATGGGATTAATTACAGTTAAGCGCAATTAATCCATGATTAACTGCGAGTTTATGAAGTAATGTGGGTTTATAAAATATAACGGGTGAAAATGAATTTTCGAAGTTAATAAAGTAATGCAGGGGGGGCAGGGAAATAAAGTTAGGATAAGAGGTTTAGAGGGTTTTCAGGGGTTTTAGGGAATTTAACCAAGGGAAAGTTATTTTTCCAAGGGAAAAAGGGTTTCACACTAGGGGAAAGGGATTTTTGGGAAGGGGGATGAATTTAGAAGGTAAATTGGCTAGGGAATGTGTGAAACCAATGGGTAGGAGTCAAAAGGAAATGGTGTCTTCACAAGCCATGAAGGGGTAAAAGGGAAATTAGTAAGTATATAGTGGGGGGTGAAGTGAAATGAAGGGGAAGTTAGGAAAATCAGCTTATGAATATGATTTTCACTTTGATAACTACTCCTGCACATTGAAACACATAGTTGAGGATGATAGTAGTGCTTATGCTTCAAATGACTTGTATTTTTGCAACCTTTCTTCTACCTACCCTTTTACCTATCCTAACATTTTTTGCTTCACTTTGGTGGGTGCACTTAAGCTAGCAAACGCATTTATTTCCTTTTTCTTTTATGTAATAAACTATATACTTCTAACCTTATATCTTCCAAGGGCTTAGATTAAACTTGATGAGCTCCTTTTATTTCTCTACCTATCTACTAATCTACCAAGATTAAACTATTTGGTCAGATTTTTATTCTCTAACTGTAAACGTGAAATTCAAAGTATGAAGTAGTCAAGATTAAGCAGTTTGACTATCATGGGTTGTGGCATGTATGACAAGTTGCACACAATCAAACATATAAGATAGTAAAGTAAAGATTAGTGGCACTTGGACTTGCACACTTTCATGATCTGTTTTTTTTTTTTTGGGTTCATATTTTTTCATTTTTTTTATCTTTTCTTATTTTTCTTGTCCTTTGATACTTCTTTTAGGACATACTCTCTTTACATTTTTTTTATTTTAATATGGAAAACATTTGCAGGAAGCAAAGGTATGTACAACATTACAAGACTAAACCTTATCCAATTCAAAATTATGAATCCTATCACTATAGGACTCTAACAGCCCTAATCAGCAACCATAATCTAATTGCAAATGATCCTCAGCTGGGACCTAGATATCTTGCTGCCCAAGAGAAAGAAATTTCACATTTTGAGGATATGTTTAGGTTGCTAGGAGATGATAGTATACATGTCTACTTAAGGAGATGGAACACACTGCCACACAGCTTGAATATCAGAGAATATCACTCCCATCAAAGGTTGAGAGAGGCACTCAACATGACACCTATGTATAAGCAATCAATGCAAAGGTTGAAGGTCAATTGGATAGGCCTAAAACTCAGTCCACCACTACTCCTAGGGATGCTAGAAGGGAGAAAAGAAGAAGAGGAAAAGAGGCAGTAAGAAAAAGTAGAAAGAAAATTAGGCTTCTATGAACAAGAAGAAGAGACCACAACAGAGGCATGGGATGTCAGAGAGGCTACCAGAGCCATGAAGGACATGGACATTGACTAAGTTGCTCAGAGGATGAGCAACACTTTCAGTAGGGGGGTGATGATGAGCCTCATCATTGGGTAATTATATGGGCCTTAATTCACCTCCTATCTTAGTCAAACCAACTATTCTCACAACTTATTGCATACTTTTGATTATATTTTGTTTGTGAGATGAGTTAGAGTTGGATATTTTGTTTTGTGGTCTAATGTGAATTCAATGCAGGATTAAAGGATAAAAGTAATGAATTTTGGCAAAGACCTTGGTCAAAACGTGAATGGGACAAGGGAGAGGAATTATAGGAGGTAAATCCTCCTCATTTACTACCCCTCCATTCGAATATTCCTCCATCAACTCGGAGTGAAAATAGCCAAATCATGAGGACCAGAAGGCATCCAAGCAAGTGAAAGTCAAAACACCAGTTTATCTCGAGTTTGCGAGCTGAACCTCCCTAATTTTAAGGAAGTCATTGGAGACTTTAGACGTATAAGTAGAGAGGCCTAAGGCCTTAGTAGGATTCAAATTGTTTGATTGTAAAACTCTACTCTTTTTTTGAGCCATAAGACTTGTGACAGTTTTTGATATAATCCATGGTTTTGATAATAAGAACGAGTTTTGTTTTGAGCTAGCACTGAGTTAACTTAGAGGGATGAAGCTCTTGGGTTAGGGCCCAACACTAGCAGCCAAGGCTCCTCTTTATTGTACATGTATGCTAGCATAGATTCATGGTTTAGTTGTTCATTTTCATAAGTAGCCACATTTCCATTACAATAGTGTAGAGTAGGTTGGTTGTGTTTTAGTTTTCTTCCATTTGTGCCTTCTTTCAATTAGTAGGTTAGTAAGGAGAAAACAATCACCAAAAGGTTTTCAACAGGTGTCTCAGCCTCACCTCCTCCCTTTTGGACCATGACTTGAGGAAGAGACCCTTCAACGACCCCAAAAACATAGATTTCTAGTTCTTGCTTGAGCTTTGGAGTTTATTGTCTTGATTCAGTACTTGGTTCATTTCATCGTCATCTTTTTCCATCACTCTCTCTATGTGATAAGATCTCACTCATATTATCATTTCCTTCAGCACAAAATGCTTAAGCAGAAGCTAATAAATCACATCTTAATTGGATTATACCTGTGGATTTCCTTACCGTCTAATCCACAACAAACCTGACCAATCACCGTTAACTACGTGTCACATAGCCGATGTATTCATTTCAATGTTTGAATTTATGCACTCAAAATCTCCACCATCGATCTGTCTCTCTTGATCCAATGGCTATCGCGTCACCCACTCACCAATTAGCTTGGTCGATCTCCATCATTGATCGATCCCGCATGATCCAACGGCTATCGTGCAATCTCACGTGGATTCTTGCACGACCAATATCAGATCGAGAGTGTGAAAGAAAAGTTGTTTTCTTGTGCTATGTGTCACCCACTTAGGCTAATCACATAAAATTTAGGAATTCTGTTTACAGCTTTGAGGGCACGTGAGAAACTGCTTACCACCTACGAAGACCACTCCATCATTCCACACATTTTCCACCCTTCTGCTGACACGTGACTTGATGTGATCCATCCATTTATTAACTTAAGTGCCCGCGATAAGATCTCTGCCACTCATCTTCCGTTAATCATGTTCATTGATTGATCCATCCATCTATTAACTTAATCTCCTGCGATAATATCTTCGCTGCTCATCTTTCATTATTCCTATTCGTTGATCGATCCATCCATCTATTAACTTAAGCTCCTGCGATAAGATCTTCGCCACTCATCTTTCGTTAATACTATTTGTTGAACGATCCATCCATCTATTAAATTAATCTCTTGCGATAAGATCTTCGCCTCTCATCTGTCGTTAATCATGTTCATTGATCGATCCATCCATCTATTAAATTAAGCTCATGCGATAAGATCTCCAACGCTCATATTTCGTTAATCTTGTTCGTTGATCGATCCATCCATCTATTAACTTAAGCTCCTGCGATAAGATCTCCGTCGCTCATCTTCCGATAATCCTGTTCGTTGACCCGACTGATCCAACGATTCCTGTGCACTGCTGCTTCAGTACTTCTTTCTTTCACTGACTTCGATCTTCGATTTCTCTTTCGCTTGACTTCCTTCCTGAACTTTGTTCTACATGTTATTTAAATGTTGCCACTCCTGAGCCTTGATTTGGTTATTCAATCAGACTCCAACACTGACCGATCATCACAAACACCAAAAAACCAAAAAACATGAAAACAAATTTAGTTTAGTTTCCTTGCTTACACATTAGTATGGTTTTATTCTCTTTACTTTTGTAACTTAGATAGCAGCATTAGGTTAGTGTTGATTTATCAATTCTTCTTAGTATATCTATTTAAATGGTTAATTAGGATACGGTGTGAATTAGCATTACATGTTGGTTTCTTCATTACTGCAGTAGAGTAGCTCTCTTAGAATAGATTTTCTCTTCTTCCATCAAAGAATCAAGCTTCTTTTGACTCTATAGAAGTCTGGCTTGGAACCCCTGGGGTCTCTTGCCAAATGAATAGTGACAACATGCAGGACCTTCACTTTTACTTGTGCATATAGCATTGTCACCTACGAGTTTGTACGAAGCCTGAGTTGATAAGTAAAGTTGGTAGCCCAGGAGTTGCAGCATCCTTGCTGCAATACTGGTGCTCATCAATGATGTGTGGGGCCATTTAAAATTGATAAAATATTAGGACTAGTTGTTTATTGTCTTGCATTACCACCATCTTTTAATCACATGTCTAATGTTTTTCATTTGTTTACATTGTTTCATTATATTTCAATCCTTTGTATATTAATGATTTGTCATTTGAAAATGTCAAATAATAGTTCCTTGAAGGAAAAAATAAAATAGATACTGGATCGATAAATTCAATAGCTTCAACATTGTTTTACTAACTAGGTGAAGATCTAGAGGGATAACTATAGTCATAGTTAAGGAACTTGGGAGGAAGTAACTATGATGCATCATTACTTTCCTTATTTATTTTAGAACTTCTCAATGATGTTTCCTAAAGATGTGGTTTATGGATTTCTCTCTTTTTCTTTCATTTTATATAATGGATATGATGTTATTACTTGACAACATTTTTGATACAAGAATGGCACAATTAGTTTGTAGATACAATTATGGATGATGTGTTCTAGACATTTGATCAAATTTGATGGCATTGTTACTTGATGTGGATATATATCTTTTATGGTTTATGCATTTATATTTTTTGAATCTATGGAATTTTGAAAATGAACATATGGTTACATGCTTAAATCTATTATGTTATCATGATGCTACTCATGGTTTGTCAAGTGAAATAAGAAGAAGCACAAGTGCATATGGAATTTGGATAGTGTTAAGATATGTGGACACAAGATAAGGTTAGGTTATGTGTAATTGACATGTACATGAAATTGATTATTGATTATTCATTCTCATTGGGCATTGCTATTTGATATGTTGTCTCTGTATGTGTGTAAAGACAAGGAACTATTTTCCAAATAATATTACACATTGATGGAGAGTTGTGTGATGATATGTGAGACAATCAGTAACATCAAGGAGAGGAGGTCAAGGTTGCATATTCCTACCTACTATCCTTCCTACCATGTAATGGGTTAAAAAATATATGTCTAAATGTTTTTTGTTAGAGGTTTCGCATTGGCATAAAAGTAGGTGTTGGTTTTCTAGGCCCTAACCCAGGTTCAACGTTAGTCAGCCAAACAAATCCCTACACTATTGACCCTTTCGGCATCAGCCCGTGAAGCACGGACCGAATTCTCACCCGAACTATTATGGGGAGATGTTGGAACCAAATTTCCACACCCTAAGATGGTCATGATGTCGGTTTATACCCCCTTATCCTGCCTTCGCGCAGGTTGCTAAGCCTTAGGGCTTATCGATCTACCCTTTATCCCGCCCTTCAGTACCTCCACGAAGGTGTATGATTGATCTTCGCACAACCCTAACCACCGGTTCAAGTACTTTCGTGCTCCTATGAAGATGTATTGTATAGATTCCCAAGTTATCTTAAGTGTTCTACATATTTTACCAATCAATTACAGTTATCGTCGCGTAAACTGATGTTCTTACTTGTGTTCAATTAACAAATATAATCACATATAATTTCACATAAAATAAACATTGTAATATAAACCGAGAACATAACACAATATAACCAGATGCATTAATAGAGACTAAATACACAGTAATTGCAGAACACTTCTCTTTATTGATATCTCCAGTTCAATACAGACTCTATCCACCTTGCACACACAGCTGCAGGGGTCCACGCACTCAGTTGTGGACTTCTACCCTAGGCCTCTGCGCACTCAGCTGCAGAGCCTCTACCTATGCTAAGACCTGAGAACACTTAGAACTTCTCCACACTACTCCACTACTAACTCTTCTCTTCTTTTCTTTTCTTCTTCTTTCTAGAGCTTACTTACTTAGCTCCTTTTTATACAATCCCATGGTCTGCGGACCATGAGTAGATCTTTACATACAACTTGACACTTTAAAAAATAAGGGCGGACAACCCTTTATGACTCTTGACACCTTCGTGGTCCACGACCACAAAAGGCAAAGACTTTAAGACTTTATTACAAAATTGTCCCAAAGCATGGGCTTTTAGCCTTAAACTACTCTTGGTGGAACCCGTTCCCAATAGGATCCCAACACAAACATGGTGACTCACCCTTGAGTCACTCTGTGGGTGTGGAGATCTTGGCACGAAGACCTCCCAGCTCGACCTGTATGACTTCCACCTCGGCGGTGCACTGCGCAGCCGCCTGCTTCACTTCTTCGATCAATTGCTATGTTGCTAGTCCTAAATTGTCATCTTGAAGCTTCTGTTGAGTCGCTTGTAGACTAGCAAGATTGCCTTCAATGGAGGCCTTAACCGAATAGGCCTCATCCAACCAAGGCTTCAAGCATGCCTTCAACACTGCCTCTTTGTGCTACGTTGCATCTACATGTTACTTTAATGTTTTGGCCTCCTGCAGCTTCGCAAGTCTCTACGTGAGGGAAATCGTGTGCGTTGTTCCTTTTACCTTGTCATAGCACTGTTGGAGTTCTCTCGCCTCTGTCTCCAGCCATTGTACATTAGGATATTCTTGCAGACTAGTCAGTACTTCTAACGAATGTTCAAAAAGTCTTGTGCAATCTGCTACTACACTGTCTACTACTGTTATCGCCTCTGTGTCAGTGGTTGCACATTTCTCTTTTACTTCTAGCAGAGTTGAAAACTGGGCCTTCAATTGCAACTCTGTAATTTGAAGGTTTAGCTCTAGCTTAACCTTGGCCAACTCTGTGCGAGCGTCGCGTACCCCTGTAGCCAGTTTGTGGACTTGTTCATCTACCTCTGCATCGTCAGGAATGGCCAATTTAGGGACCATTTGGCAGGCTTCCTTCACGGCCTTAATCATGCGTTGATTTGTGTTGGTAAGTTCCACAATGGAATTGAGGCCGGTGTCTCCCTGTAGGGCCATATGCGCATTATTGATGTTCTACTCACTGATCACCTGCAAAGTGCACTGTTCGCAGGCCCTCAGTTCCGTGATCATCCCATCCTGTAGTAGGTGGAGTGCCTTGCTAAGAAGCACTGCCAAGTTTAGCCCCACTCCCTTGAGGGTGCTGACAGCAGGCCTGTCAGCTTCATTTTCTATGGTCAGTGCTCCCTCCAGAAGCACTATTGCTTGGGATTCCTTTGCATGCAACATGCCGACAACTTCTGAAGTACCGATGGCGAGGTTGGTGGACATGCCCTGATCTGTGATGCACGGATTTGCAGCTCCTACAAACCCATTTGGATGGACCCCAATACTTGCAGCTACTGCTGCTCGAACTATTGTAGTACCTCCGCGGTGACATCCTGCACTGTATCTCTAATGTCATTCAAATCTCCCTCTGTTAGGGTGATTGGGTCCAGCGACGTCTTACTAGCCTTGGATTTCTTTTGCGGCCCAACTTTTTCCTATCCTCTTGGATGCTTGATACAAAATGACGTCGTCTGCAGGTCTGCTCCATGTTGCTATGTCTGCTCATCCATTTCTTCCTCTATTTTGGGTGAGGGTGATCTCAGACCTTTGTCAGAACCATGCTCTGCTCCACTTGTCTGCTCTTCCACCTACTATGCGGTATTGTGCTCTGCTTGGGCCTTGTCATTGGCCTCCTTCCTCCTCTTCTCAACCAGCTGTGCCATCTTGAGCTTGACCTCCTCCTTTTGCATTGTGTGGCAGACTTACTCGATCCCACCACCAAGTCTAATGCAGTGCACCACTCTGCCAGCCAGCGATCAAGAACTGCATCGATTGTTAATAGTTTTTCCCTTTTCCTGTGCGGTAGGCTTGTCCTTCTATGAGTTTCTTCTAGGTGACACATGCATAGGTGTCGTAGCCTGCTTTCCCTTCTTATCCTTCACACTCTCCTTGGTTGGGGTAGGCTTCGGTCTAGGCATCCATGGTGACTTGGGGACTTCAGCTAGTACCTCTACAACCTCCGAAGAAGCTCCCTCCACCTCCATAGCAACCTCCGAAATAGCCCCCTCAGTTGTCACTGCTTCAGTGTCCATAGCTTCTGATCATGGGATAATGTCACAGATGAAATTGTTGTTGGACTCTGGAAATTGATCAAATGTTGGGCAGTGAATAAATTCTTCAAAATATGTGCAATTCATGCACGTCTAAGAGCTCACCAACTCAATGCTCAAAATTCAAAGTGTTTTTCGTTGGTTAGCCACATGTAATTTATAGGCCATTTTGAAATCAAATCCAACCATTCCATCCAAATTCGGTTCATTAATGCCGGATTGGTAGAAGATTTTCAAGGATCTTACCAATAAATTTCATCTTAAATGTTTCCCTCCCCACTCCATTTGGTCGTATTCTCATCATCAAATCATGAACAATGACTTTAATGGTCACTTTCTGGCTGACTTGCGTGGTTTTTCCCTGGGTAGCACAACTCTCTTTGCGTTGTTACGAACCCTATGACATCTCCTCATTCCACGCAATCCCTCGATCGCACAGTTTCCCAACCTGGGTAGTGTAGTTTATAGTCCTGCACCTCCTTTCAGTTGCTTGGAGCACTAAGACTATGCTACCTTCATATAGTCACCTGGCCTAATCACCAGTGTATGGCTTCAATCGGTTGTCGTTCACCTTTCTTGGGAAGGGATCTCCATTCAATTTAACCAATTGAACTGCTCCACCAGTGGTAATCTCCTTAATGACATAGGGCCCTATCCAGTGCACCCTAAATTTCCCTGGAAATTTATCAAACTTGATGTCATATAACAAAACCAGATCATTTACCTTAAAGGTGCGCAATTTAATGTGTCGATCATGCCATGGTTTTTCACGCTGCTTTTGGACCTGTTAGTGAAATCTAGCTAGAAACCTTTCTTCCTCAAGCTCAGAAAGCTACGTGAGCCTCTCTTCCAGGGCTTCGTAATCTGTCATACCCATGAGTGCCACTATGCGCAAAGTAGGCACAATGTATTCCATTGGCATCACTGCTTCAACACCATATACAAGCCTAAAGGGTGTCTGTCTAGTCAATATTTTGCACGTCGTTCGATAGGCCCATAGCATTGTGGGTATGCGCAGGTCCCAATCATTTCGCTGAGAATTGAAAACCTTGGTCAGTGCGTTCTCCAGTACCTTATTGAATTCTTCCACCATCCCATTAGCCTGTGGGTGATAAGGCATGCTTTTCTAGTGATATAACTGAAATTCCTCTGTCATTGTGCTGATCGTTTCATTCAGAAAGTGCGTACTGTGATCACTCATCAAAATCTTTGGACACCAAAATTGTGTCATTACATCAAAGAGAAACTTCACAGCGGTCGTGCCTGTGTAGTCCTTCACAGGTTGTGCCTCCACCCATCGAGTCAAATACTCAGTCATGGTGATAATGTACTGTGCACATGTCTTCTTCCCTTGAGGCTGAATGGGCCCCACAAAATCTATTGCCCATTTCTCGAAAGGTTGCAACATCATTTGTGGGTTCAGAGGCAGCTCATCTTTCCACGATGGCTTGCCAGTCCTTTAACACACATCGCATGCCCTGCAATAGGATTTTGAATCCTTATGGAGGGTTGGCCACCACAACCCTCCACATAGAATCTTCTGCGTGGTCGTCCTTCCTGCATAATGTCCTCCTGTGGCACCCCCATGAGCATCCATGAGGATACTTATTCTCTCAAACTTTGGTATATATCATCACAATACTTCATTAGACCCCATTTTGTACAGATGTTCGGCAATGACAGAAAAGTCTATTGCACGCACCACTAAATCCTTTTTCTGCTGGGTGGTGTAGCCTTCTGGGGAAGTTCCTGTCATTAAGAAGTGTATGATTTCTTCAAAGTGACCGCCCACGACGCACACTGCAAAGAGTTGTGTGTCAGGGAGTCCTTCCTCCAAATTAGTGGGCTCTTCTCCTGTCTCGATGCATGATAGATGATTTGGTCCCGCGTTCAGTCGTCTAGGCTTCATAATAACTTCGAAATCATACTCCTAGAATAATAACAACCACCTGCATATTCTCCCCCCAAACACAGGCTTATTGACCGGGTATTTCAACCCAAAATGATCCGTATACATATTAAAATGTCCACCCAGCAAATAGTGTCTAAACATCTGGAGTGCGTATACCATGGCTAGTCCTTTGTGCTCAGTGGTGGAATAGTTCTTCTCAGTCTTGGATAACCTCCTACTTTTAAATGCTATAGGATGGTCCAATTCTCCTTCGCCAGCCTGTGTCAGTACTACTCCCAGTGCTATACATGACACGTCTACATGTACATGAAACTCCTTCTTCCAATCTGGGGAGACTAAAATCGGTGCGGTGACCATTTTTCCTTTTAGCGCATCCAGGATTTTTTGACAATCCTCGTTCCAACAGAATGTGACATCCTTTTTCAACAACTTCTCCATAAGCGCGGTGATCTGGGCATAGCCCTTGATAAACTTCTTGTAGTACCTAGTATGTCCCAATGTTGCACGCAGCCATTTCACACTCCTCGGTGTCTCCAACTTAATTATCATTGCGATCTTCATGGGATCTACCATCAATCCTTGTTTGCATACCACATGACCTAGAAAAGTCACAAAAGGGACACAAAACAAACATTTCTTCAGATTGAGCGCAATCTGGTACCTTTGACAAGAATCTAGCATTAAGCGCAGACTAGCGACATGGAATTTTACCAACCCAAACATAGTCCAATCATCAAAGTACACCTCCAGAAACTTATGAGTGAGGTCTTTTAATGCAAAAGTGAATACGCGCGAAAAAATCACAGGCGCATTCTTTAATCCAAAAGGCATTACGATGTATTGAACACATCCCCATTCAGTTGCGAAGGTCATTTTAATCCTATCTTTAGGCGCGATTTCGATTTGATGGTACCCAGAGAACCCATCAGTGAAGGAGTACACTTATTGGCCACCTACATTATCCAATACCTCATTAGTGAACAGATTCGGGAAAGGATGATGCACGCAAGCATCATTTAGCTTCCTAAGATCTACACATATCCTTATTCCATCCTTCTGTTTCTTTTCCTGTACCACCATTAGGCTCACACAATCAGATTCCTCTACGGACTCAATGATGTCTGCCATGAGCATCTTATCTAACTCTAAGCGGACCTTCTCCGTATACTTCAGATTGAGATGGTATGGTCTTTTCTTAACCGGCTTCGCATTGGGTTTATATGCGATCTTCATAACGCCTAGGTCTCCTTTTATCCCCTTTAACTCCGTAAAATTGGTAGGGAACAAATCCTGGTATTCGCGGAGCAATTTGGCAACCTTATCTACCGTTGTGTCATCCTAGTAATCTCCAATCTTCACAAATTTGGGCTCCACCTCCATGCCAATATTTATCTATTTAGTTTTTAGCAGCGCGGTTAGATCAGGATTCTCGATCGGTGGTCCCTTGACCTCGCGATGACCCTCAGTTTTAGGGACATTAATCTTTTGGGGGTCCTTGTCTTCTTCTTCGATAGTCACGTTATAACACTCCAGTGTGTGGATCAGTTGAGTAGTCCAAGTGGGTTGAATCAGATCCAAAGGATCCTATGGTATCCTAAATATCACTACTTTAACTTGTTGTAGTGCTTCGTCAATACAGTCAAACTCGTCTTCGAAGCTGAATGTCATTATGAATCCTTCGCTTAAAATATCCCATTCTCCCGTGCCATGGTGGAACTTTGTCTCCAAGTACCAGTTCATCGGGATGACATCTAGGGTGTGATAAAACAAGTGCACCCATTCATGTTGGGGCTTTTCTCCATAGTCCTTAGCCCATTTGGCCAAGTGTTTGCACGAATCATCCTTCCTGTCATACTTGCCCATTACTCGTACCTTCGGGTTCCCAAAGCGTGTTCTCATCATCCTCCTATACTCGTGCCAATCATCAAAACTACCCTTGTGCATACCCGACCATCTCGTAGGTGTAGCGTGTAGTGCCCAGTCCAAAGCCTGGAAGCGCTACTTCTCTAGTACTTCCCTCTCAAATGCATCCAAAAGCACATCGACATCATTCCAGCCATCATAAGCGGGCAGATTTCTTACCTTTGATGATCTGATAATCACCCAATGAGTGACCTTAGTTAAGAGTTATTAATTGGAGGTATTACAAACTCATGTGTTGGTGTGTCTGAGTTATTTAAGCAACGGATCGATCAGATTGCAAATACATAGACACTTAAAAATGGAAAACAGTAGAGAAATACAGTAAGCAAATACAAGAACACAAGAAGTTAATAAGGAGTTCACCTTATCCTCCAGGGCTACATCTCTAGTCCAGCATCAGTGGTGGCCTTCTTTTTATTGTGTCTTGAAGCAGAGAATTACAATGAAGGAGCTCAATATGAGTCTCCTAAAACAGATTGGCTTGGCAGGGTGGTTCTTGGATTCCCCAAACCACTAGAGTACATAGACTCTTTTCTTTGCCAGCTCTTTGACCTCTCTGGTCTGACAGATCCTCTCAGGGATGGCTTGAGTCTCTCAAGCTCTCTAGTGCTCGATGCTACCTTTGGTCAGCTCGGCCCTCTGTCCTCTTTCTGCTTTTTGCCTTACTGGTTCTTCTCTTCTCTGTCTTTTATCTTCGATGTTCTGTCTTTCGGTTCCTAACTCCTGCCCTCTATCTGGTCTGTACATGGATTTAAAGCCATTCGAGCTCATGGCAGTTCACTTCATCTTCCGCCTCCATCAGATCACCTGCTTGTAACTGCGCTTGGAGTTCCCTGTTTTGGCGCCATCATCAGGCTCTCACGGATGGCCACTTGTCCTCCTGCGAACTGCGCTAGCTTGCTTCGTCGGTTCAATTCTTCGGTTACGTCGTGGAATGAGTCTTCCACCACCTTGGCGATCAAATCGAACCTCAAGTTCTTCTAAATTGCGTCTTAACCCTCCGTCAATTCCGTCTTCTCCATTGGCTGCGATTTCAGCCATTAGATCTGGAGCCCCTAGATCCAATGCCATTCGCTCATCCCGTGCGGTTGACTAGCTCAACTATTATCACGCGATGAGCGAGGGTTTTCTCTCTCCTGTGCTTGCCACGCATCGAGCACTGAGTGGAATCGCTCCCTTTTCATCAAAACTTCTTACTGCCCATGGATGCCCCCGATCAATACCGCCGGTTTTGGAGCGGGTCCTGCCTTTAGTGCTTAGCCTTTTGTCCCACGGTTTTCCTGGCTCCCACGCGACCAAGTACTTAGTGCTTCTCCATTTTGAGGGTTTTCACCCAGTGACACGCGATTAGCACTAAGCGCTAATCGCGCATCAAAAACTCCCTCTGTTTCTCGATCTAGGCCTCCTAGGGGCTAATTTTGCCTCTCGCGTAGTCTCCATGGGCCTCAGTCAGCGCGCTCTGACCAAGGTCCTCGTCATTCCATGCTAGCTGCCACTACCACTGGTTTAGAGGTGTTTTTGATCGTTGTTTTAAATTCTTTGAAGTCTATCCTGACCTGGTACAGTCATGGCTCTATTAATCATTCTTTATGGATCCAATTCGGATCACAGCCTTCCCACTAAAAAGCTTTTGGACCACCAAAAGTTGGTTTTCTTTCAAGCATCGACTAAGTGAGGGTACTGCTGTCTCACTTGCCCAATCTCAATCCACTTTGCACTGCTTGGCTTCGAACCTTTGATTCCAATTCTGAGGTACTCAACATCTCCTTTACGCGTTGTCCTCACCTTCCTATCCAAGACTGTGTCTTCCTGCAATTCATTCAGATATTCAGGTAGTAGGTCATCAATAGAAGGCAATTGAATTTTCTCTTCAGGATCCTCAATCATTGAAGGTTCAAACAATCTCAAGCAATCTGCATTTACGACTGAGTAGATGTGCATGTAAGCTGGTAGATCAAGGCAAAAATCATTTTCACCAATCTTCTCAAGTATCTTAAAAGGTCCATACCGGATAGTATTTAGATCTTTACCTTCACTTTGCATCCTGTCCTTGCTGATATACAGCCAGACCTGGTCACCAACTTGGAAACTATGATCCATTCGATGCTTGTCATGCCTTGCCTTGTATTTGGCTTGGCTCTTTTCCAGCTGTTCCTGTACTGCCTGGTGGATCTCCTGGATCTGTTCAATGAACCTAGTTGCCTTATCCACATCACTATGCCCATCAACCGTGGTTTCTTTACCAAAGACAAAATCCAAAGGAGACCTTGGTGTGAAACCAAAATAGGTCTCAAAAGGAGATCTCTACGTAGAAGAATGGTTTTCTTTGTTGTAAGCATGCTGCACATAACACAAGTGTTCATCCCAAAGCTTAGGATGTTTGTTGCAATATCCTCTGAGTAGCTGGATCACTGTCTTGTTAACTACATCTGTCTGGCCATCGATTTGTGGATGAAAAGTTGTGCTTTTCTTCAGTTGGGTGTCCATCAGCTCCCACAGACTTGACCAAAACATCCCCACAAATTGGGTGTCTCGATCAGATATAATAGAAGTGGGTAATCCAAAATGAACCCGTACATGTTCAAAGAACAGTTTTGCAGTTTGTTCAACTGTAATCTATTTATTACAAGGTATCAAAATACACATTTTGTTGAACATATCCACAACCACATACATATAATCATGACCTTTCCTAGATTTAAGCATTCCTCCAACAAAATCCATGGAAACACTTTCCCAAGGGTGAGAAGGAACTAGTAATGGAGTGTACAAGCCTAGTTTTCTATTGCTGGGCTTGCTTTTGGCACACATAGTACACCCTATTACATATATAGAAACTATCTCTCTCATTTTTGGCCAATAGCAAAATCTTTGTAGCTGTGCTGTTTTACTTACCCCAAAGTGACTTGATATCAAAGAAGTGTGTGCTTCTCTAACTATATTTACTCTCTCTGTTTGTGGAATGTAGAGTTTCCCATAATGATATAAAAGTCGGTCCTTCACATGATAATCCAATTCTTCTACCTTTTTGCCTTGACTCAGAGTTTCATATACATCTTTAAAATCTATATCTTGAGCATATTGTTCAATGTAGCTTTCATGTACTATAGAATTATGCTTAAGTATAGTAGATGCATTTATAATGGGTCTAGATAACATCTCTACAACTCTGTTATGTATGCGCTTTTTATATCTGATGACTAAATGAAATTGTTGTAGAAAACCCATCCATGTGTAGTGTCTTGATTGCTGCAACTTAGTTTGGGAGTGCAGATATTGAAGTGGTTGATGATCAGTATGTATTACTGTCTCTTTTCCCATTAAGTAATGTTTCCACTTTTTCACACTCTGAACTATTGCATACAATTCTTTATCATATGTAGGATAGTTAACTACTGTAGGATTAAAAGTCTCAGAATGATAACATATGGGTTTATCGTGCTGTGTCAATACTGCTCCCATGGCATAGTCACTGGCATCTGTTTGGATCTCAAATGGTCTTTGTAGATCAGGCAGTGCTAGTACAGGTGTTGTACTAATCTTTTCTTTCAAGGTGTCAAAGGCTTTCTGATGTTTGCCTCCCAATTGAAACACCTTGTTCAATCTTGTCAAAGCATGTAAGGGAGCTGCAATTGAGGAAAAGTTAGAGATGAACTTCCTCCAATATTGTGCTGCTCCTAAGAAGCTTCTCACTTCTGTAGCAGACCTAGGTTTAGGCTAGTTTACAATGACTGCCACTTTAGGGGGATCTATTTTCAATTCACCACCCCCTACTGTATGACCCAAATAATTTAGAGATGCTTTGCCAAATTCACATTTTGAGAGTTTAACATAAAGTTTTTCTCTTTTCAAAACATCTAATGTCTACTTAAAATTCTTTAAGTTTTCCTCCCACATTTTACTAAAAATCAGAATGTCATACAGATACACAATAATGAAATCATCAAGAAAAGGCCTGAGTACATCATTCATTAATCTCATGAAAGTAGCAGGGGCATTGGTCAAGCCAAAAGGCATAACCAGCCACTCATACAATCCCTGCATTGTTTTGAAAGCAGTCTTCCATGCATCTTGCTTTGAAACTCTAACCTCATGGTATCCACTGTGCAAGTCCAGCTTGGTGAAATAAACAGCTTCCTTCAATTGATCTAAAAGATCATCTATGCGAGGAAGGGGATAACGATTTTTTATTGTTATCTTATTCAGTACTCGGTAGTCAATGCAAATTCTCCATGAGCCATCTTTCTTTCTCAACAAGATGATTGGTGACCCACATGGTGATGTCCTAGGTCTGATGAACCCCTTCTCAAGCAACTCTTACACTTGCTTCTTGATTTCAGAATTCTCTAAAGTAGACAACCTGTACATTCCAATATTAGGCAATGGAAAATCTTGCTGCAAAACAATATCATGTACTATTTCCCTTTTGGGTGGCAGACCTTTAGGTTCCTGAAATAGGACATCATACTCTGAAACAATCTTTTCTATATCAACTTGCTACTTAGCATTACAGCCCTCAAATACATTGGTTTTATCAAGTTTTTTTCCTTTACAACCATTAGTAAGAATTGTTTGCATGAATTTATCATTATTTTCATCTACCCTGAGTTTATGAGAGTATAATTATTCTTGAGCTTGTGAGCTCTTACAAAGAATTTGATTCCATCTTTAACAAGTAGATACTTGTTCTCAGCTATATAGAAAATAGCTTTTCTATCATACAAGTAAGGACTCCCTAAAACAATTCCACATATATCCAAAGGAATTATGTCTAACTCAACCTCATCTACAAATGCTGACCCAAAAGAAAACTTGAGTTTGCACTGTCTAGTCACTTGTAGTTGTGCTTTATCATTCAACCATCCTAATGGGTATGGTTTCTTGTGAGGTGTAGTTGCTAATCCCAATTTCTTTACAATTGCTTTAGAAATCAAATTTACTTGTGATCCACTATCAAACAAAGTATCAATCTTTTGATGTTTGGAAAAAACTTGAATATGGAAAAGCTCATGTATTTTTCTCTAATGCTCTTCATCAATAATAGTTTGAGCAGAATTACTAGTAGATGCTTCAGAATTCTTACCTTTTATACCTGTGGCTGCAATGATTGTTTCATTTCCCGAGTCTAACCCCGAATCTTTCTGAATAGCTGCAACAGTCTTCTTCTTCTTGTGCTTGGACTTCTTACCTCTCAGCTCTGGATGTAGAATCCAATAGTGCTCATCATCATGCCCATCCTTTTTATAGTGAGTGCATGAAGCTTTGCCTTCCTGTGCAGTGTTAGCCTTCCTTGCTTTCCACTTCTGCTTTGTTTTCTCCTTGCTCTTGCTTGCAGTGGGTTGGGATGGTCCCCCAACTTTTGGATTTCCATTCCTTCCTCTAGCCTCTAGATAAGTAGCTTGTATAGATACCTCATCTATACTAGTGGGATTAAACATGAGGATGATATGCCTCATGTAGCTATGTAGACCACCATTGTACTTCAAAAGAGTCTCTGGTGAGTCTAATGAGATCCCTAGAATCAACACTCTCTTTCTAAATTCTTGGGTGTACCCTTGCACACTTTGCCCTTTCAACTACCGAAGAGTTTGCCAACTCATCATGGCATGTTGCATGTAGGCCAATGGATAGAACTACTTCTTGATTGCAAAAACAAAGTCACTCCAGACAGAGATAGTCTTACCATGTCTTTTCATGTCAGATTGGGTTCTGCCTTCCCACCAAACCAAGGCAGTGCCTCCTAGGCATAGGCTTGCCAGCTAAATTTTGCTCTTGTCTGAATCGATGTTCTATACTCTGCAATACACATCAATTTTTCTAATCCAATTGTCCAATTTTTCAACATTTAACTCTCCATCATATATAGGCAAGTCAAATTTAACATCGCTTGATCAAAGATGCTTTCTTATTATGCACAGGGTTATTAGGAGGTGTGAGAAAGTTTTACTCTTTCCCTTTTCCTTTTGAGTGGTCATGGGAATGAGACTCATCTTCTTCTTTGTCTTGTTTAGAACCTAATGAATTTTCATCCTTATGCTTTCTAAAGTCCCTATACATTTCTTCTACCATAGACTTTATAGCTAGGAAACTTTCTATTAATTGAGGGTCTAGCCCCATTGAACCTTCCTCTGACATTGTCTTCCAAAGATAGACTCTCCCAATTTCAGGATTAGTTTTGACCAACTCTCCTTCTCCTAATTTCAGCCTTGATCTAGTGAGCATTCAACAACTAAACCAACACAAGCTTGTTTAACCTTATAGCCTAAAGCTCTGATACCACTTGATCTGATAATCACCCAATGAGTGACCTCAGTTAAGAATTATTAATTGGAGGTATTACAGACTCATGTGCTGGTGTGTCTAAGTTATTTAAGCAACGGATCGATCAGATTTCAAATACATACACACTTAAAAATGGAAAACAGCAGAGAAATACAGTGAGCAAATACAAGAACACAAGAAGTTAATAAGGAGTTCACCCTATCCTCCACGACTACATCTCCAGTCAAGCTTTAGTGGTGACCTTCTTTTTATTGTGTCTTGAAACAGAGAATTACAATGAAGGAGCTCAATATGAGTCTCTTAAAACAGATTGGCTTGGCAAGGTGGTTCTTGGATTCCCCAAACCACTAGAGTACATAGACTCTTTTCTTTGCCAGCTCTTTGACCTCTCCGGTCTAACAAATCCTCTCAGGGATGGCTTGAGTCTCTCAAGATCTTCGGTGCTCGACATTGCCTTTGGTTAGCTCGGCCCTCTATCCTCTTTCTTCTTTTTACCTTACTGGTTCTTCTCTTCTTTGTCTTATGTCTTCGGTGTTCCTTCTTTCGGTTCTAGACTCCTGCCCTCTATATGGTCTGTACATGGCTTTAAAGCCATTCAAGCTCATGGTGGTTCGCTTCCTCTTCTACCTCCATTAGATCACCTTCTTACAACTGCGCTTGCAATTCCCTATTTTGGCGGCATCATCAGGCTCTCAGGGATGGCCACTTGTCCTCCTGCGAACTGCGCCAGCCTGCTTCGTCGGTTCAATTCTTCGGTTGCGTCGTGGAATTAGTCTTCCGCCACCTTGGCGGTCAAAGCAGACCTCAAGTTCTTCTAAATCGTGGCTTAACCCTCCGTTAATTCCGTCTTCTCCATTAAGCGTGATCTCAGTCGTTAGATCTGGAGCCCCCAAATCCGATGCCATTTGCTCGTCCCGCGCGGTTGACTAGCTCAACCGTTAGTGTGCGATGAGTAGTGGTTTTCTCTCTCCTCCACTTGCCATGCGTTGGGTGCTGAGTGGAATCGCTCCTTTTTCATCAAAACTACTTACCGCCCATGGATGCCCACGATCAATATCGCCAGTTTTGGAGCGGGTCTCACCTTTAGCGCTTAGCCTTTTGTCCCACAGTTTTCCTGGCTCCCACGCAACCGAGTGCTCGGGGCTTCTCCATTTTGAAAGTTTTTTCCAACGATGTGCAATGTAATCGCGCATCAAAAACTCCCTCTGTTTCCTAATCCAGGCCTCCCAGGGGCTAATTTCACCTCCCGCGTAGTCTCCATGGGGCTCGGTCAGCGCGCTTTGACCGAGGTCCTCGTCGTTTCATGGTGGCTGCCACTGCCACTGGTTTAGAGGTATTTTTGATTGCTATTTTAAATTATTTGAAGTTTGTGCTGACCTGGTACAACCATGGCTCTGTTAATCATTCTTTATGGATCCAATTCGGATCATCTGACGACACACAGTGCAATGACCAGGTCATCATGTTACAACTTAGTGTAGTTACTTCATGTAGCTGATTCTGCAAATGCTCTAATTCTTCGTCTAGGTCTAAGGTGCTGGAACTCTCTCGATCCCATGTAATTCGTCCATCCATTGTTGGATTCAGCGAATCTTGGTCTTGCGCTGTTATCTTATATATGTAGTCCAAATCGTCATCACTTTCGTAAACGCGAACTGGTTTAGTATAGCGCGATCCTTCTGCAGGATCTATGGATACTATTACGCGAAGTGATTTCTTTTCAAATTTCATCTTTAACTTCTTTAGGTTGATTACCCTATTCATGTCAGTAGCCCAATCAATGCCAAGGAGCGCAGGGTAGGGGTTGTTGTCATCCACAATTTCTATTACTTCAAAATCAACCAATGTTCTTTCACCTTCAATATCTACAGTTACTCCCTGCAACTGTCCCATGGGGATGATTTTCTGCTGATTTTCCATCCTTAACTGAATTAGAGACTACTGTAGCATAGGTCTCCCCATTTGCTCCCAAGTCTGTTTTGGCAAAACTTTCACGTCTAACCCCAGATCCAGAATGACTTGATCCATTTCATATTCTCCTATCTGTGCGGTGAGTCTCATCTCATGTGCTATCCTTGCCTTATGCTTACCAATCTTTCATATCACGCGCAGTTCACTCAGAGTGTTTTTGGTGCATCTATTTATAAGTTCCTGTAACCCCTTCATAACCTTTCTATTGTGCAATAGCTTCATGAAGGTCTCTAGAAAGGTCGTAAGCATAGAAGGGTCCATTTCCTAAACAGTTTTATCCCGGCTCCCTGAGGTAGAGGCCTCAGCGAAGCTATTTTTTGCTTCCATGAACATTTCACGTGCACACTCCAAATCAAATTCAACCTCCTTCTCTGGAGCTTTGCGAATTGATGCACTATCTTCAGGTTGTTTCCCCTTATCGTTGCCCATTGCAATTCCACTTTGGAGCACTATATTCACATTTGGATCTTCCTCATGAGGCTCAGCCCTAATCCTCTGCAAGTTCTGAGTCGGCTGCGGAGGTAGCACCCCTTTGTCGCATATCCTTGCTATCAGTGTAGGACAGTCCTCAGTCTCATGATCAAACTAATTGCAATATTTGCATGACAGATGCGTTGGGTTAGTGCATTCGCAGGCATAGTGTCATGGTCCTCCAAAATTGTAACAGATCAGCTGTCCCTGACCTCTGCCAGGTCCTCCTCTGCTTTGACCTCATCGATGCCCTTGAAATCTTGTCCGCGCCATACCAACACCCTAGTCAGGAGGCCGTGTTTCTGCCTGAACTGTATAGGTGGGTGTCATATCCATCAGCAATTCATAACTTTAGCAAGTGCAGTCATCATGCCCTACTGACCTATAGAAGTTTCAGAACAGTTGTTGTGGTGTTTGTACAAACTTATGCAATAAATGGTGATTATTAGTTATATGTTTTCCTGCTACCTGACATATAGCGCATCACAAGGCAGGCCCCATGCTTGTTCATTCTTGGGCTTTTAGCCTCAAAGGCATCGATTCTCCTCCTGCAATATAGTTCGCAAAGAGCGGGCAATGGTCTTTTTCATCCCCCTGACCTTTACATTTCAGGCACCATATCTCTTCGCGTGCCTCTAGACGAACTGTTATGTTCTGCTTCAAACTTTGCATTTCAAGGCAAATATTTTACAACTGCACATGGATCTATTGAACCCCCAGATTCAGATCTTGCATTAGTGTTTCATGCAGTCTTATTGTAATCTCCAAGGCCTCTCCCTGAGTTGTAATCTTTTGTTGTGACAGCGCAACCCTTAGGTGAGGCAGGAGCGAAGCCACAAACCATTCGCAGTGCTGCCCATCTATTAAATTCATATTAGCTCCGTGGATTTTACACTTTAACCTCTAATCCAATTCCCAAGGTGTCTCACCTAGTTTCATCGTGATTTCCTTGAACCCCACAATTGACTGTGCCTCGAATTTAGGCCTACTGAACTCTTTATTCAGTGCAGTCTGGATCTCTACCAATGTAGTGTTTGGGTTATCATTAGAGTACTTGATGTACCAAGTTAGCGCATGATCCAGCAAAGCACTAACCAACGTTTCCTTCTTCATGTGATCATCTGTGACACCCTGAGCTTCCCATACAACTTTTACGACAAACCACAATTGGTTCAGTTCCTCATTTCCCAAGCCCTTAAACAATGACAACTTTATTGAATTCGCCATGTTGAACTATGGTGGAGGTGGTGGTGGTGTGGACGAAGTCACAGGTAGCGGTAGTGAAGGTGGAGGTGGTAGTCGCGGGAACCCTTGTTTTACCAACTGAACTGCACTTCGCGGAGAAGCCTGCACTACTCTCGCGTTGTCACTCAAAGGAGGTGAAATCAGTGAGCTATATTCAAGACCCTTTCTTCCTACATTCCTGTAAGTATTTCCACTTCACATAGCTCTGAAAATAAAGGTAGCTACATAACCCGCTTTTCGCATCATAACATCTTAATCCAAGAATTTAAAGACTTCAAGTACTTATCTCGTGGACCTTTGAAAAAGCGTTGCTTCGCTTTGTTGTAATTGATTGAGGTATCGACCGCGAATTCAATCACAAATCCTCCTATGATACGATTGAGCCAATGATCGATATCACGGGTGATCTTATCCTTAGAGGCTTCCAGTCTCTATACTAACTCCGAGGTCCAAACAATAGGACTGTCAAGCCTCCACCTTCCTTGGCTATCCGCTAGCTTCACGATCCACTCATATAAATCAACTGGAAAATAATAGAAAAAGATCTCATGGATTTTCGTATATAGGTACCTGTCTAGCCACTGTTCCTTTGTCAGCCACGGATTTATGTTCTCCTGCACCATGAATTCGTGGCTCTTCCTATCCAACTAGTCTTCTATCTCTTTCTTAGTTGGATTCTAGTGATACAACATCACATATCTCTCATGCAGATTTTAGTCCTAGCAACCGAACCATTTGTTGGCTTTGTGGGCCTTGACCCAGGTTCAGCGTTAGTCATCCAAACAAATCCCTACACTACTAGCCCTTTCGGCATTAGCCTGCTGTGCACGGACCGAAGTCTCACCCGAAGCAGTATGGGGGGATGCTAGAACCAAGTTTCCACACTCTGAGATGGTCATGATGTCAGTTTATACCCCCTACTCCTTCCTTCACGCAGGTCGCTAAGCCTTAGGGCTTATCAGTCTACCCTTTATCCCCCCCTTCAGTACCTCTGCGAAGGTGTACGATTGATATTCGTATAGACCTAACCAGCGGTTCATGTACTTTCGTGCTCCTATGATGATGTATTGTATAGATTCCCAAGTTATCTTAAGTGTTCTACTTATTTTACCAATCAATTACAGTTATCGTCGCGTTAACTTGTGTTCTTACTTGTGTTCAATTAACGAATATAATCACATACATTCGCGCATCAAATAAACATAAGGAACTAGTTGTGCATGGAGTGACACATGGATGGGTGAGTAATTTAATAATTAAAATAATTAGTATTTTGCATGATATGGTCAAATGGTAAGTGCTTCAAGGGTTATAAAATAAAGGAATATTATTCTTGAGAGGTCACCTTTTTCACCCTAACACCAGGTAGATGTTATAATGCTCAAAATTTTCTTAGTAAGTTAGTGTTTTCTAGGAAACAAATACCAAAATAACACAAAAATAGGGAGATAAGTAACTCCATGCCTTAAGAATTAGATAGAAAAATGAAAGATATGGCTCTCAATGGGGGAAACCTCCCTTTAGAATAAAATATATATGCAAGATGAAATGAGTCTAGGACTATATATAGGATACAAAGGGTACAATTATAATTAAAGGTTTTATCTATCAAAATTAATATAAAAATAAAAATAAAAATGTAATAGCTCAATATCCATGTATTATCATACGGATTTGTGCTTAAAATTGGCTTTCTTTTTGGATTAACATGACCTTACCATTCAAACAAGTGTTTCTTTAAAAATATTTTTAGTTGTAGATGTTTCTGCAAGAAGAACTCATCCCCTCCATGTGACCTCTTCTACTTAATGTGGTACTAGGTAGTTTCTCAATTTTGCAATTTCTTAATGTTGATTTCAAGGATTTTTTCCAGTTCTGGTATGATTTTCCCTTCTACATTAATACTGGGTATAATAGCTTGAATTGGGACCTTATCAATAATTTCATTTTTTAAGCAGGAAATATGGAAAAATGGATGTACATGTGAAGATGGAGGAAAACCGAATTTGTAATCTATACTTTCAATCCTATACAACACTTTATAGGGATCATAATTTTGAGAGCCAATTTATTTTCTTCCTTTTGTTGGTTTATGGACATCTATTTATATGGTTGTATCCTCAAAGATACCCAATCCCCAACTTAAAAATCTGTTTCACTATAGATTTCATCCACTTCTTGTTTCATCCTATTTTTGTTGTAGCCAAGTTGTCCTTGAATAGTTTTAGAACCTCTTGTTTGTGATCCATGTGCTCTTACACTACTTGTACCTTCACTTTCCCTCTCAAGGGTGATATGATGGAAGGAGGATTATATCCATAAAGTTCCTTAAATGGGGACATTTTTCACAATGTATGGAAGGAGGTGTTTTCCACCATTCTACCAAGGGAAACCCCTTGACCCATTGTGTTTGTTTATTATATTCAAAGCGATGAAGATACGCTTCTAGACATTTATTAAAAATATCTTATTTCCGATTGGATTAAGGATTGTAAGAGGAGATGGGAGCCAATTAATTGGCCAGAAAAGAAAATAATTCATTCCAAAAAGTTTAGTGAAAATTGGATCTCTATCGATTATGATAATCTTGGGGATTCCATGTAGTTTATGAATTGTTTCCCATAAAATTTTTGGATCTTTAACTTTCTTTCAAAGTATTAGAAATAAAGATAAAATTGATATAATATGTGAGGCAATCCACTTCTAGCACGATGACATTATTTCCTTCATACTTGGGTAGACTTGTAATAAAATCCTATAAAAAATGTTCCCAATGTTGATTTGGTATTGCTAATGGTTGTAGGAGCCTTTGAGTTTTGATTGTCTCTCCCTTACCTTTTTGGTAGAGAACACATTAAACCACAAACTTTTTAACATCAACTTTAAGACCTTCCTAGAAAAAATCCTTCTTGATCCATGTGGTAACCTTGAATATCCTCCTAAAGGAGACGTGTGAGATTCAAAAAGGGCCCTCTATTTGGGTTGGGAATTCTTGCATATTAATATGTGATATTGGTACCATAACAAATAATTATTCCTTGCAATTTTTTAATGCACTTGGGTCCTCCTATAATTGTTGAAATTTCTTAAATATCTCTTGATCCTTCTTCTATTATGTATTTTCATCTTCCATATAGTCTAATTTGTAGAATGGACATAGCACAAAATAAACCCTTTCTTTATTCCTCTTAACTTTAAAGTGCATCTGCCACAATATTATTTTTCCCTTTTTGGTAGATAATTTCAAAGTCAGAACCTAAGATCTTTGTAACCTAATTTCGTTTCTTTTCTAAATATAATCATTGTTCCAAGAAGAACTTCAAGCTATCATGATATTTCTTATTTTGAAGTGTCTTCCTCTTAGGTAAGTGCACCATTTCTTAACTGCATGTAGTATGGCCAACATTGATTTTTCATAATTCATTTCACTAAGTCATTTTCCTTAAGTTAGCCTCTCTCAAAGGAAAGGGGCCTTCCTTCTTGCATTCAAATTTTATCGATGTCACGGACTGAGGCATTAGGCTCCATGAATTTTTTTTTAATTCAGGTGTGGTTAGGACAAGAGTCATACACATAGCCTCCTTAAGCTTTTAAAATCTTTGGCTCTTCTTCAATCCAAGAAAATGCCTTCTTATTTAATGATGTTGTTAGAGGTACTAAAATTTGACCATAATTCTTGCAAAACTTGTGGTAAAATATTATCAATCCTTATAATTCTCTAAAATTCTTCAAATTTTTGGGAGTTTTCCATTCCATCATAGACATAATTTTTAGGGTCCACTTTGACACCTTCATATGATACAATACAACCTAAATATTTTACTTCTTGAACTCTAAATGCACGCTTTGAAGGCTTTGCATATAGTTGTTGGTATTTTAATAATTTTAATACTTTCTCAACATTTTGTGCATGTTATTTCCAATATTTTCTATAGAATCATATATCATTAAAAAACACAAACACTATTTTTTTAAGGAATGGTTTAAAAATAGAATTAATCAAACTATGAAATATTGAAGGTGAATTAATAAGGCTAAAGGGCATCACTAAGAACTCATAATGACCTTCATGTGTTCAAAAGCTTATTTTGGGAATGTCTTCAGGTCTCATTTTGATTTGATGATATCTTGAATGAATATCCAACTTAGTAAAGAAAATTTCTCCTTTTAATTCATTTAATAATTCAACGATGAAAGGACTAGAAAAATTATCTTTGATGTCCATTTTATTGATCTATCTATAATATAGAATCATATGTCATGAACCTTCATTCTTTTGAACCATAACTCTTGTAGAGAAAGCACTTTCACTAGGTTGAATGCTACTGACCTCTGAATTTTTTTGAATGGTATTCTGAATCTCACTATTTTGTGCATATGAGTACTTGTAAGGCCTAATGTTAGATGGTTCACCTCTTGGTTTCCAATGAATAGCATGGTCATGATTTGGAGTGAGTTTACATATAGTTTTTTTATTGATGACAATAGGATGTCACTGATGTCAAAGGAGAAGATAAAAATATTGTTCATGAGTCAAAGTAAAGAAAGAGCACCAATAAACCTTGAATGACCAAGGAAGTCAAACCTTTTTACCATAGGATTTGGTTCCTAAAAGTGTGGATTTTGTTGAGTACATATTAGGATTATTGTTATGATAAATATTATTATCTATTTCCATATAATCTATTAAAAATAGACATTTTGTTAGGAGATGCTCAGAGTTATTTTTTAGCCTAAAATTTGGTTCATTCACTTCTTTTCTCTCGGATCTAGTTGAGCATGATTGGTGTATTTAGTTGTTGTATTGAAGGAATGAAGGTGGGCTTCGAATATATTAAAATTTTGCAGAATCTATATATATATATATATATATATATATATATATATATATATATATATATATATATATATATATATATATATATATATATATATATATATATATATATATATATATATATATATATATATCACATGATACCCTATGTAATCGATCCCATGCATGTGTATGATGTTTTGAATTTATGTTCTTTATCTTTTGGTTAGAGAGAGTGTGGTGAGAAGGATTTGAATAGGAAATATTTCAGAGAAATTTGTGTTACTTACATGCTTCCTATGTAGTTCATTTTAAATTTATTACCAGTGACATGTTTTACCTTTTATGGTTTTATACAGTCAAGTGGAATCATAGGGGCACTCTGTGAATGTGTTAAAACCTTATATAAACCATGTGTGTAGAGCTTCCATAATATATTCATTCCATTTCAGAACAAAGCGAACAAGAGGGCCGATAACAGAGTATAAGCGGAAGGGGTCGAGACTTAGTTTTATTCAAGAGGTGTTTGTTAATTAATGGGGTCTAGATGAAAAGACCAATTCCCATCACAAGACAGTCTTTCCCTGGAAAAAATTACCCCAAAATTTTTTACGAGTGACTGGGTTTCAAATCGCTTGGGTAACTCAGTTTGAAATCGTCGAGACAGACTCTTTGGTGGAAAGTGATGGAGAGACAAACTACATATTTTGTCCAATTTATCATCCCAGAGGTCATCACAAGAAGGGTCGTTCAAATGCTCAGGACATAATTTTGTTGTTGGGGTCAACACTCAGCGAAAATCAGACAAGTGGCATTTGACTTGAATTATTCTTATCTAGGAAGATTATTTCCCTAGAAATACAAGCATGGGACTCAATACATTCTCATCGGGGTTACTTGCTAAAAAATAATTAGGGGTTGAGAACTTGGTTGCAACCTCATTCATTTAGCCCACTTCTAAAAGCTTTGATGCTAAGGAATGCATATCATACAAAAATGTTGGGGGTTAAATTTGGTCATGGAAACGGTCATGTGAATTTTATCATAAGCATTGGTGTTAAGGTTGAGGTTGGTCATGCATGATATAATAAGTCTTGGAACGATGGTTTTATAAGGTAATTCCCCTCCCTTAGCTCTTATATTATAATGTTTGCATGTTATTCATACATATATACATATATACATACATACATACAAATATGCACACACACACACACGTATATAGGGAATTCCACATAGGTTGGGACTTGGTGATATCCCTTTGGGTGTTTGGTTTTAATATGTAGTTTTGAACTCGGTGGTTTTGATAAGAAATTCCTATCCATCCTTGGCTTATATTACAAACTCTTGTTTATGGTGTTTTTTTCAAACCCCCACCCCCACATTTACCTGCTTTTACAAGTTCTTTGGGGTAAACATGAGTTGAGTGCTACTGTGACATGACGCTACCTCAAAGTTCCAGTCATGAAAGTGGGGCCTACAAACTGGAAACTTATTGAGACCTCTCAAGAACACTAGATCACCCAAAAGTCAGTCCACAACCTCTGAGGACCAAATCCTAATCTAAAATTTCCTTTTCACAAGGCAAACACCCAAACACAACCCTTGACACACTCTACATGTAGTTACAAGGCTCCAACCACACTCATAAGCCTTCTTGCATGTACTTATGACCCAAATTCCATTGTTCTATACATGGGGTCACGAAATCTATGCCACTTTTTCAGGAAAGCCTCTAGACCATTGCCCAAAACTGCCTGTAAGTTTCTAGAAACATAAATAAGGTGATAAAAAGGATAACCATTCAAAACTTGAGCAAGATCCTTACCAGAACATACCTAGTAGATGATAGACATTTCAACAAATATATGGTAAACATATAAGCTACAGGTCATGAATGCATATCTGATCATAAACTTACAAACTTCACCTAAGAATCACCAAGAAGGCTCTATGCCCTCTAAAGCTAGCTACAAAAACTCTTGCTAGCTATGCATTCATCAACCATTCAAATATTTATCAAACCATGAACCAGAGCCATAAGTAGAGCACATCATAGAACCATGCATATAACTAGCATATAACTAGAATAGAAACCATGAAAAATATTCCATAAGATCAACATAATAACAAGTACATGTTCTCATTAATTACCTCAGAAGAATAGCTCATATTAACTCATGCAAAATCAAGCCAAGTCAGGGGCTTCCACATACCACCCATCCATATATTGGGTTGAACCAAATCTTTCTTTCAACCAATCACTCCTTTTCTATATTCCAAGCATGAATGAAGGATTTCATGGGAAAATCCAAGACATAATCAAATAGGGAATCTTGAGGTTAAACCACCTCCACCCTTAAGCTACCATGACCTCACCTAAACCGACCCCGAGATCACAAAACCAAACCAAGCTTTGATGCCTCAGAATTGCTTCACCATACCTTGAGGATTTTCTTTGTCTCCACCCACATATTGAGGGCTTCCTGGAGAAAACCATCTCCATCCCCAATCCTTGGGATTTTCCTAAGACCACCTCACCTGATTCCAAAACTTTTCGATAATCCAACTATCAACTAAGAATGAATCCCATCTGTTGAGTCTTGAAAATGTCATTCATTTGCATTACACTTTCACTATTATGTCCATTATATCACCTCCATTTCACTACTATGTCACCACATTCATCCCACTTTCATTATCATTGGGCCACCTTTATGTTTTTCCAATCTTTATTATTTCTAAGCCTTTTAAGTGAATTTGTGGTTAAACATTAGAAAATAATGTGCATATGCTTATACCTAACAAATGGGTTGAGGTTGTTGACATGTGTAGGTTGAAAGGAGACTTCTAGAAGACCCTTATGTGGCACTCTAAGGCCAAATTCGAATTTGGTTGGAAAGAATCATGGGATCATGAGGATATGTGTCACATCTCCTAATTGTATTGTAACTCTAAGAAGACATGTGTCTTATCAGTTCCTATCTTGATTAGGACTCTAGAGGTAGAGGGAGAGATTCATGGACTCTCATTAATGAGATGGCTTCT
Source organism: Pinus tabuliformis (assembly GCA_031772625.1). Lineage (NCBI taxonomy): Eukaryota > Viridiplantae > Streptophyta > Pinopsida > Pinales > Pinaceae > Pinus > Pinus tabuliformis. Next base: position 1,062,985,337 of record CM062805.1, on the reverse strand, counting down.
CATATTTTTGTATAAATAGGAGATCTCTCTCCTTCATTTGTTAGTCCTTTTTTAGTCTTTTAGTCCCTAGTTCTTAAGTTTGTAGTTCTTCCTTGATGGCTTTTGAAAGCTTTGGAGAACTTTGTTGTACTTTGTACTTTTGAAGAAATTGAATAAAGCTTTGATGTTCTCAACATGGAAGGAGATGTGAAGTAGATGTCATGGAGCATATTAGGATGTAAGGTAGAGTAGATTTCATTTTGTAAATATTGCTTTGTAGAATATAAGGTAGATTAGATTTTTCATTCATGCAATTTTAATTCATGCAAGTGTGTTTAATTTTGCTTTGATTTCATAGGTGGTAGAGGGCCCCTGCCTTGTATAGTTGTCATTTAATTTTGCATTTTATTTTTCTCATGTATATTAGCTGTACATAACAAAGTTGTTTTGATTACTGTTGTTTTACATTTTTCTCATGTATATTAGCTGTACATAAATTGCTTTCAAGTTGATTGTAGATTAGTGATGCACATAGCCTTTTAATGAACTAATGACGTGATAGAATCATCTTGTCCTTTTGCTGAAGCAGCAAGGATATTGGGTCTCATAGTCATTAGCTCATTATTTGGTTATTGCATTTTATTTTGATTGAACTAGTTGTATATTTACACTTTTTTTAAATACTAACTCCATCAATAACATGTTTTAAGTTCTTTTGAAGTGCTAAGTTTTGGAAATTACCATTAGGGACATAGGCCTTGTCTTGAAATCTTTATCCATACTTGTCCTTTAAAAGTATTCTTAAGACCTTAGAATAGGATTTCCATTTGCATTAAACACTTTAGAAAACCAACAAGAACAAAACCCCAAAAACAACATAAACTATAAAACAACGAAGTAAGAGAAAGGTTAACTAAGCACATATGGTGCACCACACTTCATTAGTTTACGATACCCGGATTGATAATTTATGTAGAGCAATTTAAGACGTTAAATTGACTAGAAATTTTGGCGTCGTTGCCGAGGAAGTGTAATTAGGAGACCTTATTTCTTACATCTAAAAAAAAAATAACAATTATTGAGTATGCTCTCCTCTTGCACTTTGTGTGATCTGGAGGATCAGAAAAATGATTGTTATGTAAAAAAAAAAAAAAAGTTAATGATTCTTGAGTATGCTCTCCTCTTGCACTTTGTGTGATCTGGAGGATCAGAAAAAGAATTATTATGTAAAAAAAAAAAAGAGACAAAATAAACTTCAACATTTCAATTGATTCAATAAATAAATAAATAAAAATGAAACTTAACTACTTTGATAGGTTCAAATTGTCCAAAATTGTCTGGTTATGCTTTGTAGTGGTCTTCAAAACACTGTATCCTGTTCTAATAAGGTTTTGCAACTTAGCTGCGGAAACTGCCCTGATTCCGCAGCTAGCTGAGAATTCCGCAGCTGTTTCAAGGTTTAGCAGGTTACAGGCATCCAATGAAAAAACCGACCACATGGGCATCTCCAGAATTGTCCCAACATGGATCCTATCCTAGTCACCTAGCTCAGATCTATGAAAAATCAGCCTAAGACCTCAGTCAAAGTCTTGTTTTTAGCATGTTTTTCTTGAAGTATTTGCTGCCTGAAATTGAAAATCATTAATCCTTTTTATAAAATTTTACAATTTCAGAGAAGAAAAAAAAAGAGAAAAGCAATCTATGGCTATTCCTAGTTTTCACTGTGGCTTCAATAAAAATCTACCTCCCTGACCAAGCATTGGCCCTGAAACAAACCTGCAAGAACATTTGTTAAAAAAAAAAATAGAAGCTACAATCAGGAGACACTCAAAAGAAAGATGCAGATAGAATAGGAAAGCCTAAAACCTTTCAGTGCATTCAACGAAAAAAACGTGATATACTACAGATGCTTACAAATTTCCTGATAAGAAGGAAAATATCAAAGTTTCTGTTGAGCCAGAAAAGCATAGTGCACTTGAGCTGTGCTCACAGGTTATGGAAGCCTTGGATGGTGGGTCAGTTCTTCAAAAGAAGATATTCAAATTTGGGGACAAAGAACTCTTGGTTCTTATAACAAATCCAAGAGGCAAGGTCCATGTAAGGTTGGCTACAGATATGGAAGGACCACTTACGCTACACTGGGGCTTGTCAAAACATTCAGCTAGGGAGTGGACGCCACCTCCATTGGACATTTTACCTGAAGGATCGAATCTTTTGCAATTAGCTTGTGAAACACCTTTTAAAGAGGGGTTTGCTGGAGATGCATCATTAAAGTTTGTTGAGATTGAGATTGACAAAAGTAGCTTTCTGGGAATGCCTTTTGTTCTGATCTCCTCTGGTAACTGGATCAAAGACAATGGGTCAGACTTCTATTTTGGTCTGAGAGAAAAAGATACAAAACCTGTAAAGTAGGCCGAATGCAAAACAGTGAACATAATAACTCAGAAAAACGTAAACACAGAAAAACGTTATATTTTAAACGTTCGATTTGCCCAAATGGAGACGAATTTTAAAAAACTAAAACATGGGTTTTTTTGCCAGGTGGGTTAGTTAGATAACTAAGAAACCGTTTGAAGAAATTTGTGGCGGTCTGGGAGAAATCTTCGGTTCTTTGGAGCCCATTTTTGACTGCCGCGCGTGAAAAAAAACAGAACTTTCAATTAAATGAGCGGACAGTGATTTAATTCGGCTGTGTGCTGGCACCACCACGTCTTCCACCCTTTGCCACCACGTCTTCTGCCCTTATGCCACCCGTTTGCAAATCATTAACACGTGTTTAACAACAATCTGAACTGAATACGGCACTATCTAACTCCATTTCGTGAACCAATTACATACGGCTCTTCACAGCAAATACGTGTCCATAAAACTCCGTCAAGCAAGAGGGTAGTTTGTCGGTTGGGAGATGACAGTAGTAAAGGATTTCAAGAATTTATCACATATTTGAAACAAAGAGAATGCGCTGGAATTGTTAAAATATCTGAGGGAAATTCTATTTGGTCACGAATACTCTTTATTCTTCCTTGTTCCGTGGAGGCATGCACAATGCTGGCAATTACTCCATATCCTAACGAAGGTCTTATTGGGTTGCTTTTGCCCAAGGAAACGAGTCTCGATTGGATATGATGTAAATTGAAAATTCAAAGTGCTGTTTGAAATAACAGAAGCTAAGACTGTGTTTACTTCACTACTCCGCTCCATTCCTGCCACTTGTTCTCTATTTCTCCATTTACCATCACTGTATTTTTCTCCATAAAACCATGTCAATTCCCCGCTAACACATAATGAATCTTCTTCATCCATCATTCATGCAAACAAATTGTTAGAACAAAGAATGGGTCTATTGTTGAGGGCAGAACTCGAAGGGTCTAAGTCTATGAAAGGACCAAATAAGTTATGATCATGGTTATAGTCTGTTTGTCAAATTATAGGTCCATCAATAAAACTGTTTTTCTCCATTAACAGAGTTCCTAAATGCAGACAATAAGAAAAAAAAAAAAAAATTCAAAACTGATGGTTGACTGTTCTAGCCACTTTGCGCAGCTAGCCCAACTTTCTGCAGCTAGCCCAACTTTCTGCAGCTGGCCCAACTTTCCGCAGCTATTTTGTTAAACTCTAGGTTACAGGTGTCATCAAGCAAAACAGGTCACATGGGTAGCTGGGGGAATGTTGGTACATGGATGGTGTCCTATTCATTCGATCAAATTTGATGAAAAAGACCCCAGTCAAAGGGAAGTCAAATTGTGTGTTATCACTAAGTCGCCACACTGAGTCGCTGCATGTCAAGAAAAAATAATAATTTTGAATCAATGAAATGAACAAGTTATTTTCACACTTTTCTGAAGGTATTGATTAATTTTGGATTGATGATGAAAGATTTATGGCTAACTTTGTATCCAAGATTTTTAGCTACAGAACTGTGCACATTCCGCAGCTGTTCTCCAATTCTGCAGCCAGAAAAACCTCATTGTTCAAATCAGCCTATCTTTCTCATACAAAATCAGATTTTGATGATTCAACTAGCATTGGAAAGATCTCAACAAGATCTATACAATGAGAAATCTATCATTAGAGTTTGAAATGGCAAATAATGAAATAAATTGCTGGAAAGAAGCAACATTCAACTTGGGCACCAATTTCAAAGCTTTGATTTTTCCTTTGAGAACTTGTTTCATTAATACAAATTCTTAGTTTTGTGTGTAAATATCATAACTAGAGAGATTGATCACCTCTCTCCTTTGATAATATTACATTCCATTGCAGAAGAAGTATTAGTTTTTTTTGCAGGTTTCAGGAGGAAGGACAAATGACTACAAGAGAATGGTGTCTCTCTAAGAGACCAATTTGTTTCATAAAAGGATGATCAGCAACAAAGAGGAAATATGCTGATGTAAAATCAGATCCAAACATTTGAAAAACTTTCAGATATTATTGTCTCCATCACATCCATACTTCATATCATTTCACTCCATATTTTCCATTTACATTCACATACACTTTCCATCTCTTTTTGTCCATTCATAACCCACAAATAAAAGCAAGAGGCTCATTCATATGCTTATTGCCCATTGCCATTTCTACTCTCCATTTCCATCTTCCATTTTCATCTTCCATTTCTTGTCATTTTCATTCAGCAAATAAGCCCTGCTTCAATGCAAATTATTGAGTCCATAGTCCTTTGAGTCTAAGTTCTTTGTAAAAACACCTTGAGGCTTGCATGCCTTAATGGCAAGTCCTCATGCTGACAAACAATGGGAATACATTAATTTCCCTTGTTCGTTAGATCTTCTAGGTGACTCGACATCAACAAATTCATTCGTACCTAGCAAGATGTGTTTGGGCATCTTGACTCTCATTGTCATCAATGGTGAGAGTTCTCGTGTTGACTAGTGGCATCCATTAATGGCCACTAAGCCAACAATTTCCTACTATGTTCGACACCAGAACATCTTTTCACATAGTAGGAATTGTGCCAATGAGTTTTGAAGACGTGAAGACTATTATTTTCAGCATTTTGGAGCAGATTCAGCAAGTTTTAGTAGAAGCAATAAAAAGTCATCTTATCTCTCTATCCATGACTCCTCTTGTTCAGCCACTTGAAGAAGAATATGATCAGAAGTTTTCAGCCACTACACATACAACTCATCCATTCCAAAGGGTAAGTGAAGGTACGACATTTTATAACTTTTGACCATAGAATTCCATAAAAAGCTAGAATGATAATTGTTGGAAAAACTTTTCTCTTCCTCATTTCATAAAATTGCCAATACCATCAGTTGGGGGGGGAATACATTCATATTCATATCTTGCCATGTCCATATCATATTCAAGAGCTCACATACTTCCAACATATATTAATTATTACATTGCTATTATGAGCATACAATGGCTTTTGAAAAAGTGTTTAAAGGATAAATTGGATACAAACAAAATCATGGTTGTCACACAAGAACCAACCATCATGAAATCCAATAAAGATATACTTTGCAACAATAATCAAAATATCATTATGCAAAGTTCAAAGATCAAAATAGAAGGCAAAAAAAAAAAAAATGGTTGTAACACAAGAACCAACCATGTTGCAATTTAAGTGAAACACTTTGCAGAAACATGAAGTTATCAAATGATATCATGCAAAGTTAAGCCAAAGCTCAAGGACCAAAAGAGTTAATGTAATATATATTGCATGAGGACATGCAATAGCTTCAGTTGGGGGGTATGTTGAGTCTTGAAAATGTCATTCATTTGCATTACACTTTCACTATTATGTCCATTATATCACCTCCATTTCACTACTATGTCACCACATTCATCCCACTTTCATTATCATTGGGCCACCTTTATGTTTTTCCAATCTTTATTATTTCTAAGCCTTTTAAGTGAATTTGTGGTGAAACATTAGAAAATAATGTACATATGCTTATACCTAACAAATGGGTTGAGGTTGTTGACATGTGTAGGTTGAAAGGAGACTTCTAGAAAACCCTTATGTGGCACTCTAAGGCCAAATTCGAATTTGGTTGGAAAGAATCATGGGATTGTGAGGATATGTGTCACATCTCCTAATTGTATTGTAACTCTAAGAAGACATGTGTCTTATCAGTTCCTATTTTGATTAGGACTCTAGAGGTAGAGGGAGAGATTCATGGACTCTCATTAATGAGATGGCTTCTCATCTTTTTGTATAAATAGGAGATCTCTCTCCTTCATTTGTTAGTCCTTTTTTAGTCTTTTAGTCCCTAGTTCTTAAGTTTGTAGTTCTTCCTTGATGGCTTTTGAAAGCTTTGGAGAACTTTGTTGTACTTTGTACTTTTGAAGAAATTGAATAAAGCTTTGATGTTCTCAACATGGAAGGAGATGTGAAGTAGATGTCATGGAGCATATTAGGATGTAAGGTAGAGTATATTTCATTTTGTAAATATTGCTTTGTAGAATGTAAGGTAGATTAGATTTTTCATTCATGCAATTTTAATTCATGCAAGTGTGTTTAATTTTGCTTTGATTTCATAGGTGGTAGAGGGCCCCTGCCTTGTATAGTTGTCATTTAATTTTGCATTTTATTTTTCTGATGTATATTAGCTGTACATAACAAAGTTGTTTTGATTACTGTTGTTTTACATTTTTCTCATGTATATTAGTTGTACATAAATTGCTTTCAAGTTGATTGTAGATTAGTGATGCACATAGCCTTTTAATGAACTAATGACGTGATAGAATCATCTTGTCCTTTTGCTGAAGCAGCAAGGATACTGGGTCTCATGGTCATTAGCTCATTATTTGGTTATTGCATTTTATTTTGATTGAACTAGTTGTATATTTACACTTTTTTTAAATACTAACTCCATCAATAACATGTTTTAAGTTCTTTTGAAGTGCTAAGTTTTGGAAATTACCATTAAGGACATAGGCCTTGTCTTGAAATCTTTATCCATACTTGTCCTTTAAAAGTATTCTTAAGACCTTAGAATAGGATTTCCATTTGCATTAAACACTTTAGAAAACCAACAAGAACAAAACCCCAAAAATAACATAAACTATAAAACAACGAAGTAAGAGAAAGGTTAACTAAGCACATGTGGTGCACCACACTTCATCAGTTTACGATACCCGGATTGATAATTTATGTAGAGAAATTTAAGACGTTAAATTGACCAGACACCATCACAACATGGTTATCCAAGAAATGGAAATACAAGGCTAAAACCACTATCAAACTAGGAAAAACCCATGCCAATGACAACAAATGAACCAATAAAAAAATGCATGTACCATGCATTCACATACCAACAAGGAAATCACACATGAAACCTGATATCTGCAAGATATTCCTACTAAAGTTGTTGATCCAACATTATGTTTGCATTCCCTTTCTTTTCTCTTCTTTCCTTTTCTTCTCTTTGCTTTCCTTCTCCAAATCCAAGTGAATGCTAGAGTGTTCCAATAATACTCTAAGAGTTCTAGAGTGTAAGGAGAGAGCCAAGACTGAACTGACAAAAGATGTGAATTGTTTCTCTGATGCCTTTTTATCATTGAAGTCCCATTTTTTTTCATTTTCCTTCATTTTACTCTAATTTCCATTGCATGCATATTTGTGTCTCTTCACCCTCTTTTTCTCCTATTTTCCTTTATTTCATAATTAAATGCCAATTATTGACTCTTTTCCTTTGCCAATGCCTTTGTCAATTTCCATAGCAATTAATAAACCACAAGTGATACCCACTTTAATGTTTTCCCAACATTCAGGCTGGAATATGTGTCCCATGACCTTGGTCTTATTATTTTTCCTTTAATATCCTTTATTACATGAAACTTTGACACAAGGTTGTTACAAACCCCTTTTCTTTGGGTGAACACCATCTTCAGTGTTTTATGACACATGTGATCAGAAAACCGCAGAAAACAAGACATATTGCATATGGAGATTTATAACATAGTTAGATGCAGTATTTACAATGACATCCTGCTAAGAAAAAAACAAGCATACCACTTATTGGAGCTTTATAACACAACTCATTGTGGTATTAACAAACAACCATATATATATATAGATATATATATATATATATATATATATATATATATATATATATATATATATATATATATATATATATATATATACCAAAATATCATTTGCTTCAACTAGCAAACAATCAAGGATACAAAACCTGCATCTGATGAGCCATCTCCCATGTAGCTTCATCAGGCCCAAAGTGCTTCCATTGCTCATTTTCTTCAAATAGAAAATAATGAAGGATACAAATCCCACATCTAATCATCCATCTCCCATGTAGATTCATTGGGCCCAAAGTGCTTCCACAACACTTTAACTTGCTCTATTTCTCAGTGCCAGAGCATGAGTTGTTTCCACTACAAAATGCATTGAGGTTCTGGCTGGAACTCTCCCTCTAGTTCCACCTGCAATACTGACCAATCCATCAAATGATCAACATCATGCACATATCTCCTAAGAAATGAAACATGGAAAACATCATGGAATTTCACTATTGGTGATAGTGCAAGTCGGTAGGCCACTGGTCCAATCCTCTCAAGGATCTCAAAAGGCCCACAATACCGAGTTGCCAACTTGTCACATGATCCAATCCTCAAGGAGCTCTTTTTGGGCTTGATGCACAATTAAACATGATTCCCAACCTAAAACTCCTTGAATTATATATGTTGATCTACATAACTCTTCTATTTGTCTTGTGTTGCCTTTAAATTCTTCTTAATAACCTACATCTCCTACTCCGCCTCTGCCAACATATCCAGTCTAATCAACACCCCGTTCACTAGATCACTACAACTGATGGGAGTATTACAACTCTGCCTGTAAAGAGACTCAAATGGAATCATCCTCAAGGATTAATGATACCAATTATTATATGAATACTATATAAGTGGAAGATACTCCTACCACTTCATCTGTTGATGCATCACATACATCCTCAACATGTCCTCAAGAATCCTATTAACCCTTTTTTTATGTCTATCATTCTGCGGATGATTTGTTCTGAAAGCTAACTCTATCCCCAAGCATGCAAACAAATCCTTTAAAAACATGGAAGTGAACTTGGCATCTTTGCATGTTATAATCTTCATGGGAAGTCCATGCAACCTCACTATCTCCCTGAGGAATATCTAAGCTACCTCACTAGCCGAATTCATAGACTTTACTACAATGAAGTGAGCTACCTTACTTAACTTGTCAACCAAAACCATGATGGAATCATGTTGTTTCAATGTCCTTAGAAAACATGTAATAAATTCCATGGAAATGACCTCCCATTTCCATTTTAGAATTGGAATAGGTTGCAATAGACTAGCTAGGTTCTTACACTTAGATTTCACCTGTTGATAGTCCAAACATATAGCAACAAACTTAGCCACCTCTTTCTTCAAGTTCAACCAAAGGTATAACCTCTTAACAAGTGTCAAAGTCTTTCGGTATCCTGGGTGGCCTGAATATGGATTGACAGGAAACTCCCTCAAGATGAGCTTCTTGAGCTCACAGTTATCTGGCACATAAACCTTGTTCCTAAATCTGACCATGCCATCTATGGTGAGGTGATACTCCTCATTCCTATCACCTTCACCCTGCTGCCACAATATTTTCTTCAACTTCTAGTACCTCTCATCATGCTACCCTACCTAGATGATATTCTCCTATAAATTTGTCCCATACGAGCGCACCGTAGAAATATCCCCTGCACTCTCCTACTGAGAGCATCTGTAACCTTATTCTCCTTTCCCTTGATATATCTGATCTCAAATTCAAAATCACTAAGGATATCCAACCATATACCTTCCCTGGAATTCAGATTAGGTTGGTCAAACAAGTATCTCAGTCCACTATGATCACTCATCAAAATACACCTCCTATCAAAAAGATAATGCCTCAATATCTTCAAGGCATGAATGATAGATTCCAACTCAAGGTCATGAGTCACATAATTTTGATCATGCTCATTCATCTTCCTTGACTCATATCATACCACCTATCCTTCCTGCATTAGGACTCCACCAAGTCCTTTCTTGCAAGCATCTATACAAACTTCAAACTCCTTATCAAGATATGCAATTTTCGAAACTGGAGAATTTGTAAGAAAATTCTTGAACTACTCAAAACTAGTTATATACTCCTTAGTCCATTCAAATTTTTTTCCTTTTCTCTGAAAATATGTAATAGGATAACAAATCCTTGATAAGTTCCTGATGAAATGCATGTAATAACCTGCTAATCCCATGAATGATCTAACCTCATCCATATTCTTAGGAGTTGGCCACTCCATGATAGCTTTAATTGTTTCCGGGTCCACTACTATGATTTCCTTGGAAACAACATGTCTCAAGTTGAATCTAAGATTTAAAGAAACTACACTTTCTAAGCTTGACATACAATTGATGCTCTCTTAACAATCTCAACACCACTACCGGGTGTTCTTCATGCTCCTCCTCATTCTAGGAGTATATCAATATATCATCAATGAAAACTATCATAAACTTGTCTAGGTAAGGATGCAATACACTATTCATCAAGCACATAAAGGTAGTTGGAGAATTAGCGAGACCAAAAGGAACCACTGCAAACTCATAATTCCCATACATGGTATGAAATGCAGTCTTGTAGATATATTCTTCTTTGATGCACACCTAATGATATCTTGATCTAAAATCAATCTTTGAAAACATGAGTTCTCCCTTCAGATGATCAAATAAGTCATTGATCCATGGAAATGTATACCTATTCTTGATGGTCACCTTGTTTAACTTCTTGTAATCAATGCACAACCTGAGAGTACCATCCTTCTTCTTTACAAAAAACACTGGTGAAGCCCATGGTGACATGCTTGGTCTTATGTATCATTTATCAAGCATTTCGTTAAGCTACAACTTCAATTCCATCAATTTTGGAGTACTCATCCTGTAAGGTTCCTTTAATGTTGGTGCTGCCCTTAGTACCAATTCAATAGAGAAAAGCACTTCCCTATGAGGTGATAACTCTGAAATATCTGTGGGAAACACATCTTGAAACTGTTGCAAAATAGGATACTTCTACAAGGCTTCTTCATCCTTAACATCCTTTCCTTTTTCACTAGAAAAATGCACTGCAAAAATTATTAACCCTTTATTGCAATTGCACTTAGCTTGCATGGTTGTAACCTTTCTTACGGATGTATGCTTTTTCTTTCCCTGCAAGACTCTCCTTTCTCCATCATCATCCAGGCACTCATTGGCCTTCTTATAACAATATACCTTGGTCCTAAGAGTAAATAACAAATCCATGCCCAAAAGCATGTTATATGAAATCAAAGGAAGCAAATTTATATGTGCTAATGTAAGCATACCATTAAGATCAAATGCATAAGCTCTCACCCAAGGATGAACTCTTCTCTTGATCCTTGTAGCCCAATGTACCAACCAAGATTCTGCATGCTCTTCTTTACTAAAATGACATTGATCCACCAAGTCAATACTAACATAACTATAACTAGATCCAAGACCAATCAAAATGGAAAAAAATTGATCACAAAGCTTACCTTCCATCTCAATAATGGAGGCATAAGGATCTACTTTCCTGTTATCAAGTGTTTTATAGATCCAAGGAATTCTCTTACCAACATCCCCAACTATTTGTGCCTCGTGAGCACTATAGATATGAGGCATGCCACCCTGGTACAATGGACAATCCTTCTTGTGATGATCCTTGCCACAAATCCAACATTGCAATGGTCCCCTATTGTTACCTTTATTCTACCACTCTCTAGGGTGAGATCCATTTCCTTTCTCAACTGCATTAAACTTCTTATAAGGAACCATGTTTTCTTTCTCACATGAATCCTGAGATATTCCACGATTTTGAGGCCATATTTCTTTAGTATTCTAATTCCCTTTCTAATCATGTTTGTTCTCAGGATTGTGCTTTGATTTCTCATAACAATGCTTCAATTTCTGGATGGCTTCTTCTAATGGCCGAGGCTCATCAAACTCAGTCCAGTATATGAATGCTACTGGCAATCCACTGATGAAAATTTGAATCTTCACCTTCTCATCCTTGAGCTAAGATACATAACTCAATAGCTCTAGGAGAATGATAGTATTCTCATCTTCATCTCATAGAACTCCTTGGCCCTATCATCATAGTATTTTTTGGACAAGTATTTCTCCTTGAAAAGTCTCTCAAACTCATCCCAAATTAGCTCCTCTTATCTAATTCTTTTGATATTATTCACATCCTCTCACAAGATATTTGGTTTCCCTTTGAGACTGAAAGTGGCTATCTTGGCTTTCATGTTCTTTGAATAGTTATGTAATCTGAAGAATTTCTTCATCCCAAGAAGCCATGCTTCTACATCCTCTAATTTCTTCATCTCTCCATCAAACATACAAGGCTTGACTTTCCTAAACTCCTATGGAAAGTACTCATTCCTCCTAAAGTGCTAACGGTGATGAAAATTATGTCTCCTAGAAGAAGAACTATACTAAAAGCCATATGTACTAGTTGTAACACCCTCCTCCCACATCTACCCAAGTAACCTGCCAACCAGGGTAAACATGCGACGAGAGGCTGCTACGATTGGATTCGACCTCCTATATGACCTTAAAGAAGTGGAATAAATGGAAACATAACACACAAACATTCAATATCAGCTTCAGGACCCTCACGAACCAATCCAACACTTCAGACAAGTTTCCCTTGGGTCCCACAGAATTTTTGACCAACTTAAACCTTGGTCACTCTATTTCTATAGGTATGAAAGTGTCCAAAAACCCAGAGTCACTCTTACAGGCTTGCCTCCCAGCATCCAAAGACCCAATTTTTGAGTGTAATGCCAGTGTCCCCAAGATTTGAGCCACTATTTTCAGGCCCAAAGCCTAGGTGATTGCCCATAATGGAATGATAAATTAGGAATAGTAAAAGAATAGGAAAACAATGATGCAAAATCAATAAGTTAAACAAGACCTTAATCAAACCCCTAATAGCCATGACTGGCATTTCATCAAACATATCATCAACATGTAACCTATGGGTGTAAACAACATAATTGAGTGTAGGGATATGATACTTATCTAAAAATCTTTATGAACCATTGTTCCCTCCTGTCATTTGCTACATTATCATTTTTAGGGCATAGATACATTATCCATTCATTCACTACAAGAAAAAAGGACATTGGTGAGGGGCGAAAAATGTCACCATAAGCTCATTAGTGACGGTCAAAAGACCCTTCGTCACCAAAAAATGAACGTCACCAAAAGTATAGGTATTGTAGTGACATTCAAAGTCCGTCACCAATAATGATTTATAATGACAGATAGCGACCGTCACCATTTCATATGAGCAATGGTGATGGACCATAGCCTCTATCACTAAAAACTGAATGCCACCAAATGTGGCATCATCAAAAGTATAGGTGTTGCAGTGACATTCAAAGCCTATCACCAATAATGATTTATAATGACGAAAAGTGACCGTCACCATTTCATACGAGAAATGGTGACGGACCATAGTCTCCATCACTAAAAACTGAACGTCACCAAAGGTGACGTCGCCAAAATTATGGGTGTTATGGTGACATTCAAGTTCTGTCACGAATATTGATTATAATGACGGATAGCGATCATCTCCATTTCATATGAACAACAACGATTTATTGTGATGGATATTTCATGGCCGTCATTATTGGTGCATATATATGGTGATGTTCGTTGACCATCACCAAAAGCCACATTGCCAGAAGTATAGGTGTTGTGGTTACATTCAAGGTCCATCACAAATAATGACTATAATGACGAACAACAACTGTTACCATTTCATATCAGCAACAACAATTTATGGTTACGGACCTTTGAGGGTCGTCACTATTGATGCGTATATATGGTGGCATTTGTTGACCATCACCATTTCATATTTTGGTGAGGGTCAAAAAATGTCACCGAAGCTCATTGGTGATGGTCAGAAGAGCCTCCGTCACCAAAAATTGATCGTCACCATTCCATATGGATGTCAAGGCATGATGGAATCGAACCACCAACCTCCTGCTTGTAAAGCAGGTGCTCTTCCATTGAGCTAGCACCCTTTAAAGAATTAAACTTCTAAATATTAGACCTTGAAACTTCATAAATTGTAAATTCTACAATTTTCAACAAATTAAAGTCTTTGCAATATTTTACTAAACAAGCAAAGCAACATCGAAGCTGCATGTCTCTATCTAATGGTTATGAAAGTTATGAAAAGTGAGTGGAGAGAAAAATAATTATGTATAAGAGAATCAATATGTTCAGTTGAATACTCAATTAGAAGTGAAACTCTCAAGGCATTTATAATCTATAAATAACCTATAACTAGCAAATGCACCAAATATTGCAAAGTAAATGTCATAAGTGGATAGCATATGGAAGAAGAACATTGATGAAGACATATGCAATATGTTATAGGTTGAGTGAAAGAAAAATCTCAATGTCGTTGTTGTTTTGTGTTTAGATATTTGAATGATATCTAAACTTATGTGCAAATGTAACACAGATCTCCGGAAACCATGAACAATATATGATAAAAAAAGTATATATATATATATATATATATATATATATATATATATATATATATATACATATATATTTCCCCTTTACATAAACCAACATGCAATTTGGAATTTCACAAGTCTGCACTCAAAACATGACAGCGACCAACAAATAAAAAAAATTGACTTCGACAAAAAGTAATAGCTTCACCTTCATTCTTGAATTTCATTTGTTTATTTGAATTTGACTCATGACATTCTTTATCTGACAAGGAATCAAAATCATCACTAGTATTAAATTCATCCAACATGGACTTTGGATATCCCATTGACATCTGCGTTTTTGTTGCCATGCCTGAAATCCATGGAGTTTCCTGTCAATAGTAGAATAAGATGTGTGTATGTTGCTCAAGAACACATTCCTTATTAACCATTGTTACCTAACAGAAACCAATGAGACAACACAATATCAGCGTACAAAAAATCCCCTACCGAAATATAATCATAACTTAGCAAAGAAGCCTAAAATATGTTCTTAATTAATAAACTTTGTATTTGGAAATATTGTTTCTTTAGATTTAAAAAAGGCTATGTTGTACAACACTTATGTCTATTTATCCAGGCAATTATATCATAACATATGTCACACAATAGCAATATACACTACCTAAAGTAAAAAGACAAATTTGCTCAAGAAAATAGATTTAGAAAAAAGCTTTGAAAACTATAAGTTTGTCATCAGAGCTTTAATTAATTTAACAACAAACTAGTTGGAATTTGAAAATCAAAATCATTCATAGGAAATGAATAAGACAATGACCAAAGTCGCTATTCATACAAATAAAGCTAGAGTCACCATTGCCATTGCAAATAACTAAAATTTTAGCAATGGTCTAATAGTTAGAGCTTATTTGCCGGGAAGACTCATCGATACCATCATTTTTTTTCCATGGTCTGTTGTGTCTCTAGATCTAGATCAGATAGCTTGCGATTCTCAAGTTCTGCCTTTCAAGTACTGATTTATGGCTCACCCTTTATAATACAATTCTACCACTCCATTTTATTTTTTTTTGTCAAGAGAATTGACAGGACCTTCCCATCCTTTGTTTTACATCATCAATAACCATCCATCAATGATATAAAGAATAACAGATACACAACAAAGGCCAAAGATGTGCTTTTTGTATACCTATGTTATAGGACTCATGTGACTTTACTGGTGCAAAGAGCTCACCTTGAAAAAATAACACCCATGTGGAATTTACAAAAATGTTTTAAATCAAGCTCCAAGTAAACCAATCAAAATATGAAAATCCTTTTAATCAATAAAATCTCTGACTTAAAATAAAAGTGACCTAGAATTGAATGTTATATCAACCATGTCAAGTAACTAACATCGAGTGAAAAATACAAGCGATGCATATTGGATTAGAGAAATAATTGATTTGGTAAAGCTCAAAAACAGATGACTTACACCTAAGAAACGCAAATAAATGACTTATAACTAAGACATGAGGTTTCCCTTTCAACCTTGTCGTTAAATAACTCTTCTTTATGTCACTTACCATTAAATTTTTTATGATACCAGGTAGAAGTGGTATTGTAACATTAACCTCTGATGGTCTGTGTCCACAACTACTTCTCAAGATCCGCTCCATTACCAACATTTGGGGCTAGATAAGATAAATGAAAAAACCATCAACATGAAAATGAAATCTACATCCTTGTAAAAAAATGGGAGGAAAAAAAATATCCACAAATTGAAACAAACTGTAGGATACCTCATTCATGCGACATGGTTATCTTGTCATGAACAATAACAAAATAAATCAGGAGAAATGTAATTTTTGCCACATTTTTACAATGAAATATTTTGCATATTCTATGAACAACTAATGAAAAAAGTCAGGTAAAGCTTGTCAGCATCAGAATTATAGTAAAACATAAAGGAACTGCTCCAACACATATAATCCTAAACATAAACATCTATACATATAAGTATTTATTGAGGACATTGTATTTTATGAAAATATGGAAGTCAAATCTTTGAAATAACACAATTTATGGTACCACTGCCTTACGAAGTCCATTCATTCGAGTATTTACGAAGTCCCTTCATGAATTTCTTCAAAGTTCAAAGTTCAAACAATTAACATTTAGCCTAAAAAAGCTCAAATTTGAAAAGGAGATAACCCAAAGATGTAAAGTATATATCTCACATTTATATATCCTAATTTCCAGAGATTGAAATGACACGTTTTAGCATACTATTGTGAATTCATCCCAAAATGCTAGAAAAAAATTATTGATGGTTATTTTGCTAATATAGAAGTTTTATACATGCATTTATTTAAACAGTTAGCTTGCAATCTCAAACATATCTAAGGATGCACACAATAAGTTGCATCTTTAGCGTTGGTGTGTGAACTTGAGACAACGAAGTCCAACATTTAACTATTTGCCTACAATATGCACTAGTCGAATAGGTGAACAATAGTATTGTAGGTATGTGTTATGAATATATGTATTGTAGGCCAATAAGATTATGGTTGGAACAGTCATGTCCAACCCTTCCAAGTTTGCCTATAATTTTCACTGGTCTAATAGGTGAACAATAGAACTGTAGGTGTGCATTCTGCAGATGTACCTATGGAGAAGTCATAAAATATAGTGCTACATTATTTCTCCTTGTGCATCTTCCTACCCTTCCATTTATAGAGACCACTGAAGATGGTTCCAAAAGTTGGTTTCACTAAACAAAGTTTTTATTGTTCAATGATCATCTATGACTGTGTCATATATAATAAATGAAAAGCCAATGGCCAGTCCTCTGCATCCTCATGAAAATGCTATTATGAAATGTAAGAGGCATGGGTCCAAAGGTTAAATAAAGGTCACTTAATAGAAAGATCATCCTAGAAAAAATAGACATCATATTCATTCAAGAATCCAAGCTTGATGAAAGCAGGATGGAAGACACCAAAAGGAGAATATAAAAGAATGTTGAAGAAATCTCTATAAGGGCCAGAGGGTAGAAGTGGAGGGATAGCTACATGGATGACCTTGGAAATATTGGATGTTTTGGATGTTAATAAAGGCAGATTCAGATAACCTTAAGGTTCCCTCCAAAATATGGGACAAACATTTCTACCTCACTAATGTTTATTAGTTTATGGTCTTGTTTTAACAATCCTCAAGCCTAATTGCTAGAATATGTTATCTAGAGAGAGAAAGTCTTGAATAACTTACAATGGATTGTTGGTGGGGAGTTGAACATAATTCTAGGGGTGCATGAGAAGAAAGGTTGGCTGTAGCCTGTATGGAAATCCAACTTCAATTTTGTATGATTTTATCCAAAAGGATTTGCACATTGACATTACCCATAGAAATGGATATTTCACTTGGAATAAAAAGATAAATGGGAAAGGTTTTGTTATGAAAATATTACACATATTTCTTCTTAACAAAGACTGGATAGAGGGTGATTTTGACTTAGATTCTCTCATCCATAGAGGAACCCTCTCAAATCATTAGCAGGTCAAGCCCTCTTAGATCTTTGGGTGATCTCTCTAATCATAGAAAATGATGACAAACCACACAACAACCCCTTGAAATTAGAGCTTATGTGGCCCTCTCACTCTGATTTCCTTATTAAAATTTAGAAGTTGTGGCAAGATTATCAAGTGGTGGGATCCAAAATTTTTATCATGCAAAATAAACTCCAACATCTCAAAAATCCAAACTAATAGTTTGGAACAAGGAGATCTCTCATAATACTCTTAAAAGAGAAGAAATTGTTGAAGCTATGAATGAAAACCCTTCAATCATCTATAAAATAGTGATATTATCAATAGATTTTTGAAAGAGAAGGAATCCTTGGATTTAGGAATGAAAACCCTTCAATCATCTCTTGAAATAGTGATCTATCTCTAGATTTTAAAAATAAGGAAGTTCATCCAATAGCCAAGTTGGAGGAGAGCTTTAGAAAAAAGAGGAAATTTTCTTGTGTCATAAATATAGAGTTCATTGGCTTCAAGTAGTGGACCCTAACTTTATATTCTTTCATAATCTTGTGTTGGTCGAAAATCAATTAAACACATCTCTAAAAAGACAGCAAGCACTGTAGACATAATGAAATGGAAAGGCACAATAATCTCTATATGGAAGCAGTAAATTACTTCAAAAAACTCCTTTCAGAGCATGGAAAGAGTTTTGAAGCAGAAATGACGTAATTCTCAAATTTTCCCAAGCATGGTCTCCAAGAAGGCCATTGAGAACTTGCTTAATCACATTCAAGAGCATGGTATCGATGGGTTCCCTAATGACTTTTTCCAGATGGCATGGGAGATCATTAAAATAGACTTCCTAGAAGTGGTTGAAGAATCGAAGAAATCAAGGGTTATGCTCAAAGCTTTAAACACAAATTTTCTAATAAAAAACACCCCATAGGAATGAGCTTTGAGTTTTAATAGCTTCAGGGCAATATCCTTATGCAATTTTTCAATTAAGATTATAACCAAGATTATCTCTTTGAGATTTAAGACGAGTATTGATTTCAGATGAACAAGGAGATTTGCCAGGACACCAAATCTTCAATTTCCTTGTGATAGTCCAAGAAGTCACCCACTCTCTAAATACTAGGAGGATGCGATGTTCTCAAGATTGATCTAGCTAAAGCCTACAATAAGATTAGATGGGACATTCTTCATGAAATTCTACCTAAACTAGTTTCTCAACCCAATAGGTCAAATCCGAGTAACATTTCTTTTCTTTTTCCTCTTTTGTTCTTCTCATCAATGAGGGTCCCTTTGATTTCTTTAAGGTCTCTCAAGGACCTCGGCAAGGTTTCCCTCTCTCCCTACTCATTTTCACTATTCTCATGGAACCACTTGGTATAACTTTGGTTAAGGACACTTGGTAGACCCGGTGAAAGATTCCACCCTAGTTAGTAAACCTACTATGAGGTCTTTTTGTTCCCATTATGAGGTTATTCAGTCATTTTCAGAGTTATGGTTGGACAGATCCTTGAGACAAGGTTGTTCATACCCTGAAGGCACATTCAAGGCACTTTATCAGTTTATGTGGAACTCTACCACATTCCCTGAGGAAAATTATGTATTGCTGAGATTTGGTGAAAGCTTTCTTGAGGTTTCAGTGAAGCAAGAATACATCTACAAAGTGATCCTGAACTACAGTTGCTCTTTCCACAGAGAATTACGCAGATCATTTTAGGTTATGCAGGCTGTAGAAGAGTACAATTCGACTAGTAATTTAAAAAAATTTAAACTATTTGACAGAAAATGTTGTGAAATATTGGTGGAACAACTACTGGTTGTTGAATAAGTCAATTATGTGTATTGTGCCATCGAGAGATCATATTACCGTTGACTAGAATATTTTGTGTTTGTAAAGTGATATCTGTTGTTGTGTAAAGATCTATTGAATTTTTGTTGAAACCCCTAGAATTAAAGCCCTAGGAAGGAACAAAAATCACCCTAGGTCACTACAAAATTTACCACAAAAATAAAGAAATATTAATTTAAAGAATACGTCGCATTTTATGTTTGATGGGAACAAATAATGAACAAATATATCTGACACCCTATGGTATAAATTTACAGCAAGTCTAGGCAGAAGCTTACAATAATATATCTATCTGACACCCTATGGTATAAATTTACAACAAGCCTAGGCAGAAGCTCTAATAACAAAGATGGATTGTTAGCTTTAAAACTAGTTTTAGGGATGGCAGTGAATGAGGGTGTTCAAAAATTCAAAGAATTAGTGATTCTCTGTTAGTCATAGAATGGATGAAGGGGGAAAGGAAATTAGAAAACTTTACTCTAAGCCCCATCTTTGAGGAGATCTTGAATATTAAAAATGCAGTAGCTGATGTTTTTTTAATGCATGTTTACAAAGAAAGGATCAGGAAAGCAAACTTATTATCAAAAGAGGTACTACATATGGCTCCTGGATATTAGCACAGGTGAGAAAAGCAAGAAGACAATCTTGTTGAATATGATCCAAGTCCCTTTATGTGAATTCCTATCACTAGAAATCCTCAGAAGTTAGTTTGGAAAAAAATGTTTATTTGTCGAGAGATTCTAACATAGTTGCTCCAATCACAACTACCAGAACCTTAACAGTGATAACTATATTTGGTGGTACGGACATACAACCTGTTTCATTGTCCCCGTATTTATGTGTTCTTTGCGAGCTGTAACAACCCCAAAATAAATATCTAATTAAATTTCTAATTAACATTAAATTTAAATCAAAGTGGCACTTACCTAGCCAAATAAACATGTAATTAATTAACTGAATTCAAACTATGAATAGTGTTTACCTGTGCTTACCAGTGGTAGAAGTAGGCTTACCGCATCAAGGTTTTGGGGACGACTCTCCACCCAACCGTAGGCTCAATTGCGCAAGGAGTTTCTACAACTGGCCACCCCTGAGCCCTCAATCAACGTACTACTGCCAGTGACTCCTAAGTCTTAGAACACCATTCTCCCAAGAGAACGAAAGATAGAATTTCGGAATGATGGAATGCCTCCCATCCTCCTCACCATCTAATAAATAAAACAAACATTGGATGGGAAACCACATGTACACACTCCATGTGTCTACATGCAATTTTCTTTTGATTTTAGCTTTCTTGTTTTATTTCTTTACTTTTCTTTTGATTTTTAGCTTTCTTGTTTTATTTTTTTCTTTTTTATAGTTTTCTTGTTTTATTCCTATTTATTCTTATTTAGAGCTTTAGTATGGTTATTACTATTTTTGTTTTTATTATTTTTATTTATTTCCTTGTATATATTTTTAATATCATTTATTATTTAATATTTATGATTTATTATTTTTTATTAAGTGATTTATTTATTATTATTTATTATTTTGTGGTATTTATTATTTTTATTTTTTATTATTTATTATTATAATATTTTTTATTATTTATTTGTATTATTTATTAAAGGGGAGGGGTATTACATAGTCTCCCACTTTAAGGAACTTCGTCCCGAAGTTACGTTGAATTATTTATTATTTATTATTTTATTTACTTCATGTTGCCAACACCCTCTGCTGAACTAGTATAACCAGCAGACATCGAAAGTCCCCAACACCCCGGGAAATATCAAGGAATCTCTGTCCTTTTTCCCACTTTCAGCACCAGGCATAAGCCTAACCCGGTCTGTATCCTAGTCCAAGGCTGACCCCAAGGATCATGCCTGACTCAGACCTCATCTTCCCCAAGGCAGGCATCTGGTCCAGTACTCAATGACCCCGGGCATCTCACAAGGCTGGCCCACTCCCTCTAGAACTACTAAGGCACACAGCCCCAGGCATCGAAGTCCTTTACATCCCTTCCAAACTTTGGCATCCCAATCCAATAATAGGCACCTAGCCTAGAACATCAGGCACTTGGCCTCCTCAAGATGGTCCCATAGCTCTTCAAGAGCTATCCATCAAGAGCTATACACAAGACAAAGGAACCAGTGGCATATGTAGTGTTGATTGAGTTTGTCCCCAGCCCATATGGTGTTACTTATTCTCCCTCGTGCGTATGGGCTCGCACGAGATCATCAAATAAACCGGCCCTCTTGGCCCATTTGTGGAGTCCTGTGAATCATCACACCTCAACATGCATCCAATGCATTAACCATACCATCTTAGTATCATAGAAAATAATCCACATGCCAAGTCATGTATGTCATCATAAGAACATTTATTATTGTTAATCGCAACATTAGGAGTAATAATGCATTGCATGCTTATGCATGTCATAAATTTGTATGCAACTATCACATGCTTCAGTTATACCATTAACATAGTTATATCAAAGACATATCATGACTTCATATGTCAATAATCCTCATATTATAGCATCATAATTCCTATGCCACATTATGCATATCATATCCATCATGAGTATATCTTGACATAACGTCATAATACCTATGCATATCACTATTATCATATGGATACATTATCACTATAAGAACCATATGTACATCATTATCTTCCTACCATGATATCATGAAACATCGTCAATATGTTTTCCTCAAGTTGTCAATTACTTTTCAATAATCATTTCCACTTCTTTCTACTAGGTAGCTGATCATTTACCCCCATCGGTATAATCATCTAAGTACATGAGCCTCATCATCTTGAGTCTTAATGTCTCGTTATACAATCATTATTTAAATCGAAATTAAAATCCCTTGGTACTCATCATGATTTAATTTTATATCATGCTTAATTTACTTGCACGAGGATTTGTTGATCGATGTTGACTTATTTAACAATTAGCACTTCATCCAAAGAAATATTTTCTTATCTCGTCGAGTTCGTCAAGTTCGTATCTCGATACCACTTGATTGTTTTATCATAAATTGACCCCTTCCTCAAGTTGGGCAAAAGACTCTTTCTTATTAAATAGTATCATTATTTTAGATTTTGAAACAGTTGGAAACACTACTACCATCATTGTCCATGAAAACTTAAATGTGAGGTGTTATGTGGAAACAACCTCTTTTAATGTTATGGAAAGTCCTAGTCAATACAACCTCTATTAATTGACTTTTACTTCTTTGTCACTATGTACACAATCCTTCATAATAAAATTACTTGATCATACATATTGTTATCCATAATTCATTCATATAGTTAGTCACCTATGGAAAACTTTACAATGTGGCTCTCCCATTAGAGGGAAAATTGTTATAGATGTTGTCACACACAACCAAACATTTTAGCATACCGTCCAAGTTCCGTAAAATTATTACCATAATTATTCAACTTCATTGGTTGATTGCTAATATTTTCTTCTTTATGTGCATCATCCTTAGACCTTATAGTGATACCTTTAGAGTACCAAGTTATGTTTATACCAAATTCTTCCATTATGTTCCAAAATACCACAATACTCTTCTTTTATGTTCCAAAATAGGTTGTCTCTTCTTACTGATTTATTATCTTTGTTGTGATACTTCTTCTCTACCACCTTAATTATCTGATCCAAGTTGGCCATAATCACATGAACTATCATTAGTTATCATCCTTAAAAAAAAAAAATTGCAAGTTTCTCCTTTCCATTTCTCTTTAGACAACTTTAACCATTATATGTAATTAACCTTGAATCACGAACCTCATGTAACATTATACTCAACATCTGAACTTTAATCCAAATCTGTACGATTTGCCACTGAGACTAAAATATACCATCCTGTAGCTTGATGATGTTTAATATACAAATGATATGAGTAGTAAATGAGCAGATACATGTAATCTGAATGGCAATTGCAATGCAAAATTAAATTTATTAGAAGATCATATTGAGAGAGTTGTGTTCTTGCAATAATGGACCAGAGAAATGCCAAGCAACTGCTATTGCTAAAGGACAGTAATCCAACAAATAATTAGTGAATAATATGATCAGCATTTACAGAATGTTATTTCTGTCTTTTTAGATCAGATTGAACCATAAAATAATGAACAGATGCAAGTGAACAACGATCAGCTAAAGGTAATAAGATATCAGAGTTTATCCATTGTGAATTGGAACAGATTTCACTATTTTAGAGCACTTTAATTGGTGACAATTTCAACTTCAATTATCCAATTACTTCAAGTGCTATGTAAACTGTGTTGTAAAATGAACCGGTGGTGAGTAGTTACACCAGCATGCCAGTATACCATATCAATAGTGCGATCTTTCAGAGAATTATATATCGTCAATTATGGGTAGATTATCACCATCAAGATTATAAGATTATATACTTTTCCAATGAATCATTGAGTCATAATAAAACTATATCTTAATTATGTGACTCATTTAGAATTTCACTTTGTGAATTGTAAAAAGAAAAGAAGGTTGATATAGAGACCTTGTACGAGAAATAAAACACTACTGTAACTCAATATCAAGATTCATCACTTGAAGAAGCATAAAATAAGAACCAATATACTCAATAATAATTATTATCAAAATCTAATAATAATAAGGTTAATAAGTTAACCTTATTATCAGAGTTTATGAATTTTAATAAGATATATTGTATCATAAATTATCAACAATCACAATACTTAAACCATAAATTATCATAAATTATCAACAATCACAAATTTTGTAGTATAAAACCATTGAAAACATGAGTTAGAAGGTAATAATGATGTCAAAATAAAACTTAGAGAATTGTCTCAACCCATATTCGAATGACTAAAGCTTAAGAATATTTGTGGCATTATTGTGTTAAAAGGTACTTGAATTTCGAAAGAAAATTTATTCATCATTATATGTCACACCAATATTAATTCTACAGATTCATGATTTTTAAGGATAAAGATAAATTGAAATTTTGTGCTGTAGAGTGAAATATTTAAGTATCTGTTTAAGCAATCATAACTTATGTTAGAAGAATTAAATGGACTGCTTTTAACAAAATAAATCGTTAAACAAATTTATTGAATGTATCTTGAGATTCTTATGGCTATTAAATGATTACTCTAAGGAAATTTAAGAAATCAAACAACCAAAGAAATATTCCACACCATAAAGAAGAGACACCGCCACCCGACGTAGAATCGGATCAGATGACTGGGATGGTTATCCCTCCCCAACACAAAATAAAATCATTTTATTAATTATATGGCCTGCCTGCAAGCGCACCCGCGAAGGCAACACCATCCCTTAAATTACAATACATTTTAGCCATAATAATTTCCCGGATAAGACATAAAATTGCCTGCACCAGTAGCAGACATCAAGAGCAGCAGATTGCAAATATTGAAACCTTGGTATACCACCGGCTCCAAGTACCCCTTTTCTCATTTTTCTGTCCCTCACTGTTGACTCCTCCTTCAAGTTCCCTCCATTCTTCAGATGAATGAAGATGATAACGCAATGGTTGAGCCCCACTTTTTAAGACATTGTGATTAGGATTCATTTCAATGTTAAAGATAATATAATATATCTAAGAAAGAGGAGCTTTGCCTTTAATGGTTCTTTCCACTGGAAATGACCTGTAATTTTTCCTGGCTCGTTAGAAATCTGAAATTCGCATTCATGAAATCTGAAATTGGCTTCCGGTGACAAAATAAAATTGTCTTCACTTCATTCTATTTTATTTGTTTCGCTAAAATATTTAATGAATGCAGTAACAAAACTAAACTGAAACTAATAATGGAGGAAATATTTAATGAATGTCGTAACAAGGTGCAAATAGATACTCCATTTGTAAAAATTATTTTATTATTTTTAGAAAAAGACCTGAAGTTCGGCGTTGTTTATTTTTAGAGATTCACTGCGCCTTTGGAAATGATATTCTTTAGTAAAAGGCGAAAGAATAGTTCGCTGTGTGTTGACCACATGACTCCATAAAAGTATCTGTCTTATCTAAGTAAGCACTCCTAATTAGTTCACCACACATTTTAATCAAGTAAATAAGGAAAGTCATCATTAAAAATAACATCTGCATCTTCCCAGGTAGCTGACTCTGGGCTATATTGGTCTCATTTAACCTTGATTAGTTTAGCATATTATCAGTTTAGTATGTTCCTTCATATTAGATGGTCTTTTCTTTTATCTTTAGTATACATTCAAACTTCCTATTAGATTATATCAATAACTACGTACATTCTAAATATTATTAGTAACTATATTCAAATGTCACTCAATGATTACAATTCATAAATTTCACAA
The DNA here is from genome assembly GCA_031772625.1 of Pinus tabuliformis. NCBI lineage: Eukaryota > Viridiplantae > Streptophyta > Pinopsida > Pinales > Pinaceae > Pinus > Pinus tabuliformis. The sequence goes on along the minus strand of CM062805.1, from coordinate 1,062,959,132 downwards.
GTTCACAATTTGTCAACTATCAATAATGAATGTATATAAAATATTCCAGAAATAATATATTTAATTAACTCACTTATAATATCACATAAAGTAATTTAAATTTGAATTTTGTGTCAACCATTTTATTAATACATAATTATATGTGACCATATATACTATTTATTAATATAAAATAATTTCTTATTCTTATATGCCTATTTCAAAAAGAATAATAAATAAGTAGACTAAACTTGACAAATCTACATATATTATAAAAAAATTAACACTTTCTATATTAAAAAAGAATATAAGAACCTTAAAAATAACTCTTAATCTAAAAATATAATTTTATATTCATTATCTTCAATGAAAATTTAATTAATGGTATTTTCATTAGGTTATCTATTTTTATATCTTTATTGTTATTGAAATATAAGATTAAAAACAACCTTATTCATAAAAACTTCAATGAGTAATTAACTTTAACTATTTTTTTTTAAATAAAAAATTAACATAAGAATATTAATTATCTAAACACAATTCCCATTCAATATCATAAAACAATCCCAAAATTTAACTTTTTATTTTTAATTAGATATAAAGGTTTTCTTGCATGGGTAAGGCATGTTAATGATATAATTTTCTCATCACCTTACAAAAGATTTAAAAATTCCCATTCAATATCATAAAACAATCCCAAATTTAACTTTTTATTTTTAATTAGATATAAAGGTTTTCTTGCATGGGTAAGGCATGTTAATGATATAATTTTCTCATCACCTTACAAAAGATTTAAAATTTGTCAATCTTACACGTTACCAACTAGAGGTAAGATTTAAGCTTTTGAGTTCTTATTTAATATTCCACCCATGTTATTGATTGCTTGATTCACATATTATTTTATGTCTAGAATGGGTTTCTTCTAAAAAAACGAATATGAAAAAAACAAAAAGCACTCACTAGTCTTTTCCAAGTCAAATGAAACTCTGGCCAAGCCACCTTATTATAAGATTAGAAAACCCTTCTTTCTATTGTCGCTTTCTGTTTTCGATGTGATTTGAAAGCGTATAAAATTGGACCCTGCCTAATTTTAGGTGTGGTGCTTTCATCCACCGCAAATTTTTCGTCGGCAAATTTTTCGTTATTACAAGTGTCCGTGATGAGGGTGATATAATCGGGTGGAGTGCAGAAGTTTATGATCCAGAAACGGGGGCATGGACAACACTGGAGAATATGGGGGTTATCGGGGCAGGGAAAGGCCCACGGGCGTTTCTGGTTGTTTCTTCTTCAGAGCGTTTGTATTCGTTTGAGAAGCAGGGAGTGATGGAATACGATTCCAATGAAAACGTTTGGAATGCGCTGTGTTCTCTTACTATAACCCTTGAAAGGATTTCGTGTTCTGTAGTGTGGGATGAGAAGATTTTTATGTGTGAACTCCTCTTGGATATCAGCACATAAATTTTAATAAAATCCACAAGATGGGAAGGGTCTTAATATTATGATTTCAGCAAATTTTTTAAGCCACAAGAAATTTTAAACTTAAAAACCTTCTCTCAGAAATTAAGAAAGGCCTCCAAAAATGCTTGCCGCTGGGAGAGATGGTTTCAAATTGAAAGCGACTTGCAAATATTAGAAATTGATGAACTCTGAAAATTTCGATTTGATTTTTTTTTGGTAGAAATAAGCCTTAAGAATTATTTTCGTCTTTCAGAGAAATAGGACTTAAAACCCACCCTCTTAAAAAACTAAAAAACGAAAATTTAGTTCCAAGACCTTTCAAATTTGGATCTCCTGTGAAATCGAAGCTAGAAAATCATTAAAATTTTGGAAATTATGATAAAATCCTATCAATCCGAATATAAAAAAATTGAAAACCCTAACGGCTAGACTTTTGCAGATTAAATGAAAATAGAAGCGCTTGAGAGCAAGGCTTTTATAAAATTTTGATCTAAATCTCTGAAACTCAAATCCACATGTAACCAATATTTTTAAGAAATCGAAACAAAACCCATTTTGTTCATCTTCAGATCTGTGAGAAAACATTGACCAAAAACCATAAAATTTATAAAAAAAAAAAATTGAGATAAGTTTTTTTTTTCTAGCTAAATTTTAGAAACCTTTTGACAGAAAATCGTGAGATAAATCTTATATATATATATAAAAAAAATGAGAAGTTGGTTATAATTTAGTTAATCAATTAAATAAAACTTAAAAAGAATTTTGACAAGGTTAACAATCCATTGTGCATATAGATTTTAAATAAAATTGAATGTCAAACACTCATAGGCCTCAGGGTTGCAACTTGCTCTGATACCATATGTAACAGCCCCAAAATAAATATCTAATTAACTTTCTAATTAACATTAAATTTAAATCAAAGTGGCACTTACCTAGCCAAATAAACATGCAATTAATTAACTGAATTCAAACTATGAATAGTGTTTACTTGTGCTTCGGTGGTAGAAGTAGGCTTACCACAACAAGGTTTTGGGGACGACTCTCCACCCAGCCGTAGGCTCCATTGCGCAAGGATTTGCTACAATTGGCCAACCCCGAGCCCTCAATCAACGTACTACTGCCAGTGACTCCTAAGTCTTAGAACACCATTCTCCCCAAAGAATGAAAGATAGAATTTCGGAATAATGGAATGCCTCCCATCCTCCTCACCATCTAATAAATAGAACAAACATTGGATGGGAAACCACATGTACACACTCCATGTGTCTACATGCAACTTTCTTTTGATTTTAGCTTTCTTGTTTTATTTCTTTACTTTTCTTTTGATTTTTAGCTTTCTTGTTTTATTTTCTTCTTTTTGATAGTTTTCTTGTTTTATTTCTATTTATTCTTATTTAGAGCTTTAGTATTATTACTATTTTTATTTTTATTATTTTTATTTATTTCCTTGTATATATTTTTAATATCATTTATTATTTAACATTTATGATTTATTATCTTTTATCTTTTATTATTTATTATTATTTATTATTTTGTGGTATTTATTATTTTTATTATTTATTATTTATTATTTATTTGTATTATTATTTATTAAGGGGAGGGATATTACACGAGCTGACACCAAAACCTTTGATCATTTCCTTCTATAGTGCACCTTTCCCAGGGAGGCATCCCAAAATGTGACAGTGGACCTAAGCATGAATCCTGGAAAATTTTGGCAAATAGAGTCACACAACTTGATTTTAAATTAGAGTAGATTGCATCTTGAGATGTGAAGGATGGGTACACACTACTCACATTTGTATACTTTTAAAGTTTTCTAGCAATATTCTTTTTAAAAACTATACATTTGAAAGGAAAAACATTGATTTTTAACAATGAAATTCCTAGTATGTAAAGAAACTACTTGAGATTTAGCACTTTGTTGACAACGTTGTTGTAATTTTCCCCCAAAAAAGACATAACCTATAATATATGTTACAACTTGCAATATTCCAGATGTTCTCTTTCTTGGGTATGCCATTCCCTTTTGGATGTAAACCAGAAATTGCCCAGCTGAAATCTAGTGCTTCTCACCAGTATTGACATCATTCTACCAAATTTTGTTAAAATTCATTTTTATTGTGCTTCTATGAATAACAAGACAGTTGGCCATTTCACTCATAAAGCAATTTTATGTACATTCCCTTCTATAGAAGACAAGGAATGAAGTTAAGATTAATGCCCTTGATCCAAGGACATGTTGTTGAGCAACATGTCAACGACAGGTATGTTTACATATCAGGATAAGAAATAAAATATAAATGAAAATTGAGTGCCTGTTTGTGGCCAAATGAGTGGATAATGAATCAAATGATTATGTCCATTGCTTTGCCACACTTATTTTACAATGGATTTAATACATTGGGTATTTAAGTGAGATCGCATATACATTTTGTGATTATTGTAAAGTATCTATTTATATATATTGAACAAATCCTATAGAGTGGATGATAATCTTGATTCAAGTTCTATAAGGATACATCATTGAGTGTTGTAACACTGTTTTGGTCAAGTTATAGGCCCAAATTTGGTCTCTTTGAATATTTGTACATTTTTAATATGATTTCCATTTTGATTTATTAATTTTAAAAGAAAAAATAACTTTAACTCTCGCAATACATATTTTGTAGTCTGTTTTATAATATTTAATTTAATTTATTGCACAATATTAGATTCATATATCTACCATATCGTACATAGATCCCATGATTTATATATAGTACAATGATTATAAATATTTGAATTCTATAGAAGTGTAGAATGAAGCAAACATAACACAAGCACTCCAACACAGGAACTCACAACTTCCTCTCCTTTTAGGCAACAATCACTCGGAAACTTACAAAGTTTTAAGTTTGCAATTCAAACTGATGGAACCAAAGTAAACTTACCAACGTTATCTATCTGAATTTTCTTTGCCTCTTTCTTTAATTGACTTTTCTTCATCTCATTCTAAAGTTTTCATTTTGTATGTTTTTAATATTTAAATCATTTTTACAGATATTGTGACTGCAAACTACTAGATTTATAATGGTGTTTTCTATAATCATAACATTTTGAGATAAAGTCAACTTGTGTATTTCAAATTTTACTTCTACTAGATTTATTATGTCCTCGTACTTTTACGTCCATAATACTTCATCCTCGCTCTACTTATATGCACCAAACTAGCCTACAAGTTGTTGGCTACTTATATCACTAGTTCTGAAGAAATTTTGCAAGAAAAACTAGTGAATAAAGACACTCTTACTACAAAAGTTAATGGCTTCCACTCCAATCAGCTTATAGCAGTGGAGATAGTGCCAAATCGATGTGATAAATTATTGCTTAATTTATTAACACCAATAAGGTTGTGGACACTAGTTGAAAGAGCTTGGATCCAACAGTGAAAAGTGAAAAGCAAGAAGCTTTTCTCTAGTGGGCTAGGTTCAAATCCATCCATTTCAGCCTTTTCTTGGAGCCATGGAGGCACCTTGAGGTAGTGATCGTATGTGTGTTTGCACACAAAAAGATTACATAGTCTCATTACCCATGCTCACATAAGTTGATCAAAACCCACCCTCATGTCCCTCAAATTAAAAGTCAACTGGGTCTAGCTCAAGTGGTTGAGAAAATTATTGTTATCCATAGTTTTAAAACTCAGCCTCAGAATTTAACTTGATCACTTATCAACTTAGGTTACAAGTTTCAACTCAAACTCGAATCAACCTGAATTCTGTGACTTGGTTTTCAACTCAAATCAAGTCGAATTAAATGACTCAGTATTCAACTCAGATTGCTAAGGCCATATTGTTACCAAACTGGCCCACACAGCCCAGTTGAAGGCCAAGTTGGCTCAGTGGCCAATCAACTTGACTAGTTTGACCAATTTTAAAACTATGGAGTTATCTTCCCCACCCAAAGCTCATTCCCACAAGTGACATGGAGAAATCTTAACGAATATATTGTTGTAACTTTGTTGTAACTGCTTCAAGCCCTGTTATTGACGGGGATTTGCAACCTAAAAAATCTAGGGTTTACCCAAGGTGCCAACCTTAGAAAGTTAGGTTTTCCCCAAGATATGTTACTGGGAAAATAAAAGGTTGTGGAGGGTTCTCACATATAATACGGTAATACCTAGCCAGTTGAGTCACAAATGCAAATAGCCAAGGTGAAATTAGTAAAGGTGGAAAATGGCATAAGATTGGGTTTGGGCTGGGGATTGTATGTCAGTTAGCAAACTTTCACTGCCATATTTTGTTGAGAAATCTCAAGAGCCCTGAAGGTAAAGGAGGATATCAAATTCCAAGTGGATTCTTGTTTAATATAGTCACATGTGCTAACTACACCACTGAGATCTATCAATGGTTGGGATTCAATATCGCAACACAGACAGTTGCTGGCTACACCTTTCTGGCTGTAGCAACTTTTATTATGACTAACTGGCCTCTTGCCAAGCACCGCCATTTGAAGAAGGTGAGTCTCTTCTTTGTTAATACTTCAATCTGCAATCAATTGCTTAAGATAAGTGTAACAACAAATAATGCTCTTACATATTTATGGGCATGAAATTTCTGGCCAAGGGCATGGGCATTGGCAGGTACATTACCAGCGAGACTTTCGCCATGGGAGGTTATCAGTGGGCTATTTATTTCTACCCTGACGGCAAGAGTGCACAACACAATTCGCTTTATGTTTTGGCTTTCATCGCGCTGGCCAGTGAGGGCATGAAGGTTTGTGTTGTCTTCGAATTAACGTTGGTGGATCAAAGCGGGAAGGGCGAGCACAATACGTTCCACACTCATTCGGGCCAGGGGCTGGAGAGAGGGCATTACACTCTTAAGCATCGAGGAAGCATGTGGGGTTACAGACGGTTCCTCAAACAGGCTGCACTTGAAAAATCCAATTACCTCAAGGATGATTACCTGATATTAAGTTGCAAAGTAGGTGTTGTGGAGTCTGCCTTATGAACTTTATGAATTTTATCTTTGCAGAGAGAGAGGTAGCTTAGAATTATGATTTTGGCCGTCTGTGTTTTTTTATTGCAGATGTATCATTTTATTAGATTAGGAAAAAGTATTTTATATTGTCATTTGCAGATCCGCGAGTTTGCAAAGAACGTGGATGGATATCTTGAGTTACATAAACCGCTGATAATATGAAATAATGATTTCTCAGATGTATGCAACCGTGAGATGCATATTAGACCAGATTTTAAATGGGCCCATACTAGTGTGCACGTTCAATGCACCTTCACAAACACAACAACAAGCACCAAGAGCTGATAGATCACCCTACCCCCAACCAAGCCAAGTTATGAAATGCACCTCGCTTCTCTCGGTGCGATTAAAAAAGAAAAAAACTCAACTCTGAATAGCATAAGCATAGTTGTAACTCTAAAATTATTTCATTTTCAAGTGTATGTCGGTTGGAGAATCATATTATTGTGTTCTCGGTTAAATACTTTGATTTATAAAGTTTCGCGGCTGCTTTATTCTCCATTCATCCGGTTGTAACCTTTCCTTGCAGGGCAATGCTGCAAGAGAAAGATAGGAAAAAGAGGCGATCGATTGGAACGCCTCATCGAAATTGTGGAAAAACTGAACAATGCCCATTTGAAGATCCAAACCTTAAACCCTAAATCCCATCTAAAGCCCACAGTGGGTATAAGGCCCAAAGTTTTCTCTAGGTAGCAAAGTCATTCTCTCTTCTCTTTCTCAAAATAGTAAAAACCAATACCCCAAATCCACAGCCAAATTTTGAGGGGTTAGAAGATCCAAAAACTCCTGTAAAACAGCCAAAAGGCCAAAGCCAAAGCCCATTTCTGAGGATTTTATGATACCCAACACATTAATCAAACTCTTTTAGGTGAGGGAGTCAAAATTAAGAGATGTCTAGGGTTACTTACTTGAGTTAGCCATGGAAATCTCACTAACTTCATTAGGATCGAGCCAAACTTTTCCTTTACCACACTTGAGGACTCTCGCTGCTAACCATTTCTGTAACTTTAACGACACCATTTTCGCCTACTAATCGAAGCTGTTTCAGCAAATCCACAGTAGAAATGCACTGGTGCAGTAGAAATACACTGCCGCCCTAAAAAATGATCCAAAAGAGAAGCTCCTGGTCTATCTATAAAAATATATATAGAGGGAACACTAGGGTTTGAGGAGTGATGACCTAACCCAAGCTTGGCCTTCGGAGTGAAAGGAAAGAATAGCGGTAGAGTAAGCATTCCATATGAACCTTAAAAATCCAAGTGCGTTATCTTGTAAAATCTTAAAACTTTTGCATTATGTTCTTTCATTATACATTCACAAACCAAATTTCATTTTTAATTCTAACCAAGACATAAGGTGAATTGGAATCAACAAAAATCTTAAAACTTTTGCATTATGTTCTTCATTTTTAATTTTAACCAAAGACATAAGGCAAATTGGAATCAACTTTGTTTAGTTTTTTTATGTGGAATTAGAAAAGAATTTGGCTCATTGTGATAAGGCTCAAGGAATAGACCTGGAGAGTTTCGGCTCTAGCTAAGTCATAAATTAGTGGTATATCAAGTTAATGGGTTATTGGATATAATGTTGGTGTTATGGTGACGATGGATAGGTTTAATCTTGCTTATATTACTCCAACAAATTACCAATTCACCATGATAAAAGAAAAATTAAAAAATAAAAAATCTTAAAACTTTAGAAAATTCCTATGGGAGAAGAACTCTAGGGAAAATATGGCACCAAAAGCCAGTCAAGCTATAGGCTTTTATACCATTTTGTACTTAGTATGTTTATAGGGTGTATCTTCTCATATATGGGCAAGTTATATATAATAGTATTTTTATGTGTTACATTATATTGATATTTTAAAAGTTGGGTTCAATGTTATGGTATATCAAAATATATTTTTTATACAATGGGAAAATCTATTATAACTCAGTTATCAAAGCAGCAGTGGGGATAGTCATTACTGGTTGTTATCCTCAAATGCAATGGGGGTAGTCATTATTGGTTGATATCCTCAAATGTAGCGGGGATAGTTATCATTGCTTGCTATCCTCAAATACAGTGGGGATGGTCATTATTGGTTGTTATCCTCGAGTTATAGCCTTTTATACCAGTGTGCACTTAGTGCGTTTGTAAAGTGTATCTTCTCACATGTGGGTTAAGCTATATATAATAATATTTTTATATGTTACAATATGTTAAGGTGAATAATATATCTATCTGACACCCTATGGTATAAATTTACAGCAAGCCTAGGGAGAAGCTCTAATAACAAAGATGGATTGTTAGCACAATAAAAATGAATTTTAACAAAATTTGGTAGAATGATGTCAACACTGGTGAGAAGCACTAGATTTCAATCGGGCAACTTCTGGTTTACATCCGAAATGGAATGGCATACCCAAGAAAGAGAACATCTAGAATATTGCAAGTTGTAACATATATTACATATTATGTCTTTTCTAGGGGACAATTACAACAACTTTTCCAACAAAGTGCTAAATCTCAAGTAGTTTCTTTACATACTAGGAATTTCATTGTTAAAAATGAGTGTTTTTCCTTTCAAATTTATAGTTTTTAAAAAGAATATTGCTAGAAAGCTTTAAAAGTATACAAATGTGAGTAGTGTGTACCCATCCTTCACATGTCAAGATGCAATCTACTCTAACTTACAATCAAGTTGTGTGACTCTATTTGCCAAAATTTTCCAGGATTCATGCTTAGGTCAGTTGTCACATTTTGGGATGCCTTCTTGGGCAAGGTGCACTATAGAAGGAAAAGATCAAAGGTTTTGGAGTCAACTCACAAAGAACACATAAAGTTGGGGACAATGAAATGATCTGTTATTGAAATATCATATGTTATAATGGTCAATAGGCATGAACAACCACATAAAACAGGCTGTACGTTGGTACTGTTAAACTGGTAAATCCCCTCTGTGGACAGAGGCGATCCCACTAGCCCAAAAGGGGTCTAGTAACAATCAATTCACGCTGCTACGCAAGTTCCTAGTTGTATACTAAAAGGTGGATTACGAAGACCAACCTGAGATCCAACGCAAATGTCGAAGTAGAGTTGACCCTCTCGTTTCCTCGCTCCAGCAGGTCACAATCCTTGCGATCCTCGCGAACGGACACCTGCACACGCAAAGAACGAGACAACTACAAGCATAAAATCCACCAAGGTACAACTATATTTCAGTCAGAAAGGAAATAAATCAAACATCACTATAATAGACAATGAGATTGGAACTATAATAGTAGTCGTTCATTAATAAATAATAGACAGGAAAAGTTACAACCAAGGTTCTGACGTTGAACCTTTCCTCTGGCTGGGCGAGCAGCTATATGCCTTGCAGTAGACTTCCTCTCTCTCGGATTTCCGGCAGCATAACCTCTCTATACTTCAAGACTATCACTCAAGACAAGCATGAACACAACTAGCATTACTCCAACAACTCAAGAACTCCAAAAACTCCAGCACTTCGGAACTAGCTTGTCTAATGCATGAGGACAGGCTTTTATAGATGAAGAAGGGAGAAAGATTCAATGCACCAGGACACCCATTGTGGATTGGCAACATCTCCGAAAAGCTACTGTGGATAGATATCAAGGATAAATGATGACTCTCGACCTCTATCAGATGGATTTTTCCCTCAAAGGACTTCGTGATCTGGAAGGAAAAATCATACAGGCGCGCGTTTGGCAAAAATCATTACCAAACTCGGTTGGCGCGGGTGTTGTTCTAAGACAGAGCGCCAATGGGCACGCCCCTTTTTGAGGATCTCAGTGATTGGTGCGGATAAGACATTGGGTACCTGCGCCAATGGAAAAAGGGCACTTTTCAGGGATAATTTGCAGAAGGTGTCTTCAGGGAAAATGAAGTACATACTCAGGGGGACATAATGCAAGTGTTTTTAGGCTATGTCACTGCTCACAGGTCTCGGAATGCATCCTCCAATGTACGGAAATCGGGGCGATAGTGACGGTGACCAACGGTGACAAATTACTGTGTAACAGATGCCCCCCAAAGCATGAGGCCCGAGTGAGAGAGAGGGGTGAAATGCTTTGCAAGAACACATATCGCTGCTGCCGAGAACCTGCACTGAGAGATACCATTGATAGCTCAAATACATGATGTACGTGGTATGGTCGCAGCCATCCATAAGAGAGTACATGATAATTTAGATCCATAGTATGGACGCAGCCATCTGGGTAGGATCAATGAATTGACTCAGGTATGGTTGCAGCCATCCAGTGAATGAGTCATGTATCAAGAATCACGCCTGGATTACAACAGACACAATCCAGGGTCTTGCGCTCCATCTCGACCCGAACAGAAGTACAAGTTCAAGCATGCGAATATGTGAGCTAAAGTCGAACATGCATGAACATCGTCTGATTACCAGTCAATATTTGGAACTGTTAACAGACGCAAGAGGTACCACCAATAATGACAATGGCCCTCAAGGTACTATAGGTACAATCTACGGTGTGTGAATTAGTGATCTGAAGTCGAACACCCGTAGAATCATTCGATCGGAGGCCAATGACGAAAACCTCGCGTCGAACACGAAGAACCTGCCATTGAGGCATGCAGGCTCCAAGGCACCAGAAGGGAGTCTCTAGATCAGCTTCCTGGATAATGAGCTGAAGTCGACAGGAAGTGACCTTGATCGAAGGTGGGCCATAATGTTTCCCACATCATCGACACGAGACAGAATGTTATGAATCAAGATTGTATGAGCCATCAGAGGGAGGTTGTTTCTTTACAGAGGTCAACTTCTCTTGAACATACCGACGGCACTAGAGTGGAGTTGGCAGTATTTGACATCGACAGATCAGAGGTCATAGTGACGAGGCAATGAGCAGATGAGAGGTCAAATAGGATTACCCAAACCCACGGAGGCAAGTGAGAAATGAGGTGAGATGTCCCCACCCAGACACAAAAGCAGAAAAGTGCCATGTTCAAGAGCAACATACTGTCGACACGACAATAATTATGGTTCCAAGATTTTCTTTTCCCCCACCATTTCTGGCAAGTACCCCAATTATTTTTAACAAGCTTGATGGGGATAGCATATGCTTGTGGTGCGTCATTTCGACAAAATCCGATGTCATTAGGTTTTAACGAGTCTGACAAAGGAAGAACTCGGCGTCTTTTCATGTTTAGAGAGTTTGAAAAGACAGCAAAAAGGAAACTCCAGGGGTGTCCTTTTTCGTAAAGTTGTGTCTCTCGGGCCCGAAAAAGTATAAAATAATGCCCGAAAGAACCGCCCGACCATTACGATCGAGGAGTACTTTTCATGAATAGTGATTTTGACCTGAAAAAGTAAAAAAGTGATCAAGACCACGTCGTTTCGTAACCATTAACGAGTTTGAAATGACAAAACCCGGTAATCTTTTTAAGTTTTAACGGTCAACAAAAAGAACTTAAAACGACCGCCCCTTGTCAACGTTTAACGAGTCAAGAGGAGTAACTCGGCAATCTTTTCCTCTTTAAATGGTCGGAAAAGAGCTGAAAGCAGACCTTAAAGTAACCTTTTCTCGTATTTTACCGAGCTTGAAAAAGTCGAAAAAGGAGCTCGTGTGATTGCGTTGAAGTGCACCAACCCCTGTCATCATACCAAAAACAGCGTAAAACCCATAAAAATATCTCAAAAATGCTCAAAAATATCATTTCCAATGTATTTTTAGGTCAAAAAATGTTATAAATAGTGAAATGGTAAAAAATAAACTTACTTTTCACTTTTTACCTTTGGAGTTTGCTATTGGGGGTTTTTTGGTGCAAATTTCAACTGCTGATTGCGATCAATCCAGGAGATCATTCGAGCCGCCGTCTGCAACAGGTATTTGTCCTCATCCTTAGCTCTGTTTTCATTCCATTTTTGTAGATTTTCATCCATAATTTAGCCCTCTGCAAGAGGATTTGCAAATTTATAGGGTTCCGCCATTGGCGCGAGTTTCCCGCTCGGGATCGAGCCAATGGTGTAATTTTCCTAAAGGGGTCGCGCCCTCTAAAACAGTCGTGCCAACTGCGCGATCTCAATTTGGCATAAATTCGACCGTTGTAATTGCAAATTTCCTCCAGTTTTGATTCCACCAATGATTTAATGATGAAATTTTACACTTTTTGGCTGCAGGGTTTGGTCAGAATGGTTCTAGAATGGAAAGAACGAGAGCACGATGCCGTGGATGCCCTGGCAATGGAGGATGATGGATGTATGGATGCCCTGAGAGCCTGTGGCTTGAAGAAATTCTTCCATACCTCATATTTACGTGCACAACCTAAGTTACTGCGATTTATCGTCGATGCTTGGGATACAAAGGATCAGGTATTTCACCTGAAAGACCAAACATTGGAGCTAGATGTTTCCGATGTCTTCTTTATCACTGGACTATCACGGCGAGGTGCACGGCCCATCCTGACTGGTAGTCGGCCTTCTGGAGAGAAGATAGGGGAGGTGGTGGAACGAGTTTGTCCTGGGGCACGGTTTGGTTCAAACAGTGCCAAAGTAGATATTAACACGGTTCCCGATTTGGTGCTACGAGTGATTCTGTTTACTATCACCCGGACAGCTGGGGTACAGGTGCCCCACGAGGCTAGCAAAAACCATTTGCTGCTGGCCACTGAGTGTCTCTAGCCTGCACTGTTTGATTGGGCCACGGCAGTGACAACAAACATCAAACGACAGCTTACCAAGTGTAAGCGTGATGGAAACAAACAGTTCGGCTATGGATCTATCGTGGTCACCTTTTTCCTGGAGCGACTGCCGATATTCCGGGTACCGGGGGGCATAGTGGCAGATCCAGTGCCACGAGAGCCGAGGTTGAACTGATGGGCAGAACTCATGCCCAGAGGAGGAGGGGGTCAACAGATGGCCTGGAGACCCGAGTTCTTTATCTGGCTTCATCACCAGATAATTGTCATCGAGGACTGGCCCTATGCGGGCACGGATTTCACTGGCGATCCCGATCTCCCTCTGCCTGCAGGGGAGGACTGGGACGAGGAGCTAGGTAAGAACTCTTTGTGTTTTTAACGTTTTTACGTATTTAAGTTTTTTGTTTAATACATGCCTATTTCTTACAGCATCTATATATATGTATGCAGACGTCGGTGCAGAGCGTCCAGCCGACTTGCCTCATAACGTACGGAGAGTACAACCTGCAGCGGACCCTCCAGCAGAGGGTGATGACGATCTAGTACAGAACCTTGAGGCACTTACTCGAGGTATTCCAGATTATGCCAGGTTGGCGGACGTGCCTAGAGCGTACCAGAGACACACGGTGGGAGTATCTACTCGCGTTCATCGTCTGTTGAGACGTTTGGTGCGGGCGGTGACATGCTATCATGAGCATCACCGTGATTAGACGCCTAGGTTTCCTTTTTGCACGTTTTTGAGGAACATGTTGTCAGCGGCTGTATGAGTTTTGGACATGTATTATTTTTTGGATTATGTAATGCGCGGGGCGCAAACATTTTGGCACACACGTATATATATACATATGTTTATGGTTTATTATTGTGTTTTCATGTGCTTGCTTACATAATGTTTTATTTACAAATTACGCAAATGTCTATCTAATACATGGTTGGCCAATGCATCAGATAATGTGTTTAATTGTCGTGGGATATGTTGATATGTAATGAACTCAAAATTCCTCTCCAACAATCTTACACGTAGATACAACCTTAGAATATGATGGTCTCTGACGGAATAACGCCTATTGAGCTGGAGGACGACAAGTTGAGAATCCAGGTTTACCACCAATGTCTGAATGCCGAGATTAACTGCTTCAGTAAGGAGCTCGATTACGGCACAATATTCGGCGACATTATTAGTGGTACGACCCAAACAGACACCTTGAAGATCTATTAGTTCACCATGGGGATCATAGATCACCCACGCCGCAGAGGACAAGTTGCGAGTACTGCGGGAGGCACCATCAGCGAAACCAATATAAGGCGTATTAGACATCTGCACAAGAAGCGAAAAACACAATAAGCGACAATCACGCATATTAAAACTGACACACATACACCACACTTGCTAGAGTACATGTATATACAAAATGAAATGTACCAGCATCACGCATAGTACTTCTTCAAATACAGCCCGTTTCGGGGCCGTGCGAGGGGGTTCCCTTCATAATCAATTAGCTCGTAGGCACCTTTTTGTAAAACTTTCTTGACAATGTAAGGGCCTAGCCACATAGATTCGAGTTTTCCTGCACCTAGCTTATCGTTTGCCTGATCATATAGCAGAACTAAGTCCCCCTCAACAAAAGAACGTGGATGTACAGTCTGGTCAAAGTGAGTTTTGACTCGTTTTTTCTGTGTTTCGATGGCCAGAGAGGCTAGGCGACGGGTCTCATCTAGCCGTTCCAGATAAAGAAGACGTTCTTCTAATGGGGTGGTGTTGGGTAGTAGCTCGACAGCTAATTTTAACGAAGGGATTTCACACTCGATTGGAAGGGTAGCCTCTAGTCCATAGACTAGTTGGAATGGAGTGAAACCAGTGGCATCCTTCACAGAGGTCCGGTAAGCCCACAAAGCAGGGAACAACATCAAATGCCAGTTAGACTTGTGTATGCCAACGGTACGTTGAAGCATAGTAACCAAAATCTTATTGATCGCTTCAACTTGGCCATTGGACTGAGGGTAGTACGGAGTGGAACTATCGTGCTTTAAGCCTAGCTGGGTTGTTAGTTCTGTCATCATATGATTCCGGAAATGCTTTCCGTGATCAGTGACGATGGCTTGAGGGACGCCGAATCGCGAAATAACATGGTTGAATAAAAATTGCGCCGCGGTGTGACCGTCTTCAGTCAGTGTAGGCATCGCCTCGGCCCATTTAGTAAAGTAATCGACGGCAACGATGATAAACCCATGCCCCCCGGCCGAGCGAGGGTTACAGGTGACATAATCAATGCCCCATTTTGCAAAAGGGCCGACGGTAACAACAGGGTGCAAAGGAACGGGGGGTGCTCGCATCTTCCGCTGGAATATCTGGCACTCGTGACAGGAACGGACTGCCAGAATGCAATCCTTAAAGATAGAGGGCCAAAAGTAGCCAGCACGGAGGATTTTTTGGGCAGTTGCATATCCGGACATGTGACCACCACAGGCACCTGAGTGGCAGTCATTCAAAACTCGCTCAGCTTCCTCGTGAGTAAGACAACGGCGGAGGACAGCGTCGGCGCCGAGGCGATACAATGTATCCCCAATGATACGATATGGTTGAGATTGATGACGAATCCTTCGCCGAGCGTCTTTGGAAACACCCGGGCGGAAGGAAGACGTTTGGAGATATAAAACAATATCACCGTACCAGGGGTCGAGGGTGCTGATGAGGAACAAAGTCTCATCCGGAATTTGATCCTCTGTATGAGGAGGCGAAGAAGAAGATGGCAAAGAGCAAATTAACTCAGCAAAAACGAGCGATTTCTTTGACTTGGCAGTAGTGAATTCCAAGTCAAACTCTTGGAGGATGACAATCCACTTTGAGTACTTGCCCCCCAGCAACTGGCGTGACAAGATATACGTCATGGGGTTGCAATCGGAAATCACAGTAGTAGTGCGGAGCAGAATATAGTGTCGGAAACGTTGGACAGCGCAAACGACGGCTAATGCCAACTTCTCGACATAAGCGTATCGAGCTTCCGTATCTAAAAGGTTTCTACTGAGATAATAGATAACATGCTCAGTGTTATCGTCGTCGGTTTGAACTAGAACCATGCCGATAGTAGTGTCGGAGGCAGCTAAGTATAGGGTATAGTCACGATGATAGTTTGGAGGGCGAAGCAATGGAGCAGAAACAAGGAGACCCTTGAGTCGCTCAAAAGATTCTTGAGCCATGGTATCCCAATGAAAAGGGACATCTTTTTTAAGTAATCGTGTAAAACCTTTAGCCACCTCGGCATAGTTTGGAACGAAACGACGTAAAAAATTCGCTTTACCTTGCAAGCTCTGCAATTGATGTAAGGTAGCAGGGGGAGGAAGATTGACTATGGCTTCGACTTTAAGGGGATCCAGTCGGATGCCCTCGTGGGAGACGACAAATCCTAGAAGTCGACCCGATTCTACGCAGAAGACACACTTGTGAGGATTAAGTCTAATTCGGTAGTGTCGACAGCGAAGAAATATCTCGCGAAGGTGAGTAGGGTGGTCGTGACGCTTTGCCGAATGAGCGGGAAGATCATCCAGGTATGGCTGTACAATGTGTCGTATGTCATGAAAAGCATAGGACATTGCACGTTGGAAGGTAGCGCCGGCATTTTTTAGACCGAAAGGGAGCTTCTTATAGGCAAAAGTACCCCATGGACAGATGAAGGCAGTCTTGTGTTGATCAGCGGGAGCAATATTGATCTGGTTGTAGCCAGAAAAACCGTCCATAAAAGAATACATCTCGCTTCCCGCACACTCATCAATAATTTGATCAATAAATGGTGTGGGGAAATTATCTTTAGGACAGGCCCGATTAATATCACGATAATCAACACAAACGCGGATGGTACCTTGTTTCTTAGTGACAGGTACAATATTAGAAACCCAATCTGTGAGCGGGATAGGATAAATAAAACCAGCGTTAAGAAGCTTCTCTACTTCGGCCTTGATCGCTGCAGCCTTTCGGGGGTGTACCGGACGTAAACGTTGACGAACAGGCTTAGCATCTGGGTACGTGATAATTTCATGCACCACTATGCTAGGATCAATGCCGGGCATTTCTTCATAGGACCAAGCAAAAACATCACGAAATTCGCGAAAAAGGTTTGTATAAAGTCGAATCTCCTCTGGAGTACAAGTGACTCCAATGTGAATGTGTTCGACAATCCCTGGTTTGATAGAGATGTCGATGGGCTGGGTTTGCGTAATGTTTGCCATATTTCCCTCAGACGATGCTTGATAAATTTGAACAGGTGACTGAAGGATTGGAAATGGGAAACGAGGAGCAAACCGCTGAATACAAGTCGGTATATCCTGAGGGACAGGGAGAAACGAGGAACGATGGTGGGTATCATGCCAAGGAGGTTCCTCGAGAGACATAGTCTCAATAATAGCTTCGTCGGAAGAAAATGTTTCTTTTAAAGGATCCGAAGAAGTTTGATCTACAAGCCCTAAGGATGGAGCGAACGTGTGGAAAATCTTGCTTGATAGAGCAAGTTCAGAAGGAGGAGCCGATGCAGCTACGATTTCGACGTAGTTGAGTTCGGCAGGACTCAACGGCATCTGGTCGCCCCAAGAATCCACTTGATCGATGGGAGGGAGAATCCACGGATCAGAACAAGTAGAAATCGTATTGACGGAAGCGACATTAGGAGGTTGGGCTGGAAAAATACCCATGAGGGCGGGATCTTTGAAAAGCCCGTGACCCAGACTCTCAGGTGATTTGGAGGTATGCTCCACGAAAGGGATAGTTCCTTCCGAAGAGGAAGCGAAGAAGGACAGCTGGTCCACAGTAACAATCTTCCCTTGGTGAGGGAAACGAAGGATACGAAAGAAAGATGAAGCAACAGCTTGCATCGCGTATATCCAGCTGCGCCCGAGAAGGAGGTTGTAGGTTAAAGTAGCATCAACGACTTCAACCTCCATCTCGACCGTTTTCCCTTCCAAAGAGATGGGTAAACGTGGGAGTATACCATAAGGACGGGATGCTCTTCCATCAAAAGCTTCCAAGGTAGTGGGAGACTGACTCAACGTCGGGGATCCAATAGCTCTCCAACAGGCAACAGACATGATGCAAGTTGAAGCACCTTCATCAATGACTGTACGATGGATAGTTTTCTTATCAATAATGACCTGTATAAGGAATGCAATTTGGGGAGGCAGTCTCTGTGTATGGCGTTCTAAATCGAACGTAATTAAATCCGAGTCAGCCGGGTCTATGCCGCCGATGGCGGATAGAAAGGACTTCCTCTGAGAAGGGCAGCTCTGGAGAACTTCTAAAGCAGACATAGCCGACGGAGTCTGTGCTAAATCCTCAACGATATTGTAGTGCTGGGCAGCACGAGCATTTGGGTTGTAAGAAGATTTCCGGAGTACTCCTTTTGGAGGGGGTCGAAGAGGCGTTTCAGTACTAGGTCTCTCGATATGGAGAGGGCTTGAACTGAACGGGGGAGCACTGGGGGGAGCCTCAGGCTCTTTCCCGGCAGATGGATAATCCTTTGTTCGAGTACTGATATGAACAGGTATTGTTCCCGCCATGAACACTTGGGAACCGAAGGAAGAGGGAGGTTGAGAGGGGTCAGCAACCATTTGAGTTTGCTGTGAAGGGAAGGGTTCTTTAAGCACCGCAGGGACCCCGGGAGCACCTTTCAACAAACGACTAACCTCGGACCGCCGAGGGCAGTCTTTGGTGTAGTGGTCCTCATCACAGATAAGACAAGGATACTTGGGTTTGCGCTTGGCACTCTCTTCTGGTTGAGTTTTAGGGGGTTCCTGTTTAGGTTGTTCTGGCTTATTTTTCTCTTTCCTTTTCTTCTTTGCTTTCGAGGCTTTGTCTGCCGTGGTGGATTGAACGGCATTGACCTCGGAAGTAGTTTTAGAAGTAGGTGTTACCTGAGAAGTGGTTTCAATTGGAGCATTTGACTTCTGCTTCCCAGGATTCGCGGAATTTTTCTTAGAGGATGAACTAACAGACCCAATAATGCCGTCAACAGTAGGCGTTGGCGGGGCTTTGGATGTCCCTGGTCTAGGGGCATCAGGCAAATAATCATATAGTGTACCTGATTGAGAATAAACCAAATCAAGGTACTGAGCACGCGCGATAGCTTGCTCTTCAGTAACACACGCTCCCATAGCGATGTCCCGGGCTATCGGAGGAACGAACGAAGTCGTGAACCAATCCGTAAGAAGCTGGTCGGGAATCCAAAATTTGATCATACGTCTACGCCTTCTCCATTCGTGGACGTGATCGGAGATATGCGTAGCCGTTGTCTGTCTGAGGGAGGTGAGAAGGTGTGTGCCCGTTTCATATCGAATGGGCAACTGAAAATGAGTGAGGAATGCCATAGCCAACGAGTTGAAATCCTGAAAGGATCCGCGATTCAGCTCAATATACCACTTAGCGGCAGAGCCGGTGAGAGTCCTTTGAAAAAGACGAAGCCGAATTGAATCATCAAGCCATGAATTGGATGAACACCAGAGATGGTAGGTCATAACATGAGCTTGTGGATCTTCATTAGCTTTACCATCAAATTTTGGACAGTCACCAGGAATTTTGGTCGGAACCGGGGGCCAATAGGGATTATGAAGAATAGGGTCATTAGTCAATTTGGACACATCCGGTAATTCTAAAGTCGCTAAGAATGGTAATTGAGGATTGAACGGCATTTGGGGCTGCTGGTAGGATGGAGCACTCGGGTTCCAACCAGGTGGTGGTTGCCCCCATGGGCTTTGCCCTGACGGATTTGGCCCCATGGCGTATTGGCCGTAGGGATTTGTGTTTTGCCCCCCAGCATATGGATTACCAACGGATGCTGCAGACGCACCATATGGTTGTTGATAATTCTGATAGGGGGTAAACAAAGGTTGCCCTTGAGGTTGTTGATAACCATACGGTGGTGGGACCCCAAATTGAGCTTGAGACCCAGGCTGAGTTTGATAAAATGTTTGGGATTGAACTCCAGCCTGCATTTGAAGACCAGATGGATTCTGGGGTCCCGCTTGGGGCCAAGGGCCGGTTTGAGCAGCGCCAGTAGGCTGTCCTGAAGGTTGGGCTATCTGAGTAGAAGGATAACCTTGCTGATACTGAGGTTGGCCTACCTGCTGATACTGAGGTTGACCTACCTGCTGATGTGCAGCAGAAGGTTGTCCTAACATACCAGATGGCTGAGTGGGCTGGGCAAGTGGTTGGCCCAACTGTGTTTGAGGCTGACCGGCTTGCCCAGAAGATTGAGTGTACTGGACAGTAGGTTGACCAAATTGTTGGGCAGCTTGTCCAGAGACTTGGGTATACTGGACGTTGGGTTGATTTGGGTTAACAAATGATTGACCGGTTTGTCCAGTATGAGAGCCTTGCTGGATACCAGGTTGAGCTTGTTGGGTGGAAGGTTGGCCTGGATTACCAGTAGGTTGCACATGAGAAGTGGAAAAATGACCATCAGTAGCAAAAGGGTTCCCTTGGAAGGACTGTCCTTGAAGGTTTTGCTGAGGTGGTTGTTCGGGTTGCACATACGATGCTTGACCACCATGAAAAAAGGTGGAACCCCAATCTATTGACAGCGGAACTGAAACCTCTATAGCCGGTTGACCTGTCCAAGTCCCAAGGGGTGGCAGATACTGATCGTATTGCCCTTCAAATGGGACATTTGATGTAGAATCAAAACCTGCGAATAAAGAGGTGGAAGGTCGACTAAAAATAGGAGTTGAAGAAGCCACAGATACTGTTGGAGGGGTTGTGACTGAGGTAACAGTTGTATTGGAAAAAATGGGTGCCGACCAAATAGAAGTCGGAAAAGGAGACGATAGAACATTACGCAATGCTTTATAGCCAGGGGGTAGTCCTGCAGTAGCAGAAGCCCTACTAACAGGGGTAGATTCCATTGTGGTGGGAATCTCTTCCCCTGGCACACCGGATTCGTCAGTCGTAGTAGGGGATGGGTTTTCCATATCGGGAGGAAATGGTTGTCGAGGAGGAGTGTATTCCCAAAAAGGGATACCGTTTTGAGAAGGTTCCCAAATAGGGTTCGAATAGAATTGGTAATTCTCGTCGCCTGGAGCACGAGAGTTAAGCGGTTGTATACTTAGAACAATAGGGAGAGTTTTACTCCCAACCGGTATCTCGGGAGACGAGATTGGTAATTCCGCCAGGATGGGACTTCACAAAATCCTAGGGAGTCTAACGAGACCAAACCCTACTCAGACTGACGCAAACAAAATTTAACCGGGTTATATGTGATCGTGGTCAAATAAATTTTAAGACACTGAACTTGACCTTTTCATTTTTTAAGAGTCGAGAAAAGGACAAAAGATGACTCTAGTCTCCTTCGAATATTTAATGAGCACGAAGTGACAAGACGCTCACAGGCACCTTTTCGTTTAAGGAGTCCGAAAAGGATCAAAAGTGACTGCTCTGGAATTCTAGGTAGAGGGTGTGCCAAACTTTTCGCAAAACCGCAGAATACTTTTTAGGGTACGGGCGGTCAATCTTCCCGAATGCTGTGTTCAGTGCATTGCGAATCGTAGGGCAGCCGACACGGCTTCCTATGGATAAAAGGTTTTAAGCCTATAGGGGTATCCCAATATATACGCGATGGTACGTGGGAGCACAGTCCGTATTGGCACTTATCATTTCACCGTGGAGGAATCACCCAACCACTCGACGGTAAGTTACCAGGTTTAACGACGCCGGAACACGTCTCTAACCTAGACCTCTAGAATGTTTGCGTTATGTTCCAATGCGTTGTTAAGTTCATTCAGTTTATTTTACAGTTTATCTTCAATTATGTTTTAGTTTTTTGGTCCTACTGTATGTGGTCTCTCCAAACTTCCTAAATGCAATCTATATGCCAAAATTATATCGTTTCATTCGATGAATTCTACCTACAGGAGAGTAGAGATTTTTTACACAAACAAAATGATCATCAAGCAATTAACAAAGACCCTAATGCAGCTAATAACAAGAAATAAAAGTTTTTTTCTCTTTTTAAAAGCGACAAATAACAATAAATGCTAACTAATATAATGCAAAAAGATCTTTTGTTTTTTTTTTCTTTTAAGATGGCATAATGCATTTAAACAAACCTCAAGAGATATCCACAAGTATAAACACAATTCACTCAATGGACATAGAACCAATTCAGAAACACGAAGATGAACTATCACAGCAAAGGAAAAGACGAAGACGTTCAATGAACCATGTGATCTAAGTTCAAATGAAGTCAAACAGAATCCAAACAAGCTAGAAGTGAATCACTCGAAGCATAGAATACCAAATTCCAACAACCACTAGATGAGTGCGGAAAACAATCAAAAATATGACTGGATAATCAAACCACAACGTCCCACAGAAGGCTCGACATGCAAAGCCACTAGGTACTCCAGGGCTGGGATTCAAAATCGATAGAAATAAGCAAACAAATGAAGGATGAAGGTAACAACCAGTCACACAGAGGTCCAACACACTTCCAGAAGCCGCAAAAGATATAGAAAAACAAAAATCCGAGTTTAAGGAGCTTTCAACTATCAAACTGGCAAAATTCACAGAGCTGGCGCGACTGTGAATCTGCAACTCGCGCTAACTGTCAATTGGCGCGGGTCTTTATGGTGCAACATGCGCCAACTGGCGCGACTGTCAAAAGAAAAAACGCGCCAACCGCGTTTACTGACCCAAAAAATAAATATAACAAACCAGGGTCGGACTGACAGTGCCCAGAAGAATCAAACAGCAGATAGCAATTTTAAAACTGACCCAGAAAGTTCATCAACTCAGGCAAGCGAGAGAAAACTAACATGCAAGACAAACTCCAAATAGCTTCTCCCCAGTGGAGTCGCCAAATTGTTAAACAGGTAAATCCCCTCTGCGGACAGAGGCGATCCCACTAGCCCAAAAGGGGTCTAGTAACAATCAATTCACGCTGCTACGCAAGTTCCTAGTTGTATAATAAAAGGTAGATTACGAAGACCAACCTGAGATCCAACGCAAATGTCGAAGTAGAGTTGACCCTCTCGTTTCCTTGCTCCAGCAGGTCACAATCCTTGCGATCCTCGCGAACAGACACCTGCACACGCAAAGAACGAGACGACTACAAGCATAAAATCCACCAAGGTACAACTATATTTAAGTCAGAAAGGAAATAAATCAAACATCACTATAATAGACAATGAGATTGGAACTATAATAGCAGTCGTTTATTAATAAATAATAGACAGGAAAAGTTACAACCAAGGTTCTGACGTTGAACCTTTCCTCTGGCTGGGCGAGAAGCTATATGCCTTGCAGTAGACTTCCTCTCTCTCAGACTTCCGGCAGCATAACCCCTCTATGCTTCAAGATCACTCAAGACAAGCATGAACACAACTAGCATTACTCCAACAACTCAAGAACTCCAAAAACTCCAGCACTTCGGAACTAGCTTGTCTAATGCATGAGGACAGGCTTTTACAGATGAAGAAGGGAGAAAGATTCAATGCACCAGGACACCCATTGTGGATTGGCAACATCTTCGAAAAGCTACTGTGGATAGATATCAAGGATAAATGATGACTCTCGACCTCTATCCGATGGATTTTTCCCTCAAAGGACTTCGTGATCTGGAAGGAAAAATCATACAGGCGCGCGTTTGGCAAAAATCATTACCAAACTCGGTTGGCGCGGGTGTTGTTCTAAGACAGAGCGCCAATGGGCGTGCCCCTTTTTGAGGATCTCAGTGATTGGCGCGGATAAGACATTGGGTACCTGCGCCAATGGAAAAAGGGCACTTTTCAGGGATAATTTGCAGAAGGTGTCTTCAGGGAACATGAAGTACATACTCAGGGGAACATAATGCAAGTGTTTTTAGGCTATGTCACTGCTCACAGGTCCCGGAATGCATCCTCCAATGTACGGAAATCGGGGCGATAGGGATGGTGACCAACGGTGACAAATTACTGGGTAGCAGGTACCACCAAATATTGTTATCATTGTTAAGGTTCTGGTAGTTTTGATTGGAGCAACTATGCTAGAATCTCCCGACAAATAAACATTTTTTTTCCAAACTAACTTCTCAAGATTTCTAGTGATAGGAATTCACATAAAGGGACTTGGATCATATCCAACAAGACTGTCTTCTTGTGTTTCTCACTTGTGCTAATATGCAGGAGCCATTTGCAGTACCTCTTTTGATAATAAGTCTACTTTCCTGATCCTTTCTTTGTTAACATGCATCAAAAAAACATCAGCGACTGAATTTTTAATATTCAATATCTCCTCAAAGATGGGGCTTAGAGTAAAGTTTTCTAATTTCCTTTCCCCCTTCATCCATTCTATGACTAACAAAGAATCACTAATTCTTTGAATTTTTGAACACCCTCATTTGCTGCCATCTTTAAAACTAGTTTTAAAGCTAACAATCCATCTTTGTTATTAGAGCTTCTGCCTAGGCTCACTGTAAATTTATACCATAGGGTGTCAGATATATATATTATTGGGAGCAAATAATGAATCAGTCATTTCATGTATAAATCTGGAAAATCAGGAGTAGCAATAGGTAAATTTGTTCAATAACACTTGATTTCAAATGTAATTTATGTTTTTAGATGTAATAATGTTCCTAAGGTTATAAAGTTACAAGAAGAGGACCTAAGGCTACAAAAATAAAAAATAAAGTGAATTGGTGAGGTGGGCCATCTTACCTCATTAATCACTTAGACACCAAAAGAAAATTATAAAAGCACATGGAGGAGCTCATTCACACTCATTTGCACTTGTCTACCATCCTAGCATCAAGCTCCTCCCTCTCCTTTGCAAAAAAGTGTGATGCCATAACCCTCAATGGAAAAAATTGACTCTCGTTGCGCACCTGGACAACACGCTGTGCATAGGAAGCCTTTGCTACGCATGAGGCAGAGTTGTCCAAAATTATTGTTTGACCACCAAAATTCATTTTTCAAATCTCCTCTTCAGTCATTTCATCCTCCAGGCTCTATAACAAGTAATTTTAATCATTTTCATGCCCTCCTTTGCCTCATCTGTCAAGAAAATGATAAAATACTTCTTCTTCTAGGGTTTACATGATTTTCATGGTTTTGATCCTAAAATGATAAGTTGTTGCCATAAACCCTAGATTCCTTGTCCCTACACCTTTGTTTGCAGCTAATACATCATTTCATCCATCACAAAGCCTTATCCCCTCATTTTCTATCATTTTCCTCTAGACCCTAATCTACCCTATCTCTTTTTAGGATAGGCGAGTGTTTTAGCCTTTTCCACCCCCTCCCCTCACTCATTTCCAAAAATTCCTTTTTCCCCTACTCACTGACATCATCCCCTACCCTCCTAAATTTCCTTACAAATTTAGGCAACTCCTAAGTCCATCATACCACCTCATTCCCTCACAGCAGCAAATTTCATTGTTTTTGCTTGCCTTTCACCTAGGGTTTGAAGTATGGAGCCTGACTCATCACCATAATAGAAGAGGAAGTACAACAAGGGGGGAAAGATACTGAGGTTTGAGCCCTCTAATTGCAATGAAATCACCTCCTCCCCATTTGTCATGAAATGCTTTGAAGATGTCAATTGTTTAGGGTTTTGTCAAAGAGTGTAGGAAGTAGGTTACCATGAGCATCTCACAGGCACATTTTCCCTCACCTTGAATGAGGACAAGATCACCATTACAGGAACTGATTTCATGTTTTCAGTGGATTCCATATCTTAAGCTACAAGCATACCAAACCATGGTGAAAATTGGTTCAAATGCATGAACCTAGACCTAGAAGAGTACAAAATCTACTTGAAATCACAATATGAAGGAGCTCACTCACATGTTTTCCCATTCAGATACTTGTTGGAGAGATATGCACCATTGATGAAGGTTGTCATGAAGTTCTTCAAATGTGAGGGCAGATTTTCTAGGCTATATCAATACCACATAAGACTGCTCATGCACTTTACAGTTGCCAAGCCTTTAAATTTGTCTAGCTTCTTATATAGAAGCCTAACCAAAATGTCTGAAAGGGTGAAATTGAAAGGAAAAGTGAATTATCCCAGCGTCTTTCACCATATCCTGATAAAGATTATACTTCTCCATCAATGGAAAGAGAAGAACATGACATGGGACACCTTCATTGAGGCAGCCTTGAAAATGCATATAACCACTTCACCAAGCCAACACCAAATCATGTTAGTACAACCCATGGAGGTGGGGTCATCAAGAAAACATGATGAGATTTCCAAGAAGCCTAGGCTTGAGGTGACCAAGACATATCAAAGAGGTAGAAGCCTTATGTTTTCTCCTCAAATTGAGGAAGGGGCCAAGCCTACTACATCAACAGAACAGGGATCACCATCACATCATGAGCTTCTTTGCATGATGAGGAGCCCATTGAGCATGAATTTGACATAGTTGACTTGGAGGCACATGATGAGAATCAAACCCTGCAATAAGTCATCAAAGAGAAGGATTCTCAGATCATGGAGCTCAAGGATAATTTGGAAAGGGCCAAATTCATCATTTCATTCCTTGAGCAACAAAACAGACAACTTAAGGCAAAACAACTAGTCATGGAGAAAGAGCAATTCAAAGCCAAGAAACAAGATATGAAAGGCAAGGGAGTGGTGGACCACGAGGAAACTTAGCAACATGAAGGACATGTGGCAAGGAAGAGACCAAGGACAATGGGTCTTAGGAAGGCACTTCAAAGGGAAAGAGAACAAAAGACACCAACGGAATAATTTACCTTTGAAGAGAGTTTTGCCATGGAAATAAATGAGGACAGAGAGTTTTGGCTTCGCAAAGTAAATTTCCACCATGAGAAGCTCCTTGATAAGGCCAACAGGGATAATAAGTTTCAAAAGAAAATGGCCATCCATTATTACACAAGGAATCAAGTTGTCAGGGTCAAAATCAAGCAGTTGAAGGAAAAACTCAAGGAAACCCTAATCAGCCAAGAGGAGAAGGGTAAGTTAAATTTTCTTTCTGATGAATCCATGATTGCATAACATACCTCATCGGGCATCTCTGGACAAATTTTGGGAGGATTTGGAGAAAATTTTGTGTTTTGGTGCAGACTTGCAATTTTTTGGCAATTTTTTGTCTAGGAGTGCAATGAGCTCACACTGCGATTCTTCCTCAGGGATCCAAATGATGGAAACTCAACATTTTTGGAAATATTATGACCCCCTCTCAAAACCCATTTACCCATTTTCCTGGTATGGGGCTCAGTTTTTGAGAAATTTTCTAAAAAGAGGCCAAAAAATCACCTTTCTTCCCTCTTTTTCCATTTCGCTACACACCTGGAGACACCTTGGGAGAATGGCCATATCTCAGACTAAAATGGGTCATTTTGAGTGAAAAAATACTCTAAATACATCTAACGTCTCCCATATTTCCAGAAAAGGCTTCAAATTTGGATTTGGACATCAGAAAGGCACTCAAAAATGGCCTCCAACAGCTCGCTGTAGACCTAGAAATTTTTGAGATTTTTGTAAAATTTTCACTCTATAATTTTTTCTAATTCCTAGTTTGACTTTGGTAAAAGTCAAAAGGTTGAAGTAGATGAATGTTAGGGGTAGAAGTAAATGTAAATAATGGTTGGTTAGTCTTTGTAAGATATTTTGATGTAAATTTGACCTCATTTATGAGAGAGGTCGAAGTCAAAGTTAATTGTAGAAGTTGTTTTTAACTTCCCTAAACATTAGGGTTTGGTTAGAACACCTCACGGAATAATTCCTAGAGTCATGGATTCAACCCCTAAGAGTGGGGAGATGTTGTTTTTGTCTTTATGTATCAGTTTCTCAGTGATAGAATGGGTTGGATTTCAGAGGAGAGAACTATTGTAGCTTGTACTTGGACATTTTTCTGGAAATCAAAGGACACAGTTTGCAACTATTATCTAGGAATTCATGTGCTGTAAGTTTGTGATGTTATTTTTTCTTTTTTTATAGCTTTATATGAAAGATATTCATCTTCTATTTCCAATCATAAATTCTTCAATGGTTTTCCTTACAGTTTATAAACAAAATTCTTTGCATAATGCTCTGTTTTGATAGAAAAATCATTATGTGTTACTTTCTTTCTTGCTTAATGAATTCATGTTTCATGCTCATTAAGACCTTTTTCTTCTTCTAAACACTACACTACACCGAAAAAATCTAAGATCCATCACAAAAGTAATTCTACCTTGCTCCTTTATATCTTTTTTGTTGTAACCATTTGATCCTCTAACCTAGCTACTTGGTTTTTCTCCCTTATCCAGCAACAAAACCCTAAATTTTCCAAAACCCACCTGAGCCTAGCTATTTAGCCTAAAATTCTTTACATTCCAGTCATCTCTTAGCTGTGATTTCATAGAGATATCCCTCTCTATTTTAGTAAGGCTATCTACTAAACTAAAAGCTTGGTTTGTGGTTACCTCCATTGATCTCCTCATCAGCCTCAGACATTGTGGAGGATAATAGAGGGCATGAAAACTAAGGAGTGCCAAGGTGTTCTAGTGAATGTAAGGTCCCCAAGTCATGGAAAAATGTAATGCTAGTTGTGAGGTCATGGCTGCCAAGGTGTGTTAGGGAATGCTAGGGCATGCTAACATGTGCCAGATAGTACGAAGACATGTCAAACAAGCTAAGATGTGCCAAGTGCTAAGGCATGCCAAGATGTACAAGGATGTGACAATGCATGTCAGGGACTGTCAAGGAAAAAAAATGGAGGAACAAGTTAAACTACATGGAAATGAGCACATAATAGGGTTAATAAGTCATCAATTTACCTTTTCCATGAGTGGCATGCTAGGCACACCAACACTAGTTGCCAATAGGTTCCAAGTGCCAAGTATCAACACTAGGTGCCAAATCGTCCTCTGTTTCTTCTCATCTAGTTTCCAATAGTTGATCTCAAATAGATTTAATATTAAACCATGCCAAAGCAGTATACCAAGTCATCTCAACGCATGCCAAACATGCTAAGACATGCCAAGTGCCAACACGTGCCAAGTGTCAATATGCGTCAGAGAGTGTGATGCATGCTATGAAGTGGAAGAGCATATTGAAGAGTGCTAAGGTGTGCTAGAGAGTGCCAATGCATGTTGAGGAGAATTAGGGAGTACTAGGACAACACAAGGGAGCACTAGGTCAAAATGCATGGAAGTGAATGAATATGAGGGTGTGTTGGGGAGTATCAATGAGTGCTAGCTGTCATGCCAAGGAGGGAGTGACAAGGTATGCTAAGCATGGGTAAGGAATGCTAGGGAATATCAGGGAATGTCAAGAAGTGCTAGAGTGTGCTAGGTAGTTCTGGGGTGTACTAACATGTGCCAAATAGTGCCAAGGCATGTCAGGTTCTAAGACATGCTAGGATATGTAGGGTGCAAGAGTATGCCAATATACGTCAAGGAGTTTCAAGGAAAAAAAAGGAATAACCAAGCTAAAATGCAAGGAAATGAGCACATAAGAGGGTTAATAAGTCAAGACTTTATCTTTTTCAAAAGGGGCATGCTAGGCACACTAATAATATGTTCCAATACATGCCAAGTACCAATGTGTGCCAAGTTCTAATGTTTATCAATGAAATATTATGCCAAGGTGTTCCAAGGCATGCTAGGGACTACAGGGCATGCCAACACATGATAGGGGAGTGTTATGTTATGCTAGGGCATGCCAACATGTGCTTGGGCATCCTACTCATGGCAAGATGTTCTAGGTACAAAGATGTTCCAGGTACAAAGATATTCCAAGACATGCGAGGTGCCAAGGAATGTTAGTGTACTGTTCCAAAGCATGTTAAGGTGTTCCATGAGTGTTGAGGAGTGCTAGGTCTCTCTCATTAATAGAATTTATAGAGCTTGGTTATGTATTAAATAATATAGTTCCTACACACACTAGTGGAACTTTATTTAAAGGAAATTTTCTAGATAATAAACCTAATAGAGATGAATCATGTGTTGACTCATATGAAAACTATATTCTTATGACTTGAGGGAAATGATACACACTAATTACTTCTTAACAAATTGACTGACTATTATAACCACTATGACCTTGGACACATAATGAAAAAGACTCCACAACAATGGTCTTAAATTGTTATCTTTTGACAAAAAATATAGTAACAGGTACATAGTGTCATCAAAAACTCATTGGAATGATCAATGATGAAGAAATTTTTTTGACTGTCACCAAAAGCAACCAAAAATAGAATTGGTGAGGGTCAATAAAAGATTGTCACTAGAAGTGTCACCAAAGAGATATTTAGTGATGGGCTTTTAACGACCCTCACCAAAAGTGTCACTAAAGAGATAATTAGTGACGGGCCTTTAACGACCCTCACCAAAAGTGTCATTGAAAATGGCTTTGGTGACAAACCTTAAAGGAACATCACTGTATACACTTATAAAAACTATTTTTTAAAGATCGTCACCATATGCGACATTGGTGATGAACCTTCAAGGTCCGTCACATTTATGAAGTGTCATCAAAAACTCATTGGAATGATCAATGATGACGAACATTTATTGATCATCACCAAAAGTAACCAAAAAGATCATTGGTGACGGTAAATAAAAGATCGTCACTAGAAGTGTCACCAAAAAGAGAATTAGTGATGGGCCTTTAATTACCCTCACCAAAAGTGTCACCAAAGAGAGAATTAGTGACGGGCCTTTAATGACCCTCACAAAAAGTGTCATTGAAAATGGCTTTGGTGACAAACCTTAAAGGACCATCACAATATACACTTACAACAATGTCTTTTTAAAGACCGTCACCATATGCGACATTGGTGACGAACCTTAAAGCTCTGTCATAGGCATGACCCTCACCAATGACCTTTTTTCTCGTAGTAATTTACAAGTAAAAACAAGTTGAGAGCCATACATAGCTGCTATCATAAAACACACATATAGGCAGCATAATAACAACATAAATACTCACGAAAGTACAACCATATAGACCACATATAATCCATCAAAATATTCATATAAATACAAGGAGAAATAATCTTTCATTAATGATGCAAAAACCAAACCTGAGATGGGACTTCCACATTCCACCCGAACATAGAATGCCTATGCCAAATCTCTCTTCATCCATTCACCCCCATGCCATAATCTAAGCATGAATGTGGGACTCAAACCAAAAGAACCAACCAGGGCATACCGAGGCTAAACCACTTCACCCTCATCAATGGAAACCAATCTTTAGCATAATCTATCCCAGATCACTAGGCCAACATAATGAACACATCATAACAGGATTTACCATGATCTCCACATGATAACTAAG
Organism: Pinus tabuliformis; assembly: GCA_031772625.1. NCBI lineage: Eukaryota > Viridiplantae > Streptophyta > Pinopsida > Pinales > Pinaceae > Pinus > Pinus tabuliformis. The sequence goes on along the minus strand of CM062805.1, from coordinate 1,062,927,755 downwards.
CCAAACAAGCATGGACGCCACCGTATTTCTCCACCTACACATGAGGAATTTTCTTGTCTCCTAGTCTCTCAAGCTTTACTGCAATCGAAACCAAGATCACTAGGCCTTAAACTAAGACCCACTCTCTAGGCTTTACTGCATATCCCAAACCCGAGATTACTAGGCCCAACGAAGAGAAAACCACCTCTTGGCTTTACAGTATATCTAGCCATTCACTGACAAGGATTATTAGGCCCACCGAGGCAACACAATCATGGCTTTACTGCAACCCACAGTCTGGCTCAAGGGTCACTAGGTGTTGGGCAGGGGATCCCCCAAGGGTAGTTTTGGGGCTTAAACCCTAGATTTTGGTCCAATTTTGTAATCCTAATGTAAAGACTCCTCATCTTGTGGTCTTGGAGCGCATAGATGTTAAAGAGTAATAGGGTTGTCTGCCCCTATTTTGATAATGTAATGTCGGTTGTAAAAGATCTACCCATGGTCTCAGACCATGGGATTGTATAAATAGAGTGAAGCTCTAAGTAGATAGATAGCTTGACATAACGAAGATGATGGAATGATGTATGAGAGATAACACTGAGTAGAAGTCTAGGTTTTGGGTCATAGCATAGGTAGAGGCTCTACAACTGAGTGCATAGAGGCCTAGAAGTCCGAGCTGAGTGCACAGACCCCTGCAGCTGAGTGCACAGGGCGAGCCAAGTCTGAATAGTTGAAATTATCAATAAAGAGAAGTATTCTATAATTTTTTCATCTTTATTTCCTGTTTATGCATCTGTTATATTGGGTATGAATTTCACTTCTAATGCTTATATGATGCGCAAATGTGTATAACTATATCAGTTAAGTGAACTCAAGTAAGAACATCAGTTCACGTGAAGCTACATAAGATTTGATAATAAGATAAGTAAGATACTTAGCTTAGTCTAGGAAATATCACAGTTCACTGCCCTAGTAGCGTGAAAGCATATCAACCCCTGGTTAGGGTTACGTGGAAGCCAATTGTAACATTTCGCGAAGGTACTAAAAGGTAGAGCAGAGGGATAAGCAACTTGTGCGAGGGCAGGTATAGTTGGAATAAACCAATAGCAAATCCATCTCAAGGGTGTGGAAGCTTGGTTCTAGCATCCCCCCATTCTGCTTTGGGTGAGACTTTAGTCCGCACTCTGCGGGCTGATGCCGAAAGGGCCAGTAGTGTAGGGATTTGTTTGGCTAACTAACGCTGAACCTAGGTCAAGCCCCCACAAGCCAACAAATGGTTTCGTTGCTGGGACCAGAATCTACATGAGAGATGTGTGATGTCATATCACTGGAATCCAACTAGGAAAGAAATTAAAGGCTGGTTGGACAGAAGGATTCACGAGTTCGAGGCACAGGAGAACAGAAACCCGCGACTTTCAAAAACCAGTGGTTAGATAGCTACCTCTATATGGATATCCATGAAATATTTTTCGCCTCTTTCCCTATTGACCTATACGAGTGGATCGAGAAGCTAGCAGATAGCCAAGGAAGGTGGAAACTTGATGGTCCTATTGTGTGGACCCCAAAGGTAGTGCAAAAGTTGGAAGCATGAAAGGACAAGACCTCACGCATCGTCGATCATTGGCTCGATCGTGTTATAGGAGGATTTGTTATTGAGTTCATGGTTGATACCTCAGTCAGCTATAGCAAGGCAGGGTGATGATTTTTTAAAGGACCATGAGGTAAGTACGTAAAATCTTTGAATACTTGGATTAAAAGGTTGTTATGTGAAAAGTGGGTTATACGGTTACCTTGATGTTTGGGACTACGCGAAGCAGAAAAAGCTACATAAATGAAGGAAATAAAGGTCTGAAGTATAGCCGCTTGATTTCACCACCATGAAGGGATGAAGAAGGGATATCGAAGGTCTCTCCGCAAAGTTCTATTCAATTGATAAGACAGGGATTTCCACGAATACCACCTACACCCACACTGCCTCCATCATCACCTCCAACTTCACCCATACCACCTCCACCACCAGCGCGATTCATTATGGCAAACATAGTGAAGTTGCCTGTGTTCAAAGGTTTTGGAAATGAGGACTCAGACCATTTATGGTTCGTTCTGAGGGCTATGTGGGAAGCTCAAGGTGTTACATATGATAACATAAAGAAGGCAACACTGGTTAGTTCTCTGCAAGATCACGCGCTAACCTGGTATATTAAGTACTCTAGTGATAACCCGAATGCTAGAATAGCAGACATCCAAACAACATTGAATATGGAATTTAGCATGCCCAAGTCTGAAGCGCAGTCGATTGTGGGATTCAAAGAGATCATGATGCTACCAAGCGATATGCCTTGGGAACTAGATCAGAGGCTGAAATGTATGATCCGTGAAGGCAACATGAATTTTATAGATGGATAGAATCACGAATAGTTTGTAGCTTCGCTACTACCACATTTAAGGAGTGTGCTATCGCATTAGAAGATAACAACTCAGGCAGAGGCCTTAGAGATTTTTATGAGGCTACATAAGACCCCGATGCAAGTTCCTAATCTAGGAGTTCAGTAGATCCATGCGCAGCTGAAGAATATGTGCCTTGAGATGTAGAGCTTGAAGTAGGACAGTACGATTCGGCTAGAGGTACATGAATAAGTATGGTGTGTGAAATGCAAGATTTAGGGTCATGACAAAGACCACTGCTCAGTCTTTATAAATTACCTTACAAGAGGAGGACCAATTCCTTTAAGGCTGGAAGCTCAAGAAGGACCTAGCGTGGTGCCTGCTTTGTGGTGCGCTATTTGTCAAATAGATGGAAAACATAACACAGATAACTGCCACTTGTTACAAAAGTATACACAAACTCCACAATAGTTGTTCTGCAACTTTTATAGGTCGGTGGGACATGACGAGCGTACTTGTAGGAGCTATGAATTAATGATCGATAGAACTCCCGCCTACAGGGTTCATGCCGAAATGTGGCCCCTTGACCAAAATGCAAGGATGGTGTGGACAAGATTGTAGGAGTGCAGATGAGGCTGAGGCATTGGAGGACCTGGTAGAGGTCATAGATAGTTGATTTGCTACAATTGAGGTCCAAGACACCATGCCCACGATTGCACTAATCCAACGCGCCCGTCGTGCAAGTATTGCACGTTGTCTGATCATGAGACAGAAGATTTTCCTACCCTGATAGCTAGGATATGTGACAAAGGAGTGCTACTTCCTCCCCCGACTCAAAACCTGCTAATGATGAGGTCTGAGCTGCACGAGGAAGATCTGAACATAAATATAGTGCTACGAAGTGGAATCGCGATGGGAGATGACAAGCAGAAACAACCAGAAGACAATACATGGGTTCGCAAAGCCCAAATGAAAGAGACTGAGATTGATTTGGAGTGCACTTTGGAAATCTTCATGGAATCTAAGGAGAGCTTCGCTGAGGCCTCCACTTCAGGAAGCAAAGATAAACTAGAGCCAGAGATGGGCCCCTCTATGCTCACAACTTTCCTCGAAACTTGTATGAAGTTACTGCGTGACAGTAAGGCTGTGAAAGGGTTACAAGAACTTATCAATAGATGTGTTGGGACCACGCCAGGTGAACCACGTGTAGTCTGCAAGATCGGAAAGAATAAGATAAGGATGAGATGTGAAATGAGACTCACTGCACAGATCGAAGAATACGAAATGGATCAAGTCATTCTAGATTTGGGATTAGATGCGGGAAACAGACATGGGAGCGAATGGGGAGACCTGCGCTGCAATGGTCTTCGATTCAATTAAGAATGGTGAACTAGCAGAAAATAATACCCATGGGGTGGGTGCAGGGAGTAACTGTGGATATTGAGGGAGTGAGCACGCTGGCAGATTTTGAAGTAATAGAGATTGTTGATGACAACAATCCTTACCCCAGGCTCTTGGGAATTGACTGGGCTACTGATATGAACGAGGTAATTAATCTGAAGAAGCGAAAGATGATTTTTGAGAAGAATTCACTATGCGTAATAACACCCCTGTACCCTGCTAAAGGATCGCGCTATACAGAGCCAGTCCGCGACTATGAGAGTGATGATGATCTAGACTACATCTGTAAGATAACAACGCGATACCAATACTAGGTGAATCCTACCATGGATGGACAGATTATATGGGAGTGCAAGAGTTCCTACACTTCGGATTCCAACGAAGAAATATAATGCTGGAAGAATTAGTTACATGAAGTAACTACGTTGAATTGCAATATGATGACTAAGTCGCTATGCGATGTGTCATTGGAGGAAAGAAATATGCCTACTTATGATGGACTGAATGAGGTTGATGTCTTTTTGGATGCATTTGAAAGAGAGGTGCCAGAAAAACAATGCTTCCAAGCCTTGGACTGGGCACTGCGCGCTACACCCGCAAGATGGTGGCTTTGATGATTGGCGCAAATGTAGGAGAATGATGCGAGCATGATTTGGGAAGCCTAAGATGCGACTGAAAAATGAGTATGATGGGCAGAATAATCTGCGCACATGGATGCAGGCCTATGGAGATAAGACCCAACCTGAGCAGGTGCACCTGTACTATGCACTAAAATACCTGGTCAGTAAGCCTGTGTTGGGGGGGTGCATCTGCAAATGGCTATTATTGTTCCAGGAATACGATTTTGAAGTTGTTGTGAAGGCCAAACATTTGAACATGGGACCAGACCACTTGTCATGCATTGAGAAAGGGGAGGAACCTACTAATTTGGAGGAAGGATTACCTGATGCACAGCTCTTTGCTATACACATCGCGGATGGACATTTTGAGGATATAATACACTTCCTAACAACTGGAACTGCGCCGGAAGGATACTCTGTCAAACAAAAGAAGGAATTATTTGTGCATGTGGAAGATTTCTCTGTCATCGTTGGGTATCTATAAAAGATAGGGAATGATGAAATACTGCGAAGATATGTACCTGAGTTTGAATGAAGCAGCATCCTCATAGATGATCATGGGAGCACTGTAGAAGGACATTATGCAGGAAGAGAAACTGCGCAGAAGATTCTACATGCAGGGTTGTGGTGGCCATCCCTTCATCAGGATTCAAAAGTGTATTGCAAGGCATACGACATATGTCAAATAACTGGTAAGCCATCACAGAGGGATGACATGCCTTTGAATCAACAAATGATGTTGCAACCTTTCGAAAAGTGGGCAATAGATTTTGTAGGACCGATTCAGCCACACGGAAAGACATGCGCGAGGTATATTATCATTGTTATAGAGTACTTGACTCGTTGGGCAGAAGCATAGCTAGTGAAGGATTACACAGGTGCAACCACTGCGAAGTTTCTATTTGAGCATGTACTGAAACGATTTGGACACCCAAATATCTTGATGAGTGATGGTGGTACAAAATTTTGAATGAAATGATCGGTGCACTGATGGAATAATTTCAAGTGTATCATCAAAAGAGCACACCTTATCACCCACAGGCTAATGAGACAGTGGAGGCGTTCAAAAAAATGCTTTAAACCGCACTAACCAAGGTATACAATTCCCAACGCAGTGATTGGGACCCATGCATACCTGCAGTATTATGGGCCTATCGGACAATGTGCAAGAAGTTAATGGGATGAACACCCTTTAAGTTGGCATACGGGGTTGAAGCTGTGATGCCTATGGAATACATCATGCCTAGTCTGCACATATCAGCACTCACAAGTATGATGGATCGCGGAGCCCTAGAAGAGAGGCTAGCGTAGTTGGATGAGCTTGAAGAAGAGATATTTTTGGCTGGATTTCACCTGCAAGTCCAAAAACAACGCGAAAAGGCATGGCACGATCAACATATTAAGCTGCACACCTTTAAGGTGAATGACTTGGTGCTATTGTATCACAGTAAGTTTGATCAATTTCCAAGGAAACCCAGAATGCATTGGTTGGGGCCATATGTTATCAAGGAGATTACCGATGGTGGCGCAGTCCAACTAGTTAAGTTAAATGGAGATCCCTTCCCAGGAAAATTGAATGGCAGTCATTTGAAGCCATACACAGGTGGCCCGACCATCTCACTAGCCGACAAAAGCACAGTCTTAGCACTCCAGGTAGCTGAAAGGAGGCGCATGACTATAAACTACACTGCCCGGGAGCTGCACAATGTCAGGGCTGCGCGAAGTGTCATAGGGTCCATGATAGCGTGAAGGCAGCTACGCTAGTGCACAGGTCCGCCAGAAAGTGACTGTTAAAGTCACTATTCATGATTTGATGGTTTGTTTAAAGCCAAATGAAGTAGGCAATAGGCATTTAAGCAAACTTTATGGGCTAGATTCTTGAAAATTTGCCACCAATCTAGCATTAATGGGCCGAATGTGGAGGGAATGGTCGAATTCAAATTCGAAAGGTCCTATAAATTACAAGTGGTTTTCCAGTGAAAAACACTTGGCATTTTGAGAATTGAGTTGTTGCACTATCAAGTGTGTATGGACCTTTCAAACTTTAAGGGTTTGAGAGCAAGTTCAATGTTTGAAACATTGTTGAAGGAGACGCGGGACCTCCTGACTAGAATGATGTCTACACCATAACAAGCCGTGCAGGAAATTACGTAAGTGGAAGCCCCAGAGAGCGCTGTAATAATTGTTGAGGTCCCTAAATCACTGCGAACACCAAGAAATAAGAAGGATAAGCAAGCCATGGTCCTGGTGTGTGTCTTTCCCATAAATCCACTGAGGACCAAACTCACCTTGCAAGAAAAGGGGGAGGCCATTAATCTAGAGGCCGATGAGGAGGAGTATGAATAAATCTTGGTGGAGGAGGAGGAATGTAGAGATGGAAGTTGAAACCCAGGGTGTGGACCCTATTACCCAGTTACCTAAATATGTTCCTCCACGCAAGGGTAAAGCCAATGTGGCGAAGGATATAGATGAGAGCAAGAGCTCTCTGCAAACTCCATTACTCCCAGATGATCTTGTTTTTGAGGAACCACACTTGGGGCGGGTTCCTGTGTTGAATTTTGAAGATTGGGACCTCGCAGACAACAAGAAGTTCCTGCATTTAGAGATTATGAAGATAATGCACCAGAGGATTGATGAAACTGCTAGAACAATTCAATTGGAGCTGCGCATATGGCTCAGAGGTGTAGAGAAAGTTGGGTTTCTTAACTTGATCTGGGTACCGCATTACCACCATGCCCTAGTGACCATCTTCATCATCAGGCAGTTGCTTTTCCTGGTTCATGATGGGTACTTGTGGCTCGAGGAGCCCATTCCCATCACAGACCATCTGATTCACTGAATTACATGACTGCCTTACTCCAGGGAGGATCCAACCAATATTTCTGAAGGAAAAGGTGGTGAGTTGGCCCTCGTGGAAACAATGAAGAATAGGTTCAAGTTGGAGAAGAAAAAGTGAGGATACGCCATCTCCAGCATTAACAACCCTATCGTCAAGGTCGCGACACAAATCCTAGAAGGGAAGGTGATGCAGAAGTGTCGTGCAGATGAGGTGCCCACACTAGTGGTTGCACTCATGGCCCAATGTACGGAAGGAGTCTAGTTCCACTGGGCAAACTATCTATGCGGTGAGTTCCCTGCGAACTGTCGCGAGGCATAGGAGTAGGGAAAAACATTTCATTATGCATGGCTCCTATTATCGATCGTACTGGTGGCATGGGAGCTGCCCGAATACAGCCAGTCCCCTTCGGTCATGCTGGACCTTCCTGAGGTAGTGAAGTACGCTTTGTTGTGGGCAACAAGGGATGTGCATCGTATCAAAGAAAGAAATATATTTTAGATACTAATGGAGATGAATATCTGGATGGGGATCAATCACAAGCCGTGGTTGTCGCCCACAGTCTATGCCAGTCTACATAGCTTTGCAAATTTCAAAGCATATTTTCACCATGCTTTTATCAGGGTAGGGAAGTACCCTACAAAGAAATGGCATAACCTACTGTACTTGGCAACAGATGATGTGATCTTCGCAATCCTTGAGTCTTGGCCACTGGAGTGGAGTGCTCCAGCTGGCTCCGTGGAGGAAACAGACAAGTCCAGTATGCAACGCAAGAAGGAACAGACAAAGCTTCGAATGGCAAAAATGGTAGAGAAGTGCAGGAAAGAGGAAGCAGAGGCTAAGGCTTAGGCAGTGCACGACGTTGTAAAGCTAGCGGAACAAAATAAAATAGGAGAAGAAGAGTGCGAAGGACAAAAGTCACCATCGCCCAAACCAGAGACAGACACAAAATAAGGTGGCATGGACCCACAGATGATGTCCACCTAGCTCAAGTGTCCACAACCACGAGAGCAAATGGTGCCACGGAAGAAAACAAAGGCATCGAAGACATCTTTTCACCCAACCACCCTCACTGAGGGGGATTTTCATGATATTGGCGAAATGGTGAGGGATGTCACCATGGAGGCCCTCTAACAATTTGAAGAACAACAACAACTAGTATTGGGGGCTCTCTAAACAGAGTTGCAAGAGTTGGGCGCGGGATCCCCCAAGGGCAGTTTGGGGCTTAAAGCCCAGATTTTGGTCCAATTTTGTAATCCTAATGTAAAGAATCTGCATTTTGTGGTCATGGAGCACGTAGATGTTAAAGAGTCATAGGGTTTTCCACCCTTATTTTGATAATGTAATGTCAGTTGTAAAAGATCTACCCATGGCCCGTGGACCATGGGATTGTATAAATAGAGCGAAGCTCTAAGTAGATAGATAGCTTGACATAACGATGATGATGGAATGATGTATGAGAGATAGCACTGAGTAGAAGTCTAAGTTTTGGGTCGTAGCATAGGTAGAGGCTCTGCAACTGAGTGTGCAGAGGCCTAGAAGTCCGCAGCTGAGTGCGCGGACCCTTGCATCTAAGTGCACAGGGCGAGTCAAGTTTGGAATTATCAATAAAGAGAAGTATTCTATCATTTTTGCATCTTATTTTTCTGTTTATGCATCTATTATATTGTGTGTGAATTTCACTTCTAATGCTTATATGATGCGTGAATGTGTATAACTGTATCAGTTAAGTGAACGCAAGTAAGAACATCAGTTCACGTGAAGCAAACTAAGATATGTTAATAAGATAAGTAAGATACTTAGCATAGTCTAGAAAATATCATAGTGCGTTGCCCTAGCAGCGCGAAAGCATATCAGCCCCTAGTCAGGGTTGCGCAGAAGCCGATTGTAACATTTCGCAAAGGTACTAAAAGGTAGAGAAGAGGGATAATCAACCTACGCGAGGGCAGGTATAGTTGGAATAAACCGACATCACCTCCATCTCAAGGGTGCAGAAACTTGGTTCCATCATCCCCCCATACTGCTTCGAGTGAGACTTTAGTCCGCGCTCCACGGGCTGATGCGGAAAGGGCCAGTAGTGTAGGGATTTGTTTGGATAACTAATGCTAAACCCGAGTCAGGCCCCCACAAGCCAACACTAGGTCAGTGGCTTTACTATCATCCAGAGTCTGATTCACGGACCACTAGGCCATGTGCTCTATCATTCAGAGATCCACCCCACTCAACTTCGAATCCATATGAAAATCCGCCTCAACCAAAAAATGAGAACCCCATCACACCATGGCTATCCAGAAATGGCAAGGCTAGCTGAAAATGTTAATACACCTAGAAAAACCCATGCCAAAATAACAAAAGAATGACATCTAATACCATGCATGCCAAATCTAGCAAGGAAAATACACATGCAATAGAAACCTGCAAATAATCATGTCATAGTTTCTTGATCCTTCCTTTCCCTGCTTGACCTTTGCTTCCTCTTGCCTTCTTTGCCTTTCTTGATTGAATACCAAAGTGCTCCAAGAAAAATATAAGTTCCCAAGAGAGAGACAGAGAGAGAATAATGAGAGAGCTCTAAAACCGAATTGACAAAAGGTTACCAATTGATCCTCAAAATCCTTTTTATGAATGAGGCCTCTATTTTCTTCTTTTCCATTATTTTCCTTCATTTTCCTCCTCACATGCAACCTGTGACCTTTCACCTCCTTTTCTCGTAATTTCCATTATTTTCAAAGACAAATGTGCCAAAAATGCCATTTTGCCTTTCCAAAGCCTTAGCCATTACCTTTGCTAATTTCCTTAGCCATAAACAACCAAATGAACACCCCCTAGGATGTCTTGCCAAACATTTAGCTTGGAAGAAGTGTCCCATCAACCATGGTTATTATTTTTTCCTTTATTAACTTTTATTACATGGAATTTTCACCAGGGCTATTATAGAACCCTCTTCCTTGGGGAACATTGTCCTCGGTGTTAGACCACACCAAGACCTCAATAAAACAGCTGAAACACAAACATATTTCCCATGGAGCTTTATAAGATAGCTCGATGAAATAGTTACAATGATAACGTTGCTGGAAATCAAACCAACATAAAAACATAATAACATGATGCCATAATGGCATGACAACCATACTGCTTGTTAGAGCTTTATAACTTAGCTAATGGCGGTATTTCCATCCATATACATATGTACATATAGAAAAATCACCAAAACATATACCAAAATCACACCAAAACACCAAGCCAAAACTTATTTTCCTAAACCGGAAAACAAGGAAGGTTACATAGCGCACATCTGATCTACCATCTACAATGTAGCTTCATCGGGCCCAAAATGATTCCACTACACTTTAACTTGCTCAAATGCATGGTTTCAGAGCATGAGCACCTTTTTCTGCAATATACACTAAGGCTCCGACTGGAATTATCCATTTGGTTCCACCTGCAATACAAACCAGTCAATCACATTATCAACATCTTTAACATACTTCTGAAGCAATGATACATGGAAAACATGATGGACTTTCACTATTGGAGGTAGTGCAGTTCGATAGGCTACTGGCCCAATCCTCTCCATGATATCTAAGGTTCCACAAAATCGTGGTGCTAGCTTGGCACATGATCCAATCTGCAAGGAGATCTGTTGGGCATGGAATCCCCCCATAGCATGTTTTGGGGCTTAAATACCAAGTTTTGAGTGATATTATTGTAAAGCTCCATGAATTGCGGGCACGAAGTGTATGTTAGAGTCATAGGGTTGTCCGCCCTAAGTGTTGAATGTAATGTCAGCCTACCCATGGTCCACGGACCATGGGATTGTATAAATAGAGTTAGGCTCTAAGTTGTAGAGGGGATAATAAACAGGGAATCTAATGAATAGAATGAGATACGAAGCATAGCAGAAGTGTTTAAGTGTGTCTTGGGTCATAGTAGTAAGAAAACGCTCTGCAACTGAGTGCGTAGAGGCCTAGTAGAGTCTATAACTGAGGGCGCAGACACCTGTAGCTGAGTGCACTGGTAGAATAGATCTTGCAACTGAAGGGAAAGAATAATAAAGAGAAGTTTTATCTAAATTACGTGTATCTTTCTTGGGTTATTATCTATTGGATATGAATTGCAATTACATTGTTTATTTACTGTGTGCACTTGTATGAATTGTGAATATTGTTAAGTATAACTGAAAGCATACAAATAAGCTAAGTTAATCAAATCAGATAGGATTACTAGTAAGGACTTGGGTAATAACATTGTTTGGCCCCCGAGTAGGGCTGTGCAAAGGCAACATCTCAAGCTACAAGGTACAGGTAAGTGCGTGTAGCGACGTGCGTGCAGGATCGAACCGCAGACGAACTTGAAACCATCAAACATCTCTGGGGTGCGGAAACCTAGTTCTAGCATCCTCCCATACTAATTCGGGTGAGACCTCAGTCCATGCTTCGTGAACTATTGCTGAAAGAGCCAGTAGTACTGGGATTTATTTGGCTAAATCATCTCTAAACTTGGGTCAAGCCCTAACAAGTAAACAAATGGTACCATTTTCGGGACATGGGATCTGCATGAGGGATGTCAGATATCGTGTCGTTGGAATCCGATGAAGAAAGAAATTGAAGGGTGGTTGGACAGAAAAATTCACAAGTTTGCGGCGCAGGAAAACAGGAATCCACGAGTATCAAAGGAACAGTGGTTGGAGCACTACGTATATACGGAAATCCATGAAATTTTCTTTGCATCCTTCCCCTCTGAATTGTATGAGTGGATCGTGAAGCTAGCAGACAGTCAGGGAAGGTGTAGGCTCGAAAAACCAATTGTGTCGACTCCATAATTAGTGTGCAGAATAGAAGCGTCAGAAGATAATATCTTGTGTGTTGTGGACCATTTGCTCGATCAAATTATAGGAGGGTTTATCATCGAGTTTTACGGTAGATATGACCGTCAGCTACAACGAGGTGGAACGACGCTTCCTCAAGGGACTGCAAGGTAAGTACATTAAATCATTGAACACTTAGATTAAAATGCTATTGTATGAAAAGTGGGTTATGCAAATAAATTGATGTTTGTGACTATGCGAAGTGGGAGGATCTATAGAAACGAAAGTAACACAGAGATAGAAAATATTCTCTTGATTTTTCCGTGGTGGGAATGTGAGGAAGAGCTCGTGAAAGTTTCTCCAAGAAGTGCGATTAGTCTGATAAGGCGGTGAATTCCACACATACCACCTCCACCTACACCACCACTAGTTTCACCATCATCACCTCCGTCTCCACCCACATCCCCTCCGCTGCCACCACAGTTCAATATGGTAAGCATGATAAAATTTCCAGTATTCAGAGGAGTAGGGAACAAAGATCTGGACCAATTTTCGTTTGTGGTAAAGTCCATATGGGAAGCACAAGGAGTTGTGGATGATAATATAAATAAGGAAACATTGATAAGCGTGTTGTAGGATCGTGCACTAACATGGTACATTAAGCATTCTATTGACCAACCAAATGTGGGGATTGCAGATATCTAGGCTGCGCTGAACAGAGAATTTAGCAGGCCAAAGTCAGAGACACAATTGATTATCGGGTTTAAGGAAATAGTGATGCTTCAAAAAGAGACCCCATGGGATCTGGATCAGAGACTGAAGAGTATGATTCGTGAAGCAAACATGACCTTGATGAATGAACAACAAGGCGCATGGTTTGTAGCATCCCTAATGCCGCATTTGAGGATGGTACTGTCGCAGCAGAAGTTATCCACCTAGGCCGAGGCTTTGGAGATTGCAATGAGACTGCACAAGACTCCAATACAAGATCCTGGCCTGGAAGTTCAACAAATACATGCACAACTGCAAAATTTGTGGCTGGATATGCAGAGTTTGAAACAAGATAGGGCAACTCGCCCAGAAGCGCGCGAGGAAGTATGGTGCATAAAATGCAATGGCCAGGGGCATGATAAGGACCATTGTCCAGTTTTGGCGAATTACTTGGTAGGAGGAGGGATGATGCCCTTAAGACCAGAGGCACAAGTAGGATCAAGCACGGTTCCTGCATTATGGTGCACGATTTGTCAGATCAGAGGAAAACACACTGCGGATAATTGTCACCTATTACAGAAGTATACGCAGACGTCCCAACAATTATTTTGTAATTTCTGTAGGTCGGTATGCCATGATGAGCGCACCTACAGAAGTTACGAACTAATGATGGATCTGACTCCTACCTACAGAGTGAAGACCAAAATGTGAGCCCTTGATCCAAATGTAGGGATCGCGCACGCCAGATTTCAGGGGTGCATATGAGGTCGAGGAGGAATGGGACCAGCAAGGGGTCGCAAACAGCTCATTAGTTACAATTGCAGAGGGCTAGGGCATTATGCTTGCGATTATACAAACTCAACGAAAGCATCATCTTTATATTGTACTTAGTTTGATCATGAGATGGAAGACTGCCCTACACTGATAGTGAGGTTGCGCGATAAAGGGACACTCCAACCTCCCCCGACTCAGAATTTTGCAAATGATGAGGTATGAGCCACGCGAAAAAGGAACTGAATGTAAACATAGTGCTCTGAAGAGGTATCACGATAGGAGATGACAAAGTTAAGCAACCTAAAGAAAGTGTGTGGGTTTGCAAGGCTCCTACAACTCACCTGAATTTGATTTGGAGCGTGCGAAGGAGACATTCATGGAAGCTAACAAGAGCTTCACGGAGGCCTCCACTTCAAGTAGTAAGTATCAACTAGAACCGAGGATGGATCCTTCAATGCTTACTACCTTTTTGGAGACATGCATGAAACTGATACGCGATAGAAAAGCAGTGAAGAGAGTACATGAACTTATCACTAGTTGTGATGGGTCAGGAGAACCGCATGTAGTCCGGAAACTTGGAAAGCATGTATTGCGAACAGGAAGGGAAATGAGATTGACTGCACAAATCAGGGAATATGAAATGGATCAAGTAATTCTGGATCTAAGATCGGATGCGAATGTGCTGCCAAAATAGACATGGGAGAGCATGGGTAGGCCTGCATTGCAATGGTCACCTATTCAATTATGAATAATGAACCAGAAGAAGATCCTACCGATGGGAAGATTGCAAGGAATAACGGTAGACATCAAAGGTGTGAGCATGCTTGCAAATTTCGAGGCGATAGAGATTGTCGATGACAGCAATCCCTATCCTGCACTACTGGGAATAGATTGGGCCATTGATAAGAAATGAGTCATAAATATAAAGAAGTGCAAAATGATTTTTGAGAAAAAGTCACTGCGCGTAGTGGTACCCTTAGACCTTGTGGAAGGATCGCGCTACACAGAGCCGATGCATGACAAAAAAAGCAACGACAAGCTAGACTGTATCTACAAGATCAACGCTCAGGAAGAGGATTAGTGAATCCTACAGTGGATGGTAGGATTTTGTGGGAGCGCGAAAGCTCCTACACTTCGAATTCGGATGAAGAAATAGAACGATGGCAGAACCGGTTACACGAGGTAACCACACTCAATGGTAAGATCACTACGCTGCTTGACCACTGAGGTAAGAAATCTGCCTATGAATGATAGGTTAACATCAGTGCATGAATTTCTAGACAAATTTGAAAGAGAAGTGCTAGAACAACAACATTTTGATGCTCTGAAATGGGCACTGCGTGCTGCGCTCGTAAGGTGGTGGGGTATGCACCAACAGAGTTTCGGGGGCTGGCGTGAATGCAAAAATATGATACGCTTACAATTTGGGAAGCCTCAGATGAGGATGGAAGCTAGGTAGGATCGATGAAACAGCCTACGCACCCACCTTTCTAGATGGGTGCAGGTGTATGTTACGCAACCCACATGAACGCACACTGCTCTCACAATAGGAACCAGGAACAACCAGCAGAAGAAGGCACGGCGAGTGCATGAACGAAGAGGTATGATAAGACCTAGCGTGCCAAAGATCATACATAGGGAAGCCTTTGACAAGGTGTGCGAAGTGCTGAATAGGGTCCACCATGTGAGACACACCCACTAGGACCTGCGCATACCAACAGTTGTATGGGCTTATAGGACCATGTGCAAAACTTTGACTGTGCAAGCGTTTCCAAAGCTGAAGTATGAAGCAAAGGATGTAGTCCCTGTGGAGCATGGGAAGCCGAGTCCGCACATAACAACACCCGTCGAAACGACGAGTTGCGCAGACTTGAACGAAGAAATCACACAACTACGCAAAGCAGAACATATAAGACTTCAGGAAGAAATCTGACGGGGAAACTTTAGACATCGCGAACTTGAAAATGAACAAGTACGGCTAAGGGTGAAAGGCATTTTAATGGACGCAGAGGTCAAGAAGTTGGAAAACAAAATAAAGGAAGAATTTCTCGTCGAAAATCCAAGGATGGCAAGGAAAGGTGTGTACGATCGTACTAACAAGTTGGAGGACTATTGCCATGCACTGGTTAGTTTGCTGCCATGGCTGGGACCGCATATCTCCAAACAGGGTAGCACATTACCAATAGGAGAGTGCGCAATGCCGATCATCACAGTGGAAGATGGGGATTCTCCACGAACTATGTTGGAGGATGGGATGGAGCCTCGCACAGGTGGTGCGACCACCTGACTAGCCGTCGGAAGGATAGTCTTAGCACTCCAGGTAGTTCAAAGGGAGCGCGGGACTATAAACTATTCTGCTTGGGAGCCATGCGATATTCAAGATGCGCGTAGAATCGAGAAATCACAAGGTTCGCGACCGTGCATGGAGGGTTGTGTTGCCGCGCGGGTTGGCTGGGAAGTGACCGTTGGTTTCACTATTCCTGACGGGATGCCCACTTTGAGGCCAAATGGAGCAAGCAATGGGAATTTAAGACGTGATTTATGGGTAAGATTTGGGAAAATCTGCCACCATGAAAGCATTAATGGCCTGAAATTAGGGGGAACAGTCAAAATCGAATTCGAAAGGTGCTATCAAACTAACAGGGCTAGCCAACGAACAACAGTTGGTCATTTTAGAATTGAGTGCTTGAGCAGGCCACAGAGCGTTGAGAGTCGAGTGATAATTGATCCCCTAAGTTCGCGAGAGATGGAATACAACCCAACAAGGATGAAAACCACTAAGTATGGGTTAGGAATTGAGGAGGTAATCGTTGGTGAGGCCGCGCAGAACCAAATGGTGGAAGATGTTCCAAAAGGCGTCGGGGTGGTAACAGAAATTCCCAAATCGCCACAAACACCGAGGCCCAAGAAGGATAAACAGGAAATGGGGCTAGTACACATGTCCCCAAGGAATCCGCGACACAAACAATCCATGGAAGAGAAGGGGAAGATAGTCACAATAGAAACAGATGAGGAAGAAGAAGACTTGCAGGCCTTGATTGCCACAATAGAGGAAGAAGAAGACATGGAGGAGGATATCCAACAGTTGCGATCTGCCACAAAGCTACCAACATATGTCCCTCCAAGGAAAGGGAAAACCAAGGTGCCGAAGAACCTGGACGAAACGAAAAGCTCGCTCTAGACCCCGCTCCTCCCCGACGACATTGTATTTGAAGGCACGCACTTAGGCCATGTGCCAACCATGAAATTTGAAGATTGGGACCCCACTAACAGCGAGAATTTTCCACACCTAGAGACCGAGAACTTAATGAAGCAGAACACTGAGGGAGCGATGATAACGCTAGAGCCACGGAAATGGTTGCATGGTGTGGAAAAGGCTGGGTTGCTACATTTGTTATGGATACCACATTTCCACCGTGTGCCCATCACCATTTTCATCATTAGGCAGCTGCTTTGCCTGGTGCATGATGGGTATCTATGGCTAGAGGAGCCTATTCCCATCACGGTAGACCTCAC
Organism: Pinus tabuliformis; assembly: GCA_031772625.1. NCBI lineage: Eukaryota > Viridiplantae > Streptophyta > Pinopsida > Pinales > Pinaceae > Pinus > Pinus tabuliformis. The sequence continues at coordinate 1,062,910,726 of CM062805.1, read as the reverse complement.
TCACCGAATTTCTAGGCTCCCCTTTAAAGGAACGGACCTTGCGACTATAGCCGGAAAGGCTGGAAATTTGGCTCTTGCAGAAGCCGTGAAGGCGAAATATAAGCTGGAGAAGAAGAGGAGGGGCTACATCATCTCCAACATCAAGGACAAAGGAGTGTGCATAGCAACCCAATTCTTGGCTAGTAAAGTAATGAGAAAGTGTCGCACCGATGAGGTACCGGTGCTGGTAGTCACCCTGGCCGAGCAATGCATGGAGGGGGTTCGGTTCAACTGGGCCGAATTCCTTTGCGAAGAATTTTTGACAAACTGTCGTGAAGCCCACGAGTAGGGTAAGACCTTCCACTACGCGTGGTTGCACTTATCCATATTGCTGGTAGCGGGAAAACTACCAAAGGACAGTTAGTTCCCCACATTGACAAAGAGTTACCAGAGGCCGCGAAGTATGCTTTGCTCTAGGCCACCAAGGATGCAAAATGGATCCGCGACGTCAAATTTTTTTGGGTGCTCATCCAGGTGAGCATACGGATGTGGATCAATAGGAGGCCACACCTGTCACCTATGGTGTATAATAGTCTAAACAATTTTGCAGAGTTTAAAGCTGATATGCACAACTTCTATATCAGGGTGCGAAAGGATCCAGTGAAGTAGTGGATGAAGCTACCATTTGTAGCCACTGGTGACGTGAATTTTACTGTCTTGGAGACATGGCCTCCTGAATGGAATGCTCCAGACTTGGTAGAACTGGAGAAGGCAGTAGCCCAGCAGAAAAACGACGATGCTAAGTTGCACATCACTCAATTAGCAAAGAAAAGGTGGAATGAAAAACCAGCGGCTGAGGAAAGGGAAGTGCGAGAAGTAGCACAGCAAGCCACATAGCAGAAGAAGGCCATAGAAGCAACAGCAGCAGCAGAGGTAGCAAAGGTAGCAACAACACAGGAAGACGAGGGCCAAGCAATGTCCTCAGGACAGGAGGTAGAGGAAAGAAAAATAGCAGAAGGGAGTGCAGAACCAGGGGCCACATCCACACAGTTAAAGAGCCCACACATCACAGAGAGATTGGGCCCAAGGAAGAAGGTCAAGGCCTCGAAGTTGGCCATTGACCCGATCACCTTAACTAAAGGTGATCTCTATGACATCGTTAAGATAGTCCAAGATGTCATTGGTGAAGCACTTCAGGAGTTCATGCAGGAGCATCAGACTATGTTGGGGGCCCTAAGGGCGCAGCTGCAGGAGTTACAGGTGTGGCCTCCTTAGGAAGGCACCTTGTCAACACACATCGCAGCTGGAACTCCAGCAGCAAAGCAAATGTTGCGCGCAAGGATGACGAACACAATAGTGTTGCCGGAGGGAGCTTTGGTGTCTTCAAATGCAATGGATTGATTGTCAATTAGCATGATGAAAGGCCTTGGCCTTAATTTGGCTGCCCTTCTACGAGAAACGTTGTATCAGCTACAGGATGGGATAATGGCAGAGCTGTGGGCCAGAGAGAGCCACACGATCTAGGTTCTTATCAAGAAGAAAATTAACATAGAATAGCTTAGCCTACAGCGCAATGAGTTGGTGTCTTAGAATCAACATTTGGTGCACACAGTAGATGATGCTTGTTGACGCATCCCAGAGCTAGCCATCATAGCAGATCTACTGGTAGAAGTGCAGATCCACAGTTTGGCAAGTGGAGCCCATGATGCAAGAGAAGAGGTGTCAAAGGTTCAGATGGATTTGAATCTTCAGATCATCAAGCTACGATTGAAGGCACAACCTTCAACTGCCCCAGAAGTCCAAGCACAGCACGCCAGCTCTATTGCAGTGGGGTTGGAAGGAATTGGAGGTGTAGTGCGCTATTGTATGAACATGTTGGAACAGGTGCTTGAGGTCCTCACGAATTTGCAGGAGGACCCAAACATCCAGCGGCTAGACACAGAGGCACACAAACTCCAGCAGCAGTATGACAACATCAGAGGAACTGCATAGACAATAGTCCTCACTCAACAGCTTGTGAGGATGCACAAGCCAAGGCATTAAAGGAGCAGGTGGATGTTGTGTGCCATAAGGAAGCAGTTCTCAAAGCTCGCGTTCATCCATGGATTAATGAGGCGTTCACAATCACGACGAATATTGAAGGGAAGCTCGCACACATTCAGGGGATGCATGCAAAGATGCAATAAAGTGCGTTGACCACAGAGGTCTCAGAATAGAGGAGGCAACAGGTTCAGCAAGCAGCAGCTCAGTGCGTTGTAGACATCAGCACCGTATGAGAATAGTTGGAGGGACTCCGCACCAAGATCGTCGTGCCGGCTGAGTGACTCGAAGGCAAGTCACAATGTTTGTGTTGGGGGCCTATTGGGCATGGAATCCCCCCATAGCATTTTCTGGGGCTTAAAGCCCAAGTTTTGAGTGATATTATTATAAAGCTCCATGAATTGCGGGCGCGAAGTCTATGTTAGAGTCATAAGGTTGTCTGCCCTAAGTGTTGAATGTAATGTAGGCCTACCCATGGTCCACGGACTATGGGATTGTATAAATAGAGCAAGGCTCTGAGTTGTAGAGGGGATAAGAATTAGGGAATATAATGAATAGAGTGAGATAGTGAAGCATAGCAGAAGTGTCTAAGTGTGTCTTGGGTCATAGTAGTAAGAAGAGGCTCTGCATCTGAGTGCGCAGAGGCCTAGTAGAGTCCGCAGCTGAGTGCGCAGACCCCTAGAGTTGAGTGCGCAAGGCAAAATAGAGTCTGTAACTGAAGAAAAAGAATAATAAAAAGAAGTTTTATTTGAACTACATGTATCTGTCTTGGATTATTATCTATTGGATATGAATTGCAATTATATTGTTTATTTACTACGTGCACTTGTATGAACGGTGAATATTGTTAAGTATAACTAAAAGCATAAAAATAGGCTAAGTTAATCAATTCCGATAGGATTACTAGTAAGGACTTGGGTAATAACACTGTTCGGCCCCAGAGTAGGGCTGAGCGAAGGCATCATCTCAGGTTGTGAGGTACGGGTAAGCGTTCGTAGCGACATGCGTGCATGGTCGAAACGCAGACCAACTTGAAACCATCAAACATATCCAAGGTGCGGAAACCTGGTTCTAGCACCCTCCCATACTACTTCGGGCGAGACCTCAGTCCATGCTCTATGAACTATTGCCGAAATGGCCAGTAGTACCGGGATTTGTTTGGCTAAATCACCTCTGAACCTGGGTTAGGCCCAAAAAATCCAACAAGATCTTCTTTAGTTTGATGCGTAAGTACACCTGTTCCCCAACCTAGAACTCCTTGAATGACCTGTTCTGATATGCATAGCTCTTTTGCATATCATGTGCTACCTTTATATTCTTCTCAATCACCTGCATTTATTTTTTCCATGTTAGCCAAGATATCTGGTCCACTCAACACCCTGCTAACTAGATCACTCCAACTAATGGGATTATTACAACTTCGTTGATAAAATGCCTCAAAAGGAATCATCCTCAATGATTCCTGATAACCATTGTTGTATACAAACTCAACCAAAGGAAGATACTCCTCCCACTTCCATTGTTGATGCATAACATATATCCTCAACATTTCCTCTAATATCTTGTTGACCCTCTCTATCTGTCCATCTATTTGTAGATGATAAGCCATACTTAAGGCCAACTCTATGCCCAAGCTTGCAAACAAATCCTTCCAAAACTCGGAAATGAACTTTGCATCCCTGTCAGACACCATTTTCTTTGGAACTTCATGCAACCTGAGCACATATCTAATGAATACTTGTGCTACATCACTAGTTGAGAATGTAGACTTCACTGGAATGAAGTGTGCAACCTTCGTCAACCTGTCCATGACAACCATGATGGAATCATGTTGTCTCACTATCCTCGGAAAACCTATGATAAAGTCTGTTAGAGTCGGCCTAGTAGCCCTCCACCAGAGATCAAAGCTCTTTGCATTTCATGATTAGGTGTCCCATCAGTGTGATCATGTTGCATTCCATTAGGCATGCCATAATCCTGGTGGAGGGAGTTTGTGTTGTTATTCCCCTCTTGTTTGGCACTGCTGGTTCAGGTTAGTTCAAGTAAATAAAATCCTCAAAGGGTCATTCATCTTGCTTTAAGTTTTAAGGTCTTAGGTCTAGGGTTGAGTCCATTTTTGTCTTGATAGGTCATAAAGGACCAGCAGGCCAAAGGGATGTCCTTCATTAAACATTATTTCAAAAATTCTCATCATTGTACAGCCAAATTTTCACCTTGTTCTCAAAAACTCTGTTTTTGAAAACAAAGGTCATTATCTCCTTTTTGTAAAAATTCTCAAAATTTCAAATTCTTCAAATGTCGAAGTGCAGCCTTGGTCTCCTTTACCAAAGCATCCTAGAAGCTATCCCTGCAAAAATTTTCAGAAGAAATCATCGTTTCAACCAATTTTTCAAAGAAAAGAAATCAAAGGCCAGAGACAATTAATTCAAAAAGTGTCAAACTCAAAACATTACAAAGTGGGTTTGGGCAAGTAAAATCAAAAGGAAATCTATAAAAGCACATCACTTCTCATTTGCAACTCATTTGCCTCTTAAAAGCTAAGTGAATCCTTGCAAAGTCGATTTGAGGAGTTCTTGAGCAAGTTGAGCAGTTTCAGAGGCGCGCTACGCGTCAGGAGAGGCGCGCTACGCGTCAGGAGAGGCGCGCTACGCGTCAGGGGCGCGCTACGAGTCAGGGAGATTTTTTCAGTGTTATTTTACAAGTGCTCTACGCGTCAGAGGGGCGCTACACGTTGGGCAGGGTGCGCTACGCGTTGGGGTTTCAGCTCAACAAACTGCCAACAAGTCATCAAAATCGATTTTTCTCTCAGGCAAAGTGCAGGTAGGCTTCTCGTCTATGCCTAGATTTGGTTTTGCAAGATGAAAAAGAGAATTAATATGTTCAAATGCTATGTAAATGATAAATCAAAACCCTCCCTTGTTATGGAAAATTTAAAGTTTCAATGGTACTAGGGTTTCAAATTTCTCTTGCTGTCCAAGGTTGCTCATTTATAAATCCCTTTTTCCCTCATTTTCATCACATTTCTCCCTCAAATTTTCCCTTGAAATTTCATCATTCTCCTCTTTAAAATTCCTAAAAGCATACTTAATTCCTAAACCCTACTTCACTTTAAAATCTCATAATTTTTTAATTTACCATGCTTGTCTTCCCTAAATTCCTTCTTTGTGTTTATTCTCCCTAATTCCCACATGTTCCCCTATCCCTAACAATTCCCTTGTATTTATGTCCCCTTGGTGACAACATTTGAAAAAATCAAAAAGCAGTTAATTGGGTGCCAAGTCAGCAATATATTTTAGTCATCTTGCCTTCATAACCATGTCAGAAACCGAATCAGATTATGAGCAGAGCTATGACAGTGATTCAACACCAGAGGTAGAAGTGCCAAGGAGGCATCATAAGGGTGGTAAGAGTGGTCGGCATGTCAGGGAAGAGCCCACTTCATTGGCTCATTTGCAAGCTTGTCCACTTGCAATGTCATGTTTTCGGTATCAATCATGCTTTGGATATTGTGAGAGGATCTCACAAATTCAACACCATAGAGAGCTGGTCCGCTTGTTTGTCCTACATTTGCACAATGGCCATGTGAACCTTGCAGGAGTGGATTTCACCTTATCACCTGAAATGGTTGCTCAAGCTACCGGGATACCAAATGTTGGGGAAGAATGGACCAAGCGCAAGCTGCTAGACAAATTTCATTATCAACCATACATCAAACCTGGATGCATGAGGCACCTTACTGTTGTTTTTCCTTTCAGATTCCTAAGGGATGAATATGCACCCTTGATGAGGTTCATTATGCATTATTTCACTTGTGAGGGCAGATTTTCACGTTTATATTTGTACCATATCCGTTTATTGATGCATTTCACCCGAGTACGAATGATGAACATTCCATTTTTCATGTGCCGAAATATAGAGAAGATGGTGCCCGTAGTGCAAAGGAAGAATCCCGCACAGCAGCTCAAAAGCATATATCATTATGCATTGATCGAGATCATAGTGATGCATTAGTTGGCACAGCAGGGTATTGCTTGGGAGGATTTCATTTCTCGCGACTTCTTCATGGTGCCACAGCCACCTCCCGAGGTTGTCCATGATGAGGGAGGGCCTTCACAGTAGTTTGATATTCCTGAGCCAGAGCACGTCAGCACTCCTCCTTATGTTACATATCAGAGAGGCCACAGGGCCTTATTTGCATCTGCACGGCGAGTATTATCTCCACACCAGGTGGAAGGGGTCTCGCCTTCTTCATCAACACAACGAGTGTTATCTCCACATCAGGTGGAAGGGGCCTCGCTTTCGACAGCAGCACAGGTACAAGACAGAGGCAAGTAGCCCAAGATTGATGAGGGGCCATCAGGTGATCCAGGCATAGATGTTGTTAACCTTGATATCAGTTCTCCTAGCCTAGAGCCAAAGGAGATCATCCAGCAACTAAGGGCTGAAAATTACTTGTTGCAGCAAAAGTTGGAAATGGAAAATTGGACAATCACATACTTAGAGCGGCGCAACAAGCAATTAGAGGATGAACACACTCTTGATGAGTTGCGGAGGATCCGAGAAGACCGAAACTTGGCTCGCAAGAGACCCGGTGATTTGACACCTAAGGAGCAAAGCTCTATGCTCATTCAGGTGAACACACATTTAGAGAGGTTGATAGCCAAGGCAAACAGGGACAAAGACATGCTCCGCCACATGAAGAACCATTATTGGGCCCGCATGCATGTGTGTAAAGCAAAAATAAAGGTACTCAAAGCACGCTTGGCCAAGGCACTAAAACGGAGGAAAAGGCCCGATCCGCTTCATATTTTGGCTGAAGCCACCTTGAGGGAGCATGGTGCTCAACGATACACCTCCAACTCAAAATTCAGGAAATTTGGAGCAATTTTGGTCATTTTTGAATTTTTTGTGCCAAAAACAGGTTTTTTCCCTCAACGCGTAGTGCGCCGCGCGCTACCCTTAAGTTGGGGAGGTCCATTTCACGAAAAATCAGCATTTTTGGATTTTTTATGGCAAAATACACTTGCTCAGCCACTTCCAAGAAGTTTCATGGAGATTTGAGCCCCCAAAAGGTCAAAAAACAAGCAAAAAATGACCTTCTGCCACTTTTTGGACACACAGGAAGCAGTCTTGGGAGATTGCAATTTTGGAGGGGCAAAGGGCCACCAAATTGAGAAATTCCACTTGGGCTGGAGAGTCGACATTCATAAATTTCCAAAAAGCCCACTTGTGCTTCATTTGGATGTCGGTAAGTGCCTCAAAAGGGGCCTGAAAGGCGCACTATGTGTTGGGAAAATTTGCCAGTTTTGCATCTTCAGCACAGGAAAACGCAGCAGTGACTAGTTTTGACTTTTTGGTTGGATTTTTCATCCTCTTTGATGTAATTGATGTAATTTCATGTTGAAATGACACTTTTTTACCTATTCTAGAAGATTCATTCATAAAATGGCAAAAAATTAATGAATGAATTGGTTTCCTAACTTATAGAGGTAAGCTGTTTTGATTGCCTAGATTGTAGTGCTCAGTTTAGAATTGGTTGAAACAGCTCCTAGGATGATGAGCTCGACCCCTAGAGGCAAGGGAATGTGTTATATTGCCTATATTATGTATTTTCTTAGTCATTTTCATGGTTGGACTCTTGAGGGATAAGCTTAGACTGTTTTACTCTTTGTATCTCTGCAATTTTGGCAAAGGAAAGACCAGGGTTTTGCAGCACTATTTGGGATTCCTGTGGTGTTTTGTGTTGATGGTGTGCTTCTCTCATGTACTTGTAAGTTTGTTATGTGTATCATTTTCCTACTTCTCTTTTCTTCACATTAAGTAAATGAAGTGTTAAGGTAGAATTCATGGTTTCTATGCTCTGCCTTTAAGTTTGCTTAATATCTATGTTTTCATCTATCTAAGGAGAACTCTCGAAGGTTTCTTGCTCTCTTTAGCTCCTCACCAGTCATTTCTATCCATTCACTTAATTCAAAGGCATCAAGACAATCTCCTACCTTGCCCCAAAAAGACCTCTGCAAAAACTGTGTCTAATCCCCGCACCCAAAATTGCTATGCTTAGTTTTCCAACAAAACTCCAAAAATTTAAAATCAAACTTTCCCTATCAGTTTACTAGCCTAAAATCAGTGTTCTTTATTGGTCATCTCCGCTCTTTGAAGACCTTTTGCCGAGATAGACCCGGAGAGAGCCCTCTCCTGTCCCCGTAGGGATAGCTACGAGGCTAAGTGGTTTGATGTTGCCTTGGATTTTGTCTTTTTCAGCCTGAGGCCAAATTCAAGCGCTAACAAAGTCCATGGAAATGACCTTCCATTTCCATTCTGGAATCACAATTGGTTGTAACATTCCACCTGGATGCTTACACTCTACCTTCACATGCTGACAATCGAAACACCTAGCCACAAGCTCTGCTACATCCCTCTTCAAATTTGACCAACAGTATAATTTCTTCATAGCAACCAGTGTCTTCTGATAACCTGGGTGACCCAAATATAGTTTCGCATAAAAATCCCTCAAGATCACCTTCTTGAGCTCACTGTTATCCAACATATATATCTTGTCTCTGAATCTGTCTAATCCATATCCTATGAACCTGCACCTATACCTATGCCTGTACATGTACTGCCACCTGTACCTGTACCACTATCTGTACATGTACCTGTACCTGTACTATCATTTGTACCTATACCAACACCCTACTACAACCTGTGCACAATCTCCATACACCTGACATCCTACTGACCTCCATGCAAGATCCTATCTTATAATTCTGTCCCATAGGAGCTCATAGCTGCCAAGTTATTTACCTATACCCGTATACTGAGGGAATCTTCCACCCTGTTCTCTTTATCTTTGATGTACCTGATATTGAAATCAAACTCACTGATCATGGCCAACCATATATCCCATCGGGCATTCAAATTCAGTTGGTCAAACAAATACCTCAACCCAATATGATCACTCATTAGTAAAAACCTCTTGCCAAGAAGATAATGCCTCCACATCTTCAATGCATGTATGATCATTGCTAACTCAAGGTCATGTGTCGGGTAGTTCTGCTTGTACTCTTTTAGTTTCTGGAACTCATAGCATACCACCTGTCCATCCTGCATAATGACTCCACCATGTCCTCTCTTGCAAGCATCTGTGCACACTACAAACTCTTTGTCTGGATCTAAAATCTATAGCACTGGTGCATGTGTCAACAATTGCTTAAGCTACTCAAAACTAGCCTTACACTCCTCTGTCCATGCAAATTTCTTACCTTTCCTTTGTAATGATGTAATAGGATAAGAAATCTGCGAAAAATTCCTAATGAACCTCCTATAACATCATTCCAACCCGATGAAAGATCTAACCTCATCCAGACTCTTAGGAGCTACCCAATATATGATGGCTCTTATCTTCTCTGGATCTATTGTAATGTGCTCCTTGGAGACAACATGTCCCAAGTAATGTACCTCAGTCTAAAAGAAACTACACTTACTAATCTTAGCATACAATTGATGCTCCCTCAACAACCTCAACACTACTGCTAAATGTTCGGCATGCTCTTCCTACTTTTTAGAATGTACCAATATATCATCAATGAACATAATAACAAACTTATCCAAATATGAATGCAACAGACTATTCATCGAGCACATAAATGTAGCTGAATCATTAGTCAAATCTAATGGAACTAAAAAAAACTCATAATGCCCATACCTTGTCCAGAAAGTTGTCTTTTAAATGTCCTCCTCTATGATGCATACTTGATGGTATCTAGATCTCAAGTTGATATTCGAGAACATTGTTTCTCCCTTCAGTCGATTGAACAAGTCATCAATCCTCAATAAAGGGTACCTGTTCTTAATGGTCACTTTGTTCAACTTCCTGTAGTCAATGCATAATCTAAGAGTTCCATCTTTCTTCTTCATAAATAATACCAGTGCATCCCAAGGTGATACACTTGGCCTAATGTATCCCTTGCCCAACATTTCCTTCAACTCCAATTTTAACTTGACCACGTCAGGTGTTCTCATCCTATAATGTTCTTTTGATGTTGGAGCTTCTTGTTGGCTTAGGGGGTCTTGACCCAGGTTCGGAGTTAGTTGCGGTAACCAACAAAACCCTACACTACTGGCCCTTTCGTCAACAACCCACATAGCACAGGCTGCAGTCTCACCCGAAGAAGCATGGGGGTATGCTAGAACCAAGTTTCTGCATCCAAAGATCAGTGTGATGTCTTTTAGCGCCCTAGATCTGCCTTCACACAGATCGATAAGCCCTTAGGACTCGGTACTGTAACTTTGTTAAAATAGACTTCAGACCTTCGCGAAGCTCTATGATTAGTCTTTGTAGGCCTATAATAGTTGATTCATCCACATGTGTGTCAGAGAACAAACCTAGTGTTAGTGTCAGTATCTGCATACTTCCATCAGGGATCAAAATTTGCTCTTTGCATTTTCATTTTAAGGGGTCCCATATTGAAATTTTACATCATTTCATTAGGTCATGTCAAACTAACACACTTATGGTTGTCTTCTCTTCTGGAAGTCCAATTTCTCCCTCATAGAGTATACTTGTTGACCCTTCTTCAGGTTGTTTTCAGTTATATTTTCATTAGGTCATAGGGAATGTTTTCATTAGGTCTTAAGGTTTCATCACCAAGGTCAAGAGCCTGATTTTAAAGTGTAAATAAATGTTAGCAAGGGTATGAGGATGATCAATAAATCAAGCATGGTGGCTTGTAGGTCATAGTTACTAAAATTATATTATTATTTTTTAACCTAATGTAATTTTCACCTCAAAAACATTTTTTTGAGGTGAAAATAGAGTATTTTGAGTTTATTTGTATTTTTTATGTAATTTTAAGTCAGTATATGTAATAAATGATCCCAACTACACCAGAGCATCTCTCCTTGCTGCAAGACAAAGAAACACTGCAAATATCAGGTCAAGATGAGAATTTATTCACCTACAAAGACACAAAGAAGAAAAGGCATTAAAAACAGAGTTTTGAAGAAGGACAAGAAACATTAGAAAGTGGGTTTTTCAAGTGAAAAATAAAAATCTACTCCTATTTAATCTCTCACATTTCATTTTTAAATTCATTATCCTCATTTGCCAAGCAAGGAGTCAAAGAAGTGAGAAGAAGAGCTAAGCTTGAGTGAGTTTTGGGTGAAAGAAGCTTGGTGTTGCGCTTCTGGAGACCAGTGTTGTGCTTCTGGAGCAGTGGAGCAGTGGCGCTACGCATTGGTAGAGTGGCGTTGCACGTTGGTAGAGTGGAATTGCACTTGTGAGTAAGGAAGGTTGGTGTTTCACGTTCATAGCTTGGTGCTGTGTTGAGGCCGGCACTACGCGTCTGGCAGAATTTCACATTGCAATTTAACACTGGCACTATGCTTCCCAGGTGGCGTTGCGCTTCTGTGTAGTGGCACTGCGCTTTGTGTAGGAGGGCTAGAAAACCCTCAAACTCTCAAGAAAACTCCAAATTTCTCTCTACTTCCATCCTTGTAAGTAAGTTGACATCCCTCACATAAGTTTTGGTTTGAAAATCAAACTTATAACATCATTTTCCATGTTAAAAATGAAACCCTAAAATCTCCCTAATGATGCCTAAAACCCTAAACCCTCATTATTCACCATATCATTTATCCCTAAACCTCTAAACTCTATCCCCTTATCCCTTTATCCCCTTACCCCTATTCCATATAATTTCCATCCCTCTATCCCTCTTCCCCAAGAGAAAATTCTCAAACAAAACAAGCCCTCCCTCTCATTTCCTACTCCTTCATTCATTTTTAGTCCATAAAGTCATTCCCCATCCCCTCACTCCTAAAACACTCTCACTCATTCCCTTCATACAACCCCCAGCCATGCAAACATGGACCAAGAAGACAGAGACTATGAGGAAGAGAACATAGGCAGTGACACCTTGGCAGATAGAGTTAGGCAACAGAGAAAACCACACAAGGGAGGTAGGATTATCAGAGAAGATCCATCAAAACTTAGGGAATTGTAGGCCTCTCAGTTGGCTGTCACATGTTTAAGATATCTTAGCTGCTATGAGTTCTGTGAGCAGGTAGAGAGAGTTCAATACCACCTGGAGCTCACTAGACTTTTTGTAGCCCATCTTCAGGACAATAGGGTGACTCTTGCTGGGGTAACATTCACCATCTCACCTTCCATCATTTCAGATGCAACCAGGATTCCTAATGTAGGGGAGAAGTGGTTCAAGGCCCAGGACCTAGATGAACACTATTACGAGCCTTATATCAAACCCTGATACAAAAATGAGGTGAAGAGACTTTTTCCTTTCAAATTTCTTGAAAACAAGTATGTCCCCATGATGAAAATCATCATGAAGTATTTCACTTGTGAGAGCAGATTCTCCTGGCTGTACACTTATCACATCAGTCTCCTCATGCATTTTACTAGGGTTAGGATGTTAAACCTCCCTTACTTCTTGTTCAGGAATATTAAGAAGATGGCTCATATTGTCAAGAGGAAGCCATACCCTCAGCAAATGAGTAGTCTTTATCATTACTCCCTAATCAAGATCATTGTGCTTCATCATCTCAGTCTCCTCAACATCTCTTGGGAGACATTTATTTCTCATGATATCTTCAAGGGTCCTCAAATTCCTCCACTAGTGTCTCAAGAAGCAAGAGGACCTTCTAGCAGTGCTCAAGTGAAAAGAGATGAGGAGGCCAAAGAGAATAGAACTATTGAGGTGCCTGTTTACATGACATATCAGAGGGGCACAAGGAGATTATTTTCAGCCCAGAGGTAGGGTTTTACTCCACGGGATGTGGAAGGGACCTTGCGTTCTTCATCATCTCATAGAAAAATGCTAGCTCCATAGGATGTAGAAGGGGCTTTGCCTTCTTCATTGACACAACAGGTACAGGTGTAGCAGCTACAAAAAGGGAAGGAAAATATGTTGGATGATGATGAGGAGAAGGAAAGAGACTTTGACTTGGCAGAGCATGATGAGCCGAAACAGTATTACTCTCATCATGGCATGGAAATCATTCACTTAGAGGCCCAGGATAAAGAAACAATAAAGGACATCATCATACGGGAAAAGGAGGCTCAGGTACAAGCTCTGATGGACAATTTAGAGAGGGCTAAATATGTCATAACATACTTGGAGCAAGAAAACAAGTAGTTGAGTGACAAACAAGTCCTCATGGAGTTGGAAATGCTCAAGGTAAAACGACAAAGTGGCAAAGAGGCACAAGTCACTTTAACTCCTATTGAGCAAGAAATTGAAGATGATAGAGAGACTTGGCTTGAGAGAGCCAACCTGCACCTTGAGAAGCTGCTACAAAAGGCCAAAAGAGACAATTAGATGCTTAGACACATGGCCTATCATTACAAGGCTTGAAACAAGATTTGTAACAGGAGGGTTAGGAAGATGAAAGCTAGGCTAAGGCGGGCGTTGAAAGGAAAAAAGGAGGAGGATAGGTTTAAGATGTTGGCTGAAGTTTCCTTGGCTCATCATAGCACTTGATGATGGTGTTTCTCACCAATTTTGGGCAAATTTGGAGCTAATTTTGTCATTTGCAAATTTTGGAATTTAATACACAGGAAAACTGCCTAGAAGCATAGTGCCACTGATGCTACGCTTTTCCTAGGGGCATTCAATGAAGAAATCGTTTGAATTTTTGGATTCAAAGTGATGCGTACATGTAACCTAGCAAGTTTCAAAGTTTTTTGGGTAGAACTTGTCCATCAAAATTTCAAAAAACACCCTAAAAATGACCTTTCTGCCACTTTTTGGACACACAGAAGCAGTCTTGGGAGAATCAAGTTTTAAGGGGTCAAATGAGCTCCCAATGTAGAAATTCTAGGTGTTGTGGAAAGTATACTTGAATACCTTTCCAATGAGCTATCATGGGCTCAATTTGGATGTCAGGAAGGCCTCCAAAAGGGACTTGAAAGTGGTGCTGCGCTTCTGGCCAGTGGCACTGCGCATAGGGCAGTTTTGCTCAAGATGGCTATTTTTCTAGTTATTTCACTGTGATCATGGATTCTCTCTCATGGAGGTTGTTTCACCATTGTAAATTATGACTTTTCATGTAACTATGATAGATAAATAGTGATAGAGGGTAGATTCATTGCTTTAGAAGTTAGTTTGAGCTCAAATGAATCAGTTTTTCACTTTTAGAGGCAAGTTGTTGAGATGCCTATATTCTTGTTTCTTGTTTAGTATCAGTTAGATCAGCTCCTCATCTTAGGGATTCGATCCCTAAGGATGGGAGGAGGTTGAATATTTGTCTATATCTTCTTCTTCTTTCTCTTTGTAGAGGGTCAGAATCAGCTGGATGCTCAGAGCTTGATTGTACATCATTTGTAGTAGTTTAGCAAGAGATTAATAAGAATTGCAGGTATTTTTGTGGGATCCCTATGTTATGGAGCTTTAGTACAGTTTCATCTTCTGTGATTATATGTTAATGTGTTTTGTATACTTTTTTAATCATTTCATTGCTTATAGTTGAATGTTTTCATGTTTGATAGGCAAAATTCATTGCATCAGTGCTCTGCCTTGGGAAACCATTCACCATTTCATGTTTTCTGCAGTCTAGGAAGGATCCATGGTTTTCACATTCTCTTCTTAGCTTCTCACCAGTCTTAAACATCTCACCTCATCAAGCCCTAGAGTGCTAAAGCCTATTCCTACCTTGCCCCATTTAACACCCTACAATTTTGACCTAGTTTCCTAGACCTAAACTGCCCAGCTCCTCCTAATCCAGCAAAACCACTTCAAATATCCAATCAAAAATTCATGCTACTATACCTAGCCTAATATCCTTTACCTAATCTAGTCATCTTGGATGAGATCCTTATGGAGAGAGCCCTCTCCCGGCCTAGTAGGGCTAGCTACTTGGCTAAGCATGGTTTGTGGTTACCCTGGCATTGCCTCCCTTCAGCATGAGGTTCAATCCAAGTGTTAAGATAGTGGTGACCATATTGGGGAGCGTAGTTTTATGTTGCTCAACAAAATGTATCAATTTTAGATCTGGTTTTTGATGGTGGACAATGATCAGACATCAGAAGGCTGAAATCATTCACCTGGGGACTCTAAATCAATTTCAAGATCAGATCCAAGGACTCCACTGGAGGATGAACCCGACTAGCAAAAACATGAAAAGACAATATGGAAATATTAGGTATTCAAGTTGGAATTTCATCCAAGACATTACGTTCTTTGCTATAAATTACTTCTTCTATTTTCCCGAGAATGTCAAGAAGGCTTTACAAAGTATACTGTATTTGAGAAAAGATCCTAGACCTGCATGTGATTCCTTCCCTTTGAAGATTGTGAATACAAAATATTTGCATGCCTTTGATCTTGATCAGGACCCTTCTTTTGAATCTTATGATGACTGTCTTCAAACTGATGAGCCTCAAGAGATTAAGAATAATTCTACAGCTTTTGTATATACTCCTATACCTTGTAAAATTCCGGATAGATAGAAGCCTCTAATTTTACCTCCTATATCCCATGCTTTGCCTAAAAATCATTACCTATATCTACCAAGATTTGATGGTGAATGTGACAACATCACTACTAAGAGACATGTATTGAATTTTGACTCCTTTCTTGACCTTTTTGAAGTTGATGAAGAGGATGTCAGTATTAGGCTTTTTCCACTTTCTTTGCGAGGAAAAGTCAAGAGTTGGTTCAAAACCCTACCTGATGCGAGCATCTCAGATTTCCAGTAGTTCATCAAAGTTTTCCTCGACAAGTGGGTGGTCATACAGAACCCTTTCTTGATTCTAGAAGAGTATAACCAACTAAAAAGACAACCAAGGGGAGACAGTACAACAATTTTCTGCCAGATTTAACCAAGCTTATTGTTCGATGCTTGTTAATATAAGACCCCCTCTTGATTAAGCTCTCCTGCATTATTTGGAAGCCTTTGATCAAAAAATGGAGTTTCAGCTGAGGGAAAGGAACCTTGCAACACTTGAATAGATGCAGAAAAGTGCAGTAGATGTAGAGGCTAATTTGCTTATCAAAAGGGAAGAGTTGAAGGAGGAAGAGATGAAGAACATAGATCCAGAGGAATCAACATCTTTAGAGGTAAAGCTTGACATTTTGGTAGGTGCAGTTGAAGAGATGATGCAAAAGATCACCACAAGGAATGAGTATGATGTTCAAAACCATGGCTTGCTGATTGAAGAAGAACAAGTGGATGATCCAAGATTCCAAAACATTTTCTTTCTTATCCCGGTTGTCATAGATCTGATAATGATTGTTTTATGGATCATCTTCCAGAAGAGAAATCTTTTGATCTGACATGTATGCTTGATGATGTGTTTTATACTGATGATTTCCCTAAGTTTGATCGATATGATGATGATTATGTGCTCCAAACAGAAGCTAATATTACAGAAAAATCAACAACTTGTTTGTGGAAGGAGGAAGTTCACTTTCAGCAGCTCGAATACAGTGATTAGCTGATACATATCAGATATGGAAGTGAGGAGGAAAGTGCAGAAAATTTTGAAGTAAGTGAAGGATCTTTGCCTCTTTGTTTTACTTCATTTCAGATCATCAGAAACAACTTTCGTGTAATCAGAAATAAATCGTCCATAAGTTTTGCTCTGGACCATCTAGAGGGCAATGAAATCCTTGCTCAAGACTTCTCATATTTACATTTGCAGCCCCCAAATGCCATTGAATGTCAGGTTGTAGATGAAGACTCGGAAGCTGGAACATATGATCAAATGATGCAAGATGATTCCGTACCATTATGTTTTGAATCTTTTCAGTGTTTGAAGGGAATTTTGCATAGCATATCTTCAAATGAGCAACTTGTAGAAAATCATGCAATCTCATTGGAACCAATAGAAAATGGGTTGCAACAGTCTTTTCAATTTTTTGACAATCCAATAGCTGATGTGTTGGATGATGTCTGCAGTCAAAGTCCTTCTCCATTAGCAAACTGTGAGCTTGAAAAAAGTGTTGATACAAACTTGATCCGACAACCGATTTCTTTGTCATTTTTAGTAGGAGTCTCATCACAGAGCTCAGATGAAAGTTTGCATTCATGGTATGAGGAGAAGCAAATTAGTCCATTGGATAAGCTAAGTCCCAGTGCACATGAATTTTAAGATCCTTATGTAGTATTTTTGGAGTTAGATAGAACATCCATATTATTCAATCTGAGAAAATTTGGATCTGTTTACAACTTTTCATGGGAGTTGTGTTTCAGTAGTTCTCTCTTCTTGCTCATAAACAAGCGCTTGCAGAGAATTCAAACAACATCCAGAATGCTTACTTGGTTGCATTGGTTGTTTCATTTCACTTGATCAGGTGATGAATGGAACAGTTAGAGTAGGTTTTATTGAATAAGCTCCATTTTGAGTATCTTTTCCAGTTTGTTAGTTGTGTTTTAGTATTGAGTCATTTTTTATTTGAGTAAGGGTTAGTTTGTGTCTTTGAGTCATCAGTATTTAGTCATGTATTTCAGATTGAGTTCTTTTTACTCCATGCCCAATGGATAAGGCTACTTGGTCTATGGTGTTCTTGGCACCTCCAAGGAGCTACCATCCCCAATGGAGCCAATTTTAGTGTCAGTATCTACATACTTCCATCAGAGATCAAAATTTGCTCTTTGCATTTTCATCTTAAGGGGTCCCATACTAAAATTTTACATCATTTCATTAGGTCATGTAAAACTGACACACTAATGGTTGTCTTTTCTTCTGGAAGTCCAATTTCTCCCTCATAGAGTATACTTGCTGACCCTTCTTTAGGTTGTCTTCAGTTATATTTTCATTAGGTCATAGGGCATATTTTCATTAGGTCTTAGGGTTTCATCACCAAGGTCAAGAGCCAGATTTTAAAGTGTAAATAAAGTTTAGCAAGGGTATGAGGATGATCAATAAATCAAGCATGATGACTTGTAAGTCATAGTTACTGAAATTATAGTATTATTTTTTAACCTAATGTAATTTTCACCTCAGAAACATGTTTTTGAGGTGAAAACAGAGTATTTTGAGTCTATTTGTATTTTTTATGTAATTTTAAGTCACTATATGCAATAAATGATCCCAGCTACACCAAAGCATCTCTCCTTACTGCAAGACAAGGAAACATTGAAAAAATAAGGTCAAGATGAGCATTTATCCACTTGCAAAGACACAAAGAAGAAAAGGCATTAAAAACATAGTTTTGAAGAAGGACAGGAAACATTAGAAAGTGGGTTTTTCAATTGAAAAATCAAAATCTACTCCTATTTAAGCTCTCACATTTCATTATCAAATTCATTATCCTCATTTTCCAAGCAAGGAGTCAAAAAAGTGAAAAGAAGAGGCAAGCTTGAGTGATTTTTGGGTAAAAGAAGCTTGGCGCTGCGCTTTTGGAGCAGTGGAGTAGTGGTGTTGCACGTTGGCAGAGTGGCACTGCGCTTCTGAGTAAGGTAGGTCAGCATTGCATGTTCAGAGCTTGGCGCTATGCATTGAGGCCGACGCTACCCGTATGGTAGAATTTCATAGTGCAATTTAACACTGGTGTTGTGCTTCTGTGCCATGGTGCTGCGCTTTGTGTAGGAGGGATAGAAAACCCTCAAACTCTCAAGAAAACTCCAAATTGCTCTCTCCTTCCATCTTTGCAAGTAAGTTGACATCCCTCACTTCAGTTTTGGTTTGCAAATCAAACTTATAAGCATCATTTTCCATGTTAAAAATGAAACCCTAAAATCTCCCTAATGATGCCTAAAACCCTAAACCCTCATTTTTCAACCTATCATTTATCCCTACACCTATAAACTCTATCCCCTTATCCATTTATCCCCTTATCCCTTTATCCCCTTACCCCTATTCCATATCATTTCCATCCCTCTATCCCTCTTCCCCAAGAGAAAATTCTCAAACAAAACAAGCCCTCCCTCTCATTTCCTACTCCCTCATTCATTTTTAGCCCATAAAGTCATTCCCCATCCCCTCACTTCTAAAACACTCTCACTCATTCCCTTCATACAACCCGTAGCCTTGCAAACATGGACCAAGAAGACCAAGACTATGAGGAAGAGAACACAGGTAGTGACACCTCGGCAGATAGAGTTAGGCAACAGAGAAAACCACACAAGGGAGGCAGGATTATCAGAGAAGAGCCATCAAAACTTAGGGAATTGTAGGCCTATCAATTGGCTGTCACATGTTTAAGATATCTTAGCTGCTATGAGTTCTGTGAGTAGGTAGAGAGAGTTCAATACCACCCAGAGCTCACTAGACTTTTTGTAGCCCATCCTCAGGAAAATAGGGTGACTCTTGCTGGGGTAACATTCACCATCTCACCTTCCATCATTTCAGATGCAACTGAGATTCCTAATGTAGGGGAGAAGCATTTTAAGGCCCAGGACCTGGATGAACACTATTACGATCCTTATTTCAAACCCCCATACAGAAATGAGGTGAAGAGACTTTTTCCTTTCAAATTTCTTGAAAACAAGTATGTCCCCATGATGAAAATCATCATGAAGTACTTCACTTGTGAGCGCAGATTCTCCAGGCCGTACACTTATCACATCAGGCTCCTCATGCATTTTACCAGGGTGAGGATGTTAAACCTCCCTCACTTCTTGTTCAGGAATATTTAGAAGTTGGCTCATATTGTCTAGAAGAATCCATACCCTTAGCAGATGAGTAGTGTTTATCATTACTCCCTGATCAAGATCATTGTGCTTCATCATCTCAGTCTCCTCAACATCTCTTGGGAGACCTTTATTTCTCATGATATCTTCAGGGGTCCTAAAATTCCTCTACCAGTGTCTTAAGAAGCAGGAGGACCTTCTAGAAGTGCTCAAGTGAAAACAAATGAGGAGGCCAAAGAGACTAGAACTACCGAGGTTCCCATTTACATGACATATCAGAGGGGCACAAGGAGATTATTTGCAGCCCATAGGTAGGTGTTTACTCCACGGGATGTGGAAGGGGCCTTGCCCTCTTCATCAGCTCATAGGAAAATGCTAGCTCCACAGGATGTGGAAGGGGCTTTGCCTTATTCATCGACACAACAGGTATAGGTGCAGTAGCTGCACAAAAGGAAGGAAAAGATGTCGGATGATGATGAGGAGAAGGAAAGAGACTTTGAATTGGCAGAGCATGATGAGCCGGAATAGCATTACTCTCATCATGGCATGGAAATCATTGACTTAGAGGCCCAAGATAAAGAAACAATAAAAGACATCATCATACGGGAAAGGGAGGCTTAGGTACAAGCTCTGATGGACAATTTAGAGAGGGCCAAATATGTCATAACATACTTGGAGCAAGAAAACAAGTAGTTGAGTGACAAACAAGTCCTCATGGAGCTGGAAATGCTCAAGGTAAAACGACAAAGTGGCAAAGAGGCACAAGTCACTTTGACTCCTATTGAGCAAGAAATTGAAGATGATAGAGAGACTTGGCTTGAGAGAGTCAACCTACACCTTGAGAAGCTACTACAGAAGGCCAAAAGAGATAATCAGATGCTCAGACACATGGCCTATCATTACAAGCCTCGAAACAAGATTTGCAACAGGAGGGTCAAGAAGATGAAAGCTAGGCTAAGGTGGGCGTTGAAAGGAAAAAAGGAGGAGGATAGGCTTAGGTTGCTGGATGAAGCTTCCTTGGCTCATCAGAGCACTTGATGATGGTGTTTCTCACCAATTTTTGGCAAATTTGGAGCAAATTTTTTCATTTGCAAACTTTGGAATTTAATACGCAAAAAACTACCTAGAAGCGCAGCGCCACCGACGCTGTGCTTTTCCTAAGGGCATTCAATGAAGAAATGGTTTGCATTTTTGGATACAGACTGATGAGGATGTGTACCCTAGCAAGTTTCAAAGTTTCTGGGGCAGAACTGGTCCATTAAAAGGTCAAAAACCACCCTAAAAATGACCTTTCTGCCACTTTTTGGACACACAGAAGTAGTCTTGGGATAATCAAGTTTTTAGGGGGAAAATGAGCTTCAAATGTAGAAATTATAGGTTTTTTGGAAAGTAGACTTGAATACCTTTCCCATGAGCTATCATGGGCTCAATTTAGAGGCTGGGAAGGCCTCTTAAAGGGACCTAAAAGTGGCGCTGCGTGTAGCGCAGTTTTGCTTAGGATGGCTATTTTTCCAGTTATTTCACTGTGATCATGGATTCTCTCTCATGGAGGTTGTTTTACCATTGTAAATGATGAATTGGCATGTAACTATGATATATAAATAGTTATAGAGGGTAGATTCATTGCTTTAGAAGTTAGTTTGAGCTCAAATGAATCAGTTTTTCACTTTTAGAGGCAAGTTGTTGAGATGCCTATACTCCTGTTTCTTGTTCAGTATCAGTTAGATTAGCTCTTCATATGAGGGATTCGACCCCTGAGGATGGGAGGTGGTTGAATATTTGTCTATATCTTCTTCTTCTTTCTATTTGTAGAGGGTTGGAATCAGCTGGATGCTCAGAGCTTGATTGTACACCATTTGTAGCAGTTTAGAAGGAGATTAATAAGAATTGTAGCTATTTTTGTGGGATCCCTGTGGTATGGAGTTTTAGTACAGCTTCTTCTTCTATGATTATATGTTAATTTTTTTTGTATACTTTTTTAATCATTTCATTGCTTCTGGTTGAATGTTTTCAAGTTTGATAGGAAAAATTCATTGCATCAGTGCTCTGCCTTGGGAAAGCATTCACCATTTCATGTTTTCTGCAGACTAGGAAGGATCCATGGTTTTCACATGCTCTTCTTAGCTTATTACCAGTCTTAAACATCTCACCTCATCAAGCCCTAGATTGCTAAATCCTATGCATACCTTGCCCCATTGAACACCCTGCAATTCTGACCTAGTTTCCTAGACCTAAACTACCCAACTTCTCCTGATCCGGCAAAACCCCTTCAAATATCCAATCAAAACTTCATGCTACTATACCTAGCCTAATATACTTTACCCGATCTAGTCATCTTGGCTGAGATCCTTAAGGATAGATCCCTCTCTCGGCTTATTAGGGCTAGGTACTTGGCTAAGCGTGGTTTGTGGTTACCCTGGCATTGCCTCCCTTCAGCCTAAGGTTCAATGCAGGTGTTAACACCTAGATTAGTGTTCACATAGATCTACTTAAGTTATTAGTAAACATCACAGAATTTATCAGAGTCTTCACGAAATTAATTAACATGCATTGCGTACATTTGTCAAGACTTATTTAAGAGAATCCCACATCATCAGATCAGTATTCCATAAACACATTATTCATCGACAACATATATCATAAACAGAAGTAAACAAAAATACGCAAGATTTCTTCAGAAACAGTCTTTTTTGATTTCTAGTTCATAATACAAACTTCGAACTTCCCTGCACACTCAGTGGTAGAGTTTCACGCACTCAGCTACGGACTCTACCTAGGCCTTTGCGAACTCAGCTATAGAGCCTTTCTTCTCCTATTTGACCCACTTCTCTTCGCTGTCACTTCTAAGACTCCATCCATTCTTCTCCATAGACATGACTTAGACTCTCTAAGACACAACTATTTATAGCCTTTCTCATACAATCCCATGGTCCGCAGACCATGGGCGAATAAAAAAACTGAATCAAACTCTACATAAAACGGTGGGCTAAACCCCTTTGACTCTTAATCATCTACATGCTCCGCATCCACAAATTGTAGAGACTTTACATTAATTACAAAAATGTATCAAAACTTAGTTTATCTTAACCCCAAAACTGACCCAGGGGACCACATCCCAACACTTCGCTTGGCACTAAATCAATAGAAAAGTCTACCTTCCTGTGAGGTGGAAAATTTGTAATGTCCTTAGGAAATACATCCTGAAACTACTACAAAACTTGGTACTTGGTCTGTTACACTAAAAAATGTCACCTTGACTACTTACAGTTAGTATGGCTCAAATCAACAGTCATGCTACCCTCTTAGGCAAGTCTATGCCTCTGTTATCCATCTCAAACTCAAAATAGAGAGAAAGTCTTGTAAAAATCATATTTATCTCTGGGGTCGCAGGTTCTCTCTAGTCTTACCTGCGGGGACGCGGACCTTGTTCACAAAAACTGCGTCCATAGACGCTCTGTATGTAAAGGGACAGGTGCGTCCCTCTGTAAAAGACAAAATGCGCGAGTTTTATCTTGAAAAAGTTACTTGTGGTTACTTCTAGAACATTCTAGAGGTCGGTTTGATGAAATGGATGCGCCTCCAGTTGGTTCATGTATCTCTATTAAGGGGAGTCTTATCCCATCAATAAGGGAGCTATCCCACCCAAAGAGGGGGATGATCCCATTGATGGTGGACCAGAATAACCTCTTTACAGCACTATAAATAAAGGCATTGAGCCAGGAGGAAGAGAGGTTGGAGCTATACATTTTCTTTGGGTAAATGCTGCAGGATTTAGGTCTTCCATTAGAGCTTTTGTGAGGAGAGATTGTCTTCACTTGATTCTACTTGGGAGAGGGTGAGCTTTGTCAAAGTAGAGGAAAACCCTTGATGGACCCTGGGAGGAACTTGCACAACACCAAGGCCAGGTTGTAAGAGTTTCTTTGTTTCGTTATTTAATACAAACTGGTTTATTTTTCTCAATAGCTTATGTTAATGAGTTATTTCATGTGTTCCTTGGTCTGCATGTTGGATATATGTTTTATTATATGAGATGCAAGTGCTTGGTAATTGTTTGATTGTTTGTGGTTGTAGGAATTGACTTGAAGGAGGAGCTCATCCGGATCGTCAAGAACGGACTTCAACAACAGCGTTTTGGAATAAGGTAAGCCTAAACACTTGTAGTTTTCATGTTATAAAAGGTGTATTTAGAGAAAGATCACTCCTTTTTGTCTTGTTTGTCATTAGAATGTCTTAGACTTCTAGGAAGGTCAGTCGTGTCCGCACCCTTGACAGAATCCGTGTGACAAATTGGCGACTCCGCTGGGGAGCCATTAATGAGAAAGTCTTTTCCTTTATATGAACTTTGCTTTGAGAAAATCATTTTTGTTTTCTGGTTTTTGACTGTGCGAATTAGTATTTGGGTGGCTTAGCTTTAGCTTTAGTTAGATTTGGTTTTTCCTTATTTTTCCAGACGGACGCACCCTCTTAGTACTGCACAGTGCGTCTTTGGACGCGCTGTTGCCGTCTGCACAGAGCGGGGCCGCACCTGTGACAACAGGTTGCCTGCGTCTTCCTGTAAAACTTGAGAAAATTCCATTTTTGCTTCAAATTGCTTTTAGATTTTGTTTTTCCTTAGTGTTTTCCACCCAGATCCTTTAGTACCCTGTCAAGAATTTTCACCTAAACTAGTTTTGTGAGCTTTGAGTGTTTTAGTGGTTTTCAACGAAGTTTTGACCTAGGGTTTGATTTTTGGAAAGGCTTTGTAGTGACTTTGCTATTAGAAAGTTGTCCAGCCTTAGATATCTCTGGTTAGTCAACCTTCTTAGAAGTCTGGCCTGTCGTAAAGTCTCCTTTTGTGTGCAACTTGCCATTTGAGTTGTGTTGGGTCAAATTTCGAATTACTTGTTTATAAAGGAACCTGAAATTTCAGAACCTGTTACTCCAACTCCTAGTGTTCCTGATTCACCAAGAATAGAAAGAATTATCACCGAAAATCTTCCCGTTGGATTAATTGCCATAGAAGAACTTGTTCCAGAGGAAGAAATGGGCGTTTCTAATTCTGAAGATCTAATTACCCTTGATTTAAGGGAGCGTGAATCCATATTTTACAGTCCTCCTAGAACTGAACCTTGGTACCTTGCATTAACCAATTTTTTAGACAACTCAGTAGGTTTTTCTACACCTCGTACTCCGGTTCCACCTAGAGGTATTCATTCTCCTGTAAATATGTCTGGTCAGTCATCTGTGTTTTCACAAAGTCCTGAATCATTTTTACATGGCGGTCCTTCTGTTCCTACTGGGTATCAATCACTTTCTGGTACCTTTGCAGGAGCATCTCCTCAACCTGTTGATCATGGGTTATTACTTGGAAACAGTGGTAATGTACCATTGAGTATAGGTGACGTTTATATGATGTCAGGTTCAACTCCCATTAACCAACCTCAAGGTGGCCAATTACCGCCTGGGGGGCAACCTTCGTTTATACCTGGGGGGCAACCTCAAGGTACTTCATTTGCGACTGGGGGGCAACCCCAAGGGTATCAACCCCAGCCTCAATTTGTACCCCAAAGTCAACCTCAGTATCAGTATCCACCTCAAGGATGGCAACCTCAAGGATGGCAACCCCAAGGGTATCAACCCCAAGGGTATCAACCTCAAGGTTACCAACCTCAAGGTCAAGGTCAACCCCAGTATTCGTATTTACCTCAAGGTTATCAACCTACGGGTCAATACCCTAGTCAAGGTTATCAACCACCTCAAGGGCAATCATATGGGACTGCACCTTACAGTTATCAACCCTATCCTCAATACGGCTATGGCTCTCAGTATCCTCAACCTGTTACGAGTCAATACCCTGGAATGTTAACATGGGATCCGTCACAGGGTCAACAGATGTTGCAACCAAGTATGCAGTCGGTACCTCAAGCAGGACAACCTGCAGTTCCTGGTCCATCCCAGCAACCGTAGCCTGTCCAGTCAAGTGTTCAGACCCCTGTAACTTCGGTAGTTACTCAGCCGCCAATTGCACCAGGTACTCCACCTCACACGGCTGTAGCAACTACCGCTTCATCTACCATGTTTACTTCCGGAGTATCGGCAGCTCCAGTTCCTACTGTCCCTGTAACCACTCCTCAGATATCTGTACCGTTGTCTGGACCCACAGTTCAAACCACAGTCCAGATGCCTGTAGGCCAACCTGGTACTAGTACGGTTGTTACTACTCAACCTCAATTTGTTCAACCTCCGTACCAGGGACAGTATCAACCTGGGCAAGCTGCTCAACAACCGGTTTACCAGTATCAACCGTATCCTGGGTACAATTATCAACCACCTCAACAACCCCAGTACGGTCCGGTTAATCCTGGTTTTCCAGGAGGATACAATATCCCCAATGCGAATCCTGTTCCTAGTTATCCTGGATATCCTCCTCCTGGGGCTGGTATTGTGACTCAGAGTTTCAGAGATCCTAACCGGCAGTTACCATTTATTGCAACTTTAGATTTACCCGACTTGACGCGCCTAACGAACGATCCAATTCAATATCTTCCGTTTTGGCCGCCAATGCCAAATAAGTTGCCCAGCGATATACCCAAGTTCGAGGGGAAGTCTGGAGAGGATCCGTCTAATCACGTGATGACTTACCACCTCTGGTGTGCATCAAATTCCATCATAGATGATTCTATCCGCTTACGTCTTTTCCAGCGTACACTCATTGGTCTCGCGGCCAAGTGGTACATTGAGTTACCACGGGCCTCTTTTTACAACTTTAGTCAGTTAGCTACCTCGTTCTTAACTCATTTTCAGTTACCAGTCAGATACGACAATGGTACTGAGTTATTAACTTCGCTAAAACAATCGACGTCCACGTACATTTCTGATCACATCCATGAGTGGAGACGTCGAAGGAGATTAGTGAAAGTTTTTATCCCAGACCAAATCTTAGCTGAATGGTTTGTCAAATCGTTATTACCTAGAATTACTGAAGATGTCGCTAAGGCCGGAGTAGTTACTGAGGAGCAAGTCATTGCTCAGGCACAGTACCTTGACTTGGTTTATACTCAGTCGGGTACGTTACATGAGAAAATTCCGGATCTTCCCAAGTCAAACCAAATCGCTGCTGCTCCTTCGGGATCTCATGCCGCTGATGGCATGATCGGTATCGTGACTACGAAGAGTAAGAAGAAGTCTTCCAAGGCCTCCAATACTCCAATTATCACTTTGCCTGATTCTCCGACAGGAGAGTCTTCTCCTCCTGAACTTACCGCCGACATTCACGCTGTAGAGTCATCTACGGCCAAATCCAAAAACGGTGGAAAGAAGAAAGGAAAGAAGAAGGCTAAAGCAGACAAGGCTCCAAAGGAGAAAACGGAAAAGTCGGAAACCAATGACGAGAAACGTAAACCTCGCTATCCTTGTCTTATTTGTGAAGAAGATCATTTTACGAGAGACTGCCCTCATCAGGCCGAGGTAGTAAAAATTGTCAAAGGTTCTCCGACTCCTGCTGTGTTAAAGAATCCATTTCCAGAGCAGGAAAATAAGATGATAGGTTCTTCTTCGAATGCCAGTGAAGAACCCATTTTGATGATGTCTCATGTCAGGATTGCGACTCGATCGCAAGATTATGGTAGTAAGGCTCCTGTTGATGGTAAGGAAGCAGAATCTTCTCACTCTAACCCATCAACCTCAGCTCCTGGTTCCGATCCACTACAGATCGAGAAACCTAACCCGGACTTAGTGATAAAGCCGCCCGCCAAGGGTGTACTTCGAAGGTCTGCTTTCAATCCACATGCGAGAGCAGCCTAGAATTACAACATTGTTGAAGACTTAGCTGTTTCACCTTCAGCAATGTCGGCACTCGAAGTGCTGCAATCATGTCCAGCGCAACGGAGATTGCTTTTGTCGGCTATTGGAGCTGTCGATGTTCAGGACCCGAACCTAATGATCTTTGATCTAGAAAATAGTACACCACGTCTCCCCCATCAAATGGCTTTCCAAATCCCAGTGATAGTCAAAAACAGGCCTATTCATCGGACTGTGATTGATGAGGGAGCTTCTACGTGTATTATGTCGATTCAATGTTGGAGATCGCTTGGTTCTCCTTCATTGAACCAATCCCCCACCATCCTTAAGGCCTTTGATGGCCGTGGGTTCCGTCCGTTTGGTATTCTACAAGAATTACCTATAGGGGTCGAAGGTAAAACCGTTAGTCTGGATGTGGAAGTGGTTGATGCCCCTCTAGACTACAACCTTCTTTTGGGTCGAAGTTGGTCATATGCTATGACAGCGATCGTTTCATCGGTCTTCAGAGTCATTAAATTTCCACATAACGGTAAGATCGTGACTATTGATCAGCTGACATACTTTTCATCCGACCCAACCTCTTTAGAAACTATCCAGCATGTCGGTAAAACGACAATCCCTTATAGGGACATTGGTGTAGGTTTAGTTAAGGATTCCGGTTTACTGGGAACTTTTCCTCTCCCTCCACTCAATGTAGACCCTTCGTTCGCAACAATTCATATGATCACGTCAGAAAACATTATTCACGATGATCCTTGGTATGTTCCCTCTGACTCTGAGCTAGACTCACTCGGTGATGTTATGCCGTTGAGTCCGTATGAGATTGCTTATGAAGCTCTTATGTCTTTTACCGATTTTCATTCAACCGACCAAATGAATGTGGTCAGTGAAGAGTCACGTTTCACTTCACCCTTAGAACGGATAACGTTTCCCGAAGAAGTGTCATCTGACGAACAACTTCGGGAAATCCTAAGTGTAGATGATCTACCATGGGAAGATCTCCATCACAGATCTTCGTTTTTACCTAAGGATGATGCATTTGAAAATGATTTTTCATCTATCTTTACCGCTGAATATGTCAAAGACGCTCAGGATCCAACGAAACATTCTGATTCAGAGCTGAATTTAGGGAATATTTCTCGTACAATTCCCATTGACATTTCAGTGAAGCCCGGAATCGAGGAGAACATTCATATAGGTGCCGCTTGTACTGAAACGGAAATCCAAACTTACAAGGCCCTATTCCAAGAATTCCGCGACGTGTTTGCCTGGTCTTACGAGGAAATGCCGGGAATTGATCCTGCCATTGTTGTTCATGAAATCAAAACCTACCCGGATGCTAAACCCATTCGGCAACGGTTGCGTCAGATCCACCCTCGAAAAGCGGCTGCAATCAAAGCAGAAGTCGAAAAGCTGTTGAAAGCAGGTTTCATTTATCCGATCCCGTTAACGGATTGGGTATCGAATATTGTTCCCGTCAATAAAAAACAAGGAACAATAAGAATCTGTATCGATTATAGGGATATCAATCGAGCTTGTCCAAAAGACAACTATCCTACGCCTTATATCGATCAAATCATTGATGATTGTGCCGGAAGTGAGATGTTTTCCTTCATGGATGGTTTCTCAGGCTATAATCAAATCAATATTCTACCTGCCGATCAACCAAAAACGGCATTCATTTGTCCATGGGGGACATTTGCTTATTGCAAATTACCTTTTGGACTTAAGAATGCCGGGGCCACTTTTCAACGGGCGATGTCTTATGCATTTCATGACATCAAGCACATTGTGCAACCCTATCTCGATGATTTGCCTGCTCATTCTTTACAACGAGCTGATCACCTTGTCCACCTACGAGCAATCTTTATGAGGTGTAGGCATTATCGGATTCGGTTGAATCCCCACAAATGTGTTTTCTGTATAGAAACAGGTCGATTGCTGGGATTTGTTGTTTCAAAAACCGGCATTCGCGTCGATCCCTCGAAAGTCGAGGCTATCATCAAATTGCCTCCTCCTTCGAGTTTGCGCCAACTCCAAAGTTTGCAAGGGAAAGCGAACTTTTTACGCCGATTCATCCCAAACTACGCCGAGGTCACTAAAGGTTTTACACGGTTGTTGAAACAGAACGCACAATTCTTTTGGGACGAGATTGCCCAACAATCTTTTGATGCACTGAAACACGCGTTGACCCATGCACCGTTATTGCATCCTCCCAACTACAACCAGGACTACTTCTTATACCTCGCAGCTTCGCATTCCACCATTGGAATGGTGTTAGTTCAAGAAGATGAATTCAAAACAGAGCATGTGATATATTATCTTAGTAGAACCTTAAACCCACTGAGTTAAAATATTCACATGTGGAGAAATTGGCCCTGGCAGCCGTTCAAGCTGTCCAGCGTTTTCGTCACTACATTCTTCTCCGCAAGACTACCGTTATTTCGGATTGCAACCCTATGATTTATATTTTGACAAAACAACTGCTAGGGGGCAAGTACTCTAAATGGATTGTTATCCTGCAAGAGTTCGACTTGGAGTTCGAGAAGTCCAAGTCTAAGAAATCTTTAGTTTTTGCGGAATTAATGTGTGATTTCCCGAGTGCTGACACAGAGACTGTGGCAGAGGAGTCCATCGTGGACGAATCTTTGTTTCTTATTAGCACTTTAGATCCGTGGTATGGGGATATAATCATCTATCTCCAAACCCAAACCTTTCGGCCTGAAGCTTCCAAGGAAGACCGTCGAAAAATTCGGTTTCGATCCCAGCAATACAGAATTATTGGAGATACACTTTATCGCCGGGGGCAGACTTAGTTTTTCGACGTTGTTTAACTCACGAAGAGGCTGAGAGAGTTTTGAATGACTGTCACTCTGGAGCATGTGGCGGTCATATGTCTGGGTATGCCACAGCTCAGAAGGTGTTGCGCGCTGGCTATTTCTGGCCGTCTATGTTTAAAGATTGTATCCTTGCTGTCAGAACGTGCCACAACTGTCAAGTTTTTGATCGAAAGATGCGCGCTCCACCTGCTCCTCTCCACCCTATAATTGCCGCTGGTCCATTCGCCAAATGGGGCATTGACTTTATTACTTGTAACCCTCACTCGGCCGGGGGGCATGCGTATATCATCCTCGCGGTTGATTATTTTACAAAATGGGCCGAGGCGATGCCTACATTCGACGCAAGCGGCAAGACAGCTGCAGTTTTCGTATTCAATCATATCATAACTAGGTTTGGTGTCCCACAAGCAATCATTACTGATCATGGGAGCCATTTTCGAAATGTCATGATGACCGAGCTTACAAGCCAGCTTGGTTTGCGCCACGATAGCTCTACTCCTTATTATCCGCAAGCCAACGGTTTGGTTGAGTCAATCAACAAAGTTCTAGTCGTCATGATTCGGCGGATCATTGGTATCCATCGAACGAATTGGCATAACATGTTATTTTCGGCACTATGGGCATATCGAACTTCAGTGAAAAATTCAACAGGTTTCACCCCTTTTCAGCTAGTTTATGGCTTGGAAGCTGTGTTACCTATTGAATGCGAAATCCCATCACTTCAAATGGCTGTCGAATTACTTCCAGCTACTTCCGCAGAGGAGAAACGGTTATTATACTTAGCTAAATTAGATGAGACTCGACGTGACGCTACTTTAGCTATCGAGACTCACGCGAAACGAATGAAAGCTCAGTACGATAAAAATGTGACCCCTCGAAGTTTTTCGGAAGGAGACCTAGTATTATTATATGATCAAGCTAACGATAAGCTAGGTGCCGGAAATTCGTTCCTATGTGGCATGGGCCCTACATTGTAAAGCGCAAGCTAGCAAAAGGGGCTTATGAGTTAGTTGATTTTGATGGGGACTCTTTGGGTAAACCCAGAAATGGACTTTACCTAAAGAGGTATTATGCTTAAAATGATGGGTATGGAGAAATTTTTAGATAGGTTAGATTTTCTTTCTAGCTAGCAAGTGTGTTAGTTTAGTCAGTGTGCTTAGCTTAGCTAAGTGTGGTTTTTCGTCATTATTTTGGCTCATCTTGGTTTTACTCTTGATATTGTAGATGTCGACGCCTCTCCAAACATACATTGGATTTGCTGATGGTGCTTGTCGTAGTACACGGAATATCTCTTCCGCAGCTTGGGTTATCTATTCGCCCTCTGACGAGTTAGTTTCTATGCATGGGGTAAGCCTCGGTCAAACAACGAATAACATTGCAGAATACAGTGCAGTGGTTGAATTATTATCCGAATCTATTTCATTTGGAATTCGACGTTTGATAGTGAGGTTAGATTCTGAACTTGTTGTATTACAGCTTAATAGAGTTTATGCCATTAGAAATCCTGTGTTGTTAAGGTTGTTTTTGAGAGTGCGTCTCTTGGAACGTGAATTTGATTACATTGAATATCAACATATTCCAAGGTCTTTGAATACATTAGCAGATGCAATTGCTTCTCGAATGTTGGACAGACATTTACGATAATCATGCAAGTAAATTTAAAAACATTTCATCACATATGTTAAACAAGATAAGCCGGTAAAATAGTGATATATATAGATAGGAGTGTGTCAAAAAATATATACATCGTCTTCGATCATAGGTTTAAAACACCTTATGATCGGCAAAATGATAGTACAAAAAATCAAAATGTCACATGTGACTACAAAAGTGACTAGTCAATCACTGGTGGTGCTCTCTGTACGACACCACTGCGCGGGCTACCTTACGCAAAAAACCTCTAAATGGTCCAGGGACCGCGACTACGAAGCGCTGAAGCCTCATTGGAATATCATCCATAGTAGTCTCAGGTATATCTGCCGTGAGACGCTCTAGATCATGCTCCAAGTCGGCTAGTACTTCTGCTGTCGCATCCTGTGGGGCCGGTACCGGTGCAGCTGGATGTAGTCTATCATAAGGCCGGAGGTTGGCTGGACGCTGTGGGCCAACATCTGCATTTTGAGAGATTTACTATTAGTTTTGAGGCGATATATATAAAAAATAAAAAAATACATAACTAGAAAACTTGTGAAAATAAAAAGTACCTCTGTCATCCCATTGTTCTCCCTGTGGAAGAACCATGTCCGGATCACCTCTAAAATCTGTTCCGGCATACGGAAAATCCTGTATCACAAAAAGCTGGCTCTCTAACCAGTCAAAATAACTATCTGAGAATCGAACTACTGTCGCGCCCTCGTCAGGATGCCGGGCCATTACCGCAACCCATCGTATCAGCTTTGGCTGCTGAGGACCCAAGATATCAACAGTGAGTTGCTGAGGGATCAGCAATGGAATTCTCTCCAAGGCAAAGCTCACGACTATAGGCCCATATCCAAAAGTCTTTAGTCGTCCGTTCCTTGCCTTGGTCAGTTGGCTCTTCATATGAGCCGACACAGCTTCGCACCAGTTGAAAATGGTGCCTTGGTAACAATCAATTGCCATCCGCATTTGGGATCCGGAAGCAATGTGTAAAGCGGCCGCGCCGCAAATTCTGGTAACCGTGAACGCTATGACTTTGAGTTCCGGCAGAGTGATGTGTTTTATCTCTATGCCTTTTGAATGGTGAGCTCCAGGTGTGCACCAAGTCTCGCGGAGACTATCAAGGGATTGGCCACCCGGCCTAGTCCCCGCAAGGTTGAGTTGCTCACCTCTGTTTGGCAAGCCAGTGAGAAAGTATACATCCGAGGGCTCTATCTCGAGCTGGTGCCCTCCTATGTAAAAGCATTGTTCCTGTACGTTCCATCGCTCAACCAGCCATTCCAAGAATCTTACCTGGCCCCTCATGCCCGGTATGGTCCAATATTTGTATAAACCGCATGCTCTTAGGGCATCCAGAGAAGGTTGATGATTTATTGCAACTTCATCTTCCTCTACGTGCTCTCTTTCTCTCCAGTCTAACATGATTAGTGCCTGCATATCAAAAAATAGCATTAGAAATTAATTTGGGAATTTTTGGTGGTTTTTTGAGAGAGTTGGGGTTTTGAAATGCGCGTTTCTCGGAGGACGCACCCCGGCTTTGTTGCACAGGGCGCCCGGACGCAGCTGGCCTGAAGGCGGGCTGCGTCTTCCGACCGTTTTCCCGTAAGAGAAAAAGTCGGGGGACGCAGGTCACCCGAAGGGCACCTGCGTCCGCCGAGAGGCGCATTCCAAAACCAAAACCCCCCCAAAAAATAAAACTAAAACCTAAAAATTGATTCTAAACGGATAGAAATGCAGAGTAGGATGTGTAAAATACCTGGATGAGACGGCGTTCGATTCCAGCGGTCAGATTTTCCGCAGCAACCACGGGAAGTTTTCTTGTCAAAAGCCCTTTTTTCAACCTCAACAGTGAAACGGTAAAAATGACATGGTAAAAGGTCTTTTTATAGGTTTTTTGGATGAATTAGTTCATTTTTTACCATGAAAAGATATTTTTGAATGTATTTTTGCCTATTTTAAACAGGTATGAGTAATGTGTCGCTTTTGTGCAGGACAAAGGGATTTCGAGGGAAATTGTAAATTTTTCACAAACAAAATTGCAGAGTCATCTTTTAAGCCCTTTTCTGACTCCTAAA
Organism: Pinus tabuliformis; assembly: GCA_031772625.1. Classification (NCBI taxonomy): domain Eukaryota; kingdom Viridiplantae; phylum Streptophyta; class Pinopsida; order Pinales; family Pinaceae; genus Pinus; species Pinus tabuliformis. Next base: position 1,062,876,783 of record CM062805.1, on the reverse strand, counting down.
AAATGAAAAGATCGCCGAGTGTTTCTTTTTCACTCGTTAAAACGGAATTAAAAGACGGTCCCCTTTTAGCTCTTTTCTGACCGCAAAATCAGGAAAAGATTGCCGGGTTTTTGTCGTTTCAAACTCGATAAGGAAATAAAACGACGTGTCCTTGATCGCTTTTTACTTTTCAGATTAACGACACTAATATGAAAGTACTCCTTGGTCGCAAGATCAAGCGGTTCCCCCAGGTATTATTTTATACTTTTTCGGGCTTGAGGGACACAAATATACGAAAAAGTTCAACGTGGAGTCTCCTTTAGTTTTTTCAGACTCTCTAAAAATGAAAAACGCCGAGTTTCTCCTATACTGGGCTCGTTAAATTTTTACAGTAGAGGACCTGTTCAATTACAAACAGGAACGAACCACTCCTTCCTAGGGTTCGAATTTAAACTAGGTTGGACTCGTCCGAAGGATGAGCTTACAATCAAGCATATGTTATCCTCCTCAAGCTTGTTAAAAATAAAGAGGTACTTGCCAGAAATGGTGGGGGAAAAAAGAGAAGAATGAACCTATTTGTCACCTTTTGTCTCAAAGAAACTTTATTACCGCTCTTGAACACGACACTTTTTATTCACCTGGGTTGGGAAATCTTTCACCTCACAGTTGACCACGTCACTTTGAAAGTCTTTAACTGGGTTTCGGGGATTAACTTTGAGTTATTCGTCACCAAGCCATCTGTTGTGTCGTTATGTGTTCAAGAGGTCTGCAAACAACAAACTTTCATCTGCAAAATACTTGTCATCCATTTGACCATCCCTGAGTCAGTCCTTACAGCAACATTTCTTCAACTTGAACAATGATTTCGTGTTGCGGGCTTGCCTGCAACGGGTCGCTTTCTATCGACATCGACACATTATCTAGAAAGATGACTTAGGAATCGACAGTACCTTGAAGTCTGCATGCATCAATGGCAGGTTTCTCGCCTTTGACGTCAGTTTACATCATTAACTTTCGATCAGAGGATTCCGTGAAGTGTTCGACATCAAAACATTTATTCACATTTCACGGGTTGTGCTTGGTACTTTGAGGACCATTGACGTTACTGGTGGTTTCTCTCACGCTTGTTAACAGTTTACATCATTGACTGGTAATCAAGTGGTTTCTACCATGTTCGACATCGAATCATTTAATCACATGGCTAGAATCGTACCAATTCGAGAAGTAGAAGTGAAGACCCTGGATCTAGTTTCTACCATCCAGGCTGCGAGGAGTTTTGTATTCATTATCTATGTAGGCTCATCATAAACAGATGGCTGCGTCCATACTGTGTCTACAAAAATCTATAAAAATGATGTACTGCAAGATCATTCCTGTATCAGAGTAGTTAGTCCATTAGTTAAAGTTTTGAATCTGAGTATGGGAATGCCTACCTCAGTGATGATATATTCTTATCCATGTATTTTGTGTTGAAAATTGCAGGTTCCAACCAGGCCATCCACAAGGTAATCCTTGAAATGATAAAGCGCTTCACCCTTCCTAGAATTACAAAACCCTATTCTATTTCAGGCTCCGCACTTTAGGGGGCAATCTGTTACACTAAAAAATGTCACCTTGACTACTTACAGTTAGTATGGCTCAAATCAACAGTCATGCTACCCTCTTAGGCAAGTCTATGCCTCTGTTATCCATCTCAAACTCAAAATAGAGAGAAAGTCTTGTAAAAATCATATTTATCTCTGGGGTCGCAGGTTCTCTCTAGTCTTACCTGCGGGGACGCGGACCTTGTTCACAAAAACTGCGTCCATAGACGCTCTGTATGTAAAGGGACAGGTGCGTCCCTCTGTAAAAGACAAAATGCGCGAGTTTTATCTTGAAAAAGTTACTTGTGGTTACTTCTAGAACATTCTAGAGGTCGGTTTGATGAAATGGATGCGCCTCCAGTTGGTTCATGTATCTCTATTAAGGGGAGTCTTATCCCATCAATAAGGGAGCTATCCCACCCAAAGAGGGGGATGATCCCATTGATGGTGGACCAGAATAACCTCTTTACAGCACTATAAATAAAGGCATTGAGCCAGGAGGAAGAGAGGTTGGAGCTATACATTTTCTTTGGGTAAATGCTGCAGGATTTAGGTCTTCCATTAGAGCTTTTGTGAGGAGAGATTGTCTTCACTTGATTCTACTTGGGAGAGGGTGAGCTTTGTCAAAGTAGAGGAAAACCCTTGATGGACCCTGGGAGGAACTTGCACAACACCAAGGCCAGGTTGTAAGAGTTTCTTTGTTTCGTTATTTAATACAAACTGGTTTATTTTTCTCAATAGCTTATGTTAATGAGTTATTTCATGTGTTCCTTGGTCTGCATGTTGGATATATGTTTTATTATATGAGATGCAAGTGCTTGGTAATTGTTTGATTGTTTGTGGTTGTAGGAATTGACTTGAAGGAGGAGCTCATCCGGATCGTCAAGAACGGACTTCAACAACAGCGTTTTGGAATAAGGTAAGCCTAAACACTTGTAGTTTTCATGTTATAAAAGGTGTATTTAGAGAAAGATCACTCCTTTTTGTCTTGTTTGTCATTAGAATGTCTTAGACTTCTAGGAAGGTCAGTCGTGTCCGCACCCTTGACAGTTTCCGTGTGACATGGTCAACACATCGACATTCTCAGCCTCCGTACCCTTGTCACTAGAAATGTGTACTGCAAATAACATACAACCTTTCCTATGACTATGCTTTGCTTGCATAGTTGTCACCATCCTGACTGATGTGGATTTCTTCTTACCCTACAAGACTCTTGGTTCCCCATTGTCATCAACACACTCAATGGCTTTTTCATAACATTCTACATTAGTTCTATGAAGATACAAGCAATCCATGCCCAATAACATACTGTATGATCTCAACGGTAATACATTTAGATGTGTTTCAGTAGGCATACCATTTACGTCAAATGTGTTGAAAATAATACTGAGAGGGGGGGTGAATCAGTATTATCAAATTCTTTTCAATATATCTTCCTTATTTATACTTTGAATAATTCTTCAAATATTTATCATTACTTTGTATGTCAGAATCATAAAATAATGAGCAAGAACAAGAAAAGCAAATAGTCACACAAAAGAACACCAGATATAAGGTGGAAACCCAATGTGGGTGAAAACCACCTGCTGCAATATGTCTCTATCTTCTTTTAATAAGAAACTCCTTTTACAATGATTTTGTACTGGTGCAATCCTTTACCAGTACGCAGGCTACAACCTGCAGAGAGCTACAACTCTCTCTCTCGTTTTCCAGTCTCTCCTGGAAGGGAGCTACAATCCCCTACTTCTTTTCTTTCAAGGACCACTTTTCATTAATTTTCAGACTGGATCTAAGAACATCAAAAACCCATCAACTACACTTGCATCATCAATCTCTGATTTCACCAAAGCCAACCCGCATACAGATCTGCAAATATTTCCTTATAACTTTGCAGTTGTTACATCAGACATACCCAGATCATAACATGTGTAAAATAAAACATGCATCAATAATTCAGACCCAGATTATTAGATTTATAGATCAAGCGTATGCCACATATCACAGATCAAAATCATATAGAGATACCACTATTCCAGCCTTAAGATTTTGACCCATCAATAGAACTTATCCTTCTCCTTACGCTCAGGTTCCTTCTTCATTCAGATCCAGATCTGCACCATAACCCAATCACAATATTCCAGATCTAGCACTTTATCAGATATTCGATAATTCAGAAGATGCTTTGCCAAATGATCTCCTTCCTCTTTTATAGCCTTAGTCCTTTCTCAATACCACGGTCCAAAACCATAATAACACAATACCACAGACTCAATACTTGGGATCAACACTTTTGGATGCAATACCACGGACCAAAACCATAGGATCAAAAATTGTCGGACTAATACCATGAACCAACCATGAAAGTGCGTGAGATCAACACTTTTGGATGCAATACCACGGACCAAAACCATAGGATCAAAAACTGTCGGACTAATACCATGAACCAACCATGAAAGTGCGTGAGATCAACACTTTTGACGAGGTACCATGGTCCAAAACCATAGGTTCAAATACCAAGGACTAACTACCATGGACCAAAGGTAAGTTCTCCAACATATACACACTTTTGACGAGGTACCATGGTCCAAAACCATAGGTTCAAATACCAAGGACTAACTACCATGGACCAAAGGTAAGTTCTCCAACATATACACACTTTTGACGAGGTACCATGGTCCAAAACCATAGGTTCAAATACCAAGGACTAACTACCATGGACCAAAGGTAAGTTCTCCAACATATATGTGCTTTTCCTTGCATGAAAGTGCGTGAAATTTTCTCTACATGAAATAAACTTTTCTCTGCATAAAAGTGCGTGAACTTTTCTCTACATGAAATAAACTTTTCTCTGCATAAAAGTGCGTGAACTTTTCTCTACATGAAATAAACTTTTCTCTGCATATAAGTGCGTGAACTTTTCTCTACACTATAATTTATTATTTGAGATGAGTGGGTTGCCATCAAGTACAACATATGTATCATAATGCCAACAATCTCCCCCTTTGGACTTGATGGCAACAACAACCAATCACTCTCCCCCTTTGACATCAAGGGAAAAGGGTTATGCTCCCCCTAAGAACATGCTCCCCCTGACTATAAACCAGATTTGCAAAGAATAACCATAATCCATGACCGTGAAAGAGATAGAGACGTATTGCAGCAATATTCAGACCAGCATCCATGATCTCCTTCTGTACTTCCTCCATAATGCCAACAATGCATGATATGCTCCCCCTGAACCTGTGCCATTCGATCTTTGACCGATCCACAACCCAGCACATGTACGCATATACTTCAGATGAACCTTGCGTACAACCAACAATCAAAAGAGATTCAACAACAAGATGATGCATCAACAACCCCCAGCTTTTGCCTGAGGTATTCAAAGGTCTCCCTAGGCAATGGTTTGGTGAGTATATCAGCAACCTGTTCCTTAGAAGGAACATACTCCAACTTGACCTTTTGTTCAAGCACTTGTTCCCGGAGAAAGTGATACTTGATTGGTATGTGCTTGGTTTTTGAATGCGTGACTGGGTTCTTTGAAATGCTGATTGCACTTGTATTATCACATAAGATGGAGATGGCTGGTGTACAAGTGATTTGAAAATCCTGCAAGGTCTGCATCATCCAAAGGAGTTGAGTGCAGCAAGATGCAGCAACAACATTTTCTGCTTCAGCTGTAGACAAGGCAATCGAACTTTGTCTCTTGCTGAACCAAGATACTAATCTGGAACCCATAAAGAATGCACCACCACTTGTGCTTTTCTTGTCATCCACGCTTCCGGCCCAATCTGCATCTGTATAAGCATGAAGTGTGAGATCTGTATCTCTAGGATACCATAAGCCATAGTTTTGAGTCCCTTGAAGATATTTGAAGATTCTCTTCACTGCCTGAAGATGAGTTTCCTTTGGATTTGCCTGAAATCTTCCAACTATTCCCACTGCATGCATGATGTCTGGTCGGGTACCTGTCAAATAAAGTAGACTTCCAATCATAGATCTGTAAGTTGGTTGATGCACTGCTGCTGATTCATCATTTGCACTGAGGTTACATCCTGTGACCATGGGTGTACATACTGGTTTTGCTTCTTCCATACCATATTTCTTCAAAATCTGCTTGAGATACTTGGTTTGAGACAAGAAGATCCCTCCTTCATTTTGTTGGATTTGCAAACCAAGAAAATATGTCAATTCTCCAAGAAAGGACATTTCGAATTCTTTCTGCATCACCAAGGCAAAGCTTTGACTCATAGATTCTTCATTGCTGCCAAAGATAATGTCATCTACATACACAACAAGTATTAGTAATTTGTCATTTTCAATTTTTATATAAAGATTGCTATCTACTGATCCTTTTGAAAAACCTTGTTGATGAAGATATTTGTCCAAACGATAGTACCAAGCCCTTGGAGCTTGTTTAAGACCATAGAGAGCCTTTTTCAATCTGCATACAAGATTTGGATCATTTCCAAGAATGAAACCATTTGGTTGCTCAATGTATACTTCTTCTTCTAAGTCTCCATTCAGAAGGGCTGATTTCACGTCCATTTGAAATACTTTGAACTTTTGAAAGCTTGAGAGAGCAAGGAACATTCGGATGGCCTCAAGTCTTGCAACAGGAGCAAAATTTTCCTCAAAATCCATTCCTTCTTGCTACGCATACCCTTTATAGACAAGTCTTGTCTTGTTTCTAATTACTTCCCCATTTTCATTCAACTTATTTTTGAAGACCCATTTTGTCCCTATAACTTTCTTATCCTTTGGTCTAGGAACCAACTCCCAAGTGTTGTTCTTTTCAATCTGCTCAAGTTCTTCATCCATTGCTTTGACCCAACATTCATCTTTGCATGCCTTTTTTACATTTTGTGGTTCAGTGGAGGAGAGTAATGCCAAATAGCTTGAAGCTTCTGAAATTGTTCTTCTTGTTTGTACACCTGCTTCTTTCTGCCCCAAAATCTGAGATTCTGGATGATTCTTCTGAACGTATCGGGATGGAGTCTTTTCTTCTATTCTTATATGTTCCTCTGGTGCTCCTTGAGGTTCTTCTTCTTCATCATTCTGTCTTTGAGGGTAGTCTTCATCTTCTTCGATATTTTCATGATTTATTTGCTTAGGAATGTATCCCTTTTCATCAACCACTACATCAATGCTGTCAACAATTCTTCCAAGTCTTTTATTGTAGCACTTATATGCTTTGCTGTGTGGAGAATAACCAAGAAGAATGCCTTCATCTGCTCTAGGTTCAAGTTTTCCAAGTTGCTCATCAGTATTCTTAATATAGCATTTGCTCCCAAAGATTTTGAAGTGCTTTACCGAAGGAGTCTCACCATACCAGAGCTCATGAGGAGTTTGAGTGTTGTTCACTCGGACATTTGTTTTGTTGAGAATAACAACTACAGCATATGCGGCTTCACCCTAGAAAGTTGCGGGAGTTCCAGACTCATCCAGCATAGCACGAGCCATTTGTTGGATTGTTCTGTTCATCCTTTCCACCACTCCATTTTGCTGAGGAGTTCTAGCTGTAGAGAATTCTCTTCTTATCCCATGTTCTTCACAGAAATCGAAAAATTCATTTGAGGTAAACTCCCCACCTCTGTCAGACCTGAGGCACTTAATTTTGTAACCTGATTCATTTTCAACCAAGGCTTTGAAGGATTTGAATTTCTCGAATGCTTCGTCTTTGTGCTTCATAAGTCCTAACCAAAAAAACCTGGAGAAATCGTCAATGAATAATATCAAGTATTCTTCTCCTCGAGGTGTCCTTTTCCTAAATGGACCACATACATCTGTATGGACTAGCTCAAGAGGCATTGTAGCTGATCCTTCCTTCTCTGGAAAGTTAGTTATGGTTTGGTTTCCAAACTGACATGATTTGCATATGGTGTTGTCTGGAATTTTGATATCTGGAAGACCACGAACTGCCTGATATTTGCATGCTCTCCTTATTTGTGAAAATCTTAGATGCCCCAACCTCCGGTGCCATAACCAGTGTTCATCATCCTTGCTCAAATAGCATTGCTTTTGTCCTTCTTCAAATATGTATAGATTATTTGGATTTCTTCTACCTTTGATCACTGTTTTCCCTGTATCAAGATCACGAACGCTACATCCATTTGATCGAAATATTACCTCGGTTCCTTGATCGCACATCTGACTGACACTCAGAAGGTTATGCTTCAAGCCATCAACATACAAAACATTTCCAGCTTTGACCTTTTCTTTTAACTAAGCTGTGCCTTTTCCTTTTATAGCTGCTGGAGTATCATTTCCAAAAGAAACTTTCTTTCCCTTTTCTAAAGCAGAATATGATTCGAGTTTTTCTTTATCACCTGTCATATGCTTCGAACATCCACTGTCGATGTACCATAGATTTTCCTGTCCCTCTGCATAAAAGGCTATCCCACATCTTTCTGTTTGTGGTTCCTTTATTCTCCATGTTCTGGTGCTTGAGGCTTGTTCCTTTGTCTGCTGAAACCTTCTCCTGCATTCAGAATCTTCATGACCAAAGTTATTGCAAATAGAACATTCAACTTCATTTTCAAGAGCCGAAAAGTTGTTATAGGTCCTTTTTGTAATCCCGATCATACTTCTTTGTTTTTTAGCTTCTCTAGTCATGATTGTTTTATATGCAACACATTGAGCTGCTTTGTGACCAAAGTTATGGCAAGAGAAACATTGCCCATTGAAGAAACTTCTGCGATTATCAAATCTACCGGCCAAATGATTGTAATTTCTATTGTCATCCATTCTTGAAGCAAATTGAGAAGATTTTACTTGTGGCTGGTTGTAGCTTTTGTTCATCCTTAAGACAGATTGCCCCTGGTTTACCTGATAGTCTTTGTTCGTTCTTGATGTAATTCGTCCCTGCTTTACTTGGTGATCTCCATTGTGCTTTTGCTCATTCCTTCTTGCTGCATCAAGATAACTCTTTGAGGTGGATGCATGAGATGTTTCTCCATTATACCCCAGACCTGTCTTGTTTAGCGGAGAACACTGTACATTGATGATCTCATCCAGAGTTTCAGATCCTTTGACAAACTTAAGATTAATAGCCTTTGTTTTCTCAATTTCTTTTCTAAGGCCAACAATTTCACCTTCTAACTTTTCAAGATATTTTTCTTTTTCATCAATTTGAAATTGTAGAGTATCAATGATCATATTCTTTTCTTATATACATGTCTTAAGTCTAGAAATCTCTTCATAAAAACTATCCACATCTATAGCATCCATGTAATCATCATCTTCAAAGGCCATTAAAAGTTTATAGTCATTACCTCGTTCATCTTCATCACTATTTGATAGACCATCACTGTCTTCATGAGTGTAGTAGATTTTCTTATTTGCATTCTGTTTCTTGTTCCATCTAATAGGTTCCTTTCCCTTGTCGATCTTATCCTTATGAGGACATTTGGCAACATAGTGACCTACTCTTCCACAAGAAAAGCATTTGAAGGGTAACTTACCTCTGAACCGTCCAGCACCCCGTTGAAGATTTCTGACAAAATTTGATTCTTCTTCTTCTTCTGACCCATGTCCTGATTCATAGTACTCTCCTTTACCTGAAGCCTTGAAGGCAGCTTCTTTCCTGTCAGATGGACCTCCTTTTCTCATTTCATAAGCAGTTAGAATTCCATGTAGTTGTGACATTTTAAGATGTTGTAGATTCTCCTTTTCTTCTATAGCAGAAACTTTAGATTCAAACCTAGGTGACAAAGATCTTAGAACGTTTTCAACCACAACAGCCTCTTTTATTTCTTCACCCAAATTTTTCATACAATTAACAATCTCGTCCACACGAAGAAAATAGTTAGCCACACTTTCATCATTATACATTCTGAGATTCTCATACTGAATCCTAAGGGTTTGAAGTTTTGCACGTTTTACATGTTCATCTCCTTCGTAGATCAAAACAATCTTGTCCCATATTTCTTTTGTGGATTTATATTGCATAACCTTCATGAATTCAGATTGAGATAGACATCCTAGAAGAGTATTAACCGCCTTTGCATTTGTTTCATATTTCTTCTTCTCAGCTGAATCTGTAGGAGTAGCTGATGGAAAGTATACCATGTTTCTATAATGTCCCATACTTCTGTACCCAAAGATTGAAGATAGGCAGTAACTCTTACCTTCCAATATACGAAGTTTTCCCATCAAAAATCGGTGGCCTGATTGATGCTTCCCTCTCGTAGTTGCTCATGATGTTCGATCTTCCTTCAAGCGATCAAGCTTCTTCAGAAGGACCTGCTCTGATACCAATTGTTGAAAATAATACTGAGAGGGGGGGTGAATCAGTATTATCAAATTCTTTTCAATATATCTTCCTTATTTATACTTTGAATAATTCTTCAAATATTGATCATTACTTTGTATGTCAGAATCATAAAATAATGAGCAGGAACAAGAAAAGCAAATAGTCACACAAAAGAACACCAGATATAAGGTGGAAACCCAATGTGGGTGAAAACCACCTGCTGCAATATGTCTCTATCTTCTTTTAATAAGAAACTCCTTTTACAATGATTTTGTACTGGTGCAGTCCTTTACCAGTATGCAGGCTACAACCTGCAGAGAGCTACAACTCTCTCTCTCTCGTTTTCCAGTCTCTCCTGGAAGGGAGCTACAACCCCCTACTTCTTTTCTTTCAAGGACCACTTTTCATTAATTTTCAGACTGGATCCAAGAACATCAAAAACCCATCAACTACACTTGCATCATCAATCTCTGATTTCACCAAAGCCAACCCGCATACAGATATGCAAATATTTCCTTATAACTTTGCAGTTGTTACATCAGACATACCCAGATCATAACATGTGTAAAATAAGACATGCGTCAATAATTCAGACCCAGATTATTAGATTTATAGATCAAGCGTATGCCACATATCACAGATCAAAATCATATAGAGATACCACTATTCCAGCCTTAAGATTTTGACCCATCAATAGAACTTATCCTTCTCCTTACGCTCAGGTTCCTTCTTCATTCAGATCCAGATCTGCACCATAACCCAATCACAATATTCCAGATCAAGCACTTTATCAGATATTCGATCATTCAGAAGATGCTTTGCCAAATTATCTCCTTCCTTTTTTATAGCCTTAGTCCTTTCTCAATACCACGGTCCAAAACCATAATAACACAATACCACAGACTCAATACTTGGGATCAACACTTTTGGATGCAATACCACGGACCAAAACCATAGGATCAAAAACTGTCGGACTAATACCATGAACCAACCATGAAAGTGCGTGAGATCAACACTTTTGGATGCAATACCACGGACCAAAACCATAGGATCAAAAACTGTCAGACTAATACCATGAACCAACCATGAAAGTGCGTGAGATCAACACTTTTGACGAGGTACCATGGTCCAAAACCATAGGTTCAAATACCAAGGACTAACTACCATGGACCAAAGGTAAGTTCTCCAACATATACACACTTTTGACGAGGTACCATGGTCCAAAACCATAGGTTCAAATACCAAGGACTAACTACCATGGACCAGAGGTACGTTCTCCAACATATACGCGCTTTTCCTTGCATGAAAGTGCATGAACTTTTCTCTACATGAAATAAACTTTTCTCTGCATAAAAGTGCGTGAACTTTTCTCTACATGAAATAAACTTTTCTCTGCATAAAAGTGCGTGAACTTTTCTCTACATGAAATAAATTTTTCTCTGCATATAAGTGCGTGAACTTTTCTCTACACTATAATTTATTATCTGAGATGAGTGGGTTTCCATCAAGTACAACATATGTATCATAATGCCAACAAAATGTGCAAGCTCTTACCCAATGATGTACTCACTTCTTTTATCTATAGCCAACTGCATTAACCAAGTCAGGACTAACATATCTATAATTAGATCCAGGGTCAATCAAAATAGAAATAACTTGATCACAAAGTTTACCATCCATCTCAATGATAGATGTATGATGCTCTTCCTTCCTGTTGTCCATGACCATATAAATATGAGGAATGCTCTTCCCTACATCCCCAAGAGTCTGTGCCTCCTATGCTATGTATATCTGAGGCCTACCACCCTGATTCTATGGAAAATCTTTCTTAAGGTGCTCCTTACCGCATGTTCAACACTCCAACCAACCAGTACCATCACCTCTATGCTACTATTGTGAGCCATGTCCCTATGTAGATTGATTAAACCTCTTTTTTGGTGCCACATTTTCTTTCTCATCTACATGCTAAGGCCTTTTCCTCTTAGGCTATCGTTCACCTTTACCTTTGTCTTTTCCCTCGCATCCTTGCTGAGATTCATCCTTACGGAGATTCATTCTTACGCTTTGACTATTCATATAAATGCTTTAGTTTCCCAATAACTTCCTCAAGTGACCAAGGCTCATCATACTCAATCTGATCTCTAAATGATAATGGAAATCCACTGAAAAATCATTAAACTTTAGCCTTCTCATCAGTAAGATACAGTACATACCTCAGTAGGTCCAGAAACTTGGTTGTGTACTCTTAATCTGTCATTGATCTCATCTTTAGCTCATAGAATTCTTTTTGCCTTAATTTCATAGTACCTTTATGACAAGTACTTCCTAAAAATCCTCTTGAACTCATGCAAACCCAAATCATCTCTCCTGATGTCTCTGACCTGCTTCGCATCTTCCCACCAAATGTCTGCTTTACCTTTCAAGTTGAAGATCACTAATTTGGCCTTCATGTTATCTATGTACTCATTCAACTGAAAGAATTTCTTCATCCCAAGTATCCAAGCCTCTACATCTTTCGTCTTCTTCACATCTCCATCAAAAGTATGTGGATTCACTTTCTTAAACTCATTTTTCAAGTATCCCTTATCACTCCTCCTGAAAGGGTAATAACAATGACGATCATGTTGTCTATTATAACCAAAACTAGAATAGTGCCTATAGTCATCGCCTCTCCTATCCAAAGTGTCTAACAACCTGCCATCTCACACCGTGTCAAATCTATCCAACTCGTGTCTACCATGAGACCTACTTCCATATGCCCCATTAGTTTTATCCTCACATCCATGGCTGATCTGAAGTGGCCCTTGTCACTACAATTCTGACAAACTCTAAGGAAGTATAACATCAACCTCTACTTATTTCTCTTGCACTTGTATGATCCTGTCATTATCTGCCTTACAAATCCTTATTTCTTCCTTTAAGCTTCTCAAAGTGTCTGCCAAATAAAAAGAGTGCCCCACACCACACTACCCATATGATTCATAGGGATATTCTATGTAGTCTACCACCTTGCTAGCCATTTGGTATTTTTCCTAGAATGCATAATATATCAGATAAACCAAATCCCAATAAATCTACATACCTTAGTATAGCTCGGGGATGATACCTTGTCTGCAAGACCAAGAAATCAACATGATACATGTATAGAAAAATCATAACATCATATAGACATATATAGAATCAGTGCATCAATGCATAAACATCATTCTAGCCAGGGTCCAGTCATTAATGCAAGGCCATATGAACAATGCATGCTACGACTTCATGCATGACAAAAACCATTACTCCATTGTACCCAATGCCACATGAAACCATCAACATGCATAAGAAATGCCTAATCAACTACACATATGCATAAATTCATGTAGTCGAGCATACATGATTAATTCTTGTAATCAACCTACAAGACTGATACATGTAGCCAAATATTCAAGAATGTAACCAATCATACAAGGATGTAATCAAGCGACATATAAAAATATGTAACCAGTCATATGATCATAATGATGAAGTCCATAAAATTAATCATCAAGTTCCTCATGACAGCCTTACTACCATCATGATCAACATCAAGAAAATTAAATAAGCACATGCAATGCAAGTGTAAGAGACACACATGCAACTAACATGCATGCATGACCAACATACGCCACCCATCCAATCCAAGGGGTGAACCATGCTCTGATTCCACTCTGTAACAACCTCCTCCCACATCTACTGAAGTAACTTTCCAACTAGGGTAAACATGTGATGAGAGGTTACTATGATTGGATTCGACCTTGTATGTGGCCTTAAGGAAGTGGGATCAATGGAAACATAAGACATAGACATTCAACATTATCCTTAGCACCCTTAGGAACCAATCCAACACTTCAGACAACTTTCCCTTGGGTCCCACTGAAGTTTTGACCAACTTAAACCTCAATCACTCTCATGCTATAGGCATGACAACATCCAAAAACCTAGAGTCACTCTCACATGCTTGCCTAGCAGCATCCAGAGACCCAATTTGGTAGTGTTATTCCAGTGTCCATGGGATTTCAGCCAATTTTTTAGGCCCATAGCACAGGTCACTATCCAGAATGGAATGATAACTTAGGAATAGTAAAAGAATAGGGAAACAATTATGCAAAATAAATAAGTTAAAAAGGACCTTAATCAGACCCCCGCTAGCCATGATAGGCATTTTGTCAAGCATATCATCAACATGTAAACTATAGGTGTAAAAAACAGAATTAAGTGTAGGGATATCATACTTATATGAGAATCGTTATGAACCATTATTCCCTCATGTCATTTGTTTCATTATCCTATATTAGGCCATAGATACATTGTCCATTCATTTACAAGTAAAAACATGCTAAGAGCCACACATAGTTTCTATCATAAAACACACTTATAGCCCGCATAATAATAACAATAATACTCATGAAAGTACAACCATATAGACCACATATAACCCCTAAAAATTCTCATAGAAATACAAGGATAAATGACCTTTCATTAATGATGCAAATACAGAATTCGAGATGGGACTTCCCATTCCACTCAAACATAGAATGGTTGAGCCAAATCTCTCGTCAGCCATTCACCCTCGTGCCATATTCCAAGCATGAATGTGGGACTCAAACCAAAAGAACCAACCAGGGCATACCGAGGCTAAACCACCTCACCCTCATCAATAGAAACTAGGCTTTAACTTAATCCATCGCGGATCACTGGGCCAACACAATGAAAACATCATAATAGGCTTTGCCATGATATCCACTTGATGACTAAGCCAAACAAGCATGGATGCCACTATATTTCACCACCTACACCGTGAGGAATCTTCTTGCCTCATAGTCCCTCTAGATTTACTGCAATCCAAACCTGAATGACTAGGCCCTAAACAAATACCCACTCTCTAGGCTTTACCACATATCCCAAACCTGGGTTTAGTAGGCCCAACGTAGAGAAAACCACCTCTTCGCTTTACCGTATATCTTGCCATTCACCGACAAGGATTCCTAGGCCCATCAAGGCAACAAAATCCTGGATTTACTGCAACCCATAGTCTGGCTCAGGGGTTACTAGGCCAGTAGATTTACCATGATCCATAGTCTCATTCAGGAACCACTGGGCCATGTTCTCAATCATTTGAAGATCCACCCCACTTAGATTTGAATCCATCTAGAAATCTGGCTCAATCAAAACATGAGAAGCCCATCATACCATGGCTATTTAGAAATGGCAAGGCTAGGCTGAAAACACTGTTACACCTGGAAAAACCCATGCCACAACAACAAAAGAACCACATGAAATACCATGCATACCAAATATAGCAAGGAAATTAAACATGAAATCGATACTTGCAAAGAATCTTGTTGTAGCTGCTTGATCCTACATTTCCTTGCTTGATCTTTGCTTCCTCTTGCCTTCTCTTCCTTTCTTGATCGAATACCAAATTGCTCCAAGAAAACTCTAAGTGTCCAAGAGTGAGAGAGAGAGAGAGAGAGAATAATGAGTGAGCTTTAAAACTAAGCTAACAAAAGGTTATCAAATGATCCTTACAAGCCTTTTTATGAATGATGCCTCTATTTTCTTGAATTTCCATTATTTTCCTTCATTTTCCTCCTCACATGCAACCTACAACCTTTCACCTCTCCTAATTTCCATTATTTTCATAAATAAATGTGCCAAAATTGCCATTTTTCCTTTTCAAAGCCTTATCCATTGCCTTTTCCAATTTCCTAAGCCATAAACAACCAAATGAACACCCCGTAGGATATCTTTCCCAAAATTAATATTGGAATAAGTGTCCCATCAACCGTGGTTATTATTTTTTGCCTTTATTAACTTTGATTACATGGAATTTTCACCAGGGATGTTACATCATTCCTCCTATTGGGTATATCCAATAATCTGTCATTATTGACTATATCCTTCCTGTCTAACCTTTGTCTCCTCTGAGAGTTTCTACCATCTACCACATCAGTCTTCTCCTCCTACCTATCTCCATGAATGTTCCCCATCGTTCCTTGCTTTTGCAACTCTAAAAGACTTAGTAGAATCACTCTATTAATGTCTGCCTAATTTTCCTAAGCTCTTGCAAGCCTTTCCTATGCCTTAATCAATCTATTATTATCTACCTTGCATTTTTTGATCTCTACCCTTAAACTCCTCAATGTATCTGCTATATCAGGCGAGCCTCCAAACCACTATCCAGTACTGCTTGTAATTTTCCAAAAACGTAAATAAGGTGATAGCAAGGATAACCATTCAAAATTTGAATAAAATCTTGACCACAACATGCCTAGTAAATGATAGACATTTCTTCAAACATATGGTAAACATATAAGCTACAAGTCATGAATGCATATCTGATCATAAATTTTTGAACTTCATCTGGGAATCACTAAGAAGGATTTATGCCCTCTAAAGCTAGTTGCAACAACACTTGTTAGCAATGCATCCGTTAACCATTCAAATACTTATCAAATCATATGAACGAGAGACATAGATAAAGCACATAATAGGACCATGGATATACCAACATATAACCAAAATAAGATCCATGACAAATCTTCCATACAATCAACATAATAACAAGTACATGTGCTCATTAAGTACACGTACCACCCAACCATAGATTGGGCTGAACCAAATATTTATTTCATCCAATCACCCTCATGCCATATTCCAGGCATGAATGTGGGATCTCATGGGATAAACTAAGAAATAATCAAATAGGGAATCCAAAGGTTAAACCACCTAGACCCTCACGCTACCGTGATCTCACCTATACCAGTCTCGAGATCAGAAAACCAAACCAAGCTTGGATGCCTCATAATTCCTTCACCATACCTTGAGGAATTTCCTTGTCTCCACCCACCCGTCGAGGGCTTCGCGGAGAAAACCATCTCCACCACCAACCCTTGGGATTTTCTTGAGACCACCTCACCTCATTTCAAAGCCTTCCAACAATCCAAATCTCAACAAAAAATGAATCCCATCACACCATTTCTATCTAGGAAATGGAAATGAAAGGCTAAAACCACTGTCAAACCAGGAAAAACCCATGTTAATGAAAAAAATTGAACCAAATAAACAAATTCATGTACCATGCATCCACATCCCAGCAAGGAAATGACACATAGAACTTGTTACCTGCAAGATCTTCATACTAAAGTAGTTGATCTGACCTTCTCTTTGGTCTCCCTTGCTTTTCTATGATTTCCTTTGGTTCTCTTTTCTTTCCTTCTTCAAATCCAAGTGAATGCCATAGTGTTACAAGAATGCTCTAATATTTTTAGATTGTAAGGAGAGAACCAAGACTGAACTAAAAAAAACTGTGAATTGTTTCTCTAATGCATTTTTATCATTTAATTCCCCATTTTCGTCATTTTCCTTCATTTTACTCTAATTTCCCTTGAATGCATATTTGTGTCTCTTCACCTTCATGTTCTCCTATTTTCATTTATTTTCATAATTAAATGCCAATTATTGCCTCTTTTCCTTTGCCAATTTCCATATTCATTAATAAACCAAAAGTGATACCCACTTTAATGTTTTCCCAACATTTAGCTTGGAATATGATTCCCATGACATTGGTATTATTATTTTTCATTTAATATCCTTTATTGCATAACAATTTAAAATGGGGTTGTTACAATTTTGTATTAGATTTGAGGGCTTGAATCCAAACTTGATCGACTATGTATATTATTTTAATTTAAAGCCCCAGGCCTACACATTTAGTAGTATTAGAGAAAGATAACCTACTCAATTGATTTTTAAGGGATTAAGGATAAGTTCAATAATGGAATATTGTAGTACTGAATCGATATGATAATTATTAGACATATATGTGTGGATTACAAAGGGAGAACCAAGCATGAGTTTTGGTATAGATTGAAACAAGTGAAGAAGAGTACAAAGTTGATGTTTTGAATTAAGAATGAGAAGCAAGACAACTAATAGAGACATATTTGGAGTCAGCAAGGAGCACTGGGAGATTATGATAGTGGTTGGATGATACATAATGAATATTTATGCTTTAATAATTTAAAGGAAATTGTTGAAGTAGGTAGTGACAGAAAGTTGAATCTAGGAAGTTGTAACAGTGGATAAAAGAGCAAGTAAAAGCTCTCAAAGTAAAGGATTATGGCAGAGGAAGTTGTAGCAAGGAGTGTTGTAAAAATATTTTAGTTGAAAGTGAAGGGGGAAGTAGAAGTTCTCAGGAGAAGAAGAGTGTGTATAGAGTGCAGAATCCAAAGAAGAGCAATGAATGCCTAAGAAGGAGGTTATAGGAGACAAAAATAGAAAGATACCAAGAGGTCAAGCTTAGGGAGAACCTTGAGTTGGCGTTAGGTCTAAAGTAAGGAGACTTGTTACAGAAAAGGCTTAGTTGTAGCTCACAGTGGGCATGAAGGAGCTCACATAAGAGAAGATGGAGATCACTACAAGAAAGCAAAGGAATATTTTAGAAAGAAGCCACAACAAGAAGAAGGAGGATGCCAAATTAGTTGGCACAAAGTGTAATAGCCCTAGTGAAAATTCGATGTAATAAAAGTTAATAAAGGAAAAATAATAACCATGGTTGATGGGACACTTATTACAAGCTAAATGTTGGGCAAGACAACCTAGTGTGGGTGTTCATTTGGTTATTAATGGCTAAGGAAATTGGCAAAGGAAATGGATAAGGATTTGGAAAGGAAAAATGGTATTTTTGGCACATTTATTTATGAAAATAATGAAAATTAGGAGAAAAGGGAGGTGAAAGGTAAGAGGTTTCATGTGAGGAGGAAAATGAAGGAAAATAATGGAAAATGAAGAAAATAGAGGCCTCATTCATAAAAAGGCTTCTGAAGATCAGTACATAGACTTTTGTTAGTTCGGTTTTGGAGTTGTCTCGGTAATCTCTCTCTCTCATACTATTGGATACATAGATTTTTCTTGGAGCACTCTTAGGGGGTGTGGTAGACTGGGATTTTTGGGGCAAGAAGGAAAAGGAAGAGTAGAAAAGTGCAATAGGACATCTTGATCAGTAGCTACAACGGGTTTTTCTTGCAGGTATTGAGTTGCATTTATGTTTGCCTCAATATTTTTGGCATGAATAGTAGATGCAAGTGGTTTATTGGTCATGATTTCTCATTTTCATGGAGGATGGCCAGGGTTGACAATGGATTTGCCTAGGCTTTCCATTTCCTGGATAGCCATGGTGATTGTGGATTTATTTCCTTGTTTTTTTTGGTTGGTTCTCATGTTTCCTTAGCTTGGGTTGAGCTACTATTCCTGGAAGCCCTCGTTGGACAAACGCTTTGGAAGTCCTGTAACAGCTTGGGTTAAGTTACTAGTCCTAGAAGCCTTAGTTGGACAAATGCTCTGTAGGCCTTTGGTGGGTTGAGTTACTAGTCCTAGAAGCCCTGGTTCGACAAATGCTCTAGAAGCTCGGAATAAACTTTGGGTTGAGTTATTAGTCATGGAATCCTTGGTTGGACAAACATTTTGGAGCCCTGGAAGGCTTGGATAAAGACCAATCTGATGGTGGTTTTTTGATGTTCGACCATGGGGTGAAATCACTATTTGATGGGTTGAGGTGGATGGCCCCTGGAATCCCTATATGGTTTTGGATTGATGTTTTATGTGATATCCCACATTCATGCTTGGAATATGGCACGAGGGTGAATGGTTGAAGAGATATTTGGCTCAGCCATTCTATGGTCAGGTGGAATGTAGAAGTCCCATCCCAGGTTTGGATTTTGCATCATCAATATCAGGTTATTTATCCTTGTATTTCTATGAGTATTATACTTATTTATGCATGGATTATATGGCCGTGGTTTCCTTGGTATTTTTGTTGCTATCATGTTGGTTATGTATATGTTTTATGACAATAGCTATGTATGGATCTCATCATGTTTCACTTGTAAATGAATGAAAAATATATGTATGACCTAATTGATGAAATGGAAGTTAATGTTTTGAGGCGTCAATTATTCTTAGTGATTCTCAGCTAAGTATGAGACCCCTATGCTTAGATCTATTATTTACTCCAGTAGATTACATATTCGTGATATGTTTGATGAAATGCCTGTCATGTCTAGTAGGGTCAATTCAATGTCTTTTTCAAGTAATTGTATTTGTATCATCATTTACTTTTTATCTTACTGTTCTGAAGGTGTCATGCAATTTTGGGAACTGACCGGGTTCTGGTCCTGAAAAAGTGGTTTAAATCTCGGGGACCCTAGCACAAAATTAAGAAAAATAGTCCTCGGATGCTGGCATGCCTTGTCATGAGAGCTTGCAAAGCCTCTTGGATGCTAGTAGACATATAGCATGGGAGCATCTGGGGTTAAGTACTCCAAAATCTCAGTGGGACCCAGGGGCTGGTTGGTAGAAAAGTTGGGATGGTTCCTGATTGTCCTAATGTTTATGTCGAAGGTCTATATGGTGTGTTTTCGCGAGTTCCACTTCATTAATGTAGCTTAGGAGGTCAAATCATATCATAGTGGCCTCTCGTACCATGTTTACCTCAACGGGATGATTACTTGCGTAGATGTGGGAGGAGGGTGTTACGGAGTGGTATCAGAGAATGGTTAACCCCTCAGACTGAATGGGATAGTTGATTTTTTCATCCATGCATATCAGTTGCATGTGTGTCTCTTATGCTTGTACTCCATGTGCTTGTTGCATTTGCATGTTGTTGATCATGGTTATAGTGATGTCACCATGTGGCAGTTGATGGTGTTTTTGTGGAATGCATCATTATGAGTGTATGTCTTGTTACGTGTTGTTATATGTCTCTTACATGTATCGTCCTTGTATGCTTGGTTACATGTTTATACCCGTTGTTACAAGTATTGTTCATTTATGCTTGATTATATGTGTTTATGCATGTGTGTGGACCATGGTTATGCTTGTGTTGTCTGCATGTATGTTGGTGTATTGTCTACATTTATGGTTGTGCATTATCCACATGCATTGGTACAGTTGATGTCATCATGCATAAGGTCATAGTATGTGTGGTTGACATGGTCATGCATCAGTGACTAAACTCTAGCTAGAATGTTGATTTCATGGTTATATGCTTATGTGTGATTTTTCCATATGTTATGATGATTATGTTATACATGTATCATGCTGATTTGTTGATATTGTAGATGAGGCATCCTCCCCAAACTATACTAAGGTACATTGGCTTATTGTGATTTGGTTTAGCTGACGTGATATACCTTGTAGGAAGAAATATCAAATGGCTAGCAAGATGGTAGACTACAAAGACTCTCCCTATGGATCAAATGAGCAGTATGGTGTTGGGAACTCTTCCGATTCAATAGATACACTGAGAAGCTTAAAGGAAGAAATAAGGAGTTGTAAGGCAGATAATGAAATAATCATATAGGTACAAGAGAAGCTAGTAGAGGTAAATGTAGTGATACTTTAGAGTTTGTCAGATTTGTAGCAACATGAACCACTTCGAATCAGCCATGAGCAGCAGAAGGAAAATACTAATGGGGCATATGACAGTAGGTCGCATGGTGTTCACAGGACAGATAGAGATGGCATGGTTAGAGATTGTAGATTTTTGGACACTCTAGATATGAGAGGGGGTAGACATAGGTACCATTCTAGTTTTGGTTATGACAGGCATGATTATCGATATCGTTATCATCATTGTAGGAGGAGCAATATGGGGTATTTTCTGGATGATCTTAAGAAAGAAAAGTCACCTACATTTGATGGAGAGGTGAATAAATAACATGATGTAGATGCATCGTTGCTTGGTATGATGAAGTTCTTCATATTGCATGACTGTTCAGAGAACATGAAAGCCATAGTAGCTACATTTATTCTCAAAGGTAAAGCAGACATTTGGTGGGAAGATGTGGAGAATGCCAGAGGTATACATGAGGGAGACTTGACTTGGAGTGAGTTTGAGTGGTTATTCAAGAATATGTATCTATCAGAGAGATACTTTGATGATAGGGAAAAATAATTCTATGAGCTAAAGATTGCATCTAAGACAGATGATGAGTACATTAGCAAGTTATTGGGGCCACTGAGGTATGTGCCTTACCTCAAGGAGGAGAAGGCCAAGATTCAGAGATTCACTAGTGGGAAACTGAGCATTCAAAGATAGAATTGAGTTCAATGAGCCAAGATCATTGGAGGAGGGTATCTAAAAGCTAAATCATTGCTATGAATAAACAAAGCGCAGATCTGAGACTAAAAAATATTGGAAAGGTAATGAAAAGAACAAAGGAAAATGGGACAAGAAGTGAGTAAGACCTTAGGGCATAAGAGATAAAGAGAATGCAACACCATGAAATAAGTTCAATGCATATGACAAAGGACTAGATTTCAATTAGAATAAAAAAATAAGGATGTAGGCTAAAAGCCTATAGAGTGTTGGACTCGTGGAAAAGATCACTGGAGGAGAGATATTCCAAAAAATAAGGGTGGTAGGCCTCATATATATAGTGCATAGGAGGCACAGATAGTTAAGGATGTTGGTCAGAGTGTTCCTCGTATTTATGCATCATTGGATAACAAACAAGAAGACTATTAGGAATCTATCATTGAGATGGACGATAAGCTTTGTGATAAAGGTATTTCTATTTCAATTGGCCCTGGATATAATTATAACTATGTTAGTCCTGACTTGGTGGATAACTGTGGTTTGAGTAAGGAATTGCATGCATAATATTGGTTAGTGCAATTGGCTACAGGTAAAAAGAAGTGAATTCACCATTGGGTAAGAGCTTGTGCATTTGATTTCAATGGTATGCCTACCATAGCATAGTTGAATGTATTACCGATGGGATCATACAATATGTTGTTGGGCATGGCTTGGTTGTACCTTCATATAAGCAAGGTGGATTGTTATGACAAGGCCATTGAGTGCTTGGATGACAATGGAGAACCAAAAGTCTTACAAGGAAAGAAGAAAGCCACATCATTTAGGATATTAACAACTATGCAGGTAAAGAACAATCATGGGAAATGGTATATGTTATTTGCAGTGCACATTTATAGTGACAAAGGTAAGGAAGTTGAGGATGCAAATGTTTTGAGTAGGTACCCAGTTCTACATCAGTTTGAAGATGTATTTCCTAAGGAAATTTCAAAGTTTCCACCTCACAAGGAGGTATACTTTTCTATTGAGTTGGTGCTAAGGTGTTTGGTGTGGGATCCCCCAAGGGTAGTTTTGGGGCTTAGAGCCCATATTTTGGTCCAAGTTTTGTAATGCCAATATAAAGACTCCGCATTTTGTGGGTGCAGAGCGCATAGTTATTAAAGATACACAGGGTTGTCTGCCCTTCTTTTTGATAATGTAATGTTGGTTGTAGAAGATCTACCCATGGTCCACGGACCATGGGATTGTATAAATAGAGAGAAGCTCTAAGTTTCTTGATAGCATAATTCATAGATGGAATAATGAAGATGTATGTGAGATAGATATGAAGTGTAAGTCTAAGTTTTGGGTTGTAGTGTAGGTAGAGGCTCTACAGCTAAGTGCGTAGAGGCCTAGTAGTCCGCAGCAGAGTGCGCGGACCCCTACAGTTGAGTGCACAGGGCGAGTCGAGTCTGTAATTATCTAGAAGTATTAATAAAGAGAATTTTCCATCAATTCTACATATTTATTTCCTGTTTATGCATCTGTTATATTGGGTATAAATTTCACTTTTAATTCTTATATGATACGCAAATGTGTACAACTATATTGGCTAAGTGAACATAAGTTAGAATATCTATTTATGCAAAGATAATTAAGATCTGTTAATAAGATAAGTAAGATACTTATTCTGGTTTGGGAAATAACATATTTCGCTGCAATAGCAGCGTGAAAGCATCTCATCCTCTGGTTAGGGCTGCGCGAAGGCCGATTGTAACACTTCACGAGGGTACTGGAGGGTGGAACAGAGCACGAAGTGACATGCATGAAGGCATGTGTAGTTGGAATAAGCCAAAATCACATCCATCTCAAGGGTGTGGAAACTTGGTTCCAACATCCCCCCATACTGCTTCGAGTGAGACTTCAATCCGCGCTCCGCGGGCTGATGCCAAAAGGGCCAGTAGTGTAGGGATTTGTTTGGCTAAATAACTCTGAACCTGGGTCAGGCCCCATAAGCCAACAAATGGTTTTGTTTCTAGGACCATAATCTACATGAGAGATGTGTGATGTCGTATCATTGGAATTCAACTAAGAAAGAAATTGAAGGCTGGTTGGATAGAAGAATTCACGAGTTTGCGGCATAGGAGAATAGAAAGCCGCAACTATCAAAAGAAGATTGGTTAGACAACTACCTATATACAGAGATCCACGAAATCTTTTTTGGGTCCTTCCCTACTGAGTTATACAAGTGGATCGCGAAGCTAGCATATAGCCAAGGAAGGTGGAATCTTGATGATCCTATTGTCTGGACCCTAGAGCTAGTGCAAAGATTGGAAGCATCGAAGGATAAGATCGCACACACCATTGATCATTGGCTCAATCATATTATAGGAGGATTCATTATTGAGTTCACGGTTGACACCTCAGTCAGCTGTAGCGAGGCAGAGCAAAGCTTTCTCAAAGGACTACGAGGTAAGCACGTAAAATATTTGAATACTTGGATTAAAATGCTATTGTACAAAAAGCGGGTTATGTAGTTACCTTGATGTCTGGAGCTACACGAAGTGAAAAGGTTTACATGAATGAAGGAAATAAGGGTCCAGAAAATAGCCCCTTGATTTCACCTCCGTGAGGAGATGAGGAAGACCTCGCGAAGGTATCTCCACGAAGTGTTATTCAGCTGATAAGACAAAGAATTATGCGAATACCACCTCCACCCACACCACCCTGTTGTGGGGAAAAGTATCCGATGCGGATGACCCTATCCCTACTCTAAAGGTGACAGTCTTTAGCAACAACTGAAAGTAAAGTTTTGATGATTTCCTTTATGAAAGTACAGAGAGAATGAAGAAAGATTAACCAACCTGGTGTCTTTCGCTTAGTCGATCCTTATCCTCTCTCTTTGTCTCTTGTTCCCAGCTCCTTGCTCTCTTTGCTGGTCCAGCTACACACAGATCCTGCACAAACAAGAGAGCAAACTACAAGATACATGTACTCATAACTGAAGCATGGATTAGGATGAATCAAATATACATGTAAATACAATACATCAATGCAACACAAGTATATAGGAGAACATGCAAAACTTTATTGATAGAAGTAACAGGGTTCTGAGAAGGTTACAACCAATAATGGCTCCAATCCAGCAGCACCTCCCCAGCAGCAAGAACTCTCCTCTTCACCTCTAGTAAAACAATCACCCAATAGCTCTAGCTGTAAACCAACAGCACCTCCTTACTTTACACAAAATTCCAGCCTCCTTAGACCTCATAGAAGAGCTCTATATATAGGAGAGAAGAAGAGAGGATGAGTCAGCTTGAGGCTGGCATAGAGCTGACTAGTGTCCTCTCCCTCTTCAGTTAATCTTCAGTTCTTGAGTCCACTTGGAGATCCTTGCTTACACATGGTGATCAAGTACCTCTTACTCATCACAGGGCGAATCTCATGAACCAAGTGTCAGTTTGGAAGCTTCCTGGGCAGTTGACACCTTGCAGAATGACTGTGCCACTTGGCCAATCTCGCCCAGCGCAGGTAGCCTTCATTAGATTTGACTTCCAGCGCAGGTACAAGGAGGGACAGTTGCATTCCAGCATAGATGCTCAGTGGAGCAGCTGACATGATCCAAAATTAGCCTGTTTTGAAGTGTTTTCAGGTGGAGAACTGATTGGAAGTGTTGTTGTTCGATGACCTTGTTCTTTTAGGGGTAAGAACAACATGTTTAGGGACTGAGGATCCCTGTAATTATTGACATTTCATGATCCATGTCGCGAGGCACAGAAATGTCTATAAGAGTTGCCCCCTAAAGTATGAGGCCGTTTATCGGGTGAAATGCTTTATCTAGAGGGTCCGAAGTTCATTCCAGTGCTGAGGAGGCGCCCTGTAATACAATACAATACAATACATTATTTTTCATTCTATTTTCATGATCTAGCTGAGGCGGGCATTCCCATGCTCAAATTTTATAAATACATTTTGGTACATATGACAGACGATCGTCTGAAGGTAGACTGATAATTTTCTGCTGAAATTATCATCCTTTGAATAGGATGATCATCTGTTGCAATGATGTACATAACAAATGCTTTTATATTTCCTGAATATATATCGCAGCCCAGATGGATGAAACTAGATCCGGGGTCTTCAAACTCGTTCGATCTTCACTCTAAGTACAAGTCGATCCATGTGAGAATTGCGCTGAAGTCGAACATGGAAAGACATCGCTTGATTACCGGTCAATAATGAAAACCGTTAACAAGCGCGAGAGGAATCACCAATAATGACGATGACCCTCAAGGTACTGCAGTACAATTCACGTGGTGTGAATAAAGGACTTGGCGTCGAACGCCACGCAAAATCTTCTGGTCGAAGGTCATTGATGTATACCTGTCGCCGGAAGTGAGAAACTTGCCATTGAGGCATGCAAGCTTCAAAGTACTGATGGGGGTGTTCCTAGATCAACTTCTTGGATAATGAGCTGAAGTCGACAAGAAGCGATCCGTCAAAGGAGGGCCTTAATGAATCCCACATCAATGACACAGAACGGAGCTAATGACTTTAGTGGAGGTGAAAACAAACTGTGACATATGATTCAGGGTGGCGATCATGAATGGATGAAGGATAATGTATGGCAGTGGATGGGACACGGTTGACACTTTCAGAATGACCCCTCTTGAACATATAACGACACTGATGCGATGGATTGGTAGCATTACCCCAAATGTGGATGGTTTGGCGAGGACCATGGTGATGAGACCGGTGAATGAGACAACCCAACCCGATGTGGTACGGAGGAAAAGTGTCATGTTCAAGAGTGACTTGCTACCATTAAACTTTGATGTTCTCCCAATTTTTCCCCAGTCATTTCTGACCAGTACCTCTTTATTTTTGTCAAGCTTGAGGAGGATAACATATGCTTGTTCTATAACCTGCCCTTCGGCCAAGCCCATCGCTATGATTTAACGAGCCTAGCGATAGGGAAACTCGTTCTCGTCTAAAGACAAGTTTGTCGCTATTTAATCATTTTAACGAGTCTAACGACAAGGAAAACTCGGTCCTTTTCATTTTTAGAGAGTCTGAAAAGGTACAGAAAGTTAACTCCGTAATTCCTTTTTCGTCAGCAAATCCCTTAAGTCCGAAAAAGTATAAAACAATACAGAAGAGATGGTTGTTCGGTACTTTTAACGAGCCGAACAAGACAAGCGCTCGATCCTTTTGTGCAATAATCCCTCAGGTCCAAAAAGATTAAAATTTAGAGGAGGGATAGCGTTCCGGTCATTTAACGAGCTGGAAGGCCAAAACTCGGCAAACTTTTCATATTTTACGAGTCAGTGAAAAGAGCTGAAAGAAGACTCGTCTTTTGAGGAACGAGTGATAAACAGGGATAGCATCAGATTCCAGGTACAGGTTGGAATTTTCCAATCACGGCAGTGTTACGAGGATGGCTAGGTGGAATCACTCTTCACAGCTGTTTCTCAAAAGAGGTAAACACACAAATGGAAGTGAATAATCGGCCAAATGAACGGTGGAGGTGATGGATGACAACACGATCAAGGTTCTTATGGCTAATGAATTTACGATCTCAAAAGGTTATTTACAGGTTCATTTTTTCCATGAGCTTGAACTCTGGGGGAAACTTTTGCTCACACTTTTCTATTTTTTAACGAGCATATATTCAGTCATAAAACTGCTCGAATTTTGCGTTTATTTTTTAACGAGCATGAACTATATGCTAAAACTGCTCGATATACCAGTCATAAAAAGAACGCCTCCCGTAAGGACCAATTTTTATAGAGCTTATGCCTTACCACAGCTATGCTCACTTTGGCAAATTTTACTTCTGCCCCACAGGCTTCTTTCATGCAAGTTTGGAAACGGCTAATCTTAAAACCAGATAAATAACCGCCCCTAGCTTGCACTCCAGAAGGTTTGCATGCCCCCAGGTATAGGATAGAATTTCGAGGCTGCCCCTCCTCTCCCCTACCTCTGCTTTTCTTTGGGTGTTCACAGTTACTTTTCATCTTGCCAATCTAATGCTAATGATACTTGTCTTCTCGTTATTCTAAGGGGTCTTGCCCACTTTTAATAAACAGCTATTTGTGACAATAGAAGAACACTACTCAAAGACAAAACATTGGTATTATTGAGGGAGGCTTGCCTCTTTCTTATTATTCCAAAGACGGTTCGATTTGCTTCCGCAAATCAATCTCTTTCTTCGGCGGTGTCTATCATTGGGTTGTCCAAAGATGGTTACCCTCTGTCACAAAAATACGGTCTCCTTCTTCGTAGACTGCCCCTGCTTATCCTTCAAAACATATGTTTCGATGGGCGAGGCTTGAACTCAAAGATGGTTACTACTTGTTGCAATAAGGGAATTCCTACTTGGGCATTGCCCACTTTTTAGACAACGGTGAATGACTCTTTGGTCAAACACATAACTTTAACAAAAGATTATTATTCTAGAACAACCCCACTTCCTTCGGACGGGGTACGGACTAGTCATATTCTTCTGCGGAAATTCTTTCTTATACCCGGGGTTTCTTCTGCCCGAAGCAGACCAGGGTGCATGCCCCCTGGGTCCTAGTCTTTCTTTCTGAATCACTCGCGCTCATCGGGAAGGAGGACCGGGGGTGGAGGCGAATCTTGAGTGAACAGACCATTTAGGAATGGTATTTGACTATTTGCGATGCGAGATCCCGGAAACGAAAGTTGGTCTACGAGCTTGACCACCCTTCCTTCGTGTGGAAAACACATTACTCTAAAGAGTGAGGAGACTATCGCTCCCATGCAATAAATATAGTCCCGCCCAAGGAGTAGGTTATAATCCAAAGGTCCTTGGACGACCATCACGTTCATCTCGACGGTCTTCCCTTTCAATGTAACAGGTACATTGGGGAGGATCCCTAATGGTCGACTGGTTCCTTTATCAAAACCTGAGAGATTTCTCAACTCAGGTAAAAGCGCTGGGGAACCCAGTGCTTTCCAAGCAACAGAGGAAAGGATACTCACAGACGCCCCTTCATCAATGATAGTACCAGCCATAATCATTCTATAGATCTGGACAATGATTCTGAATGGTATACTGGCTGGTAACCGGGGTCTGCCTAGTTGATTCCAATCAAAGGATACAACCAGGTTGCTTGGTGGTGGGACCGAATATACGGCCGGATATGACTCTGATGATGTTCCTTCCTGCGATAAAGGAATGGGCGCATTGCCCTGACGCTCATCGGAGTCGGTGCTGATGAAACGAACCTGGATGGTGTCATCCTTATTCTCTCCAGTGAGGGTGTCGCATGAAGACGACTCTTCGGCGACGGTGTCATTTGAAGACGGGTCTTCAATGACGGAGTCATTGGATGATAGAACCTCTGAAGGAAGAACCGGGTCAACTGCCGTTTCGACCTTTAGACTTTCGTCTGGTCTGGATTCAGTAGGTTCATTCTCAATGACCGACACTTCAGCTGACCACTTGAGCGGGCCAGCTGGATTTTCAACTATCGAGGGATTAGGCACGAGTTTTTGGTATCCAGGAGGAAGTCGTAACGGTGATACCGGATGATCTTCCAAAACTCTCTTTGCCTCATCTAAGAATGGACATTTGTGGATGGCATGATTGCCTTCACACAATAGACAGGGTGATCTTGGTCCCCTTCTTCGTCCTTCACTCTCGTTAGTTGACGGATTGCAATCAACATGACAACCAGAGGTTGATGCTACCGGATTGTGCAACCTTGGGGACCAGTCCCTTAGTATCCGGGGAATACAAGGACAATCACGATGGAAGTGGGTCCCTTTGCAAATGACACATGGCGATTTAGGCCCGGTCGGTGCAGTGTGTGGGTTTTTGTCAGCTTTCTTCTGCTTGCCCCCAGTCGCCTTCGCCAGAGGCTCCTTCTGCTTCTTTTCTCTCTTCTTCTTTTCCTTCTTCTCCTTGGGAGGCTGACTTTTGCCGGCTCTACCTTGCGAAGATGAAGGATCAGAGGAAGTATCATAAGAAGTGGAAGGCTGGTGGGTAGTTCTAGATTGTTCTGACTGTTGATTCGACTGTTCAGGATTAGTGGCGATCTGGACTACATTAGTTGAAAAGAGCCATACAGGGAGGCCGATTGTCAATCCTGGAAGTGACAATGTAGCCATATGAGGCGCACCAACATCTCCCCAAGAGGAGAAGGGATTTGGACTTCCGCCAAGGTTACTTCCTTGGTTGGTGGGCTCCATACTTTTCAACTGAAAGATCAACGTGGGAATAACAGGTGATTATGTTCCGCTTAAAATAAATTTTATTAACGACGCTTTTAGACACAAACCTGCTTTTTCATGTTTTAAGAGTCGAGAAAAAGCTAAAGATGACTCTAGTCGCCTTCGATGTATTAACGAGCCCGAAGTGACAAATGCTCGGTTGGACTTTTTCAGTTATAGAGTTTGAAAAAGGCCAAAAGAAACTGCTCTGGAGATCTAGGCAGAGGGTGTGCCAAACCTTTCGCGAAACCACAGAATACGTTTTACGGTACGGGTGGTCGATCTTCGTGAATGCTGTGTTCACTGCATCGCGATCAGTAGGGCGGCCGACACGGTTTCCTAAGGATAAAGGATAAAAGCCTATAGGGGTCTCCCAATATACGCGACGGTACGCGGGAGCTCAAGTCCATGTTAGTGCCACCGACTCTCAGGAGGAATCACCCACCTTCGTAGAGATCGACAGTCACTATGTTTAACGACGCCGGAACACGTCTCTACCTAGACCTCTAGATGTTTGCGTTAAATTCCAAAGCGTTGTTAGGTAAATTGAGTTTATTTTAATGTTGATCTTTCTTAACAGTTTGCCTTTCAGGTTCGCCACGAGATGTATATATACAACTTCCTATATGCAATCTAAGAATGAGAAGCAAATCTTTTCAATCTTTCAACTTTGAAAACCTTAATCTACTTGAGGGAAAAGAAAGACACAACTTTTTCCACAGATCAAAGAACACACACTAAAATGCACATCTTCCTAAATCGTCAAGCATACAGTCAAATGCAAAATGCACAATGCATGTATTTCTTTTCGTTATCCTTAATGTTGATGCTAGACAGAAAGGAAACTGTTGTATAATTTTGAATCTAATTTCAAGTAGAAATAAACAAGCTT
This sequence comes from Pinus tabuliformis, assembly GCA_031772625.1. NCBI lineage: Eukaryota > Viridiplantae > Streptophyta > Pinopsida > Pinales > Pinaceae > Pinus > Pinus tabuliformis. Next base: position 1,062,845,737 of record CM062805.1, on the reverse strand, counting down.
GTCCACAATCAAAAAGACACCTTATGATAGACTTGTTTAAAACACAGGAAATGTATAGATTCAAACCATGAAATGAAAAGCAAACAAACTCAAACAGCCATGAACAGTAATAAAACTAGCTCATAAGATCATAAAGACACTTTTACAGTTCAGGATCTAAGAGGTCACAGCTATACTGGTTCGCTTTTCACAATGGGAAACTGTAACTGAAGCAAGAAATACTGAAAGAACATTCACAGTCTCATCACACAACTGAGGCGGAATAATGTCAAGGAGAAGTGGTCTACAGCAAGTACAATGACCAGCAAGCAATCAGCTAAAAATCAGTGAAAACAGGGCCAAGACACAAAGGGAAAGATGAGCAAGACAATGGCTAACTGGACCAGTGCAGGTTCTAGTCTGCCAGTTTGACTCTCAGCGCAGTTCCCGAAGGGAGTACCTGCGCTGTAATGCAGACTGCCTATGGACAGCCTGCACTGACTCACGAGAGTTTCGTCTACAAAGAATTCCGGGTCATAAAAAGCTCAAAAATGCACTGTTTTTGCTGAAATAAAAAGCTATAGGTCAAGTACAGGCTAAGGGATGATCAAGAGGATGAAGATATATCACAAAGAGTAAAGAGTCTTTTGTAGATAAGCTCTTTAAATCTTGAATTTGCTCAGCAAATGAGCAAGAGTAGCAGTCCCTCTACTTCGCTTTTGATATAGTCAAAAGCTTTTCGATTTGGTACTTTTTTCTTCAAGAAATGAATAGCAAAATACTACAAACACCAACAAGATACTAGGCTCCCCAGCGGAGTCGCCAGTTTGTTGTGGGGAAAAGTATCCGATGCGGATGACCCTATCCCTACTCTAAAGGTGACAGTCTTTAGCAACAACTGAAAGTAAAGTTTTGATGATTTCCTTTATGAAAGTACAGAGAGAATGAAGAAAGATTAACCAACCTGGTGTCTTTCGCTTAGTCGATCCTTGTCCTCTCTCTTTGTCTCTTGTTCCCAGCTCCTTGCTCTCTTTGCCGGTCCAGCTACACACAGATCCTGCACAAACAAGAGAGCAAACTACAAGATACATGTACTCATAACTGAAGCATGGATTAGGATGAATCAAATATACATGTAAATACAATACATCAATGCAACACAAGTATATAGGAGAACATGCAAAACTTTATTGATAGAAGTAACAGGGTTCTGAGAAGGTTACAACCAATAATGGCTCCAATCCAGTAGCACCTCCCCAGCTGCAAGAACTCTCCTCTTCACCTCTAGTAAAACAATCACCCAATAGCTCTAGCTGTAAACCAACAGCACCTCCTTACTTTACACAAAATTCCAGCCTCCTTAGACCTCATAGAAGAGCTCTATATATAGGAGAGAAGAAGAGAGGATGAGTCAGCTTGAGGCTGGCATAGAGCTGACTAGTGTCCTCTCCCTCTTCAGTTAATCTTCAGTTCTTGAGTCCACTTGGAGATCCTTGCTTACACATGGTGATCAAGTACCTCTTACTCATCACAGGGCGAATCTCATGAACCAAGTGTCAGTTTGGAAGCTTCCTGGGCAGTTGACACCTTGCAGAATGACTGTGCCACTTGGCCAATCTCGCCCAGCACAGGTAGCCTTCATTAGATTTGACTTCCAGCGCAGGTACAAGGAGGGACAGTTGCATTCCAGCGCAGATGCTCAGTGGAGCAGCTGACATGATCCAAAATTAGCCTGTTTTGAAGTGTTTTCAGGTCGAGAACTGATTGGAAGTGCTGTTGTTCGATGACCTTGTTCTTTTAGGGGTAAGAACAACATGTTTAGGGACTGAGGATCCCTGTAATTATTGACATTTCATGATCCATGTCGCGAGGCACAAAAATGTCTATAACACACCCCCAGCTTCACCACCCTCACCTCCATCTTCACTCATACCAACTCCACCACCACCACAATTCAGTATGGAAAACAAAATGAAATTTCCCTCTGTTCAAAGGTTTGGGAAATGAGGATCCGACCAATTCTAGTTCGTTGTAAGAGTTGTATGGGAAGAGCAAGGTGTTACAGATGACCATATAAAGAAAGTGACATTGGTTAGCACCCTGCAAGATCACGCGCTGACCTGGCATATTAAGTACTCCAACTATAACCCAAATATGAGAGTCGCGTATATCCAAACAATGCTAAATAGAGAATTTAGCAAGCTTAAGTATGAAGCGCAGTGGATTGTGGGATTTAAAGAGATCACGATGCTACCAGGCGAGACTCCTTGGGAACTATATTAGAGGTTGAAATGTATGATTCGAGAAGCCAATATGAATCTGGCAGATGGACAACATCATGAGTGGTTTGTAGCTTTGCTACTGTCAGACTTAAGGAGTGCATTGTCGTAGCAGAAGATAACAACTCAAGCAGAGGCCTTGGAGATTTCTATAAGGCTACATGAGACCCTGATGCAGGATCCTAACCTAGGATTTCAGCAGATCCACACATAGCTAAAGAATCTATGCCTTGAGATGCAGAGTATGAAACAGGATAGGACAGTTCGACCAAAAGTGCGTGAAGAAGTATGGTGCGTGAAATGAAATGGTCAAGGTCATGACAAATACCATTACCCGGTATTTACAAATTACCTCGCAGGAGGAGGATTGATGCCTTTAAGGTCGAAAGCTCAAGTAGGACCTAGTGAGGCTCCTACTCTATGGTACGCGATCTATCAAATAGCCGGAAAACATGCCATGGACAATTGTCACCTATTGCATAAGTATACGCAAACTTCGCAGAAGTTGTTCTAAAACTTTTGTAGGTTGGTGGGACATGATGAACGTACCTGCAAAAGTTATGAGTTGATGATGGATAGAACTCCCATCTATAGAGTTCAGGCCAAAATGCAACAACTTGACCAGAATGCAGGAATGGAGTGGACAAGATTTCAGGGGCACAGACAAGGATGAGGTGGAGGAGGACCTGGTAGAGGTTGCAGAGAATTGATTTTCTACAATTACGGAGGGCCAGGACACTATGATCATGATTAGATGAATTAAATGCCCTCGTGGTGCAAGTATTGCATGTTGTTTGATCATGAGACAAAATATTGTTCCACGCTGATAGCTAGGATACACGACAAAGGAGCACTACCATCTCCCCCAACTTAGAACCTACAAATGATGAGGTCTGAGCCATGCGAGGAAGATCTGAACGTAAACATTGTGCTCCAAAGTGAAATTGTGATGGGATATGACAAAGGAAAACAACCAGAAGATAGTACTTGGGTTCGCAAAGCCTCTGCGAAAGAGGCCGAGTTTGATTTGGAGCGCACTCGGGAAACCTTCATGGAAGCTAAGAAGAGCTTCGCTGATGCCTCCACTTCAGGAATCAAAGATAAACCAGAGCCATAAATGGACCCATCCATGCTCACAACTTTCCTGGAAACCTATATGAAGTTACTGCATGAAAGTAAGGCTGTGAAAGGGTTACAGGAACTCATCAACAGATGCGCTGTGACCATGCCAGGTGAACCTCACATAGTCTACAAGATCGGAAAACATAAGATAAGAACGAGACAAGAAATGAGACTTATCGCATAGATCAGAGAATATGAAATGGATCAATTCATCCTGGATTTGGGATAGGATGTGAATGTTCTGCCAAAAAAGATGTGGGAGCGAATGGGGAGACCTGTGCTGCAATGGTCTCCAATTCAGCTAAGAATAGTGAACCATGAGAAAATAATACCCATGGGGCGATTGCAGGGAATAACCATGGATATTGAGGGAGCGAGCATGCTGACAGACTTTGGAGTCATAGAGATTGTTGATGACAGCAGTCCCTACCCCGTGCTCTTGGGAATTGACTAGGCCATTGATATGAACGAGGTAATTAATCTGAAGAAGCGAAAAATGATCTTTGAGAATAAGTCATTGCACGTAATTATGCCCTTGGATCCTGCAGAAGGATCATGCTATACGAAACCAGTCCGTGACTATGAAAGTTATGATGATTTGGACTGTATCTATAAGATAACAACGTGAGACCAAGATTGGGTGAATCCCACCGCAGATGGTCAAATTACATGGAAGCGTAAAATCTCCTACACTTCGGATTCTGATGAGGAAATAGAATGCTGGAAGAATCAGTTACACGAAGTCACTACGCTGAATTGCAATATGATGACCAGGTCACTGCATTGCGTGTCAATAGAAGTAAGAGATCTTCCTACTTATGATGGAATAAATGAGGTTGATACCTTCTTGAATTCATTTGAAAGGGAGGTGCCTGAAAAACAACGCTTCTAGGCCTTGGATTGGGTACTACGCGCTATGCCCGCGAGATGGTGGGGTATGCACAAAGGGGGTTTTGATGATTGGCGCAGATGTAGGAGAATGATGCGCACATGCTTTGGGAAGCCTAAGATGTGACTAATAGGCAAGTATGATGGGCAGAATGATTCACGTGTGCATCTGGCCAAGTGGACACAGGCCTATGAACAAGAGCCCCAAGCTGTGCAGAGGCACATGTACTCTAGGCTAAAACGCCTTGTCAATAAGCATGTGTTGGGGGGGGAAATTCGCAGATGGCTCTTATTGCTGGGAGGACATTACGCAGGAAGAGAAACTGTGCATAAAATTCTACGCACAGGGTTGTGGTGGCCAACCCTTCATCAGGATTCAAAAGCATATTGCAAGGCATGTGATGTAAGTCAAAGAACAGGCAGGCCATCATAGAGGGATGAAATGCCTTTGAATCCACAAATGATGTTGCAACCTTTCGAAAAGTGGGAAATAGAATTTGTAGGATTGATTCAGCCTCAAGGAAAGACAGACGTGAGGTATATTATCACTGTAATGGAGTAGTTGACTTATTGGGGAAAAGCATAGCCGGTGAAGGATTTCATGGCTGTGACTACCGCAAAGTTTCTGTTTGAACATGTACTGATGTGATTTGGATGTCCGAAGATCTTGATGAGTGATTGCGGTACACACTTCCCGAACAAAATGATCTGCGCGCTGACAGAGGAGTTTCAGATGTATCATCAGAAGAGCACATCATATCACCCACAGGCTAATGGGATAGTAGAAGCATTCAACAAAGTATTGGAAACCACGTTGGCCAAGGTATGAAATGCGCAGCGAAGTGATTGGGACATACGCGTACCAGCAATGTTATGGGATTTTTAGACATCTGTGGTTTATATATTCTGAGTTAGTTACTGGAGAACCCACAGTAATAACCATATTCTGTCAACATTTCAAATCCTAAAAGGGATCCATTGAACAACATGTAAGAAACTGATGGGACAGACACATTTTAGGCTTGTCTATGGAGTGGAAGCTATAATGCCTATGGAATATATTGTGCCTAGTCTGTGCATAGTAGCACTCACAGGTATGATGGATTGTGGAGCCATGGAAGAGAGGCTCGCACAGTTAGATGAGCTTGAAGAAGAACGACTTTTGGCTGGATTTCACCAGCAGGTCCAAAAGAAGCATGAAAAGGCATGGCACGATCGACACATTAAGTTGCACACCTTTAAGGTGAATGATTTGGTGTTTTTGTATGATAGCAATTTTGATAAATTTATAGGCAAGCTCGGAATGCATTGGTTGGGACTGTATGTTATTAAGGAAATTACCCATGGTGGTGCGGTCCAGCTGGTTAAGTTAAATGGAGATCCCTTCCTAGGAAAGGTAAATGGCAGTCATTTGAAGCCATACACAGGTGGCCTGGCCATCTGACTAACCGACAGAAGCACAGTCTTAGCACTCCAAGCAGCTGAAAGGAGGCACGGGACTATAAACAACTCTGCCCAGGAACTGCGTGATGTCAGGACTACGTGCAGTAGCGAAGTGTCACAAGGTCCGCAACAACACGAGGATAGTTGCACTGCCACACAGGTTGCCTGGAAAGTGACCGTTAAAGTCACTATTCATAATGTGATTCTTGGATTGAGGCCAAATGGAGTGGGTGGCGGGCATTTAAGGCGAACTTTATGGGCTAGATTCTTGAAAATTTGCCGTCAATCTAGCATTAATGAACTGAATGTGGGGGGAACGATCGAATTCAAATTCAAAAGGTGCTATAAATTACAAGTGGCTGTCCAGCAAACAACACTTGGAAATTTGAGAATTGAGTTGTTGTGCACTCAGGTATTCATGAACCGAGACTTATTTGATATTTTGAAAGTGAATTCATTGTTTGAGTAGCTACCAAAGACACTGAGAGAACTGTGGAATAGCACTATGTCAGTGCCTGAAGAAGCCATGGACACAGGAGTAGTGACAGCCGAGGAAACCGCGCAGGAAATTGAGGAAGTAGAAGCCCTAGAGAGCACCAGAATAATTGCAGAGTTCCCTTAATCACCACGTATGTTGAGACCCAAGAAGGACAAGCAGGCCATGATATCGGTGCACGTCTCACCTAGAAATTCACTGAGGACCAAGCTCACAATGGAGGAAAAGGGGAAGGCCATTAATTTGGAGGCTGATGAGAAGGAGGAATTTGGAGAAATCCTGGTGGAGGAGGAGGAAGTAGAGATGGATGTCGAAACCTAGGGTGTGGACCCTATCACACGGTTACCTGCATATGTTCCTCCATGAAAGGGTAAAGCCAAGGTGCCCAAGGATATAGATGAGAGCAAGAGCTCTCTACAAACCCCGCTGCTCCCAAATGATATTATTTTTGAAAGAGTGCACTTGGGATGGGTCCCCGCATTTAGTGACTATGACACTAATGCACCAAAATATGGATGTACCAGCCAAAATGATTGAATTAGAGCTACGCAAATGGCGTGGAGGTGTTGAGAAAGCAGGGTTGCTAAACCTGCTCTAGGTGCCGCATTACCACCATGCCCTAGTGACCATTTTCGTCATCAGGCAGCTACTCTACTTGGTGCATGATGGGTGCTTGTGGCTGGAGGAGTCCATCCCCATCATAGACCATCTGATTCAATGGATTACACAGCTCCCTTGCATAGGAGAGGACCCTGCAAACATTTTAAAGGGAAAAAGTGATGACTTGGCCATCGTGGAGGACATGAAAAAGAAATTTAAGTTGGAGAAGAAGAAGTGAGGGTATGCCATCTCCAGCATCAACAACCCTGCAGTCAAGGTCGTGACACAGATATTGGTAGGGAAGGTGATGCAGAAGTTCCGCGATGATGAGGTGCCCACGCTAGTGGTTGCACTAGTAGCGCAATCCGCAGAAGAGGTCTAGTTCAACTGGGTAAACTATCTATGCGATGAGTTCCTTGCAAACTATTGTGAGGCACAGGAGCAGGGAAAAACATTCCACTATGCATGGCTCTTGTTTTTGATAGTCCTGGTGGCATGGGAGTTGCCTGAAGATAGAAAATTCCCTACGGTCACACTGGACCTTCCAGAGGCAGCGAAGTACACTTTGCTGTGGGAAATCAGGGATGCATAGAGGATAAGGGAGAGCAAGATATTTTAGGTGCTCATGGAGATGAACATTAGGATGGGGATGAATTGCAAGCTACAATTATCTCCCACAGTCTACAACAGTCTGCAGATCTTTGCAGAATTCAAAGCAGACTTACATCATGTCTTCATCAGGGCACGGAAGGACCCCACAAAGATGTGGCATGAGTTACCATATTTGGTGTCTGAAGATGTGATATTCACAGTCCTTGAGTCTTGGGCGCTGGAGTGGTGCACTCCATCTAGCTCTGTGATGGAAGCAGAGAAGTCTGCCACACAACAAAAGAAGGAAGAGACAAAACTATGGATGGCAAAGCAGGCAGAAAAGCATAGGAAAGAAGAAGCAGCGGCTAAGGCCCAGGTGGCGCACGATGCTGCGTAGTTGGCGTAGTAGCAGAAAACAACAGAAGAAGAGCATGAAGGATAGAAGTCACCTTTTCCTGAACTGGAGATAGACATAGAAGAAGGTGGCGCAGACCTGCAGACAACATCCACCCAGCCAAAACGTCTGTGCCCAAGAGAGCAGGTAGGGCTGCGAAAGAAGACAAAGGCCTCAAAGACATCTTTCAACCCTATCACCCTCACTGAAGGGGATTACATGATATCGGTGAAACGGTGATAGGTGTCACCATGTAGGCCCTTCAGACACAAATATAGGAGTTACAGGTGCACACTCCATAGGTTGGCATAGTGTCAACCAGCCTCGCAGTCGACACTTCAGCTGCCGAGGAAATGCTACATGCCAAGATGACCAACACAATAGTGCTACCAGATGGAGCACTCATTAGAGAGAATGAGGCCAACATGCCTATGGTCAACAACTTGAAAGGGGTCGGGTTAAACATGGTTGCTCTCCCTCGGGAGACACTCTCTCTTGCAGGATGAAGTCACTGCAGAACTTCGGGCCAGTGAGAGTCGCGCTATACAGGTAATGAGTGAGCAATGCATCAATATTGAGCTATTGAGCCTGCAGCTCAACAAGGCCGTGGAAGAGAACAAACAAATAGTACAGGTTGTGGAGGAAGCTTGCTAGATGGTCCTGGAGTTGGCCATCCAAGCAGAGGAACCGATGGAGGCGTGCGTATGAAAGTTAGCCACAGGGGTGAGCGACGCCAGAGCAGAAATGGCCAGGGTTTAGCTGGAGCTAAACCTTCAAATAGCAAAACTACTATTGAAGGCTTAGCCTTCAACTCTGCTGAAGGTTAGAGAACAACGTACCACCATGATCACAATAGCAATGGCGGCGGTTGACAGTGTAGTGACAAATTGCATGAAGCTATTCGAGCAATCATTTGAGGTCCTCACCACCCTACAGGAGGACCTAAACATAGATCGCCTAGAGATAGAGGCACATGAGCTGCAGCAGAAGTACAATGACGTAAAAGGGACCGCGTCGATAGTTTCCCTTACACAGAAACTTGCAAGGATGCAGCAAACAAAGGCGCTCAAGGAGAAGGTGGATGCCGCTCAACATAAAGAGTCAGTTTTGAAAGCATGCCTATAGCCATGGATCAATGAGGAGTATACCATTATGACCTCCATTGAAGCAAAGCTCACACAGCTACAAGAAAGTCAGGAAAGGATTTAGGGCAGCAATTCAGCAACAGTGGTCATGGAACTATGCATAGAGGAAGTTCATCAGGCAGCGCTCAATGTGATGCCGAACTTGCAGCAATCCAATGAGAGTTGGGAGGTCTTCGCGCTAAGATCTCCGCACCTGCAAAGTGACTCGAGGGCGAGTCATGATGTTTGTGTTGGGGACCTATTGGGTGCGGGATCCCCCAAGGGCAGTTTTGGGGCTTAGAGCCCAGATTTTGGTCCAAGTTTTGTAATGCCAATATAAAGAATCTGTATTTTGTGGGGTTATTAAAGATTCATAGGGTTGTCCACCCTTATTTTTGATAATTTAATGTCGGCTTTAGAATATCTACCCATGGTCCGTAGACCATCGGATTGTATAAATAGAGCGAAGCTCTAATTAGTTTGATAGCATTATTCATAGATGGAATAATGAAGATGTATGTGAGATATATCTAAAGTGTATGTCTAAGTTTTGGGTCGTAGCGTAGGTAGAGGTTTTCCAGTTGAGTGTGTAGAGGCCTACTAGTCCGTAGCTGAGTGCACGGACCCCTGTAGCTGAGTGCGCAGGCTGAGTCAAGTGCATAATTATCTGGAAGTATTAATAAAGAGAAGTTTCCATCAATTCTAGGTATTTATTTCTTGTTTATGCATCTGTTATATTAGGTATAAATTTCACTTCTAATGCTTATATGATGCACGAATATGTACAACTGTATTGGCTAAGTGAATGCAAGTTAGAATATCTATTTACGCAAAGATAATCAAGATCTGTTAATAAGATAAGTAAGATACTTAGTCTAGTTTGGGAAATAGCATAGTTCGCTACCATAGCAGCGCGAAAGTATCTCAACCCCTGGTTAGGGCTACACGAAGGCTGATTGTAACACTTCGCGAGGGTATTAAAGGGTGGAAAAAAATGTGAAGTGTCCTGCATGAAGGAAGGTGTAGTTGGAATAAACCAACATCACATCCATCTCAAGGGTGCGGAAACTTGGATCCAGCATCTCACGATAATGCTTCAGGTGAGACTTCAGTCTGTGCTCCATATGTTGATGTTGAAAAGTGTGCAACAAGAAATTCTTGTTGAGAATGCAACAAGATGATGGAGCTTAGTGGAAAGGAGTCACCTTCACTAAGTGGGCCCGCAGACAAATTATGGCGAAAAGTCTATTTTTGGATCACAGCAGGAGGGATCACAGCAGGAGTGATCACAACAGGAGTGATCACAGTAGGAGTGATCATAGCAGGAGTGATCACAGCAGGAGTGATCACAGTAGGAGTGATCATAGCAGGAGTGATCACAGCAGGAGTGATCACAGCAGGAGGGATCACAACAGGAGTGATCACAGCAGGAGTGATCACAGCAAGAGTGATCACAGCAGGAGTGATCAAAGTCTATTTTTAGACTGCTAGTCAAAAATAGAAAAGTCAAATATTATTGTCTCATAATAATATTTAGACTATAAACTTTATCTTATCCTCTTGGAGCACTTCATTTTGAGCTACAGATGTGGCACATGCATCTGTCAGAAGGAAATACATTTTCTTATGATTCAGTTGAGCTATTGCATGCATGACATCAGTTAGAACTCATGTTGTTGAGTTTTGTGGAGTTGGATGAGCAGTTAATGGAGTTGTGTTCAGTTTGACTTAGTTGAACTAGTTATATTTAGTCTAACTGATTAATAGACTAAGTGATGAGTTGTGTGAATTAGTTATTAATTAATTCACTAATTATTAACTCATAATGAAATTGAAGAATACATCAGTTAACTCAGTGCATGTACAGTTCAACAGGGACAGGTGTTAGAGGTTGAGATTGCTATCAGTTGTGCATGAGATTGTGCACATGCATGGGATTGAGTTATGCCAATGATATCTGCGTAGTGTGGGCCAATACCAAGTGAAATATAGCTTGTGCTCACGTGATTTACAGTGTGGGTGATTTTCACAAGGTAAATAGGAGTTTGGATCAGCCATTCTCATTCATTCTCCGCAGGCATTGTGCAGTGGAGGCAGGCAAGCAACGGAGGAGATTTGGAGATCAGATCTGAGTTGTATTGTGTGTAACAGGTCGATATAGTGCTGGATACTTGTGAGGAGTATTGTACTATGTATTGTTACATGTTCTCAATAAATATAATATACAAATAGTTGGGGTTTTAAGCGAGATGCTTTCCCAGGAAAATACTGTGTTGATATGTGTGATTCATGCTTCTATGTGCGCATGTTATTATTTCTGCTTCTGTAAATTGATGATCAACGTAGAGGAGGTTATGTATTATGCATGTATTCCGCAATAGTGTATAATTGGGATAATCTCTGTGAATATGTGTCATATTATTCAAAATTTCTACATGGTATCGGAGCTCTTTGATTTGTAGGAAAAGTTCTACAGGATATCAAAGCGAGGATTGATCATCAGATCTACTATTCAGAAAGTGTTTACAATTTATTTCTTCAGGCAGAGTCTGTAATCGGGCCAGGTAGCCTCTGGATTAATCCTTCTTTTGGAAGGTGAGATATTCGGTGAATGCCCATATAGTCGATCTCTGTACAAGAAATACTTTGTTCTCACGAATTTTAGATCAGAAGCGGTTGAGTTTTGAGCTGGTGGAATGACACTCAAGGATAAACTCAGAAACATCTAAGTGTGAGAATGGAGACAGTATGCCCAGGTATCTCACGAAGTTCACCTAGTGCCGGGATGAGCTGGGAAGTGTGGGGGTAACTGTTGAGGATGAGGATATGGTGAGTCTAGCACTCCTTGGCCTTCCTAAGAGTTGGCATAGCTACCAGGACTCGGTGAATGGAAGGGAGAAATTGCCAGGATGGGAGAGACTTTGGTCGGATCTTGTGCAAGAGGAGATTAGAAGGTGCACCAGAGACAGTTCTTCATCTATGCATGATGAGGAGAACTGTGCCTTAGCGAGTAAGATAAAGAAGGGGAAGGGGAAGTTTTCTCTTTTCGAATCCAGTTCTTCCAATGATGGGAAGAAGGTTGACAAGTCAAAGGTGAGACGCTTTCGTTGTCATGAGTTGGGCCATTATGCTACTAATTGCCCAAAGAAGAAGTCCAATAAGGGATCTAGGGAAGGATCTGAAGGTGAGGCAGCCTCACTTGCTTCACAGTTTGAGTTGGACTTCACACTCTTCGCATGCATGGTTTCATCGATGCTGGGAAGTGGTTGGTTTCTTGACAGTGGAGCTTCTTTCCACATGACCGGTGACAAAAGTTTGTTCAGTACTTTGGAGGAGAAAGATCTCCAGATACTGATAGGGATGGGTAATGATGAGAAGTATAGTGTCTTAGGTGTAGGCACAGTTATTTTTTAGAGGGAGCATGGAGCTTGCCTTACCTTGACCGATGTCAAGTATGTACCAGGACTGAAGAGAAACTTGGTGTCGATCGAAATGCTAGAAGACAAAGGCTATGATGTAGTCTTCAGTAAGGGAAAGGTTTTCCTTAGACACATCATCACTAGACAGGTGAAGCAAATTGGTTCACAGGTCAAGAACCTGTATGCTCTTGAGGTTCAAGATGCATGCAAAGCCTTGAGCAGCGAGGCAACTGATGGAGACTTGGTGGTTGAGAAGGAGCGTATATTACATCTCAACATGCAGAGCCAGAAGAAGTCTCAGACGATTGTGGAGGAGCCACGATTGGTGCAACAGCTTCAGGAGGTTGTGGAGCATCCACAACAAGGGAAGCTGAGTGGAGATTGAGTAGAGACATCTACTCATGCAGAGACCTCCTATAGGGGGAAACTTCGAGCCAGGTGGGTTGAGGGATCGCATGCAGCCATACCTCCAGGTAGGAGGTGGGGTGATGTGGACTGATCGTCCAAAGGAGGAGGGGCAGGATCCTTGAGGTACCCAACCTCTTGGATGAGACCTTGCTACGGGAGCCCTGATGTGGAGTAGCAGCAACTGATTGATTGGGTAGAGAGAGATGCAGATGGAGCGGCAGAGAGAGTGACAATGCAGGGAATCCCAATACAACGTATAGCATGCAGGCTACAACAATGTGAGAGGCACAAGTGTTTTGCACAGTGCTAGGTGGCACAGAGAGGTGTGCAATGGTGCGAGATACATGGAGATGTTGTAGTAGTGCAGATGTCAGAGAGGGAGCACTTGTCAGCAGTAGGTAGAGCTTTAGCATCAAAGTATGTTCCTAGCCCAACAGAGTGGTCAGTTGGGAGTGCTTTTGTTCCAAGTGTTGTTGGAGCAAAGTGGAGCGGGCAGATGTGTTGCATGCAGAACATTCCAGAGTTACAGGATCGGGTTTGAGAGGAAGCCTTTCTTGTTGAGAGGGAGTGTTGAAAAGTGTGCAACAAGAAATTCTTGTTGAGAATGCAGCAAGATGATGGAGCTTAGTGGAAATGAGTCACCTTCACTAAGTGGGCCTGCAGGAAAATTATGGCACAAAGTCTATTTTTGGATCAGAGCAGGAGTGATCACAGCAGGAGGGATCACAGCAAGAGTGATCACAGCAGGAGTGATCACAGTAGGAGTGATCATAGCAGGAGTGATCATAGCAGGAGTGATCACAGTAGGAGTGATTAGAGTCAATTTTTAGACTGCTAGTCAAAAATAGAAATGTCAAATATTATTGTCTCATAATAATATTTAGACTATAAACTTTATCTTATCCTCTTGGAGCACTTCAGTTTGAGCTACAGATGTGGCACATGCAGCTGTCATAAGGAAATACGTTTTCTTATGAGTCAGTTGAGCTATTGCATGCATGACATCAGTTAGAACTCATGTTGTTGAGTTCTGTGGAGTTGGATGAGCAGTTAATGGAGTTGTGTTCAGTTTGACTTAGTTGGACTAGTTGTATTTAGTCTAACTAATCAATAGACTAAGTGATGAGTTTTGTGAATTAGTTATTAATTAATTCACTAATTATTAACTGATAATGCAACTGAAGAATACATCAGTTAACTCAGTGCATGTACAGTTCAATAGGGACAGGTGTTAGAGGTTGAGATTGCTATCAGTTGTGCATGAGATTGTGCACATGCATGGGATTGAGTTATGCCAATGATCTCTACGTAGTGTGGGCCAATACCAAGTGAAATATAGCTTGTGCTCACGTGATTTACAGTGTGGGTGATTTTCACAAGGTAAATAGGAGTTTGGATCAGCCATTCTCATTCATTCTCAGCAGGTATTGTGCAGTGGAGGCAGGCAAGCAGCGAAGGAGATTTGGAGATCATATCTGAGTTGTATTGTGTGTAACAAGTGGAGATAGTGCTGGATACTTGTGAGGAGTATTGTACTATGTATTGTTACATGTTCTCAATCAATATAATATACAGATAGTTGGGGTTTTAAGCGAGATTCTTTCCCCAGGAAAATACTGTGTTGATATGTGTGATTGATGCTTCTATGTGCACATGTTATTGTTTCTGCTTTTGTAAATTGATGATCAACGTAGAGGAGGTTATGTATTATGCATGTATTCCACAATAGTGTATAATCAGGATAATCTCTGTGAATATGTATCATATTATTCAAAATTTCTACAGTTGATGCCAAAAGCACTAGTAGTGTAGGGATTTGTTTGGCTAAATAACTCTGAACATGGGTCAGGCCCCCATAAGCCAACGTAGGGGCAGCTCTGACATCAAAGGCACCCTATAGGATGAGCATACCTGGGTTATTAGAGTTGAAGTTTCACTTAGAAGAAATGTTGGACAAGGGATACATTAGGAAAAGTGTATCACTATGGGGTGAACTGGTCTTATTTGTGAAGAAGAAGGATGGTACTCTCAGATTATGCATTGACTACAGGAAGTTGAACAAAGTGACCATCAAGAACAGGTATCCATTACTGAGGGTTTATGAATTCTTCGACCATTGAAGGGAAAAGAAGTGTTATTAAAGATTGATTTTAGATTTGGATATCACCAAGTACACATCAAAGAGGAGGACATTTACAAGACAACTTTCCTAACCAAGTATGGGAATTATGAGTTTTTTGTAGTTTCGTTCAGTTTGACTAATGCTGATGAATAGTGTGTTGCATCCATACTTGGATAAGGTTGTTATTGTGTTCATTGATGACATATTGGTATATTTTAAAAATGAGGAAGAGTGTGTCGAGCATTTAACAACATTATTGAGGTTGTTGAGAGAGCATCATTTGTATGCTAAGCGCATCAAGTGCAATTTCTTTTAGAATGCGGTACATTACTTGGGGCATGTTGTCTCCAAGGAGGGCATTACAGTAGATCCAGAAAAGATTAGGGCCATCATGGAGTGGGTAGTTCCAAGAATGTAGATGAGGTGTGGTATTTCATGGGGTTCGTAGGTTATTACAGGAGGTTCATCTAGAACTTCGTATATATTTCTTATCCTATCACATCATTGCAAAAAAATGTAAGAAGTTTGAATGGACATAGGAGTGTGAGGCTAGTTTTGAGCAGCGTAAGCAGCTGTTGACACATGCACCAGTGTTAAATATTGCATATTTAGACAAAGAGTTTGTAGTATGCACAGATGCTTGCAAGAAGGGACTTGGCTGAGTCCTTATGCAGGATGGATAGGTGGTATTCTATGTTATGAGGCTCATCAATGGGTAAATTATATGGAACTTAATGCCACTCTCCAACTTATTAAAATAAACTTTTATCACATTTCTTTACAAGTTTTGTTATAATTTGCTTAGTGAGAAAGGTAAATATGAGATGTTATGTCTTGTGGTCAAATGTGAATTAAAGTGCAGGAACTTGAAGTAGACAAGCAAGAGGAATTCTAGGAGATTAGATCTTCCTCATTAACTCCTCACTCACTTGAATATTACTCCACCAGACCTTAGTATAGCTCGGGGATGATACCTTTCCTGCAAGACCAACAAATCAACATGATACATGTATAGAAAAATCATAACATCATATAGACATATATCGAATAAGTGCATCAACGCATAAACATCATTCTAGCTAGGGTCCAGTCATCAATGCAAGGCCATATCAACAATGCATGCTATGACTTCATGCATGACAAGAACCATTACTCCATTGTACCCAATGCCACATGCAACCATCAACATGCATAAGAAATGCCTAATCAACTACACATATGCATAAATTCATGTAGTCGAGCATACACGATTAATTCTTGTAATCAACCTACAAGACTAATACATGTAGCCAAACATTCAAGAATGTAACCAATCATACAAGGATGTAATCAAGCGACATATAAAAATATGTAACCAGTCATATGCTCATAATGATGAAGTCCATAAAATCAATCATCAAGTTCCTCATGACAACCTTACTACCATCATGATCAACATCAAGAAAATGAAATAAGCACATGGAATGCAAGTGTAAGAGACACACATGCAACTGACATGCATGCATGACCAACATACGCCGCCCATCCAGTCCGAGGGGTGAACCATGCTCTGATACCACTCTGTAACACCCTCCTCCCACATCTACCAAAGTAACTTGCCAACTAGGGTAAACATGTGATGAGAGGTTACTATGATTGGATTCGACCTTGTATGTGGCCTTAAGGAAGTGGGATCAATGGAAACACAACACATAGACATTCAACATTAGCCTTAGGACCCTTAGGAACCAATCCAACGCTTTAGAAAACTTTCCCTTGGGTCCCACTGAAGTTTTTACCAACTTAAACCTCAATCACTCTCATGCTATAGGCATGACAACATCCAAAAACCTAGAGTCACTCTCACAGGCTTGCCTAGCAGTATCCAGAGACCCAATTTGGTAGTGTTATTCCAGTGTCCATGGGATTTGAGCCAATTTTTTAGGCCCAGAGCACAGGTCACTACGCAGAATGGAATGATAACTTAGGAATAGTAAAATAATAGGGAAACAATGATGCAAAATAAATAAGTTAAAAAGGACCTTAATCAGACCCCCACTAGCCATGATAGGAATTTTGTCAAGCATATCATCAACATGTAACCTACAGGTGTAAAAAATAGAATTAAGTGTAGGGATCTCATACTTATATGAGAATAGTTATGAACCATTATTCCCTCATGTCATTTTTTTCATTATCATATATTAGGCCATAGATACATTATCCATTCATTTACAAGTAAAAACATGCTGAGAGCCACACATAGTTGCTATCATAAAACACACATATAGCCCACATAATAACAACAAGAATACTCATGAAAGTACAACCATATAGACCACATATAACCCCTCAAAATTCTCATAGAAATACAAGGATAAATAACCTTTCATTAATGATTCAAATACAAAATTCAAGATGGGACTTCCCATTCCACTCAAACATAGAATGGTTGAGCCAAATCTCTCATCAGCCATTCACCCTCGTGCCATATTCCAAGCATGAATGTGGGACTCAAACCGAAAGAACCAAACAGGGCATACCAAGGCTAAACCACCTCACCCTCATCAATAGAAACTAGGCTTTACCTTAATCCATCCTGGATCACTGGGCCAACACAATGAACACATCATAATAGGCTTTTATCCACCTGATCACTAAGCCAAACAAGCATGGATGCCACTGTATTTCTCCACCTACATCGTGAGGAATTTTATTGCCTCCTAGTCCCTCTGGATTTACCGCAATCCAAACCTGAATGACTAGGCCCTAAACAGAGATCCAGTCTCTATGCTTTACCACATATCCCAAACCCGGGATTACTAGGCCCAATGTAGAGAAAACCACCTCTTGGCTTTACTGTATATCTTGCCATTCACCGACAAGGATTCCTAGGCCCATCAAGGCAACAAAATCCTGGATTTACTACAACCCATAGTCTGGCTCAGGGGTTACTAGGCCAGTGGCTTTACCATGATCCATAGTCTAATTCAGGAACCACTGGGCCATGTTCTCTATCATTCGAAGATCCACCTCACTTAGATTTGAATCCATCTAGCAATCTGTCTCGAGCAAAACATGAGAACCGCATCATACCATGGCTATCTGGAAATGGAAAGGCTAGGTTGAAAACACTGTTACACCTGGAAAAACCCATGCCACAACAACAAAAGAACCACATGAAATACCATGCATACCAAATATAGCAGGGAAATTAAAAATGAAATCGATACCTGCAAAGAATCCTATTGTAGCTGATTGATCCTACATTTCCTTTCTTGATCGAATGCCAAATTGCTCCAAGAAAACTCTACGTGTCCAGGAGTGAGAGAGAGAGAGAGAGAATAATGAGTGAGCTTTAAAACTAAGCTAAAAAAAGGTTATCAACTGATCCTTACAAGCCTTTTTATAAATGATGCCTCTATTTTCTTGAATTTCCATTATTTTCCTTCATTTTCCTCCTCACATGCAACCTACAACCTTTCACCTCTCCTAATTTCCATTATTTTCATAAATAAATGTGCCAAAATTGCCATTTGTCCTTTTCAAAGCCTTATCCATTGCCTTTTCCAATTTCCTAAGCCATAAACAACCAAATGAACACCCTGTAGGATATCTTTCCCAAAAATAAGCTTGGAATAAGTGTCCCATCAACCGTGATTATTTTTTCCTTTATTAACTTTTATTACATGGAATTTTCACCAGGGATGTTACACCAATCCTCCTATTGGGTGTATCCAATAATCTATCGCTATTCACTGTATCCTTCCTATCTAACCTTTGTCTCCTCTGAGAGTTTCTACCATCTACCACATTCGTCTTCTCCTCCTACCTATCTCCATGAATGTTCCCCATCTTTCCTTGCTTTTTCAACTCTAAAAGACTCAGTAGAATCACTCTATTAATGTCTGCCTAATTTTCCTGAGCTCTTGCAAGCCTTTCCTGCGCCTTAATCAATCTATTATTATCTACCTTGCATTTTTTTATCTCTGCCCTTAAACTCCTCAATGTATTTGCTATATCAGGTGAGCCTCCAAACCACTATCCAGTACTACTTGTAAGTTTCCAAAAACATAAATAAGGTGATAGCAAGGATAACCATTCAAAATTTGAACAAGATCTTGACCACAACATGCCGAGTAAATGATAGAGATTTCGTCAAACATATGTTAAACATATAAGCTACAAGTCATGAATGCATATCTAATCATAAATTTATGAACTTCATCTGGGAATCACTAAGAAGGATTTATGCCCTCTCAAGCTAGTTGCAACAACACTTGTTAGCAATACATTCATCAACCATTCAAATACTTATCAAATCATATGAACGAGAGCCATAGATAAAGCACATAATAGGACCATACATATACCAACATATAACCAAAATAAGGTCCATGATAAATCTTCCATACAATCAACATAATAACAAGTACATGTGCTCATTAAGTACACCATAAGAATTACTCATATTAAATTATGCAAAGTCTAACCAAGTCAGGGACTTCCACATAACACCCAACCATAGATTGGGCTGAACCAAATATTTATTTCATCCAATCACCCTCGTGCCATATTTCAAGCATGAATGTGGGATCTCATGGGATAAACTAAGAAATAATCAAATAGGGAATCCAAAGGTTAAACCACCTCCACCCTCAAGCTACCATGATCTCACCTAAACCAGTCCCGAGATCACAAAACCAAACCAAGCTTGGATGCCTCATAATTCCTTCACCATACCTTGAGGAATTTCCTTGTCTCTACCCACCCGTCGAGGGCTTCACGGAGAAAGCCATCTCCATCACCAACCCTTGGGATTTTCTTGATACCACCTCACCTCATTTCAAAGCCTTCCAACAATCCAAATCTCAACAAAAAATGAATCCCATCACACCATGTCTATCTAGGAAATGGAAATGAAAGGCTAAAACCATTGTCAAACCAGGAAAAACCCATGTTAATGAAAAAAATTGAACCAAATAAACAAATTCATGTACCATGCATCCACATCCCAGCAAGGAAATCAAACATAGAACTTGTTACCTACAAGATCTTCCTACTAAAGTAGTTGATATGACCTTCTCTTGGGTCTCCCTTGCTTTCCTATGATTTCCTTTGGTTCTCCTTTCTTTCCGTCTTCAAATCCAAGTGAATGCTATAGTGTTACAAGAATGCTCTAATATTGTTAGATTGTAAGGAGAGAACCGAGACTGAACTAAAAAGAACTGTGAATTGTTTCTCTAATGCATTTTTATCATTGAATTCCCCTTTTTTGTCATTTTCCTTCATTTTACTCTAATTTCCCTTGCATGCATATTTGTGTCTCTTCACCTTCATTTTCTCCTATTTTCATTTATTTTCATAATTAAATGCCAATTATTGCCTCTTTTCCTTTTCCAATTTCCATATTCATTAATAAACCAAAAGTGATACCCACTTTAATGTTTTCCCAACATTTAGCTTGGAATATGTGTCCCATGACATTGGTATTATTATTTTTCCTTTAATATCCTTTATTACATAAAAATTTAAAATGGGGTTGTTACAATTTTGTATTAGATTTGACGACTTGAATCCAAACTTGATCGACTACGTATATTATTTTGATTTAAAGCCGAAGGCCTACACATTTAGTAGTATCAGAGAAAGATAACCTACTCAATTGATTTTTAAGGGATTAAGGACAAGTTCAATAGAAGAATATTGTAGTACTGAATCAATAATATAATTATTAGACATAGATGTGTGGATTACAAAGGGAGAACCAAGCATGAGTTTTGGTATAGATTGAAACAAGTGAATAAGAGTACAAAGTTGATTTTTTGAATTAGGAATGAGAAGCGAGACAACTAATAGAGAAGCCAAGAAAAGGAATATTTTAGAAAGAAGCCACAACAAGAAGAAAGAGGATGCCAAAATAGTTGGCACAAAGTGTAATAGCCCTAGTGAAAATTCAATGTAATAAAAGTTAATAAAGGAAAAATAATAACCATGGTTGATCGGACACTTATTACAAGCTAAATGTTGGGCAAGACAACCTAGTGTGGGTGTTCATTTGGTTATTAATGGCTAAGGAAATTGGCAAAGGAAATGGCTAAGGATTTGGAAAGGAAAAATGGTATTTTTGGCACATTTATTTATGAAAATATTGGAAATTAGGAGAAAAGGGAGGTGAAAGGTAAGAGGTTTCATGTGAGGAGGAAAATGAAGGAAAATAATGGAAAATGAAGAAAATATAGGCCTCATTCATAAAAAGGCTTCTGAGGATCAGTACATAGACTTTTGTTAGTTCGGTTTTGGAGTTGTCTCGGTAATCTCTCTCTCTCATACTATTGGATACATAGATTTTTCTTGGAGCACTCTTAGGGGGTGTGGTAGACTGGGATTTTTGGGGCAAGAAGGAAAAGGAAGAGTAGAAAAGTGCAAGAGGACATCATGATCAGCAGCTACAACGGGTTTTTCTTGCAAGTACTAAGTTGCATGTATGTTTACCTCAATATTTTTCGCAAGCATAGTAGATGCATGTGGTTTATTGGCAATGATTTTTCATTTTCATGGAGGATGGCCAGGGTTGATAGTGGATTTGCCTAGGCTTTCCATTTCTTGGATAGCTATGGTGATTGTGGATTTATTTCCTTGTTTTTTTTGGTTGGTTCTCATGTTTCCTTAGCTTGGGTTGAGCTACTATTCTTGGAAGCCCTCGTTGGACAAATGCTTTGGAAGTCCTATAACAGCTTGGGTTAAGTTACTAGTCCTAGAATCCTTAGTTGGAAAAATGCTCTGTAAGCCTTTGGTGGGTTGAGTTACTAGTCCTAGGAGCCCTGGTTTGACAAACGCTCTAGAAGCTCGAAATAAACTTTGGGTTGAGTTATTAGTCATGGAACCCTTGGTTGGACAAACATTTTGGAGCCCTAGAAGGCTTGGATAAAGATCAATCTGATGGTGGTTTTTTGATGTTCGACCACGAGGTGAAATCACTATTTTATGGGTTGAGGTGGATGGCCCCTGGAATCCCTATATGGTTTTGGATTGATGTTTTATGTGATATCCCACATTCATGCTTGGAATATGGCACGAGGGTGAATGGTTGAAGAGATATTTGGCTCAGCCATTCTATGGTCGGGTGGAATGTAGAAGTCCCATCCCAGGTTTGGATTTTGCATCACCAATATCAGGTTATTTCTCCTTGTATTTCTATGAGTATTATACTCATTTATGCATGGATTATATGGCTGTGGTTTCCTTGGTATTTTTGTTGCTATCATGTTGGTTATGTATATGTTTTATGACAATAGCTATGTATGGATGTCATCGTGTTTCTACTTGTAAATGAATGAAAAATATATGTATGACCTAATGGATGAAATGGAAGTTAATGTTTTGAGGCATCAATTACTCTTAGCGATTCTCAGCTAAGTATGAGACCCCTATGCTTAGATCTATTATTTAATCCAGTAGATTACATATTCGTGATATGTTTGATGAAATGCCTATCATGTCTAGTAGGGGTCAATTCAATGTCTTCTTCAAGTAATTGTATTTGTATTGTCATTTACTTTTTATCTTACTGTTCTGAAGGTGTCCTGCAATTTTGGGAAGTGACCTGGGTTCTAGGCCTGGAAAAGTGGTTTAAATCTTGGGGACCCTGGCACAAAACTAAGAAAAATAGTCCCCTGATGCTGGCATGCCTTGTCATGAGAGCTTCCAAAGCCTCTTGGATGCTGGAAGACATATAGCATGGGAGCATCTGGGGTTAAGTACTCCAAAATATTGGTGGGACCCAAGGGCTGGTTGGTAGAAAGGTTGGGATGGTTCCTGATTGTCCTAATGTTTATGTTGAAGGTCTATATGGTGTGTTTTCTCGAGTTCCACTTCATTAATGTAGCTTAGGAGGTCAAATCATATCATAGTGGCCTCTCGTACTATGTTTACCTCGGCGGGATGATTACTTGGGTAGATGTGGGAGGAGGGTGTTACAGAGTGGTATCAGAGAATGGTTAACCCCTCAGACTGAATGGGATAGTTGAGTTGTTCATCCATGCATATCAGTTGCATATGTGCCTCTTATGCTTGTACTCCATGTGCTTGTTGCATTTGCATGTTGTTGATCATGGTTATAGTGATGTTACCATGTGGAAGTTGATGGTGTTTTTGTGGAATGCATCATTATAAGTGTATGTCTAGTTACGTGTTGTTATATGTCACTTATATGTATCATCCTTGTATGCTTGGTTACATGTTTCTACCTATTGTTACAAGTATTGCTTGTTTATGCTTGATTATATGTGTTTATGCATGTATGTGGACCATGGTTATTCTTGTGTTGTCTGCATGTATGTTAGTGTATTGTCTACATTTATGGTTGTGCATTGTCCACTTACATTGGTACAGTTGATGTCATCATGCATAAGGTCATAGTATGTGTGGTTGACATGGTCATGCATCAGTGACTGGACTCTAGCTAGAATGTTGGTTTCATGGTTATATGCTTATGTGTGATGTTTCTATATGTTATCATGACTATGTTATACATGTATCACGCTGATTTGTTGATATTGTAGATAAGGCATCCTCCCCAAACTATACTAAGGTACATTATTTTATTGTGATTTGGTTTAGCTGATGTGATATGCCTTGTAGGAAGAAATATCGAATGGCTAGCAAGATCGTAGACTACAAAGACTCTCCCTATGGATCAAATGAGCAGTATGGTGTTGGGAACTCTTCTGATTCAATAGATACACTAAGAAGCTTAAACGAATAAATAAGGAGTTGTAAGGCAAATAATGACAGAATCATATAGGTACAAGAGAAGCTAGTAGAGGTAAATGTAGTGATACTTTAGAGTTTGTTAGAGTTGTAGCGACAAGAACCACTTTGAATCAACCATGAGAAACAGGTGGAAAATACTAATGGGGCATATGACAATAGGTCTCATGGTGTCCACAGGCCAGATAGAGATGACATGGTTAGAGATTGTAGATTTTTGGACACTCTGGATATGAGAGGGGGTAGACACAGGTACCATTCTAGTTTTAGTTCTGACAGGAATGATGATCGATATCATTATCATCCTTGCAGGAGGAGAAATGAGGGGTCTTTTTCAGTTGATTTTAAGAAAGAAAAGTCACCTACATTTGATGGAGAGGTGAACAAATAGCATGATTCAAATGCATCATTGCTTGGTATGAGAAAGTTATTCATGTTTCATGGCTGTTCAGAGAACATGAAAGCCATAGTAGCTACATTCAATCTCAAAGGTAAAGCAGACATTTGGTGGGAAGATGTGAAGAATGCCAGAGGTATACATGAGGGAGACTTGACTTGGAGTAAGTTTGAGTGGTTATTCAAGAATAAATATCTATCAAAGAGATACTTTGATGACAGGGAAAAATAATTCTATGAGCTAAAGATTGCATCTAAGACAGATGATGAATACATTAGCAAGTTATTGGAGCCACTGAGGTATGTGCCTTACCTCAAGGAGGAGAAGGTCAAGTATTAGAGATTCACTAGTGGGAAACTAAGCATTCAAAGACAAAATTGAGTTCAATGAGCCTAGATCATTGGAGGAGGCTATCTGAAAGTTAAAGCAGTGCTATGAATAATCGAAGCGCAGATCTGAGACTAAAACAGATTGGAAAGTTAATGCAAAGAACAAATGAAAATGGGACAGGAAGCGAGTAAGACCTTAGGGCATAGGTGATAAAGAGAATGCAACACCATCAAATAAGTTCAATGCATATGACAGAGGACTGGATTTCAATCAGAATAAAAAAATAAGGATGTAGGCTAAAAGCCTATAGAGTGTTGGACTTGTGGAAAAGATCATCGGAGGAGAGATATTCCATAAAATAAGGGTGGTAGGCCTCATATATATAATGCATAGGAGGCACAGATAGTTAAGGATGTTGGTCAGAGTGTTCCTCATATTTATGCAGCATTGGATAACAAACAAGAAGGCTATCAGGAATCTATCATTGAGATGGACGGTAAGCTTTGTGATAAAGGTATTTCTATTTCAATTGACCCTGGATATAATTATAACTATGTTAGTCCTGACTTTTTGGATAACTGTGGTTTGAGTAAGGAATTGCATGCATAATATTGGTTAGTGCAATTGGCTACAGGTACAAAGAAGCGAGTTCACCATTGGGTAAGAGCTTGTGCATTTGATTTCAATGGTATGCCTACCATAGCACAGTTGAATGTATTACCGATGGGATCATACAATACGTTGTTGGGAATGGATTGGTTGTACCTTCATATAAGCAAGGTGGATTGTTATGACAAGGCCATTAAGTGCTTGGATGACAATGGAGAACCAAGAGTCTTAGAAGGAAAGAAGAAAGCCACATCAGTTAGGATATTAACAACTATGCAGGCAAAGAACAGTTGTGGGAAAGGGTATATGTTATTTGCAGTTCACATTTATAGTGACAAAGGTAAGGAAGTTGAGGATGCAAATGTTTTGAGTAGGTACCCAGTTCTAAATCAGTTTCAGGATGTATTTATTAAGGACATTTCAAAGTTTCCACCTCACAGGTAGGTAGACTTTTCTATTGAGTTGGTGCTAGAGTGTTGGGTGTGGGATCCCCCAAGGGTAGTTTGGGGCTTAGAGCCCATATTTTGGTCCAAGTTTTGTAATTCCAATATAAAGACTCCGCATTTTGTGGGTGCAGAGCGCATAGTTATTAAAGAGACACAGGGTTGTCTGCCCTTCTTTTTGATAATGTAAAGTTGGTTGTAGAAGATCTACCCATGGTCTGCGGACCATGGGACTATATAAATAGAGAAAATCTCTAAGTTTCTTGATAGCATACTTCATAGATGGAATAATGAAGATGTATGTGAGATAGATCTGAAGTGTGAGTCTAAGTTTTGGGTTGTAGCGTAGGTAGAGGCTCTGCAGCTGAGTGCACAGAGGCCTAGTAGTCCGCAGCTGAGTGCACAGACCACTACAGCTGTGTGCGCAGGGTGAGTCGAGTCTGTAATTATATGGATGTATTAATAAAGAGAAGTTTCCATCAATTCTACGTATTTATTTCCTATTTATGCATCTGTTATATAGGGTATAAATTTCACTTTTAATGCTTATATGATGCGCAAATGTGTACAATTGTATTGGCTAAGTGAACACAAGTTAGAATATCTATTTATGCGAAGATAATTAAGATCTGTTAATAAGATAAGTAAGATACTTAGTCTAGTTTGGGAAATAGCAGCGCGAAAGCATCTCATCCCCTGGTTAGGGTTGCGCGAAGGCCGATTGTAACACTTCGCAAGGGTACTATAGGGTGGATCAGAGCATGAAGTGATCTGCGCGAAGGCGGGTGTAGTTGGAATAAACTGAAATCACATCCATCTCAAGGGTGTGGAAACATGGTTCCAGCATCCCCCCATACTGCTTCGGGTGAGACTTGAGTCCGCACTCCGCTGGCTGATGCCAAAAGGGCCGGTAGTGTAGGGATTTGTTTGGATAAATAACTCTGAACCTGGGTGAGGCCCCATAAGCCAACAAATGGTTTTGTTTCTAGGACCATAATCTGCATGAGAGATGTGTGATGTCGTATCATTGGAATCTAGCTAAGAATAAAAATCGAAGGCTAGTTGGATAGAAGAATTCACGAGTTTGCGGCGCAGGAGAACAGAAAGCCACAACTATCAAAAGAAGAGTGGTTAGACACCTATATATGGAGATCCATGAAATCTTTTTCGGTTCCTTCCATACTGAGTTATACAAGTGGATCACGAAGCTAGCTTATAGCCAAGGAAGGTGGCATCTTGATGGTCCTATTGTGTGGACCCCAAAGCTAGTGCAAAGATTGGAAGCATCGGAGCATAAGATCGTGCACGCCATTGATCATTGGCTCAATCATATTATAGGAGGATTCATTACTAAGTTCGTGGTTGACACCTCAGTCAGCTGTAGCGAGGCAGAGCAACGCTTTCTCAAAGGACTGCAAGGTAAGTACATAAAATATTGAATACTTGGATTAAAATGTTGTTGTGCAAAAAGTGGGTTACGCAATTACCTTGATGTTCAGAGCTATGTGAAGCAGAAAGGTTTATAGGAATGAAAGAAATAAGGGTCCAGAAAATAACCCCTTGATTTCACCTCCACGAGGAGACAAGGAAGAGCTTGGGAAGGTCTCTCCACGAAGTGTTATTCAGCTGATAAGACAAAGAATTCTACGAATACCACCTCCACCCACACCACCCCCATCTTCATCGCCATCACCTCCATCTTCACCCATACCAACTCCACCACCACCATGATTCAGTATGGCAAACACAATGAAATTTCCCTCTGTTCAAAGGTTTGGGAAATGAGGATCCAACCAATTCTAGTTCATTGTAAGAGTTGTATGGGAAGAGCAAGGTGTTACAGATGACCATATAAAGAAAGTGACACTGGTTAGTGCCCTGCAGGATCGTGCACTAACTTGGCATATTAAGTACTCCAACTATAACCCAAATATGAGAGTCGCGGATATCCAAACAATGCTAAATAGAGAATTTAGGAAGCCTAAGTATGAAGCGCAGTCGATTGTGGGATTCAAAGAGATCACGATGCTACCAGGTGAGACTCCTTAAGAATTAGATCAGAGGCTGAAATGTATGATTTACGAAGCCAATATGAATCTGAAATATGGAAAACATCATGAGTGGTTTGTAGCTTTGCTACTGCCAGACTTAAGGAGTGCATTGTTGCAGCAGAAGATAACAACTCAAGCAGAGGCCTTGGAGATTTATATAAGGCTACATGAGACCCCGATGCAGGATCTTAACCTAGGATTTCAGTAGATCCACGCGTAGCTGAAGAATCTGTGACTTGAGATGTAGATTCTGAAACAGGATAGGACAGTTTGACTAGAAGCGTGCGAAGAAGTATGGTGCGTGAAATGAAAGGGTCAGGGTCATGACAAAGACCACTGCCCTGTATTTAAAAATTACCTCGCATGAGGAGGACCGATGCCTTTAAGGTCGAAAGCTCAAGTAGGACCTAGTGAGGCTCCTACTATGTGGTGCGCGATCTATTAAATAGCCAGAAAACATGCCATGGACAATTGTCACCTGTTACAGAAGTATACGCAAACTTCGCATAAGTTGTTGTGAAACTCTTGTAGGTCAGTGGGACATGATGAGCGTACCTGCAAAAGCTATGAGTTGATGATGGATAGAACTCCCATCTATAGAGTTCAGGCCGAAATTTGACCCCTTGACCAGAATGCAGGAATGGAGAGGACAGGATTTTAGGGGCACAGACGAGGACGAGGCGAAGGAGGACCTGGTAGAGGTCGCAGAGAATTGATTTTCTACAATTGTGGAGGGCCAAGTATTGCAGGCTGTTTGATCATGAGACAAAATATTGTTCCACGCTGATAACTAGGATACACGACAAAGGAGCACTACCGCCTCCCCCTACTTAGAACCTGCAGATGATGAGGTCTGAGCCATGCGAGGAAGATCTGAACATAAACATTGTCCTCCAAAGTGGAATTGTGATGGGATATGACAAAGGAAAACAACCAGAAGATAGTACTTGAGTTCGTAAATCCTCGGTGAAAGAGGCTGATTTTGATTTGGAGCACGCTCGGGAAACCTTCATGGAAGCTAAGAAGAGCTTCGCTGATGCCTCCACTTTAGGAAGAAAAGATAAACTGGAGCCATAAATGGACCCATCCATGCTCATATCTTTCCTGGAAACCTGAATGAAGTTACTGCACGAAAGTAAGGCTATGAAAGGGTTACAGGAACTCATTAACAATTGCGTTGTGACCATGCCAGGTGCACCTCACATAGTTTGCAAGATCGGAAAACATAAGATAAGAACGGGACGGGAAATGAGACTTACTGCACAGATCAGAGAATATGAAATGGATCAAGTCATCCTGGATTTGGGATTGGATGTGAATGTTCTGCCAAAACAGACATGGGAGTGAATGGGGAGACCTGCACTGCAATGGTCTCCAATTCAGCTAAGAATGGTGAACCAACAGAAAATAATACCCATGGGGCGATTGCAGGGAATAACCGTGGATATTGAGGGAGCGAGCATGCTGGCAGACTTTTGAGTCATAGAGATTGTTGATGACAACAGTCCCTACCCCGCGCTCTTAGGAATTGACTGGGCCATTTATATGAACGAGGTAATTAATCTGAAGAAGCGAAAAATGATCTTTGAGAATAAGTCATTGCACGTAATTATGCCCTTGGATCCTGCAAAAGGATCACGCTATACGGAACCGGTCCATGACTATGAAAGTTATGATGATTTGGACTGTATCTATAAGATAATAGCGCGAGACCAAGACTGGGTGAATCCCACTGCATATGGTCAGATTACATGGAAGCGTAAAAGCTCCTGCACTTCGGATTCAGATGAGGAAATAGAACGCTGGAAGAATCAGTTACACGAACTCACTATGCTAAATTGCAATATGATGACCAGGTCACTGCGTTGTGTGTCAATAGAAGTAAGAGATCTTCCTACTTATGATGGACTGAATGAGGTTGATACCTTCTTGGATTCATTTGAAAGGGAGGTGCCTGAAAAACAATGCTTCTAGGCCTTGGATTGGGTACTACGTGGTTTTGATGATTAGCGCAGATGTAGGAGAGTGATGCGCACATGCTTTGGGAAGCCTAAGATGTGACTAATAGGCAAGTATGATGGGAAAAATGATTCATGCATGCATCTGGCCAAGTGGACACAGGCCTATGAACAAGAGCCCCAACCTGCGTAGAGGCACATGTACTCCGCGCTAAAAGCCCTGGTCAGTAAGCATGTGTTGGGGGGAAAAACTCACAGATGGCTCTTCATGTTGGGAGGACATTATGCAGGGAGAGAAACTGCGCATAAAATTCTACGCACAAGGTTGTGGTGGCCAACCCTTCATTAGGATTCAAAAGCATATTACAAGGCATGTGATGTATGTCAAAGAACAGGTAGGCCATCGTAGAGGAATGAAATGCCTTTGAATCCAAAAATGATGTTGCAACCTTTTGAAAAGTGGGAAATAGACATTGTAGGACCGATTCAGCCTCAACGAAAGATAGAAGTGAGGTATATTATCATTGCAATGGAGTACTTGACTCGTTGAGCAGAAGCGCAGCTAGTGAAGGATTGCACGGGCATGACTGCCGCGAAGTTTCTGTTTGAGCATGTACTGACACGATTTGGATGTCCGAAGATCTTGATGAGCGATTGCGGTACACACTTCCTGAATGAAATGATCAGCACACTAACAAAGGAGTTTCAGGTGTATCATCAGAAGAGCACATCGTATCACCCACAAGCTAATGGGATAGTAGAAGCATTCAACAAAGTATTGGAAACCGCATTGGACAAGGTATGAAATGCGCAACGAAGTGATTGGGACCTACGCGTACCAGTAGTGTTATGGGATTTTTAGACGTCTGTGGTTTATATCTTCTGAGTTAGTTATTGGAGAACCCACAATAATAACCATATTCTGTCAACATTTCAAATCCTAATAGGGATCCATCGAACAACATGTAAGAAATTGACAGGACAGACACCTTTTAGGATTGTCTATGGAGTGGAAGTTGTAATGCCTATGGAATATATTGTGCCTAGTCTATGCATAGTAGTGCTCACAAGTATGATGGATCGCAGAGCCCTGGAAGAGAGGCTCGCGTAGTTAGACGAGTTTGAAGAAGAACGACTTTTGGCTGGATTTCACCAGTAGGTCCAAAAGAAGTGTGAAAAGGCATGGCACGATCGACATATTAAGCTACACACCTTTAAGGTGAATGATTTGGTGTTGTTGTATGATAGTAAGTTTGATAAATTTCCAGGCAAGCTCATAATGCATTGGTTGGGACTGTATGTTATTAAGGAAATTACCCATGGTGGTGCGGTCCAGCTAGTTAAGTTAAATGGAGATCCCTTCCCAGGAAAAGTAAATGGCAGTCATTTGAATCCTTACACAGGTGGCCTAGCCATCTTTCTAACCAACAAAAGCACAATCTTAGCACTCCAGGCAACTAAAAGGAGGCACAGGACTATAAACAACTCTGCCCGAGAACTACACGATTTCAGGACTACGTGCAGTAGCGAAGTGTCACAAGGTCTGCAACAACGCAAGGATAGTTGGGCTACCACACGGGTTGCCTAGAAAGTGACCGTTAAAGTCATTATTCACGATGTGATTCTTGGGTTGAGGCCAAATGGAGTGGGTGGCAGGCATTTAAGGCGAACTTTATGGGCTAGATTCTTAAAAATCTGCCATCAATCTAGCATCAATGGACTGATGTGGGGGAAACAGTCGAATTCAAATTCAAAAGGTGCTATAAATTACAAGTGGCTGTCCAGCAAACAACACTTGGAAATTTCAGAATTGAGTTGTTGTGCACTTAGGTATTCCTGAACCGAGACTTATTTGATATTCTGAAAGTGAATTCATTTTTTGAGTAGCTACCAAAGACATTGAGAGCACTATGGAATAGCACTATGTCGGTGCCCAAAGAAGCCATCGACACAGGAATAGTGAAAGCTGAGGAAACCACGCAGGAAATTGAGGAAGTAGAAGCCCCAGAGAGCACTGGAATAATCACAGAGGTCCCTAAATCACCACGCATTCTGAGGCCCAAGAAGGATAAGTAGGCCATGATACTGGTGCATGTCTCACCTAGAAATCCACTGAGGACCAAGCTCACAATGGAGGGAAAGGGGAAGGCCATTAATTTGGAGGCCGATGAGAAGGAGGAATTTGGAGAAATCCTAGTGGAGGAGGAGGATGTAGAGATGGATGTCGAAACCTAGGGTGCGGACCCTATCACACGGTTGCCTGCATATGTTCCTCCGCGAAAGGGTAAAGCCAAGGTGCCCAAGGATATAGATGGGAGCAAGAGCTCTCTACAAACCTCGCTTCTCCCAAATGATATTATTTTTGAAAGAGCACACTTGGGATGACTCCTCGCATTTAGCAACTGCGACACTAATGCACCAAAAGATGGATGCACCAACCGAAATCATTGAATTAGAACTACGCAAATGGCTTGGAGGTGTTGAGAAAGTAGGGTTGCTAAACTTGCTCTAGGTGCCGCATTACCACCATGCCCCAGTGACCATTTTCGTCATCAGGCAACTGCTCTACTTTGTGGATGATGGGTGCTTGTGGCTGGAGGAGCCCATCCCCATCACAAACCATCTGATTCACTGGATTACACAACTCCCTTACATAGGGGAGGACCCTGCAAACATTTTAGAGGGAAAAAGTGATGACTTGGCCATCGCGGAGGCCGTGAAAAAGAAATTTAAGTTGGAGAAGAAGAAGTGAGGGTATGCCATCTCCAACATCAACAAACCTGCAGTCAAGGTCATGACACAGATATTGGCAGGGAAGGTGATGCGGAAGTGCCACGCGGATGAGGTGCCCGCGCTAGTGGTTGCACTAGCAGCGCAATGCGCAAAAGGGGTCCAGTTCAACTGGGTAAACTATATATGCGGTGAGTTCCTTGCGAACTGCTGCGAGGCACAGGAGCAGGGAAAAACATTCCACTATGCATGGCTCTTGTTTTTGATAGTCCTGGTGGCATGGGAGTTGCCTGAAGATAGAAAATTACCTACTGTCGCGATGGACCTTCCAGAGGCAATGCAGTACACTTTGCTATGGGAAATCAGGGATGCACAGAAGATAAGGTAGAGAAAGATATTTTAGGTGCTCATGGAGATGAACATCAAGATGGGGATGAATTGCAAGCTGTAATTATCTCCCACAGTCTAAAACAATCTGCAGATCTTTGCAGAATTCAAAGCAGAATTCCACCATGTCTTCATTAGGGCGCGGAAGGACTCCACAAAGACGTGGCATGAGTTACCATATTTGGTGTCTGAAGATGTGATATTCATAGTCCGTGAGTCTTGGCTACTGGAGTGGCACACTCCATCTGGCTTCGTGGTGGAAGCAGAGAAGTCTGACGTGTAGTGGAAGAAGGAAGAGACAAAACTATGGATGGCAAAGCAGGAAAAAAAGCGTAGGAAAGAAGAAGCAGCGGCTATAGCCCAGGTGGCACACGACGCTGCACAGTTGGTGGAGTAGTAGAAAACAACATAAGAAGAGCGTGAAGGATAGAAGTCACCTTTGCCTGAACCGGAGATAGACATAGAACAAGGTGGCATGGACCTGCAGACAACATCCACCCAGCTAAAATGTCTATGCCCAAGAGAGCAAGTAGGGTCGCGAAAGAAGACAAACGCCTCAAAGACATCTTTCAACCCTAT
Source organism: Pinus tabuliformis (assembly GCA_031772625.1). Classification (NCBI taxonomy): domain Eukaryota; kingdom Viridiplantae; phylum Streptophyta; class Pinopsida; order Pinales; family Pinaceae; genus Pinus; species Pinus tabuliformis. The sequence continues at coordinate 1,062,812,637 of CM062805.1, read as the reverse complement.
CACCCTCACTGAAGGGGAATTACATGATATCGGTGAAACAATGATAGGTGTCATCACGGAGGCCCTCTAGTAGTTTGAGCAACACGAATTGATATTGGAGGCCCTTCAGACACAAATATATGAGTTACAGGTGCACACTCCATAGGCTATCATAGTGTCAACCAGTCTCGCAATTGACACTTCAGCTTCTCAGGAAATGCTACACGCCAAGATGACCAACAGAATAATGCTACCAGATGGAGCACTCATTACAGAGAATGAGGCCAACATGCCTATGGTTAGCAACTTGAAAGGGGTCGGGTTAAACATGGTTTCTCTCCCTCAGGAGACACTCTCTCTTGTAGGATGGAGTCACTGCAGAACTTCGGGCCAATGAGAGTCGTGTTATATAGGTAATGAGTGAGCAACACATCAATATTGAGTAGTTGAGCTTGCAGCTCAACGAGTCCATGGAGAAAAATAAACAAATAGTACAGGTTGTGGAGGAAGCTTGCTAGATGGTCCCGGAGTTGGCCATCCAAGCAAAGGAACCGATGAAGGCGTGCTTACAAAAGTTAGCCACAGGGGTGCACAACGCCAGAGCAGAAATGTCCAGGGTTTAGCTGGAGCTGAACCTTCAGATAAAAAAACTACAGTTGAAGGCTTAGCCTTCAACTCTACCGAAGGTTAGAGAACAACGTACCACCATAATCACAACAGCAATGGTGGCGGTTGAAAGTGTAGTGACAAACTGCATGAAGCTATTCGAGTAGTCATTCAAAGTCCTCACTACCCTATGAGAGGACCTAAAGATAGATCGCCTAGAGACAGAGGCACACGAGCTACAACAGAAGTATGATGAGGTAAAAGGGACCGTGCTGACAGTTTCCCTTACACAGAAGCTTGCAAGGATGCAGCAGACAAAGGCACTCAAAGAGAAGGTGGATGCCGTTCAGCATAAAGAGGCAGTTTTGAAAGCGTGTGTATAGCGATGGATCAATGAGGAGTATACCATTACGACCTCCATTGGAGCAAAGCTCACATTGCTGCAAGAAAGTCAGGAAAGGATTTAGGGCAACAGTTCAGCAACAATGGTCACTAAATAATGCGTAGAGGAAGTTCATCAGGAAGCACTCAGTGTGATGCCAAACTTACAACAATCCAATGAGAGTTGGGAGGTCTTCACGCTAAGATCTCCGCACCTGCAAAGTGACTCGAGGGTGAGTCATGATGTTTGTGTTGGGGACCTATTGGGTCCGGGATCCCCCAAGGGCAATTTTGGGGCTTAGAGCCCAGATTTTGGTCCAAGTTTTGTAATGCCAATATAAAGAATCCGCATTTTGTGGGTGCAGAGCACGTAGTTATTAAAGAGTCATAGGGTTGTCTGCCCTTATTTTTGATAATTTAATGTCGGCTGTAGAATATATACCCATGGTTCACAGACCATGGGATTGTATAAATAGAGCGAAGCTCTAAGTAGTTTGATAGCATAATTCATAGATGGTGTTACACTAAAATTTGTCACCATGACTATTTGCAGTCAGTATGGCCCCATCAATAGTCATACTATCCTCCTTGGCAAGTCTTATACCTCTGCTCCTCATGTCAAACTCCAAAAAAGAGAGAAAGTCTTTAAAATTCAATATAACTCTAATTACGTAGTTTCTCTTACCCTTACCTGTGTGTACGCACCTCATGTTCATAATACCTGCGTACTTGTACGCTTTGTCTGTAAAGGGGTGGGTGCGTACTCCTGTAAAGGTCAAAAGGCGCAAGTTTTACTCCAAAAATTTACTTGTGGTCGATTCTAGAGCATTCTAGAAGATGGTTTGACGTGTATTGAACGCCTCCAGATGGTTCATGCATCCCAATGAAAGAGGAACTTATCCCATGAAGAGGGTAGCTACCCCGTTGAAAGAGGAGCTTATCCCATTGATGGTGGACCTGCTTAACTTCCTCCAAAGCATTATAAATACAGGCATTGGGCCAGAGGGAGGGGAGGTTGAAAGCTGAACATTCCTAAGGGTAGATGCTGCTAAAATTAGGACTCCCTTATAGAGCTTGAGAGGAGAGATTCCAATCATTTCTTAGCTTCATTTGGAAGTGGGTGAGCTGATCAAAGTAAAGGAGAACTCTTGCTGGACCCTGGGAGGGACCTGCACAACACCAAGGCACTGGTTGTAATGGTTTCTTTTGTTTCCAATTAATACAATTAAGTTCATTTTTCTCAACAAGTTGTTATATATAATTTGTTTCATATACTCCTTGGTCTTTATGATGAATATGTTTTATTATATGAGTTATTTAGGTGCTATGTAATCGTTTTCTTGTTAGTGAATGCATGCTTCAAGGAGAAGGAGCTCATCTAGATTGAAGAGGCTTGGCTGCTACAAACAAGCGTTGGACTAGAGGTAAGCCTTAAACACCTGGTTGCTTTTATTTTAAATGCATATTTAGGGAAAGATAGTGCTTGATTGTTTTGTTTGTCACTAGAAAGCCTTAGCTTCTAGGGAGGTCGGTTTTGTTCGCAAAATTGACTCTTTCCGCATGACAAAATGGCGACTCCGCTGGGGATTGAACCCAGAATCTCTGGTTTCGCAGACCATGAGCATAGTTCCTTGTCTTGTGTCAAGCTCATTAAAAAATGAATCAAGGTTTTTAGAGCATAGTTCCTTGTCTTGTGTCAAGCTCATTAAAAAATGAAACAAGGATTTTAGAGCATAGTTCCTTGTCTTGTGTCAAGCTCATTAAAAAATGAATCAAGGTTTTTAGAGTAGAAGTTTTTGTTAGATAGATTGTAGAGAGTAGAAGCGAGGATAGTTCCTTTTCCTGTGCCAACCTCGTTAAAAAATGAAACAGGTGTCCACGAGGATAGTTTTTTCCTGTATCAACCTCGTTAAAAAATGAAACAGACTGCTATGAGGATAGTTCTTTTCCTGTGTCAACCTCGTTAAAAAACAAATCAGTTAATCGAGGAAAGTTCCTTTTATTGTGTCGACCTCATTAAAAAATGAATTAGTTGGTTATGAGCATAGTTCCTTGTCTTGTGTGAAGCTCGTTCAAAAAATGAATCAACGTTTTTAGAGTAGAGTTTTTGTTAGGTAGATTGTAGAGAGTAGAAGCGAGGATAGTTTGTTCCTCTCTCAACCTCGTTAAAAAATTAAATTGGATGTTTCGAGGAAAGTTCCTGTTACTGAGTCAACCTCGTTAAAAAATGAATCAGGTTCGAGGATAGTTCCTTGTCTTGTGTCAACCTCGTTAAAAGATGAAACAAGGATATGTTATATAGGTAGATTGTAGAGAGTAGTCATGAGCATAGTTCCTTATTTTGTGTCAAGCTCGTTTAAAAAATGAAACAAGGATTTTGAGGATAGCTTTTCCTGTGTCAACCTCACTAAAAAATGAAACAACTCCCACTAGTCTTTCCAATATTTCGAAAGTAAACCTTCATTTCATCCACCTGGTTGAATGCAATGAAGCTTGGGGGGCATGTACCTTGATTTGCATCATTATGCTAGGGGCATGCGAACTTATAACAAGCATGGTTTTTCGTTTCAAGCTTGTGTAAACATGAAACCGAATCCGAGCATAGTTCTTTTCCTATGTCAAGCTCGTTAAAAAATGAAACAAATCCTCCTCTAATTGAGTCGAGAGTTTGACTAGATCTCATAAATGTTAAGTTGTATATTTAGGTTAGTTATTTTAGTTTTTGCATAATTTTCTTACAGTTTTAGGTCGAGTCTTTCAAATGATCTCGTACATGAACCTTCATTCCATCCATCTTGTACTTAGTTGAATGAAATGAAGCTGGGGGGGCATGCGCTCTAGTAGTTACGCTTAGGGGGCATCAAGCACAGTTTTCTCTCTGTTTCAAGCTTGTGTAAAAATGAAACTATTTTGAAGCATAGATTTTCTCTGTTTCAAGCTTTTGTAAAAATGAAACCTATCTCGAGTCAATTTCAGTTATTTTCAAGACTCGTTAAACTCATGAAAATACCGAGATTATTTTGCTATCTTTCATTCTCGTAAAACAAATGAAAATGCCGAGTTCTTTCCATCTTTTCCTGCTCGTAAATTAAATTGAAAGTCGGCCATGTGAGTACATTTTTATCATTTTTTCGAACTCATTAAAACTTACGAAAAAATGAAAACCATGAGTACATTTTTATCATTTTTTCGAACTCGTTAAAACTTACGAAAAAGTGAAACCTTAGAGTCACCTTTAAGCTCTTTTCTGACTCCTAAAATATGAAAAGATTGCCGAGTATTTCTTTTAAACTCGTTAAAACGGAATTAAAAGACGGTCCTCTTACAGCCCTTTTCTGACCGTAAAAACATGAAAAGATTGCCGGATTTTTGTTGTTTCAAATTCGATATTGGAAATAAAACGACGTGTCCTTGGTCGCTTTTTACTTTTCAGATCAGAGACACTAATCATGAAAGTACTCCTTGGTCGTAAAGATCAAGCGGTTCTCTCAAGTATTATTTTATACTTTTTCGGGCTTGGGAGACACAAATTTACGAAAAAGGTCAACCCTGGAGTCTTCTTAAGTTTTTTCAGACTCTCTAAAATTGAAAAACGCCGAGTTTCTCCTATACTGGACTCGTTAAAATTTCACAGTAAAGGACCTTTTCGATTACAAACAGGAACAGACCACTCCTTCTTAGGGTTCGAATCTAAACTAAGTTGGACTCATCCGTAGGATGAGCTTATAATCAAGCAAATGTTATCCTCCTCAAGCTTGTAAAAAATAAAGAGGTACTTGCCAGAAATGGTGGGGGAAAAGAGAGAAAAATGAGCCTATTTGTTATCCTTTGTCTCGGAAAAACCTTATCACCACTCTTGAACACGACACTTTTCATTCACCTGGGTTGGGAAATCCTTTGCCTAATAGTTGATCAAACCACATTGAAAGTCTTCAGCCGGTTTCTGGGTATTAACTTTGGGTCAATTGTCACCAAGCCATCTGTTGTGTCGTTATGTGTTCAAGAGGTCACTGCAAATAAACCACTCATCTGCAAAATATCTGTCATCCATCTTGACCATCCCTGAGTCAGTCCTTACAGCTACATTTCTTCAACTTGATCTATGATTTCGTGTTGTGGGCTTGCCTGCAATGGATCGCTTTCTATCGACATCAGCACATTATTTAGAAAGATGATCTAGGAATCATCAGTACCTTGAAATCTGCATGCCTCAATGGCAGGTTTCTCGCCTTCAACGACAATTTACATCATTGACTTTCGATCGAAGGATTCCGTGACATGTTCGACATCAACACATTCACTCACATCTCATGGATTGTACTGAGTACTTTGAGAACCATTGACATCACTGGTGGTCTCTCTCACACTTGTTAACAATTTACATCATCGACTGGTAATCAAGTGGTTTCTACCATGTTCGACATCAACTCATTTATTCGCATGGATAGAATCGTACTATTTCGGGAAGTAGAAATGAAGACCCTGGATCTAGTTTCCGCCATCCAGGCTGTAAGGAGTTTTGTATTCATTATACAGTAGACTAATCATAAACAGATGGCTGTGTCCATACTGTGTCTACATATGTCTATGATTATGATGTATTGCAAAATCATTCCTATATCAGAGCAATAGTTAGTTTGTTAGTTAAAGTTTTGATCTGAGTATGGGAATGCCTACCTCAGCGATGATATGATCTCATATATGTATTTTGTGTTGAATATTTGCAGGTTTCGACTGGGCTCTCCACAAGATAATCCTCGAAATGATAAAGTGCTTCACCCTTCCTAGATGATATGAAACCCTAATCTACTACAGGCTTCGCACTTTAGGGGGCAATCTGTTACACTAAAATTTGTCACCATGACTATTTGCAGTCAGTATGGCCCCATCAATAGTCATACTGTCCTCCTTGGCAAGTCTTATACCTCTGCTCCTCATGTCAAACTCCAAAAAAGAGAGAAAGTCTTTAAAAGTCAATATAACTCTAGTTACGCAGTTTCTCTTACACTTACCTGCGTGTACGCACCTCATGTTCATAATACCTGCGTAATTGTACGCTCTGTCTGTAAAGGGGTGGATGCGTACTCCTGTAAAGGTAAAAAGGTGAAAGTTTTACTCCAAAAAGTTACTTGTGGTCGATTCTAGAGCATTCTAGAAGATGGTTTGACGTGTATTGAGCGCCTCCAGATGGTTCATGCATCCCAATGAAAGAGGAACTTATCCCATGAAGAGGGGAGCTACCCCTTTGAAACAGGAGCTTATCCCATTGATGGTGGACCTGTTTAACTTCCTCCAAAGCATTATAAATACAGGCATTGGGCCAGAGGGAGGGGAGGTTGAAAGCTGAACATTCCTAAGGGTAGATGCTGCTGAAATTAGGACTCCCTTATAGAGCTTGAGAGGAGAGATTCCAATCCTTTCTTAGCTTCATTTGGAAGTGGGTGAGCTGATCAAAGTAAAGGAGAACTCTTGCTGGACCCTGGGAGGGACCTGCACAACACCAAGGCACTGGTTGTAATGGTTTCTTTTGTTTCCAATTAATACAATTAAGTTCATTTTTCTCAACAAGTTGCTATATATAATTTGTTTCATATACTCCTTGGTATTTATGATGAATATGTTTTATTATATGAGTTATTCAGGTGCTATGTAATCATTTGCTTGTTAGTGAATGCAGGCTTCAAGGAGAAGGAGCTCATCTGGATCGAAGAGGCTTGGCTGCTAAAAACAAGCGTTGGACTAGAGGTAAGCCTTAAACACCTAGTTGCTTTTATTTTAAATGCATATTTAGGGAAAGATAGTGCTTGATTGTTTTGTTTGTCACTAGAAAGCCTTAGCTTCTAGGGAGGTCGGTTTTGTCCGAAAAATTGACTCTTTCCGCATGACAGATGGAATAATGAAGATGTATGTGAGATAGATCTAAAGTGTAAGTCTAAGTTTTGGGTCGTAGCATAGGTAGAGGATCTGTAGTTGAGTGCGCAGAGGCCTAGTAGTCTGTAGCTGAGTGCGCAGGGCAAGTCGAGTGCATAATTATCTGGAAGTATTAATAAAGAGAAGTTTCCATCAATTCTATGTATTTATTTCTTGTTTATGCATCTGTTATATTGGGTATAAATTTCACTTCTAATGCTTATATGATGCGTGAATATGTACAACTGTATTGGCTAAGTGAACACAAGTTAGAATATTTGTTTATGTGAAGATAATCAAGATCAGTTAATAAGATAAGTAAGATACTTATTCTAGTTTTGGAAATAGCATAGTTCACTACCATAGCAGTGCGAAAGTATCTCAGCCCTTGGTTAGGGCTACGCGAAGGCCGATTGTAACACTTCGCGAGGGTATTAATTGGTGGAACAGAATGCGAAGTGTCTTGCATGAAGGAAGGTTTAGTTGGAATAAACTGACATCACATCCATCTCAAGGGTGTGGAAACTTGGTTCCAGCATCCCACCATACTGCTTCAGGTGAGACTTCAGTCCGCGCTCCATAGGCTGATGCTGAAAGCACTAGTAGTGTAGGGATTTGTTTGGCTAAATAACGGTGAACATGGTTCAGGCCCCCATAAGCCAACGCAGGGGTAGCTCCAACATCAAAGGCACCTTATAGGATGAGCACACCTGAGTTGTTAGAGTTGAAGTTTCACTTAGAGTAAATGTTGGTCAAGGGACACATTAGGAAAAGTGTACCACTATGGGGTGAACTGGTCTTATTTGTGAAGAATAAGGATGGTACTCTCAGATTATGCATTGACTACAAGAAGTTGAACAAAGTGACCATCAAGAACAGGTATCCATTACTGAGGGTTTATGAATTGTTCGACCAGTTGAAGGGAAAAGAAGTGTTATTAAAGATTGATTTTAGATTTGGATATCACCAAGTACACATCAAAGAGGACATTTACAAGACAACTTTCCTGACCAAGTATGGGAATTATGATTTTTTTGTAGTTTCGTTCGGTTTGATTAATGCTGATGAATAGTGTGTTGCATCCATACTTGGATAAGGTTGTTATTGTGTTCATTGATGACATATTTGTATATTTTAAAAATGAGGAAGAGTGTGTTGAGCATTTAGTAGCATTATTGAGGTTGTTGAGAGAGCATCATTTGTATGCTAAGCGCATCAAGTGAAATTTCTTTCAAAATGAGGTACATTACTTGGGGCATGTTGTCTCCAAGGAGGGCATTTCTGTAGATCCAGAAAAGATAAGGGCCATTATGGAGTGGGTAGTTCCCAGGAATGTAGATGAGTTGAGGTATTTCGTGGGGTTGGTAGGTTATTACAGGAGGTTCATCTAGAACTTCTTATATATTTCTTATCCTATCGCATCATTGTAGAAAAATGTAAGAAGTTTGAATGGACATAGGAGTGTGAGGCTAGTTTTGAGTAGCGTAAGCAGCTGTTGACACATGCACCAGTGTTAAATATTGCATATTTAGACAAAGAGTTTGTAGTATGCACAGATGCTTGCAAGAAGGGACATGGCTGAGTCCTTATGCAGGATGGATAGGTGCTATGCTATGTGATGAGGCTCATCAATGGGTAAATTATATGGAACTTAATGCCACTCTCCAACTTATTAAAATAAACTTTTCTCACATTTCTTTACAAGTTTTGTTATAATTTGCTTAGTGATAAGGGTAAATATGAGATTTTATGTCTTGTGGTCTAATGTGAATTACATGAAGGTTTTGGAGAAATTTTGGCTAATTAAAGTGCAGGAACTTGAAGTAGACAAGAAAGAGGAATTCTAGGAGATTAGATCTCCCTACTTAACTCCTCACTCACTTGAAGATTCCTCCACCAGACCTCATTAGCTTAGAGTTACAAGCAGCCAAGCCATTAAGGTCATTGGTAGCCAATCCAGTGATAATTGAAGACCAATTGATCTCAAGTTGGGAGCCAAGCCTCCCTAAATTTAAGGAAGTTGTTGGTAGCTTCAGTTGTATAAATAAGAAGGCATAGAGCCTCATTAGGATTCGATTTTATTTTTTTTTGTAACCAAGAGGCATTTTCGATCTAAGACATTGTGAGTGATGGCTCTTATGTATTTTTGAGACTTTAATGAAAATGACAAGAATTCCCTTGATCCAAAATTGATTTGACTCAGAGGGTTGAAGCTCTTGGGTTAGGGCGCAACCCTAGCAATAGAGGTTACTCTTTTTGTACATATATGCTTATATTACATTCATAGTTAGTTGCTGAAGTGGTTTTGGTTTTGTTAATATACAAGTATTTGGATGATTAATTATTTTACTTCCATTTGTGTATAGATAGATCAGTGGTATCATAGTGATAGTAAAAACTACAAAAAATCTTATGATAGTGGCTTTCACCTCATCTCCCTTGTGAGATCATGATTTGAGGGTTCCATTCACACAGCCCAAAAACATATTTCTTGTTTGATTACTGCATAATCTAGGGCTTTCTTGTTGAATAGATCACTGTCTTTTAATTTCTTAGAAGTAGTTGCAATTGTCATTTTGATCTCTTGAGGTTGATATGATTAAAAAGCACTTCCATTCATAGACTTATCCATTAGCTATCAATAACTTTGTTTTCCACCATTCAACTCATATTTTTCATGTATAGATGAATTTGTGCATAAGTGAATAAAATAGTGTATGTTGTTACAAAATATTATAATTTGTCGGGAGACCTCGTCTCATTTGCCTCATATAAGTCTTATGCACCTATGCTTCCAAGTTCCACCAAACCCTAATCCGAACTCTTGTTTTATAAGAAACGTGGTCACTTCCATTAGGAAAATCCAACCATCTTGAAGCAATTGACTAAGCCTTGGATAGTGTGCACCTCTTCCATGCCTTATTTCCCCATCAGACACCTTTCCCACACTGCATTCTACCTTTCTTACCATCTTCTAAGATTTCGGCCAATTTCCTGTAGTAAAACAGGGCATCCTATAGTAGAAATAGGACATCCTATAGTACTACAGGAAACCCTGTAGCAGCCTGTTTTAAGCCCAAATTGAGCAGAAATTGTCATCTGATCTTAGATTAGGCCTCCACTTGGCTTCCATACCATTGAAACTAGTCCATACCATTTCCACCATACCTATCTCCCCTGCCAAAGAACAAGTTTAAAATTAGCATTTTCATTCATAAAACTAAACATCAAAAAAGGCTTCTTTTTTTTTTCCTGCAATTTCTCAATTATCACATGCATGTAGCAGTCATAATAATTCTTAGATGAAATTCCATGCTCAGTTAGTCCAAGTCATTAAATGTTATAAATAAGGTTAAGCTAGGTTTCTTTTGCAAGAAAAATGTGTAGATGTTTAGCTATATGATTTCATATCACTTTATAGCACCTTCCAATTCAGTCTTTCATTTCCTAGAGTAGTCAACATTCCCTTTTTGCACTAAGGATAATTTTCCCTTTTCCATTGGTTGTCAGACTCCTTCTAGTTAATAGAAGACTGGTTTGAAAAACCCTAGTGGTCTATCGTCCCAGTTGAAAACTGACAAGAGTAGACAATTGCATCTACTGTATATACAACATTGTGACCTCCAAGTTTGTACGAACCCCGAGTTGATGAAGTAAAGTTGGTAGCCCCGGGACTTGTAGCATTTTTGCTGTAATATTGGTTCTCATCACTTTTGGCATCGTTTCCGGGGAGGTGTCTAAGTAGATGTGATTTATGCTTTATTTATTTATTTCTTTCTAATTCGGAAAATAGTTCCATTCAACAAATAGTTGCAATATTTTGTTTTATTTCCAATTCTGCAAATAGTTCCATTCAACAAATAGTTGTAATCTTTTGCTTTCTTTCCAATTCTGCAAGTAGTTCCATTTAGAAAGTAGTTGCAACTTTTTTTTTATTTCTTTCCATTCTACAAGTAATTTTGAAAAAAAAAAAAAAAAAAAAGACCCTAAAAAAATGACCTCCTTTCATGCCTCGTAGGAGTAGAGACAATTTAGGGAAATTTTTTCCAAACACCCCCACCACATCAAACATACAACCTTCCCTCTTGTTTGGTGGCTATGACCTAGAGGACCCATTAGGTGAACAACTAGAGATCATTGAAGAGCCTATTGGGGAAGAAGAAGAGACCATTTCACTACCCTATACCATCGCTGAAAATACAAATGGAATTGGAGACAGAGAAGGAGCTTAGAATAGAGTTGAGGGTGCTTTTCCCATCATAGAAACTAATGTGGATGTTAGGATGAAAAACATAAGCCCCTCTTCCCTTCCTCACTTCCATGGCTTGGCCACAGAAGACCCAGATACCTTTTTGTTCAAGTTTGCTATCATATGCAGAACTTATGATTACACCTCTGATGACCAGAAGTTGAAATTATTCCCATCTACCCTCAAAGATTTAGCATTGTGTTGGTTCATGGGTTTACCTTTGGACAACATAACCACCTAGGCTTAGATGCAACAAGCCTTCAACAATAAGTATAGGGACTATTGTAGGTCCAAAGATACCAAAGAGGAAATTTTTAGAATGACCTTGGGACATGATGAATCTTTGGAAGATTATGAGGAAAGGTTCCAACTTAGCTACAAAAGGGCCAAGTGTGCCCTTGATCCTAAATCACTTAAGCTAGTCCTTCTTAGAGGGATCAGGGAAGATCTCCTAGAAACCCTAAACCTGCTATCATGAGGGGACATCTATTAGTTACCCTATGATGATATCAAGATAGTTTTCAAAAATCATTCTAGGGCAGCTAGAAAGAAGGGTAGGGTTAGTCAAGCTTTGGCTAGTTCATCCTCCTCCAACACATCCATAAAAAGTGAAATTGGGAACATGTTGGAAGACTTCAAGAGTGAAATGTTGCATACCCTTGCTCTACAAATGGACACCATGTAGATCAAGAGGAAGCAAGAGGAAGAAGAAAGAGCCTCAGTTGTCTTTTGTCCTAGATGCACCAGGAGGGACCAGGAGGCACCCTAGGAATAAATGTCCATTAAATCTTATAGAAATCTTCTTAGTCTGTGAGGAGAACCACTCCACATACAAGTGCCCAACTCTTCCTGGATTAAAAGCCGTGTATTAGAGAACTAAAGGGGTGACTAAACAACTCTGCCATATCAACCAAAGGAGGCCTCAAGGATCTCGACCATACGAGCAAGGCATGCAAGGGGAATCCTATTCATATTATAACTCTAACCATAATACATCCATTCCCCCTTGGTGCCCTCCTGCTCATCCTTCATGGTCCACACCTTCTCCCTAGTATTTTTCACCTCAATACCATTCCCAACCTGCCAACCAACCATTTCAGCCATATGCTCCTCCACAACCTCAGTGGAATGCACCATCCCAGGGGTGGAGGCCCCCATACAACCAATCTCCATCTTTATTGCCTCCACCTCCATCTCAACCATAGCTCCTACACCCTGCTCCACTTAAGAAACCTTGGATGCCTGCTCAACCAAATCCGAATCTGAACAACAAACAAGAACAACAAGTCTATAGTGGAGAAGCATCTTACCCTCCCAATGCTATGAAAATTCAAGAAATCAACCTCAGGTCTAGAAGAGTTATTCTAGATAATCAACCTCCATCTCCACTTGAGGAGCTTTAAGAGGAAAAGGAGGAGAGTGTCCCTCAAGAAAATCCACCTCCTTTTCCTAAGAGATTAATCCATCTTGTCTAGCACACCCCATAAGAGCCTGAACTTTTAGATGAATTGAAAAACGTGCGTGTTAAAATCTCGCTTCTCCAAGCTATCAAGGATGTCCCCATCTACAACAAGTTAATCAAGGAGAAATGTTTCGAACATCCTGGGAGGTGAAAGAAAGACACCCCTACCATTAATTTCATTGGATAATTGTCTGAATTAATGTTGGGGCAGGTGATTTCCCAAATTATCTAGATCATGGAAGTCCTATGGTAGATGTGCACATCGATGGCATCATTTTCCCACATACTGATGGGCCTCTAAACTAGACATAAATTAAGGCTCATGCATCTAAATTAAAACATAAATTAAGGCCTATTACCATCCTTCAGCCCATTAAACCTCTCTTTTTGCATTAGATAATTTATTTTTAACTTTAATATATTCATTAGGAAGGTTTATGAATAATTGCATATTTGTGCCTAATATTATTTATTTTTGTGGAATATTATGAGAATATTGGGCAGATTATGAAGATTTAGAGGAGGAGTTAATTTAGGGACTTATTCTCTACTATAGGAGGATCAATAATATATTATGTAATTATGGCACAGATTGTGGAACTCCAATGATTGAGAAAATCTAGGAATGTGTTCCTTGCCATTTAATGCAGATTCCTAGTATTGGGGACCAGATCCATTAATCAAGGGATTTTGGTGGGGAAAGCTTCTTAAATTCGTGGGGAATGATTCCTAATCATTCTTTATAAGTACCAAGTCGAATTTTCCTCTAGGGATAGATTTTCATTAGTGTTCTTGTGGAGAGAGCTTGTATTTTTGCAGCTCCAATGTATTTTCTTGCAAGGATATAATTCTATAGATGAAAATAATAAAGGTTGGTGTCATATTTAGCTTCTAAATCTTGTTCTCCTTCATCGGTCTTTAATTTTTCTTGGTCTTGGCCATCCCAGGAGCCTCAGAGTGCTTTTGTATTATTTTCTTCTTTTCACTCCTTATTCACATGCATCTCTTGTTTTTATTTCTCTCTATTTCTGCATTTAGTATTAATGATTTCTTGTTGTAGGATTGAGTTAAATGGTTGATGTAAGTTATTTTGTAGGATCACAACCGTTATTTCATCCTTGGAAAAGCTTTGGAAGTTCATAGTAATCATTGAGTTTCTTGTATTAGTCTTCTTATTCCAAAATCTAGATTGTTGGACCTCCTTTTTAGTAAAGAACATTAAATTTCTGCTATTTTTTAAAGCATGCTAACAAGCTTCAATAAAGTTTATTCCACTTGCATTAGATCAAAAAAACATTCTACATCATAATAAAAATCACCCCACTGCATTTGCACTTGATTAGGTTATATATTTTTTGGATTTACTAGCTCACTAGTTCTCGAATTTCTAGATTTTTTACTAGTAATGTTATTCTATTTTTTAGCATGGGTTAACAAAGGTATTTTTGAGTGATTACACTTGCAATGGGGACCTAAGAAATCCTAGTTAATAAAAAAATTTGTCCCATCCAATTTGGATTTGATTTGTTTGGTCATTTGATGAATTATAGTATATATGTACATCTTGTAGGAAATCACTATAGCATCCTGTAGGAAATTATGTTTTGAGCCCGAATTGAGAAAAATCATCATTGAAGCTAGGATTAGATCTCTACTTGACTTCCATGCCATTAATACCATTTTAACCCTCTTAGTCCACACTTAGGTTAGAATTTTGATAGTTTTCAAGGGTAGGATTTGATTTCCATTTCTTCTATCTTTAGTCTTACATTACATCTCATTAATGTTTTCTATCATTTTTTCAAAGTTTTCCTCATGCATGAAGTAGACAACTAGCTCATGAAATTCTGTTTCCTTTAGATAATTGAAATTCTTCTTGTTTGCACGATTTTTGGATAAATGGAAATGTTTGATGTAGTGCAGGTGTTTCAGGAGTACAAAGATATTTCATAGTCAAAAACCTCATCCCAACTTAATCCACCCATGGTCCTCATTTTCTTTCTCTAAACCCTCACCAAATTCATCATTTCACAAGGAAACTTCTCCAAGATTTTTGAGCAAATCCAGCCATCTCCCAACTTTGGTTTTGAGTTCTGAAATGATCCTAGGCACTCCCTTGCCTCATTCCATCCACCAACCACCTTCCCTAATCTTTCCATCACCTTCAACATCCATCCTTTTTCTGTCGGCTATATCCTGTAGGTTTCCAAGGGATCCTATAGGTTTTTAGGACACCATGTAGGAAATCCTATAGCATTTGGTAAGAAACCCTGTTTTGAGGCCGAATTGAGGAAAATTCCTTTAGGAAGATAGAAAAGGATCCCTACTTGTCTCCCAAGCCTTCTGACCATTCACCATCATCTCCAGGCAACTTGCCACATTACCAAAAGGGATTAGCTTTCACACTCTCACATGAAAAAGGACAAAAAGAAAAATAGATTTATTTTATTCATTTACATGCACAACATAGAAGGTTTGTTGGTTTGAATCTGCATGCTTAGGACAGTAGGATTGCATACATGTTAACTTAGCATTCTTTTAAAGAAAAGCCTCTTAGCAGTTAGTTATAAAATGATGTGTTTTATCATTTGATTTCACTCTCTTTCCTTGTACTTTCTTTCTTGCAATAGGTTAAGGTTCCATTTCAAACATTTCATTTTCTGCAATTAGTTTAGGATTTGACTTCAGTACATGCACTTCATTACATCATCACAACAAATGAAGGACACGTTGTATGTTGCACATATAGTGCTGATACCTCTTAGGTTTGTATGAACCCTAAGTTGATAATTAAAGTCGGTAGCCTTGGGAGTTGCAACATTCTTGTTGCAATATCGAGGCTCATCACATGCCTTGATTGATCTTTGGGCCACTATAAATGTGATGACTAAGGAGGCTATGTTTAAACTGAATCTCCAAGGATCATTAAGAAAGACCACAATAGTCTTGCAGCTTGCAAATAGGTCCACAGTATCTCTTGAGGGAGTTGTTGAGGATGTGATGGTTTCCATTGATTCCTGGGAATACCCTATTGACTTCTTTGTTCTCCAACCTAATACCAATTTCAATGGTTATCCTCTCATCCTTGGAAGGCCATGGTTAGCCATTGCTAATGCTTACATAAGTTGCAAGGCTGGGAATATGACCATTAAAAATGGGCATTTGTCCAAATAATTGGTCTTGTACCATCCTGATCAACCATCTATGGAGCACAACTTACCTTTATGGTTAGAAGAAGAGGAGGAAGATGAAGTCTACTCTTCCCCAATCTATACCCTAGATGCTACTATAGGAGGGGGGAAACCTGATGAAGATGACCTAATTAATAAAATCCTCTAGAATCAACCCCCCAACATCATGTTTCTTGAGGCGTTAGTGAAGAAATATGAATATAACCCTTGCACTGATTTGTGCCTAGCTGACTCAAGTCCTACTCATGTCAATATGATAGAATTTGGCTCAGAAAGATCCTTGAAAATCAACCCATCTCTCTTTGTACATCAAGAAGAGGAGTTATGTGACATGCTAAGAAAGCATCTGGATGCCTTAGCATGGAGTTACAAGGAAATGAAGGGAGTGCACCCTTCAGTGTGTACTCACCACATTTACATCAAGGAAGGTTGCAAGCCAGTGCACCAACCCTCGAGGAGGATGAATCCAAACCTAAAGGATATAGTCAAAAAATATTTTCATAAGTTGTTGGATGCAGGGTTCATTTACCCCATCTCAGATAGTGAGTTGGTGTCTCCTCTGGTTTTCGTTCCAAAGAAAAATCGGAAGTGGAGGATCTGTGTGGACTAAGAGAGCTAAACAAAGCCACAAGAAATGACCATTTCCCTCTACCTTTCATTGACCAAGTATTAGATGGTCTAGCAAGAAAGAAGTTCTTCTCTTTCCTAGATGGATTTAGTGGTTACAATCAAATCTAGATCAACCTAAGGGACCAGGATAAAACCAAATTCACCTCTCCCTAGGGTAACTTTTCTTGTAGGGTCCTTCCTTTTGGGTTATGTAATGCCCCTACCACTTTTTAGAGGGAAGTCTTGAGCATCTTTGCAGAGCTAGTCCATGACTCTGTGGAAATTTATATGGATGATTTCACCCCTTATGGGTGTGATTTCTGGAGGCTCTATCTAACTTGGGAAAATTATTAAACAAATGCATTGAAATGAACTTATCCTTTAGTCATGAGAAGTGTGAGTTCTTGATGACTGCAGGGACTGTTATAGGTCACTCAATATCCTAGGAAGGACTACAAGTGGACCCAAATAAGATAGCTATGATAAAGAGGGTCCCTACTCCTCAAAAGCAGAGGGATGTCATAAGTTTCTTATGTTTAACTAGATACTATAGGAGATTCATAAAATACTTTAGCAAGCTAGCCTCACCTTTGTTTCGACTATTGGCTAAGGACTCCGAATTTCTATGGCTAGAAAGCTGCCAAGAGGCCCTAGAAACCATAAAGGACAAGTTGACTACTGTACCTATACTTTGAGGCCCAAATTGGGCTCTTTATTTCCACATCAATGCTATTGCCTATAACAAAGCTATATGAGCATCTCTAGACCAGATGTATGACAAGCTACCTTATTCCATTTACTTCATCATCAAAAATATGTCCAAATCTGAATTGAACTACACTGTGATTGAAAAAGAGCTCCTAGCTGTTATCCATTCCTTGAATAAATTTAGACATTAGATCACTGGTTACCAGACCTTTGTACATACTCACCATGATGCTATTAAATATTTGATGTAAAAACCTGATGTGAATGCCCAAATTATTAGATGCTTGATTTTGTTACAACAATTTGATCTAACTATCATTGATAAGACTGGTAGAGAAAATGTAGTTGCATATTTTGTTGTCCACATTGGCTTTGCCTGTAGGTGAGGAAGAAATGTTTGATTACTAGCTGCAAGATGATAATTTATTCACCATTTCAGTTCTCTCTCCATGGTTTGCTGACATATCCAACTACTTAGTAGCTGCACAGTTCCCTCCAAGTCCGACCTCTAAGGAAAAGAATGGAATTATAAGGAAAAGCATCCCATTCACTTGGATTAGGGAAAAACTCTTCAAGTTGGGCCCATATCAAATTCTGAGAAGATGTGTCAGGGAGGAGGAAGTTTTTGACTTCCTTCTGGCCTATCATGATGGACCTTGTGGAGGTCAATTTGCAGCCAAAAGGACAACCTTCAAGATACTACAAGTTGGATACTATCGGCCCACTCTCCACTAAGATGCAAGAAGATATACCAGCCAATGTGATCGGTGCCAAAGAATTGGGAAACCTACTCCAAGGGATGAAATTCCTTTGCAACCTCAGGTGACTTTTGAGACATTTAACAAGTGGGGCATGGATTTCATTGGGCCCATTGAACCACCATCATGACAAAAAAATTACATTATTGTGTGCAATGGCTACTTAACAAAGTGGGATGAAGCCAACGCTGTCAAGGTAGCCACAGAAGAGAAAGTGGTTGATTTCTTGAGGGAGAATGTGTTTTACAAGTTTGGATACCCTAGAGAGCTAGTCACTTTTCAGGGCACTCAATTCACCTCACATATGATTGAGAATATGTTAAGCCAGCATAAGATCAAGAATAAGAAATCCAGTCCTTACTACCCTTAGGCCAATGGGCAAGTATAAGTTACCAACAAAGCATTGGAAATCATTCAGACAAAGGTGGTGAGCAGCAGCAGGAAGGATTGGGCTGACATACTAGTGGAGGCCACTTGGGCCTACAATACAACTTGGAAGACAACCATTTGATTCACCACTTATGATTTGGTCTATGGGAATAAGGCTCTGCTCTCCATTGAATTTGAGTACAATACCTTAAGAATGGAAGAATAGTTGGATTTGGATGTTACAAGGGAACAACAAGAGAGATTTCTCCATCTCAATGTGTTAAATGAATTCAGAATGCAAGCCCTCCTGCACACAGAGGTGACTCAAGTATAAATAAAGGTCTGACATGACAAAAATATCACAAACAAATTATTTCAAGAAGGTGATTGGGATCTATTATATGACTCCAGATTCAAGGATTTCAAAGGCAAGTTGATGACCAGATGGCTGGGCCCATATGTGATAGAAAAGTTCCATGACAATGGGGCTATTCAGATAAGAACCATTGATGAAGAAGGTATCCCCTTGCTTGTCAATGGGTATAGATTGAAATCCTACAAAAATCCTCTGTCAAAGGAGGAGTTCGTCAGTAGTATCAGTAAGGCAGTAATGGTGATTGAAGGAGTCTCAGCTTCCACCTCACCAAATTCTTGAAGACTGTTGAATTTTTGAAAAAATGAAAAGAAAAAAAACAATAAGAGACCTAGGTGAAAACCTCCATGAGGCACCTAAGGCCCACTTTTGGGTTGAAAACCTCCTTGAGGTAGCCCAAGAGTGAAAAAGAAAAAAAATAAAAAATAAAAGACCCCTGGGTGAAAACCTCCCTTGAGGCGCCTAGGGCAGGCAACTAGGATGAAAACCTCCTTTGAGGAAACCTGGTTGTCTTTCAAAAAAAAAAGAGAGAGAGAAAAAACACAAGAATGTAATGGTAGGGACCTCAAACCTGCCCACTAATAACAATTCTTGGTTTTTGCAGGTTTTCAAGAAAATAATGGACACCAAGTTTATAGGGAAGCAAGCCACACAAAACCCCATTTCTCCTTCATTCATTTCATATCCTCCATGAACACCATGTTTCATTCATCAATACTCATCTCCAACCATCAAAAATCCAATTTCTAGGCAATTCTATAACTTCTATAGGATTTCTTGTAGTTACTACAGGAATTTCATGTAGTACTACAGGAAGCCCTAAAAATCTATAGGAATGACATTCCAGTTGAAAAATCATGATGCAGGCCTGTTTTGGGTTGAAAAAGGAAGCCATTGACTTCACCACATCTCAACCAGCACCATTTCATGACCATGTCACCCTCCGTGTCCATCAATAAATGCACTTAGAAGAAATGTCAAAGGGCCATACCATCAGTAGCAACATCCCCTTCCATTCCTACTACTCCAAGCAAAAAAAAGACAAAAAAAATTCAGAAAGAGGCAGCTATAGGATTTCCTATAGTACTACAGGAAACCCTATAGCAGCCTATATTGAAACAACAGTAGTCTCCAGGCTCATCCTTCAGCACCCATGTAGAGGAAGAATAATAGCACACCTGCAGGCACTATGGCACCTATCCAAATCTTAGAAGTAACAAAAGAGGCCAGCACCTGCACATCACAAGAAGAAGACAACCTACTAGCAAAATAAAATCAAAAAAATGAGAGCAGAGGAGAATATGTACCTGAATTAGAAGAACCACAACAGAGCCACCATCCAGCATGCATCAACAAAGAAAAGGAAGCCACAGGTATGGCACCTCAAACACACTCTATCCTAAGTACAAATATGATTAAAATTATAGGAATATGAAAAAGTTGGTTTATAAGTTGAAGGTGGCCAGTTAACTTGGCGACCCTCAGCTCGATAACAAAAAGTTAAGTTCTAGTCAGCTGAACATGTGGAAAGGTCACATCAAAAGAAATCAATTGGAAATATGGTCGAGTTACGTTATTTAGGAGTGGGTGATGATTACGAGAAAAGGTTGTATGATAATTAATAGTTGGCCAATTTTCCAAAAGGAGAAATTACATACCCAGCCAACTAGCACACCGCTCAATGAAATTGACCATAAATAGAAATATTCCCTAACTTTCATGCAAGATGGTGAGCCCCAGTATTGCAGCAATAATGCTACAACTCTTGGGACTCCCTTCTTTAATTTTATCAACCCGGTAGTTCGTAACAAACTTGGAAGCGACGATGCTGTATGCAAAAGTACTAGCTCTTACCGCAGCTGTCACTTGGTCAGCTGGCACAAGTCTACTAGGGGCTTAAGCCAACTTCTATGAGCTTTGAGAAGAAGATTTTTAACTGATGGATGAAAGCTAACTCAAAGGAAGCTAATCTACTTGCAGAAAGAAACTAAAAAGCTGAAAGAAAATGCAAACCCTAGCAAACCCTAATTTTACCAGCTAGCCCTACTGATGCGAAAAAGAGGATGCAAGCTACTGAAAGAGATTCCATTGACTTCTAGGAAGGTAAAATGCATGTGTCTAAGTTATCACTATCTGAAGAAAACATCTTTTTGTATTTTTGAATAAGTTGTTAGAATTATCATGCATGTGCTTTTAACTGTTTTTTACTGTGCAGAGGTGGATTGGCAAGAGGAAATGCTTGGAGGAGGTCGGGAAGGTTTAGAGAGGGCCTATGGGGTCCTTAACACCTTTCCAAAGAGTTTCACAGAGTTTGGTTATCAAGGAACCTCATTCGTGAGCTTCTACAGGAAGTGTGCAGGGGTTATACAGGATGTTCTGGAGTTTCTACAGGATGTCTGTAATTTTTCTACAGGATGTTCAGAAATGGGATTTTGGAGGATGGATGGAGGAAGAAATATGAAGGAGTGGGTATGGAGGTGAGATAGGGGGGTGAGAAGGTCCAGGACTTGGGGAATGGAGCTGAGAAGTGGCGAGGATGGTTGGATTTGTTCAAGGAGAAAGGGGCAATGTTGCACAAAAAGATGGGAATTAGGGAAAAGTGAGAAAATGGAAAACGTAAGGCAAGGATTCTAAGTAGAGGATGAAGCAGGTGGGATTGATGGAGAATGGGCAGATAAAGAAGGATAACAGGTGCTCTGCAAGTTGTTTTTCAAACGAAACAAACAAGGATTTGGAAAATCAAAGACCTAGTTACGTTAGTCTATTCTGACCTAGATAACAACAAAGAAATGGAACAGAAGTTTATTTGCACTGAAATCAGATGAAATAACTTATGCAACGAAGCAATCAAGAATCTGAACATGTAACCAACTTCTGCAAATAAGAATCGAACACTAATGATTGCATGGCGAAGCAAAGACTGTGTTTTTGTTGGCAGCAAGGTCACCTTGATCCCAGCTCCTGATCCCACTGAGGGAGAGGTGAAATCAGAGGTCCTTGATGGCCTTTTTTTGGATATCTTCCCTGTTAATAACTTATCAACTCAATCTGAACATAAAAATTCTTTTTAATCATCAAAAGCAACTTAAATAACAAAACAAGATTTAAATCTAAATATAAAATTTTATTCTAAGAATGCAGCAAAAACACATAAAGATAAACAAAGGAGGTATTGGGCACTTGAGATGGGCCCAACCCCAAGATCTACAACCTCCTAAGAGAGATTTAGAGCTTGTGCAAAGCTAGATTCATATTTATTGAGCAAGAAATAATATTTACATCAAAAACTGTCCACAAGGGAAAAGCTTGGAAATGTGCTGAAATGCAAAGCTAGCCTACTGCCTAAAAAATGACTAAAATCGAACTACAAACTAGCTAACTTCTGCCTACAAAGTGACTAACTGAAATGAGGCCCTAAGCCCTCTTATTTATACAAATTGAGGACCCCAACAGCCCTCCTAAAATTTAGGAACTCGGCTGCCAAAACTTGTAGTTAACAACACTTTTATTAGCACTTGCTCGGCTGCCCTTGTGATAATTGATTTGGTGGCCCTTGAACTCCGAGCTGATGGTGGAGAATTTGAGGTAAGGGCCCATAAATGAAGGGGACAACTTCCTACAAATCCTCTCCCTTGTTCTTCCAGGAATTTGGCTGCCAAGTGCTCATTAAAACTTTTGATTTTGTCTCAAAATTGACTAAAAATCTGCACAAAGCACCCATTAGACTTGTTGGCATAATGACTAACAGAATTCACTCTATTAGCATAAATATAATAAAAAACATGCAATAAACTAATGAGAATGGTGGATTAAGTCGAATTAGGAGGTTGAATGAACCCATGTAATTATCCATTTTTGGGGCTCATGTCACACGGAATCAGTCAAAAGTGCGGACACAACCGACCTTCCTAGAAGTCTAAGACATTCTAATGACAAACAAAACAAACTGGAGCTATCCTTCTCTAAACATACATTATGATATGAGAAATCAAGTGTTTCGTTCTTACCTTTGTCCAAACGCTGTTGTAGAAGTCCAAGCTTTGTTGATCTGGATGAGCTCCTCCTTTTCTCCAAAACCTGCAATCACCAACAGTCAAACAATTAAATAGCACCTGATTATAACATAAAACAAAGCACATTCAACATATAGACCAAGGAGTACATGAAATAACCCATAAACAACAAGTTATTGAGAAGAATGGACCAATTTGCATTAAAGGTAATCAAAAGGAACCATTACAACCTGAGCCTTGGTGTTGTGCAAGCTCCTTCCAGGGTCCACAAGAGTCTTCCTCTACTTTGACAAAGCTCACCCACTTCCAAATAGAACAAGCAAAGATGACAATCTCTCCTCACAAGCTTCCAAATGGGAGTCCTAATTCCTGCAGCATTTACCCTTAGAAATCTATAGCTTTCAACCTCCTTCCTTCTGGCCCAATGCCTGTATTTATAGTGTTCAAGAGGAAGTTAATCAGGTCCACCATCAATGGGATAGTCCCCTCTTTGGATGGGATCACTCCCTTATTGATGGGATAAGTTCCTCTTTGGTAGGAGTGCATTAACCATCTGGAGGCGCTCAATACACGTCAAACAACCTTCTAGAATGCTCTAGAAATGACCACAAGTAAGTTTTTGAAGATAAAACTTGCGCATTTTAACCTTTTCAGAGGGACGCACCTGCCCCTTTAGATACAGAGCATCCATGGACGCAGACCTTATGAACAATAGGTGCGTACCCACAGGCAAGGTTTGAGAGAACCTGCGTACCCAGAGATAAACATATTTATAAAGACTTTCTCTCTTTCTTGGAGTTTGACATGGATAGCAGAGGCATAAGACTTGCTTAAGAGGGTAGTATGACTGTTGATAGAGCCATACCAACTGTAAATAGCCATGGTGACATTTTTTAGTGTAACAAATTGCCCCCTAAAGTGCGAAGCCTGGAATAGATTAGGGTTTTGTATTATCTAGGAAGGGTGAAGCGCTTTATCATTTCGAGGATTATCTCGTGGAGAGCCTGGTCAGAACCTACAATTTTGAACACAAAATACATGTATAAGATTATATCATCACTGAGGTAGGCATTCCCATACTCAGATTAAAACTTTAACTAACAGACTAATTACTCTGATACAGAAATGATTTTGCAGTACATCATAATCATAGACTTTTGTAGACACAGTATGTAGTCTACTTAGATAATGAATACAAAACTCCTCGCAGCCTGGATGGTAAAGATTCGATCCAGGGTCTTCATTCCTACTTTTCGAATTGGTACGATTCTAACCATGCGAATAAATGAGTTGATGTCGAACATGGTAGAAACCACTTGATTACCAGTCGATGATGTAAACTGTTAACAAGAGTGAGAGAGACCACCAGTAATGTCAATGGTTCTCAAAGTACCCAGTACAATCCATGAGATGTGAATGAATGAGTTGATGTCGAACATTTCACGGAATCCTTCGATCGAAAGTCAATGATGTAAACTGACGTCAAAGGCGAGAAACCTGCCATTGATGCATGCAGACTTCAAGGCACTGACGATTTCTAAGTCATCTCTCTAGATAATGTGTTGATGTCGATAGAAAGTGACCCGTTGCAGGCAAGCCCACAACACGAAATCATTGTTCAAGTTGAAGAAATGTTGCTGTAAGGACTGACTCAGGGATGGTCAAATGGATGACAAGTATTTTGCAGATGAAAGTTTTGTTTGCAGACCTCTTGGACACATAACGACACGACAGATGGTTTGGTGCTAAATAACT
Source organism: Pinus tabuliformis (assembly GCA_031772625.1). NCBI lineage: Eukaryota > Viridiplantae > Streptophyta > Pinopsida > Pinales > Pinaceae > Pinus > Pinus tabuliformis. The sequence continues at coordinate 1,062,788,274 of CM062805.1, read as the reverse complement.
CAAAGTTAATCCCCGGAACCCGGTTGAAGACTTTCAAAAGTTGTTTGATCAACTGTGAGGTAAAAGATTTCCCAACCCAGGTGAATGAAAAGTGTCGTGTCCAAGAGTGGTAATAAAGTTTCTTCTGAGACAAAAGGTAACAAATAGGCTCATTCTTCTCTCTTTTCCCCCACCATTTCTGGCAAGTACCTCTTTATTTTTAACAAGCTTGAGGAGGATAACATATGCTTGATTATAAGCTCATCCTTCGGATGAGTCCAACCCAGTTTTGATTCGAACCCTAGGAAGGAGTGGTTCGTTCCTGTTTGTAATTGAACAGGTCCTTTACTGTGAAATGTTTAACGAGCCCAGTATAGGAGAAACTCGGTGTTTTTCAATTTTAAAGAGTCTGAAAAACTTAAGAAAACTCCAAATTGAACTTTTTCGTAGATTTGTGTCCCTCAAGCCTGAAAAAGTATAAAATAATACCTGGGGGAACCGCTTGATCTTGCGACCAAGGAGTACTTTCATAATTAGTGCCACTGACCTGAAAAGTAAAAAGCGATCAAGGACACGTCGTTTTATTTCCGTATCGAGTTTGAAACGACAAAAACACGGCAATCGTTTCCTGATTTTACGGTCAGAAAAGAGCTATAAGGGGACCGTCTTTTAATTCCGTTTTAACGAGTGTAAAAGAAACGCTCGGCAATCTTTTCATGTTTTAGGAGTCAGAAAAGGGCTTAAAATATGACTCTGATATTTTGTTCGTGAAAAAATGACAATTTTCCCTCTAAGTCCCTTTGTCCTGCACAAAAGCGACACATTGCTCATACCTGTTTAAGATAGGCAAAAATTCATCGAAAAACATCTTTCCATGGTGAAAAATGAACAAATTCGTCCAAAAAACCTATAAAAAGACTTTTTACCATGTCATTTTTACCGTTTGACTGTTGAGGTTGAAAAAGGAGCTTTTGACAAGAAATTTCCCGTGGTCGCTGCGAAAAATCCGACCGTTAGAATCGAACGCCGTCTCTTCCAGGTATTTCACAACATCCTCCTTGTCAATTTCATCCATTTAGAAATTTATTTTAGGTTTCCTTTTTGATTTTCGGGGGGTTTTGGGTTTTGAAAACCGCTCTGCGGGGGACGCAGGTTCCCTAAAGGCTGGCTTGCGTCCCTCGAATTTTTCCTACACAGGGAAAAGGTCGGGGGACGCAGGCTACCTTCAGGCCACCTGCGTCCTGGCGCACTGTGCGCCAAACGCGGGGTGCGTCCTCCGCAAAACGCGGATTTTGAAACCCCAAGCTTCCAAATTAACCATTGAATTTACCCAAAATTTATTTTAATGCCTGTTTGTTCATGTATAGGGCACTTATCATGCTGGATTGGAGAGAAAGAGAGCATGAGGAAGTTGATGGAGCTGCAATCAATCATCAACCTTCCCTCGATGCCCTAAGAGGATGTGGATTATACAAATACTGGGCCATACCTGGCATGAGGGCTCAGGTAAGATTCTTGGAGTGGCTGGTCGAGAGATGGAACGTTCAAGAGCAATGCTTTTATATCGGCGGGCAACAACTCGAGATAGAGCCTGCTGATATTTACTTTCTCACTGGCTTGCCGAATAGAGGTGAGCAACTCAATCTGGCTGGGACTAGGCCGGGTGGCCAATCCCTTGATAGTCTCCGAGTAGATTGGTGCCTACCTGATCGACACCATGCGAAAGGCATAGAGATCAAATATTTCTCTCGTCCTAAACTCATGGTCTTAGCTTTCACTGTGACCAGGATTTGTGGCTCAGCCACTTTACATATTGCCACTGGGTCCCAAATGCGGATGGCAATTGACTGTCTCCAAGGCACCATCTTCAACTGGTGTGTTGCGATGTCGGCTAACTTGAAAGCTCAACTGACCAGGGCAAAGACCGGGAGACTAAAGACCTTTGGATATGGGCCTATAGTCGTGAGCTTTGCCCTAGAGAGAATTCCGATGCTGATCCCTCAGCATCTCACTGTTGATATTTTGGCTCTTCAGGAGCCAAAGCTGGTACGATGGGTTGCGGTGATGGCCCAGCATCCGGACGAGGGTGCGGCAGTTGTTCGATTCACTGACAGTTATTTTCACTGGTTAGAGGACTAGGTGTTTGCGATTCAGGACTTTCCGTATGCCGGAGTAGATTTTCGAGTTGATCCGGACATGGTTCTTCCACAGGGAGAACAATGGGATGACAGAGGTACTTTATTTTTCACGAGTTTTCAAATTATGTATTTTTTTGTTTTTTATATATATCGTCTCAAAACTGACAGTAAAATTTTCAAAATGCAGATGTTGGTCCACAGCGTCCAGCCAACCTCCGGCCTTTTGAGAGGAGACATCCAGTTGCACCGGTACCGGCCCCACAGGACGCGGCGGCTGCAGAGGTACTAGCTGAGTTGGAGCATGATCTACAGCGTCTGACGGCGGATATACCTGAGACTACTATGGATGATATTCCTATCAAACTTCAGCGCTATGTAGTCGCGGTCCCTGGACCGTTTAGGAGATTTTTGCGCAAGGTAGCCCGTGCAGTGGTGTCGTACAGGGAGCACCACCAGTGATTGGCTAGTCACTTTGTAGACACATGTGACATTTTTGACTTTTTGTACTCTATCATTTTTGCCGATCATAAGGTGTTTTTCAACCTATGATCGAAGACGATGTATATTTTTTGACACACTCCTATCTATATATATATCACTATTACCGGCTCATCTTGTTTAACATGTATGATGAAATGTTTTTAAATTTACTTGCATGATTATCGTAAATGTCTGTCCAACACTCGAGAAGCAATTGCATCTGCTAATGTATTTAAGGACCTTGGAATATGCTGATATTCAATGTAATCAAATTCACGTTCCAAGAGACGCACTCTCAAAAACAACCTTAATAACACAGGATTTCTAATGGCATAAACTCTATTAAGCTGTAATACAACAAGTTCAGAATCTAACCTCACTATCAAACGTCGAATTCCAAATGAAATAGATTCGGATAATAATTCAACCACTGCACTGTATTCTGCAATGTTGTTCGTTGTTTGACCGAGGCTTACCCCATGCATAGAAACTAACTCGTCAGAGGGTGAATAGATAACCCAAGCTGCGGAAGAGATATTCCGTGTACTACGACAAGCACCATCAGCAAATCCAATGTATGTTTGGAGGGCGTCGACATCTACAATATCAAGAGCAAAACCAAGATAAGCCAGAATAACGACGAAAAACACACTCACTAAGCTAAGCACACTGACTAACTAACAATCATACTAGCTAGAAAGAAAACCTAACCTAACTAAAAATTCTCCATACCCACCATTTAAGCATAATACCTCTTTAGGTAAAGTCCATTTCTGGGTTTACCCAAAGAGTCCCCATCAAAATCTACCAGCTCATAAGCCCCTTTTGCTAGCTTTCGCTTTACAATATAGGGTCCATGCCACATAGGAACGAATTTTCCAGCACCTAGCTTATCGTTAGCTTGATCATATAAAAGCACTAGGTCTCCCTCCGAAAAACTTCGAGGGGTCACATTTCTATCATACTGAGCTTTCATTCGCTTCGCGTGAGTCTCGATTGCCAATGTAGCGTCACGTCGAGTCTCATCTAATTTAGCTAAGTACAATAAACGTTTCTCCTCTTCGGAAGTAGCTGGGAGTAATTCGACAGCCATTTGAAGTGATGGGATTTCACATTCAATGGGTAACACTGCTTCCAAGCCATAAACTAGCTGGAAAGGAGTGAACCCTGTTGAGGTTTTCACTGAGGTTCGGTATGCCCATAGCGCCGAAAATAACATGTTGTGCCAATTCGACCGATGAATACCAATGGTTCGTCGGATCATGATAACCAGAACTTTGTTGATAGACTCAACCAAACCGTTGGCTTGCGGATAATAAGGAGTAGAGCTGTCATGGCGCAAACCAAGCTGGCTTGTAAGTTCAGTCATCATGGTGTTTCGAAAATGGCTCCCATGGTCAGTAATGATTGCTTGTGGGACACCAAACCTAGTTATTATATGATTGAATATGAAAACTGCAGCTGTTTTGCCGCTTGCGTCGAATGTAGGCATCGCCTCGGCCCATTTAGTGAAATAATCAACCGCGAGGATGATATACGCATGCCCCCCGGCCGAGTGAGGGTTACAAGTAATAAAGTCGATACCCCATTTGGCGAATGGACCAACGGAAATTATAGGGTGGAGAGGAGCAGGTGGTGCGCGCATCTTTCGATCAAACACTTGGCAGTTGTGGCACTTCCGGACTGCAATGATACAATCTTTAAACATAGATGGCCAGAAGTAACCAGCGCGCAACACCTTCTGAGCTGTGGCATACCCAGACATATGACCGCCACATGCTCCAGAGTGACAATCATTCAAAACTCTCTCAGCCTCTTCGTGAGTTAGACAACGTCGAAAAACTAAGTCTGCCCCCCGGCGATAAAGTGTATCTCCAATAATTTTGTATTGCTGGGATTGAAACCTAATTTTTCGACGTTCCGCTTTTGAAGCTTCAGGCCGAAAGGTTTGGGTTTGGAGATAGATGATTATATCCCCGAACCACGGATCTAAAGTACTGATAAGAAACAAAGATTCGTCCGCAATGGACTCTTCTGCCACAGTCTCTGTGTCAGTACGCGGGAAATCACACATCAATTCCGCAAAAACTAAGGATTTCTTAGACTTGGACTTCTCGAACTCCAAGTCGAACTCTTGCAGGATAACGATCCATTTAGAGTACTTGCCCCCTAGCAGTTGTTTTGTCAAAATGTAAATCATAGGGTTGCAATCCGAAATAACTGTAGTTTTACGGAGAAGAATGTAGTGACGAAAACGCTGGACAGCTTGAACGGCTGCCAGGGCCAATTTCTCCACATGCGAATATTTTAGCTCAGTGGGATTTAAGGTCCGACTGAGATAATATATCACATGTTCCGCTCCGAATTCATCTTCTTGAACTAACACCATTCCAATGGTGGAATGCGAAGCTGCGAGGTATAAGAAGTAGTCCTGGTTGTAGTTGGGAGGATGCAACAACGGTGCATGGGTCAACGCGTGTTTAAGTGCATCAAAAGATTGTTGGGCAATCTCGTCCCAAAAGAATTGAACGTTCTGTTTCAACAACCGTGTAAAACCTTTAGTGACCTCGGCGTAGTTTGGGATGAATCGGCGTAAAAAGTTCGCTTTCCCCTGCAAACTTTGGAGTTGGCGCAAACTCGAAGGAGGAGGCAATTTGATGATAGCCTCGACTTTCGAGGGATCGACGCGAATGCCGGCTTTTGAAACAACAAATCCCAGCAATCGACCTGTTTCTATACAGAAAACACACTTGTGGGGATTCAACCGAATTCGATAATGCCTACACCTCATAAAGATTGCTCGTAGGTGGACAAGGTGATCAGCTCGACGTAAAGAATGAGCAGGCAAATCATCGAGATACGGTTGCACAATGTGCTTGATGTCGTGAAATGCGTAAGACATCGCCCGTTGAAAAGTGGCCCCGGCATTCTTAAGCCCAAAAGGTAATTTGCAATAAGCAAATGTCCCCCATGGACAAATGAATGCCGTTTTTGGTTGGTCGGCAGGTAGAATATTGATTTGATTATAGCCCGAAAAACCATCCATGAAGGAAAACATTTCACTTCCGGCACAATCATCAATAATTTGATCGATATAAGGCGTAGGATAGTTGTCTTTTGGACAAGCTCGATTGATATCCCTATAGTCGATACAGATTCTTATTGTTCCTTGTTTCTTATTGACCGGAACAATATTCGATACCCAATCCGTTAACGGGATCGGATAAATGAAACCTGCTTTCAACAGCTTTTCGACTTCTGCTTTAATCGCAGCCGCTTTTCGAGGGTGAATCTGACGCAACCGTTGCCGGACGGGTTTAGCATCCGGGTAGGTCTTTATTTCATGAACAACAATGGCAGGATCGATTCCCGGCATTTCCTCGTAAGACCAGGCAAACACATCGCGGAATTCTTGGAATAGGGCCTTGTAAGTTTGGATTTCTTCTTCTGTACATGCGGCACCTATATGAATGTTCTCCTCAATTCCGGGCTTCACTGAAATATCAATGGGAATAGTACGAGAAATATTCCCTAAATTCAACTCTGAATCAGAATGTTTCGTTGGATCCTGAGCGTCTTTGACATATTCAGCGGTAAAGATAGATGAAAAATCATTTTCAAATGCATCATCCTTAGGTAAAAACGAAGATCTGTGATGGAGATCTTCCCATGGTAGATCGTCTACACTTAGGATTTCGCGAAGTTGTTCGTCAGATGACACGACTTCGGGAAACGCTATCCGTTCTAAGGTTGAGGTGAAAAGTGATTCTTCACTGACCACATTCATTTGGTCGACCTCGGTTGAATGAAAGTCGGTAAAAGACATGAGAGCTTCATAAGCAATTTCATATGGACTCAAGGGCATAGCATTACCGAATGAGTCTATCTCAGAGTCAGATGGGACAAACCAAGGATCATCATAAATAATGTTTTCTGATGTAATCATATGAATTGTTGCAAACGAAGGTTCTACGCTGAGTGGAGGGAGAGGAAAAGTTCCCAGTAAACCGGAATCCTTAACTAAACCTACACCAACGTCCCTATAAGGGATTGTCGTCTTACCGACATGCTGGATACTCTCTGAAGAGGCTGGGTCGGATGAAAAGTATGTCAGCTGATCAATAGTCACGATCTTACCGTTATGTGGAAACTTAATTACTCTGAAGACCGATGAAACGACCGCTGTCATAGCATATGACCAACTTCGACCCAAAAGAAGGTTGTAGTCTAGAGGGGCATCAACCACTTCCACATCCAGACTAACGGTTTTACCTTCTACCCCTATAGGCAATTCCTGTAGAATACCAAACGGACGGAACCCACGGCCATCAAAGGCCTTAAGGATGGTGGGGGATTGGTTCAACGAAGGAGAACCAAGGGATCTCCAACATTGAATCGACATAATACACGTAGAAGCTCCCTCATCAATCACAGTCCTATGAATAGGCCTGTTTTTGACTATCACTGGAATTTGGAAAGCCATTTGATGGGGGAGACGCGGTGTACTATTTTCTAGATCGAAGATCATTAGATTCGGATCCTGAACATCAACAGCTCCTATAGCCGACAAAAGCAATTTTCGTTGTGCTGGGCATGATTGCAGCACTTCTAACGCCGACATTGCTGAGGGTGAAACAGCTAAGTCCTCAACAATGTTGTAATTCTGGGCCGCTCTCGCATGTGGATTGAAAGCAGACCTTCGAAGTACACCCTTGGCGGGCGGTTTAATTACTAAGTCTGGGTTAGGTTTCTCGATCTGTAGTGGATCGGAACCAGGAGCTGAGGTTGATGGGTTAGAGTGAGAAGATTCTGCTTCCTTACCATCAACAGGATTCTTACTACCATAATCTTGCGATCGAGTCGCAATCCTCACATGAGACATCATCAAAATGGGTTCTTCACTGGCATTCGAGGAAGAACCTATCATCTTATTCTCCTGCTCCGGAAATGGATTTTTTAACACAGCAGGAGTGGGAGAACCTTTGACTATTTTCACAACCTCGGCCCGATGAGGGCAATCTCTCGTAAAATGATCCTCTTCACAAATAAGACAAGGATATCGAGGTTTGCGCTTTTCGTCATTGGTTTCCGACTTTTCAGTTTTCTCCTTCGGAGCCTTGTCTGCTTTAGCCTTCTTCTTTCCTTTCTTCTTTCCACCGTTTTTTGATTTGGCCGTAGATGACTCTACAGCGTGAATATCGGCGGTAAGTTCAGGAGAAGACTCTCCTGTCGGGGAATCGGGCAAAGTGATAATAGGAGTAGTTGAAGCCTTGGAAGACTTCTTCTTGCTCTTTGTATTCACGATACCAATCATACCATCAGCGGCATGAGATCCCGAAGGAGCAGCAGCGATTTGATTCGACTTTGGAAGATCCGGAATCTTCTCGTGTAATGTACCCGACTGAGTGTAAACTAAGTCAAGGTATTGCGCCTGAGCAATGACTTGCTCCTCAGTAACTACTCCGGCCTTAGCTACATCTTCAGTAATCCTTGGTAATAATGATTTAACAAACCATTCAGCTAAGATTTGGTCCGGGATAAAAACTTTCACTAGCCTTCTTCGACGTCTCCACTCATGAATGTGATCAGAAATATACGTGGAGGTTGATTGTTTTAGTGAAGTTAATAACTCCGTACCGTTATCGTATCTGACCGGTAACTGAAAGTGAGTTAAGAACGAGGTAGCTAACTGGCTAAAATTGTAAAAAGAGGCCCGTGGTAACTCAATGTACCACTTGGCCGCGAGACCAATGAGTGTACGCTGGAAAAGACGTAAGCGGATCGAATCATCCGAGATAGAATTTGAAGCACACCAGAGGTGGTAAGTCATCACGTGATTGGACGGATCCTCTCCAGACTTACCTTCGAACTTGGGTATATCGCTGGGCAACTTATTTGGCATTGGCGGCCAGAACGGAAGATATTGAATTGGATCGTTCGTTAGGCGCGTCAAGTCTGGTAAATCCAAAGTTGCGATAAACGGTAACTGCCGGTTAGGATCTCTAAAACTCTGGGTCACAATACCGGCCCCAGGAGGAGGATATCCAGGATAACTAGGAACAGGAGTTGCATTTGGGATATTATATCCTCCTGGAAAACCAGGATTAACCGGACCGTACTGGGGTTGCTGAGGTTGTTGATAAGTGTACCCAGGATACGGTTGATACTGGTAAACCGGTTGTTGGACAGCTTGCCCAGGTTGATACTGTCCCTGGTACGGAGGTTGAACAAATTGAGGTTGAGTAGTGACAACCGTACTTATACCAGGCTGGCCTACAGGCATCTGGACCGTGGTTTGAATCGTAGATCCAGACAACGGTACAGATGTCTGAGGAGTGGTTACAGAGACAGTAGAAACCGGAGCCGTCGATACTCCAGAAGTAAGTATGGTAGATGTGGCGGTAGTTGCAGCAGCCGTTTGAGATGGAGTACTAGGTGCAATTGGCGGCTGAGTAACTACCGAAGTTACAGAGGTTTGAACACTTGACTGGACAGGTTGCGGTTGCTGGGGTTGACCAGAAACTACAGGTTGTCCGGCTTGAGGTACCGACTGTATACTTGGCTGCAACACCTGTTGACCCTGTGACGGATCCCACACTAACATTCCAGGGTATTGACCCATAACAGGTTGAGGATACTGAGATCCATAGCCGGATTGAGGATAGGATTGATAATTGTAAGGTGCAGTTCCCATACCTTGACCATATGATTGACCTTGAGGTGGTTGATAACCTTGACCTGAGTATTGACCTTGAGGTTGATAACCTTGAGGTAAATACTGGTACTGGGGTTGACCTTGACCTTGAGTTTGGTATCCTTGAGGTTGATACCCTTGGGGTTGATACCCTTGGGGTTGCCATCCTTGAGGTTGCCATCCTTGAGGTTGATATTGATACTGAGGTTGACCTTGGGGTACATATTGAGGCTGGGGTTGACCTTGAGGTATGTATTGCCCCATAGGAGCGTACTGACCTTGAGGTTGCCCCCCAGACATGAATGAAGTACCTTGAGGTTGCCCCCCAGGCATTAACGGAGGCTGCCCCCCAGGCGGTAATTGGCCACCTTGAGGTTGGGAAACGGGAACTGAACCTGACATCATGTAAATGTCTCCTACACCCAATGGTACATTACCACTGTTTCCAACTAATAACCCATGATCAACGGGTTGAGGAGACGCTCCCGCAAAGGTACCAGAAAGAGATTGATACCCAGTAGGAACAGAAGGACCGCCATGTAAAAAAGATTCAGGACTTTGTGTAAACACAGACGACTGACCAGACATATTTACAGGAGTATGAATACCTCCAGGTGGAAAAGGAGTACGAGGTGTGGAAAAACCTAGCCCAAAGTTGTCTAAATAATTGGTTAACGAAAGGTACCAAGTAGTACTTCTAGGAGGACTGTAAAAGATAGATTCACGCTCCCTTAGATCAAGGGTAATTTGATCTTCAGGATCAGAGACGCCTATTTCTTCCTCTGGAACAAGTTCTTCAATAGCAATCAAACCAACAGGAAGATTTTCGGTGATAATTCTTTCTATTCTCGGTGAATCAGGAACACTAGGAGTCGGAGTAACAGGTTCGGATATTTCTAGTTCTTCGCCTGTATCACTAGCAGACGAAAAACTACCAACAAGCTCAGAAACTGTAACAGCTTCGGGATTATAACCTGTCTCTAAACTTTGGTAATCTGGATGGACTACCAAGGAAGATTCTCCTTCTTCAGGTGAACCTACTCTACTGCCACTAGGAGGAGTTACAAGGACCTTTAAACCTTCTAGATGACTGGACTCGTCTTGAGGAGGTTCACCCCTAAGTCTACGGGATCTTCTCAACAATTCGGCCACAGAAAAAACTTCAGGAGACTGGCCCCGAAGTCTACGGGACTGTCTCGGTAATTCCGCCACAGCTAAAAACTTTTAACTACTACACACGAAAACAAAATAAAATTTCAAATCAAACCACCTAAAGTCTCTAAAGAACCAAACAAATTTGAATCACACGCCTAAAGAATCTAGGGCGTCAAACCAAACACAAACAGTATTCTTCCGGACCAAAAGCGCTAGTTGGTGATGAAGCCCAACCTCGCTGGATTCAGTACAGAAATGGCGGGTGGAACAGTTACGCCGACAACCTGCTTAATGAATAGACTGGACCAAGTTCCTCCACTTTAACCGTCTCGAGTGAAGTGAACCCCCCAGAAAATCCAAGTGAGTATAGCCGACGTCTGCTCCAGGTACAGTGGGACCTTCCCTCCACCGTCACCTCGGTAGAATCCTAAAGATAATGGCCACTAAGGTTACCAACCGCAACAAATGCACCTGGGGAACAGTCTAAACTCCGACAGCACGCAAGGGCAGAGTAGCAAGCTCAATCCCCTTGCCGGCTCCTTGACAATAATCCAAGGTTTACCGACAAGTGACCCCTGGCTCCTCGACAATGGTTAATCCGAGGTTTACCGTTTGTAATACGTGCGTGTCTGGCGTCGTTCCCAACGAGGGGGGAATGATCCCCTCACTGGTTCGGACACGAGCTCGTGCTTCTCCTTTAAGAGGAGCTTTCCCAGAGTACAAGTGAGACAATTGGATTTATTCTATCACAAGATAAGCTACTTGTTTGGTTTTTTTGTCTTGGAGAGTTAATTACTCACCTACTCCAAGACACTAGCCTGATCTAAATTGGTGCTTCAGAGCCCTAGTAAATAAAAGTTACTATTTCAATTTTACTTTAAGCGTTACTTTTATGGTTGTTCTTTAAAGTCACAAGGTAGTGGAAGTGAAACCAATGGTGTTTAGACTCGACTCCAACCACTACAAAGATGCACCTAAGATGATTTACGCTACTTTGCTTTTTCAATGAAATTCTTAACTAAGAGAGTTGAGAGAATGAAAATTTTAGAGAAAACAACTTCCTTAGAAAAGACAATCAAAGAAACAATTCTCTTTTTCTTTTCAAGCACACAAACATAACCACTCTTTACTTGCACGAAAAAACTCTTTTTCTTTCAAAACTTTCAAAGCTACTTGAAACAAAACTTTTCAAAGGAGATGTTTTTGTATTTTCTCTTTTTAATAAAGCATATAAACCTATCTTAACAAAAAACAATCTCAAAAGCTACAAAACTATGAAAACTTGACTCACAAGCAAATCAAAAGAGAGATTACTCTAAGAAAACCTAACAAGGCAAAAGCTCACAAAGATGATTCTAGGTTGTTTTACTTGATCAAAATCAAATCAAGGACCAGCTAATGCAGAATCAAAAGACTAGTCAAAACAAAACTCAAATCTTTTTGTTCTTTTTGTAAAATGGAATTCAAGACTTAAACAACAAGCACTTCGAAATTGGCCCAAAAGACAACTCGATGGTAAGTTGCTCTCACAGGTAGACTTTATGACAGGTCTGACTTCTTAGAATGTTGACAAAACCAGAGAGATCTAAGGCTTGACAACTCCTACCGCCAAAGTCACTACAAGACCTACTCAAAATCAAACCCTAGGGCTTACACTTCGATGAAATCCACTAAAACACTCAATGCTATCGAAACAAGTTCAGGTGAAGATTCTGGGCAAGGGACTAATGAATCTGGGCAGAAAAAACTAAGAAAAAACAAAATCTAAGAGCAAAAAAGGCAAAAAATGGAATTTTCTCAAATTTTGGCAGGGGAAGCAGGCAACCCGTTAGCACAGGTGCGGGCCCGCTCTGTGCACACAACAAAAGTGCGTCCAGGGACACACTGTGCAACACTCAGAGGGTGCGTCCTACTGAAAAGCTCAAGAACAACCAAAATAAAACTAATCCTAAGCTAACCCACCCAGAGACAAGGTCACAGAGCCAAAACCAGAAAAATAAACCAATTTTCTCAAAGCCAAGTTCACACAAAAGAAAAGACTCTTCTCATCAATGGAATTTATCCCCAGTGGATTCGCCAATTTGTCACACGGAATCAGTCAAAAGTGCGGACACAACCGACCTTCCTAGAAGTCTAAGACATTCTAATGACAAACAAAACAATTTGGAGCTATCCTTCTCTAAACATACATTATGATATGAGAAATCAAGTGTTTCGTTCTTACCTTTGTCCAAACGCTGTTGTAGAAGTCCAAGCTTTGTTGATCTGGATGAGCTCCTCCTTTTCTCCAAAACCTGCAATCACCAACAGTCAAACAATTAAATAGCACCTGATTATAACATAAAACAAAGCACATTCAACATATAGACCAAGGAGTACATGAAATAACCCATAAACAAGAAGTTATTGAGAAGAATGGACCAATTTGCATTAAAGGTAATCAAAAGGAACCATTACAACCTGAGCCTTGGTGTTGTGCAAGCTCCTTCCAGGGTCCACAAGAGTCTTCCTCTACTTTGACAAAGCTCACCCACTTCCAAATAGAACAAGCAAAGATGACAATCTCTCCTCACAAGCTTCCAAATGGGAGTCCTAATTCCTGCAGCATTTACCCTTAGAAATCTATAGCTTTCAACCTCCTTCCTTCTGGCCCAATGCCTGTATTTATAGTGTTCAAGAGGAAGTTAATCAGGTTCACCATCAATGGGATAGTCCCCTCTTTGGATGGGATCACTCCCTTATTGATGGGATAAGTTCCTCTTTGGTAGGAGTGCATGAACCATCTGGAGGCGCTCAATACACGTCAAACAACCTTCTAGAATGCTCTAGAAATGACCACAAGTAAGTTTTTGAAGATAAAACTTGCGCATTTTAACCTTTTCAGAGGGACGCACCTGCCCCTTTAGATACAGAGCGTCCTTGGACGCAGACCTTATGAACAATAGGTGCGTACCCACAGGCAAGGTTTGAGAGAACCTGCGTACCCAGAGATAAACATATTTATAAAGACTTTCTCTCTTTCTTGGAGTTTGACATGGATAGCAGAGGCATAAGACTTGCTTAAGAGGGTAGTATGACTGTTGATAGAGCCATACCAACTGTAAATAGCCATGGTGACATTTTTTAGTGTAACAGATTGCCCCCTAAAGTGCGAAGCCTGGAATAGATTAGGGTTTTTTATTATCTAGGAAGGGTGAAGCGCTTTATCATTTCGAGGATTATCTCGTGGAGAGCCTGGTCAGAACCTGCAATTTTCAACACAAAATACATGTATAAGATTATATCATCACTGAGGTAGGCATTCCCATACTCAGATTAAAACTTTAACTAACAGACTAACTACTCTGATACAGAAATGATTTTGCAGTACATCATAATCATAGACTTTTGTAGACACAGTATGTAGTCTACTTAGATAATGAATACAAAACTCCTCGCAGCCTGGATGGTAAAGATTCGATCCAGGGTCTTCATTCCTACTTTTCGAATTGGTACGATTCTAACCATGCGAATAAATGAGTTGATGTCGAACATGGTAGAAACCACTTGATTACCAGTCGATGATGTAAACTGTTAACAAGCGTGAGAGAGACCACCAGTAATGTCAATGGTTCTCAAAGTACCCAGTACAATCCATGAGATGTGAATGAATGAGTTGATGTCGAACATTTCACGGAATCCTTTGATCGAAAGTTAATGATGTAAACTGACGTCAAAGGCGAGAAACCTGCCATTGATGCATGCAGACTTCAAGGCACTGACGATTTCTAAGTCATCTCTCTAGATAATGTGCTGATGTCGATAGAAAGTGACCCGTTGCAGGCAAGCCCACAACACGAAATCATTGTTCAAGTTGAAGAAATGTTGCTGTAAGGACTGACTCAGGGATGGTCAAATGGATGACAAGTATTTTGCAGATGAAAGTTTTGTTTGCAGACCTCTTGGACACATAACGACACGACAGATGGTTTGGTGCTAAATAACTCAAAGTTAATCCCCGGAACCCGGTTGAAGACTTTCAAAAGTGGTTTGATCAACTGTGAGGTAAAAGATTTCCCAACCCAGGTGAATGAAAAGTGTCGTGTCCAAGAGTGGTAATAAAGTTTCTTCTGAGACAAAAGGTAACAAATAGGCTCATTCTTCTCTCTTTTCCCCCACCATTTCTGGCAAGTACCTCTTTATTTTTAACAAGCTTGAGGAGGATAACATATGCTTGATTATAAGCTCATCCTTCGGATGAGTCCAACCCAGTTTTGATTCGAACCCTAGGAAGGAGTGGTTCGTTCCTGTTTGTAATTGAATAGGTCCTTTACTGTGAAATGTTTAACGAGCTCAGTAAAGGAGAAACTCGGTGTTTTTCAATTTTAGAGAGTCTGAAAAACTTAAGAAAACTCCAAGTTGAACTTTTTCGTAGATTTGTGTCCCTCAAGCCCGAAAAAGTATAAAATAATACCTGGGGGAACCGCTTGATCTTGCGACCAAGGAGTACTTTCATAATTAGTGCCACTGACCTGAAAAGTAAAAAGCGATCAAGGACACGTCGTTTTATTTTCGTATCGAGTTTGAAACGACAAAAACACGGCAATCTTTTCCTGATTTTACGGTCAGAAAAGAGCTATAAGGGGACCGTCTTTTAATTCCGTTTTAACGAGTGTAAAAGAAACGCTCGGCAATCTTTTCATGTTTTAGGAGTCAGAAAAGGGCTTAAAAGATGACTCTGATATTTTTTTCGTGAAAAAATGACAATTTTCCCTCTAAGTCCCTTTGTCCTGCACAAAAGCGACACATTACTCATACCTGTTTAAGATAGGCAAAAATTCATCGAAAAACATCTTTCCATGGTGAAAAATGAACAAATTCATCCAAAAAACCTATAAAAAGACTTTTTACCATGTCATTTTTACCGTTTGACTGTTGAGGTTGAAAAAGGAGCTTTTGACAAGAAACTTCCCGTGGTTGCTGCGGAAAATCCGACCGTTAGAATCGAACGCCGTCTCTTCCAGGTATTTCACAACATCCTCCTTGTTAATTTCATCCGTTTAGAAATTTATTTTAGGTTTCATTTTTTATTTTTGGGGGGTTTTGGGTTTTGAAAACCGCTCTGCGGGGGACGCAGGTTCCCTAAAGGCTGGCTTGCGTCCCTCGACTTTTTCCTACACAGGGAAAAGGTCGGGGGACGCAGGCTACCTTCAGGCCACCTGCGTCCCGGCACACTGTGCGCCAAACGCGGGGTGCGTCCTCCGCAAAACGCGGATTTTGAAACCCCAAGCTTCCAAATTAACCATTGAATTTACCCAAAATTTATTATAATGCTTGTTTGTTCATGTATAGGGCACTTATCATGCTGGATTGGAGAGAAAGAGAGCATGAGGAAGTTGATGACGCTGCAATCAATCATCAACCTTCCCTCGATGCCCTAAGAGGATGTGGATTATACAAATACTGGGCCATACCTGGCATGAGGGCTCAGGTAAGATTCTTGGAGTGGCTGGTCGAGAGATGGAACGTTCAAGAGCAATGCTTTTATATCGGCGGGCAACAACTCGAGATAGAGCCCGCTAATATTTACTTTCTCACTGGCTTGCTGAATAGAGGTGAGCAACTCAATCTGGCTGGGACTAGGCCGGGTGGCCAATCCCTTGATAGTCTCCGAGCAGATTGGTGCCTACCTGATCGACACCATGCGAAAGGCATAGAGATCAAATATGTCTCTCGTCCTGAACTCATGGTCTTAGCTTTCACTGTGACCAGGATTTGTGGCTCAGCCACTTTACATATTGCCACTGGGTCCCAAATGCGGATGGCAATTAACTGTCTCCAAGGCACCATCTTCAACTGGTGTGATGCGATGTCGGCTAACTTGAAAGCTCAACTAACCAGGGAAAAGACCGGGAGACTAAAGACCTTTGGATATGGGCCTATAGTCGTGAGCTTTGCCCTAGAGAGAATTCCGATGCTGATCCCTCAGCATCTCACTGTTGATATTTTGGGTCTTCAGGAGCCAAAGCTGGTACGATGGGTTGCAGTGATGGCCCGTCATCCGGACGAGGGTGCGGCAGTTGTTCGATTCACTGACAATTATTTTCACTGGTTAGAGGACCAGGTGTTTGCGATTCAGGACTTTCCGTATGCCGGAGTAGATTTTTGAGGTGATCCAGACATGGTTCTTCCACAGGGAGAACAATGGGATGACAGAGGTACTTTATTTTTCACGAGTTTTCAAATTATGTATTTTTTTGTTTTTTATATATATCGTCTCAAAACTGACAGTAAAATTTTCAAAATGCAGATGTTGGTCCACAGCGTCCAGCCAACCTCCGACCTTTTGAGAGGAGACATCCAGTTGCACCGGTACCGGCCCCACAGGACGCGGCGGCTGCAGAGGTACTAGCTGAGTTGGAGCATGATCTACAGCGTCTGACGGCGGATATACCTGAGACTACTATGGATGATATTCCTATCAGACTTCAGCGCTATGTAGTCGCGGTCCCTGGACCGTTTAGGAGATTTTTGCGCAAGGTAGCCCGTGCAGTGGTGTCGTACAGGGAGCACCACCAGTGATCGGCTAGTCACTTTGTAGACACATGTGACATTTTTGACTTTTTGTACTCTATCATTTTTGCCGATCATAAGGTGTTTTTCAACCTATGATCGAAGACGATGTATATTTTTTGACACACTCCTATCTATATATATATCACTATTACCGGCTCATCTTGTTTAACATGTATGATGAAATGTTTTTTAAATTTACTTGCATGATTATCGTAAATGTCTGTCCAACACTCGAGCAGCAATTGCATCTGCTAATGTATTTAAGGACCTTGGAATATGCTGATATTCAATGTAATCAAATTCACGTTCCAAGAGACGCACTCTCAAAAACAACCTTAATAACACAGGATTTCTAATGGCATAAACTCTATTAAGCTGTAATACAACAAGTTCAGAATCTAACCTCACTATCAAACGTCGAATTCCAAATGAAATAGATTCGGATAATAATTCAACCACTGCACTGTATTCTGCAATGTTGTTTGTTGTTTGACCGAGGCTTACCCCATGCATAGAAACTAACTCGTCAGAGGGTGAATAGATAACCCAAGCTGCGGAAGAGATATTCCGTGTACTACGACAAGCACCATCAGCAAATCCAATGTATGTTTGGAGGGGCGTCGACATCTACAATATCAAGAGCAAAACCAAGATAAGCCAGAATAACGACAAAAAACGCACTCACTAAACTAAGCACACTGACTAACTAACAATCATACTAGCTAGAAAGAAAACCTAACCTAACTTAAAAATTCTCCATACCCACCATTTAAGCATAGTACCTCTTTAGGTAAAGTCCATTTCTGGGTTTACCTAAAGAGTCCCTGTCAAAATCTACCAGCTCATAAGCCCCTTTTGCTAGCTTTCGCTTTACAATATAGGGTCCATGCCACATAGGAATGAATTTTCCAGCACCTAGCTTATCGTTAGCTTGATCATATAAAAGCACTAGGTCTCCCTCTGAAAAACTTCGAGGGGTCACATTTCTATCATACTGAGCTTTCATCCGTTTCGCGTGAGTCTCGATTACCAATGTAGCGTCATGTCGAGTCTCATCTAATTTAGCTAAGTACAATAAACGTTTCTCCTCTTCGGAAGTAGCTGGGAGTAATTCGACAGCCATTTGAAGTGATGGGATTTCACATTCAATGGGTAACACTGCTTCCAAGCCATAAACTATCTGGAAAGGAGTGAACCCTGTTGAGGTTTTCACTGAGGTTCGGTATGCCCATAGGGCCGAAAATAACATGTTGTGCCAATTCGACCGATGAATACCAATGGTTCGTCGGATCATGATAACCAGAACTTTGTTGATAGACTCAACCAGACCATTGGCTTGCGGATAATAAGGAGTAGAGCTGTCATGGCGCAAACCAAGCTGGCTTGTAAGTTCAGTCATCATGGTGTTTCGAAATATTATTAATTCCCATCTATGTTTAAAGATTGTATCCCATCTATGGTGCTTCATAATATTAATTCCCTCTTTTCCGCATCATTTGTATAAAGTTCCCGTAAACCCACATTTACCATTTATCCAAGGTTTTGTGTCTCCACGCTGTATCAAAAGAAATAATTTTATAATGGTTGGGTCCTGCCGTTATTGCGCTGGCGGCTTGTCCTCCCGTCCGTCGTCGGATCTGGGCCCTCCCATCCGACGGTCATCGGGCATTTCGGAGCCCCTCTGCTATCCGTCCGTTAGCGCCCGAAAACTGTCAGAGGGTGACGTAGTGCCAGGGACGCGTGCCCATTTGTTATTGGATCGGGTGGCCTCTGACCATTACCATGCCCGTACCAAAAGCGGTCCGATAATACCGCTTACCACCGCTTGCTTCCCGCCCCTACGTCATCACCACATCAGCAGACACGCCAACTGCCGTTTCACTCTCTATCCGACATGGCTGCCGCATCATCCCTCCACGTCAGCCCAGTCATACATCGCCACGTCACCTACCGTACCCGGGCCCAACCAGTGACATCATGCTGATGTCATTGGTAAAAAAAGGCGCCAAATTCCTTTTTTTTTACATATTCACCCAAAATCATCGTTTTTTCGCATTTCTATTGGACACTTGCCATGCTCCCTTGCATGTTGTTTTACGTCGATTGTCCGCCAACTACAAAATTCGTTCCCTGAGCTGCTGGCGCTACGAGTTCATCAACCTTCAACACCTTCGGCCTCACAGTCCCCAGGTATTTACCGATTTCCTCTGCATACCCTGGTCTTCCAAGTTCACTGTATTAAAAGAAAAGAAAAAAGCATAAGAACTGCTCAAATTCCTAAGTACTAAGAACCTCCATCTGCTAGCTTAGCCCCAAGTTCATGTGAAAGGGCTCCCATTGTTCAAATTTCGCCCACTTCCCACAGCTTCCTGCGCGTTTGCGACTTAAAACCATTAGCAGACAAAGTCCACTGAAAAGGCAGCACTCACTCCCAGCATTGGCTACTTTCACCCTCTCAACAAGTTGTTGCTCCCTGTTAGCCCAATTCACCTTCATTCTCATCTCTGCAAGTCATCCCATCGACCATAATTTACTGTTCACTGCCAGTTTTGCTAAACCAAAGCACAAATTCAACTCCAAGTGAGAACTAAGCAATGGAGACCCCTGTGGCATTGAATAGTGCACCCCTGAATGCCCCACATAAGAACCTGGAATGGTTGGCCCTTGCTGACCGGGGTTATCAAATCAAAGAAACATTTGAAATAAGCAACAAATATCACATAGAAACTGTTTGTGAGCTGAAGAAGAAACACATAAGTGGTGCTGATGACATAGGTATCTGGGAGTCCAACTTGCCCATTTATTACCTTTCACAAGTCAATTTATTCCCAAACTTGATTCATCAGTGTTGTGAACACTATGAATTCTCTCAAAGAGCAGTTTTGGGTCCATCTGGGACTGTTTTATTTCACATCACTCCTCAATCCATAAATTTGATGTTAAGATTTGAGCCCACTAAACCTCTGGTGCCCCTTTCTATGAATTTTCTGCTCAAACAAGGTGCCAAGCTGCCCAGCTCAGAGGTCACAAGGATTGGCCAGTTGTTCATGCAGCCAGAATATCAACCCCGGCAACCTCCTCCTTATCTACATGTCTGGTTCAATGAAACAGGGAGACTGCTAGTGGATATGATATCCTGCATTTTAGGATTCAATACCAGTGAGTTTGTGGATGAAACAATCTTGGTAATGCTATCCATGTTCACTCCAGGACAACCCCCTGCTGTCCAGTATGATTATGCCACATTCATTGCTGACAAAATTCATGAGCAATTCATGAATTTGGAGAGAGAGAGGGTATTCAAATACACATCCTATATATATCATTTGATATTATACTATCAGCCTGACAGTTTCCCTATTTTCTTAAAAAAGCTGGATGCAAAAGGAAACAGGAGGTCATTGGTATTCTGGACACCAGTATGTCACCATATCGCTTGCTCTCCATACAACTATTGTGAGTTCATTGATTTGTTCATCCATCCAGCCTTGTCTCTACTGCAGATTTCTCCTCCTCCTAGACTCACCGATGAAATGCAGAAGATCCTCCAACTTTCAAAGAATTATAGCATTGGATATTGGTACTTCTACCAAGACCACACAGTAATTAGAGTATATGGTTGTGAGCTAGCCCCATACAGACTGCCAAAGTACGTTCCCATGAGACTTTTTGCATTAGAATACTTCCGGCAATTTGGAAATGCAGACATGATCCATTTTCATAGCAGAAATAAGAAAGCACAGCTGAAAATTAAACACCAACTGGGTCCATTCATCTTTAATAAGAGGGAAGAAGCTTGGGGAGAAGCAGACAAGATCCTAAAAAGCCTCCAGCTAAAAACAAGCTTCTATTGGGCACCATATGACCCTAATCATTTCATAAGCCTCAGAAGAATCAAGTATAGGCTTGCTACCTATGATCACTTTAGCATTCCACAAATTGAAAAATATGCTAACCAACTAGAGTGGAAAGAAGGCACATTAGTGGAGGATTATTCTGAAGAAGAATTAGCAGAAAGAGCAATTAAAAAATTAGAAAAAGTAGTTGACTTGGAATATTTTGGACAGGTTTGGTCTCCAGCCCCTCGGCATCTTGGAGAAAGTGCCTCATCCTCCACTGTTCCCCAGCAATCTGCCAAAGCAACTGGTCAAGCAGCAAATATAGCTAAAGGAAAAGAAGTACAACAAGAGGAGTCACTTCCCAATTTGGAGCAGCAAGTAGAGAAGCAAGAAGAAATGGCTAAAATGCCTGCCTCCACAGAGCAGCAAACCCAAGAGCAGATCCCTCCAAGGCAGGAGGTGACAGTTGAAACTACAGTTTTACAGACACCTGCAAATGAAGAAAGAATGAGGAAAAGAGATAGGCAAGAGGAGACTCCTCCTACCACTTCGACAGATCAGCAAGGTGAGAAAAGGCAAAGACTTAACCCTTTCTCTAAGGAGGAAATGCCTGAAAGACTAACTGATACTATGCTCCCTCTTAGCATCGAAACATCAGCCAACTCCCTACAGCAAGAGCAAGAACTGCAACAAGGAACAGAAGTAAGTTCTTCAAGGCAGCGGACCAAAGCAGATTCTAGCATCAAGAAGCAGTTTACAGACATAAAAGCAAGAAATGAGCCGGTTAGATACCAGCTCTATAACCAGCTGCTCAGAATGGCACCAACCAATCAAGAAAGGCTCATGTTAGCCTATGATATTCAAGAAGGAAAAATGACTCTTAGTCATTTTAGGCCTACTATGCAGCAACCTCAATCAGCTGCAGACTACATCAGAACTAACCTGGAGGTATTTGCCAAAGACATCCACCCCATGGACCAGATCGAGTTACACAAGCAAACAGGGGAGATTCTCTATTCTACATTGGCTGATAAGACTCTATTAGCACACCGCTTGTAGAATTCTCTACATAACACTACTGCCCAGTTAGAATTAGAGAAGGCTTCATCTCAAGCCAAGGACAACAGAATCAAGTCCTTGGAAGAAATTATTATAGAGCTAGGACATGACCCAAATGATCCTAAGGGTGTGTAGGCATTGATGAAGAAAAAATATGAGGATATAGCAGCTTTGAGAAAGCAGATCAAAATACCACCTACCCATCACCCCCAGACTGAAGGGGTTGCAAAACAAAAGAAAGATCAAGATGTGGTGGCTCTACTTTTGACCTTGCATAAGAGATTGGTGGAAACAGAGGGTGCCTTGGAGGTAGCATTAAAGGAAAAACAAGGAGAATTACCAACTCAGCCAGCACAGACATCTACAACCATTGAAGATGTGCCTCTTGTAACTACTTCACCAGGTCCTCCCACTGGACAAACATCAGAGGCAGGCCCTTCAGGCTCAGCACCAGCTCCAGAAGCAACAGCACCAGCAACAACATCAGAACAGGTACCCAGCCTTGACATGCAAAATATGATGAAAGAACTAGAGGCTCTTGAAGCACAGATGGCAGAACTAAAGGTGGCTAAAGAGAAATTGGCTACGCTTGAAGAAAAATATGACAAATCAAAGCAGAATATAGCTGAAAGAATAAGAGAGGTAAGGGCTCTTGAAAAAAGGATAAAGGAGTTAGAAAAAGAGCTTACTCTAGACAAAACTATAAGTGAAATCAAGAAGATTCTATGGGCCAACATTGGTCAATCCATTATAGACCAATGGAAGTCCATTGAAACTATCCATGAGCAAATGGATCTGCTAAGCAGGGCAAAAGCAGAACGTCAAAGAGCCCAGGCATCCTTGGGAAGTATGCCTGAAATAGCCAACAGAATGATTCAAGTGCTTAACAACTGCACCGGCCTTCAGCTAGCAGGAATGGGTATTAGAGAGAGGACTGATACCATATTACTAATAAAGAGGGTGCTTACCTTGAGGAACTATGTGCAAACATTGGACAGAAGATGTCAAGAAATGCAGACAGAGGTAAATGAATTCATTGCAAAAATCACTGCATTGCATAACAGAGGTCTTCCCAGCTTGGTAACTAGTGCAGGAAGGTTGTTATCACATGAAAATTATGCCAAAAGGGTCAAAAATTATGCAACAAATCAAATAACAGCATCTGCAAGCAATCCAGAGGAAGCAGGGCCCCCATCTGGGCAGACTCTCTATGAGAAGTTGGAGAATTTTTTTTTTATTGAGCATGATATCAAGCACCTTTTTGAAGCACCTCCAAATTACTACAAATATACTGAAGCTGATGAGACTCTGATTAAAATATAGAGACACCAATTTCCTACTAAAGATTGGTGGAGAGGCATGATAGAAACATTGCTCTAATAAATCAAATTTGGAAGAGCAACTGAATGACAAAGATGATCACTAGGCACCAACGGATGATTACAAATGATGCCACCACAACAGTGGCGTCGTGGCAAAGTAGCAAGAAAGCAAAGACTCCCGAAATGAATGCAAATCAGTCGGCCGGCCCAGTTGGTTGCAAAGTCAAAGAACTCTGACAAAGATAAACAAATTTTTATTAATCTTTTAATAGCAATAACTTTTTGTATCTACTATTTTTGAAAAGTTGGTAAGAAAGTTATGAGTTAATGACTCATCTTTCAGATATTTAATGAAACACTTTTGTATATATACCCCCACGCATAACTTATTTGGGGTTGTTGATTTTTCTTCTGAAGAGCTACACTATAATTACAGACTTTGAATACAAGAAGCTGATGAAGTTCCTGAAATTCTGCGTTGTTTGATGTGTTGTGATGAGATTGCTTGCTGCTACAGGATTCCTGCATTATTTCATGATACAATAAGTTTTATAAACCATGTCTTTATATTCTCTTCGCTTACAAAATCCGTATATGTTGTATGTTTAATGGTCTTAGCATCAGAGAAAAAGAATAGTTCAAGATTTGTTTATTAAACACCCTAAGCTCAATCTCTGCTGTTAATTATGTTTTCTTCAGAATTAGTTATGAATGTGAAATTCTTAATTGCTCACATTTACACTGAATATTTCATAGTAAATACTGTTCAGGAATTCTGAGTTGCTCCTGAGCAATATTTCATTTCTCCATCTCACCAGCATAGTGATAGAACCTTAATTGCCTCTCACTGACTGATTGCAATCCATACTACCCAAATTTGAAGGTTGTGTCATGAATGCCCATCTGGCTCTGCAGTATCATCATTCTCACTAAACACCTCAAGCAACACATAACCACAGACCCCAATGCCCAATGGACTAAAACCCTCTGAACATTGCATTGTAGCTGTTAGAAGATATCATTCAACCAAACTTTAAACAAAATTCAGAGCATCATAACTAGCCTAAGATTCCCAAAACAAAGCTAAATCAGAAAGAGAGAGCCCTCTCTGATTGCAGGTGGGCTAGAACCTATAATCTGAAGATTGGTTAGTGGTTACCTCGGCCGTATTCGCTTAGGAGAAAGGGAACAACCTGAGTGAAAACACACTCCATCAATTACGTCGAAGGTCAAACAGTCACCATTACTTGTTTCCCGATTTCCTCCTGAGATGGCTGAGCGCACATGTCTCATTCACCCACTGAGCGATGTTGAACTGGATGAGGGTGGCCAGTTAGCTGGCCACCGATTTTTTTAATCCCAACCATCTCATTGCTCATGCAGTTTCCAAATTACATTCATGCAATCAGAGGAATGAGTTTTAGTCACGTACCTGAAAGTCGAATGGTTGCTATGAGGTGTTGTGGCCTTTCATTTGCTGCATGCACTGGTTTCTGTGGTTGCATGGTGGCTTGGTTGCTGATTCATGGCTATTTTTTTCTTGTGCAGGTATCCTTTGGCCGGATCCATGCTATAGGAGCTGGCTTCACGTTCAAATCTGCACCCTCAAGCTGCTGATGTCGAATTTTCACAGGACCGAAACTTGTTTTCGCCATTGCTCCCGAACAATAGATCGGATCGATCTGAAACTTGATGATCATGTTCCTATCATCATTATGAACCTCCCATAGAAAAATTGCGATCATTGGATGCACAAATTTCGAGAAAAATGGAAAATGGCTGAATCTTATAGAGATCAATTTCTCAGAAACCGTGCATCGGAATCGGCTGAAACTTCTTGGGTAGGTGACTATCACCGATATGCATCTCCCCATGAAACAGGTTTTGAAATGGATGCACGGATATGGAGAAAATGCAAAAATGGCTGACGGTGATGGAGGTGGATTTCTTGGAAATCGTGCACCGGAATTGGCTGAAACTGCTCGGGCATGTTGCCATCATCCCTGTACAACTCCCCGTAAAATGGTTTTGTAAATGGATGCACGGTTTTCATGTGAGGGAAAAAACAAATTATGTTCTATGTATTTTTGCTTCAAAGCATTCTGCAAGTTTTTGCATAGAAAGAAAAACTGAGCTTGGGCTGTGATGCAGGCATGGAGATGATGGAGGAGGAGTTTGAAGATTGTAAGAGGACTTTTGAACCCTTGAGGAATCTATCATGTTCGCCAAACCGCCTTTCTTAAATCCATTTCTAGCTTCCTTTAATTTCTACAGGAACTTCCTGTAGAAGCACAATGAGGTGGAAAAAATGATGGAAAAAAGTGAGGAATGGAAACAGGGGTGCTTGCAGGCCTAACCAACAGATTCCAACCATCAAATCCCCTTTTAAAATTGAATTTGGTTCGTCCGAAGGTTCTACAGGATGTTTCAGAACTTCCTGTAGAAATGCCTGGAACTTCTTGTAGAAAAGCCTGGAACTTCCTGTAGAAAGCCAAATCTTGACCTGAATGTGGCAAAACCTGAGGAGAGGTGAGTGGCCATGGAGGGAGTGTCTGAAGGGATGTACTGGAGCCTGGTATGGAATCCTATCCTCGTTTTACATGCCCCTCTTTTCCTGCAAAGTATTCACTGCAACCAGCAATTTTTCACAGAGATTAGTCCTGCTTTCTTTTTTCTTTTTTCGTTTTTTTTAAAACAACTAGGGTGCCTCATGGAGGTTTTCACCCTAATTACCTGCCTTGGGCGCCTCCAAGGGAGGTTTTCACCCATGGATCTTATTCTCTTTTTCTTCTTTTTTCCAACCCATTGACTGCCTCATGGAGGTTTTCAATCAATGAGCCAATCTAAGGCGCCTCCGAGGAGGTTTTCACCTTAGATTTTTCCTCTTATTTCCATTTTTTCATTTTTTCTTTTTTCTCTTTTTTTTCTACCCTACCCTACTTGAAAAACAAAATTCTTTTCAAGTATAAGAATACTTCCAATGGAGCCATGTGCACATCGAGATTAGAGACAAGATGATGTGGAGGCTTGAAATGCATGCTTTGACAGCTATCCGGATTTCAGAGACCAAATGATCTGACTTTGAAGGGATCAAACATAGCTGAGGAAGAGAGTACCACTGCAACTTAGTGACTGTCTGGAACCATATCTCAATATAGCTTTGATATCCTTGGTCCTTTTGCTGATCTGGATCATTCTTCGTGTCACCTTCTATCATGACCCTCACATCTTCCTCTTTTTGCTGATTTTTCTCTTGACTACATGGAGGGTTTGATGGTAACCATGAGGAAGCTTTCTCGATCTCTGATTCTGATCTCTTCTCTTCATCAAGTGCAGCCCATGGTTCTTTGATCTCCTCTTTTGAATCTTCTTTTGCCTTTGGTCCTTCAATATTGTCAATATAATCTCTGTTTTGCAACACTCTTCCTGAGCTATGGTGAAGATCATTGAGCTCAAGAGGAGTCATTTGGACATGTTGTGCCTCAGCTTTGCAATTGGGTTGAGCTATTCCAATGTGCGGGTTTGGAAATGGTGGTATGGGTAGTTGAGTGGGGGTGTATATTTGAGATGGAGGTGGATGGCGTTGTGGTTGGGCAGGTGGTGGAGGCAAAGGAGTGGGAGGAGAGTTGTATTAGGGCCTCCACCCTTGATGAGGTGCATTCCACTGAGGTTGTGGTTGAGCATAAGAGTGAAACGAATGAGCAACTGGTTGGGCATAATATGGATCTGTGAAGGAACAAGGAGGAGGTGTGAACCAGGAAGGATGAGCAGGGGGACCCCAAGAAGGCATGAAAGTGGCTTGATAGGGGTCATAATAGGTCTGGGATGTCCCTTGCATTCCCTGCTGGTAAGGTATGGGTCCATGTGACCTCCTTTGGTTCATGAAATAGAGTGGTTCAGTGACTCCTTTGGCCCTCTGATATGCAGCTTTAAGTCTAGGCAAGGAAGGGCACTGATTCATAGGATGGTATTCTTCACAGATGAAACACACTTCTAGGGAGTGCATTGGACATTCGTTCCTAGGATGCTTTCTAGTGCATCTGGGACAAAAGATGGCCAAAGCCCTCTTGGCTTCCTCTTTCTTCCTTTGGATCTGCAAGGTATCCAGTTGCATGGCAAGAAACTGCCTCATCTCGCTCTTGAAATCTTCCATCTGATTTGCAAATTCGTTTTTGGACAAGGTACTGCTCCCAACATTTCTATTTGTAGCCATTTGCTCTAGAGGAATGTTTTCTTCTTCTTCTTCCCTTGAGGTTCTTCAAATATGTCTTGTTGTCCACCTAAGGGTTCTTTAATCACAGCCATCGAAGAAGAGAGAAGGTTGGCTGTGTGAAGTAGTGGGGGCATTGTGCAATCATTTTTCTAACTTATCTCTACTCCTACAAGGCAGGAAAGGAAATCTTTTTGGTTGATTTTTGTATTTTTCTGCTTGTACCTGCAAAACTGAAATAGATTGAACTGCAACTAACTAAAATCTTTCTTGCTGAAATGAAAATGTGTAATTGAAATGAAAGCAGGAAAGGACTAATCTATTTTGCTCAAATGAAATTGCAGGAATGAAATGCTAGTCTACGCTTGCAGAATTGAAATTGCGGAATTGAAATGCTAATCTATGAAAGCAGGAAATGTCTACTCTACTTTTGTAGAAATGAAATTGCAGAATGGAAATGAAATAAACTACTTAGCAGAAGGTTGTAGTAGAAAATAGAAGAAAAGCAGCAATCACAAATACTCTAACGCTTCCTCGGCAACAGCGCCAAAAAGAGTGGTGAGCCCCAGTATTGCAGCAATAATGCTCCAACTCCTGGGACTCCCTTCTTTAATTTTATCAACCCGGTAGTTCGTAACAAACTTGGAAGCGACGGTGTTGTATGCACAAGTACTAGCTCTTACCACAGTTGTCACTTGGTCAGCTGGCACAAGTCCACTAGGGGCTTAAGCCAACTTCTATGAGCTCTAAGAAGAAGCTTTTTAACTGATGGATGAAAGCTAACTCAAAGGAAGCTAATCTACTTGCAGAAAGAAACTGAAAAGCTGAAAGGAAATGCAAACCCTAGCAAACCCTAATTTTACCAGCTAGCCCTACTGATGCGAAAAAGAGGATGCAAGCTACTGAAAGAGATGCCATTGACTTCTAGGAAGGTAAAATGCATGTGTCTAAGTTATCACTATCTGAAGAAAACATCTTTTTGTATTTTTGAATAAGTTGTTAGAATTATCATGCATGTGCTTTTAACTATTTTTTTACTGTGCAGAGGTGGATTGGCAAGAGGAAATGCTTGGAGGACGTCGAGAAGGTTTAGAGAGGGCCTAAGGGGTCCCTAACACCCTTCCAAAGAGTTTCACAGAGTTTGGCTATCAAGAAACCTCATTCGTGAGCTTCTACATTTCTATAGGATGTCTGTAATTTTTCTACAGGATGTTCATAAATGGGATTTTGGAGGATGGATGGAGGAAGAAAGATGAAGGAGTGGGTATGGAGGTGAGATAGGGGGGTGAGAAGGTCCAGGACTTGGGGAATGGAGCTGAGAAGTGGCGAGGATGGTTGGATTTGTTCAAGGAGAAAAGGGCAATGTTGCACAAAAAGATGGGAATTAGGGCAAAGTGAGAAAATGGAAAACGTAAGGCAATGATTCCAATTAGAGGATGAAGCAGGTGGGATTGATGGAGAATGGGTAGATAAAGAAGGATAACAGGTGCTCTGCAAGTTGTTTTTCAAACGAAACAAACAAGGATTTGGAAAATCAAAGACCTAGTTACGTTAGTCTATTCTGACCTAGATAACAACAAAGAAATGGAACAGAAGTTTATTTACACGGAAATCAGATGAAATAACTTATGCAACAAAGCAATCAAGAATCTGAACATGTAACCAACTTCTGCAAATAAGAATCGAACACTAATGATTGCATGGCGAAGCAAAGACTGTGTTTTTGTTGGCAGCAAGGTCACCTTGATCCCAGCTCCTGATCCCACTGAGGGAGAGGTGAAACCAGAGGTCCTTGATGGCCTTTTTTTGGATATCTTCCCTATTAATAACTTATCAACTCAATCTGAACATAAAAGTGCTTTTTAATCATCAAAAGAAACTTAAATAACAAAACAAGATTTAAATCTAAATAGTAGATTTTATTCTAAGAATGCAACAAAAACACATAAAGATAAACAAAGGAGGTACTGGGCACTTGAGATGGGCCCAACCCCAAGAGCTACAACCTCCTAAGAGAGATTTAGAGCTGGTGCAAAGTTGGATTCATCTTTATTGAGCAAGAAATAATATTTACATCAAAAACTGTCCACAAGGGAAAAGCTTGAAAATGTGCTGAAATGCAAAGCTAGCCTACTGCCTAAAAAATGACTAAAATCGAACTACAAACTAGCTAACTTCTGCCTACAAAGTGACTAACTGAAATGAGGCCCTAAGCCCTCTTATTTATACAAATTGAGGACCCCAAAAGCCCTCCTAAACTTTAGGAACTCGGCTGCCAAAACTTGTAGTTAACAGCACTTTTACTAGCACTTGCTCGGCTGCCCTTGTGATAATTGATTTGGTGGCCCTTGAACTCTGAGCTGATGGTGGAGAATTCGAGGTAAGGGCCCATAAATGAAGGGGACACCTTCCTACAAATCCTCTCCCTTGTTTTTCCACGAATTTGGTTGCCAAGTGCTCATTAAAACCTTTGATTTTGTCTCAAATTTGACTAAAAATCTGCACAAAGCACCCATTAGACTTGTTGGCATAATGACTAACCCAATTCACTCTATTAGCATAAATATAATCAAAAACATGCAATAAACTAATGAGAATGGTGGATTAATTCGAATTAGGAGGTTGAATGAGCCCATATAATTATCCATTTTTGGGGCTCATCACAAGACATCGTTCATTTCTAGATTTTGAGAGTTGGGACCGCATGGAGGAGCCATCGAAGGAGAAATATAGTATTGGCCATCCTATAGTGAGAACCTATAGGAAACGTAGGAAAAATACAAGAAACAGTGAGGAAAGCTAGTCTTGGCATCCTATAGTGAGCACCTACAGGAAACGCAGGAAAACTACAGGAAATAGTGAGGAAATATAGTCTCGAGAATCCTACAGTGAGAACCCATAGGAAACACAGGAAAACTACAAGAAACAATTAGAATTGTAAAAAATCTTACGAGGGGGTGCCTAGGGCCCAACTATTCAAGAATTTTTGTATTAAGGCTTCTATGATCCATAATGAATTAAGCAAAGTCTTTTGGTAGAAATCACATAAGAGAACTTTTTGGCCGATGCATTTCGAACCAACAAGTGCGGTTCATCATTAGGACTAGATGGTTTGAAATGCATCAGCCAAAAATTTATATTATGTGATTTCTATCGAAAGACTTTGCTTTATTCAAGAATTCTCCTCAACCAAGGCATTGCAATGAAAGGTAGGTGCCCATATCCTCTGTGCTTTCATTTGTAAAGAGGAAAGGAAAAGAAATTATCATTTCTTTCTAGTAATTATAGTGTGCATAGAGATAGACATAATTGTGTGGAGGAATTCTGTGGAGTTAACAGGAGAATTGTAGTCATCACCCTCCTAAACTCTAAAACCTCAGTCACCTAGGAAATATCTTAAGCTATAGCAACCAAAATTCATACAATCAGATTGAAAGAGAGAGAAGATGACAGGGGGTTTCAATAGAAGGGAGCCCACTAGAACAACTAGAATACATCTCCATCCTCCTGTGGTACAGATATTTAGAAGACATTAATGGTTGGGATTCTTCGAGCTACTTAGAGGATATGATGATGATTTAGATAAGGAATTTGCAATGTTACTCACACTTCAAGCTAGATTCAGTGCCACTGTTGTAGTGAGAGGATTGTCAAAAACAATTACCCCTGAAAGAATTAGCAGAATCACTACACTTCCTCTAGGTTTACAATGGAGAAAAGAGGATAAAGCTAGTAACACTTATGCCAAGAAGAACTTTTTCTTGGAATATGAGGAACCAATTGAGGACAAAAATGGGATTATAAGGGAGATCATTCCATATCCTTGGGATGAAGTAAGCTATCACATTCTCAAGTATATTTCTTGTGAGGGAAGGCTCAATATAGTCTATGGTTACCAGTTTAGACTCCTCCATGAGCTAAGATTTGGAGAAGAGTTACCTCCTCATAGAAGACTCAGTGTTCCCTAATTTTTGTTGCATTCAATTATATACATGAGAATTAAGGTACAAGAAGGATAGCATCAGCAGCTGGCACATCACAGATTGATCAAGTTCATACTAGAACATGCCCTAAGCTAATTAAGAATCCTTATTATGTGGTCAAAATTTGCAGACATGAATAGAGAAGACGTAATTCAAGTAATTGAGTATGAAAGAGACCCAAATTCTAGTGGTGAGGAAGAGGAAGAAGAACCAGAATAAGAAGAGGAAGAAGAGCCCGAAGAAGAGGAAGAAGAGCCTGAAGAAGAGGAAGAAGAACCCGAAGAAGGAGAAGAGAAATATGGAGAAGAAGAAGGAGAACCAGAGGAAGAAAAGGACGTAGCGATAAATGAAATAGAGGAGGAGAAGGAAAGTAGGGAAGAAGCACAAAAGGATGAATCAAGTCATGTTATACATAGCAAGGAAGGGGAGGAATCCCTAAGAGTGTCTCCTAAACCCACAGAGAAGGAGGCAACTATTTCCTTCACTGCTCTAAGTACACTCATAAAGTCAACAGGAAAGAGGAAGAGGCAGACTCCCCTATACTTCAAAACAAGGAGGAGCACTAGGATGAAACAAGTAAGACCACAAACACCTACCAAGACTCCTATCATCATTGAAGACTCACCAAGACGAAAAGAAAAACTACTCCCCACAGGAATGAGAGGTGAAGAGGGCACATTAAAACAGGCTTCCCCAAGGTCACCAATCACCTATGTTAGGAGTCTTGTCACCAGGTCGACCTCAGCAAAGAAAATTAAATAACCTTTGACCCCCCTTAAAAAAGAGAAAAGAATCCTACAAGAAACATAGACACTCCTACAGGAAACACAGAAAAAGGAGTAGGAAGGAGAACAAGGACAAAGGAAAGGAAAGGAAGTAGCAACACTAGTACAAGGGGATACAGATACTTCAAATATAGTAAAGGGGGAATCCCAAGAGCTGCGGGAACCTAGCCCACAACTCAATCTCAGTTCCTATTAAAGATTCATTGAGGGAGGAATAGTAATACCACAAAAATTTCCATACCTCTATTCTTTGAGCTTGAAAAGGAGAGAGAAAGGACACATCATTGGATGTGAATTACTAATTCAAAAAGTGTATAGGATGTGGGCCATATGGAAGAGAAGTTGCTAGAGATGGGCAAAGAGTTGAGTGAGATAAGGGACAGGTAAAGAGTGATGAAATCTCAACTAGAGGCTGAGAACACATGGCTGAGGAGGTAAGTACAAGAAAAAGAGAGCCAATTGGACACTATGGTAAGTCTCTCTTTGGAGTCACTCCAATGTAGGATGCCAACAAAATCATATGCCTTGTACCTCAAATAACAATGGTTTCAGTTTCAGATAAAGACCCTAGCACAATGAGGGAATATGACTTTCCAAGGCTATAGGAATTCATTGAGCTCTATGACCAAAGTGTTATAGACATATTTGGGCACATTAACCCCAAACTTATATGTCGATGTATTAGGGCTCATCAACCCCTAAAAGAGTTGTTTCATACCCTAACATAGTCATTTGAATACATCATTCCCCAAAAGTTCCATCTGAGAAACCATCTAGAAATTGCCTAAATTGAACCATATTGACCGCTCCACTGGCAAAGTGTGATGCATACTGAGTGGTACACTGCAAGGTATGATGCATACTGATTAGGCCTTCTATAGGGTGCAATGGGCGAGGATGGACAAATGTCTGAGACAATTTTCTAGGTGGTTGCTCATGGAATCTTCTAGAAACTTCTCCTGTGCCACTTTGCCTCTTTGAATTCATCCAAGGATGAGTAAGGGATCTAAGAAAATCTCCAATCCCTTCTCTTATGGAAATAACTGTAAAAAGTGGAATGACACTAATCGAACCCCATGGATGACTCATACCCTTGCGCACATCTATAAATGGATCCCTCATCTAAGAGATCTGGAGGCTGGAATATTGTGAATTGCAAGGAAGTGTTGATAGTTTGTAATTGAAGAAAGAGCATTGTATTGTTGGTTTGATCTTGCTATTTCATGAGTTGAAGAAGGATTGAAGCCAGGAGGATGATGCTGGATCAAACAACCGGGTTGTAATTCTCCCTTCTATTAATAAAATTCTTCAAGTTTTATTCCATATGATTATGCAATTGTGAATGCTATCATTTTTTCATTATATATTTGATTTTATAATGTTTATGTTGTAATAGATCATGATGCTTTGACGGTTCTTTGTTGTTGTACTTGTGCAGGTACTCTCCAAGCGTGTTAAGTACCAGGAGGAGTTGCAGGATCTATCAAAGGGGAGAGAGAGCAAGCAAGGGATTAAGTGGAAGTTCCAGGTTGGTTCCATTATCTTTCTCTTATCAGTTACACATAGAAGAAATCGTTGAATTGCTTTAAACTGTTGTTTCTAGGGTAGCTGCCAAACCTAGAGGGCTAGCATTCTTTAGGAATACTAGTTTTCCCAGAAACAAATTGGTGACTCCACTGGGGACTAAACATATGTTTGTTTGTTGTTATTGTTTGTTTTATAAACTATAGACAGAGTCTGAAGTTAGCCAGGTAGCCTTCGAATTGCTCTTGTTCTGCAATTGCATAGTATATGAATGCTGCGTCAGTTAATCTCTGGTTTAGTTTATGAATTAAACACTTGACTTGCAAGCACATCTAGATGCCCTTTTTCTAGCTCAGTAACCTCTCAAGACATTCCATTATACTTTGCTCTTTATTTTTCATCAAAACCTAGCTTAACTCATTGAAAACAAATGCACATTTGAGCCAAAACCCATTTCAGTTGCGCTCCCTAGACCATCGCACTGTCTTCCACTGTAACTTAGTATGTATCACACCTCCCGAGTGTAGTAAGTGTGATGCATCTCTTTTTTTGTGAAGCCTAGGTGCGATGACTGACTGAACTCTTTTTCCATTCTATAAATTGAGGGTTTTTTGACCTTGTTTTCAGTTTTGTTTAGTTGTTTTGCTGCATATGAACAATGCCTCTTTACTGAAACTTACTTGCATCACTTAGACTAGCCTCAATTACATTAGGATTAGTGAGTGTTTTTTGTGTATTTGTTCATCATTTACAATCCTTTGTTCAAAAGTTGTTTAAATTGATTTGTCGCTTTGATACAAAAGTGTCGTAATTGTCGTTTTGTGTCGAAAAAAGAAGTGTCGTGAATTCTTCCTTCCCTTGATATTTGATTGAAATTTTCTTGATGTATTTGGTTTGATTTTTTTATATTCGAAGTGTCGAAAGCATTTCTGTTCAAAATTGAAAAGTGTCGTTGAGTCTTCCTTTCTCTTTTGAAGAAGAAATTGTCGAAAATGTCATTTTGAGTAAAATATTTCAGATCTTTGCTGCATTTAGTTTTCCTCTTTGGAATTTTTCACATTAAGGAGAACGAAAACAAATACATGCATTTTCATTTAGCATTTTTAGATTTGTGTGTGAAAAGATGATTTAGGAAAATGCACTAGTGTGTTCTCTTTGCTCTTTGTTTAAAATCACTATTATCTTCTCTCCCTATTAGTTAGGATTTTCATTGCTCAAAATAAACAAAGATTGTTTATCATTGTAGATTGCATTTTAGGAATTTCAAATCACCATCATACGGTGAACCATTGAAAGGAAAATTCTAAACAAGATCAACTTTAAAATAAATTTCAATGAACCTAACAATGCATTGGAACTTAATGCAACATATCTAGAGGTCTAGGCTAGAGACGTGTACCGGCGTCGTTAAAACTAGTGGCTATCATTTTCATTGAAGGTTGGGTGATTCCTCCTCCTTGATATGACAAGTGTTAGCATGGACTTGTACTCCCCATACCATCGCGTATATATTGGGACACCAAAATAGGCTTAAATCCTTTATCCATAGGAAACTGAGTCTGCCGCCTTAATGATCGCAATGCACTGAACACAACATTCGGGAAGATTAACTGCCATACATAAGTCCTTGGTAACTTCTCTTTAATTTATCACCAAGATGTATATTGCAGTTTTGTGATTGGTTTGGTAATCCCTCTGTCTAGATTTTCCAGAGTAGTCACTTTCGTTCCTTTTCAACTCTTTAAAAGAAAAGGTCCACCTAAGCACTTGTCCTTTCAGGCTCATTAAAAATCGAAGGAGTCTAGAGTCATCTTTAGCTTTTTCTTGACTCTTGAAAACTGAAAAAGCAAAGTTGTGTCCAAGCGTCATTAAAATTAATTGAATTCGGAATAACATCCTTGTTCCTTAGTTGATCTTAGGTTGAGATATATGGAGACAAATACGAAGTCTACCAATCAAGTAATCCCTCTTGAAGGGAATCCTATTCCTTTTCCTTCTTTCGGAAATATTGGTGCTCCTTATATGGCTACATTATCTCTTCCGGGACTTACCATTGGCCTGCCAATATGGCTGTTTTCAACCTCTTTGGTTCAAAATGGGGGTACACCTTCAACTGAACAAAATCAACCTCCAGTTGATCCTGAAGTTGACCCTTCACCTTCTTCCTCATTTGTTTCTCCCTCCCCTTCTTCCTCTTCGCTTGGTGAAAGTAGTGATACTAGTAACCAGGTGGCTGAGAAGAAGAAGAAAGGGAAGGAGAAGAAGAAGAATCCAATTCAGCAAAGGGGGAAACCAAGCAACCATTGCTTTGAATGCATCATCTGATAAAAATCTACCCATTAAACTTCCCAAAGCCAAATATCCATGCATAATTTGTACGGGAGACCATTTTCATCGAGATTGTCCTTACTTTCCTCAGATCTTGAAAGAATGGTCTTCCCGTTCACACCATCCCATGTCATCAACCTCTAGAGATCATGTTGGTAACACACCATCAACTAGTGATAGAAAAGTTCATGGACAGAAGGGAAAGGTTAGGATTCCATGTAGGTTATGTGAAGGTAATCATTCCCTTCACCTTTGTCCCTTTTTGGATGAAGCCAAAAGAGTGTTGGATAACCATCCTACTTCACCACAACGACTTCCATCTGGTTACAGGAAACTCTCCCTAAGTCCTTCACTAGTTGAAAAATCGACTGACTTAAATCAACCGTCAGTCGAAACCACTCTCCTTGAAAGTGAAACTTATGAGTCTATACCCGACCAAAATCAATAGGTCAAGGCAATAGTTGACCCAATTTCACCTTCAGCTAATCGTACCTTTCCCGAAGAGAGTGAAAACAATATCGTTCAAGTTCTTTTCATTACTTCGGATTCTAACGATCTTGGGGGCAATCTGCCTGTTCCATCAAGACAGGAGGAAAACCCTCCAGTTCTCGTAACTCAAGGGGTTAATTCTCCCATTTCTTCGGTACCCCCCCCCCCAAGTAGTCTAGTCACTTCCTTGGATTGGAATCGACTGGAAGGATCCCGCCTTCCTCCTTATGTACCTTTCCGTATCATAGTACAAGTTTGTAAAATGATTGTGTCTGGCACTATTATAGATGAAGGTGCATCAGTGAGTATCCTTTCCTCAACTTCTTGGAAAGCGCTAGGTTCGCCACTGCTTATTCCTGTTACACAGAATCTGTTAAGCTTTAACAAAGGAACAAGTGGACCGTTAGGGACCCTTCCTAAGTTACCTATTACTTTGGGAGGGAAAACCGTTCATCTAAATGTGATGGTAGTCCCAGGACCTTTAGACTACAATTTACTTCTTGGGAGAGACTATATTTATAACATGGAAGCTATTGTTTCAACACTCTTCTGAGTAATACATTTCCCGCATGAAGGCAAGATTGTCACCGTTGACTAGCTTTCATTTCCCGGTCCAAACATAACTCCAAGTCAATAATCATCCCTAAACGGTCCATTTACATCAACGGTATCACTTGAACCTTCATTCCATCCACCTGATAACCATGAGTAGTCTGGTGAGTATAATGAAGCTTGAGGGGCATGCACCTAGCTGTAAAGATAAGTTTCCCTGTAGGTTATGTGATTGGTCTATCACACCATCCACCTTTGTCTATCTGAACAAAGCCAAGGAAGTGTTGGATAACCATCCTACTTCATCACAGTGACTTCCATTTGGTTACAAGAGACTCCCCCTTTCATCATGCTGGGGGCATACAACCCTTTTTTCAAGCATAGTTTTTCATTTCGAGCTTATGTAAAAATGAAATTGAATTCAAGCATAGTTTTTCATTTCAAGCTTGTGTAAAAATGAAACCGAAACTAAATTCACTGTCGCTAGACTCGTTAAAACATTAATAGCAACAGGTTCGCACGAAGGGAAAATTATAGAACAAGAATATGTTATCCTCCTCAAGCTTGACAAAAATAAAGAGGTACTGGTCAGCAATGACTGGGAAAAAAGGGAAAAAACTTGAAGAATTTATGGTAGCAAGTCGCTCTTGAACATGACACTTTCACTTCATCACCATTATTGAGTTGGGTTGGGTTATTCCATTCACCGGTCATCTCACCATTGGTCTTTCATACCATCCATCTTTTGGGGTTAACGCTACCAATCCATCTCAGTGTCGCCAACATGCTCAAGATAAGTCATTCAGTTGAGAAACCACAATCCAGTTAATGTCTCATACATTGCAATACCTCCAACCTTCATTTTTTCATGACCACCATTCCTGAACCTTGTGTCGTCAGTTCATTTTCACCTCTAGAAATCATTTGCTTCATTTCGTGTTGTAGATGTGGGATACATTAAGGCCCTCCTACGATGAGTCACTTCTTGTCGACATCAGCTCATTATCCAAGAAGTTGACTTAGAAACAACCCTTTCAATACTTTGAAGCTTGCATACATCAATGGCAAGTTTCTCACTTCCGGTGACAGGTTGACATCAATGGCCTTCGACCGAAAGATTTTGCGTGGTGTTCGACATCGGACCATATATTCACACCACGTGAGTTGCACTGTAGTACCTTGAGGGTCATTATGATTATCGGTGATTCCTCTCACATCTGTTAACAACTCACATCATTGGCTGGTAATCAGGCGATGTCTTTCCATGTTCGACTTTATAACATCTCTTCACATGGATTGACTTGTACATCGAGCGAAGATTGAACAAGTTTGAAGACCTCAGATCTAATTTCATCCATTTGGGTTGTGATATATTCAGGGACATAAAAATATCAAATTTATAAAGGTTTTACATAGATGGTCATCCTAACCATGGATGATGACTCTATATCTGAAGATTCACCACCCTGTATCTGTAGACGACTATCTGATCTATGTACATGAAATGAATTTATAACGTTGAGCACGGGAATGCCTCCCTCAGCTAGATCATGAAATTATATTATGATGATGTATTGTATTGTAACTTATGCAGGTCACCTTCCAGTTCAAAACTTTGGATCCTCATGATAAAGCATTTCACCCGACATCAATATTACAACTTCATACTTTAGGGGGCAACTATTATAGACATATTTGGGCACATCAACCCCAAACTTATATGTCAATGTATTAGGGCTTATCAACCCCTAAAATAGTTGTTTCATACCCTAAAATAGTCATCTAAATACATCATTCCCCAAAAGTTCCATCTGAGAAACCATCCAGAAATTGCCTAAATTGAACCATACTGACTGCTCCACTGGCAAAGTGCGATGCATACTGAGTGGTACACTGCTAGGGTGTGATGCAAACTGATTAGGCCTTCTATAGGGTGGGATGGGCAAGGATGGACAAATGTCTGAGACAGTTTGCTAGGTGGTTGCTCATGGAAACTTCTAGAAACTTCTCCTGTCCCACTTGCCTCTCTGAATTCGCCCAAGGATGAGTAAGGGACCTAAGAAAATCTCCAATCCCTTCTCTTATGGAATCAACTGTAACAAGTGGAATGACACTAATCAAACCCCATGGATGACTCACACCCTTACACACATCTATTAATGGATCCCTCATCTAAGAGATCTGGAGGTTGGAATATTGTGAATTGCAAGGAAGTGTTGATAGTTTGTAATTGAAGAAAGAGCATTGTATTGTTGGTGTGATCTTGCTATTTCATGAGGTGAAGAAGGATTGAATCTGGGAGGATCATGTTGGATCAGACAACTGGGTTGTAATTCTCCCTTCTATTAATAAAGTTCTTCAAGTTTTCTTCCATATGATTGTGGAATTGTGAATGTTATCATTTGTGAATGCTATCATTTGTATATCTGATTTTGTAATGTTTATGTTGTAATAGATCATGATGCTTTGACAGTTCTTTGTTGTTGTACTTGTGTAGGTACTCTCCAAGCGTGTTAAGTACTGGGAGGAGCTGCAAGATCTATCAAA
Organism: Pinus tabuliformis; assembly: GCA_031772625.1. NCBI lineage: Eukaryota > Viridiplantae > Streptophyta > Pinopsida > Pinales > Pinaceae > Pinus > Pinus tabuliformis. Next base: position 1,062,748,635 of record CM062805.1, on the reverse strand, counting down.
GGGGAGAGAGAGCAAGCAAGGGATTAAGCGGAAGTTCCAGGTTGGTTCCATTATCTTTCACTTATCTGTTACACATAGAAGAAATCGTTGAATTTCTTTAAACTGTTGTTTCTAGGGTAGCTTCCAAACCTAGAGGAATAACATTATTTAGGAGTACTATTTTTCCTAGAAACACAAAGCACCCTGGAGGAGATGGCCTAGCTATCTAAATTCTACGTACATAACTTGGCCTTAACAGAATTGAATGTGTGGGACCCCAATCCAAAGTCGGAGGACTTATAACTGATGGCCTTGGCATCATGGATGAGTTATGAGGAGGTCAAGGCTAAGTAAGTAAAAATAGTATTAGAAAGAGAAGAAACATAACCCCTTTACATTAGAGCATAATAGAGAAATTCCATCGCTGTCATTAGCACCCACAACCTTATCACCAATGATCCCCAACTTTTACCAAGATACCTAGCTACACAAGAGCAAGCGGTCATTGATTTTGAGGACACTTTGAGATTGCTAGGGGATGAAAGCCAGCAAGCATGCCAAAGGAGATGGGGCACCTTATCCTACATCCTAAAGATCAGGGAGTATCATTCCCCTGAAATAATGAGGGATGCACCAGAGAGAATCCCATTGTATAAGAAGGCACTGTAGAGACTCAAAATCAACTGGATTGGGCTGAAACCCAATCCATCATTGCTCTTGGATATGTTAGAAGAAAGAAAGGAAGAAGAAGAAAGAAAATAGTGGGAGGAAATAGAGAAGCATGTAGGATTTTCTCCATAGAGGAGGATACAACAACAGAAGCTTGGAATGTCAGAGAGGCCACCAGAGTAATGAAAGACATGGACATAGATTGAGTTGCTCAAAGGACAAGAAATACTTTCAATAGGGGGGTGATGATGAGGCTCATCAATGGGTAAATTATGTGGATTTTAATGCCACTCTCTAGCTTATTAAAATAAACTTTTCTCACATTTCTTTACATGTTTTGTTATACTTTTCTTAGTGAGAAGGGTAAAGATGAGATGTTATGTCTTGTGGCCTAATGTGCATTAATTGCAGGTTTTGGAGAAATTTTGGCTAATTAAAGTGCAGGAACTCAAAGTAGACAAGCAAGAGGAATTTTAGGAGATTATATCTCCCTCCTTAACTCCTCACTCACTCAAATATTCCTCCATTAAATCTTATCAGTTCGGAGTTACAAGCAGCCAAGCCATTAAGGTCATTGGCAAACAAGCCAGTGATAGTTGAAGACCAGTTGATCTCGAGTTAGGAGCCAAGCCTCCCTACATTTAAGGAAGACGTTGGTAGCTTCAATTGAATAAATAAGAAGGCCTAGAGCCTCATTAGGATTTGAATTTTTTTGTTGTAGCCAATAGGCATTTTAGAGCTAAGACATTGTGAGTGATGAATCTTATGCATTTTTGACACTTTAACAAAAATGAGAAGCATTCCCTTGATCCAACACTTAGTTGACTCATAGGGTTGAAGCTCTTAGGTTAGGGCCCAACCCTAGCAGTAGAGGTTCCTCTTTTTGTAGATGTATGCCTAGATTACATTCATAGTTAGTTGTTGAAGTGATTTAAGTTTTTTTAATATACAAGTATTTGGATGATTAATTAGTTTTCTTCCATTTGTGGATAGATAGATAAATGGTATCATAGTGATAGTAAACACTTCAGAAAATATTATGATGTGTCTTTCACCTCATCTCCCTTACGGGATCATGATTTGAGGGTTCCATTCACCCAGCCCAAAAACAAATTTCCTGTTTGATTACTGCATTATCTAGGGTTTTTGTATTGAATAGATAGCTGCTGTTGAATTTCTTAGAATTAGTTGCAATTGTCATTTTGATCTCTTGATTTTTCTATGGTTTAAAAACACTTCCATTCATAGACTTAGCCATTAGATATCAATACCTTTTTTTTCCTCCATTCAACTCATATTTTTCATGTATATATGAATTTGTGCATAAATGAAGAAAAGAGTGTATGTTTTTACAGGAGATTCTAATTTGCAAGGAGACCTCATCTCATTCGCCTCATCCAAGTTTTATCCACCTATGCTACCAAGGTCCACCAAACCCTAATCCAAACTCTTGTTTTGTAAGCAATGCGGTCACTTCCATTGAGAAAATCCAACCATCTTGAAGCATTTGACTAAGCCTTGGATAGTGTGCACCTCCTCCATGCCTTATTTCCCAATCAGACACCTTTCCCACACTTCATTCTACCTTTCTTACCATGTCCTAAGCTTTTGGCCTGTTTCCTGTGGTAAAACAGGGCATCCCGCAGTAGAACTAGGACATCCTGTAGTACTATAGGGAACCCTATAGTGGCTTGTTTTAAGCCCGAATTGAGCAGAAATTGTCATTTGAGCTTAGATTAGGCCTCCACTTGGCTTCCATACCCTTGAAACTAGTCCAGACCGTTTCATCCATACCTATCTCCCTTGCCAAAGAAAAAGTTTAAAATTAGCATTCTCATTGATAAAACTAAAAATCAAAAAAGGCTTTTTCTTCAATTTCTCAATTAGCACATTCATGCAACAGCCATAATAATTCTTACATCAAATTTCATGCTTAGTTAATCCAGGTCATTAAATGTTATAAATAAGGTTAAGCTAGGTTTATTTAACAAGAAAAATGTGTAGACGTTTAGCTAGATGATTTCATGTCACTTTATAGCACCTTCCAATTAAGTCTTTCATTTCCTAGAGTAGGCAACATTCCCTTTTTGCACTAAGGATAATTTTCCCTTAAACATTTGGTAGTCAGACTCCTTCTAGTCAATAGAATATTAGTTTGAAAAACCCTAGTGGTTTATCGCCACAATTGAAAAGTGACAAGAGTAGACCATTGCATCTACTGTGTATACATCATTGTCACCTCCAAGTTTGTATGAACCCCAGGTTTATGAAGTAAAGTTGGTAGCCCCATGAGTCACAACATTCTTGCTACAATACTAGTGCTCATCACTATGAGTCGCGAAAACTGAATGAGCATGAGCAGAACTATCCCACACATGATCTTGAGTTGGTAGTGCTCATACATGCATTGAATATGTGGAGACAATACCTTTTGCATAGGAGATTTGTGTTGATGAATAATCACAGTGGTTTACGGTATCTATTTGACCAATAGAATTTGAATTGTAGGTAGGTTTAGTGGTTGGCCATGATCAGTGAGTTTGATTTCGAGATAATATATATCAAAGGTAAAGAGAACAGGGCTGCAGTTTCTCTTAGCAAGTGGATACAGGTAAATCACTTAGCAGTTATGAGCTCCTATGGGATAGACTTACAAGATAGGATCTTGTAGGTAGACAATAAGATGTCAGGTATATGGATATTATGCATAGGTTGTAGTAGAGTACAGGTGCAAGTATAGGTGTAATACAATTACAAGTGGTAGTATAGGTACAAGTGGTAGTGCAGGTAAATGTACAAGTGGTAGCACAGGTCCAGGTACTGATGGCAGTACAGATACAAGTGCAGGTGGTAGTATAGGTACAGGTACAGGTGCAAGTGCATAGGATGTGGACTATTTCCTTACAGCAGATGGATTGGTTCGATTTATAGACTGGTTATATGTGCTAGATAATAGTGATCTCAACTAGATGATCTTGAGGGAGTTTCATGCGAAATCATATTCAGGTCACCAAGTTATCAGAAGACATTGACCAAAGTGAAGATATTTTATTATTGGCTGAATCTAAAGAATGATGTAGCATAGTTTGTGGCTAGGTGTTTTGATTGTTAGCGTGTGAAGGTAGAGTGTAAGAATCCAAGTGGAATACTATAGTAAATTGTGATTCCTAAATGGAAATAGGAGGTCATTTCCATGGACTTCATCATAGGGTTGTTGAGGACAATGAGGCGCCATGATTCCATCATGATCATTGTGGATAGGTTGACAAAGGTTGTGCACTTCATTCCTGTGAAGTCTACATTCTCATCTAGCGATGTAGCACTAGTATTCACTAGAGATGTAGTCAAATTTCATGGCGTTCCAAAGAAGATTGTGTCAGACAGGGATGCAACATTCACTTCCAATTTTTGGAAGGAGTTGTTTGCAGGTTTGGGCACAGAGTTGGCCTTTAGTATAACTTATCATTTGCAGATATATCGACAGATAGAGATGGTCAATAGGATATTGGAAGACACATTGAGGATGTATGTGATGCATCAGTAATGAAAGTGGGAAAAATATCTTCCACTAGTAGAGTTCGCTTACAACAATGGGTATCAGGAATCTTTGGGGATGAGTCTGTTTGATTCATTGTATGGGTAGTGTTACAATACTCATATCTGTTGGAGTGATCCAGTTAACATGGTGTTGATTGGACCAAACATGTTGGAAGACATGGAACATGAAATGCAGGTAATTAAGAAAAATCTAAAGGCAACATAGGATAGGAAGAAGAGCTATGCAGATTGGAACAAGTTGTTCAAGGAGTTCTAGGTTGGGGATCAAGTGTACTTTCACATCAAACCAAAGAAGATATCCTTACGGATTGGATCATGTGCTAAGCTAGCACCCTAGTTTTGTGGACCCTTCAATATTATTGAGAGGATTGGGCAAGTAGCCTATCAACCTGCACTGCCTCTGACAACAAAATTACATGATGTTTTCCATGTGTCATTGCTCAAGAAGTATGTTAAAGATGTTGATCATGTGATTGACTGGTTTGTATTGCAGGTGGAACCATATGGAGAATTCCAACTGGAACCTTAGTGTATATTACAGAAAAAGGTGTTCATGCTCCAAAACTGAGCAATCAAGTAGGTTAAAGTGAAATGGAAGCACTTTGGGCCCGATGAAGCTACATGGGAGATGGTGGATCAGATGTAGGCTATGTATCCTTCTTTGTTTCCAATTGAGGCAAAACAATTTTGGTATGGTGTTTTGGTATATGTCTTGGTATATGTTTTCGTACATGTTTTGATGATGTTTGGTATATGTACATATGTATATGGATGTAAATACTGCCATGATCTATATTATAAATTTCGAATAAGCAGTATGGGTGTCATGTAATTATGATGTTATATTTGTTAAGTTTTCATGTTTGTTTTCTTCTTAGTAGGTTGATCATTGTAAATATTTCAATGAGATAAGTTATAAATCTCCATCCACAATATGTTTTTCTTACAACAGTCTTGTGGATATAGGTGTTTTTGAACACTGAGGACGGTGTTCCCCCAAGGGGGAGGGTTCTGTAACATCCCTGGTGAAAATTCCATGTAATAAAAGTTAATAAAGGAAAAATAATAACCACGGTTTATGAGACACTTATTCCAAGCTAAATGTTGGGCAAGACATCCTAGTGTGGGTGTTCATTTGGTTATTAATGGCTAAGGAAATTTGCAAAGGCAATGCCTAAGGCTTTGGAAAGGAAAATGGCATTTTGGCACATTTATTTATCAACATAATGGAAATTAGGAGAAAATGGAGGTGAAAGGTCACAGGTTGCATGTCAGGAGGAAAATGAAGGGAAATAAGGGAAAATTAAGAAAATAGAGGCCTCATTCATAGAAGGTCTTATGAGGATTAGTACAGAGACTTGTGCCAGTTCAGTTTTGGAGCTCTCTCATTATTCTCTCTCTCTATCATATGCTTGGATACTCAAGGTTTTTCTTGGAGCACTCTTGGAGGGTGTGGCACACTGTGTTGCGGGTGGGAACACCCTAAGGTATTGGGCCAGAAACCCCAACATAGTAGAGGACATACAACAGTAAGAAATGTGCAGACAAACAATCTAAATTCTTAAACTACTGAACTGGGAAGAAGTGGCCTTACTCGGAGGTCCTACGTTTAGGGTCTATCCAGCAAGGTCCAAACCCTCTACTTCTTTCAATGCCTTTAAAACCTATAACTTATTCAAGAAAGACATAGACAACAATAGTAATAGAAAGCACGTTCACGATATATGTGTTAGATCATATAAGAAAATGAGCATATACACATTAATATAAGATTTATAAGAAAATCAAAACATGGATCAATGCATAAACACAATAAATATCAGGAACATAACAACATTTCTTTATTCATGTAAGCTAAATGAAAGATGGAAAACTACAACCTGAGTCTTCCTCTAGCTCCAAGCGGAACCTTCCTCCGGATCCGTCTTGTCCCGACCTCAACAATATTCCTTTATCGATACACACAAGGATGTCATAAGAGGGATGAAGGACATCTCAAAAGAGGAAACAAAGGTTTCCTATAACTTGGGGAGTGCAGGAGGCAAGGGCATTTCTTCAGACCTGATTAGGGATCAATCAACTATAATATCAATATCTCATTTCTTCTCCCCTTAGGCTTTTCCATGAAGTTTATTTATACTTCTCCAAATTAGTTTTTTTTCAGTTGGGAAACAGTTGGGCCATGGGCTATAGTAGGTGAGTAACAGGTAAAACCCATAAACTCTGCCCGAATTTAAGGAGATTATTTATTTTTTAGTGTTTTAACACATATACGTGGGTTGGGTATATATTGACCCGCATGTACATGTTTTTAACAGAGGGAGAAGTAGTGTATGGGAAATAAAACATTGGTTTTTAGAATTTGGACCAATTCTGGAAAGGAAGGGTTTCCCTAGGCCATAACCAGAGCATCAGATCTACCAAGAGTGGTAAATGGTGCTATAATAGATGACCCCTAATATATGAGGTCAGAAGGGGTACATGATGGCCAAAATGTATTAAGTGTATAGAAGGAATCATGCCGAGACTGGAGAGGCGTTCAGTAGAATTCAGCCTGCTAAGCCGGAAAAATAGATCAGAAAGAAACTGTTGTCTGAGGCAGGCATACCCATGCTCAAAGATAATAAAGCATGTATGCATGTCAAGTACAAAAATGGATCCAATATGCATACAAGTATAAAGGAATTGAAAATACATAATGGATCATCTGATCATATCCAGATAAGTACATGTCTCAATATCACATATAAAGAACTGATCAATGATGCTGAAGTAGGAAGCTAATCACTGAAGTCATAAAGTTGATCCAAAAAAGTACCAAGTCAAATGGTGGAATAAATGGTACTACACTGCAACTTGGGTGCCAACATATAGGATGTCGCTGTAAGGAACTGCAACATATAAGGTGGATGGTGTCAACTAGCAGAAACATGAGCAACTGACAAGTGAACCAAGAAATGTTGATGCAAACCCGAGGTCTTCACCGACTGTCATGGTACATTTCTACACAATGGGAATAAATGATCTGAAGTCGACCATGTGAGAAATAGTTTGATTACCGTTCATTGACGTATATCATTAACAAACACAAGACTACTCACCGATAATGATGATGAGAGCCAAGGTTCCCAATCTAATCTAACAAGTGCGAATAAATGAGTTGTAGTCAAACACTTGCAAGAATCTATCAATCAAGACACAATCATGTTTTCTTGTTGTCGATAGTGAAGAAGTCTACCACTGATGTGTGCAAACCCTAAGTTACTAGAAAATGGACTCTAGATCTTGTTCCCATAGCAATGAGTCCAAGTCGATGGGAAAATATCTGCTAGAAGGAAGGCATTAAGGAATCCTTCATCAATCTGGCACGAGTGTAACCTGTAGGCCAATAATGTGGAAGGAATCAGATAGATAAATATGTAGTAACTGTTGGGTGCGAGATCCCCCAAGGCAAGTTTTGGGGCCTAAAGGCCAAGTTTTAACTAAGTCTAATGTAAAGACTCCGCAATGTATGGGTGTGGAGCGCGAAGATTGTAAATGAGTCAGAGGGTTGTCCACCCTCATTTTTGTAATGTAATGTTGGCTTTAGAGATCTATCCATGGTCTGAGGACCATGGGATTGTATAAATAGAACAAGGCTCTAAGTTGTAGAGAGATACAAGGAGATGGAATGAATTGAGTCTCATCTAAGTGTAGAGTTGAGTCTTTTGGGTCGTAGAGTAGGAGAAGGCTCTGCAGCTAAGTGCACAGAGGTCTAGTAGTCCACAGCTGAGTGCGAAGGGCGAGTTGAGTTTGTACTATTGAAGATGTAATAAAAGAGAAATTTCTTATCATTTTGTGTATATGTCCCTATTTATGCATTAAAGTATATTAGGTATGAATTACAAGTTTACTACTTATTTACTGTGTGAACTTATATGAAGGTGTTGGATAAGTAAATATAAGATAAGTATCTATTTATGTGAAGTAACTAACTCTAATAAGAAGGATAAGTAAGAATCTGTGGTGCCACATGGGGAATTAGCGGAGATCATTTCTCTAGCAGCGCGGAAGTACCGCAGTCCTTGGGTAGGGCTGCGCAAAGATAATTATAACAAATCGCGAAAGCATCACAGGTCATAAAAGTGCGTGAAGTGACCTACGTGAAGCTGGATCATAGTTGGAATAAAGTGACACATCAGACATCTCAAGGGTGCAAAAACTTGGTTCCGACATCCCCCCATACTGCTTCGGGTGAGACCTCAGTTTGCACTCTAGGGGCTGTTACCGAAAGGGCCAGTGGTACAGGGATTTGTTTGGCTAATTAACTCTGAACCTAGGTCAGGTCCCCTCAAGCCAACAAATGGTTCTGTTGCTGAGACTAGAATCTACATAGGGATGTCTGATGTCACATCAATGGAATCCAACTAAAAGGAAAATCGAAGGCTGGATTGACAGGAGAATTCACGAATTCACAACACAGAGAACAAGAATCCACGACTAATGAAAGAATAGTGGTTAGATTGCTACCTGTACACATAAATCCACAAAATTTTCTTTGCATCCTTCCCAACTGAGTTGTATGAGTGGATCACAAAGCTATCAGATAGCCAAGAAAGGTATAAGCTCAACATCCCTATTGTGTGGACCCCTAAACTGGTGCGCAGATTGGAAGCTTCAGGAGATCAGATCGTGCACGTTGTTGATCACTGGCTCAATCGGATTATAGGAGGATTCATTACTGAGTTTGCTGTAGACACTTTGATAAGATATAGTGAGGCCGAGCGACGCTTCCTCAAAGGACTGTGAGGTAAGTACGTTAAATATCTGGACACTTGGATTAAAATGCTATTGTGTGAAAAGCGGATTATGCGAATACATTGATGTTCGGGGCTACACGAAGTGGGAGAATTTACAGGAATGAAGGTAGTGTAGAACTAGAAACTAGCCCCTTAATTTCACCTCCACAAGGGAACAAGGAAGAGATCACGAGGGTCTCTCCATGAAGTGCAATCCATTTGATAAGACAGAGGATTCCACACATACCACACCCACCCACACCTATGCTCCTTTCACCAACATCACCTCCATCTTCACCTGTACCACCTCTGCCACCACTGTGTTTTAATACGGCAAGCTCGATAAAGTTTCCTGTGTTCAAAGGATTGGGAAATGAAGATCCAGACCAGTTTTGGTTCATGGTAAAAGCTGTCTGGGAAGCGTAGGGAATTATAAACGATAATATTAAGAAAGTGACATTGGTTAGCGCTCTGTAGGATCGCGCCTTAACCTGGTATATTAAGCACTCAAGTGACCATCTGAATGCAAGAATCATGGCGATCCAAACTGTGCTAACTAGGGATTTTAGTAGGATAAAGTCAAAGGTGCAGTCGATCATTGGGTTCAAGGAGATTATGATGCTACCAGGCGAAACCCATTAGGAGTTGGATCAGAGGCTGAAATGCACAATTCACGAAGCTAACATGACTCTGATGGATGGAAAACACTGCGAATGGTTTGTAGCATCACTATTTCTGCATTTAAAGAACATACTAACACAGTAGATATTGAAAACTCAGGCTGAAGCTTTAGAAACTGCGATGAAGCTACATGAGACCCTGATGCAAGATCCTAACTTAGGAATTCAGCAAATCCACGTGCAGTTGAACAAATTGTGCTTATAAATGCAGAGCCTAAAACAGGACAGCTCAACCAGAGGTGCGTGAAATGTAAGGAGTAGGGTCATGACAAGGACCACTGCCCAGTGTTCACAAATTACCTCGGGGGAGGAGGGCCGATGCTAGTAAGACCAAAAGTGCAAGAAGGACCAAGCGCGATTCCTGCTTTGTGGTGCATGATTTGTCAAATAGGAGGAAAGCATGTTATGGACAATTGTGATTTGTTGCAGAAGTACATGTAGAATTCGCAACAATTGTTTTATAATTTCTGTAGATCAGTGGGACATGATGAGTACACCTATAGAAGTTATGAGCTGATGATGGATAGAACTCCTACCTACAAGGTTCAGTCCGAAATATGGCCCCTAGACCACGGTGCAAGAATGGCGCGCACTGGATTCCAGGGGCATGGACGAGGCCAAGGTGGAGGAGGACATGGAAGAGGTTGCGGACAGCTAATATGCTACAATTGCTGGGTGCTAGGGCATTATGCCAGTGATTGTATGAATCTGATGCATCCATCATATTTGTACTGTAACTTGTTTGATCACGAGATGGAGGATTGTCCTACGCTAATAGCTAGGATACGTGACAAAGGAGGGTTACAACCTCCCCCGACTCAGAACCTGTAAATGATGAGGTCTGAGCCGCACAAGGAAGAATCTAATGTGAATATTGTGCTCCAAAGTGGAATTACGATGGGAGATGATAAAGGAAAACAGCTAGCAGATGACACTTGTATTCGCAAAGCTCTAATGAAGGAAGTGGAGTTTGATTTGGAGCGCGCTCAAGAAACTTTTATGGAAGCTGAGAAGAGCTTCGCTGATGCCTCCACTTTAGGAAGAATAGATAGACCAGAGCCAAAAATGAACCCATCAACGCTCACAATATTCATGGAAACGTGCATGAAGCTCCTGCGTGATAGTAAGGTTGTAAAGGGATTGCAGGAGCTCATTAAGAGATGCGTTAGGACCGTGCCAGGAGATCCACGTGTGGTCCGGAAGATTGGAAAAACATAAAACAAGAACATGAAGAGAAATGAGGTTAACCACACAGATTGGAGAGTGCGAAATGGACCAAGTAATTTTGGACTTAGGGTCAGACGTGAATGTTCTGCTGAAGAAAACATGGTAATGCATGGGGATACCTACGTTGCAGTGGTCTCCTATTCATCTACGCATGGTGAATCAACAAAAGATAATACCCTTGGGGCAATTGCAGGGAATCATAGTGGATATTGAAGGAGTGAACACGCTAACCGACTTTGAGGTGATAGAGATTGTCGATGACAACAATCCCTACCATGCGCTCCTAGGAATTGATTGGGCCACTGACATGAATGAGGTGATTAACCTGAAAAAACATAAGATGATTTTTGAGAAGAAGTATTTGTGTGTAGTGATACCTTTTGACCCTGCTGAGGGATCACGCTACACTGAGCCAGTGCGTGACTATGAAAGTGATGATGATTTAGACTGCATCTACAAGATAACTGTGTGAGAAAAAGACTGGGTAAATCCCACTGTAGACAGACGAATTTCATGGAAGAGTGAAAGCTCTTGTACTTCAGATTCGGATGAGGAGATAGAGCGATGGCAGAGTAGGTTACATGACGTAACCACGCTGATCTGTAACATGATGACAAGATCGTTGCATTGTGTTTCAATGGAAATGAGGGATATACCTACTTATGATGGATTAGGTGAGGTAGATGTCTTCTTGGATAAATTTGAAAGGGAGGTACCAGAGAAGCAATGTTTCGAAGCCCTAAATTGGGTGTTGCATGCCACGCTCGTGAGATGGTGGGGTACGCACAAAGGAAACTTTGAAGACTGGCGCAAATGCAGAAGGATGATGTGCACATGGTTTCAGAAGCTAATAGGGTGAGTGTTAGATGAACACAAGTGACGAGATGGCTCGTGCGCACATCTATGTAGGTGGGTACAGGCGTATGGTAAACAACCTGTGCAGCTACACATGAGGTTTGTGATGGGGGACATGGTCTATAAGTATGTGTTGGGGGGAAATTACACAAATGACTCTTCAAATTGGGATGAAAGAGTGTGGAAAGCACGAGTGCATATAAGGTTATCCATGAAAAAGCCTTTAACGAAGTATGTGAAGCCCTAAACAAGCTATGTAGTGTGCAACTAACTAATTGGGACTTGCACATACCCACAGTCCTATAGACTTATAGGACAACATACAATAGAATGACGGAATAGATGCCTTCTAGGTTAATTTGTGGAATGAATGTTGTACTTCCAATGGAGTATCGAAGGCCTACTCTTCACATAGTTGTGCTTACGGATGTGAAGGACCGTGGAACCTTGGAAGAAGGGATCGCGTAGTTGGAAGAGATTACAGAAGAGCACATGGGACCTGATGAAGAAATTTAGCTGAGTGATCTTTGGCTCCAAGAACTCATGAAGGAAAAAATCTAGTTGAGGAAAGAGAGTGCCATGGTGGAAGAAGTCAAGAAAATGGCAGAAGGAGTAAAAAGGGATTTTCTTGATAAAAGGACTATGTTGGTAAAATAGGGTGCGCGTGATAAATTGGGAGACTACCACCAAGGGTTGATCAATTTAATGCCTTGGATTAAACCACATATTACTAAGGGGGTCAAAATGATGGTGCTATGCAAATGGTAAAATGCGTGGTACAGGTAATTGAAGAAGCCTGCCAGACGGTCCTTGAGCTGGCCATCCCAACAGAGGTGCTAGAAAAGGCACGCATATAGAGGTTAGCAGCAAGGGTGCACAAGGCACGATAAGGAATGGCTAAGGTTCAGCTGGAGCTGAACCTCTAGATAGCAAAGCTGCGAGTGAAGGCACAACCTTCAACTCCTCCAGAGGTAAGGGAGCAGCGTACTAGTGCCATCACAATGGGCATGGCAGAAATCAGTAGTGCAGTGAAGGATTGCACTAGGATGTTGGAGGAATATTTCAAGGTTCTCATCGCTCTACAGGAGGACCCAAATATACAACGCTTGGAGAGAGGGATGCATGAGATGTAGCAACGATATGACAATATAAAAGGGACCGCACATACTGTGGCCCTTACATAGAGGCTCGCGCGAATGCAATAGGCCAAGGCACTTAAGGAGCAGGTAGGCGCGACACGACACAAGGAAGTGGTTTTGAAGGCACGTGTTCAGCCATGGATTGATGAGGCATTTGTCATGATAGCAACAATCAAAGGCAAGCTCACAGAGATGCAAGAGACACAAGTGAAAATGCAGTAAAGTAGTTCTGTAATTTCCGAACAGCGCGTCTAGGATATACAATAGGCAGCAGCTCAGTGCACTACCGACCTCGCAACAGTCCGAGCAGAATTGGGAGGTCTCCGCGCAAAGATCTCCACACCAACCAAGTGACTCGAGGGTGAGTCACGATGTTTGTGTTGGGGGCCTGTTGGGCACGGGATCCCCCAAGGCAAGTTTTGGGGCTTAGAGGCCAAGTTTTGACTAAGTCTAATGTGAAGAATCCGCGATGTATGGGTGCGGAGCACGAAGATTGTAAATGAGTCAGAGGATTGTCCACCCTCATTTTTGTAATGTAATGTCTGCTTGAGAGATCTACCCATGGTCTGCAGACCATGGGATTGCATAAATAGAGCGAGACTCTAAGTTGTAGAGAGATAGAAGGAGATGGAAAGAATTGAGTTTGATCTAAGTGTAGAGTTGAGTCTTTTGGGTCATAGAGTAGGAGAAGGCTCTGCAGCTGAATACGCAGAGGTCTAGTAGTCTTCAACTGAGTGCGTGGACCCCTGCAACTGAGCGTGCAAGGCGAGTCGAGTTTGTACTATTGAAGAAGCAATAAAAGAGAAGTTTCTTATCATTTTGTGTATCTGTTCCTATTTATGCGTTAAAGTATATTGGGTATTGTTTGGTCAATTTAGTGTCCTAAATTGCTCTACATAAATTATCAATCTGGGTATCGTAAACTGATGAAGTGTAGTGCACTGTTTGTGCTAGATAACCCTTCTTACTTCGTTGTTTTTGTGTTTTATGTTGTTTTGGGGGTTTTTGGTCCTTTAATCCCTAATGATTTACAATGTAATTATCAAAAACTTAAGTCTAACTTTTGTAAAGACTACTCAAAATCTAAAAATGGAAAAAAAAGAGCTTAAGAAAGACTTGGAAGCAAAGTTTAAGCAAGAAATGAAAACAGAGTTTCTATTCCTGTTTTACCATTATTTCCAAATCATGAATTAAAAACTGAAAGTGAAATTTGCAACTGATGTCTAATTAATTACAAAAATAAAACTAAATGAAATACTTAGTTACTCTGCCTCTCAATTTTGGGAGAAAGTCTCCTTGTGATGACATTTGAGGAATTTTGTACTTCATTATTCTAAGAGAAAACAAATACAGAGATGCAGCAAAGACTCATTGCATAAATGAAATGTTCAACCACTTAGTTTAGGATGAATTATCAACTTGAAGGGTTTTTCATAAACATTCATTAACACCATGAGTTAGTAAACTAGAAATAAAATGGCAAAGACAGTAAATGGCACTGATCAGTCTAATTGAGAATTTAAAGACTAGTAAAATAGTGAATGAAGTAAACTAAATTACATTACTGAGTTTCAACTTCTAACTACTAATAAAAACTAGAAAGAGATCAAGAAAAAAGAAGCTACTCTAAATTATGAATACTATTAGTAAGAAAATGATGAAAATTGCATTATAAACATTGTTAGTACGAAAATGATTATAAACACTGTGAAAGGAAATGATGAATTTACAGTTTAACTAGAAGAGGAAAAATAAATGAAATGAAACCTTCTTCAGTGCAGGGGCCCTCTACAATTGATTAGGCTATGCTTGCTTAATCAACTCCAAGAAAACACCTTCAGATTTCCATAAAACATGTGGTCTTCATATTAAAAACAGGGACATAAAACACCCAGGAATTACAAAGTTTAAAACTTCGGCTTCACAATAAAACTATCACCATTACTACTAACTTCTTTGGTCCTTTACACAGGTATTTATAAGAAAAACCATACAACTGTTTGTGGAGAAAAACATGCTATAGCTAAACATGTAGAAGACAAATGTGTGGAATTTCTTCCTTGGCTGCTGGAGACATAAATCCAAGACATGGTGGCTGTTGGATTCAGTTGTACAGGTGGCTGTTGGAGTCCATAGGTACAGGTAGTTGTTCCAGATAATGCTTCCCATCACTGTGAAACGTGTAATTAACCACGAAACAGAGTCTTGTTACCTTTAGTCTCTGCATTTGACTTCTTCATTGACCGTAGTCTTATGTCATTGTCTTTGTCGACCTAGGCTAGGCAAATAGGACAGGGTCCATGTCACCATGATTTCCAAGCTGCCCATGTAGCTATTTTCTCCTTTTAACACATGGAACCTATTAAAGCATGAAGGTAGCGACGAAACAGGCGATTAGCTGAAGAATAGGCTGCGTTCCATAGCTAATATACAAAAATTTATTCAAATAGAAAAACATAAAAACATAACATGTAAATCACTAAATGTCCTCCTTAAGATAGTATATACCGGTCATTGATGGTGAGGATGCATCTTTTTCATGGAAAAGCAAAGAAAAGGAATGAGAAGAGTTGCTAGGGAAAGAGTAATTTTGAGGCTCAACGGGTATGAATTACAAGTTTACTACTTATTTACTATGCAAACTTATATGAAGGTGTTGGATAAGTAAATATAAGATAAGTATCTGTTTATGCGAAGTAACTAACTCTAATAAGAAGGATAAGTAAGCATTCGCGATGCCACTTGGAGAATTAGCGCAGATCATGCTCTAGTAGCACGGAAGTACCGCAGACCCTAGGTAGAGCTGCAAGCAGATAGTTATAACAAATCGCGAAAGCATCACAGGTCAGAAAAGTGTGCGAAGTGACCTACACTAAGCTGGGTCACAGTTGGACTAAAGAGATACCTCAGACATCTCAAGGGTGTGGAAACTTGGTTCTAGCTGTTATCACTCAGATTTTCCTTAGAAGTTATTTAAAGAAGGAAAGGATCCAAGGTAACCACAAACCAACTTTTAGACCCAGGTGCTAGCCCACCTAAGTCCAGAGAGGGCTCTCTCTTTATGATTTAGCTATGTTTGAAAAGACTTTAGGCTAGTATTAATGTTCAATGAGGTTTTTTTGTTTGAGAGTGGCGGAGTTCTGAAACAAATGGGAAAAATAGGCTTTTAGGCCATTGGGATATGGAGTCAATCAGGGATAATTCACTAGATCAAGTCAAATTGCTGAGGTATGAGTTCAATAGGCAGGATAACAGAATAAAAACAAACCTTGGGGCTTGAATGGGGGATAGTTCTGCTCAAAACTAGAGGGCAATTAAGAATCCTCAAGTTAGGATTAGAAAGAAGAAAGGAAGATAGGTCAACTAGCAAAGGGCAATTAATAATCCTATACCAGGGACTTATTAGAGAAAAACTACAGGGATAGAGGAGCAATTAAGAATTTCTTTATTGAGATAGTTTACAAGAAAACATAAAAATGGTAGACTGTTGATAGGAGAGAGCAATAAAGCTAATTCTGATATACTTTGACTATTTTACCATTTAGATTTAAGATGCATGAAACAATGAAACATATAGAAAGCACATAAAATCACAAGGATAGAATACTTTTATGTGATCACACTGCACGAGCATCTGATGAAATGTCCTCAACTTTCATTCCTTTTCCAGCAAAAATCCAAGTTTGATTACAAAAGCTTTATCAGCTTGATAGCATAGATTTACAGAGATGTTATAGAATCCACCCACAATACTTCAAATGGAGAAGTATTTATACAAAAATTACATCAAAAATATCTCATAACTACCTGAGATTTATTCTAGGGAATACAAAATATCTTTTACAAAAATATAGAGAAAGATGGAAAATTGATTGTTGTTGTCCCTTTATTTATGAGTGAGCTGGAGGTTGAAACTCGGATTTGCCTCTTGTTATTGCTTCAATAATTGTGTGCTGGATCTTTGATTTTACTTTCATCTGATGACACTCTTTACCTGTATTCTGATACTCTTTACCTATATTACTAGACCTTACTGTAGTAAATATTTTATACTTTATAGATTTCCTACAACAACTTATAGTATCTGTATTATATCAGTCCACCATTCATCATTTGGTATTTTCATTCTTATCAATTTCCTGTACACTTCGTCAGCTTCAATGTACTTTGCAAAGTTGGGTTGGACCATGAACAGGTGTTTCACTTCATGCTCAATATAAAAAGGATTTTCTAAACCATCATACAACACTTTTCCTGTGGGTAGTGCTTTCACTGTGGATGAGTTGGCTTGACTTTTAGCTTGTTTGTGCAGTTTCTCAATGTAGTCATTATGAGTCATCAACTTGTCATTTATGACCATTGGGCTCGGAAGGCATTTGTCTCTTAGAATGCCTTATTTTAACATAAAATCATCTATGTCCTCTTGAATACTTTGACATCTTCTTTCCAGGTTAAGCATTAAGTTCTTTTTAGTAAGAACTTTCTTAATTTCAAGGATGGTGGCAGTTTTGTCCTCAATATCCAATTGTTACAGCTATTTCTTGCTTTTGCTATTCAGGAAGTTGATCAATTGGGTTGCCTCTTCAGGTTTCTCTCCCAGTTCTTCCCTAGTCTTCTATATAGCTACTGTAGCTAGTTTCATTAACTCAGTCTATTAAAAAATGATCTAAATAGAAGACCAAATATCATTGATGGAATCAATGATATTGGTCCATAAAATTTCTCTAATATCTCTCAAAGGCTTTTTCATTGTTAAGTCATTTTCTAATGTTCTGATTCTTTCTGGCATCCTTCTATTTTTTCTCTCTTCTTTAGTGTAATTAATATGTGGTAACTCATAGTTGCTTTCCAAGCTACTAACCATTTCTTTTAGTTTCTTTATTTTAGTTACTTGGATTTTCAATTCCTTTATTTGCTTTGCTGAAGTTGTTGCTGCTTCTAATGTACATGCTATTGTTGTTGTTGGCAGAGCTATTGCTAAGGGAACGTTAGATGCCAATGATGTTGCAATAGTGGATGGCACTGCTGTGGAAATTATAGGTGTTGCAGTTTGAGGCATGGTGGTCGACTCACCCTGTTTGGACTGCAAAGCTTTTTCTAGCTCTTGCTTTGTTTCCTTCAACTACTCATTCAACTTAAGGATCAAATCCATAAGTTCTTCCTCATTTTGTTTCTCAATCACTTCTGCTATTTGTGGATGCGCAAGGGGAGGGAGTTTGAGCTGTGTCCTGAGTACAACAATGTCATCATTCTTTTCTTTATCAATCTTTCAGCTGCCTTAACATATTTTGGATCATGTCCCCACTCAATCACCAGGTCTTCTAATGATTTGATCCTGGTATCCTTAGCCTAAGAAGAGGATCTTTCCAATTGTAACTATGTTGTAGTATTATTTAGAGAATTCTCCAACTGATGTGCAATGATGGCTTTACTGGTAAATGTTGAATAGACCATCTCACCTGTTTGCTTATGGAGCTCAATATGATCAATTGGGTGGATGTATTTGGCAAGAACTTCAAAATTTGTTTTCAAATAATCAGCCATGGACTTTGGCTGTTGTACCATTGGTTTAAAAAAACCCATTTGCATCTTTCCCTCCTTGATGTCAAAAGCTGACATCAACCTTGTCTGATTTGTAGGAGCCATTTTCAGATAGTGGGCATAGGTCTGAGCTTTTGAGCTTTTCATTCCTAGCTTTAATCTCTTTGTACTTTTCTTTCAAATCCTCACTTTGCACTCAAATTGTCCTTAGTGATGACACTTCTACACTTGGCTGCCTATTTAGTGCCTGTGTTTGAGAGGTAGATGGTGTCTCCCCTACTAGTGTTGTCTGCATTGTGTCACTTCTTGTCTCTTCATATTCCTACTAAGACAGAGGATTCAATCTCTGCCTCTTCACATATACCTGGTCCAATGGCACTGTTGAGGGGCTAGCCTCATTCCTGCTTCTTTTTTTATTTCTCTCTTCATTAAGAGGGGTCTGCAATACTGGAGGGTTTGTATCAGTCTGGGTCAACTCCTCATAAATACTCTGTGATCCTGAATCTTTTCCCTGTCCTGAAGTCTCTGGTTGTCCTGATTTTTGTGGTTGTCCTGAAGTCTGTGCACTGTGCTCTTGTGTTGGCCTCTGTGAAGATTCTTCAGGCACCTGTTCAAAGGAATCCAGATCAAGTATTTTTTCCAAATCTTTCATAACATTTTCTACTTCAACTTGTTCACTATCTTGTTCTATAAGTGTTCGTTCCACCCATTCATTTTGTAGAAATTTTGAATAATTTAACACATATTCACAGAGATTATCCTGATCATACAATTATAAGTGGAACATGTATAACACATAATCTCATCTACGTTGATCATCAATTTACAGAAGCAGAAACATTCACAGGCACACATAGAAGCATCAATCAAACTCATAAACACAGTATGTATCCCGGGGAAATCATCTCACTAAAAACCCCAACTATCTGTATATTATATTGATTGAATCATGTAACATTACAAAGTACAATGCTTATCACAAGCAATCCAGTACCAGCTCCACTTGTTACACATAATACACCTCAGATCTGATCTCCGAATCTATTCCACTGCTTGCCTGCCTCCACTGCTCAATACCTGCTCAAGAACTGATGAGAATGGCTTCCCAAACTCGTATTTCACCTCAAAATAATCACTCACACTTTGTTGGACGTGAGAAAAGGCTACAATACTGGGAAAATATGTGAGCAAACTCATTGGCATACTCAATCCCTTAATTGTGCAAGATCTGGTGCACAACTATAGTCACAACTGATAGCAATCTGATTCTCTGCCACCTGTCCCTGTTGAACTGAACATGCACTGACATGCAACTGAGTTAACTGATGTATTCTATAGTTGCATTATGAGTTAATAACTTGTGAATTAATTAATAACTAATTCGTCCAACTCATCTCTAGTCTACTGATCAGTTAGACTAAATACAACTAGTTTAACAAAGCTAAACTGAACACAACTCCATCAACTGCACAATCAACTCCACCAAACTCAACTGATTGAGTTCTAACTGAAGTCATGCATGCAACAACTCAACTGACTCATAAGAAAAGCATATTTCCTTCTGACAGGTGAATGTGCCACCTCTGTAGCTCAAACTGAAGTGCTCCAAGATAATAAGATCAAGTTTATAGTCCAAATATTATTATGAGACAATAATAATTGACTTTTCTATTTTTGACAGCCAGTCTAAAAATAGACTTTGATCACTCACACTGTGATCACTCACACTTTCATCAAAAATAGAAGTCCATCTATTTTTCCCAACTTGACCAATCATCCATAAACAACAACCTGCAATCCATAGACATGATCCATATGTCTAAAAATAGACTTGCGCCAAAAATAGCCTGCGGGCCCACTTAGTGAAGGCGACTCTTTTCACTAAGCTCCATCATCTTGTTGCAATCTCAACAAGCATTTCTTGTTGCACACTTTTCAACACTCCCTCTCAACAAGAAAGGCTTCCTCTCAAACCCGACCCTGTAACTCTGGAATGTTCTCCATGCAACACATCTGGCCGGTCCACTTGCTCTGTCATCAAAGTCTTTGACTGCTATTGCCTCTGTCGACTGAAACTCTGCATCTCTGTGCTCTTCAGTATCTGACTGCTCTAGCCTCTGTCACTTTGATCTCTGACTGCATCCGTGCTACTGCTGGTTCTATCTCCCAGCATTGCATCCGCACTGCACCTCCCAACTGACCCCCCTGTTGGGATAGAAACATCCTCTGATGCTGAAGCTCTACCTGCTGCTAACAAGTGCTCCCTCTCTGACATATGTGCTACTGCAACATCTCCATGCATCTCGCACCATTGCACACCTCTCTGTGCCACCTAGCACTGTGCAAAACACTTGTGCCTCTCGCATTGCTACAGCTTGCTAGTTATGCGCTGTCCTGGGATTCCCTGCACTGTCACTCTCTCTACCACTCCATCCGCATCTGTCTCTACCCAATCAGTCAGTTCCTGCTACTACACATCGGGGCTCCCGTAGCAAGGTCTCATCCAAGAGGTTGGGTACCTCAAGGATCCTGCCCCTCCTCCTTGGGACAATCAATCCACATCACCCCACCTCCTACCTGGAGGTATGCCTACATGCGATCCTTCAGCCCATCTGGCTCGAGGTTTCTCCCTACTGGATGAGTAGATGTCTCTACTCTATCTCCTCTCAGCTTCCCCTGTTGTAACTCCTCCACAACCTCCTGAAGCTGCTGCACCAATCGTGGCTCCTCCACAATCGTCTGAGACTTCTTCTGGCTCTGCATGTTGAGAGGTAATATACGCTCCCTCTCAACCACCAAGTCTCCATCAGTTGCCTCGCTGCTCAAGGCTTTGCATGCATCTTGAACCTCAAGAGCATACAGGTTCTTGACCCGTGAACCAATCTGCTTCACCTGTCTAGTGATGATGTGTCTAAGGAAAACCTTTCCCTTACTAAAGACCACATCATAGCCTCTGTCTTCCAACATCGCGATCGACACCAAGTTTCTCTTCAGTCCTGGTACATACTTGACATCGGTCAAGGTAAGGCGAGCTCCATGCTCCCTCTGAAAAATAACTGTGCCTACACCTGAGACACTATACTTCTCATCATTACCCATCCCTATGAGTATCTGGAGATCTTTCTCCTCCAAAGTACTGAACAAAATTTTGTCACCGGTCATGTGGAAAGAAGCTCCACTGTCAAGAAACCAACCACTTCCCACCATGGATGAAACCATGCATGCGAAGAGTGTGAAGTCCAACTCAAACTGTGAAGCAAGTGAGGCTGCCTCACCTTCAGATCCTTCCCCGGATCCCTTCTTGGACTTCTTCTTTGGGCAATTAGTAGCATAATGACCCAACTCATGACAATGAAAGCATCTCACCTTCGCCTTGTCAACCTTCTTCCCATCATTGGAAGAACTGGATTCGGAAAGAGAAACCTTCCCCTCCCCTTCTTCACCTTACTCGCTAAGGCACAGTTCTCCTCATCATGCATAGATGAAGAACTGTCTCTAGTGCGCCGTCTAATCTCCTCCTGAATCAAATCCAACCATGGTCGTTCCGAATTTGGCAGTTTCTCCCTTCCATTCACCGATTCCTGGTAACTATGCCAACTCTTAGGAAGGTCAAGGAGTCCTAGACTCACCATCCCCATCATCCGACAGTCACCCCCACACTTCCCAGCTCATCTCGACACTGAGTGAACCTCGTGAGATACTGGGGCATACTGTCTCCATTCTCATACTGAATGTTTCTGAGTTTATCTCTTGCTTTGGAATTAAATCCGAATTCCACCAGCTCAAAACTCAACCGCCTCCGATCTAGAATTCGTGAGAACACAATATTTCTTGTACAGAGATCGACTGTACGGGCATTCACCGGATATTTCACCTTCCAAAAGAAGGATGAATCCAGAGGCTACCTGGCCCGATTACAGACTCTGCCTGAAGAAATAGAATGTAAACACTGCCCGAATAGTAGATCTGATGATCAATCCTCGCTTGATATCCTGTAAAAATCTCTTTTACAAATCAAGCAGCTCTGATACCATGTAGAAATTTTGAATAATTTAACACATATTCACAGAGATTATCCTGATCATACAATTATAAGCGGAACATGTATAATACATAATCTAATCTACGTTGATCATCAATTTACAGAAGCAGAAACATTCACAGGCACACATAGAAGCATCAATCAAACTCATAAACACAGTATGTATCCTGGGGAAAGCATCTCGCTAAAAACCCCAACTATCTGTATATTATATTGATTGAATCATGTAACATTACAAAGTACAATGCTTATCACAAGCAATCCAGTACCAGCTCCACCTGTTACACACAATACAGCTCAGATCTGATCTCCAAATCTATTCCACTGCTTGCCTGCCTCCACTGCTCAATACCTACTCAAGAACTGATGAGAATGGCTTCCCAAACTCGTATTTCACCTCAAAATAATCACTCACACTTTGTTGGACGTGATCAAAGGCTACAATACTGGGCAAATACGTGAGCAAACTCATTGGCATACTCAATCCCTTGATTGTGCAAGATCTGGTGCACAACTATAGTCACAACTGATAGCAATCTGATTCTCTACCACCTGTCCCTGTTGAACTGAACATGCACTGACATGCAACTGAGTTAACTGATGTATTCTATAGTTGCATTATGAGTTAATAACTTGTGAATTAATTAATAACTAATTCACCCAACTCATCTCTAGTCTACTGATCAGTTAGACTAAATACAACTAGTTTAACAAAGCTAAACTGAACACAACTCCATCAACTGCACAATCAACTCCACCAAACTCAACTGATTGAGTTCTAACTGAAGTCATGCATGAAACAACTCAACTGACTCATAAGAAAAGCGTGTTTCCTTTTGACAGCTGCATGTGCCACCTCTGTAGCTCAAACTGAAGTGCTCCAAGAGAATAAGATCAAGTTTATAGTCCAAATATTATTATGAGACAATAATATTTGACTTTTCTATCTTTGACAGCCAGTCTAAAAATAGACTTTGATCACTCACACTGTGATCACTCACACTTTCATCAAAAATAGAAGTCCATCTATTTTTCCCAACTTGACCAATCATCCATAAACAGCAACGTGCAATCCATAGACATGATACATATGTCTAAAAATAGACTTGCGCCAAAAATAGCCTGTGGGCCCACTTAGTGAAGGTGACTCTTTTCACTAAGCTCCATCATCTTGTTGCAATCTCAAAAAACATTTATTGTTGCACACTTTTCAACACATTTTAATTTACATATTGTTCTATCTCTGGAACTCTATGATGGATGTAGGGGGATAGCTTATGCTTTTTTCTTCTGTCGCATATGAAACTATGAGGATCATAAGGCCAGATGAAACTATTTTTCGATCTCAATCTCTCTAGGATTTGCTCTGCCTCTTTCCCTTCTTTGCTGTTGTTGCAAATGAATGGTCTAGGTGATCCTTTATCCTTAACTGAGATTTCCTTTTAGCCTTCATAAATTGGATTTCATCAAAGTTGATAATTTTCCTGTAGTACTCCAGGGAAAATAATTGCATGGGGAGGTATTTGGGCAGTTTAAAGGGAGGCAGCTCACACCCATAAATCCTGATGTTGGTATGGTTCTGGTACAAGTACACGTCTCCAACCTTATATTGCTTGGATAACTGAAGAATTCTTTTGATATCATCATTGATTCTAGGAGGGGGACTTCCTATCAGCATGGTAGTTACAAAATGCACAAATTTATCAATAAAATCTATATAAGGATAGGGAGAAGAAGGTGAATTGTGAAAAATGGAAGTCTAGAAGATGACTAACCTAGGGTTCCCTCTGGTGTCAAGCTTTTACACATAGAAAGGGAATTTATTAGTTCGGTAGTATAGGAAAAGGTGATACAAGACTGAAGAATATTTAAATACTCTTTCATTCTCTAATCTCATGAATTAGTCATGCATCTTATCAACAATGAATGTAGCATAGTCATATTTGTATGCAGGTGGTTGGCCAAGGGTAAAAATAGTCATGTAGGCTAAGGTCAACTCATCTACATACTCACTAGTACTAAAACCCAAAATGCAAGCAATCATGGTGATGATATCCTTTCCCAGATTAGTAAAGAAGCTTGACATGTAAGGAGGGGGTCTTTTGGCCTGTATTTTTCTTCCATGAAGGTCTGACAGACTTGGTTAATTTTGAAATTGGAAAGCCTTGAAGATTTTTCAAGTAAATCGACAATGGAAAGGGGGGTGAGGTCCTGGCCAGGTTGTAATTGCAACATTTCATTTATAGACTCAGCTGTAATGGTGAAAAGGACTTTCTTGTCAGAGGACAATATAGCTCTTAGATTGGAGTTGTAGTTTGCATGGCATTGGTGGACAATATCTGGGAAAATATGGACAATGGGGAATTGATATTTAGGGAGGTTGGACTCCCAAAGACCTATTTTATTAGCATTGTTCAGATAATTGTCCCGATACCTGTAGTATAGCTTCAAGGGGGTTTCATCAAAAGTAAGGTCCTTAATTTGAAAATCTTTATCGGCCAAGGGAAGGTAGTCCAAATCCTTGTGGGGAGTAGTGATTGGTGTGACATTTAGGGCGACAGGAGCTTCCATCCTTGGTTCTTGTGTATTCAAGGAAGAAAGTTGGGGTTTTCAAGGATTTCAGATAAAACAGGTGCTTGGGGAAGTCTTGGGACTAGGAAACAGCTTAATTGTACTGAATTATTTGAGTTTAGAGCAATTTAGTGGAAGTTTAGTACAAAAATAGGGTTTCTGAGAAGGAAATGCAGTAAATACCTATTTATGTTTGATTGTCAAGACAAATGGCTATGGTGAAGGTTTGCTGGATGCACACAGTAGTCTGCAGTGGCTTGAGTTCAGCAACTAATGGCGGTTGGCAGTTGGAAATAATTCACTGGTCTAGATGTACTATGTGCATGCATGGAAGCAAAACTTTCTTTTTCGGTAAAAAGAGAAAACCATGAATATTTTTGTTTTATGTACAAAGTCAATTACCTCTTAAAATTTGGCGAGTGAATGGAAAATGACAATTGGAGTTAATTGACTGATGGGACACTTTGTCGTTTAGCAAACGCTGTAAGCGGGAGCGGTAATGGTTTTCATCGCACAACTTTTGGGAGGTTGGTGGTTTTGGAGGAGAGTCACACAATGCCACAAATGGAATGACACGTCGCACTGGCAAAAAATCAAAACAACTTTCATCACGCGGTTAACGTTCGACCAAAAGGCCAGCGCGATATGAGCGAGAGTCATTGGATGAGGGAGGGTAGATCAAACGACAGTCGGCAGTGGAAAGTGTTAGGGAGTTAATGGAGGGGTCCCGCTGCATAAAAGTAATTAAAATGACTTAAATATATCGAGGATGATGGTATTGGTGGAGAGGTTATTAATTAATCCAGATGACTAATTAATCCCTTTTTTAATGCATCGGGGGGTTTGGCTCTTAATTAATCACAATTCGATTAACTAATCCAATTTAATTAACTTTATTTGTGGTTTATTTTTCAAACCTTCGGAATGGGATATTTATATTTTTTTTTTTGGGAATTTTTATTGATAATAATACGGGGAAGGGTAATGTGCTTTGGGAGTTAAATAAATAATAAAAATTAAAAGTTAATATGACCATGGGAAAAAGAAAATGCTCTAAGTAAATCTTTCCGAAAATGTATTCATCATCCAACATTATAACTTCAGCTAAAATGTGTTTTTGGGGGGGTTTTGTAGAGAACCTTTATTTTTCCTAAGTAAAAGAGTGATTTTACCATAGGAAAAGGGTTTGAGGGGAATGAATGAATTATAGAGGGGGTGAAATTTGATGAAGGGGTTTTAGCACTTAGGCCTTATTTTTATTTTTTTTATTTTTTATTTTTCCTGACCTTTCCATTCTTTTTGTCCTTTTATTCTTTTTCTAGGACATACCCTCTTTACATTTTTTAATTTTTTGATTTTTTACAAATATGGAAAACATTTGCAACAAGCAAAGGTATGTACATATTTCAGAGCTAAACCAAGTCAATCATGATATATGACACCTATTGGTATAGGAACATAACACCAACATCCCCCCCATACTACTTTGGGTGAGACCTTAGTCTGCGCTTCGCGGGCTGTTGCTGAAAGGGCCAGTGGTACAGGGATTTGTTTGGCTAATTAACTCCAAACCTAGGTCAAGCCCCCTCAAGCCAACAGTAACCCAACTGAAACATTTTTTCGGCGTACACAAGATGTAGCTAGTGCACAATAGAAACCCTCTAAGCCAACAAATAATGAAAGCTAACACAGAGGAAAGGAATCCACCAATAGGGTCAAATGGAAACCAAGGCACTACACAAATCCCAATGCGTGATAATGAAAGCTGATGTTGAACACAAGGGAAACCACTCAATCAAAATCCCATGATACTGATCGATGTTGAGCATAAGGTGACCTATCAATAATGAAAATAGGGCTAGGTTGCAGCTCTAGATCTGCTCTCAGAGCAATTTGTCATAGTCAATAAGAGCAAGACCGACCACCAAGAATTGAATGGAGACCTTCATAAACCAACACAAGTAAAGGACCAAATAGCTGATGTGATAAAGAAAATGGCTATGGCAACTAGGGATAGTCAACTAAAAAATAGGTCAAGAGACATGTTACACTAAAAAATGTCACCATGACTATTTACAGTTAGTATGGCTCAATCAACAGTCATGCTACCCTCTTAGGCAAGTCTTATGCCTCTGCTATCCATCTCAAACTCAAAGAAGAGAGAAAGTCTTGTAAAAAATGTGTTTATCTCTGGGGACGCAGGTTCTCTCAAGCCTTACCTGCGGGGACGCTCACAATGTTCACAAAGGCTGCGTCCTTGGATGCTTTGTATGTTAAGGGACAGGTGCGTCCTTCTGTAAAAGGCAAAATGCGCAAGTTTCATCTTAAAAAAGTTACTTGTGGTTACTTCTAGAACTTTCTAGAGGTCGGTTTGATGAAATGGATGCGCCTCCAGTTGGTTCATGTATCCCTATTAAGGAGGAACTTATCCCATCAATAAGGGAGCTATCCCACCCAAAGAGGGGGATTATCCCATTGATGGTGGACCTGAATAACCTCTTTACAGCACTATAAATAAAGGCATTGAGCCAGAGGGAGGGGAGGTTGAAAGCTATACATTTCTGAGGGTAAATGCTGCAGGAATTAGGACTCCCATTTAGAAGCTTGTGAGGAGAGATTGCCATCTTTGCTTGATTCTACTTGGAAGTGGGTGAGCTTTGTCAAAGTAGAGGAAAACCCTTGATGGACCCTGGGAGGAACTTGCACAACACCAAGGCCAGGTTGTAAGAGTTTCTTTGTTTCGTTATTAATACAAACTGGTTTATTTTTCTCAATAGCTTGTGTTAATGAGTTATTTCATGTGTTCCTTGGTCTGCATGTTGAATATATATTTTATTATATGAAATGCAAGTGCTTGGTAATTGTTTGATTGTTTGTGGTTGCAGGAATTGACTTGAAGGAGGAGCTCATCCGGATCGGCAAGGACGGACTACAACAACAGCGTTTTGGAATAAGGTAAGCCTAAACACTTGTAGTTTTCATGTTTTAAAAGGTATATTTAGAGAAAGATCACTCCATTTTGTCTTGTTTGTCGCTAGAGAGTTTAGACTCCTAGGGAGGTCGGTTGTGTCCGCACTTTTGACTGATTCCGTGTGACAAGACACCATTAAGAGGATGACTCAGGTTTACTTCCCTTGAACAAAAGCACGACTCAAGTGTGACTACATGGCAGCATCGGAGGAGTACTGACTCAATAACAAGGTTAAGGCTCTCCTAAGTCAAACTAAATCTCATCCTAATGGAGGAAATACTTGTTTTTTGAGTGTTGTGTTCAAGGGTGACACAACTGACTCTAGCTGACATCAATTTTGGAAATAAAGTCCCATTCCCGCTCCTTTTTGGATATATATATATATATATATATATATATATATATATATATATATATATATATATATATATATATATATTGTCTTTTTCATATTCATGAAGCCTGAAAAATAATAAAATAATTCTATAGTACAGTGGAAAGAACGAGTGTCCAAATACAGATGTGCTAGTTCCTGGGAGGGGAACATTCTTATGCTCAATGCAAGGTGACGAAACTGGTCAATGACACTCAAAGGAATCTTCTTTCCATGGGTAAAAAGATGTGTCAAGTTGTAGAGGCTAAGTGATTGCAAGGTTGATTTCACAAAAGACATGGTCAAAAGGTGGCTTAAACACGAGTCCAAGTGAAGTCGGCTCAAGGCCAAAAGGTACAAATGGTCAACATGTAATGCAACTGTACAACTCAACATAAGGGAGCCTCTAGGGTATAAAGCCAGAGCATCAAATATACCAAGAGTGGTAAATGGTGCTATAACACACTGGAATTTTTGGATCAAATAGGAAAAGGAAGAGCAAGAAAGTGCAAGAGGACATCATAATCAACAACTACAATGGGTTTTCCTTGTAGGTACCGAGTTGCATGTATGTTTTCCTCACTAGTTTTGGCATGCATGGAAGATGCATGTGGTTTATTGGTCATGATCTTTAATTGGTATGGAGGATGGCCAATATTGACAACAAAGCTTCCTAGACTTGCCATTTCCTAGATAGTCATGGCGATTGTGGATTTATTTCCTTGTTTTGTTTTAGTTGGTTCTCATGTTTCCTTAGCTTGGGTTGAGTTACTAGTCCTAGAAGGCCTGGTTGGACAAATTATTTAGAAGCCCTGTAACAAGTTAGGTTGAGTTACTAGTCCTCGAAGTCGTGGTTGGACAAATTCTTTAGAAGCTAGGAATAAGCTGTGAGTTGAGTTACTAGTCCTGGAACCCTTGGTTGGACAAATAATCTGGAGCCCTGAAAGGCTTGGATAGAGACCAATCTGATGGTAGTTTTGTGATGTCTAAATGTGAGGTGGAATCATTGTTTGATGGGTTGATTTGGATGGCCTCTAGAAGTCCTAGATGGTCTTGGATTGATGTGTTCTATGAGATTTGGCTTGGAATATGGCATGCGAGTGTATGGATTAAGAGAGATTTGGCTTAGCCATTTTATGGTCAGGTGGAACATGGAAGTCCCAACCCATGTTTGGATTTTACCCCATCATTATGAGGCTATTTCTCCTTTTATTTCTATGAGTATTATATTGGTTTATGTGTCAATTATATGGATGTGATTTCCTTGGTATTTTTGTTGCTATATATATATATATATATATATATATATATATATATATATATATATATATATATATATATATATATATATATATATATATATATATATATATATATATATATATATATATATATATATATATATAGATATATATATATCTATATATATATCTATATATATATATATATATATAGATATCTATAGATATATATATATATATATATATATATATATATATATATATATATATATCTCACCTTTCCATTCTTTTTGTCCTTTTATTCTTTTTTTAGGACATACCCACTTTACATTTTTTAATTTTTTGATTTTTTACAAATATGGAAAACATTTGCAACAAGCAAAGGTATGTACATATTTCAGAGCTAAACCAAGTCAATCATGATATATGACACCTATTGGTATAGGAACATAACACCAACATCCCCCCATACTACTTTGGGTGAGACCTTAGTCTGCGCTTCGCGGGATGTTGCCGAAAGGGCCAGTGGTACAGGGATTTATTTGGGTAATTAACTCCAAACCTGGGTCAGGCCCCCTCAAGCCAACAAACCCAACTGAAACATGTTTCTGGCATACACAAGATGTAGCTAGTGCACAATATAAACCCTCTAAGCCAACCAATAATGAAAGCTAACACAGAGGAAAGGAATCCACCAATAGGGTCAAATGGAAACCAAGGCACTACACAAATCCCAATGCGTGATAATGAAAGCTGACGCTGAACACAAGGGAAACCACTCAGTCAAAGTCCCATGATACTGATCGATGTTGAGCACAAGGTGACCTATCAATAATGAAAATAGGCCAAGTTGCAGCTCTAGATCTGCTCTCAGAGCAATTTGTCGTAGTCAATAAGAGCAAGAACAGCCACCGAGAAGTCAATGGAGACCTTCATAAACCAACACAAGCAAAGGACCAAATAGTTGATGTGATAAAGAAAATGGCTATGACAACTAGGGATAGTCGACTAAAAAATAGGTCAAGAGACACCATAAAGAGGATGACTCAGGTTTACTTCCCTTCAACAAAAGCACGACTCAAGTGTGACTACATGGCAGCATCGGAGGAGTACTGACTCAATAACAAGGTTAAGGCTCTCCTAAGTCAAACTAAATCCCATCCTAATGGAGGAAATACTTGTTTTTTGAGTGTTGTGTTCAAGGGTGACACAACTGACTCTAGTTGCCATCAATTATGGAAATAATGTCCCGTTCCCACTCCTTTTTGGATATATATATATATAATATATATATATATATATATATATATATATATATATATATATATATATATATATATATATATATATATATATATATATATATATATATATATATATATATATATATATATATATATATATATATATATATATATATATATTGTCTTTTTCATATTGATGAAGCCTGAAAAATAATAAAATAATTCTATAGTACAGTGGAAAGAACGAGTGTCCAAATACAGATGCGCTAGTTCCTAGGAGGGGAACATTCTTATGGTCAATGCAAGGTGATGAAACTGGTCAATGACACTCAAAAGAATGTTCTTTCCATGGGTAAAAAGGTGTGTCAAGTTGTATAGGCTAATTGATTGCAAGGTTGATTTCACAAAAGACATGGTCAAAAGGTGGCTTAAACACGAGTCCAAGTGAAGTTGGCTCAAGGCCAAAAGGTACAAATGGTAAACATGCAATGCAACTGTACAACTCAACATAAGGGAGCCTCTAGGGTATAAAGCCATAGCATCAAATCTACCAAGAGTGGTAAATGGTGCTATAACACACTGGGATTTTTGGATCAAAAAGGAAAAGGAAGAGCAAGAAAGTGCAAGAGGACATCATAATCAACAACTACAATTGGTTTTCCTTGTAGGTACTGGGTTGCATGTATGTTTTCCTCACTAGTTTTGGCATGCATGGAAGATGCATGTGGTTTATTGGTCATGATCTTTAATTGGTATGGAGGATGGCCAATATTGACAACAAAGTTTCCTAGACTTGCCATGTCTTGGATAGTCATGGAGATTGTGGATTTATTTCCTTGTTTTGTTTTAGTTGGTTCTCATGTTGCCTTAGCTTGGGTTGAGTTACTAGTCCTAGAAGGCCTGGTCGGACAAATTCTTTAGAAGCCCTGTAACAACTTGGGTTGAGTTACTAGTCCTCGAAGTCGTGGTTGGACAAATTCTTTGGAAGCTAGGAATAAGCTGTGAGTTGAGTTACTAGTCCTGGAACCCTTGGTTGGACAAATAATCTAGAGCCCTGAAAGGCTTGGATAGAGACCAATCTGATGGTAGTTTTGTGATGTCTGAATGTGAGGTGGAATCATTGTTTGATGGGTTGAGGTGGATGGCCTCTAGAAGCCTTGGATTGTCTTGGATTGATGTGTTCTATGAGATTTGGATTGGAATATGGAATGCGAGTGTATGGATTAAGAGAGATTTGGATTAGCCATTTTATGGTCAAGTGGAACATGGAAGTCCCATCCCATGTTTGGATTTTACCTCATCAATATGAGGCTATTTATCCTTGTATTTCTATGAGTATTATATTGGTTTATGTGTCAATTATATGGATGTGATTTCCTTGGTATTTCTGTTGCTATCATGCTAGTTATGTATATGTTTTATCACAATATCTATGTATGCCTCTCATCATGTTTCTACTTGTAAATTAATGAGCAATGCATCTATGACCTAATGGATGAAATTGAAGTTAATGTTTTGAGGCATCAATTATTCTTAGCGATTCTTAGCTAAGTATAATATCCCTATGCTTAGATCTCTTATTTACTCTTGTAGATTACATATTCGTGATATTTTTGACAAAATGCATGTAATGGCTAGTAGGGGTCTAGTCAAGGTCTTGTTAAATTAATTGTATTTATACTATCATTTCCCTTTTATCTTACTTTTCTGAAGGTGTCATTAAATTCAGGGCAGTGACCTAGGATCTGGTCTTGAAAAAGTGGCTCAAATCCTGAGGAGACTGGCAAAACACTAAGAAAAATAGTCTCTAGATGCTAGCATGCCCTATCATAAGAATGTCCAGAGCCTCCTGGACGTTGGCAGGCGTATAGCATGGGATCGTTTGAGGGTCAAGTGGTCCAAAATCTTAATGGGATCCAGGGGCTGGTTGGCAGAAAGGTTGGGATGGTTCCTGAGGGTCCTAATGCTAATGTTGAAGGTTTTTATGGTGTGTTTACATCAGTTCCACTTCCTTAATGTAACTTAGGAGGTGAAATCATATCACAGTGGCCTCTCGTCACATGTTTACCCTAGTTGGCTAGTTACTTGGGTAGATGCTGGAGGTGTTACACAAAGATGAGAAAGAGTGATGAAGATTTTAGCAAAGAGATGGTTGAGATGAGGGGAAGAACTAAGTAACATTAAAAACCTACTACAAAAGGAAATCATAGAATAATTGAGATAAGGAATGAATGTAAGGAAAAGGCTCAAGTGGCTAGTCAAGCAGTTTTTTTCTAAAAAGTTAATGCAGAGAATGGAGATCGAGGAAGCACTTAGGGAAATTGAGTATGAGATGAGAGAATCCATTTGAGAAATAGAGAAAGGACCAATCCTTGGGGAGGATGATGATAATGGTATGATGGTGTGCTTAGTTCAATGTAAGAGAATGATACTAAAGGAATATTTAGACAATGAAAGGTCTCACTATTTTGCATTTAATTATTTGTGTGAGTGTGTATTTGTAGGTACTAAAGATAATGAAGCTGAAAAAATATCAAATATTGTGGATGAGGCAGAAGTTACACAAAGGCAAAACTTTTCTTATGGAAAACAAAATGGGTTAGCATATTTGAAGATGGGTAGTCTTAGAGAACTATCACAAGAAAAGGAAGTTTAGAATTGGCTCATGAAGAGAAAATTGAAGAAGTTTATGAAGGGTTTCAAGGTGGAAATATACAAGTTTGTGAAAAGAAGAATAAATTCAGAGGTATGATAAATTGGATATATCTTCTCTTACTGAATGTCTACTGGATTATTTTTTAAGGAATTATATTAAAGATTGGAAATAAATGGACATGGAGGAAAGAGAATAAATTGTATGTTTTTCAGATTGGTAAATTGAATCAATGTGGAGATAATGAAGGAGGAGCTGGTCTGAAGAACTCAACTCAAGGTAGTACACTGAGTTCAGTGAAGGCTAAATGTAATCAAAGAAAAGAAGACAACCAAGAACTTGTTATGGAAAAGGAAATAAGACTATCTCACAAAGACAATTATGAAGAAGAAAGAATAGACCAAGGCAATGCTTTAGAAATCAATGATAAGATATATACAAAGCTAGAAGTTTTTCTAAGGAATAGTGATGAGGGTGTCAAGCATAGCTAGGGAGTTTTCAAAGATGAGCTAAAATTTCAATAAAGAGCTAAATGTATGATGAGACAACAAGATATGCATTAGTCAAAGAGAGCCAAGAAGAAGAATGAGATATAATGGAATTTGAGAATGTAAACAATAAAGATGAAAAACAAGACTCAAAGGTAGTGTCCAAAAATTTCAGCAAAGAACCAAAGTTGCAGGGAAGATTTGTTGCTACAGCCTAAAGTTGAAACTGGAGATATTAAGGTAATGATTTTACCTTTATAAAATCACATTTTGTTAAATGAGTATATGCTGATGAAAAATGAACAAGGAATTATTTTCAAGGATAACAATATGGTTTTAAAGAAGAATCCTCTACAAGAAAACAAAATGGATACCAAAATTTCAGGATTTGGTGAGTTTGAGGAAACATTAAATCAACCTGAAGATTCAGTAAACAAATGATGGAGAAAATTTTGGAGGTAAGTCAAACAGTATGTGCATTCCTTTGATGGGGATTTGAGACAACCAAATATTTTGTAAATTTTTGAATGGAAGAGAATTTTTGTAGCTCTTACATATCCCATTATTGAGAAATTGACAATTGAATGGAAAAATATGCTTCAAGATAATAAGAGATATGAAAAGGGGACTGTGTAGAAAAACCAACACAATTTTTGGTTTGATGATATGAAGAATGTTTTAAAAGTTGACAAACATCAAAGGGGAAGGTTGAAGACGATAGAGGAACGAGAAAGAAAGGTTCAAGATGACCAGAAGGAATCTGAAAGAAGTAGAGATATGAGGAATATCATTTGGCTTGAAAATTATTTGGATTGGAGAGTTCTAAGATGGTTGATACAGGAGTGAACCAATGTAATTATGGAAGAAAAGCTAACATTGAAAGAACATGAAAAACTTATTATGTCATGTGCATATCAACAACATGAACATCAAAGGAACTTGAAGGAGGAGATGAATGCAAATTAGAATTTGGTCCTAAATTTTAAATTTTTATATGTTAAAAGTATTTTCTAGAATATTTTTGGAGATATTATTACTTATGAATATGGACATAAACATAGGAGTCTTGGAAATGGAAGCAATCAGTCACTCTTACTGATCAAAGAATACGAGGCTTGGAATGAAAAATAAGTTTCTAAAACTCTTACACCTGAAATTGCTAAAGAAGAGGAAGATTACCATAAATATAAAGTTGTGACATGAAAGCCTAACTTGTTAAGCTCAAGAGGAAGTGAATACCAAAGAATTGATTTAAAAAGTGTGATTGGGGAAAATATAAATTGTTGTCAAGCTTCAAGGGTTCAAGAGAAAGTTTTTACAACAACAGGGAAGTATCTAAAGAATTGGCTTAATATTTGATAGCAAGCGAGGAAACAAGTGTCTTCAAGGATAAGAGGATTTCACTTGGAGCAGTGAACATATGGACAATGGAAGCATCAAAAAAATTATATATTGTAACCTTTACAAATCAACAAGTCAAGGAAATGTGGATTATTTCACATCAAGAATGAAATTGTGTTTTGGATACAAAATATGATAATGGTGGAAGTACAAATCAAAGTTGTTGATAAGGAATGCATGAGGTAGGATTCGAAATATTTTGAATCTTCAATAAAATATTTATGTAGGGTGTCTTGTGAAGGAGTAATGCATCTAAATCAAAGAGGAAACAATCAACAACAAGCAAAAGTGAGAGGAGAAAGGTTAAGGAGAAGGACTCACAAGTGGATGAGTAGTGACAAACATTGCAACTATGAACACATGATTAAAACTAAAGAATGGAGCAAAGAGATTGCATAGAGGAAAAATCAAGTTTGGGATATTGAATGGTTGCAGGTAGTAATAGAGAAACAACATTACAATATGGCAAGTGACAAACTACACCATAATATTTGGGATCCAGGACTTTAGTAGCATAAGACTCATGATCAGGAGATCATGATTTTTTTCCTTGGGAGTATGATACAGGAGCATCAGTAAACCTCGAATGACAAAGGAGGTCAAACCCTTTTACCAGAGGTGGTTCCTCAAAGTGAGGATTTTGTTGAGTATAGATTAGGATTATTTTCATGATAATACTATTATTGATTTCCATGTACTCTAATAAAAATGGAAATTTTGTTAGGAGATGCTCAGAATTAGTTTTGAGCCTAAAATTGGGTTCATTCAAACCTTTTATCTTAGATCTGGTTGAGTAGGCTTGATGTATTTATTTGTTGTATTAAATGAATGAAGGTGGGTTTTGAATATATTAAAAGTTTTCTCTAATATATTTATATGAATATCATGTGATCCCCTATGTAATTTGTCCCTTGCATGTGTATGAGATTGTGTTTTGAATTTATGCTCTTTACCTTTTGGTTAGAGAGAGCGTGGTGAGAAGGATTTGAATAGGAAATATTGTAGAACAATCCACGTTACATCTATGATTCCTTTGTAGTGCATTTTAACTTTTTTAAAAGTCACATGTTTTTTTTTGTGGTTGGATATAGTCAAGTGGAGTCATAGGGACACTCTATGAATGTGTGTTAAAACCTTGTATAAACCTAAAGTGTAGAGCCTACACAATAGAGTCATTCCATTTCATAATAGAGCAAGAAAGAGGGTGGAGAATAAAGTAGAAGAAAAAGGGGTTGAGGAATAGTTTTATTCGAGAGGAGTTTTTCAGTTAATGGGGTCATGATGTTAAGACCAATTCCCATCACAAGACAGACTTTCCCCAAAAAAATCACCCTAGAAGTTCTTACGAGTGAATGGGTTTAGAATCACTAGGGTAACTCAGTTTGAAATCATTCATATAGACTCTTTGGTGGTGAGTGACAAAGAGGAAAACTACAATTGTCATCAAATTTCTTGTCCCGGAGGTCATCACAAGTAGGGTCTGAGGTCAACACTTGATGGAAATCAGAGAAGTGGAATTTGATGGGAATTATCCCTATCCCAAAGATTTATTTCCTTGAAAATACAAGCGAGGGACTCACTGCATTCTTTCCAAGGTTACTTAGTACAAAATCACCAAGGGTTAAGAAATTGGTTGCAGCATTGGTCATATAGCTCACTTTTGGAAGCATGATGCTAAGGATTTTTCATCAAACAAAAATGTTGGGGGTTAAAGTTGGTTATGGACATGGTCACGTGAATTTTATTGTAAGTGTTGGTGTTAACGTTGAGGTTGGTCATGCATGTTATAATAATTCTTGGCCTGGTGGTTTTATAGGGTAATTCCCCTCCCCCTTGGCTCTGTTATTATAATATCTTCTTTATATATATATATATGTGTGTGTGTGTGTGTGTGTGTGTGTGTGTGTGTGTGTGTGTGTGTGTGTGTGTGCAAGAACGCAAATGAAATTGTGAATCATTTATTTATGTTATGTCCTTATGCTCAAGTTGTATGGGCATCATATAGAGCTTCTCTCAACATCACTCAGGCCTGGCAAGGTGCATCCTTCTTGGAAGCCTGGGAATATTGGTGGAAAAATGTCAGTCCAAAGAAATTCAAATGCCTTCCCCCCATTCTCTCTTAGGGAATATGGTTGGCTAGAAACAATGAAGTCTTTATGGAAAAACAAAGTATCTCAGACTGTGTGGTTGCATAAGCCTATTCTATTCTATCATTGTTGGTATCTTCGAAAGCCCCCGAAAAGTGCGTATGGTTCTATAGGAATCTATAGACCGATATTACCCTTAGGCCTATTTTCATGACACATGTATTGCAACTGGGAACTGTGGTGGGGGTGTGGTCCTATACTTGTCTCAGAATCATTCCTTCAGATTAAAAAGCGGCCTTGGCATTGGCACAAACAACCTTTCAGAACTCATGAGTCTTAAGAAAATATTTTGTGATTCCATGAACATTATAAATTGGTTTAACAACACTTCTAGATGTCACAAGCACACACTATGCCCAATTATTGAAGAAATTTATTTACTGAAACAATCTTTTGGCCACATTTCATGCTGTCACATTTATAGAGAAAGGAACTTAGCAGTTGAAGCCTTGTCTAAATAAGGTTTTGATAAAGCCTTGGGCTTATGGCACATCTCAGAGCGCATAGACAAGCAAGACCAACCATCTTATCACTGACCCTTCATGGAGGGAACTATATAGGCTTCATGATTATATAGTTTAAGCCACGATTTGTGATCCTTGATGGATTGATACTTTCATTTGACATGATGATACAATTTTGTTTTTTATATATATTTAATGTATATATGATACCACATAACACTTATCACAATATATTGATGTATATTTTTTTGTGCACCTTAAGGCCTAGTTTTTTAAAATCCTCATTAGTGTCTCAAGCTAATGACTACCTACAGGAATGCAAAAATGCATATGTAGAATGTAATTTTCAGCTTTTATTAATTGAAAGTTGTGGTTTTTTCCTTGGAATATATATATATATATATATATATATATATATATATATATATATATATATATATATATATATATATATATATATATATATATATATATATATATATATATATATAGATATATATATATATGTATGTATGTATGTATGTATGTATGTATGTATGTATGTATGTATGTATGTATGTATGTATGTATGTATGTGTATATGTATATGTATATGTATATGTACATATACATATATACCTATACATATACATACATATACACACACAAAAAGAGAGAGAGAGAGAGAGAATGCCACATAGGTTGGGACTTGGGGACATGGAAAATTTTAGGGGCTAATGTTCGCCCAGTGGGCTAATTTTCCATGATTTTTCCACAAAAAAGATTCGCCAATTTCCAATTTTATAAAATACGATTCGCCCAAATTTTAGAAGGTAAAAATCGCCAACATTATAGAGAGACTATATATAAAATAATTATAAATTTGATTAATTTTACAAATATATCAATAAACATTTATAATTTGCATATTAGGGATTAGCGAGATTCGCCAATGTTTTAAACTTCAAGAAAATTTTCCATCCTTAAAATTTTCCTTGCTTGGGGATATCCCTTTGGGGGATTCGTTTTAATATGCTGCTTTGAACTTAGTGGTTTTATAATGAATTTTTCCTTGTCCTTGGATTATATTATGAAGTCTTGATTGTAGTGGTTTTGTATTGGATTTGGGGATCTGAATCCAAAGTCAACTCTCTCTCTCTCTCTCTCTCTCTCTCTCTCTCTCTCTCTCTCTCTATATATATATATATATATATATATATATATATAATTTTAATTTAAGCCCCAAGCATACACCATAAAGGAGGCAATATGATAGCTGGATCTCTTGCATACCTTCAATTAACTGAAAGGAGGTTGAAGTTGAGGGTTAGTTAATATGAGTTTTTCTTTGCTGGTGAAATTGAATTTACAATATCATTCTTTGGAGCCAACAAGATGTCATTCTATGGATTGAAACTCGAGTACGACCTTGAGGGCATCTCGAATTATATTGCTTGGAAGGACAAGATGGAGGCAATGTTGGAACACAATGGGCTAAAGGAATTCATTGACAATAATATTCCTAAGCCTCCAACAATCGATGCTGAAGATATGGCAGACTGTAAGAAATGTGTGGCAAAGGCGAGAAGGATCATACTATCAGGAGTTCAAGATCATATTGTCTCGAATCTCCATGGGAAGGATACACCATATGTAATGTGGCAATCCTTGATAGACTTATTTCAGAAAAAAAATGACCATAGGAAGATGGCATTGAAGGACAAGCCTCGGAAGATCAAGATGGAGAAGGGAGACAAATTACCAGAATACCTGAGAAGGTTCACCTAATGTCAATATGAACTTGGCAGTGTTGGTATTACAGTTGTTGAAGATGATCTGGTCAACTTAACAATTCTAAGCCTTTCCAAGAATTGGCACAACTACCAAGATTCGGTAAATAGGAGGGAGCATCTACCAAAGTTGGAGCATTATTGTATGACTTAGTGCAAGAAGAGATGGAACTTCATCCAAGCATGATGATAAGGAGAATTCCTTGGATGGAAAGGAAAAGGAAGGGAAAGGAAATAAATCCCAACCCAAAGGGGATTCCATTTAGGGTGACAAGAAGAAGGACTTGTCAAATATTAGATGTTTTCATTGTCATGAGTTGGGACACTATGCCAAGAAGTGTCAACACAATAAGGCTGGAAAGAAGCCCTCGGAAGGAGCAAAAGGCGAAGCTATAGCTTCACAATTCGAGTTGGATTTCACCCTCATTGCATGCATGGTGACATCAATGATGGGTAGTGTGTGGTATTTGGATAATGGAGCCTCATTCCATATGACAAGAAAAAAATATTTTTTTAGTGACTTGAAGGAGAAGGACCTCCATATGCACATCGAGATGGGAGATGATGGAAGGTATAGTGTGATCAAAATCGATACTGTTACTTTTCAGGGGGAGCTCGGTTCTCCTCTCACATTAAAATATGTCATGTATGTTATGGGTCTGAAGAAGAATTTTTTTTTAGTTTCTATGTTGGAATACTGTGGCTACGATGTGATATTTATGAAAGGAAATGATTTCCTTCATCATATAGCCAAAAAACAAGTGAATCAGATCGGGGTCTGGGTGAAGAACCTCTACAAATTGGATGTAGAATACTATGATTCCTTGACCACGAAATCATAGAAGGTGCATAACTGAGACATCGGTGAATTATGGCATAGGCGACTTGGCCATTTGCACCATGGAGCTTTGAAGATCATGCTGAAGATTCTACAAGACTTCCCAAGGGTGCACTAGAGTAGTGAGATACATGCAAAGGGTGTAAATTGGCGAAGTACACCAAATCCACCTTTCATGATAAGGACAGTCAAGTGTAAGCGATTCTTGAAAGAGTTCACTGAGATGTGTGTGGACCATTCTCGATAGCCTCCATGGCCAAGCATTGGTATTATGTGATATTTATAGATGATTTCTCACGTAAGTGCTGAATTTTGTTCATGCAGAAGAAATATCAAACGTTCTATAATTTTGTGAATTTAAAGCACTTGTTTATAAATACACTGGCAGTAAAGTGAAGGCTCTCTGGAGAAATAACAATGGTGAATATGTGTTGAATGAGTTCAAGAACTTATGTGCATCAGAAGGCATTCGACAGGAGTTCATAGCACCTCATAACCCACCAAATAATGGGGTGGTTGAGAGGAAGAACATAAGTATTGTGGGAGTTGTAAGGTCAATGTTACATGATTAGGGCCTAACATTGAACTTGTGGGATGAAGCATGAAACAAAGTGGTATATGTGTAGAATAGGAGTCCTCATCGGATTCTCAAGATGAGTACACCATAAGAAGATTTTTTAGGTAAGAAACCAAATGTGTCACACTACAAGATATTTGGTTCATAAGTTTACTATCATGTTACCAAGGATGCAAGGAAAAATCTAGATCTGACAACTAAGTTAGGCATATTTATGGGGTACACTGATACACCTCACAACTATCGGGTGTACCTTCCATCTCACAGGATGAAAGTTGTTCGTAGACATGTTAATTTCGATGAGGATAAGACCATGAGATGTTCCCTTGAGACAGATTTTTAGTTACATGAAGATGAGGAGATTTTAACTCCAAAGGAAGAACCTCAGGATGATGTGGAGCAGCCACATGTAGAGGAGAAGAGAGTGGAAGCACCCACTCATGAAGAGACATCCAGAGATGGAAGGAAGCGCACTAGAGAATCTAAAAAATTGATTCATGATGCTAGAGAGAATGTGGGAGAACCCACATCATAGTGCAGGAAGAGGAGATCACCATATCAGTACACTTGCTACATGGCTCTGATGAGCGAGAGTGCAGAGATTGAGCCACCCTCATTCGAGGAAGCAGTGTGGCAACTAGTATGGGTTGATGCCATGGTAGAGCAGTATGACTCCATTATCAACAACAGTGCTTGGGAAGTTATCCCAAGGCTAGAGGGCAAGTCTGTGGTAGGTTCTAGGGGGATATATAAGGTGAAGCAAGAAGTATGCCGAGAAACACAAGGCAAAATTTGTGGCCAAGGGGTTCTCTCCAGTCGAGGGAATTGATTACGAGGAGACCTTTGCTCTAGTAGCAAGGTACTCTTCAATCAAATCTATTCTAGCACTTTCAGTGGAGATGGGATGGAAGATACATCAAATGGATGTGAATACATCCTTCCTCAATGGAGTGATTGAGGAAGATGCGTACATTGAATAATCGAAAGGTTTTGAGACCTTTAATAGAGAGTTGAATGTGCACAGACTCAAGCAAGTAATGTATGGATTGAAATAAGCACCATGTACTTGGTACACTAAGATCAATAGCTATTTCACCAGGTTGGGATTCACCAAAAGTGAAGGAAATGCAAAACTTTACCATATTATGGTTGAGGGTAAATTATTGATTATAGTATTATATGTCAATGATTTAATTTTAACAAGTGATGAGAATTTGGTCAAATCTTGCAAATAAGATCTTGCAAGATAACTTGATATGAAGGACCTAGGGCTCATGCATTATTTCCTTGGTATGGAAGTATGGAAAAGAGATGGGGAATTGTTTGTCTCTGAGGGCAAGTATGCCAATTAGATACTGAAGAAGTTCCACATGGAGAGAAAAAAACCCATGGAGACTCCTCTATTAGGGAATTGGAGGAAGGAAGATGCTACATCAAGTGAAGTGGTAGAGGCTATGATTTACAAGAATCTTGTGGGTTCACTTATGTACTTGGTGAACACACAATCAGACATGTTTTTTGTAGTTAACCAACTTAGTTAAGAAATGGTTAAGCCAACCAAACTATATTGGAACTTATCTAAACATGTGTTAAGATACCTTAGAGGCACCACTCAGTTTGTTCTTTGGTATAAAAGGGCAGAGGGTGTGAAGATTCAAGGCTTCACATATGCATATTAGGTAGGGAGTCCATCAGACAAGAAGATCACATGAGGGGGAATCTTCAGTATTGGGTCAACAATAGTTTCTTGGTATAACAAGAAGTAAATATTAGTTGTACTCAGTTCAGTAGAAGAAGAGTACATCATTGCTAGTCAATTAACTTGTGAGGCTATATGGATGAAGAAGATTCTCGTTGGGTTATTTGGTCAAGATTGGATCCTACAGTGATTTACTATGACAATCAAAGTTGTATCAAATTGTCTAAGAATCCAATTTTTCATAATCATTCTAAGCATATCGACATCCGATATCACCATCTCATAGATTGTGTGTAGAGGAGAATCATGCTACTAGAGTAAATTCCTACATAGGATGTGAATATCTTTACCAAGGAATTGTCAAGAGGAAAATTCAAGTTCCATAGAGGCAGTATTGGGGTATTTGATAATCTCGTTCTTGTTGAGAGGGAGTGTTGAAAATGAAACAAGAAAATCCTGATTTAATTTTCCCTTGAATTAAATTAGGAGAAAATTGTAATTCCACATCAGAAGACAACTTGTACAAGTTAACTAAGTTCATTTGACTTCGTTGGTTCAGTTAATTTGAGTTGAGGGTCTAACTTGAGTCATGTAGAGTGGCTCCTACTTTATAGTAGCCCTCGTTGAGTTTATTTTGAGTTGTAATTAATTAATTCAGTTTAGCTAAGTTAAAGTCAATTAAACTAGTTCCAATTGATGGAGGAACTAGTAGGAGATCTAAGAGTGGGGTGTTTCTTCATGTGTTCAACGAGTTAACTGATAAATAAACCATAAGCAACTCATGCATGTGTGATCTAAGATTTACCCAGTAGATTTTGGAGTTCAAGGGCAGTGTACTATCAGTTGTATAATCATCCAAATTGTACAAGTGGTGCATGGAGTCGTAGGAAGGACTATGATGGATTGTGCAATTCCAATTGAGGAATTTCCCTAATTAATAGGGGCTAATTTGCAAGGAAACAATACAAGGAAATAGGGACCTTGGCAAGCAGAAAATTGGTTAATTATTAGCAAAGTATTGTCTAGGAAGTTGTGAGATAAATAGAGATATTGTGAAGGTTGCTCGGGCTTGAGCAAAGCATTGCAATATTCTCATATTTTCTAACTAATGCAATATACAAATAGTGGGGTTTTTTAGCTGTGGATTTCCCAAGGAAATCATGATGTAATGTGTTAATTGAATTATTTCTCTTGTATGTTTCGTGATTTAGCGATTGTTAATCGTTTCCATAGTTGGTAGAGTAGATCCAAGTCTATTGTTTTAGTAAATTACAATTAGCAGTTTGAATCTATAAGGAATTTCTACATCGATGGTTGATTAACCAATTCACTAGTATATCTTAGAAAAAGTTACGTAAACTTTAACAATGTTAAATAGTGTGAATATTTTCTATGATTGAATGGATCTAAATCAGAATGTGAAGTGAATGGTGGAAAATAGTCAAAAGGTGCATGATGTTTAATGTACCTGGATAGAGAAAAGCAGACTCGACACGTGGCACAATTTCATTGTCCAAACATGATGACATGGAAAACATGTCATTCCTATGCATAGTGGCATTGGCATGGTATCTTAGACATATGGCAGGAATCTACAGGGTGTGACATGGCGGAAAATACATCATGGCATGACATGTGGAATCTCTAAAAGTTGCCACATGGAAAGCATAGATGGCAATTTCTGACTAGAAGATCATCCAAAATTGGGTGATACATGGAACCTCTCACAGGCTTCCATGTGGCATGATGATATCATCCAACATCATCAAACGAATGACTAATGACCCTAGGGTCTAGGCCATATGGTAAGGTCACATGGATCAAAAGAAGGTGAAGTCAGTGGTCATAGGGACAAGGCCATATTGTTAAAACCTTTCGGTATGGAGGGCCAACTATTGACCCATCCTCGTCTGGGTCCATTAGATCCTATATATACACGCCCTTCCACTATGACA
This sequence comes from Pinus tabuliformis, assembly GCA_031772625.1. NCBI lineage: Eukaryota > Viridiplantae > Streptophyta > Pinopsida > Pinales > Pinaceae > Pinus > Pinus tabuliformis. The sequence continues at coordinate 1,062,703,776 of CM062805.1, read as the reverse complement.
AATACAATAACAACAATGATAATCCAATAATAGATGTAGTGAGGTTGATATACTAGTTTCAAGATTAAGTGAAGGTGACATTTGTTTTTTGTTATTCTAGTTTGATTGGTATGATTGTTGGTAAGCTGGTTTGTTTTGGGGTTGAACCCTTGACCCTTCACTATTAATATGGTATAATAAAATTAAGGTTGAATGGGAACCAAACAAGTCCCATCTATAGCTCAGTTGGTGGCAAAGGTGTGTTATGTCTACCAAGACCTTAGTCCAAGTACTGACTGTGATCAGGCTTGAAAAATCTTGTGATGAACTATAGTGCGATGATATTTCGATGCAACATAGACCTAATGCACTAAAATGGTGGTTAATGGTCAAAAATTATGTAACGACCCCCCTTGATGATATAATAAATGTTTTTAATGCTTGGTTTGAGTCACGACAAAGATCCCAATTGGTAACGAAGTTTTTTAGTGAGCATCAAGAACCTGGTTCAAGTCCCAATGGTGTTTAGGTTTGAAAATAGTTTTTTATATATATAATGGTTGCATTCCATCAACCCTTTAGTTGAATGTCGATTGCCAAATTGTAGAAACAATGCCCAAAATTGGTCATTTTGTCTAATGCACTTGGAAAATGGATTTTTCTAAAACCTTTGATTTATTATATAGTTTCATATGGTGTTTATGAGTTTCTCGAGTCAATATTGGTCCAAATTGGATTCTGGAAAAAGTTGGGAATTGGGGCTTAGAGATGGATGTAAATAGAGGTATGACAAATTTTTTAAATTTATTTGATGGTCATAATATCTTGTGTATGTTTTGAGGGTCTATGAGTATATTGTAGGGGTTTTGGATATATGGTGAAAACAGGTTATGAGAAGGGGCTTGCATGACCAAATTGATGAATTGGTTAGAGAAGAGTATGGGAAACAATATGAAAGTTGGTGATAGTGATTGACATTCAAGTGATGACAGAGATTGCAGTGCTAATGGTTGGAAGTGAATGCAGCCGCAGTAGTTGTAGGTTCTAGTAGTAATCATGGACTATGGAATGATAGAGATTACAGGTCACAAATTTTGACATTACTTATGATTCATTAATTTATGATGACAATGGATCTAGTTTTAAATTGATATGAAATAGAGGTCCATAAGGAGTTGAAGAAGGAGGTTGGAGTGTAGAGAAGGTTGGAGCCTACTAATTATTGAGGTTGGAGCCTCAATCAAGCTTGATCCTAGAGAAGTTGGAGCTTGCTCATTATTGAGGTTGAAGCCTCAATTAGGTTATAGCATATAGTGAGAATTTTCTTGCATATTTTCGAGGTTGGTGCCTCAATCAGGTTGTAGCCTACCACAAGTGGTAGCTTGCATTTCTTGGGGGTAGTTTCCTCTAGCAGGTCATAGCCTACAAATATATGTAATGAATTGAAGATAAAGAAGAATAAGGATTTGCGGTTTTCTCCCGTATGGGTTTCCATATAAAAACAATTGTCTCTCTTGTGATGTGACGATGTGTTATTGATGTGATGTTAGCTTTATGATGAATTACTCTTTCTAATGATATGATATTTATGGTTGTGATTCAATTGTACATGATTTATTGAATATGCAAAGTTATGAAATTTTAAAATTTCTCTCACGTTGATTCACCCCCCCTCTCAGTGTGACCCTTGGATCAATGATGAGTGCAAAACCATTAGGCATCACTTATAATTCCTTGCAATGCATGTTGATGACATTTTGGAGAATTAATTGAGTATAGATATAGATGTTTGGACATCTCGTGAGTACAATTGTGAAATTACACCATGGTATCCCTATTTGAGTAATTTTTTCATGTTATTATACTTTATCATTTTAGAGGGTTTCCCTTATATACCTCTAAGTTCAATTTCTTTACCTTTTGAGAAAAATATCATGAAAATTTCTTTGAAGTTAAGTGCCATAATTCCGATGATTCTTACCACTAGATCCTTAACCCAAAACCAACATCACGCTTTGAAAATCATATGACTATTCAATAAATACTCACCCATAATGAGATGAATACTATAGAAATTTCATGAACAATTTATGATGCCTCCATATAAAACCATTAATTAATATTATAGTGATGGAAATATAAAGCAGTTAAGAAGTTTTTCTAGTTTGGAATTAATGAAGTTGTGGGTGCTACTAGAATTAAATAACACTTACCCTTTTGTATTTTTGACATATTCTTCTATCTTGAGTGCTTGGTCTAGTTCTATATCTTGCAATGGTTCCCATTCTTGATGTTATTCCTCTTTATATTGTGTAAAATAATTTCTTCTCACCACTTGTATGCCTCCTATTATACTTTATATCATAATTGAAACATAGTCCCTTTGTTGAGGTGTTAACCTAGTTAGTTGAGTAAGGTTAAGAGAGGGAACATGGTGCTCTCTATAGTTTTTAGTGGCCACGTTTATAGTAGCAACATTTTTACTTTCCACTTTCCTTTCCATATTGAATTCATGCTCTAGGGATTTAGGTTCAAAGAGATGTGCCTCATGTTGAATGTTATCCTTTAAAGTTTCTATAAATAGATTTAACAAATTAGCCTATGGAATGATCTTTACCTCGAGAAACATCAGCCTAAGAGCCCACCTCCTTATTTGCATACTTTCTTCACAAATACAGGAAGACTCATAGTTGATATGATATCTTCAATCATGGGATTCAACACTAGTGAGTTTGTTGATGAGGTAACCCTAGTGTTGTTGTCAATTTTTACTCCTGGATAGCCCCCTGCTGTTAAGTATGACTATGCCTCCTATATTGCCAATAAGATTCATGACCAATTCCTGAGACTGGACAATGAAGGAGTTTTCAAATACACCACTTTCATCTATCATCTTATGTTGTATTATCAGTCAGAGAACTTTCCTTTCCCTGTCAGGAAACTTGACACCAAAGGAAATCCCAGGTCTGTCATATTTTGGAGTCCCATTTTCCATGATATCCTTGAGTCCCCTTACTCCTACAATGAGTTCATTGATCTATTTGTGCATCCAGCAACCACCTTATTGACAGGAGTTTCCCCTCCTAGGATCAGTGGTGATATAAAGAAGATCCTCCAACTCTCCAAGCAGTACAGAATAGGTGATTGGTACCTATACAATAACCATACAGAAATCAGGATATATGGGTGTGAGCTCTGCCCTTTTAAGCTACCAAAGTATGTTCCAATGAGACTGTTTGCATTGGAATACTTCAGACAAATGCTGCATACAAACTTGGTCCATTTTCATAAAGCCAAAAAGAAAGCTCAACTCAGAATTAAAAATTATTTAGGCCCTTATATTTGCAACGATAGAGAAACATGGAGAGAAGCAAAGAAAATTCTAGAAAATCATCTTAAGTTGCACAAAAGTTTTGGCTGGAGGCCATATGACCCTAATAGTTTTATCTATGATAGAAGAATGAAGAACAGGATGTCACCATACATACATCATAGGATCCCAGAAATTGAACAATTTGCAAATATGGATGAATGGAGGGAGGGGACCCTAGTAGAAGCTGATAGTGAACAGGTCAATATAGAAAACGCTATGAGAGATCTTGAGAAAACCCTTGACCTAGATTCTTTTGGGCAGGTACCATTCGAGCTATCTCAAAGGTCAGGAATTGGTGCATCCATTGCTAGAAACTCTCAGCAACCTTCACAGGAAACGAGTACACCAGCCATAGGAACATCAAAAGGCAAGGAATTAGAGACCAATATTCAAGCCACAGAAAAATATACAATGTCTAAGTAGCCTGAAACTTCCAAAGAACAGGCCCAAATACATACTCCCCCCACTTAGGGAAATATGGGAGAACCTCCAGTTTTGCAAACTCCTCTAAACGAGGAAAGAAACAAAAAGAGAGATAGGGAAACTACTACCCCTGCCAGTGAACCTTCAGGACAGCCTGGGACAAAAAGGAAAAGACTAAATCCCCTTTCAGAGGAGGAATTTGTTGAAGAGACTATAGATAGTCAGAGAGAAGAAAGGGTAGTTAGCCAGCAAACTTTTCCATTGGGAGGAACATCCACTAGCTCACAGAGACAGGAGCTAGAAAGGCAGCAAAGTGCAGAGGTATCATCTTTCAGGCCACCAAGAAAAGATGCCTTAGATATTAAGAAAACATTCACAGAAATAAAAGCCAGGAATGATCCATTGAGGCTTAAAATTTACAATCGATATTTGAAGATGGCCCCCACAAATCAACAAAGATTAATGTCAGCCTATGATATTAAAGAGGGAAAAATGATAATGAGCTACTTCAAGCGTAAAGTGAAACAACCTCAATCAGCAGTATATTATCTCAGAACAAATTTTGCGGTCATGGCAAAGGATATTCATCCTATGGATCAGATTGAATTACATAAACAAACTAGAGAATGATTTATTCAACCTTGATTGGTAAGGCAATGATGGCTCATAGGCTACAAAATTCTTTGGATAATACAACTACCCAACTACACTTAGAGAAAGCCTCCTCTCAGGCTAAAGATAAGAGAATAAAGTCTTTAGAAGAAATTATTATTGGATTGGAACATGATCCCAAAGATGTGAAGGGCGTAGAAGCATTAATCAAAAGGAAAGAAGGAGATATTGCTGCCTTGAGGAAGTAGCTAAAGCCGCCTCCTTCAAGGCATCCACAGACTGATGAGATCATGAAGCAAAAATCTGAAGAAGAGCTGATGGATTTGCTCTTAAAACTTAATGAACGATTGAATGAGATAGAGAAGGCATTAGAAAAATCATTAAAGGAAAAGCAGGGAGAGTCGACCTCTCAGCCTTCCGATGTGATACTAGGAGTCTCAACAGCAGTCCCTTCTACACTTGGGACAGCATTAGCACTAAATATTCCAACAACCATAGCAGAGGTGGTCACAGGTAAAGCAGGAAAAACAGGATTAGCACAGGGCAATAATGCCAATTTGAGCACAGAGGAATTAATAGAGTCAATGGAGGACATGAAACTACAAGTTTCAGAGCTGAATAAGGTGAAAGAGAAGTATACCAATTTAGAGCATAGGTATGATCTCTCAAAGATAACTATTGCAGAAAAGACAAGGGAGATTAAAGGATTGGAAAATAAAGTGAAATCATTAGAAAATGATCTTACTTTTGACAAGCCTCCGGTAGAAATTAAGAAAATTCTTTGGGCCAACATCACTCAATCCATAAATGATGTTTGGCCATCCATCCAAGTAATTTTTGAGTAGATTGATCTAGTGAATACAGCCCAGGAAGAAATTCAAAGGACAAAAGCACAATTAGGAAAAATGCCTTAGGAAGCCAACAAGCTCATACATTTTTTGAATGCTAAGAATAAGGAACAATTGGAATAATTTGGCATCACAGATAGAATAGAAGTCATTTTGGAAATCAAAAGGGTATTAACCATGAAAAGTTTTTGTATAAATACACCCCCATTCGCAGTATTGGTGGTGGATTCTTTGACATTGCTGTAAAACTGATTATTTTGGAATAAAAAGTGTTGTTGGACAAATTTTTCATGGTTGGTTGGATGAAGGATTGATGTAAAGGACTTTTCACGGGATTCATGTGTTGGGCATCAAACGAATAAGTATCTTATATCTCATGTGTTAATGTTTTCTGGTTTATTATATTCATCATGTTCCATATCTGAATTTTAAAACGAAAAAGAATAATTCAGAAAGTGCTTGAGTGCAATCTGTCTTCAATCGTTTTTGTTCTCAATGTTTTCTTCTGAACTAGCATAAACAATGAATTCTTAATTTCTCATGTTTCCTAGTTTATTCATTTTAATCATTTAGTAAAGAATTCTTGATTGCTCTTTATTGATGATTATTCATGTTCTACTCTCTTAAAGCATGTTGAAGGATTCTTGATTGCCCTTTAACCCTTTAAGTACATTCCATCATTTTAAGTCTCTATTTGCTCCCTGTTCAGCTATCTTGCCCTGTGAAACCATCCTTTATTGAGAAACCAAATCCAGTTGAGCCATTTTCCTTGACTCCATTAGCCCAATGGACTAAACTATTCAGTTCTACCCCTTTGCTATTGAACTTCACCAACAAATTCAAACAAAACCCCAAGCTCTAATAACTAGCCTAAAACCTAATAAAAAAAAGCTAAAATTTAAAGAGAGAGCCCTCTCTGGATACAGATTGGCTAGATTCTGTGTCTAAAAGATTGGTTTGTGGTTACCTCGGACCCCTTTCCCCTTCTTACAACTTCTGGGAAAATTTGAGTGATAACATAGTGGCGACTCCACTGGGGAACGGAAATTTGTTATTAGTACTATTTGCTTTATAAACTACAGACGGGGCCTAAAGTTAGCTAGGTAGCCTTTGAACTGCTTTTTCTTTGCAAGATCGTAAGTAGATGAATGTTGCTTCAGTCTATCTCTGGTCTAGTTTATAAACTGAACATAAACTAGTTCCTCAATTAAACAAATCTTCAGGACTATTTTAAATTGAATCTCAAAATCCTAAATAAAACACAGAAGTTGTTGATAATAATTCAGAAAATCATAACCAAGAAACCTGGCTTCAGAAAGGACTCGTTATACTAGGTCAAACTCTGACCCAAATCCACCACCTGTGTTTGAGAACCCTAATCTGATTCCCAGAATTCTTAGGAGACAGGAAAGTCAAGAAAGTACTGCTAGTTCTCGGCCTATCTACAGATCAACATCTTGCCCTGTAAAGTGGGTTTATATTGAGGACGAGCCCTTTGATGAGCAGTTTTAAACCTCTTTGTTTGTAACACTTTCTGAGTCTAAATTGGTTCACTTGGTTCACGACCCTATGTTTATTGAAGACTTAAAATTTGAAGCTGTCAATGTTGGAATTGACAGACATTTACAAAATCCGATACAATCTGAACTCACTTATGAAAGAACACCTGATCCCTCTACAATCACTGTTGCTTCTGCAAGTTCCACATCCTTCCCTCATACATCTCAACCCCAAACTACTCCACCACAAACCCCTCCTTCTACCCCTCCATCCACAACTCACATTCCTATTGTTACCCCTACCCCATCTGTTGTTTCATCACTACCTCCAGCTATGGCAAACAGGTATACCCCCCTGAATTTACCTGCCAACTTGGGTGCCATGCCCCAAGACTATCAAAGTAAAATCACTCAATTTGATGGCACTGGTACCTACACAGCTCAACAACATACCAAAAAAATGATTGACTATTTTGAAATATATGAGATTGATGCTGATGATATTAGAATGAGGATATTTGTCCAAAGTTTAACAGGTGAAGTCAGAACTTGGTTTAGGGCCCTAAGAGAAAACAACATAAATAACCTAGAAGCCCTTTATACACAATTCTTAGATCGTTGGGAGAAGAAGAAAGATCCTCTACAGATTTTATCAGAATATGAAAACCTTAAGAGAGGAACTCAGGAAACTGTGCAAGATTACTGCACTAGGTTTAATGTTGTTTACAATGCAATTCCTCAAAACCTCAAACCCCCACCTGATTTAGCCCTGATCAAGTTCCCAGATGGATTTGATTCAGATATGGCTTTTCAGCTAAGGGAAAGAGCCCCTAGAACTTTAGAAGAAATGCAAAGTATAGCTGTCAGTGTTGAGGCTAATTTGATATCAAAACGTGCCAAGGCTAGAAGTGAAAGAAGGATACCACTGAAAGAAGAATCTTCACCTCTGGAACAAAAAATGGATGCTATAATCAAAGGTATGGAAAGACTAGGGGAGAGGGTAGGAACCATAGAAATAAAATCACCTTGGGAGGGTCAGCAGGCCAATACAAGGAGGAATCCCAATTTCCGAAAAAACCAAAATCAAAACACTAGGAAAACTAGCCCTGATCAGAACATTAGACCCCCTTTCCAAGAGAATTACATAGAAGCTTCTAGTTCTGAAGATCCACCAAAAGATACTCAGATAAATCTAATGGGACTTAACAATGAAGAAGAAGTCTTTCTAACTCAAGAAGATCAAGAGGCTCATGTTCTCAAACAATTTCAAACACAGTCAGGAGAATCATTTGATTTCAGGGAGGGATATGACACAACCATTTATGAAGTGCACAAATAGTATAATTTGAGAAGTAGAAGAATTGATGTTCCTGATAACAACAAACAAAAGGGTCCAAAGCAACCAGCTAAACGTAAAGCAGTACCTCCACATGTACAAATTTTTTCTAGACCTAACAATAACTCCTCTAATCCAATAATAGAAGATAAATCTGATAATCAATAGAATAATAGAGACTCTTCCATTCCCCTTACCTCTAAGGCAACTGTGGAAGAACCTCCAGAAGTTAATTTAGGAGAAAATGTAAATGCTAACCCTACTCATGAAAAAGACAAAAACACTGAAAATCCAGAAAATAGAGAGAATCCAACTGTTCGAAACACTAAAGCCCAAACTGAAAAACCTTTCAATCTGGAAGCCGAAGTAGGCAAACTAAAGGTAGTTGTTCCACTATCTAAATTAGCTAAACATGATGCCTACCGAGAACAAATCAACAGATAACTTAAAATCACTGGCACCGAAGACTCTGTGAATGTTTTTGATGACCAACCAGAACTGATCTTTGGACCTGAAGTAAATGGAAACACCTAGAAGGAAGTGTGCCTCCCTGCTATGTGATTTTAAACACTTATGACAAAATCCTCCACAATGCTATGTTTGATTCTAGGGCATCTCACAATTTAATTCCCAAGTTGGTAATGGAGAAATTAGATCTTGACATCACTAGACCTTATAAAGATCTCTTTCCTTTTGATTCAAGCCAAGTGAGATGTTTAGGGTTAATAAAAGACCTATGTGTTTCTTTAGTTCAGTACCTTGCTAAAACAATCTTGATGGATATAGTAGTAGCAGATATTCCTCCAAAATATGGAATGTTGTTATCCAGATCCTGGGATGCTAAACTCTAAGGATCACTACAATTGGACATGTCTTATGCTACTATCTCTGTTTTCGGCCAACCTAAGAAGCTATATCGAGAAACATTAATGAAATATGTAGTAAGTAGCCAGGAGAAAGCACAAAATTTTCCTATCTACTCGGTGCACTAAGATATGGATTCATTTAGTCTATATAATGCCGAAATAAATCCTGCCAACGATGGACAAGTTTTAACAATAGAACCAAAAGAAATTGAAACAGGACAAATGAGTGTTCAGATCTAGGAAATCTCAGATATAAATGACAAATCCGATGACAAAGATAAACTTGATGAGAATAAAAAACTGAAACCCCCAGCTAAACAAATTCCCACTACCCCTGACACTGATTATGTCCATGAAATTCTTTGGCACTTAGAGTTTGATGGTTCAGTAAATAAATTAGGGGCAGGGGTAGGAATTTGGGTGCATAACTTAGAAAATGACCATGCTGAAGGCCATGCCTACAGGCTAAATTTTAAATGCACCAACAATATGGCAGAGTATGAAGCTCTTTTGCTAGAAATTAAATTTTTAAAAAGGTTAGCAGCAATTAGAATTTTTGTTATAGGTGATTCAAAATTAATTATTAATCAGATTAAAGGAAAGTACCTTACTAGAGATACTAGGTTAGGATACTATAGGGGAACAATTATAGAGATTCTTAATACTTTTTTGGAAACTCAGCTTGCTGTAGTATCTAGGAATCACAACTTACATGCTCATAGTCTGGCCATGTTTGCTAATACTTGTAAATTACCTTTCGAGCCTAACCACCAGTTCACTACTGAAATTAGGCGTAGGCTATCTATCCCTGACAATGTAAATAACTGGAAAGTTTTTGAAAATGATGAGAAAATTAATAACTTTCTAACTTTAGATAGTTAATTTTCTCATAGTCACATAGATATTTATGTAACTAAACAGATAGATGAAGTAGATGTCAACATTGTAGAAGACAATTCCATTTAATTGCTTCATCCTACAACTTTCACCAAACAGGAAGTTCAAGACTAAAACAGATGGACCTTGATGAGATAAATGAAGAAGAAACAAAGGTCATAGATCTAAAAGATAATCATCTGCCTAAGGCATTCACTCCTTTTGAGGACCTCTTCGATTCCAATGACATTCCTAAGAAACCAAAGATGGAACCACTAAAAGCAGACATTGAAGAGTATAACTTAGGAACATAAGAAAATCCAAAAATGATAAAACTATCAAAGTCCTTACCTCCTGACCAAAAGTTAAAATACGTTGAACTCATGAGAGAATTCCAGGATGTCTTCGCCTGGAGTTATGAGGATTTGAAATCATATGACACCTCAATGAGTTAGCATACCATACCTTTGAAGGAAGACCAGAAACCATTCAAACATAAACCCAGAAGAATCAACCCTATATTACTACCACTGATTGAGAAAGGGATTAAACGCATGTATGATTCAGGGATAATTGCACCTATAAGATTTTCAGAGTGGGTATCCAATTTAGTACCTACTAGGAAAAAGACTAGTGAAATCAGACTATGTGTAGATCTGAGAAATGTAAACAAAGTTTCTTTAAAGGATAATTACCATTTACCTAAGATGGATCACATTTTGCAAAGGGTAGTGGGAGCCTCTAGGATTTCACTTTTGGATGGATTTTCAGGGTATAACTAGATCCTTGTTCACCCTGATGATCAATAAAAAACTTCCTTGACCACACCATGGGGCACATTTATGTATATTAAAATTCCTTTTGGACTTAAAAACACAGGAGCTACTTTCCAGAGAGCAATGGATATTGCATTTGCTAAAGAGATTCATGATAACTTGTCATATATTTGGATGACTTAACTATTTTTTCTAAGTTAGATAAGCAGCATTTAGATCATCTCAGACAAGTGTTTCTCAAATGCAGGAAATATGGTATCTCTTTAAATCCTAAAAAGTCTTTGTTTGGTCTGGAAGAAGGTAAGCTCTTAGGTCACATTATCTCAAAGGATGGCATTCGGATTGATCCTACCAGAATAGAAGCAATTTTGCAGATACCTCATCCTAGAAGTATCAAAGAACTTCAAGCTTTCTTAGGAAAGATAAACTTTTTGAGAAGATTCATATCTAATTTAGCATAATTAATTAGGTTACTCAATAATATGTTAAGAAAGGATTAAAGTATAAAATGGATGGTAGAATCCAAGCAATCATTTGAAGAAATTAAAATGGCTTTGATCAGAACACCGGTCCTTACAAGTACCCAATTTGATAGAGATTTCTTTTGCCTCAGAGCACACTGTAGCAGCTATTTTACTACAAAAGGATGACCAAGAATGTGAGAAACCCATAGCCTTTTATAGTAAAGAACTTAGAGATGCATCACTAAAGTACAAAATCATGGAAAAACAGGCATTTGCACTTGTTAAAGTAATTAATGACTTTAGAATTTACATATTATATTCTCATGTGGTAGCATATGTACCAAACTTTGTTGTCAAGGACATCCTAACTCAGGATGGAATTGAGGGCAAAAGAGGTAAATGGATTGCTACCATTTTAGAGTATGATATTGAAATAAAACCTACAAAATTGATAAAAGGACAGGGATTGGCTAAACTCATGGCAGAAACAAACTGCCAAGCCCTAGACATAAATGAATTGGATGACGAACAGGAGATGGTGACTCCACAGATCAGCCAGGCCTTCTCAGATTCCCCTTGGTATGCTGATATAATCTATGTGTTACAAAACCTGCAGGCTCCTCCAGGGTTGTCCAGAACAAAAAGTAGATTTTTAAAGATGAAAGCTTTAAAGTTTTGCATTTTAGATAGTGCTCTTTTTTGGAAAAATCATGAAGGAATCTTATTGAGTTGTTTACTAAAGAATGAAGCTGACAAAACACTTCAAGATTTTCATGTAGGAGACTGTGGTGGACACCTCTACTAGAAATCGATTGTAGATAAGATCTTAAGGGCTGGTTTCTATTAGCCAACCTTGTTTGTTGATGTGAAAAAAATTGTTACCTCTTGCCATAAATGCCAAATTTTTGAGGGCAAGAGAAAACTATTACCTTTACCCCTGAAACCCATCTCTACTGAAAAACCATTCCAACAATGGGGTCTTGACTTCATTGGAGAAATCCACCCTCCCTCCTCTAGCCAACATAAATGGATCCTTACAGCCACTGATTACTTTACCAAATGGATAGAGGCCATACCTTCTAGACAGGCCACAGATGCAGTAATCATAGGATTCCTAGAAACCAACATATTATCCAGATTTGGCTGCCCCACAAAAATCATAACAGATAATGTTGTAGCTTTTAAATCAAGAAAGATGATCAATTTTTGTAATAAATACCATATTACCTTAGGCCATTCCACAACCTATTATCCACAAGGAAATGGACTAGCTGAATCCTCCAACAAAAGCCTTATCAATATTATCAAGAAACTGTTGGAAGAAAATAAAAAGACTTGGCATAAGAAACTGATAAATGCACTATGGGCAGACAGATTGATAACTAAAAAATCCATTGGCACTAGTCCTTATGAATTAGTCTATGGCATGGAAGCAATATTCCCTTCATCATTGGGAATCCTTGTTATGAAATTACTTCGAGAAGCCCAAGTGGAACCCAATGATATCCAAAGGAGGATTAATCAGACTATAAATTTACAGCAGACCAGAGAGGAAGTGTATTAGAGATCCCAAATATGGTAGGAAAAGCTCAAGAACATATTTTATAGAAGAACTAAAGCAGAATATTTCCAACTTTGAGACAAAGTGCTGAGATGGGATTCTAGAAGAGAAGACAAAGGGAAATATGGGAAGTTTGACTTCCTATGGAAAGGTCCATACATTATCTAGGATCTACAAGGAAACAATACATATTATTTGAAGAACATGGATGGTACATCTGGTGGGCTCCAGTATTGTAGCAATAATGCTACAACTCCTAGAGCTTCCTTCTCTAATTTTATCAACCCGGTAGTTCGTAACAAACTTGGAAGCGACGGTGCTGTATGCACAAGTACTAGCTCTTGTTGCAGCTGTCACTTGGTCAGCTGGCACAAGTCCGCTAGGGCTCAAGCCAACTTCTATATGTTCTCAGAAGAAGCTTTTTAAGTGATGAACGAAAGCTATCTCAAAGGGAATCAACCTACTTTGCAAGAATGAACTGAAAGCCAACAAAACATGGAAACCCTAGTAAACCCTAATTCTACCAGCTTAATCCTTATGATGCAATGGTGGGAATGCAACTTCTAAAAGTGATGCCATTACTTCTATTGAGATGAGATGCATGTTTCTAAACTACTTTCATCTTAAGAGAACATGTTTTTGTATTTTTGCTCAAGTTGTTGGAGTTATTATGATTGTGCTTCTTACTGGGTCTTGACTGTGCAGGGGTAGATCAAGGGGAGGAAGGCTTGGAAAAGGTCAGGAGGACTCTGAGAGGATCTAAAGGATCCCTAACATCATTACACAGGAGTTCACAAAGTTCAGATGCCTGGCAACCGTGTTTGCAAGCTTCTACAGGATGTCTGTAGGGGATTCTACAGGAAGTTCAAGATTTCTACAGGAAGTCCCGTAATTTCTACAGGATGTTCTACAGTAGGATTTTTGGGTGATGGATGAGTGGGAGAGGCTATATGGATGGTCAAGGAGGTAGGAGGGGAGCTTGTGATGGCTTATGGATAGAGAGATGAGATGGAGAGGGGGTGTGTAAAGCTGGTTGGTCTAGAGGAGGGTAGAGGCAATGGAAGGCCGAAAAGATAAAACAATGTGGATAATGGAAGATTTGGGAGGCAAATGATCTAGCTGGGAGATAAGTAGATGGCTTAGGAACGGCTTAGAAGGGTAAGGAAATGATAGAGTGGTGCTGCGCAGTGTAAATGAAACAAATCACCCATGTCTTGCGTATAACCGAAATGTCATCAACCTACTCTAACTGTTTTATTAGAAACCAAAGAACAACAATGTCGTTTTTAAGGAGAAATCGTGCATGGTGCTGAAACAAAGAGTTATTGCTCAAGATCTAAATGCATGGGCACTTCTACAAACGGAAATATCACGTTAAAGCTTGCATGAACATGTGAAACTGTGTTTTTGGTAGTTGGCACGGTCTGCACTTCCGGTCCCCGACAGAGGTGAAAGTGAGTGTGCATTCAACCTTTTTTTTGAACTCCGACTAACTCCAATCCTCTTACTCTAATCTAAACTACTGAAGCAATTGTGTTCATAAAACTAACTTACGTAATCACACCAAAACAGTCAACTCAGCAAACTGTGTTTCCAAGTGCATGTAAAGGAAAAGAAATATAATGCTGAAAGAAAGACAAGTAACAATACAAAGGAAGGAAGCCTTAGGCTCTCAGGTTGGGCCCAACCCTGAGAGCTTAAGCTCCTTTAAGAACTCAGAGCTGCCTCAAATCTGCTTGCTTATTCATTAAAAGATAATAGTCAAAAAGTCTGATAACATGCCAAAAATGGCTTACAAAGAGCAAAACAGGGCTATAGCTCGTAGTCTAGCATAAACAACAAAGTTTCAAAAAGTCCTCATCGAAGGCTACAACCTCAATATTTATACATTATGAGGGCCAAGCTGGCCTCCTAAATTAGTGGGGCTTGGCTGACCAACTAAAAGTAAACTATTGTTCCCTTAGAATCCGTTGGCTGCCTTCTAGCTTGGTGGTGATAGCTGTTGGAGCTCAGAGTTGGGGTGGAGATCATGAGGAAGGCCATTCAAGGCTTTGGACAACCTTCCTACAAAACCGCAATGCCACCTTGGCTGTCTCCTTTCCTTCATCTGCGTGGTTTTGCTCCATTTAATGTCAAAAAACCTGAAATAAACATGTATTAGCCACCTAGGAATAGTGACTGCCCTCCTTCCTACAAATAACATGAATATACTAAAAAATGATGCATAAGTGATGAAAAATGAAGGGTTGAGCAAGGGTAAGTAGGCCAAATGAGCCCAAAATGTTACCAAATTTGGGGCTCATCATCACCCCCCAGCTAAAATATTTGCTCATCCTTGAGCAACTAGTCCAGCTCCTCATCCTTCATTGCCTTTACTGCCACCCTTACATCCCAAGCCTCTGTAGTAGTGTCCTCCTTGCTGATATGGAACCCAGCCTTTCTGTTCACCTCTTCCCACTGTTCATTATCATCTTTCTCTGTGCTGCCTTCCATCAATCCTAGCAGTAGTGGTGGGCTTAGCTTGAGGCCAATCCAGCTGGCCTAGAGGTTTTGCATGGATTTCTTATAGAGGGCCACCTGTACTAGAGCTTCCCTCATCCGAGTTGGGGTATGATACTCTTTGATTTTCAGACTGTGGGCCAATGTATTCCATCGGCGGGTGCAAGCTTGGACAGTGTTGTCTCCTAACAGTCTCTCCATGTCCTCAAAATGTGCTATGGCTTGGGCTTGCTGATCCATATATCTCAATGAAGCTTGAGGGTCAGTGGACAAGTGTTGGTGTGCCGAGATTAGTGCAACTGGATCCTCTGGTTCTGCTCTAATTAGCAATGGCTCATTCAGTTCTCGGTTCATGACCATTTTGGCTTCTGCTGCTCTTTTGTCCTCATGGTTCAACCATGAGGCAAATTCCATTAATTGCATATCTCCTAAGGCCGTATTGGGATCCCATGAAATTACGTTAGGCAGGGCCAAATTATGGAGGTAGAACTCCGCTAATTTGGCCTTATCCTCTAATGAGCTGGTACTGCATAATTCAGTGAATTACTGCGGGTCTTGGAGCTGAGAGATACCCCTTTGCACCAAGGTATGGATTTGAAATTGCAGCCATTGGTCTTTCAGGTACAGGCCATAGGATTTGGCCAGCTGTCTGCATTGTATAGCATCCATGGCCCAATTGGCCATGCAGGCCAATTGTGCCTCTTTCTGTTGCAGCTGTTGTCTGAGAGCTTGCACCTCAATTTGTGCTTGTAGCTCTGTTTCCTGTAGATGTGTGGTTGGCTCCCGAAGACTGGTGTGCAGTTCCTCGAAAACTTATCTCCCGATGAGCCTTAACACGACTTAATTATAACTCACATCCTGTAGGATGACAATTCATGCAAACGGTAGACAATACTTGCAATTTTTTTTACGACCAGACTGTAAAATGTCGACTCTGCCACCCTCGAAACCAATTGCATGGAAGGTTCAGTCTTACCTTTTTAATCCGCCACCTTTTGACGTGAGGGACCCAATTTCCTGTAGAAGCAGCGCAGGAATTCTGGAGGATACTGCAGTGGGTCTGCGCTCTCTGTGCTGCTTAATAGGCATTCGAACGGCTGAAGACTTGGAATGTCGAGCTTCAGAGGAATCCGGATGCTCACTCGACTCTCAAACGGTGAATGATAAATGCGTGGGGTGGCAATCTAGCCGATTAGATTTGAATCTGGCGGAATCCATGGCGCGGGGGTGAGTTGTCCCTGTCGGACCGTTGGACGACGTCACTCCATCAT
This sequence comes from Pinus tabuliformis, assembly GCA_031772625.1. NCBI lineage: Eukaryota > Viridiplantae > Streptophyta > Pinopsida > Pinales > Pinaceae > Pinus > Pinus tabuliformis. The sequence goes on along the minus strand of CM062805.1, from coordinate 1,062,687,393 downwards.
TCTTCTGCAAGTTCCCTTACTGCCACATCATTCCCCGCAGATCCACCACCGTCATTTCTGTTAAAACGCGCTTCTCCCCGACTGGACGGCTCTCACGTGTGCACTGCCCGTTCCTTTTTCCACGACCATTGTTTACACATCCGACTAGACCATCTGACTGGTCGACGTGGCCAGTCGAATGGCCATACGACCGCTCAACCCATTCACTTCACACTTGCAAACATTTCAAAGTAAAATTCATGCGATTCGACGGAAGAAAGGGTGAGGCACTTACCTGTGCGGCCGCGACACAATTCTTCAGGCTTTTGGACGACGATGACTAGATTTGTTTGCTGCTGCTTGATTTCACAGGCCCATAGGTTCCTCTTCTCAGGCCACTGACGATGAATCTTCCGATTCGGCTGCATGTGCCTGCGTTATCCTTGCATGTTGCAGGCGATGGAATGGTGTACACTCTAGTTGGCTTAACTGCTACGGGACTCCTGCAGGATGTCCTGTAGCAATTTTTCCTCCTCAGGTGCATGCTGCACGATGAAGACAGTGGCCTCACGATCACGCTCACAGGACTCTTGGATAGCTGGGATGGGTATGGCATGGCATCTCAACGCCTTTTTTCATTTAAAAATTGCTTTCTCTTGATAACTCAATGATCTGCTTTGCTTGTGCAGGTATCTTCATTGCATGTCGACAGGGGTGGTAGAAGGAGGTGACAGCAGTGTGTGAGGGATAAAATGGTAACTTGCATGCATCCATCCCGGACCTTGGTCATTAGATCTCCTCATACAATTAGTTTTGGGCCGTCCAAAACTTCTACAGGAAGTTTCCTGTAGAAATACAGAACTTCCTGTAGAAAGTCTGTAACTTCCTGTAGAAGACTAAGCTGTGATGAAATCGTTCCCATACCTTGGAGAAGATGAGTATTCTTGGAGGAGGTGCTGGTGAGGTCTCCTGGCAACATGATAAGGATCCTTGACTTTGAGTTGAGAGGCCTCCTCTCCTTCATAGAACACCTGCAACCTGCATGCATTTCTACATTATAAACTTGTTGTCCCTGTCTTTTTTGCTTATTGTTTTTTTCTTTTTTCTCTTTTCTCTCTTTTTTTTTTTTTTTTGAAAGATAGCAGGGGTGCCTTAATGAGGTTTTCAGCCTTGCCATCTGCCTTAAGCGCCTCAGAGAGGTTTTCACTCAAGGATCTTTTTCAAATCCTTTTTTTTACTTTTATTTTTTGAAAGACAATAGGGGCGCCTTAATGAGGTTTTCACCCCTACCACCTGCCTTGGGAGCCTCAGAAAGGTTTTCACCCAAGGATCTTTATTTTTTTTTTTTTTTAGATCTTTCAGGGTATGCCCAAAGCAGAGGCAGAACCCTTCTCTATGACCAACACTGATTTCTCCATAGTTTTGATGAACTCTTGTCTTGAGAGAGGTTTCCTGTAGATCTTCAGTCGATGCCCATTGACAAGCATGGGGATGGCCTCTTCATCAATGGTCTGAATGAGAACAGATCCATTGTCATGACATTTTTCCACTGCATATGGTCCCAGCCATCTAGTTCTCAGCTTCCACTTGAAGTCTTTGTGCCTGGAATCATACAACAGTGCCCAATCTCCTGGCTGGAATTGCTTGTCATTGAGGTGTTGGTCATGCCACACCTTTCTCTGAAGCTGAACCACTTCTGAGTGAAGGACGGTCTGCATTCGGTGCTCGTCCAGTCCATTCAGCTGCAATAACCTTTCTTGTTGTGCATGGCTGAGATCTAGGTCCAGCTGAGCTGCCATCCTCAAAGTGTTGTATTCAAATTCAATGGACAGCAAAGCTTTCTTCCCATAGACCAGCTCATAAGGTGTGAAGCCGGTTGTGGTCTTCCAAGTGGTGTTGTAAGCCCATGTGGCCTCAACCAAGCGATCTGCCCAATCTTTCCTACTGCTGCTCACCACCTTAGTCAAAATCCCTTCCAATGCTCTATTGGTGACTTCCACCTGCCCATTTGCTTGAGGGTGATATGGGGTGGAAGTCCTATGCTTGATTTTGTGATGAGCCAGTAGGTCTTCAATTAAGTTGGATGTGAACTGGCTTCCTTGATCGGTGACTAGCTCTCTTGGGTAGCCAAATTTGTAGAAGATGTTCTCTCTTAAGAACTCAGCCACCTTTTCTTCTGTTGATGCTTTGATTGCCTTAGTTTCTGCCCACTTTGTCAGGTAGTCAGTGCACACAATGATGTAAGACCTTTGCCTCGAAGGAGGGTTGATTGGACCCACAAAGTCCATACCCCACTTCTCAAATGGCTCAAGAGTCACTTGAGGTTAGAGAGGCATCTCATCCCTTTGAGTCGGTTTCCCCATTCTTTGGCATCGGTCACATTGACTGATATACCTTCTGACATATTGATGAAGTGTGGGCCAATAGTAGCCTGCCTGCAGGATTTTGAAGGCAGTCCTCTTTGCTGCAAAATGTCCTCCACAAGGCCCATCATGACAGGTGAGGAGGATATCAAAGACTTCCTCCTCCCTTACACAATGCCTTAAGATCTGATCAGGGCCAAGCTTGAATAGGTTGCCCCCGATCCAAGTAAATGAGGCACTTTTTCTGATGATTCTGCTCTTCTCTCTTGAGGATAGGTGTGGAGGGAACTGTGCGGAAAAAAGGTAGTTTGCTATATCAACAAACCATGGAGAGAGTACTGAAATAGCAAATAGATGTTCATCGGGCATTTGGTCATCCACTATTCCATCCTCATCTGCAGATAAATCCAATCTAGATAAAAAGTCAGCAACAACATTTTCTTTACCTGGTTTGTCAATGATGGTCAAATCAAACTGCTGCAACAAAAGTAACCATATAATAATACGAGCATTCACATCTGGTTTATTCATTAAATATCTAATTGCAGCATGATCAGTATGTACAAATGTTTGATAGCCAGTGATATAATGTCGGAACTTGTTCAGTGCATGGACCACAGGCAAGAATTCTTTCTCAGTTACAGTGTAATTCAGTTCCTCTTTGGATAAGTTTTTGCTAACAAAGTAAATGGCATATGGAAGTTTTTGTTCAACTTGTCCTAAGGCTGCCCCTATGGCTTTGTTCGAGGCATCAGTGTGGATGTGGAAAGGTAGGGCCCAGTTTGGACCTCTCAAGATTGGGGCAAACACCAACTTGTCCTTTAATTCATTCAGAGCCCTCTGACAATCGTCAGTCCATTTAAAGTCCACATCTTTTGCCAACAAGCCAAACAATGGTGAGGCTAGCTTGTTGAAGTCTTTAATGAATCTTCTGTAATACCCTGCTAATCCTAAGAAACTCAAAACATCCCTTACCTTTTAGGGGGGTGGAACCTTCTTGATGAGAGCAATTTTGTTAGGATCCACTTGTAACCCTTGGCAAGAAATGGTATGGCCTAGCACGGTCCCTTCAGTCATCAAGAATTCAAGAATTCACATTTTTTAGGACAGGTTCATCTCAATGCATTTGGTTAGGACTTTTCCCAGATTGGACAATGCTTCCTTGAAGTTGGACCCATAAGGAGTGAAGTCATCCATATAGATTTCCACCGCATCATGGACCAGCTCAGAAAAGATGCTCAAGACGGCTCTCTGGAAGGTAGCAGGAGCATTGCATAGCCCAAAGGGAAGAACTCGGTAGGCAAAGGTACCCCAAGGACAAGTGAAGGTGGTCTTATCTTGGTCTTCCGGGTTGATTTGGATTTGGTTGTACCCGCTAAACCCATCTAGGAAAGAGAAAAACTTCTTTCCTGCCAGTCCATCCAACACTTGATCTATGAAAGGTAGAGGGAAATGGTCTTTCTTGGTAGCTTTGTTCAGTTCTCGGTAGTCCACACAGATTATCCACTTCCCATTTTTATTGGGAACCAACACCAGAGGGGACACCCATTCGCTATCCGAGATGGGGTAGATGAATCCGGCATCCAACAGTTTTTGCAATTCTTCCTTGACAATGTCCTTAAGGGCTGGATTCATTCTCCTCTGGGGTTGCCTAACTGGTTTACAGTCCTCTTTGATGTATATGTGATGGGTACAGACCGAAGGATGGACTCCTTTCATCTCCTTGTAGCTCCAAGAAAAAGCATCTAGATGACTGGCCAACAAGCTACATAGCTCCTTTTCCTGGGAAGGAGATAGGGAGGAGCTGATCTTTAACGTTCTCTCAGGGCCGAACTCCACATTCTTGACTCTGGGAGTGACAGGGTTGGTCGCAAAAAGATCCACTAGGGCACTGTCTTGGTCATCCTCCACCAATTTCTCTAAGGATAGTGCACTGGGAGGTGGATTCTGGATCAAGGTCTCAATCAAGTCATCCTCGGTTGGGGGGTCTCTTCTAGTGGTGTCTAGGGTGCACAAAGGTGCTGAGTACACCTCATCCTCTTCTCCTTCCTCCAACCAAAGTGGTAAGTCATGCTCTAAGGAGGGTTGGGCAGGAGGGTATAGGACTAGCTGCTTGGACATAGGACCATTTTTTATGGTCATGTTTCCTGCACGGCAACTTATGTAAGCATCTGCAGTGGCTAACCAAGGCCTTCCCAAAATAAGAGGATATCCTATGAGCTTTGCCTTTGGTTGCAGCACCAAGAAATTTGCAGGATATTCCCAAGAGTCAACAGAGACCAGGACATCCTCCACAATCCCTTTGGGAGTCACGGTGGAGTGATCTGCTAGTTGCAGGACTGTCGAGGTCTTCCTCAAGGAACCCTGAAGGTTGAGTTTGAGCATGGTATCCCTGGTCATCACATTAATGGCAGCCCCCAGATCAATCAAGGTGTGAGGTATGATGGTGCCATTGATGTGGACATCTACTACAGGACTCCCAGGATCTAGGTACTTTGGGCAGATGACTTATCCCAACATAAGGTCAGACAGTTGTCCTATGACATTGATGGTTGAAGCATTCCTCTTTTGCCTGGCTGGGTGTTTGAAACACTTTTCCTTAACCAGTTTGTTGTATATTGGCACATCCTTGATGGCTTGGAGAAGTGGTATTTTCACACACAACTGCTTGAGCTCTCCCAGAAGCTCATCCTCCTCTGGGTTGGGTTGTGTGGTGGCTGTTAGTCTCTCAGGAAAGGGTGGAATAGCTTTTGGTTCACTTTCCTGTTTGTCTCCCTCGTCCTCTGGGGGAGGAGGTTGGCGATCCGGAAGAGTCTTTCCAGATCGCAGATTGATCTCCTGGATCTCCACAGCATAGGTAGGGCATGATGTTTCCCCAGTGTATACCTGTTGGACCTGTCAATTGTTGGGGTTCAGGTTCGGTTGAGCAGGCATTTGAGGTTGCCTTGGAGGAGCAGGAGGTAATGGTTGAGGTTGAACTGGTGGTGGAGGCAAAATGGCGGGAGGAGTGTTGTACTGGGGCCTCCACCCCGACTGAGGTGCATTCCACTGAGGCTGTGGCTGGGCATGTGAGTGATATGAATGAGTAGTGGGTTGAGTATGATACTGAGGTGGGTAAGACCATGGAGGAGGCACAGACCAGGAAGGATGAGTAGGGGGACCCCAGGAAGGCATAGGAGTAGATTGGTTGGGGCTGAAATAAGCTTGGGGTGCCCCTTGCAACACCTACTGGTAAGGTCTAGGTCCTTGTGGCCTCATTTGGTTGAGGAAATAGAGAGGTTCGGTGGGGGCTTCTGTCCCTTGATACATGGCTTTGAGCCCAGGTAAGGTTGGACATTGATTTGTGGGATGGTCCTCCTCACAAACGAAACATACTTCAACCGAATGCAATGGGCATTCGTTCTTAGGGTGTCTCCTTGTACACCTAGGGCAAAAGATAGCCAAGGCCCTCTCAGCTTCTTCCTTCTTCTGCTGGATCCTGAATGTATCAAGTTGCATGGAAATGGTTTGTCTCACCTCACTTTTGAGATCCTCTAATTGATTTGCAAACTCATGTTTGGAGAAAGGAATACTAGCTGAGAGGAGGTTTCCTCTACCTCGTTTCCGGGCTGCCCTAGAGTGGTTTCTAAACACAGTCTTTATGTCCTCATAAGGCAGTTGGTAAATATCTCCTCCAGCTAACATGTGAAGGGTATCTAAACGGTCTTCAGGGACTCCTCGGAGCAGGACCAACTTGAGGGATTCAGGGTCAAGTGTGCACCTGGCCCGTTTATAACTAAGTTGGAACCTTTCCTCGTAATCCTCTAAGGACTCATCATTTCCCATGGTCATCCGAAAGATTTCTCCCTTGGTTTCCTTGGACCTACAGTAGTCCCGGTACTTGGTATTGAAAGCTTGCTGCATCTTAGCCCAAGTGGTGATACTGTTCCCAGGTAATCCCATGAACCAGCGTAATGTTGCATCCTTAAGAGTTGAGGGGAAGAGTTTCAGCTTCTGCTCATCTTCAGTATAGTCATAGGTTTGACAAAGGACAACAAACTCAAATAGGAAGGTATCAGGATCTTCAGTAGTCAGTCCATGGAAGTGAGGTAAAGCGGAGGGGCTAATGTTCTTCATTTTCATGTCTCCATTGGTCTCTCGGATGGGGAAGGAACCTTCTATTCTCTCATCTTCTCCTCTATTGTCAGCCATAGCTTCAGATGGAATGGTCTCTAATTCTTCTTCTGCTATAGGATCTTCGTATATCTTAGGAGGTTCACCTATAGGTTCTTCTGGATCACTGTCACCAAAGAAGAGAGAAGGGTGACTCAGTGATGTAGTGGGGGTGTTGGGTAAGAATTTGCCTGTTTTATCTCGATTCCTACGAGGCATGAAATGGAAAGACTTTTTTGATTGCTTTTGTTTTTTCTGGTACCTGCAAAAACTGAAACAGATTGATCTACAACTAACTATCTTGCTGAAATGAAAATGCAGAATTGAAATGAAAGCAGGAAAGAACTAATCTACTTTGCTCAAATGAAATTGCAGGAATGGAAATGCTAGTCTACGCTTGCAAAATTGAAATGCTAATCTATGCTTGCAAAAATGAAATTGCAGAATTGAAATGTTAATCTATGAAAGCAGGAAATGTCTATGCTACTTTTGCAGAATGGAAATGAAATAAACTACTTGGTAGAAGGCGAGAGTAGGAAAATAGAAGAAAAGCAACAATTACTAATACTCTGATGCTTCCCCGGAAACGGTGCCAAAAAGAATGGTGGGCTCCAGTATTGTAGCAATAATGCTACAACTCATAGAGCTTCCTTCTCTAATTTTATCAACCCGGTAGTTTGTAACAAACTTGGAAGCGACGGTGTTGTATGCACAAGTACTAACTCTTGTCGCAGCTGTCACTTGGTCAGCTGGCACAAGTCCGCTATGGCTCAAGCCAACTTCTATATGTTCTCAGAAGAAGCTTTTTAAGTGATGAATGAAAGCTATCTCAAATGGAATCAACCTACTTTGCAAGAATGAACTGAAAGCCAACAAAACATGGAAACCCTAGTAAACCCTAATTCTACCAGCTTAATTCTTATGATGCAATGATGGGAATGAAACTTCTAAAAGTGATGCCTTTACTTCTATTGAGATGATATGCATGTGTCTAAACTACTTTCATCTGAAGAGAACATGTTTTTGTATTTTTGCTCAAGTTGTTAGAGTTATTATGACTATGCTTCTTACTGGGTCTTGACTGTGCAGGGGTAGATCAAGGGGAGGAAGGCTTGGAAAAGGTTAGGAGGACTCTGAGAGGGTCTAAAGGATCCCTAACATCATTCCACAGGAGTTCACAAAGTTCATATGCTTGGCAATCGTGTTTGTAAGCTTCTACAGGATGTCTGCAGGGGATTCTACAGGAAGTTCAGGATTTCTACAGGAAATCCCGTAATTTCTACAGGATGTTCTGCAATAGGATTTTTGGGTGATGGATGAGTGGGAGAGGATATATGGATGGTCAAGGAGGTAGGAGGGGAGCTTGTGATGGCTTATGGATAGAGAGATGAGATGGAGAGGGGGTGTGTAAAGCTGGTTGGTCTAGAGGAGGGTAGAGGCAATGGAAGGCCAAAAAGATAAAACAACGTGGATAATGGAAGAGTTGGGAGGCAAATGATCTAGCTGGGAGATAAGTAGATGGCTTAGGCACGGCTTAGAAGGATAAGGAAATGATAGAGTGGTGATGTGCAGTGTAAATGAAACAAATCACCCCTGTCTTGCGTATAACCGAAATGTCATCAACCTACTCTAACTGTTTTATTAGAAACCAAAGAACATCAATGTCGTTTTTAAGGGGAAATCGTGCATGGTGCTGAAACAAAGAGTTATTGCTCAAGATCTAAATGCATGGGCACTTCTACAAACAGAAATATCACGTTAAAGCTTGCATGAACATGTGAAACTGTGTTTTTGGTAGTTGGCACGGTCTGCACTTCCGGTCCCCAACAGAGGTGAAAGTGAGTGTGCATTCAACCTGTTTTTTGAACTCTGACTAACTCCAATCCTCTTACTCTAATCTAAACTACAGAAGAAATTGTTTTCATAAAACTAACTTACGTAATCACACCAAAACAGTCAACTCAGCAAACTGTGTTTCCAAGTGCATGTAAAGGAAAAGAAATATAATGCTGAAAGAAAGACAAGTAACAATACAAAGGAAGGAAGCCTTAGGCTCTCAGGTTGGGCCCAACCCTGAGAGCTTAAGCTCCTTTAAGAACTCAGAGCTGCCTCAAATATGCTTGCTTATTCATTAAAAGATAATAGTCAAAAAGTCTGATAACATGCCAAAAATGGCTTACAAAGAGAAAAACAGGGCTATAGCTCGTAGTCTAGCATAAACAACAAAGTTTCAAAAAGTCCCCATCGAAGGCTACAACCTCAATATTTATACATTATGAGGGCCAAGCTGGCCTCCTAAATTAGTGGGGCTTGGCTGACCAACTAAAAGTAAACTGTTGTTCCCTTAGAATCCGTTGGCTGCCTTCTAGCTCGGTGGTGATAGCTGTTGGAGCTCGGAGTTGGGGTGGAGATCATGAGGAAGGCCATTCAAGGCTGTGGACAACCTTCCTACAAAACCACAATGCCACCTTGCCTGTCTCCTTGCCTTCATCTGCGTGGTTTTGCTCCATTTAATGTCAAAAAACCTGAAATAAACATGTATTAGCCACCTAGGAATAGTGACTCCCCTCCTTCCTACAAATAACATGAATATACTAAAAAATGATGCATAAGTGATGAAAAATGAAGGGTTGAGCAAGGGTAAGTAGGCCAAATGAGCCCAAAATGTTACCAAATTTGGGGCTCATCAACATCATCAGAGGAAGGACCAGTTAATGGTCGAATGATAAAACATTACTTTGATCCTACCTATTAAGTTTGCCATGATGATTAACCTGTACATACTATATCATTGGTAATGTCACAGTGTTGATTGGACAATGATTTTTGGAGTTGAAGCCCGAAGAGAAGGCCCTGAGCTTCAGAAGTATCGTTTTCATATATATAATAAAGCAGCAGGAAGGAGAAGGTTGCAGAATCCAGTCAAAGTCATTCAGAGGCCATCTAATCTACTGTTCTTGACATTTCACCAGGAAAAGCCATCCCCAAGTGGAGCCAGTGTTAGGCCCCTATACCAATAGGTTCCATATGTCATGATTGACTTGATGAGATATGTAATATGTTCATACCTTTTCTTGTTGCAAAGGCTTTCCATATTTTCAAAAAATCAAAAAATTAAAAAAATGTAAAGAGGGTATACCCTAAAAGAAAAATCAAAGGGTAAAAAGAATAAAGATGGTCGAAAAAATGAAAGAAAATGAACCCCAAACAAAAAAGACCATGAAAGTGTGCAAGTCTAAATTCCACTACTTTTTCATTTTGTGTAATAAACAAATTGTGTGCAACTTGTCACATATGCCACAATTCATGAATAGTCAAACTGTTTAAACTTGGCAAATTCATTTTTCAATTTCATGTTGTAGAAATAGAGAATAAATATCTGACCAAATAGTGTAATCTTGTCAGATAAGTAGATAGGTAGAGTAAATAAAAATGGAGCTCAATAGTTTAATCTGAGCCCTTGGATGTAATAAGTGTAGACTTAGGTAGGCTTGCCATGTAAAAGAAAAGGAAGATTTGATAAGGGTTTGCCAGTCTAAGTGCACCCAAATAAAGAAGAAAAAATGATAGGTTAAAGTAGGTAGGGTAGGTAGATGATGTTGCCGAATTATATGTGATGATTAATGTCTTTAAATGTGTTAATATTTCATTTTTCATCACTAGGCCAAGGCATACACTACATGGAAGACATCACAAGCAAAGCAAAGTCATAATCATTAACTCCCCTTCTCATTTTCCCTAATTATTCACTAATTTCCCCTAAGCACTAAGGTATTTGCGAATTGGAGGGCTCAGAGCATTTCTCTGACTTCTGGAGGGACCAGACCCTCGACCCAATAATTTAAAAAGCCTAAGTACTTAGAATCATCCATAAACCATTCATTCACTTTCATAAGTCTTTTCCTAAGCAAAATCCTATTTTACTTAGGAAAAATTCACAATGTTACATAAAAAACCCTTTTTCACTTTAAGCCTAAGTTCAAATATATACATGAAATGTTTAAACTTAGCGCTTTCCATTTCATTTATCATATTAACTATTAACATATCATTATATAAATCCCTTGAAAAAATTAACCCACTCCCACATTATTTAACTATATAAAATCCTGAAATATTATATATCCCACCCCGGTTAAATATAACCATAATCTGTGTTAAAATAGGATTAATGAGTTAATTAGTAACCCATTAAGAACCTCGACCTTCCGCTTTATGAAACAGGATTAATTAACCCTCTTGATTAATTAATAACTTCACCAGCCAATCCTGCCGCCCCCGATGCAATTAATTAATCATTAAACATATCAGGTCGACTTCCTTTATAACCCGTCACTTCACATCCCTTGATATCCATCCGATTAGGTCCTCAAGATCTGACGGCCATGATTGATATCACGCAACCCTTGGTGATCGTGCGTTAATGCACAATCACCAAGCGGTTTTCACCCCGTACCTCTGCCATGCATCATGCAATCAATGGGATCGCTGGCTCCCGGCTGAATACTGCCCGACCCCAAAAGCTATGCGATCCCATACCGCTTACTGCCCTCCGCATACAACAAAACGTCATTCCCCCGCACACATCATCCATTAGATAACCAAAAAAAAACCCCAACCTTGACTTTGTTAAATAAAACAAACAAAACGTCATTTTCGCTGTTCTATGTTGCAACTTGTGCTCCCATGCAAAGAACATCCAAGTCAACTGTCCAAGCTTTCCAACCGCCACCTTGCTAAGAAACTTGCAGCTGACGTAGCCTGGAACCTATTATCCATTATCAATACCTGTCAGTTCACGGTTCATTCCCCAAATACAGGTATTTATCCAATTTCCGCCGAAACCCTGCAAGTTTTGGTTTTACATTATAAATTCCACAGAAAAAGGCCAAATTCAGTACAAGTTCAGACTTTGTTTCATCATATAAGTTCCCACACCTACTGTTTTGCCCATTTTTCAGAGAAAACTTAAATTCCTTTTCTGAATCCACAAGAACCAGAAATGGAAACCCCTGTAGCTTTGAATGTGGCACCAATGAATGCCCCTCATAAAGATTTAGACTATCTGCCTCTTGCAGATAAAGACTTCCAAATAAAAGACCTGTCCACTGACCAGAATCACCTTAAAGTCTTTTGTCAAAGTAGAAATAACTACCTGAATGGCTCTGACATTCTCGGATTGTGGGAATCCAACCTTCCCATGTACTTTCTCCCCTCAGTCCATGTTTTCCCTGATATAATTCATCAATGTCAAGCCAATTATGACCCTAACCACAGAGTAGTTATATCCCCAAGCCAGATAGTCCGCTTCCCAATAACTACTCAATCCATCAATGAAATTCTGCAATTCCACTCGAGTCAAGATCTCACTCCCATTTCCATGGGATATTTACTTGAGAAATCTACTCAATTGTCCTAGTCAGAACTGAATCACATTTGTCAGACTTTCATATTGCAGAAACATCAGCCTAAGGGCCCACCTCCTTATCTGCATACTTTCTTCACAGATACAAGAAGACTCATAGTTGATATGATATCTTTAATCATGGGATTCAACACTAGTGAGTTTTTTGATGAGGTAACCCTAGTGTTGTTGTCAATTTTTACTCCTGGACAACCCCCTGCTATTAAGTATGACTATGCGTCCTATATTGCCAATAAGATTCATGACCAATTCCTAAGGCTGGATAATGAAGGAGTTTTCAAATACACCACTTTCATCTATCATCTTATGTTTTATTATCAGTCAGAGAATTTCCTTTCCCTATGAGGAAACTTGACACCAAAGGAAATCCCAGGTCTGTCATATTTTGGAGTCCCATTTTCCATGATACCCTTGAGTCCCCTTACACCTACAATGAGTTCATTGATCTATTTGTGCATCTAGAAACCACCTTATTAACAAGAGTTTCCCCTCCTAGGGTCAGTGGTGATATAAAGAAGATCCTCCAGCTCTCCAAGCAGTATAGAATAGGTGATTGGTACCTATACAAGAACCATACAGAAATCAGGATATATGGGTGTGAGCTCTGCCCTTTTAAGCTACCAAAGTATGTTTCAATGAGACTATTTGCATTGGAATACTTCAGAAAAATGCTGCATACAGACTTGGTCCATTTTCATAAAGCCAAAAAGAAAGCTCAACTCAGAATTAAAAATCAGTTAGGCCCTTATGTTTGCAACGATAGAGAAGCATGGAGAGAAGTAGAGAAAATTCTAGAAAATCATCTTAAGTTGCACAAAAGCTTTGGCTGGAGGCCATATGACCCTAATAGTTTTATCTATGATAGAAGAATGTAGAACAGGCTGTCACCATACATACATCATAGGATCCTAGAAATTGAACAATTTACAAATATGGTTGAATGGAGGGAGGGGACCCTAGTAGAAGCTGATAGTGAATAGGTCAATATTGAAAATGCTATGAGAGATCTTGAGAAAACCCTTGACCTAGATTCTTTTGGGCAGGTACCATTTGAGCTATCTCAAAGGTTAAGAATTGGTGCATCCATTGCTGGAACCTCTTAGCAACCTTCACAGGAAACCAGTACACCAGCCACAGGGACATCAAAAGGCAAGGAATTAGAGACCAGTATTCAAGCCACAGAATAGTCTACAATGTCTACGCATCCTGAAACTTCCAAAGAATAGGCCCAAATACATACTCCCCCCACTCAGGGAAATATGGGAGAAACTCCAGTTTTGCAAACTCCTCTAAACGATGAAAGAAAAAAATAGAGAGATAGGGAAACTACTACCCCTGCCAGTGAACCTTCAGGAAAGCCTGGGACAAAAAGGCAAAGACTAGATCCCCTTTCAGAGGAGGAATTTGTTGAAGAGACTATAGATAGTCAGAGAGAAGAAAGAGTAGTTAGCCAGAAAACGTTTCCATTGGGAGGAACATTCACTAGCTCACAGAGACAGGAGCTAGAAAGGTAGCTAAGTGTAGAGGTATCATCTTTCAGGCCACCAAGAAAACATGCCTCAGACATTAAGAAAACATTCACAGAAATAAAAGCTAGGAATGATCCATTGAAGCTTCAAATTTACAATCAATATTTGAAGATGGCCCCCACAAATCAACAAAGATTAATTTCAGCCTATGATATTAAAGAGGGAAAAATGATAATGAGCTACTTCAAGCCTAAAGTGCAACAACCTCAATCAGCAGCAGATTATCTCAGAACAAATTTGGAGGTCATGGCAAAGGATATTCATCCTATGGATCAGATTGAATTGCATAAACAAACTGGAGAAATGATTTATTCAACCTTGACTGGTAAGGCAATGATGGCCCATAGGTTACAAAATTCTTTGGATAATACAACTACCCAACTACACTTAGAGAAAGCCTCCTCTCAGGCTAAAGATAATAGAATAAAGTCTTTAGAAGAAATTATTATTGGATTGGGACATGATCCCAAAGATGTGAAGGGTGTAGAAGCATTAATCAAAAAGAAAGATGAAGATATTGCTGCCTTGAGGAAGCAGCTAAAGTTGCCTCCTTCAAGGCATCCACAGACTGATGAGATCATGAAGTAAAAATCTGAAGAAGTGCTAATGGATTTGCTCTTAAAACTTAATGAACGATTAAATGAGACAGAGCAGGCATTAGAAAAATCATTAAAGGAAAAACAGGGAGAGTCGACCTCTCAGCCTCCCGATGTGATACCAGTAGTCTCAACAACAGTCCCTTCTACACTTGGGACAGCATTAGCACCAAATATTCCAACAGCCACAACAGAGGTGGTCACAGGTACAGTAGGAACAACAGGATTAGCACAGGGCAACAGTGCCAATTTGAGCACAAAGGAATTAATAAAGTCAATGGAGGACATGAAACTACAAGTTTCAGAGCTGAATAAGGTGAAAGAGTAGTATGATAATTTAGAGAATAGGTATGATCTCTCAAAGATAAGTGTTGCAGAAAATACAAGGGTGATTAAAGGATTGGAAAATAAAGTGAAATAATTAGAAAATGATCTTAATTTTGACAAGCCTCTGGTAGAAATTAAAAAAATGCTTTGGGCCAACATCACTCAATCCATAAATGGTGTTTGGCCATCCATCCAAGTAATTTTTGAGCAGATTGATCTAGTGAAGATAGCCTAGGAAGAAATTCAAAGGACAAAAGCACAATTAGGAAAAATGCCTGAGGAAGCCAACACGCTCATACATTTTTTGAATACTAGGAATAAGGAACAGCTAGAAGAATTTGGCATCATAGATAGAACAAAAACCATTTTGGAAATCAAAAGGGTATTAACCAAGAAAACTTTGATGCAGAATTTAGAAAGAAGATTTCATGACATGCAGGCAGAGATTAATGCTTTTATGGAGAAGTTTGCTATTATGTAGAGTAAAGGGCTACCCAGTCCTTTAGTGATTAATGACAAATTAATGAGGCATAAAGATTATGTGGAATTAGGAATTAAGCATGTTCATTAGCAAGTGCATTAGGAATAAAAGCACTCCCTATAGGCCGAGTTCTCTATGATAGCCTAGAGAACTTATTCTATGTCGAGCATGAACTGAAGCATTGTTTCCCAATTCAACCCACATTTTTCAGGTATACATAAACAGATGAGACCCTCAGAAAGCTCCAGAAAACTAGAATACCACAGCCAAAATGGTGGGAAGAAATTCTTGAAATTTTGTAATATTATCCTTGATAAAAGGTAAATTTTGATTTTTACTACAGTCAATAAGGGTAAAAGAGGATGAAAAGAGATGAACAGGTAAAGAGTATCAGATGCAGGTAAAGTGTATCAGTAGGAAGGTAAAAACACATCAGCCAGCACATAGTTACACCAAGGATAGCAAGAGGCCAAATCATAGGGCCTAATTCTAGCACATTCTCAAGAATAGGGACAACAAACCATTCAGTTGCTTTATCTGTCATCTACGAAGTCTTCTGGCCCTATCTTCTTGTAAAATATGATTAGTAATCCCAGTTTATATCTCACTTTGTTATGAGATATTTCATTGTAAAGTTTTTGTATAAATACACCCCCATTCGGAGTATTGGTGGTGGATTCTTTGACATTGTTGTAAAACTGATTATTTTGGAATAAAAAGTGTTGTTGGACAAATTTTTCATGGTTGGCTGGATGAAGGATTGATGTAAAGGACTTTTCACAGGATTCATGTGTTGGGCATCAAACAAATAAGTATCTTATATCTCATGTGTTAATGTTTTCTGGTTTATTATATTCATCATGTTCCATATCTGAATTTTAAGATGAAAAAGAATAATTTAGAAAGTGCTTAAGTGCAATATGTCTTCAATCGTTTTTGTTCTCAATGTTTTCTTATGAACTAGCATAAACAATGAATTCTTAATTTCTCATGTTTCCTAGTTTATTCATTTAATCATTTAGTAAAGAAGTCTTAATTGCTCTTTATTGATGATTATTCATGTTCTACTCTCTTAAAGCATGTTGAAGGATTCTTGATTGCCCTTTAACCCTTTAAGTACATTCCATCTTTTTAAGTCTCTATTTGCTCCCTGTTCAACTATCTTGCCCTGTGAAACCATCCTTTATTGAGAAACCAAATCCAGTTGAGCCACATTCCTTGACTCCATTAGCCCAGTGGACTAAACTATTCAGTTCTACCCCTTTGCTATTGAAATTCACCAACAAATTCAAACAAAACCCCAAGCTCTAATAACTAGCCTAAAACCTAATAAAACAAAGCTAAAACTTAAAGAGAGAGCCCTCTCTGGATACAGATTGGCTAGATTCTGTGTCTGAAAGATTGGTTTGTTGTTACCTCGGACCCCTTTCCCCTTCTTACAACTTTTGGGAAAATCTGAGTGATAACAGAATACTTATAAATTGACTAAGTAATGTGTTTTTCTTAATATCCCCATAGTGTGTTATTAATTCATATGTAATAATGGAGTAATAGATAACATAGTCCTTTTTCCATACACAAAGACATTGGTACCAAACAAATTGATCAAAATCTAAATAAATGGCTATAATAGTTACATTTTGTAAAGTTTGCACCTGATATAGATCAAAGAATTGTTTCATATGTAGCCCATGTGATATCATATTTACAATCAGATTTTCTCATATTAGTATTTGGAATTGAGTAGTTACTTGGTGTTGAGTGGAACCCTCAATGATGTGGATCTAGATTTAATGAATATTCATGATTATGGAAATCAATCTTTATTTCCTCCACATTTTCATGATTTATGTTGATCCTCCTATTTATTTTAGAAAATATCACATCAGGAATATGTAAGAAGATGACAAAATTGGAATTTAACAATTCTTTTATGTTTTCATCGCCTTTTCCCCCATTTATTCCCTATTTTCATCCATATTCTTTTCCATTTGTTCCTTATTCAAATCTTCTCTTATCATTGAATTAACACCTAATTCATTAAATTGGTTGTACAATTTATATAGATGGTTGAAAATATATCCTCTTTATTCCTAAGTCACAGTTTGTTGGAAATAATACTGAGAGGGGGGGTGAATCAGTATTATCATAACTATAAAACTTTTTCAATGCTCATAAACATATACGCTACTTTCATTAAGTGAACCAACGTGTACACGCAACTGTGTATAAAGAAAACAACGTATAACTAGAAATCTTATAATTCAGTCAGTTTATCTTCAGTTAAGTGCATGAGGACATTATTCATCATATTAAGAGTAAACAGATGCAGTAGAACAGATCACACAGAAAACACACACATGAACACCAAGATATAAGGTGGAAACCCAATGTGGGTGAAAACCACCTACTGCAAGTCGTCTCTATCTTTCTTTAATATGAAACTTCTGTTTACAATCTTTTTGTACTGGTGCAGCCTTATACCAGTACGCAGGCTACAACCTGCAGAAGGCTACAACCTTCTCTCGTTCTCCAAACTTCCTTGGAAGGGAGCTCCAACCCCCTTTGCTCTTGTACTAGCCAAGATACTAGTACGTAGGTGCTGGCCTACAATCTTCTTTCTTTCAGGTACCACCTTTCATACATTTTCAGACTGGATATTCCTGAAGCACAACATTACAATCTGAAGACCACAATTCATTCAACTTTCACAATAGATCAAACAACCAATACTAGCATCATCAATCTTTGAATCACTGAACCACTGAACCCTGTCAATCACCAGTTACCAGAACACAGAGCAGACTACAGAACTCTGCAATAACAGTCAGACCCAACTGCAAACCCAAAAATCAAACTTCAAAAGATATACGCTACTTCAATGAGAGAAACCCGCGTATACACACGCTTTTACCGAAGCCAACCTGCGTACAGATCTAAAAATAAATTCTCTCAACTTGCAGCTGTACCAGACATCAGTTAGACCCAGAACATAACATTGCGACAGTATGCAGATCTAGAAATACGCATAATCAACCATATCATAATAGTGCATTTCAAACCATTAGATCCCGATCTATCCTTAGATCTAGTCTTCCATCAACCGATGTGATCTCTCCTTAGCTTAGATCAAGCAACCCAGAACCTGCATATCAGATCTCTTTCCTTTTCAGATATTCAAGCCTTTTCAAAAGATGATTTTGCCTAATGATCTTCTTCTCCTTATATAGCCTTAGGCCTTGCTCAATACCAAGAGCCAAAACCATAGAAATCCAAAACCATCAACTTCAAAACTAGAGATCTACACGTCTGTCGAGGTACTTTGGTCCAAAGACATGGGCACAAGTACCGAGGGCTAACTACCATGGACCAAAAGGAAACTTCCCGACATATACGCCCTTTTCTGTTCATGCATCTGCGTGTATACGCGCCTTCGTATATCGCTCTCCTGCGTATACGCGACTTAGTATGCATATCACCAGCGTGTATACGCAACTTTGACTGAATTAACCTGCGTATATGAGATTTCTCTTCATTCTGTAGTCTGAACGGAGATCTGTCATCAAAGAGAGTTGCCATCAAGGACAACACCTGTATCATAGCACCACACCTGTGCCAAAATGCCAACAATCTCCCCCTTTGGACTTGATGGCAACCTTCAGATCCTTAGAATCATTCTCCCCCTTTGTCATCAAGGGCAAAGGGCTGTGCTCCCCCTGAGTATATGCTGATACCGCTGCGTGGCTGTGCTGAATCATGCTCCTCCTGACTGTAGGCAAGATCTGCAAAAGATTTTCTTCAACAAGAACCAAGACTTATACACCATAAGGGACCTTCCTATCACCAAAAGACTCAATACATACATCCATACTCCCTACCAAGAGGGGACACATCAGAAACAACAAATTATATTACATCATTCATCCCAGGCATAGTGGGGAAACCAACATAGGCCGTTACATGACCTTGACACCATAAAAGAGATATCAGAAAAGAGATACATGACATAGAGACAACAGATCTAGACCAAGACTTATGAAAATCACCAGCAGCATCTGATAAACATCTTTTTAGATCAGCAACCAGGATTTCTGTCTGAGCTCCTTCTCCTGAAACCAACAACCAAAACATCTAAATGCCAACAATGCTTTATGAGACTTTTAAGCTGCTCCCCCTGAACGTGTGCCTGCTGCACCCCCTGAAACTGTGCCTGAAGAATTCTGACATACCCATCTCAGACCTTTTTAAACCAGAGTTTGCCCTTGCTGTTCAGAACTTCATATACGCGATTTCTCCTGCATAAACCAGCGTATGTACGCGGACATACTTTCTGCAACAAGCGTACAACATACACGCGACTTACCTCGCATAAATCGGCGTATATACGCGGATATCCCTTACATAACTTGCGTATACCAACTTTTCTGTAGAACAAACAAGCTTCAACAGCAGGATGAAGCATCAACTACTCCCAGCTTTTGTCTGAGATATTCAAAAGTTTCCCTGGGCAGTGGTTTTGTGAGAATATCAGCAACTTGTTCCTTAGAAGGAACATACTCCAACTTGACCTTCTGCTCAAGCACTTGCTCCCGAAGAAAATGGTACTTGATTGGTATGTGCTTGGTCTTTGAGTGCATGACTGGATTCTTTGAAATGTTGATTGCACTTGTATTATCACATAAGATAGAGACTGGTGGAGTGCAAGTGATTTGAAAGTCCTGCAAGGTCTGCATCATCCAAAGAAGTTGTGTGCAACAAGATGCTGCAGCCACATATTCTGCTTCCGCTGTAGATAAGGCAATCGAACTCTGTTTCTTGCTGAACCAAGATACTAATCTGGAACCCATGAAGAAAGCACCACCACTTGTGCTTTTCCTATCATCCACACTTCCAGCCCAATCTGCATCTGTGTAAGCGTGAAGAGTGAGATCTGTATTTCTAGGATACCATAGGCCATAGTTTTTGGTCCCTTGAAGATACTTGAAGATTCTTTTGACAGCCTGGAGATGAGTTTCCTTTGGGTTGGCTTGAAATCTTCCAACAATTCCTACTGCATGTGTAATATCTGGTCGGGTACCTGTCAAATAAAGCAAACTCCCAATCATGGATCTATAAGTGGGTTGGTGAACTGCTGCTGATTCATCATTTGCACTGAGGCTGCAACCTGTAACCATGGGTGTACATACTGGCTTTGACTCTTCCATGCCATACTTCTTCAAGATCTGCTTGAGGTATTTGGTTTGAGACAGGAAGATACCTCCTTCATTTTGTTGGATTTGCAATCCAAGAAAATATGTCAATTCTCCAAGTAGTGACATTTCGAATTCTTTCTGCATAACCAAGGAAAAGTTTTGACTCATAGTCTCTTCATTGCTGCCAAAGATAATATCATCTACATAAACAACAAGAATTAGCAATTTGTTATTTTCAACTTTTATATAGAGATTGCTATCTGTTGATCCTTTTGAAAAGCCTTGTTGGTGAAGATATTTGTCCAACCGATAGTACCAAGCCCTTGGAGCTTGTTTGAGTCCATAGAGAGCCTTTTTCAATCTGCATACAAGGTTTGGATCATTCCCAAGAATGAAACCATCTGGCTACTCAATATACACTTCTTCTTCTAAGTCTCCATTCAGAAAGGCTGATTTCACGTCCATTTGAAATACCTTGAAGTTTTGGAAGCTTGAGAGAGCAAGGAACATTCGGATGGCCTCAAGTCTTGCCACAGGAGCAAAGGTCTCTTCAAAATCTATTCCTTCTTGCTGCGCATACCCTTTACAAACAAGTCTGGCCTTGTTTCTAATTACTTCTCCATTTTCATTCAATTTATTTTTGAAGACCCATTTTGTCCCTATGACATTCTTATCTTTTGGTCTAGGGACCAGTTCCGAAGTGTTGTTCTTTTCTATCTGCTCAAGTTCTTCATCCATTGCTTTGACCCAACATTCATCTTTGCATGCTTCTTTCACATTTTGTGGTTCAGTGGAAGATAGTAATGCTAAATAGCTTGAAGCTTCTGCAAGTGTTCTTCTTGTTTGTATTCCTGCTTCTTTCTGCCCCACAATCTGAGATTCTGGATGATTCTTTTGAACATATCTGGATGGAGTCTTCTCTTCTATTCTTGTCTGCTCCTCTGGTTCTTCTTGAGGTTCTTCCTCTTCTTGAGGTTCTTCTTCTTCATCATTCTGCTTTTGAGGATAGTCTTCATCTTCTTCAATGTCTTCACGATGAATTTGCCTAGGAATGTATACCTTCTCATCAACCACTACATCAATGCTATCCACAATTCTCCCAAGTCTTTTATTGTAGCATTTGTATGCTTTTCTATATGGAGAATAACCAAGAAGAATACCTTCATCTGCTCTTGGTTCAAGTTTTCCAAGTTGCTCATCAGTATTCTTAATATAACATTTGCTCCCAAAGATTTTGAAGTGCTTCACCGAAGGAGTCTTGCCACTCCAGAGCTCATGAGGTGTTTGAGTGCTGTTTACTCGGACATTTATTTTGTTAAGAATAATAACAGCAGCATGTGCAGCTTCACCCCAGAAGGTTGCAGGAGTACCTGATTCATCGAGCATAGCACGAGCCATTTGTTGGATAGTTCTGTTCATTCTTTCCACAACCCCATTTTGCTGAGGAGTTCTAGCTGTAGAGAATTCTCTTCTTATCCCATGTTCGTCACAGAAATCGAAAAATTCATTTGAGGTGAACTCCCCACCTCTGTCAGATCTGAGGCACTTAATTTTGTGTCCTGATTCATTTTCAACCAATGCTTTGAAGGATTTGAATTTTTCGAATGCTTCATCTTTGTGCTTCATAAGCCCTAACCAAACAAACCTTGAGAAATCATCAATGAATAATATCAGATATTCTTCTCCTCGAGGTGTCCTTTTCCTAAAAGGACCACATACATCTGTATGGACTAGCTCAAGAGGCATGCTAGCTGATCCTTCCTTCTCTGGAAAGTTAGTTCTGGTTTGCTTTCCAAACTGACAAGATTTGCATATGGTGTTGTCTGGAATTTTGATATCTGGAAGACCACGAACTGCCTGATATTTGCATGCTTTTCTTATTTGTGAAAAGCTTAGATGCCCCAACCTCCGATGCCATAGCCAATGTTCATCATCCTTGCTCAAGTAGCATTGTTGTCTTTCCTCAAAGATATATAGATTATTTGGAGTCCTTCTTCCCTTGAGCACTGTTTTACCTGTATCAAGATCGCGAACACAACATCCATTTGATCTAAATGTTACCTCTGTTCCTTGATCGCACATCTGACTGACACTCAGAAGATTATGCTTCAATCCATCAACATATAAAACATTTCCTGCTTTGACCTTCTCTTTCAATGGAGCAACACCTTTTCCTTTTATGGCTGCAGAGATATCGTTTCCAAAAGAGACTTTCTTCCCCTTTTCTAATGCAGTATATGACTCAAGCTTTTCTTTGTCCCCTGTCATATGCTTCGAACATCCGCTGTCAATGTACCATAGACTTTCTTGTCCTTCTGCATAAAAGGCTATCCCACATCTTTCTGGTTGCGGTTCCTTTATTCTCCATGTTCTGACATTTGAGGTTTGTTGAGTTGTCTTCCGGAACCTGCTCCTGCATTCAGAGTCTTCATGACCGAAGTTATTACAAATAGAGCATTCAACTTCATTTTCAAGAACCGAAAAGTTGTTATAAGTCCTTTTCATGGTTTCAGTCATTCTCCCTTGCTTTTGAGCTTCTCTAGTCATGATTGTCTTGTAGGCAACACACTGAGCTGCTTTGTGACCAAAGTTATGGCAAGAAAAGCATTGACCATTAAAGAAACTTCTGCGATAATCAGATCTATCATCCACCCGATTGTAGCTTCTATTCACATTCATTCTTGGAGTAAATTTGGAAGATTTTACCTGTGGCTGATTGTAGCTTCTGTTTGTCCTTAAGATGGATTGCCCCTGGTAGTTTCTGTTTGCAATTCGTCCCTGCTTTACCTGATGGTCTTCATTGTGCTCTTGCTCATTCTTTCTTGCTGCATCAAGATAACTTTTAGAGGTAGAGGCTTGAGATGTTTCTCCATTATATCCTAGACCTGTCTTGATCAGAGGAGATCGCTGCAAATTGATAATCTCATCCAAGGTTTCAGATCCTTTAACAAATTTGAGATTAATAGCTTTTGTTTTCTCAATCTCTTTTCTAAGACCAACAATTTCACCTTCTAATTTTTCAAGATGTTTTTCCTTTTCATCAATTTGAAATTGTAAAGTATCAATGATCACATTCTTTTCTTCTATACACCTCTTGAGTCTAGTAATTTCATCATAAAGGTTATCCACATCTACAGCATCCATATAATCATCATCTTCAAATGCCATTAACAACTTATATTTATTACCTTGTTCATCTTCATCATTGTTTGATAAACCATCACTATCTTCATGGGTGTAGTAGCTTTTCTTATTTGTACTTTGTTTCTTGTTCCATCTAGCAGGTTCCTTTCCTTTATCCTTATAAGGACATTTTGCAGCATAATGACCTACTCTTCCACAAGCAAAGCATTTGAAAGGTAGCTTACCTCTGAACCTTCCAGAACCCCTTTGAAGATTTTTGACAAAATTTGATTCTTCTTCCTCTTCTTCTGGAAAATGGCTTGCTTCGTAATAATCTTCATTGCCTGATGCCTTGAAAGCAGCTTCCCTTCTATCTGATGGACCTCCCTTTCTCATTTCATAAGCAGTTAGAATTCCATGTAGCTGAGACATAGTGAGAATTCAGAGATTTTCCTTTTCTTCTATTGCAGACACTTTAGATTCAAACTTGGGGGACAATGATCTTAGAACCTTTTCAATTACTGTAGCCTCTTTTATTTCTTCACCCAAATTTTTCATACAATTAACAATCTCATCTACCCGAAGAAAATAATTAGCCACACTTTCATCATTATACATCTTGAGAGTCTCATACTGAATCCCGAGAGTTTGAAGTTTAGAACGCTTTACCTGTTCATCTCCTTCATAGCTCGTGACCATTTTGTCCCATATCTCTTTTGCGGATTTGAAGTGCATTACCTTCATGAATTCTGTTTGGGATATACTTCCTAATAGAGTACTGACTGCTTTCGCATTTGTTTCATACTTCTTCTTCTCCGCTGCATCTGTAGGAGTAGCTGAAGGAAAAGCGTAGCCTGATTCTACAATGTCCCAAACTTCTGTACCAAGAGATTGAAGATATGCAGTAACTCTTACCTTCCAATAATTGAAGTTTGTCCCATCAAAAACCGGTGGCCTGATTGATGCTTCTTTCTCGTAGTTGCTCATGATGAACGATCTACCTTCAAGCGGTCAAGCTTCTCTGAAGGACCTGCTCTAATACCAATTGTTGGAAATAATACTGAGAGGGGGGGTGAATCAGTATTTTCAGAACTATAAAACTTTTTCAATGCTCATAAACATATACGCTACTTTCGTTAAGTGAACCAGCGTGTACACGCAACTGTGTATAAAGAAAACAACGTATAACTAGAAATCTTATAATTCAGTCAGTTTATCTTCAGTTAAGTGCACGAGGACATTATTCATCATATTAAGAGTAAACAGATGCAGTAGAACAGATCACACAGAAACCACACACATGAACACCAAGATATAAGGTGGAAACCCAATGTGGGTGAAAACCACCTGCTGCAAGTCGTCTCTATCTTTCTTTAATATGAAACTTCTGTTTACAATCTTTTTGTACTGGTGCAGCCTTATACCAGTACGCAGGCTACAACCTGCAGAAGGCTACAACCTTCTCTCGTTCTCCAAACTTCCTTGGAAGGGAGCTCCAACCCCCTTTGCTCTTGTACTAGCCAAGATACTAGTATGTAGGTGCTGGCCTACAATCTTCTTTCTTTCAAGTACCACCTTTCATACATTTTCAGACTGGATATTCCTGAAGCACAACATTACAATCTGAAGACCACAATTCATTCAACTTTCACAACAGATCAAACAACCAATACTAGCATCATCAATCTTTGAATCACTGAACCACTGAACCCTGTCAATCACCAGTTACCAGAGCACAGAGCAGACTACAGAACTCTGCAATAACAGTCAGACCCAACTGCAAACCCAAAAATCAAACTTCAAAAGATATACGCTACTTCAATGAGAGAAACCCGCGTATACACGCGCTTTTACCGAAGCCAACCTGCGTACAGATCTAAAAATAAATTCTCTCAACTTGCAGCTGTACCAGACATCAGTTAGACCCAGAACATAACAATGCGACAGTATGCAGATCTACAAATACGCATAATCAACCATATCATAATAGTGCATTTCAAACCATTAGATCCCGATCTATCCTTAGATCTAGTCTTCCATCAACCGATGCGATCTCTCCTTAGCTTAGATTAAGCAACCCAGAACCTGCATATCAGATCTCTTTCCTTTTCAGATATTCAAGCCTTTTCAAAAGATGATTTTTCCTAATGATCTTCTTCTCCTTATATAGCCTTAGGCCTTGCTCAATACCAATAGCCAAAACCATAGAAATCCAAAACCATCAACTTCAAAACTAGAGATCTACACGTCTGTCGAGGTACTTTGGTCCAAAGACATGGGCACAAGTACCGAGGGCTAACTACCATGGACCAAAAGGAAACTTCCCGACATATACGCCCTTTTCTGTTCATGCATCTGCGTGTATACGCGCCTTCGTATATCGCTCTCCTGCGTATACGTGACTTAGTATGCATATCACCAGCGTGTATACGCAACTTTGACTGAATTAACTTGCGTATATGAGATTTCTCTTCATTCTGTAGTCTGAACGGAGATCTGTCATCAAAGAGAGTTGCCATCAAGGACAACACCTATATCATAGCGCCACACCTGTGCCAAAATGCCAACACAGTTAAACTCTCTAGAGGTTTATGAAGATTACAAATTTTCATAGCCCACTTTTCCATATGAAAAAGTAATATCACTCCTATATTTCTCTTTATCATAATTTTGAATGAAAATAAATAGATATACCAACCAAAAATTACTTTAGTGGGAAGTTACATACCTTTAAACCCATGATGTGGAGATTTTTTTAAACTCAACCTTTCTTTTGATGCATCTCTAATTTTTTTTCTCTCTAAGTCTAAAATATCATCATGTATTACTTTGATATGTTTTTTATACAATTATATAGGTTTGACCAAAATTCGATGTGCCAAGTTATTGTAATTTCCCAAGGCTCATTGATTCTTGGCCCTTTCCAAATAATGAAATTGTAATGAACACCACATATTCAATATTTCATATCTATTACTGAAATTTTACCTAATATGTTATGGTATATATTCTTTCTAAAGGAACTAGTTTCACTCAATTTGGACTTTTTAATCTTTATATATGGTAGTCGTATGAACAAAACATGTTTGAGACTTATTTTTGGAATAGTAAAAAAACCTTAATTTCCATATCAGCCAGTATTTTAGAAATTGTAGTATCTAGGAATCCAAAATTTCTACCATATGTACTTCGATATCTATCCTTAAAATATTGCAAATTACATGACCTAAAACTTGAACGAAAACAATTTATAGTGACAATTCTAAGATTTTTCATTTGAGACTAACTTAAGTACTAGTCAAAAATCTTAACTTCCAAAGGATTATATCTCATTGAGTATAATGATAAAAAGGTTGAAGTTTCTAAAGAAAAGTAACTGACTATGTCTCCTTAGGATCTTGAAAATTTCCATATTTTGAAACTTTTCTAAAAATTATAGTGAAAATCTCAAGATGACTCATTTGAAACTAATTTTAAGAGTAGTCACAAATCCTAAATTCCACATGCCATGCCTTAGAAAATATAATGAACCAAAAATTAAAATTTTGATCACATGTACCTTGATAATGTTACTTAGTCTCTCCAAATTTTTTCTATCTGAAACTTCCAAGAAAAGAAATATAGTGAAAATTTCAAAATGTCTCAATTGTAGGAGAAAAACCTTAGGATCATAGTCTTTGATACCAAATGTTAGGAAACAAATAGTAATAACCTAAAAATAGAGAGATATGTAACTCCATGCCTTCATAATCAAATATAATAATGAAATATAAGTCTCTCGCATAGGGACACCTTTTATAATAAAACAAATGTACAAGATGAGATGGTACTAAGACTAGGTCTCCTTGGTGTGTGAGTGTGTGTGCATGTTTGTGACAAAAGGTGAAATTATAATTTAAATTTCTAACTAACAACACTAATATAACAATAAAAATGTAATAAATCAATATCTTGGGATTTATCTAGGGTTTATCGTGGGGCTTTATTCTTAACATGGGGTTTTGTCTAGGGATTAATAATGTTGACTTTAGTCTCAATCTTGTGTATGGACTTGGGGGCTAGGAAAATCATATGTTGTAGAGAAGCCATACAAACTAGATGCTATATTTTTGTACTCTTCTCATATAACTCATTGTATCTTGACAAGCCCTATGGAAAAGGAGTTCCTATTTGGGGTTGGTAGGGTGCTCACTACTAAGAAAAGTATATACTTGATAAAGTAGAATTCAAGTTTATACTTGGAGCAAGCTTGAAATTTAAGAATAATCAAGGGAGGATATTTAATATATTTTTGTAAATATGTATTACAATTTGAAATTTGTAGAAGTATTTTATTATTCTAAACTTTGGAAACTATTGAACGGAGTTTGAAACTTTTGTAATTTTGAGGGGAATTAGCATATGCTTTAAACATTTCAATTTGTTAATTATAATCCTTAGAATAAGCTTAAGGAATAGCCCAACCCCTATATAAAATCAAATGGTAATGGTTGTTGAAGACATAAACTTGAAAGTAAATGGTGAACTATTGTTTTAAATGAACATAGGCCACCACAAATAGTAGAAACTATAGATATTGTTGACTACTAGTTAGCCTTATATTGAAACTATGAAAAAACATATAACAATATAATACACCATATAAATTTACTAATGTACTCTCTTATGCATAATAACAACATTTAATAAACAAAATAAAGGAGAAAAAAGGAAAGATGCACCAAATTTTCATGGTAAAACCCTAATTGGAGAAACATCCAGAGGAAGGTAATAATGTCTTTACTATCTTCATAAATCTTCAATCCTACAATGAGCACCACCAAAAATGATTCACTACTTTATAATGATAATACTATCATATATTTTCCATGTATTGTATGTTTCATGGTACTCATAATACTACATGTTGAATAATGTAAATTCTTCTCTTTATATAACTGATTATTACAAGTGTATCTTACTCCATGATGAGTGTGGGATATACCTCTTTTACATAAAATTGGAGTTTTTTCCAAAATAACCTACACATTATTACCTTCCAAAAGGGAGACATTCCGACACCCGAGCTTAATAATGACTAAGGAAATGAAACTTTTATGGAGGAAGATGGAATTGCATCAAAAGTCACCCTTGATGACAACTTTTCACATTCCAAACAACGTTCAAAGCATACAATTTTTTTATTCATCAAGGATGTGGTGAAGAAGAATTATGAACTTTATCACAAGACATAAGCAACATTTTCGAGAAAGTATGAACACGATCACTAATAAAAAACCAACACTTCTGAGGAATTAAATAAGAATCCTAAATAATTTTGAACACTAGCACCAACAATAGTAAATTCTCTTGAGGAAGTTTTAACAGTATCACTAGTAACAAGGAAACATGTCCAAGGAAGTAAACAACACTCCTGAAGAAGTATGAACACTAGCACTCGAAATAGGTGACACTTCAGAGGAAGTTTGAATACTGCCACCAGTAAAAAAGAAAAACTTATGAGGAATTAAACAACATTATTAAAGAAGTTTGAACACTAGCTAGATCAACAAGAAATACCTGTGAGAAAGTTTGAACATTGTCACTAGTAACAAGGAAACACTTCTGAAGAAGTCTGAACAATGTCACCATTAATGTTGGTCAAACACAAGAATATGCAGAACTATATCTTTCAATAATAGTGGAAGATACATAACAATATGAAGTCCTCAAGCATATATGAAATGCACTCCATGACCATTCATCACTCCAACCACAATCTACCCTGATAGTCAACACTAGTTCATGGTTCCTCTTTTCACATCTTCACTACAAAGATATGGAACCATAACTTCCATGTTTCCAAGAGTTTTGGTTCCTTGATAAATTCCTCTGATTCTTATGAGAATGATGATTTTTCATAGATGCACGATTATGTTCTAATTTACTAACATGGCTAGAATAACCATGTACATCAATAAGCCTCCTTAAGAATTCTAAAATGACACTATCAATCATCTCACGGATCTTTGTCTTAGCATTATGCAGATAATGAATTCCAACTCAAGGTATGTTTTGTCCGTCAAATATTGATACTGAATTTTCAATATTTTTTCTGTATTTGCAACCGAGTAATAGTAGAATAAAAGGTAATGACTTCTTGATGAAATAAATCAAAACCCTTATTTTTTGGAGAATAGGTAGTGACATCATCAATTTTTTCATACATAGAAGCTAAAGTTTTCGACATTAGAACTAGGTTATGTTCAACTAATAAATGTACCTATAGACTTTCTAAGATAGTTTTCCCCAAGAGTTCTCATAATTGTTTACATCACTCTTCTCATACAACTAGGTTTTTAACATTGATAGGTTTCTCGTGTTCGCCATTAACTAGTCGCCATAGGTTCTTAATCCTATGAACATCAATTATCTTTTTCTTCCATCGAATATAGTTAATGACAATCAACTATGGAACTAAAACAACCTCTGAAGTCACCATGAATAAACAAAGAAACTATGAAACTGAGAATTTTATGAAAAGAAGTAAAACAAAGAGGATCCCAATAAAATAGATTATGATCCTATTATTTTCAATCACCTATAACAAAATTTGTCAGCATGAAAATCACAAAAAAAGAGTACTTGGATAAGGGTCAATAACAAGACCACATAAAGGAGAGGCAGGAGCAATATGGGCTATCATTTTCCTCGTGAAAAAAATGAAATGGATTTCTCATGGGGACTGAGGAAGAGATCCAATAACTAAGTTGATGCATACACCCTCCTGCAAGGGTTGATGCTAGCTAAAAATATAAGGATTCAAAATATCACAATAATTGGGGAGTCCAAGATAATTATTTAAAATCTTATCAAAAAATTCACTCCAAAGGATTTCTAAAAGATTTGATAAAAAAAATATGATGCCTCTTCAACCAGATTGAAACTCTATAAATTTTCCATACTAAGGAAACATAACCAATTAGCTGATGTACTAGCTAATGATGGAGTAACCTTAGTAATGTTAGAACTAAAAAGGAAAAATAATATGGGAATATGAATATCCCATGAGAACTAGAACCAAGCCTAAGGGCATTAATTCCTTAAGTGGGAGGTGCTAAATGGAAAACTTTAGCCCCCTATAACATGTAATAACATTCACAAATAAAATGAATGAGGATGAAATGTATCATGCACATATTTCTAAATAATGCAACACTCATCCAAGAAACAGGATGTACTGTTATAGGGCATTAGGTGAGGGAGTGCATGACACAGTGAAAACTATGTTTTCGGTTGAGACCTTAACACACAGGGTAGACCTAATGGAAGTTCAAATCCATCATTGCATCATCGTTTGGGACCTCAAATTCGCACACAAGAGTAGGAAAGAAAAGAAGGATAGGAAGCATTTTCATGATATCTCTAAACTAAGGTTGATAAATTTCCAATTTCACATTGAGATGTAGCAAGAGATTGGAAATCAAAAACTTAGGTGAAATATTTAGTGTTTGACCAAATATGATCCATGATGTAGGGAGTTATGTAGACTTGTTTCTAAAAAAATAACCATCTGGTTTGGCTTGAGGAAGGGGTTCGTTCTCCTATCATTGTAGACTAGATGGATGTAAAAATAATTCAACGAGTTCAAAGAATAATCAGTAACTTCAGACATAGTGTACGTGGTAATAATTTATAATAATCCTCCTTTTGTTTTGAAAAACCATTGTGTGTATTTCCAAATTGCTAAGTTCTCAACTCGGAAGAGGTATGAAGCCAACTGGTCAACATATAGGGGCTTTGTCTCAGTCTCGTGGGAATTGAAAAGATGACCAGTTAAGATGGTAGAGGGTACTATAGGCGGCATAGCTAAGAGTAATTCACACCCATGATAACTATTAGGCATTGGATTTTGGGGACTATATAATCTCAATCAGATAGCATACAAGTGCTAGATTAAAGCATCGAGTTTAGAAGGAATTGAGAAATCAAGTTATCCAATTTCGATCTAACTCACTACAGGTCACATATTTTTACTTTCTCAGTAAAATTAATCTTCTTTAATCTATATTAGTGCTTATGAGTTCATTAGGAGGGAGGAAATTGGTGTGCATCTCATCATATTGTTCTGTTCTCAGAAAGGAACATAATGATGGACAAATATTATAGACTTGAAATCTAACAACTAATGGGGAAAATTAACAAATTACAAGAGTATCTCCTTTAAATGCATTTAAAATTCAATCAAACAATGTCTAGTATCACAATGATCATGGATTTTCTTGTGGAACATAGGATCTTAATAAAGAGAATCAAAGGTGAAACAACCAGTCTCTGTCAACAACAAAAACTTCTCCAGGTTGTAATGGACACAAAAAGATTTGAT
This sequence comes from Pinus tabuliformis, assembly GCA_031772625.1. Lineage (NCBI taxonomy): Eukaryota > Viridiplantae > Streptophyta > Pinopsida > Pinales > Pinaceae > Pinus > Pinus tabuliformis. The sequence continues at coordinate 1,062,655,861 of CM062805.1, read as the reverse complement.
ACCTCATTTTCAAGTACAAAAATACTGAAAAATAACTCAAGTAGTCCCAAATTTGAACAAGATAGCCACACCTCAACAAGGGAAATCGAGAACAAAAAGGAAACTGCCCGAATTAGATCACTAAAATGCTAAATTGCAAATTTTGTCTTATTTTACATGTTTTTTGGCATATTTATGCATATATGAACAATAATATAAATGTAAAGGATGTAAAAATTTTGAATTTTGAAAAGGCCATTAGGAGTACAGAGAAAAGAAAATCAAAGAGAGTTGGCCTTTATGAATGATGGAAAGGATGTAACAATTGTGCTCACAATGAAAATTTTTGAAGTATAAAAACATATTCTTGTTTTTGTTTAAAAAAATAATAAGTACACATAAGACCAATGGATTCACTTGTGTTCATTAAGTTGTTGCTTCTTGCATGTATTGGAATAGTTCCAATTATCAAGATGTGGATGAATTTCATAAAACCAAATAATAGTAGTATATGATAAAAATACTATGTTCCACCAAGACTCTGGGAGGAGGGCACATGGGTGTGGGAAGACGCATAGGGGGGATGTGTGGGAGTACCCTCAAATATTATGGAAATTTAGTGGGGACAGGGGGACGTTGGGGTATATATATATATATATATATATATATATATATATATATATTTCAAAAATGAAAATATAAATACATTGACCCATACATAATTGAACTATATAATGAAATACAAATCCATACTCATCATTCATACTGATGCATATATCATTCATCCATACACCATGAGATTCAATAATGAAATACATTTATCTATATTCATCATTATAGAATCTATATTGATTTAAAAATTAAATTCATCATTCTAGATTTTAAATTGATTTAAAATTTAAATTTAGCATTCATCATTCTAGAATCTAATTAGTACTAAGAAAATTAGACTATAGTAGATACCAAAGTCTAAAGACTACAAGAGTAAGTTGATATAATTCAAACTAAAAAAAGTAAAGAGTGACGATTCAAAGAATCAATTTAAGGTCACCAATATCTATATTCAAGACTCGAAGTTAAAACTAAAAATTAAAAATGGACAATGAGAATTGAAGGAGAATCGTGGGGGAGGAGAGGCAACAATTAACTGGTAAGTCAAATAACACTTTGTGGTAAGCCAAATATAGGCAAGATTGGTAAGTCAAATGAGTGAGGTAGGGATTGCAAATTAGTTTAGGCTTGGATATTTGTTATATTTTTTTTAGTTATTTTTTTTAAGGGTTATTAGACAAAATTAAGGGGGAAATGTACCCCCTCAAAAGTGTGATTCTAGGATTAGTGCTCTAGATTAAATCCTAGTTCTAGGCCCTCATACTTGATAGAATCCAATGGAAACATTGCAACCCACTAATTCTAAAATCCTAGAAAATGTTAATTCTTTTTAATTTTGAATGAGATATGAAATTCTATTTTCTCCGTATGAACTCTGATGAGGTTAGAACCACTCTCAAACATCCTGAGTCATTTCATGGTAATGTTAAAAATTTAAATAAAAGGATGAAAATGAAAGATAAATGAGAATGTCAGTTTTACCTTAAGAATATAACATTAATGTTAATTAGATAGAATTAGTAGATCCTTAGGGTTGAATAATAAGCTTTCCCATTCCTAAATTATTGTTTTCAAGCAAAATTAAGGGGGGTGGCTAGCCCCTTTTTAGGCGGGGGGGGGGGGGGGGGGGGGGGGGACACCCCAGAAGCACCCTTTTAGGGAAGTTACATCCCCCACACTTGGGAAACGTCCCCCCATGCATCTTCCCATGTACCACCAAAATGGGGACGTGGGAAAACATTTCCCCAAACATCCCCCCATCCCAAGTGCATGGGGTGTGAGAGGTACATGCACCCTACCCCGGGAGATGTGTTATGTGGAACACTGTAAAAATACCATCTATGCAACACACTTCTTTAAATATTATACATTGTAAACCCAAACCAATTGTTATTGGAAATTATGGGATTTATGTAAAGTAAGTTTAATAGATAAGAAACAAATATTTTAATATAAGAAAATATTTATAATAATAAAATATTTATTATAATAAAATAGTTATTATTATAGTAAAATAATGAAAAAAATAGTATTCCTTCAAACATATATGTTTAATATCCAATATGGCCATATAGACTTTATCGGTTAAATCCCAAAATAACATATCAATATTAATATACCATATCATAGTGCTATATGGTGGTAATATTCATATATGACATACCATTATTTCAAGATTCTAGAAATTAAATATCCATGTATTATCAATGGGTGCTTAGCTCAAGTGGTAGGGTTGGTGGTTTTCCATCCCATCCACTTGGGTTCAAGTCCCCAGAGCCATGGCCTATCATCGTAAGGCTACAAGGATAGGCATCTCATTGGAGTATGGGATCTCGGTTCTAGTTCTGTTGGTCTCTGGATGTCTCGTCTTAGCCTGAACTATGAGTTCCTGTTATATGTGGCTTGTAGGTTGTTGCATATATATAGGGAGGTTGATAGTTCCCTATAAAAAAAAATCATTGAAAAAAAATCCATGTATTTAAAACTTAACATATCCATATATTAATTGTTTGATATTTAAAACTTACATACTCAAATACTAATCGATGAACATTTAAAACATAACATACCCAAATACCAATTGGTCAAATGTCAATGTAGGTATATAGTAGCAACATACAACCCGATTTATAACTTTTTCAATGGTTTATTCCATCGGCCAATCCACTAGCAAACCTACACCTAGCAATGATGTTTTATTGGAGAAGCTACAAGATAGTGTGAATTTGAGTGCTGAGTATAATCCAATCAATGTTAGATTCTAATGGAGTGAGAAGGGAAGAGTACTAGTGGCTAGAAATTACTCTACACAACAAAATAGATTACGCAGGTAGCTCAATTGGTAGAGTGAGGGTCACGAATTGATTCATAAGGAATGATAATCATGTGCCTACCCCCCAAAAAAATAAAAAATCATGCCTTCTTGAATGCGATGGGCCACCAACTAAGGAACCTTACAAAAATAATCTAGTCAAATGCTAACACAAGAACCTATTAGTAACCATAGAGGAAAAAGAAACTTCAAACCTTATGAGGAAACAAATCAGTTGTACAGATTCCATACAAGGCCATAAAATTCATGTATGAATGAGAGTGAGGGCCAATAGGTATATCTAAAGAGAAACCTTAATGGCTACTAGATTTAACAGCAAATATACAAATAATAAGTGCTCAAATTGAAGAAAATGTTATTGCATTACAAAAAAAAAAAAAAACAACTTACTAAAGGTGGTAGAAAATAGTAACCAACTCATATACCATGTAAGAATATTGAGAATATGCTTTAAAATATGACAATATAAAACATCACAAAATTTTACTAATCTAACCTCGTATGCATAATAACAACATTTAATCTACAAAAGGAAAGAGACAAAAGGGAAGGACATACTAGTTTACATGGTAAAACCCAAATTGGGGAAATATCCATGGAAAACTAATGGTGTGTCTCCAATTGGGGAAACACCCATGGAAAGGTAAGAGTGTCCTTACTATGTTTAGAAATATCCAATATTACAAAGATTACTACCACAAATGCTTATTTTTTTTTTAATTGAAATGAGAATTCCTAGAGAATTTAACCCACAACATGTCTCCAGAGACTTGAACCCACATAGCTGGGGAAACAAACTGTTCACCAAACGACTCGAGCTAAGATCCTTTGACAACAAATATTTTATTTTTTACAGAGATAAGACTTTGATATTTTGTTATGTGTCTCATGAGACTCCCTAACCTCTATTATATACCAAGAGATATTGAAGAATTACATCCCAATAATACATGTGGGATAATGTAATTTCACCTCTTTATATAATAGATTATTATAAGGGTATTTTACTCCATGAATGTGAGATATACCTCTTTTACATAAAATTAGAGTTTCTTCTGACATAACCTAGATATTATTACCTTCCAAAAGAACATTCCAACAAACTCGTAGTCACAACCTTCTGACCACTAGTTTCCTTTAAAATACTTGTGGTCACATCCTATAGGTACAAATTTGAGTTCTTTTAAGAAAACGTCTTAGAATTTTTTAGTTGTTTACTTATACTTCAAGAGGAAATACTGAAATATTATTCATAATATTACTAACTTTATATAATTGTGTTTAGGATATATTTTAACTAATTTAATTATCTATATTTTAATTATTGAAAATTCATCTTAATTCCCAACTAAAGATCGATTACTTTGCATTCTTGAAACTTGAGGTTTTTGAACTTTAATAATTATAATCTAAATATTGAATTGATTGTAATTATCTTATAATTTGATAAAAGAAGAATTCTTATGTTTTCAAGCATAGGAAAAGAGCATTCAAAGAGGCTCTTGTATGCATCAAATCTTTGAATAAAGTTTGTTATTCATTGATCATTATTAGTCCCTACCTACGACAATGAAATGACTATAGCGATCGGTTAGACATTAATCGAATATTAATTCATCGTTTGACCAAAAAAAATTGTTCAAATTTTCTCTTTAACCAAAGTTCGGGATTAACAATTTCCTTTACTAAAATTTTTAACCAATTTTTTTAGTTTGCCCTCTTATTATCGATTTCACGTGCCCCAAGGTTATTTTAGCTGGGCTAAGTTATTTTATCCAAAGTTGTATTATAAACGAGCATTGACAAGTTTTTGTTAACCAAAATTTGGTCATATTGCAGCCTTAAACTTTTTATCGAAATTTTTATGAAAATGTTTGGTGTATGTTTTATCTAAAGTATTTTAGTTGATGCCCATAACTTCTTGGCAAGCTACATGCACTTGCGTTGGTACAGCCTGAGCCTCTATGAAACATCTGACCTAAAATATAGATCTCTCTTCTCCTTGCACCTCAACTCCACCATTACCTTAGTTGTGGAGTTCATCAATATCATGCCTCTTACTTATTCTTAAGTTAGCCCTAAGCATTCAACCCTGAACTTCCTCTTCAACAGACCATAAGGTAGTAGAAGTGCTTTTGCAGTGGGGGCTGGATTTGGATATTAATATGGTACTAAAAGTACTTTCCTAGATGGTAAACCACCTCTATTGTTGGCTATATATCTGCTGGATCAATATGAAGCATTAATGTACATTCTTTTTACAGAGGATCCTTTGGCTGTGGATGTGCCTGCTAAAAAAGGAAATGAGATCAATATGAAGCATTCATGCACGTTCTTTTTACAGAGGTTCTTTTGGCTGTGGATATGCCTCCTAAAAACGGAAATGACAGTGACCTGGTAAAAAAGAAAATCAAATGGAAAGTTTCATGAAAAGAAATTTTAAATCATTCCTTAGATATTAACATACTTTATCTGATCTTATCTTTTATCATATTCAATATATTTGGCGACAATTGACAAACTATTTCACAGTACTTTAAACGAACATCCTAAGAGGTCTTTTTAGTACCTCTGTCCACAAGCTTAAATAAGATTAGAAATACTTCCTTGAAATTAGCCATGTCTTCCCATGCCAAGTTCATTTGTTGATGGACATATCCTTCATGGAACCTCTGATCATCCTACAGGGTGGTTCATTTTGTGCCACCATCGGTGCAACATTTGATTCTTGCAACCTTTCACTCTTTCCCTCCATGAATGATCCATGATGCCTATTTTGTGATGAAAACAGAGATCGTAACAGTTTTATTGGACAATAGTTGGCCTTCAAGGCCTTCTCAAATCCTCAATGTATGAAACTCACCTTCTCCTGTAATAACGATTAGCTTGTTTTTAAGTAGAACACTTTAAATTCATGGGTGTTTAAAGGAATTTAAAGGAAAATAAGAGCTCCAGGAAGAGGTGAGGATGTCAGATTTAGATCTCTTAATGATTTAAATTTAGGGGTGTTTAAAGGAATTACGACAAAGGTGAGGATGTTGGATAGAAAGAGGCATTGCAGAAGGACCATTCGAGGGAATTCACAGTCAAAGAATCTAAGTGTGTTTTCTATCTGAAGCATGATTTTATTTGATAAGTCTAATAAAATTGCACCTGCCTTCATATTATACTCATGTGTTGGGAAACCTGCAAGGAATTATTGTAACTAAGTGTTGAAATTAAGTGTATTGATGTTATGCGTGAGAAATGCTATGCATTTTCTTTGTTTCACCATAAGTTTCAATTCCTATGGATTTTATCTTGGCTGGAAGTAAAAGAGCAATTAATACTTTGTTAATTTTAATTTCCTATGGATTTTATTTTGGCTGAAAGTAAAAGAGAAATTAATAGTTTGTTAGTGAATAGTGTAAGAATGAAACCAATATATATTCTTTGAACCTTTTGAAGGAAATACGAGAATATTCTAAATATGTTATAATTATATTGTTTGTGGCTTGTAAATTTCATGATTTAGTTGTGTTATTTTATGTTTTCATCCTTATGACATTCTAAATATGTTATAATTATATTGTTTGTGGCTTGTAAATTTCATGATTTAGTTGTGTTATTTTATGTTTTCATCCTTATGACATCCAACAATGTAAGAAGGAAACCAAAAAAAAAATTATTATTTTTCAAAATCTAACATATATTTACATAAAAGTATTTACAAAAAGCAAGATAGAATGGAGAAGGATACTCTTTGTTATTTATAAGTTTTGATAGAGTTGTTATATAGTCATGCTTACCTCATTTTTATGCTTCTAATGCACTTAAAAAAAGATCAGAAAGGGCTAGGAGACTTTTGAAAATTTCTTCATCATTAAATACAAACTCAATTTCATTCTCATTTCTTTGAAATTTCACAAGCATTTACATTTGTATGAAGGCAACATTCATTCAATTCTTTGGAATCGTTGTCACCATGACCCTAGATTTTTATTTCATGAGACATGTTAGTAAACTGTCTATTTCTTTTGCAATCTCTCTCTGATTGAGGGATGCACCCATAAATACTAATTTCAAATTGAATTTGCATATTTCTATTTGGAGTATTATTAGCAGTAATATTCACCAAATTGTTGCTAGAATGAGCCAATCCTAAAATTTGATCTCCCTTTTGTTGACTATATATTTCTTTATGTTCCTTACCTCTTTCATATTCATGGACCCATTCATTCATCACCTACCCTACATATTCAATTTTCTCTATAGATTCTTTACAAGAGTCTTAACTACTTACAATATTCAATTGATATTCACACCTATCGCCATTATCTACATCGGTGAACGATGAAATAGGTTCTACCATTACATTCATTGTTTGAAGGAAACATTCCCAGGCATCATTCTCTCGATGACTCTGAATTATTTTTTCACTGTTGGGTTGTGTTATATTCTTTCCACAAGTAGCCCACGCAGTTAACCGAGGGGTTAGAGGGGGGGCGAAGCCCCGCCTTTGTTGCGCCGATTGCATAGCGAGGGGGTCACAGGGGGTTTGAGGGGTGTAGGTAACCTCCCTCTAAGGGGTCCGGGACAGTGCCCAGGAAAATTTTGGTTTTGGACCCTCTGTTAGGTTGGGCGGACCTACCTATGGTTTTGTGAATGATTTTCACACATGGTTTTGGACGCGATGGTTTTTAGTCCATGGTTTTGGACACGATGGTTTTCAGTCCATGGTTTTGGATGCGATGGTTTTCAGTCCATGGTATTGGATGCTTTGGCATGTATAAATATGTATTGTAACATTGAAAGGCACATAATGAAAAATCAAGCTGGTAGTCTCAATTTTGGGATCTAGGGGAAAATCTCTGTGTATATGTGTTTTATATGTTATGCTCTCACATTTTTTATTTTATGTGTTTTAGAATTTGTATGCAGGTAATTTCTGTAAAGGGTTAAAACCTACATTTGGTATCGAAGCAATTTTGGCTTCAAGGGGATGCCTTTATTGCTGAGGGGTTTCGCTCGGGCCTGTGGTAGAGCCTATTCAATGGGAGATCTATGAGATCGATTCTGGTGGTGAAAGAGTATAGCAAGCAGTGGAAAGATATAGATCGAGAAATTTAAGGGTCAAATTTTTGAGTTATGGAAACTCAAGATGGAGGATCCGTTGGTGGATAAAGATTAGTGGGTCGTGGTAGATCCAGGTACTAAACCAACGGGAGTGTCTGATGAAGAATGGAAGAAGTTGGATCGGAAGGCTAAGAGCACAATACAATTGTGTGTCTCAAATTCAGTATTGCTGAATGTATCAGGGGAAGTTACAACGAAGGTTTTGTGGGACAAATTAGGGACTTTGTACCAATCTAAGTCTTTGGTGAATAAATTGTTCCTACAAAAAAGCTGTATAACCTGAGGATGAAAGATGGAGACTCGGTGACAGTACATCTGAATGCATCTAATATTGTGGTAAGTTAGTATTATCTATTGATATTAAAATTTCAGATGAAGATCAGTGCATTAGTTTGTTGTGTTCTCTACCAGATTCATGGGATATTCTGGTTATTGCAATAGGTAGCAATGCAACTGCCTTATAGTTTGATGAAATAGTCTCATCCTTGCTGACAGGGGAAATGAGACGAAAAAATATGGAGAGCCAAAATGGTGATGCCTTGTCTGTATGAGGATGGTCCCAGAACAAAAACAAAAATAAGTCATCGAGTGGGAGGTCTAAATCTAGAGGGAGATCTAAATCTCTAGGGAAACCTATAAAGGTGGTGTGCTAGAAATGTGGAAAGGAAGGGCACTACAAAAGGGACTGTAAATCTAATGCTCCTAAAAAAAGGAAAGGGATCTGATGATGCTCCTTCTGTAGAGGTGAAAACCACCTCAGGTGAAGGTGGGGATGTGTACTTGGCTTCTTCAAGTACACATCTCGATCATGAGGCATGGTTGATTGACTCAGGTGCGTCCTTTCACTTCACTCCCCATAGAGATTGGTTTTGCGAGTATGGGAAATATGATGGTGGTGATGTCTTCTTGGGGGATGACAGGAAGGCTATAATTGTTGGTCGCGGAAAGTTAAATTTGAAGTTGCAAGATGGAAGGGTTAGAACACTTCCTGGTGTTCTGCATATCCCTGCATTAGTCAAAAATATGATTTCTGTAAGTAAGCTGGATGATGTAGGTGTAAAAACAATGTTCGAGAAGGATACCTGCAAGATGGTTCGGGGGGACTGGTATTGATGCGGGGATTTCGAGTTGGAACTCTGTACAAGCTGCAAGTTAGCACTATTGTTAATGGGTGCCAAAGTTCCATGGTTCCTAAAAATGGAGTAGAAAATCTAGTGGTCTCTGGAGAGAAGACCATGTTGTGGCATCAAAGGCTTGGACATATTGGAGAGAAAGGCCTTCAAATGCTTCATGGTAAAGGTATGGTAGAAGGTATGAGTAATAGCTCTCTAGATTTTGATTTCTGTGAAAATTGTGTATATGGGAAGCAGAATCAGGTGAGTTTTGCCTCTAGTGGTAAGAGGGCAAAACAAATATTAGAGCTTGTGCACAATGATGTTTTTGGACCTGTGAAGGTTCCATCACTGGGTAAGTCTGTGTACTATGTATCATTTATAGATGACTTCTCAAGGAATACATGGATATATTTCCTTAAGAAGAAATTTGAAGTCTTTGACAGGTTTAAAGAATTTAAGGCTCTGGTGGAAAACCAGATAGAGAAGAAGATAAAGGTCTTGAGGACAGATAACGGTGGAGATTTTTGCAGCAAGGAATTTGAAGAATTCTGTAAGAAGTGTGGTATATCACGACAAAAGACTACTCCATACACACCTAAGAAAAATGGAGTTGCAGAAAGAATGAACAAGACGTTGATGGAAAGGGCAAGAAACATGCTCAGTGGTGTAAAGTTAGGACAAGAATTTTGGGTAGAGGCGGTGAAGATTGCATGTTACCTGGTCAATAGATCACCTTCATCAACGTTGGAGGACAAGACTCCACAAGAGGTATGGACTAGTAAGAAACCCTCTCTTTCACATCTGAGGGTATTTGGATGTGATGCATATGTACATGTTCCAAAGGAGAAAAGAACAAAGTTGGATAGTAAATCTGAAAAGTACATCTTTATTAGGTATAAGGATGGTTTAAAGGGTTATAAGCTTTGGAACCCAGTAACAAGGAAGGTTGTGAACAACCGAGATGTGGTGTTCATAGAGGTGAAAGATGTTATTAAATGAAGTCCAACCAAAGGAACCTGAGAAGATAGAGTTTGGGCTTAAGGAGGAAGATTCAGACTCTACACTAGAGGAGGAATGAGAAGATGAAGAGCCACAAACTCCGAGTGTGAGAAGATCAGTTCGAGAAAGAAGGCAGCCAGAAAGGTATAGTCCATTTGCTTTCTGTTCAAATTTTGCTTTATCTATTACTGATGATGGTCCAACAACTATGACGGAAGCAATAGATTCAGAGGATGGAAAACTCTGGAAAGAGGCCATGGTTGATGAAATGGCATCTTTGCACAAAAATGAGGCATGGGTTTTGGTGGAGTTTCCGCCTGGAAGGAAACCCATTGGAAGCGAATGGGTGGTCAAGAAGAAGACAAATGCAGAAGGAAAGGTGGAGAAATACAAAGCTCGGTTGGTAGCAAAAGGTTATTCCCAGGTGCTGGGAATTGATTTTAGTGATATATTTTCTCTTCTTGCCAAGGTAGATTCTATTAAATTACTTTTATCTGTTGTTGCTTCTTTTGATTTTGAGATAGAACAGATGGATGTGAAGTCAAAATTTCTTCATGGGGATCTGGAAGAGGAGATCTACATGAAGAAACGTGAAGGTTTTGTGGTGAAGGGTAAGAAAGAAATGGTATGAAAGTTAAAGAAGTCTCTGTATGGGTTAAAACAGTCACCAAGGATGTGGTATCAAAAATTTGATACATTTATACGAGGTGTATTTTAAATTAATTGGTGACCGTGTTATTTATCTGGTCTTGTATGTGGATGATATGTTGCTGGTTGGAAATGACAAAGAAATTATCCAGGATTTGAAGACCCATTTGTCCTCCAAATTCGACATGAAAGATCTAGGTGTTGCAAACTATATTTTGGGCATGGAAATTAAAAGATATTGGACAAAGAGGAAGCTCTGGTTAAACCAAAGGAAGTATGTTATGACAATATTGCAGAGGTTTAATATGCAGGATAGTAAACCGGTGAAGTTTCCTATTCCTATAGGTGTAAAGTTATATGTTGAACAGTGTCCCAAGACAAAAGAAGAGGAAGAGGACATGTCCCATGTTCCATATACAAGTGCAGTCAGTAGCATGATGTATGTGATGGTCTGTACTAGACCAGACATTGCACATGCAGTGGGAGTATTGAGCAGGTTTATGTCAAAACCAGGGAAGGAGCACTGGACAACATTGAATCGTGTTTTCAAGTATTTGCGTGGCACTAGTGATTATGGTTTGTGCTACCAAGGAAGACCAAGATTGGACAGAGTGTTGGATATTCGTGGCTTTTTTATGCAAACTAGGTTGGAGATCTGGATCAGAGAAGATCTACAAGTGGGTATGTGTTTAACCTATTTGGAGGTGCAGTCAATTGGATGATTAAGAAACAATCTATAGTGGCACTATCAACTACAGAGGCAGAATACATGGCAGCCACTCATGCAAGCAAGGAAGCAGTTTAGTTTTAGAGATTGTGTTCATGTATGGGGTTAGTACAAGGAGCTATAAGGATAGAATGTGACAGCCAAAGTGCAATTTTCTTGGCAAAGAACCCTGGATATCATTCAAAGACAAAGCACATTGATGTTCAGTATCACTTTGTGAGGGATATGATAGAATACAAAAAGGCGTTGCTCGTAAAGGTGGACACTTTGAAGAATACTACATATGCATTGACAAATTTTGTGAGCTCTAAGAAGTTCTCTTGGTGTAGAGAAAGAATGGACATTGCAGGGTTGGATAAATGACTAAGCTCTCTTGTCGCTTCCTGTGGAAAGAAAACAAAAAGTGAGAGAATGTTGGGTTGTGTTATATTCTTTCCACGACTAGCCCACGTAGTTAACTGGGGAGTTAGAGGGAGGGTGGAGCCCCCCCTTCGTTGTGCCGATTGTGTAGCGGGGGGGGGGGGGGGGGGGGGTCACAGGGGGTTTGAGGGGTGCAAGTAACCCCCCTCTATGGGCTACGAGGTAGTGCCCTGGGAAATTTTGGTTTTGGACCCTATGTTAGGTTGGGCGGACCTACCTATGGTTTTGTGCATGATTTTCGCACATGGTTTTGGACACGATGGTTTTCTGTCCATGGTATTGGATGCTTAGGCATTTATAAATATGTATTGTAACATTGAAAGGAAAATAATGAAAAATCAAGTTGGTAGTCCCAGTTTTTGGATCCAGGGGAAAATCTCTGTGTATATGTGTTTTATGTGTTATGCTCTCACATTGTTTATTTTCTGTGTTTTAGAATTCGTATGCAGGTGATTTCTGTACAGGGTTAAAACCTACATTCACGAGTAGTGTCAGTAAAATGTCTATTTCCTTTTGAATCTCTTTGACTGAGGGATGCACTTGGAAATACTAATTTCATACTGAATTTGTGTATTTCCATTTTATCTCTAACACCTTTATGCTTGCTAGGAGAGGAATAACTAAGGGCTTTCTTGCAACCAGTTAGGTATTCGGTTAGCTTGGACGAGGATTTTTTGGTTGGAATTATAACAAGTCTATCTTTGTCTGTAAGCTTGGTTTCTTTCCATGGAACTAAGAAAGTAAAGAAGTAGTTTTATGCTTACACTCCCTGTTCCAATGCTCCTTGCCTTCCATCCCACCACCTAATCTCCTTTTGTCCATTAATAAAACAAGCCAAGTATTCGGTGGGTATCCAAACCCAATAGTGTAGTGCATCCCCCAGGTAAAAGCATCAATCAAGAACCCTTGCGCTTGACAGAGGTCATTCAGAACACCTGCATGCAAAACACCTGGAAGCGACAATTTTAATATTAAAGCCATTTGAAGATAATGGGATCTTAAAATAATATTGAATTTTTGCACTTGTAAATTGGAAAAGCGACATGAGTAAATGGAGTCGCATCATAAGATGCTTATTATAGTTTATATTGGAGCCATTTATTAAATGGTTATTAGTTTTTTACTATTTATTGGTGTCGTTGTCATGAGACATCAACCAATTTAAATAATATAGTGGGATTTTAAAATAATATTAATGCAATTTGAGATAGTGGGATCTTAAAATAATATTGGTTTTTTGTTGTTGTAAATTCATGAAGCTCTTTGAGTAAATGGAGCCACATCATTATAACATGCATATTAGAATTATCTCCACTTACACCTTATCACGTATTTTATAGAGCTATCAAACTCTCCAGTCAATCCATGTGTCCTCTATGACAAAACAGACCAAACAAATGTTTTTAACTCAAATATCATTTTATTCGATAAAATAAATAATTAATATAAATAATAATAAAATTGTATAATATTTATCAAAAATACCAATTCACAACAAAATTATAATATATTTTACCTCTTTAAAATAAATAATTACAAATATTGTGATTTAAAATTATATACACATAATGTAGAGATGCAAGAATTACTAAGTTTATGAGTTAAAAGTATATATACATAATGTGCAGATGCAAGGCTAACAAAAGCAAAGGTTTATCAAAGAAGTAGTTAAATTCCAGAAAAAAAAAAAACAAGGTAAGTTGCTTATCTTGTAGTTGAGTTGAGTAGTAAATAGGTAAATGGAACAAATCTTGGCCCCATATTTCTGATATTAACGCATTTGCATATTTCTGACAAAAGGGTTGGTATCTTAGGAATTAACCTACCCATTATGGGGATCATCTCCCTCCAAAAGGGAATCTAATGCATTGTATACGAGGGTGACCGTTCAACAGAGACTATTTATCAGAACATATAGATGATAAGATAAAGCTTCGGGTATTCGAACTTACTTTTAATCAAGGTCAAAACTTTCTAAATAGCAGATCTGAGACACGTAACGTTCCTCAACCGATCATGTGCAAGCAACACGACCTCTCTCCATGGGTCTTCAACACTCCAGCGCCTTACAGCTCAAGGTTCTTTTGGATACAGAAACTGTCCTCAGACAGGCGGCCCAGTAGGCTTCGATATTAACAAAATCAAGCAGAATACATAAAGCTTTTTACAACCAGTCTCAGAGTTCTCTCAAGCAATGCTCTGTCAAGCGATGCCTTGAACTTCTGCAGACCCTTTCTTATATAGACTCTCTAACGAATCTAGTCCTATCTAAGCAATGACGTAAAAGATGGAAATTATTGAGGGTCCTGTCAGTATTTCTTTCACCGACGGTGTCTACTCAACCTTTTCCAGTACAAAGATTCCTGCTACAACATGTGACCACATTATCACATTGCTAGCAAAAGATTCTACCACGGTCCCATCGGACTCCTATCCGAATCGTCTCATTCTGAAGATCTTGGTGATGGCTCGTACTCCTCGAGTATCCTTTGATAGTGGCGGTCTATCAGCCGATTATATTCTTCATCGATATCTGCTTCTGGGTCCTGGGCATCTGTCAACTCATCTTTTCCTTTTGCATCTTTATCTAAAATTATTGTCCTTCGAGATGCTGCTTTTGAGGATTCTCCCTTTTCCGTATTCGTCTTTATCTTGTGGAGGCCCGGTTGCTGAGGTGTGAACATGGCTTCCTATTTTTCCCACTTGTTAAGAAAAGGTAAGGCACTTATCTCTATGTCTAGAAAGGAATCTTTATAGACATTTCTTACTGCAGGCGATCTCTGAACTGCCAACTCAATACCATCCAATAGTTCCCATTTAAAAATCTAGAACATATTTGTGGACCCTTCTATTGCATGCTGTACCCATGATCTACAATTATCACTCATGAAATCTTTATGCTGCCATCCTTGCTCGAAAATAATTGAAGTGCAGATTCTTTTTGAGATCATCAAACTGATAATATGAATGCCATTATTATTCCAATTAGGTGATTTAGCAATTATGGTGACTAAAGCCTTTTGATTAATTACAAATTTTAAAGCTTTAGGCTCTCCTTGTAAGTCATCCATTTTATTTAGAATCTGGAGTTTTTCTATCAACTTTAAGTTGCTGAATTCATGAAACCATTCGGCATGTTGCTTGATCATTTCTTGATTGTTGTTGGTTTCTATATCTCTGATTCTTTCATGGCCGAACATCTGTGCGAATGGATTAGGATTAATGCTTTCTCTCAGTCTTAGACTATGAAAATCCCAAGGATATGAAAAAGTTCTGAGATACTGCAATGTCCTTTGAATGCACTAGGATACCCTGGTTGTTAACTTTTTTCTGCATACACCTCCTCTGATTTCCCAATCAGCAAATCCTTCAAATATCTCATACTGAGGGAAAGTGTCGCTGACTGCATAATTTTCATCATATCTCTGCAAGAAAGATGCTCCCAATTCTTCAAATATATCAGGGATCTTTAGAGAAACAATAATTTTTTCTAACTCCTGTTTAATAGGAATCTCTTCAAGATCCATTAGTTTTGCTCCTGTGAAGATACTGAGAGAAAAATCAACTCCTCCAATGATATGATAATAATTTAAAACTTTTAAGGTCCAGATCATTTCATCAGTGTATACACTAGACCATAAATCAGATAAACTCCTGAAAAAGAGTTTCACCTTCATATTTGGCAAAGGAAATACTTTTATCAAGGTGTCATCTAGGCCTAGAGAAACACCTATATTTTTGGATTGCCATGCTTGGCATTTTCTTATCAAAGTATTTCTTCTTAACCTCATTCCTACCACCTTTTTTATTTGTTCTGCAATATCAGTTGCATGAGCTTCAAGAATTCTAAATCTATCTACAAAAGTGGCAAAATTGTCATCTTTTGGATTTTTGCTTGGAATATCAAAGAATGAACCTGTACAAATCCTGAATGCCTTATTCATGTCTCTGGTTAATGAATCTTTCAAAAAATTAGAACTTCCTGGGATCCACTCAACTTCAAAGTCAAATTGTTGGAACTAGATCTGCCAAGCTAAAATTCTTCCTTTAGCAATTTGTCTTGATATTTTGGCAGATAGAAAATATTTGAAATTCCCAGAATTTGTTCTGATTAAGAACTTTACGGGAGTAAGATATACCTCAAATCGTTGAATCCCACTAAATATAGCCAATGTCTCCTTTTCGGCTATGAAGTAATTCTTCTGGCTCGGTGTGAATTCACTAGAAGCATATGCACAGAGTTTTTCTTCAGTTTTACCTTCACTGTCCTTTCTTTGTTCTAATAGAACAACTGCCCAAAAATCTAAAGAAGCGTCAGTCTGAAGAATGAGTAAACCATCACCTGGTGGCTGAAGCTTTGGTAGGTGTTGACATTCTTCTTTCAGTCTTTTAACAACTTCTGTTGCTTCTTGTGACCATCCCTGTTTGAGATGTCTTCTGATTGGCGCTGTCTTCTCTGTCAAATTTGGAACATACTTGTGAAGATAATTTAAAACTCCCAAGAATCTCTGAATGGTCTTGGTATCCTTCAATTCATCAGGAAACTGTGTCAACTTGGTTAATACATGAGGTTGCATTTGAATTGAACCATTGACAACATTAATTCCCAGAAAATCAATACTATTTTGAAATAGAGACATTTTTCTTTCTGATAGGACTATTTCATGCTGTTGAACTTCTTTAAGAAAAATTTCTAAATGCTTTAGATGAGTATGTACATCTGGACTGTGAATAATAATATCATCTATGTATGTTACAATGAAATCATATTTTTCAAAAATAAAATCCATTCTTCGCTGGAAGAATGCAGGGGCGTTTTTTAAACCAAACGGGACAACCTTCCACTGGTAAAATCCGGCTAGACAAATGAAAGTGGTTTTATGCCGGTCTTCTAGCTGGATCTGAATCTGATAATATCCTGACTACATATAAAACTTACTAAACACCTTGCTATGCTGAATCTTCTGCATAATTGTCTCAGGCCTTGGCAATGGATAATTAAAGTTCTGAGTAATGGCATTAAGGGGTTTATAATTTATCACCATTCTTGGTTTACCCCTGACTATCTCAGAGTGATTCCTTACCAGAAAATCTGAGCAAGCATAATGAGACTCACTCGGCTCAATGAGCTGCATCTATAGCAGTTCTTGTATCTGCTTCTTCATTTCCTGCTCATCAGAAGGGGTGCAGGGAATCATCTTACCTTTTACTCCATTGTCATGCAAGGTTATGATTTCTTGCATCGGGCTCTCTGTTTCCCAAAACTGCTGTGGGTTTTCTGAGCAACTCTTTAGAAGTCTTTGATGGATATCACCTTGTTCTGTAGACCAGTTGGGATCAATACATGCCAATTGCTTTGTTTTAGATTCTGCTCTTTTTTCATAGAATTGTAGGACTTCCTGCCAATCATCAGAATCCTTTTGTGGCTTTCTAGCTTCTATTCTTTTCTGGTTATTCTCATCCCTAGCTTCTGAATTTGCAATAAATAATCTAGGAACAGAAATAGCTTTCTTTTTCAAATTGATAATCAACTTATCCTGGCTGATTGTTACTAGAAGCACAAAATTTATAAATGGCATTCCCAACATTAAACTAGCTGAGGGATCAAAATGTTGAATTGCAGAAATTTTTACAATGCTCCCCCCAACTTTCAAAGAAATGTTGTCTACATAATGTGTTAAACTAACAGATCCTCCAATAGTTTCTGAAACCAAAATATTTTTCAGTGGTTTCCATAGAGATTTGAATAAAGATGGTCTAGCCAAATTGTTTCAACCACCGATATCAACAAATGCATCTACAGATATCCATTCATTTTTTACCTGAACTTGTACCAGGATGTATATAAGGCTATTAGTTTTGACTATCTTTTTCAACAATGTATTTTCCTCTGTTCTTTTTATCTCTGGTGGTTGAAAACTTGATGAAACGGTTGTCCTTTTTTCAAATGGGCAAAAAGCATTTATCTCTAGCAAAGGTAGCACAGGTTGCTTACCTTGTTTGACTGATAATGATACTGCACTTGCAGATTCATCATATGAGTCATCTAATGTCTCACTTGTGACTTCAAAGTTCGTGTCACTCTCTTCTTCACTATAGTGGTGTTCTTTTGAAACTTCATTATCAGAACATGACGGACAAAAATTCATTTTTTGGACATTTTCTTCTTCTTCAGCATCTGATATTTCAGTTAAAATATATACATCTGAAACATCATCTTCTGAATCTACAATTGACCAATCATCCTGAAATTCTTCTATATCTATACATGCTTTGAGCTTACTAGAAGAATTCTGTGGGCATTTTCTTGCAAAATGCCCTTCTTTTTTACAGATGAAACAACAATTGTTGTTTCGAGGCCTGGATCTCTTCTTCAAAAATTTGTATTTTCTAAAAGGCTTTCTTGTATTAGAGATTCTCTTGGGCTTGAATCTACCATACCTCTTTGTTTTCTTCTTCTTTTTGAAAGGTGTCCATGGTAGCATTATTTTGCAGACATCAGAACTGGGTGTGATGTCGTGCGCCTTCTTCTGCCAGCATAAATATTTAACCTTTTCTGTAACTCTAAAAAGAAGGTCAACCCAATAAATCTGATCTAGTCTTTTACTTTGTACATCTAGATCTTTCATAACGAGGTCTCCTAAATTGCCTGGTAATTTGGACAAAAATGAAATTTTCTAAGCCACATCATTTGAGAGATTAGCTTTAAATACCTTAGCCATGAAATCTTTACTGAATGAATCAAGATATTTCAAATCTTTTAATTCCATGCAGCTAAGATCATTTATAATTTTCTTCTTCTCATCAACTGGTTCTGGCACAAACTGTGTTTTCAACAATAGCTCTAGTGTAGTCAGTCCAGCTTCCATGACGGCTCTTCTTTCTTCTTCAGATGGTCCCATCCACCAATCATAGACTATTCCAGTCATTCTTTTCTCTGCTAGGACCATGATGGATACATTATCTAACCTTGTAGTAACCTGCATTTGATATAATGCTCCAATCCAGATTCTGATTGATTCTCCAGGATTTGAAGAATTATCAAGATCTAGGATATAGCCACTTGTATTGGCTGCATACAGGTCTTCTTCGACTCTAGGATATTTACTAACTTCTTTCAAAACATGTGCCTTATTCTGATTATTTATAGATGGCAAAATAAAAGATGGAAATTTGGAGGCAGCTTTTTCTAAGGTCATTACTTCCTTCTTTGACTCAAAAGGTTTATCAGCTTTAAATGTTCTGGATTCACTGGTTAATTTTCCAGTGTCTTTGGAAGTACCTTCTCCTGCACTATTTGCAGTTGTTTCTCCTTTAGCTTCCTCTTCTTCCTCCTCTAAATCCCAATAGTTGGGTGCAGACATATCTAAATGAAATTTTGGAATTTCTTTGGCCTTTTTCTTTTGTCTCCTTCTTCTCCTTTCTTCTTTTTCTTGCTTCTCTGATTGTTGTTCATCATAAAGCAATTTGAGATTGGCATTAATCAGATCAGCTTGTTTGCCTAAATCATCTAGAACATCTTCGGCATGAGCACACCAAGTGGTTAGATAGTTTCCTATCTGATATACTTGGTCCAAGTCATTGGGATTCTGTGAATTATGTTCTAGCAATGGGGCACAGTCAGCTCTTGTGGGTGGCTGTCTGGTATTGGATGAAGAAGTACAAAACTTTGTTTTGGGTGGCCACTTTCCTCCTTTTACAAATCTATGATTTGCATACTGAAATTCCTCAACTGGTGGAAAAGTATTTACATAAGTTCTAAACATCTTATTTACAGCAAAAAACGGCTTTTCTTCTGGTATATACAACTGATTTGTAGCCAATGGTGTACTGGTGGAAGAACTAGGTTCCTCTGGTATGGGAATATGGTGATAGAATGATATTCTTCCACTATTATGGATTGGTTCTTGTTCTGCTGGTAACACATGTTTTTCTGGCAAGGCTATTGGTCGTGGTATTCTGGGTTGGCTTGGAATGATTTTAAGACAACCATCGGAGACAGACATTCTTTTTACCATATTGTTTGAACCGTCTGCGGCTAGAGACTTATATTGAATGTACCAGTCGTTAGGCAAGGCTTCTTTATCATAATGAACACCTTCAATCTGTGCATTGCCTACTCCTACTGCAACACAATCCTTTAACAATGGCTATTTCAACTTAGGATGTAACATATTTGTCAACTGAAAAGAGGTCTGGATTATTACAGACAAATATTCGCTATCATCAACCATGGATAGACCTTGCACTCCTATTAAGGCTTTCCAGCAATCTTTAATATGGACATCTGTCAAAATGATTGCATAATTAGGGTAGATTGTTCCATGTTGGCATCCCGAGGAAAGATTTCCAAGAATGGTTCCTATTCAGGCATGATCATATATATTGTGCCTTGTATCAAAAAGTTCTTCTATACATGGAGTGTTTAAACCATGGCAAAACAATGGGGCTAAACCAATTCTAATCCCCCCAAAGTGAAAATAAAAGAATCTCTTTTCAACATGATATTTCCTAAACTTTCTTATCTCATCCTTAGAGAACAAATTTAAACCTATAATTTGTACAGATGGACCTTTGATTCTGACTTTCAGTTCAACTTCTTTAAAATAGGCCTTCTTAGTCAATTTAAACATCATCGGAACTGGGTAAATTTCTTTTGTATCTAATGCAGGTGGATTCCAGTTTTCTGGGTCTTCTACTTTTTCATGTTCTTCTAGGTATTTCTCAAGTACTCTATTTTCGACTTCAGACACAAATTTCTTATCAGTGGTCAAGAAAGATCTCAAGAAGCTGTCCATGTTGAACTTTTACAATTCTATTCCAAAGATTGACTGAAGCAACTTTTATTTACTCAACACTCATAAAACAAGATGCTTTTCAAAGGCTACCTGGCTAACTTCAGGCTCTGTCTATAGAATATACTTCGTCCAAGGAACGGGGTGTGGCTTTGATACCAGGGGTGACCGTTCAACAGAGACTATTTATCAGAACATACAGATGATAAGATAAAGCTTCGGGTATTCGAACTTACTTTTAATCAAGGTTGAAACTTTCTAAACAATAGATCTGAGATATGTAACGTTCCTCAACCGATCATGAACGAGCAACATGACCTCTCTCCACGGGTCTTCAACACTCTAGCGCCTTACAGCTCAAGGTTCTTTTGGATATAGAAACTATCCACAGACAGGCGGCCTAGTAGGCTTCGATATTAACAAAATCAATTAGAATACATAAAGCTTTTTACAACCAGTCTCAGAGCTCTCTCAAGCAATGCTCTGTCAAGCGATGCCTTGAACTCTTAATTTTAATAATAAAATTGCATATCAAAATTACAAAAGGAATTAAATCATAGTAGAGATGCATGTGAGTATCCGCAGAAGCCATAAACGGAAGCAGATGCATGTGAGTATCTGCAGAAGCCATGAATGGAAGCAATTCACTTAGTCCAAAACTAATTTAGCTGAAAGAAACAAATAAACATTATCGGCAAGGACTACCAGTTGAATGCAACACTTGTTCAATTTGTTGTATAACTTTTGCTATTAAATATTCCAATAATAATGAGTAGCATATTAGATGGGCTGACTTAAAAGGGAGTTGGCTAAGCTACTATATTATTTATAATTTGAGAAAAGTGTGTTATAAATATATTTGTTATCTTGATTAAGAAATTGTTAGTACCATAGTGAAAATATTATAATACTACTCTATAACGTTTATTAGTTAAATTATGAAATTGAATATAAAGAATGGATAGTGAGATTATTCCATATGTTACTCTAAAAGGGGTTATTAGTTAAATTATGAAATTGATTATAAAGAACGGATAGTGACATTATTTCATATATTATTAAATAATTTTTATGTAGATATTGTAAAGTTAATTATTATACAAAGAATATGATAAATAAATAAATAATTGTATTTTTATTTTTTTATTAACGTAATGTTATTGATAGACACTGCATATTTATAGTACCTATAAACTTTATAGTTTTGGTTGTTATAAAATTACCTAGGCAAATGGTGATGGCATAATATCCCATTTGTATTAACTTCACGTAAAAGGCTCCATTCACATTGACTACTACTAACACCCACAACCTTTCAAAATGATAAAGAATCATATACTCTATTTGTGCTAAACTTGGAATGATATGATGAAGGTTATGTTTTGGATAGCCTCAAAAGAGTGAATGATAGGATGAAGGTTATGTTTTGGATAGCCTCAAAAGAGTGAGGTAAACGGGTAATTATGCGTATAAATACATCTTATCTTCTAAAATATGGTCGCAATAATTTTTCCTTTTGGGAAGATCAAGAAAGATGTGAGTGAAAAGCTATTTAAATGGTTTATTTTTAGTTTGTTTTTATGATTATGATGATATATTTTTATATTTTAGAAGAGAGTGGTAGGATTTTTGTGTTTATTGAAAATTTGGCATTGACGTCAAGGTCGTGCAAGGTAACGAGATATTTAATATGCAATCTCGGGAGGGGTCATGAAGTAAACACAAACTCAGCAGAGTAGATGGTCGATAAGTAACGGGCTCCTCATTGGATCGAAGTGCCCTCATCAGATTAGGAGTCACTACTAAAAGGAAAACTTAAGAGGGAGAGTCAACAAGGAATAAGCTAGCATGATATGACATCGGTCGGCACCCCCCAGTCATGGAGAGCCAACTAGTAAGCGCTGGTGAGATTAGCGCCCATCGAACATCAGAACACTACAGGTGGACCCTAGACATAGTTAACAAGATGATGGGGATCATATGAGGATGTGGCGCTAGAAGTGGAACTATATTTAATGGTGAACAAAATTATTATTGATGGACATCTTTATCTATTGGATCACCCGGACATTAGAGATTGGTCATTGCTTGGACACCAACTTAATGGGTGATGATTCGATAGAGGACTAGCCCAAGGTCATAGCTCCCAGTCACATGGGGTTTGACAGATAAGTTCTTGAGGGTCTATTAGCCACCAAAACCCTAAATTTAGATCTTTGTGCTCAACCATTAAAACTAAATAATTTGTCGATCCACTGATGTCAACAAGGGATAAGCTCAAGGTTTTAGTTCCTACTCATGTGAAGATGAGAAATAGAGTCCAAGTGCTAAGGCCAAACAAATTTGTGGTCATAGGCACCAAAAGTGTATAAAATAATTCTGAACTGGGCTAAAATGTTTATGTGAGTGAGTATAAATGAAAACTAAAAATGATGTGAAAATTTCGTATTCCCATGTAGATCATTGAGTGTGACTACAATAGATTGACATAATGGAAATAGTTAATGAGGAAAAGAGGAAGTTGTGATTTAGTAAAGTAAGAGATCTGAGTGCCAAGCCAAAGGCATGGGAGTGAGTGTAGGTAGATGTGGAGTGAAAAGTGTTGAAGTTTAGTATTGATGAGTTACCAAGAGGCACTACAATAGAGGAAATTAATATCTTAAGAGAAAATGAGTGAATTGCTACAAATATGAGATAGAGAGTGCAAAGAAATGCTAAATAGAGGTAGAGAGGGTAGATTGGCTAAGAACTGAAGTTGTTATGCAAAAGAGATGTTACAAATTTGAATTGTTGAGAAAGTAAAGGAGAAAATATCAAAGGCCTAGGAAGCAGATTTGAGGATAAACATTGTGTAGAGTGATGTTTTAATTATGGTTCCATAGAAATGAGTCTAAAAATGTATAAAAAAGGGATTTGAGTGGTTGTATTTGTAACAACCTAGGTGAAAATTCCATGTCATAAAAGTTAATAAAGGAAAAATAATAACCACAGTTATGGGACACTTACTCCAAGATGAATTTTGGGCAAACACATCCTAATGTGGGTGTTCATTTGGTTCATTATGGCTAAGGAAATTGGCGAAGGAAATAGAAAAGACTTTGGAAAGGCAAAGTGGCATTTATTGGCATTTATTTATGAAAATAATGGAAATTAGGAGAAAGGAAGGTGAAAGGTCACAGGTTGCATGTGATGAGGAGAATGAGGGAAAAGTAATGGAAAATTAAGAAAATAGAGGCCTCATTATTAAAAAGGATTCTGAGGATTAGTTGGTAACCTTTTGTCAGTTCAGTTTTGGAGCTCTCTATCTCTCTCTCCCACTTTTCGACACTTAGAGTTTTCTTGGAGCACTTCAACATTGGATCAAGAAAGGCAAGAAGGAAAAGAAGAAGCAAAGATCAAGTAAGGAAGAGTGAGATCAAGCAACTACAATGGGTTTAATTGTATGTATCGATTTGTATGTGTGGTTTCCTTGCTAGATTTGGCATGCATGGTTATGCATGTTTGTTCTTGATTCTCTTCCTATCATTGGCATGGTTCTTTCCAGGTATGAAAGTGATCTATAGCCTTGCCTTGCCATTTTTGAATAACCATGGTGTGATGGGGTTCTCATGTTTTGGTTGAGCTGGATTTCTAGATGGATTTGAAATTGAGTGAGGTTATCTCTGAATGAATGAACACATGGCCCAGTGATCCTTGAACATGATTGTGGATTGTGTTAAAGCCACTGGATTAGTAACCCCTAAACCAGATTGTGGGTTGTGGTAAATCTAGATATTGTGTCCCTCGATGGGTCTAATAATCCTCGACCAGTGAATGGTGGGATATATAGTAAATCCTAGAGGTATGTGCCCTCGGTCAAGCCTAATGATCTGGTGGGGATTGCAATAAATCCAAGAGGGTGGAGTCTCGATGATTCCTACGAATCCTTAATCAGTGAATGGTGTGATATATGGTAAAGCTTGGATACTATAGTTTTGATTAGGCCTAGGGATTTGTTGTATTGTGGGATATATGGTAAATCCTAGAGACTAGGATACATTAAAATTCCTCATGGTGTAGGTGTAGAAATCTGGTGGTATCCAGGCTTGTTTAGGGCCTAGTGATCTAGTGAGGATTGTGGTAAAGCATGGTTCAATTAATGAGGGTGAGGTGGTGTAGCCTTGGGAAGCCCTGGTTGATTTTGGTTATGAGTCCCACATTCATTCTTAGAATATGTCACAGGGGTGATTGGCTGAAGAGAGATTTGGTTCAGCCAATCTATGATCGGGTGGAACGTGGAAGTCCCAAACCTAGTTGGCTTTTGCATTCATTAATAAGAGTTTCTTCTCCTTGGTATTTCATCTGTTAATGTACTAGTTTATATGTGGCATTTATGGTTGTTGTATCCTTATTAATTCTGTTTTTTATATACTGGTTGATCTAAAATTGGATTAGGTGATTTCTTCCTCTTTTCCAAATTCAAATAAAACAAAAACTTAGGACCATGTCAATGCTTTGCAAGGTTAAAAATGGGTCTTGAAACAATAGGTTTATTCAATGTCTCTTCAGCCATGAATTATTATTCATATTTAACTAAACATCATGAACATAATACATAAAATCCATGAAGACATAAAGAAGAGCAATACAAAGGTTTGTTGACAGAGTTCACCCCTCCTGGGCTACATATTCGGGCAGGCCAACATGCCTAGACCACTCATATATCAATATCAATGAAGTACACAAACATTTTCTGCAGGTAAATATGTGGATACTACCTGTGCAAGGTAATTTTCTCCTACAAAGAACTCTCACAATAGAAACAACTCAAAAAAATTCCTACAAAGATGACATACTTCAATTGAAATGAGCTAAGAACATCATATAAACCCTTCAATTCTACATTGAAGCACATAATCAAAACTTCATGATAAGAGAAGTTGAACCCGAGCTGAAACCTACTAGTTATAGTTGCTGCAGTAGCCTTCTGGAAGTGATAATACCCCTACAAGGTCTTTTCCATGCCCAAATACTTCTCAGAACGGCTTCCAAACCTTGGCTGATCCATACACATTTAGTCTTAAACCTGCAAACCAACTATGTGCATGTTCTCAAATTATAAATTAGAGGTTACAAATGGATTCATAACATCCAAAAGCCACTAAACAACCTATTTCTTAGCTCAATTTGGATAAAAGCTTCAAAATTTATGAGTTCTAAGCTCATTCATGAACTTGAGTGCTAATCATTCTACAAATTTGCCCTTCTGGCTAACTGTCCTACAAATTTACCTCAAAAGTCGCTAACGTAGTGACAATTTCACCCTATGCAGTTGCATTTTTCCAGACCTTTAAATTAGCCTCTAATGCCTTGAGACCAAAAATCAAGCCCATATGGCCACATAGGGTCGAGGGTTGGGCCTTAACGCTCGCCCCGTCGGTTAGACCCCTTAACTTCAGGCAAAGAGTTACATGCACTCCACGGGCCCGAGGGTTGGGCCTTAATGCCTTCCCTACCAATGAAGCCCCTTTCCCTCTCACACACGGTCATATAAAGTCAACAGAACTTGGGGCTAGACCCCCTCTTTTGGTGCCTCCACTAAGCACTCCCAAAACCTACGCCTGTGGTCACGTCGAGTGCATAAAACTATGGGGTTGGCCCCCATCTGCTAGCTCCTTTGTGTTGAGCCCAAACTTCCACTTCACCATGGTTATATGTTGTGGAATGTGACTTGGGATAAGCCCTTTACCTCTGCTCCCAACTGTAAGCACTTGGAAATTGAAACATGGTCCAGTCGCGTGTGGTTATTACCTTGGGTTGGGGATAAGCCCCAAGCCCTTGGCTCCCTCCACCATGGTCCTGTGGTGTGGGGTGTGGTCGGAGGCTAGGGCTTAGCCCTGGCCCCTTTCCCCAAATGCAATTTACACCAATGTTAAATATGTGCTTTATCCTATGGTTAGCAAGAACCAAAGAACAACCTATTGGTAATTTTCCTTGCTACTTGGTGGGAGGTATCATGTTCAATCCATGTAGGGGTCACTTGGCTCATAACCATAGTTTTTTACCACTGTTGGGAGGCCACGTGGTAGCAACCCATTGGTCCATGTTGCTTCCAACCATTGGACCTGGAAACAACTAATCAGTAGCCAACAAAATTTGACCATTTCGGAGAGGTCAAGTGGTAGCCTGCCACTGGTCCATAAAAAACCCAAAAAACACAGTCAAACACCCAAATTGCCATTTTTTTCCTTTTTGGGAAAATGGCTAGTGAGCGATAACTTGAGAATTTGATTTCAAATTGAGGTGAAACAAACGTCGTTGGGTTGATACCGAAAACAAATTTGATTTGGCATCATTTTCAAGAAGTTCTGGGCACTTTCACTTTGGAGTGAAAATTTGATCACCTGATCACATCTCCCCACTATGAACTTTTGGACTCCAAAATTTTACTTCCCTTGTCAATATAAAGAGACTAGAACTCAAAAATTCCCAAAAAATCAATCCAAAATGCAAAGTTTTCAATTGGTGCCCTTCAAGCCCCAATCAAGGGACTTCACTTATCATCCTCATGAAGACCTGTTGTCCTTTTAAGAATTTAGCTATCATTCTTATCGTTGTTGTAGGAACAAAATACTGATGAGTGGAATCTGAACATTCTCTTTACTCTCATATTTGCACAGTTCCAAAAACACTTCATCTTGAATTTTAAACTGTTGAAGACAAACTTGACCCCATCCTGGAAATCATAAACAAAATAAAATTGCTTTAACGTCTTCAAGCTAAGCTTGTACATAAAAAGTACATTGTTGCAAAATTTTCCATGATATGATTGACCTTTCTTATAAAAGATAGTCATCTTATACAATCTTAAAAACAAAGATTCAATTCACACAAATTTCAAAACGAATACTTGTATCAGTGAAAATATGATAATCTGTAGACAACTTTGAATGACAATCTTGTACATTCACAAAAGTCAATAACATGTGGACTATAACAAGCCAATACATACACCAATTAAAAACATCTACTTGTTGAACATAGTGACAATAATGTTCACTTTACAAAATTACCTAAACAGGAAAGGACAACAAGTATTTACGAAGTTTTATAAAACAACTTTACAATAAGTCTACCCAAATCTTGCCTCTCCTAGGCTTGTGGGTTCTCTTCTTGCACCATCTTGTCTTGAAGGTCACTTAGGATTGTGGAGAGTCATCTTTTCCACCTTTTGTTTCCCTTGCATTATGAAGCATAATCTCTTTACCTTTCTTTGAACAAAGTTCCAAATGCAACTTCCAACATCATTCAGTGTCATGTCCATGCACTTTGCAATGACCACATAAAATATTCTTCTTGTTTGCTGATATAGAAGTTCTCTCATGCGAAATAAAGTCATTATGCTTGATGCCCAAAATTTGGTTCCTTCATTTAAACATTATTATATGTTTCTCACATACAACCACACAATGGTCAAAAGCATGACAAAATGTAAAAGGGTACTGATTCCACAAGTATTCAAAATTTCCATGCACTGGAAAACACTCTTGAGATTTATACCTATCTTTAGAGTTGCAGCTTCGACAATTATCCCAATGTGGTGACATCTCATGTGCAGATGTTTGATGTACCTCAAGTTGTTTGGAGCATTCTCCAAACTCCTTTCTGCTATATCCCAATCCCTGGTACTTCAGACTTTCCTCAACCATATTTCAATTGGTAATACCTTGACCATTTTTTCCAATATCTCCACCTTGATATCCCATCTTGGAAAGAAACTTCATACCTATCCCCTTGTTATGTTGCTTGAACACTGCAAAAGAGTTGTTATGCATAAAAATTGAAGGAGTGGAACTTGAGATGTTAATTACCTCTTTAAACGTGTCATGCATCCTTTCATCTTTTGATGATGACGACGATGGCCAACTTGTTGATGACTCTAGTAACCCACTCTTATCCACTAGAATATGGTGTGCTTCTTGAAGATATTTGCAAAATATACATGCATCATCTTCCACATATGGTCCAAAACCACTATTTGAATGATGACCACATACTTCCCTCATTTTGGAGGTTTCCCTTGTTGGTGCAAGAGTTGAACTTTTTGCAACTTGCTCATCAAGAATTTGCTGCAATACAAAGCGCATGTCTCTCCTCCTCTTCATCTATCTCCAACATCCTTCTCAATTCTATGTTCTCTATCTAAAGAGTCAAATTCTTCTCCTCTAGCTCTTGGAGATTCTTTTTGCTACCCATTCTTGAAATTTGGTCAATTGGTGTCTGATACCAAACTAACCTAAAATTGGATTAGGTGATTTCTTCCTCTTTTCCAAATTGAAATAAAACAAAAACTTAGTACTTTGTCAACACTTTGCAAGGTTAAAAATGGGTCTTGAAACAACAAGTTTATTCAATGTCTCTTTAAACAAGAATTAGTCTTCATATGTAACTGAACATAATGAACATAACACACATAATACATGAAGGCATAAAGAAGAGCAAGACAAAGGTTTGTTGATAGAGTTCATTCCTCCTGGGCTACATCTCTAGGCATGTCAACATGACTAGACCACTCATATATTCAGTCTCAATGAAGTACATAAAAATTTGTTGAGAGTAAATATGTGGCTATTACCCCTGCAAGGTAATTTTCTCCTACAAAGAACTCTCACAACAACAACAACTCAAAAGATCTCCTACAAATATGGCATACTTCAACTGAAATGGGTTAAAAACATCATGTGAACCCTTCAATTCCACATTGAAGCACATAATCAAAACTTCATGATTAGAGAAGTTGAACTTGGGTTGAACCCTACTGGTTAAAGCTACTAAAATATCCTTCTCAAAGTGAGAATACCCCTACTAGGTCTTCTCCATGCCCAAATACTTCCCATAACTGCTTCCAAACCCTCAGTGATCCATACACATTTAGTCTCAAACCTGCAAAAAGACTCTATAGATGTGCTCAAGTAAGAAATTAGAGGTTACCAATGGATTCAAAACATCCAAAAACCCCTAAGAAACCTATTTCTGAGCTCAATTTGGATAAAAAAATCAAAAGTTATGAGCTCTAAGCTCATTCATGAACTTGACTGTTAACCATCCTACAAATTTGCCCTTCCAACTAACTATCCTACAAATCCACCCTGAAAATCACTAACAGAGCGACAATTTAACCCTCCATAGGTGCATTCTATCAGACCTTTAAATTATCCTCTAATGCCTTGAGACCGAAAATCAAGTCCATATGGCCACATAGGGCCAAGGGATGGGCCTTAACACCCACCCCCGCCAGTTAGTCCCCTTAACATCAGGTGAATGGCTACATGCGCTCCATGGGTTTGAAGGCTAGGCCTTAATGTCCACCCTACCCATCAGATCTCCTTTCCCTTTGGCGCACGGTCATATAAGTCCATGGAACTTGGGGCTAGGCCCCCTCTGCTAGCTCCTTTGTGTTGAGCCCAAACTTCCACTCCGCCATGGTTATATGTCATGGCATGTGACTTGGGCTAGGCCCTTTACCTCTGCTCCCTGCCTATTAGTGCTTGGGTATTGAAACATGGTCCAGTGGCGTGTGGTTATGGCCTTGGGCTAGGGCTAAGCCCCGAGCCACTTAGTTCCCTTTGCCATGGTCCGGTGGTGTGGGGTGTGGCCAGGGGCTAGAGCTTAGCACTGGTCCCTTCCCCCAAATGAAATTTCCGCCAACGTTAAATATATTCTTTGGCCTATGGTTAACAAGAACCAAAGCACGACCTATTGGTAATGCTCCTTACTTCTTGGTGGGAGGTCTCATGTTCGATCCTTGTGGGGGTAGCTTGGCTCATAACCATAATTTTTTACCACTGTTGGGAGGCCACGTGGCAGGAACCCATTAGACCACACGAGTTACACCCATTGGACCTGGAAATAACCAATCAAAATCCAGCAAAATTAAATCATTCCAGAGAGGCCACTGGCCCATAAAAAACCCAGAAAACACAGTCAAACACCCAAATTACCATTTATTTTGCCTATTTGGGAAAACTGTCAGCGGTCGATAACTTTAGCACCTGGTGTTGGATTGAGGTGAAATGGAATTTGTTGGATTCAAAACTATGGGAACTTCGATTTGGTGCTAGTTTCAAGAAGTTCTACGCACTTTCATTTTTGAGTGAAAATTTGATCACCTTATCACTATTTATGAGTACATTTTATGACAGTGATGATTTATGGATCTCATCATGTTTTTATTTATAAATTAATGAACGATATATATATGACCTAATAGATGATAATGTAGCTATTGTGATAAGGCATCACTGCTTCTTAGGGATCCTCAGATAAGTATGAGACTCCTATGCTCAGATATTTGTTATGACCTGTAGAATGCTTATTTGCAACAAGTTTAACTAAATGCATGTTATGGATAGTAGGGGTCCAACCAAGCCATTGATCAAATGTTTGCATTAGTACCTTTGTCTTAGTGTTATTTATAATTTTTTAATATTTCATGAAGTTTTGGGCAGTGGCCTGAGTGTTGGCCCTGAAAAAGTGGCTTAAATCGCACAGTCCTTGGGACAGATTTGGCTGAAAAAACACTATAGTCTTTCCCTTGTAGGCATTGTAGGAATGCTTGGAGGGTTCTAGTCACATGGAGGCCTTTTCATGGGAGTGACTGGGGGTTTAATTCATTGAAAGGCTAAGTTGGCTCAGGGATTGGTCACCTGGAAAGGTTGGTTGGCTCGTCAAGGTTCTTTAGCATGTGTGGAAGGACAATTTGGTTTGTTTTGTCGATTCCACTTCTTTAACTATGCACGGGGAGTCAAATTGCATCATAGTAGCCTCTCATCACATGTTTACCCAGTGGACAGGGTAGCTTGGGTAAATGTGGAAGGAGGGTGTTACAGAGTGGTATGAGAGCTAGGTTCACCCCTTGGATTGGATGGGCAGTGTGTTGATCATGCATTCATGTCAGTTACATCTGTTTTCCTTACATTTATGGCCTATGAGTTGGTTTCCTATGCATGGTGGTCATCATGGTTGCCATGGTGTCACCTTGTGAAAGTTGATGGTGTCATTGTGGAATGTGTCATCATAAGTGTATGATTGGTTATTAATTATTTATGCATGTCAGTCTTTACATGTTGTTAAGCATTCATTGATATGGTTATAATTGTCATGCATTAGGTCATGAGGTGTGGTTGATAGGGTCATGCATTAATGAGTGGACTATGGCTAGGATGATATCTATATGTTGTTATGATTATGTTTATACATGTATTGTGCTAATCTGATCTTGTAGATGAGATATCTTCCTTGAATCATACTAAGGTACATCAGTTTGTTTATGATTTGGTTTAGATGATATAGTATGCCTTGCACTAAAGAGATCAAATATGAATAGAAATATGGTAGGCTACAATTCACGAGATTCTCCTTATGGATTAGATGAGAAGCATGGTGTTGGACACTCTTATGAATTAGTAGATACATTGAGAAGCTTGAAGGCAAAAATAATAAGTTGTAAAGAAGACAAGCACATAATCATACAGGCACAAGAGAAACATAAGAAGTTAAAGTAGTAATCCTTCAGAGTTTATCAGAATTACAGTGATAGGAGACGATTCAGATCAGCCATGGGTAGGAGGACATGAATAATGGTGCCTATGGCAGTAGGTCACATGGTGGTCACAGGTCAGATAAGGATGACAAGTTAGAGATGGAGGGCTCTTGGATACTCCGGATAGGAGAGGTGATGGACACAGGTACTATTCTAGTTTTGGTTCTGGCAGACACTATTATCATCATCATTATCACCCTTCTAGGAGACGTGACAGGGGAAATTTTCAAGATGAGTTTAAGAAAGCTAAGCCACCTACCTTTGATGGATATTTGAAGAATCCTGAGGATGCAGAGTCTTGGTTACTTGGAATGAAGAAGTTCTATGAGTTTCATGAGTAAACAGAGAATATGAAGGCCATAATAACTATCTTCAACCTCAAAGGGAAAGCAGACATTTGGTGGGAAGATGTAAAATAGGTTAGAGACATCAAGGGAGAAGACTTGAGTTGGCATGAATTCAAGAGAATCTACAAGAAGAAATACTTGTCAGAAAGGTACTACAATAGTAAATACAAGGAATTATATATGCTAAAGATGGGATCAATGACTGTATGAAATGGTACTCTCCATCTTCCAACACTGACTGTATGAAATGGTACTCGAGCTGTATATGTTTAGTTTTGGAATGAAATGCATAGTTCTTTGCAAGATGTATGGGACTCTGGCTATCACTATATAACGTTCCCAACTCCTGCTTCTTACCCAATTCATCTAGAAACCTTTGTAACCAAATCATTTCTTTACTAGCCTTTGTAGCAGCAACATACTCTACTTCCGTTGTTGTGAGTGAAACAATAGTTTTGAAACCCAACTGACAGCTATTCCACCTACAGTAAACACATACGTTGTTGTTCTCCTCCTTTTATCTCTATCACCCACTATATCTGCATCAGCATATCCCTGTAGAGCAATGTTTTAACCACCAAATCATAATTCTTGATTTATGATACCTCTCAAATACCTGAGAATCCACTTCATTGCCATCCAATGCTCTTTTCCTAAATTGTTCATGTACTTGCTCACAACTCCCACTGCATGTGCAATATCAGGCCTTGTGTAGACCATTGCATACATTGTTAGAAAATTATATATTACAAAGCAATGGAACACATAGCATATTGCATAAATATAAACACAAAAAATGCATCAAACCATAGAGACACAGATATGCATGGTTCACCCAGTTTGGGCTATGTCCACCCCGAATAGCTAGTCATTCCTTTCTATTATCCAAAAAAATGAAGAGACACAACCTACAACAGATCCACTGTAGTATCCTCTGTTTTCTCTCACAGTCTCACCTCTCTGTTTCTCGCTCGGAGAATACACATCTATTACACAACATCAATACAATTCCCTCATACAAAGAGAGGGGTTGCCTTCTAGGGCAAAAAACCCTAAACTAAACATAAGTCCTACCGTCAGATCATCCACCTAATGAACGGTCCACATTGACTAGAAATTACTATACTTTCACAAGGCAATTTTACATCTGTTTTTAGCTTCGGGGGCGCTGCCCCTAAAACCCCTGTCGGGGAACCGCTGGCCCCTAGACCCCCTAGCCAGGGGGGATCGGTCCCCCTGAACCCCCATGGGGAGGGGACAAGTCCCCCCCGCACCCCCCTGCATGGAGGGGTGTACAAACTTCCTAGGGTATACATGTAGAGCTATAAAAAGGGTCTCTTTCACCTCTAGTTACCTCACATTAGTATGTCAATCCGGGAACATCTTGCTATTTCAAAAGAGTGTCTCAGTCTGAGGCTTAGCACTTGTCAGAGTAATTCTCGTAGTACAGCTACTTAAAGGCTATGAAAGTAAATGGCTGCATGTCTACAACTTAACTACTTCAAAAGGCTAAATCACACCAAGCATTGCATCAGTTGAAGGTTCGGTAGCAATAACCCATCCTTTTCATAGCTGATGAGAACAAATCTGAGGTTTGGGAGCTAGGTAGCAGATGTTGGGGCTCACTACAGCCTGAGATCATCCTTGATGAATATAAATGAAACGACAAGTAAAGGAAATAGCCATGAAATAGAACAGCACATGAGCCAAGGGTTTAGTAGCAATAACCCATCCCTTTCATAGTTGATGGGAGCAGATCAGAGGTCTGGGAGCCAAATAGCAGATGATAACACTCACTACAGCTTGAGTTTGCCTTAAGAAATGGCAAGTAAATGAAACAACAAATCATCAATCTTGAAATAGACCAGCAATTGAAATGGAACAGCAATTCAGAAATGGAACAGCAACTAAATGGAATAGCAATTCAGAAATGGAACAGCAACTAAATGGAACAACAACTGGAATAAGCAATAACCAAGTTCATCAAGCTGCGACTCTATTTAACCACTCCAATCAAAACATCAATCCTGCAGTCTTAAAACACATGCTATAGAACAATACTACCAATTACAACCCTAGAAACACAACGTGCTTAATCTGCTTCTCTTATTGATCTAAATAAACGCATGCGATTGCATATCAAGATATAAACAGTAACATTCAATAATCATCTGAAATTAGACTTCTCAAGATAACTGTCATAATGCTAAAGCACAATCACAATGAACTCTGTACTGGAGTGATAATATCCTGTAGATATTAATCAACACTTTAATGAATTGGTAACATAATACAGTGTCAATATAAGACTTCAATTCGCAGGAACATTAAACAAGTTAAACATAACAGAGCATGTAATATAACATTCATAAAACAAAAAAGATTACCAGATTATGCCTATGAACAAACCACACAGAAACCACGCGTAATGGTACAAGAGCAAGTTTCCTCCAGGGCCAGGCCCTTAGCCTGCAGGGGTACACCGCTTAAGATTGATCCAGGATCAATGATAAAAGAGTAACCAAGTCTGTATTAATGCATGAAATAAACTTACAGCAAAGCAAGTCTTAACAGGACATAAAGATCATAGTCTTGATCTGTTAAAAAGGAATTACAACAGAACCTCCCCCGTAGCCAACAATGCTATCTCTTATATAAGGATGATGACGGAGATATCTAGATACAGAAAATAGATAAAATAGCGATCCCTCAGGATCTAAGATCCTGAGGGATTCGCAGAATCATTAACCCTGAGTCACTTCTTTCCTTTTCTGCTCCGAGCTGGTATCTCTGCTTCCTTTTCTGGGTTGGTCCGTTTTGATCTGGTCTGTTTGCGGTTTCCCGTCAAAGGGACAGCAGTTAGCTCCTCTTCGTCTTTCCCTTTGAGATGGCTAATTTCTGCTTTTCCTCCTTCCTGCACGTAGGAACGACAATTATCAGTTTTTCCTATTAACCTCATGTGTTTCGTTATTATCTAAGTTTAAAATGAAGAAAGGTTTATATATCCTAATGAAAAAGATATTGAAATAACCATCAAAACATACCTTCTTTTAGACTCTACACACCCCCCAGCTTACCCTTTTTCATGGCCTCATGAAAACATTGTAGTTGATATGCAATGCAGTGAGTGAGTAAGCTGGAGATGGAATCTCATGTGAGGGTCTACAGCCGTGATGCGAAACTAAATAATCAAAGAAGTGGCCTGTCTGACCCTCAGGCATCTCATATAGGGCTTGGTATCCGAGTGCTGGATGCCAAATGATTAGACTCCGGAACCTATACCCTAACCAGGATGGCCCTGCCCTCAAAACAATTTCGCCATAGAGGGGAAAATGGCTAGCAGCAAGTCTAAAGTTCTCGTATTTAAATGGTTCTTTGAACTGAATATTCGGATTAGATACTTGATATCAAAATTTAGCTGCATCAATGGCAGGGTCCTTAATAGAGGAAAAGTATTCAAGTCCCTGCCGAATGATTGCCTCATGCATGGGTCATAGCACTTCAATCACTCCTGGAGTCCTCATAAGGTTTCTATGACTCCTCCATGACTGCGCTGGATTCCTAGGCTCAGCTCTTACCCAAAGATCTAATCCGTTCTCTTGTTTTTTAAAAGTGTTATAAGCTTTGAGCCATTTAATTTGATTAACTACAAATGAGATAAATGCTTGCAATTGAATGTCCCCAACAAAAGGGCCTGGGTTCAATTCAGTCTCTTGTTCTAGTATAAGGTTATGCAAGTAAAATTCACATAATAATCTCTGCACTTTCACCCCGTAATGTTTACAGCAGTTTATGAAATCATCCATAGTGTTAATCTGCATAGGAGCGCCTGCTTTGACAGCCTTTATTTTTAATTGTAAATACCTCTCCATTAAAAATAGGGCATAATTTTTGGCAAGGGCTCTACATGCTAGAATGTCATTATATAAAGAACACAAGGTATCCATTTGTTTGATAACTACATCTAATCTACGGGTTACCTTGGCAACTTTCTCTTGTTCCCTTCGCCATCCTTCGAAAGCTTGGCTTTCAGATAAGTTGACGTTCCTTAGCTGCTGCTGTAATTCTTCATATTTTTCTCGGGGGACCATTTGCTCCCTGAGCTTTTCTACTTCTTGCTAGCCCTGCTTCAAATGTTTGTGGAGGGTTCTTGTTTTCAGGTCCTTCTTCCATGCATTCGTGGAGGCCGGGAGCTTTACTTGAACTTTCTTATTACGCTGCTTCGAGTTCAGAGCCCTTATTACTCCGAACAGTGGTGCCTCCGTCTGAACCATCTTATCATCCTTTTCAATTTTAACACGAACTCCAGCCCACTGTTGTTCCTTTTCAAATGGAACAGCAGTTTGTTTTTCAGCTTCATTTGGAACAGCAGTTTGGCTTCTGTCAGGGTTTTGAGCAGTGGGACGGCTTCTGGTCCTCCGCCTCCTGCCCTTAAGGGGCCTTACTGGTGTGGTCAGACCTTTTCTTCTTGAAGTCCCCTTCACCCTTTGCCTTGCTTTTAGAATCCTAATCTGCTGGTGAAGTTGGGCTATTATGTTCAACAATGTCCGCTTTTCCCTTCGTAATTCCCTTATTTCCATCATCTCTTCCGAAGGAACAGAAGGTTGTTCGCTGCGGTTTGGATTGTGGCTAGCTTCCTAATTTTCTCCCTTAGGTAACTGTTCCAGGGTAAGAACCTTACTTGGCTCCGTTATTTCTTGGGATGATTCCTCTTCTGCCCTTATTTCCTCTGGACTTTCCTCTGGTGGCTTCTGACTAGGAATGGGTTGTTCCTGCTCAGCATTTTCTAATATCTTCTCATTATGAACGGGCAAGTTTTCTATTTCTGCCTCTTCTTCATGCAATTCCTTGGGTGCATCTTTCTCCTAGGTTTTCTCTTCGGCATGGAGGTTTGATGGACTCAGGGGTTGGCCATATTCGCCCATATTGGCCAAAATGTCGGCCAATTCATCTTCCCTTAACGGGTCTTGTAATGGGCTCCCTTCCTGCTGTTCCATTCCTTCCTCCTGCTCGAACTGCTCAACTTCTTTCTTTTTGTCTCCTTCTTCTTCAGTCTGCTCATCTTGTTCTTCTTCTCTCCCTGCAGATTGCTCTGGCTCCTCCTCTCCTTCTTCTGTTTCTGCCTCTGCAGACTGCTCTTCTCCCTCGACGTCTTCTTCTTCCGTTTCTGTTTCTGCAGACTGCTCATCTTCGATTTCTATTGCTTGGCTCGTGCTTGCCTGGGGCTTCTCCAGCCCTCCTTGTAGCCCTGCGAGCCTTGCTGACTTTCTACGTTTTTCTGGCTGTTCAGGTGAACTAGCGTCATGTTTCTGCTTTTCGGGTCATTTTTCATATTGTTTTTCAGGTTGCACTTCTGTGCAAGTGTCCTGTTTTCATTTCTCTGAACGTTGGGGTGTGTTATCAACTCGTTTTTGTTTTTTCAGGCATCCAGATGTGGTCGTCCCTTTATTGATAATAGCAATTAGTTCTTCCCAGCTGCTCTGCTGCTGGGTGAGACTGTAATTTACTATCAAGCGAATTAATCCGTGGTGGCTAATAACTGATTCTACGTGCTGTGCCTTCTTCATACTTCGTGCGACATCATGCAATAGTGAATTCAACAATGCAGGCAAATTCACAGAACATTTTTGTTTTAAGACAGCTAGGAGTTTAAGATGTCGTGGTCTTACCACGTCTTTTCTGCCTTCGCAAATGATGTAGCTTTGGATGATTTTTGCCAATTCCACCCATGGCTCTCTTAGCATTGCTGGTAGCACCCCCTTTCCTCGGATTGTCAACTTCTGGCCCTCGTCCTGAAAGATTTCCAAAATCTTCTGCAACCTTTCCTTCTTTATTGTCCACACTGGTCCCGTGGCCGGTAGTCCCGTGACTCTTGCTATTATGTCGTCGGTGACTTCTATTTGCCTTCCTCTTACTGTGGAGTATTCTTCCTATAAGTTCTGTAAAAATTCTCTTGCTACTGTTTCATTAGATTCCTTCAGGCGATTGAAATAGGTCAACCATCCTGCTCTTTTCGGGATTCTTTGGGCTGCAGCCGAAACAGTTAATGTTTGCGGTTCTCGGTGGACTGACCTTCCTCCCATAGTTTCACTGCCAATTTTCAAAGGAACAGAAGTTGTTTGTTGAAGCACAGAGAAGCTGGTAGCGTATTCCTCGTTCAAATTTAAATGCAACAGCGTATGCAATGGAAATAGCTTCGAACGTCAGCTCATGTAGAAGAAAACAAAAATAGCAAAAGATCATACCATTGAGCCATGCCGTGCTTGAGTACAAAATTTTCTCAAATAACAGACTAACACGTACTCTGGGGAATGATGAGGTTACCTCCCCCCCCACAATGTGATAGGTTGTCCCAGCCGTCAAATAAAGGAGCAGCGTCTGTTCTGCCGCGAGGTCTTTATGGAACAGCTTATGGATATATGACATGTTCGCCAAAAATAGCCTAATACTGAAATCGAGGTAAAAAGTTAGATCGCTTTTAATATGTAAGGGGCTGCGGTGATTTGATGGAAGTTCGGGGATAAGACATTTGCCATAAATAGAGGGTCTCATGCGATCACTGTCAGTAGCTTCGTAATGATTGGTGATGTGCTATATGGTTGGGTAATATTATATAATTTAATTATCACGGCATAAGAAGAAAAAGGATGTAATCTTCTTACCTATTGGTGTAAACATACGACTTCAATACCATTAACAGTGCTCTGCTGCCGACAGGTGTCCATAACCTTGGTAAAGTTGTTTGTTTCAACCTTGGAACCATAGTCCTTTGTGTATGCCAGGAAGCGTTTGTGTAATGTCAAAATGTAGGCCACTATGCTGGCTTGGTGACCAGTTAGTCATAATGCCATTCACGAGGAAGGAGCGAATAGTGGGAAGGTCGGCTCGTGGTGAGACCTCCTGTTCCAAGGGTTATTTGTTTGATATACCTTTTGGACCATTTCCCAGGTGTGGTGGCCCTAATGGGAATGCCACTTCGCTTCCATCCTGATGATCATGGTAGGCCAGCTCGTAATGAGACTTCCTATCCTGCAATTTGACAGTTTTTAGAAACTCTGTTTTGCTTCTTTTTAATAGAGAGCCTTTCCTGTTTATGCACAAAGGGTGGTTCAACACTCCTTAAGAGTAGGAATGGTGGAAGAAGTCTTAATATCCCAATAGAAAGGTATAGATCTTTTGATCCTATTGCCATATGATAATTAAAGAAAAAGAACCATCATAATACAGATAACCAATCAGAACAAAGTTAGTATAACAATGGCAGCAAAAGATGATAAATAAGCATGTCTTTCTCGGCATCCTTTCACCAACTCAGGTAGTTTCTTATAAAGATAGCGATTTATGATTTACTGATTTCCGTATGCTGCGTTTTTGCTTTAATCACATAAATGTATAGCCGTATTCCAAAAGACTTGAAAGAACATCAACAATAAACATCCTTAATTTGGAGTAGAAGGACCAAGCTGTTTCAAAATCGTATGAGTAATGTTCCTTTCAAGGAAGGTCATAACAACAGTTCACAGATGCTGTTCGTTTGGAGAAAGGAACAGTAGTTTCAAAGAAATGTCGTTCCTTTTTTTTAAAAAAGATCGGCAGAAATCAAAAGTGTTGTTCCTTTTGGAAACAGCAAAAACACACAAGTGTTGTTCCTTTTGAAAAAGGAACCGCAAAAATCGTAAGTTGCAAGTGCTGTTCTTTTTGGAAAAGGAACAACAAAAATCAAAAGTGCTTGTTCCTTTTGGAAAAGGAACAGCAAAAATCAAAAGTGCTTGTTCCTTTTGGAAAAGGAACAACAAAAATCAAAAGTGTTGTTCCTTTTGGAAAAGGAATAGCAGAAATCAAAAGTGTTGTTCCTTTTGGAAAAGGAACAACAAAAATCAGAAGTGTTGTTCCTTTTGGAAAAGTAACAACAAAAATCACAGGCATTGTTCCTTTTGGAAAAGGAACAACAAAATCAAAAGTGTTGTTCCTTTTGAAAAAGGAACATCAAAAATCACAAGTGCTGTTCCTTTTGGAAAAGGAACAACAAAAATCAAAAGTGTTGTTCCTTTTGGAAAAGGAACAGCAAAAATCACAAGTGCTGTTCCTTTTGGAAAAGGAACAACAAAAATCAAAAGTGTTGTTCCTTTTGAAAAAGGAACAACAAAAATCACAAGTGTTGTTCCTTTTGAAAAAGGAACAGCAAAAATCAAAAGTGTTGTTCCTTTTGGAAAAGGAACGGCAAAAATCACAAGTGATGTTCCTTTGGAAAAGGAACAACAAAAATCAAAGGTGTTGTTCCTTTTGGAAAAGGAACAACAGAAATAACAAAACATACTGCAAAAATATGTACAAAAATAATTCGATAAGTTATATAAAAATTATAAAAAAAAGTAGATTTTTTAGTGAGTTATAGGCGGGGAAGACTTGTCTTCCTCCCCTAAGATCTCCATATCTGAATCTTAGCGTAGTTGTTGGCAGAAGGACTCCCGAGTAAGTGGTTTGCGATAGAGACGGACTTGATGGCCATTTTCCTTGAAGGTATATCCAGAACCATCGATAGTAGTGAGGGTAAGGGTCCCATTGTCATGCACTTTCTGAATTTCATATGGTCCCAACCAACGAGTCTGGAGTTTCCCGGGGAAGTCCTGAAATCTAGAGTCATACAAAAGAGCCCAGTCTCCTTCATGGAAGACTCTGTTTTTAATGAGAGCATCATGCCATTTAGCTCTTTGCTGTTGTATCAGAGCAGTGTGTTGAAGTGCAGAGAGCCTAATTTCATCCAGCTCATTAATCTATTGTAGTTGATTAGTCTGTGCTTCAGTTAAATCTAAACCAACTTGTTGTGCTGTTTGTAATGTCTAGATTTCAAATTCTATAGGAAAGATAGGTTGTTTTCCGAACATTAGCTGGTAAGGTGAGTGACTAGTGGTGCTTGTCCATGTTGTTCTATAAGCCCACAGTGCTTCTGGTAGTTTGGCTGCCCAGTCGCGTCTATGTGATGCAACTATTTTTGTTAGAATCGTCTATATTATTTTGTTACTGCTTTCTACTTGCCCATTTTCCTGTGGGTGATATGGGGTGGTAATTTTATGTTGAACATGATAATTATTGAGTGTTGCCGCTATTCTGTTCCCAGCAAACTGTGGCCCTCCATCTGTAATTATCTCTCTAGGGAGGCCATAACGCACAAATAGATGGAGAAGGAACTGTATAACAGATTCTTCTGTAGCTTTGGGCAAGGCCTCTGCTTCAACCCACTTGGTGACGTACTTTGTTGCCACCAAAATGTATGTTTTTTGGTTTGATGGTGGGTTGATTGGTCCCACGAAATCAAGAGCCCAACGCTCAAATGGTTTGATGACTAAATGTGGTTTCAAAGGCATCTCATCTGAGTGACTAGGGCGTCCCGCTCTCTGGCAACTATCACATGCTTGGACGAATTTCTTTGCATCTTTAAAAATTATGGGCCAATAATACCCTGTGTGTAATAATTTATGTGCAGTCCTACGATCAGCGAAATGTCCACCACATGGTTGGTCATGGCATGCTTTCAATATATCAAAAATTTCATCTTGTCTAACACATCTTCTGATTTGCATGTCTGCCCCTGTATGAAACAAATAACCCCCAATCCAGGAAAATCTGGTACTTCGTTGGACAATCTGTTTTCGCTCATTAGGGGTTAGATGCTTTGGTAACTTACCTACTGCTAGGTAATTGGGGACATCCGCATACCAAGGTGTTTGAACAGCAATAGCAAAGAGATGCTCATCTGGAAACTGATCTTCAACTGCTGCTGCATCGACTAGTTTTGGCACTCTTGAGAGGAAATCAGCTACCGGGTTTTCTTTCCCGGGTCGATCCTTGATTGTAATATCGAATTCCTGCAATAAAATCAGCCATCTAGTTATTCTACCATTTGTGACAGGCTTATTTGCTAAATATTTTATAGCAGAATGATCTGTGTACAGGATAACAGGATATCCAGTAATGTAATGTCTGAATTTATTGATAGCATGTATAACAGCTAGAAATTCTTTTTTAGTGACAGTATAATTCAATTCAGCAGGGGATAGATTTTTGCTAATGTAATAAATTGCATATGGTTTTCTATCCTCTTCCTGTCTAAGGACCGCTCCAATGGCTGTATCTGAGGCATCAAATGATATTTGGAATGGCAAATCCCAATTCGGCCCCCGAAGAACTGGGGCTGTAGATACGAGCTTCTTCAGATCGTTGAAGGCACGTTCGCATTTTTCTGTCCAAAATAAATCAATATTACCAGTTAATGCATACAATGGTGCAACAATACGTGAATAATGTTCTATAAATCTTCTGTAGTAACCAGAGAATCCAAGAAAGCTACGTACCTCTGTTTGAGTAGTAGGAGTAGGAATAAGCAAAAGTATTTGGATTTTGGCTGGGTCTACCTGAATGCCAGCTGTTGAAATGTAGTGTCCTAAAATAAGTCCTTCTGTCATCATCATGTAACATTTTTCATGGCTTAAAAAAAGCCTGGTAGCTATGCAACATTGTAGGACTTTTTCTAGTGTCTCCAATGCTGGATCAAACTCATCTCCGTATGGAGTAAAGTCGTCCATATATACTTCCAGTCCTTCATTTATTAGATTTGCAAAAATGCTAAGGATAGCCCTTTGGAATGTGGCAGGGGCATTACATAAACCAAAAGGTAAAACTTGGTAGGCGAATGTTCCCCAAGGATAAGTAAAAGTAGTTTTGTCCTGATCTTCAGGGGCAATCTATATTTGGTTATACCCACTGAAGCCATCGAGAAAAGAAAAGAATTTCTTCCTTGCCAAAGTGTCCAATACTTGATCGATGAACGGGAGAGGAAAGTGATCTTTTTGCGTTGCCTTATTTAGCTCCCTGTAGTCCACGCAGATCCTCCACTTCCCATTCTTTTTTGGTACCACCACAAGCGGGGAGACCCATTTACTATCAGAGATAGGGTAGATGAAGTTAACATCTAAAAGGTTTTGAAGCTCAGCTTTTACTACTTCTTTTAGGTGAGGGTTTAGTCTTCTCTGAGGCTGCCTAACAGGTCTTGCATCATTTTCTATGTAGATGTGGTGTGTACATAACTGGGGGTCAATTCCTCTCATATCAGGGTAATCCCATGCAAATTCCTATTTATATTTTCTTAAAATATAGATGAGTTTTGTTTCTTGTTCAGGTGTAAGGTCGGCGTTAATGTTTAAGGTCTTTCCAGGTTCGATTTCCACAATTTTACTATGTGCAATTGAAGTGATAGGGATTGTGTGATCATGTGCATCTTTCAGAGGTTCCTCTTCTACTTCGTTATCAAATGCTGCTTTTATCATATGACACTGGGTACGAGATGTGAGTTCAGTTTGACTAATGAAATTACTGATGGCATCATCTTCTGTTTGGTCTTTGAACTCTAGTGCTTCTTGTATAGTTAATGGAGATCTGATGTTGTCAGTAAGATATGATACAGGGTGCCTATTAGTTTTAACTATAGTGATACTTGGCTGCGCTGGGGGATATAGTACTAAATTCTTGATATACTTCCCCTTGGTTATAATCATGTTCCTTTGCCGACAGCCGATATAGGCATCAGCGGTAGCGAGCCAAGGTATTCCTAAGATCAATGGATGTCCATCAAGTCGGGTTTTAGGGTTTATTATCAGAAAATCGGTTGGGTATTCCCAGGAATCAACCGAGACCATGACATCATGCGTATGCCTTCCGGCCTAACCACAGACCGATCGGCCAATTCTAGCAGAGTTGAGGTAGGTTCTGCAGATGTAATGCCTAGCTTTTGGCAAGTAGTAGTTGTCAATATATTGATTGCAGCTCCAAGATCAACTAAGGCATTGGTTAGGGTTTGACCATAAATTTGAACAGTTACTATTGGGTTT
The DNA here is from genome assembly GCA_031772625.1 of Pinus tabuliformis. Lineage (NCBI taxonomy): Eukaryota > Viridiplantae > Streptophyta > Pinopsida > Pinales > Pinaceae > Pinus > Pinus tabuliformis. The sequence continues at coordinate 1,062,611,306 of CM062805.1, read as the reverse complement.
GCTGGGTCCTCATACTTAATAGGTGTTTCCTTTCCTGACAATAGTTCAGATAAAGTACCGACTACTTGAACTCTTGGATTATCTATTATATTCCTCCTTGGCCATTTTATGCGCAATTCTTTAATAGTTTTTGCGTATATCGGGATGTCTTGAATGGCCTGAAGGAATGGAATTTTTATGTACAAATTTTGTAATTCTCCCAAAATGTCAAAATTAGGTTGTTGTATCGGTCGAGGTATGACTAAACGTTATGGGAATGGGGGAGAGGATGTGGTTGCTTGATTATGAGTTTTCTGTCTATTCACATCCTCTTCTTGTGACAGATGTTCTCTAGGTAACTGATCTTCAATCTGAACTGTTTTATTTCCCTCTGTTTGGATAATACGCCCAGATCTTAGCTGAAGATCATTGCACTCCCTCAGATCGGGTCCTTCTTCTGGTGTTTCTAAAATTTGGAGTGCTTGGACCAGTCTGTTATTTGGATTGGGATTGGGCTGGGCTGGGAGTTGCGGTCTCAGATTAGCCTGGGGATTTTTTTGTAAATCTGGCAGTGTAGGTTGAGGGAGAGGAACATTTCCTATTGGCTAATTTGTTGGTCTCTGCCAGTTATTCTGCCAGGCTGAACTTTGTGAAGTAGGGGGAGTCCATTGTGGAGGATATGGGCTGTTTTTCCAATATGGTGGGGGATAAGGAGGATTCGACCAACCGGATTGGCTCGTCTGATTTAGCCATGGATTAACAGAAGGATATGACTCTGGTGACCAGTTTGGGAATGGGGGCTGAAATTGGCTTTGCCATGTATTATACTGTTGAGCATTATACTGGGGATACTGAAAAGAAGAAGTTGGATCTAAAAACATACCAGTTTGTCGTGGCTGCCACTGACAACGCTGGTTGAGCATATACACCATTTTTGGTTCTTCTTCTGCCTCCTTATATACTGCTTTTAGTCCAGGTAGTGAGGGACAACTTTCTGTCGAATGATCCTTTGTACAAATGGCGCATGCTTGGACTGCATGTAGTGGGAATTCCTTATGGCTATGCTTCTTCCTACATCTGGGGCAGAAGATAGCTAAATTCTGTTCTGCCTCCATTTTCTTTTGCTTGGCCTGCAGTGTTCCTAGTATATCAGTTTTAAAGTTTTACAATAAATTTCCGATTTCAGCCCACGTTACTCCTTCTGATGAAATTTTGTTTTCTCTTGAAAACCGATCATGTTCTGCTGGTTTGATTCGTGTACTGCCTCTCGAACTCCTGATACATAGATCAATTATGTCAGCAAAACTTTCCTAATAAATATCCCCTTTTCCCATAATGTTTAATGTTTCAATCGATTGTTCTTTCATGCCTCTTATTAATGTTGTTTTCAACACATTATCGGGTAAGGGCGGTGATGCATAGGGAGATCTTTGCAAATTATACTGAAAACGCTCCACATATTCTTCTAATTTTTCGCTTGGTCTAGTCACCATCTGGAATATTTCATCTTTTAGTTCTCTAGACCTGCAGTAATCTTGATATTTTTTTAGAAAAGATTCCTTCATTTGTTCCCAATTATTTATAACCCCACCACCTAATCCCATAAACCATATTAAAGCAGCCCCTTTCAGGGTCGAGGGAAACAGTTTTAGTTTCTGGGGGTCAGTGGTGTAGTCATATCCCCTGCATAGTACATCAAATTCAAATAAAAATGCATTCGGGTCTTTTGATGTAAGTCCATGAAATGTAGGGAAATGTTGAAGGGGAATTGCTTTCATGGGGACATTTTCTGCAGAATCCACTATGGGGTATTGTAATGTAGAGGTTTGGGTGTTTGGTGGATTTTGAGCCATTGGGTCAAATATATGCCAATAACCTTCCGGAATATCTAGAAGAGTGTTCCTTGGTTGAGCGGGAATGGCTTTGACAGGATTATTTTTAATAGCACTTCCTCTATCTGGAATTTCTATCTGAGGGGTTCAATAATAATTTTTACCGCACTTCCTTTGTTTGGGCTATTCAATGGCTGAGTTATCCTAGGAGGAGATCTCGGCTCTCTAATCTCCCCTGTTTCCCCTTCTCCTTCACAAAGATTACTGAAATTCCCTTCTTGCAATCGTTTTGGAATAGAATTTTCAATTTCTTGAAAGTCCTGTTCGTCAGTTTGACTATGCACCTCAGCAAAGGCTACAAATGGTGAACCTGTGGCCTGAAGGGATCTAGTAGGCTGTCTGGAAATAACTTTCCTAGGTCCTACTCAAGGCTGAGATTTGGCTTTGTTATAGATTTCGTCTATGAATGTTGTTCGACCAAGGGTCACCGGCCCCTTAGCTTTTTCTGGCTTCGACAAAGGTTTGGGATTTTTCTCCGGCTTTTTCTGCTTAGTCATGCACTCAATTTAACTACTAAATCTTTCTTAAGAAGATAGCAACAAATCTGCAGGAAAGTGGGCAAAGGAGCAGGGCTTTTACATGCTCCGCACGTAGGTTCTTACCTTCCATTTTCAAAACCCAATTCTTCCCTAGCAGGTTTGTACACTACCCTGAAAAAGACAAATGGCTACACTCTTTACTCAGCAACGACGCCAAAATGTAGAGCTATAAAAAGGGTCTCTTTCACCTCTAGTTACCTCACATTAGTATGTCAATCTAGGAATGTCTTGCTATTTGAAAAGAGTGTCTCAGTCTGAGGCTTAGCACTTGTCAGAGTAATGCTCGTAGTACAGCTACTAAAAGGCTACGAAAGTAAATGGTTGCATGTCTACAACTTAACTACTTCAAAAGGCTAAATCACACCAAGCATTGCATCAGTCGAAGGTTTGGTAGCAATAACCCATCCTTTTCATAACTGATGAGAACAAATCCGAGGTCTGGGAGCTAGGTAGCAGATACTGGGGCTCACTACAGCCTGAGATCATCCTTGATGAATATAAATGAAACAACAAGTAAAGGAAATAGCGATGAAATAGAACAGCACATCAGCCAAGGGTTTAGTAGCAATAACCCATCCCTTTCATAGCTGATGGGAGCAGATCAGAGGTCTGGGATCCAAATAGTAGATGTTGACATTCACTATAGCCTGAGTCTGTCCTTAAGAAATGGAAAGTAAATGAAACAACAAATCAGCAATCTTGAAATAGACCAGTAATTGAAATGGAACAACAACTAAATGGAACAACAATTCAGAAATGGAACAACAACTAAATGGAACAGCAACTGGAATAAGCAATAACCAAGTTCATCAAGCTGCGACTCTATTTAACCACTCCAATCAAAACATCAATCATGCAGTATTAAAACACATACTATAGAATAATACTACCAATTACAACCCTAGAAACACAACGTGCTTAATCTGCTTCTGTTATTGATCTAAATAAACGCATGCGATTGCATCTCAAGATATAAACAGTAACATTCAATAATCATCTGAAATCAGACTTCTCAAGATAACTGTCATAATGCTAAAGCACAATCACAATGAACTCTGTACTGGAGTGATAATATCCTGTAGAGATTAATGAACACTTTAATGAATTGGTAACATAATACAGTGTCAATATAAGATTTCAATTTGTAGAAACATTAAACAAGTTAAACATAACAGAGCATGTAATATAACATTCATAAAACACAACAGATTACCAGATTACGCCTATGAACAAACCACACAGAAACCACGCGTAATGGTACAAGAGCAAGTGTCCTCCAAGGCCGGGCCCTTAGCCTCCAGGGGTACACCGCTTAAGATTGATCCAGGATCAAAGATAAAAGAGTAACCAAGTCTGTATTAATGAATGAAATAAACTTACAACAAAGCAAGTCTTAACAGGACATAACGATCATAGTCTTGATCTGTTAAAAAGGAATTACAACAGAACCTCCCCCGTAGCCAACAATGCTATCTCTTATATAAGGATGATGACGGAGATATCTAGATACAGAAAATAGATAAAATAGCGATCCCTCAGGATCTAAGATCCTGAGGGATTCGCAGAATCATTAACCCCGAGTCACTTCTTTCCTTTTCTGCTCCGAGCTGGTATCTCCGCTTCCTTTTCTGGGTTGGTCCGTTTTGATCTGGTCTGTTTGCGGTTTCCCGTCAAAGGGACAGCAGTTAGTTCCTCTTCGTCTTTCCCTTTGAGATGGCTAATTTCTGCTTGTCCTCCTTCCTGCACGTAGGAACGACAATTATGAGTTTTTCCTATTAACCTCACGTGTTCGTTATTATCTAAGTTTAAAATGCAGAAAGGTTTATATATCCTAATGAAAAAGATACTGAAATAACCATCAAAACATACCTTCTTTGAGACTCTACAATACATCTGGCTGAAATAAAGACCTATAAATAATCATGCTCCACACCGAACAATCTCCCACTTGGAGAATGATTGCAGCAACTCCACCGCTGCTTCATTTGCTGGACAATGACTCCTCTTTAGACCTGGTTGTTTCACATCTTCATCGTCATCCTTGAAGACCAATTTAAATTGAGAATATTCTCAGTTTCCCCTTGGTTACAACTTTTGTTAACATATCTGCAGGATTCTGGCTAGTGTGTATCTTTTCCAGCTTCAACTCTCCATCTTCCAGCACTGATCGTATGAAATGGTACTTGAGCTATATTTGTTTAGTCCTGGAATGAAATGCTGAGTTCTTTGCAAGATGAATGGAACTTTGGCTATCACTGTATAACGTGCCCATATCATGCTCCTTACCCAATTCACCCATAAACCTTTGTAACCAAATCATTTATTTTGTAGCCTCTGTAGCAGCAACATACTCTCTTGTTGAAAGTGCAACAACACTTTGGATTTTTGAAACCCAACTGACAGTTGTTCCACCTACAGTAAATACATATCCTGTAGTGATCTTCCCATTATCTATGTCACCTGCCATATCTGCATCAACATCCTTGTAGAGAAATGTTTGAACCACCAAAGTATAATGCTTGATTTGTGGTACCTTTCAAATATCTGAGAATCCATTTCACTACCATCCAATGTTCCTTTCCTGAATTGTTCATGTACCGGCTTACAACTCCCACTGCATGTGCAATATCAGGCCTTATGCAGACCATTGCATACATTAAGCTTCCAACTTCTGATGCATATGGAACTTTAGACATATAATCCATGTCTTCTTGGGTCTTTGGGCACATTTCCTTACTAAGTTTGAAATGGCTAGCAAAAGGTGTACTAACTGGTTTTGCATTCTGCATATTAAATCTTTCAACACCTTTTGCATGTACTCATTCTGAGACAATGTTAATTTTTTATTTTTCCTGTCTATAGTTATTCTCATACCATGGATTTGTTTTGCAGCTCCCAAATCCTTCATTGCAAATGAATTTGCCAATTTTCTTTTGAGCACATTTATTTCCTACATGTTAGACCTTGCAACAAGCATGCCATCTACATACAATAACAATATAATATAGCTGCCATCATTTTGCTTTTTCAGATAAACACAATGATCAGAGTGACATCTAGTATAACCTTGTTCAGAAATAAACTTGTCAAATTTTAGACACCACTACCTTGGAGCCTGTTTTAAGCCATACAAGCTCTTCTTCAACCTGCACACTAGTTTCTCCTTCCCTTTTACCTCATATCCTTGTGGCTGCTGCATATATATCTCTTCCTCCAAATCCCCATGGAGAAAGGTTGTCTTTACATCTAACTGCTCAATATGCAAATCTTCAACTGCTACTAGACTTAAAATATTTCTGATTGAAGTCATTTTAACAATAGGAGAAAACATTTCATCAAAATCAATACCTTTCTTCTGTGCAAACCCCTTCACCACAAGTCTAGCTTTGTACCTTTGTTTTCCTCCATCTTCTTCCTTCAGCCTGTAAACTACTAAACCCATTTATTCTTCAATGTAGTTTTTCCTACAGGCAACCTAACTAATTCCCAAGTCTAGTTATGCATTAAGGAGTCCATATCTTCTTCCATGGCTAGCTCCCACTTCTTCCTGCTTTCAACCTGCATTGCTTCTTCATAACATTCAGGTTCACCAAAATCAGTCAACAATAAATAATATAATGAAGGAGAGTATCGTTCAGGGGGCATACTTATCCTGGTAGATTGTCTAACACCACTTTCAGGTGTTTGGGGTGCCTGTTGTTGTTGTGGTGGTTGCTGTTGTTGTGATTGTTGATTATTATTATTTTCAAGCACCTTTAATTTTTTAGTGATCTCATCAAGAACTGTGTATTCCTTGTTTTCTTTTTCCTGTTTCTTTTCCTGCAATTGATTCTTATACAAGACCTTTTCATTGAATATTACATCTATGCTCCTAATGATTTTGTGATTTTTTGTAATCATATAAGCAATAACCAAAATCATTAACACCATATCCAATAAAGGTACATTTCTTTGACTTTGCCTCAAGCTTTGTTCTATTTTCTTTATTAATATCGACAAAGGCCTCACAACCAAAAGGGTTTAAAAAGGAGTAGTTTACTTTTTTACTTGTCCATGCTTCCTCTGGAACACCACCATCCATGGAACTTGAAGGCCCTCTATTTATTAGATAAACAACAGTATCTACAACATCTGCCCAAAATTATAAAGGCAATCCTGCATGCAATCTCATGCACCTTGCATGCTCCATGATTGTTTTGTTCATCCTTTCTGACACACCATTTTCTTGTGGTGTTCTTGGAACTGTCTTCTCTCTACAAATTCCATGCTCTGAACAGTACCTATCAAACTCTTTGCTGTGATATTCACCTCCATTTTTTGATCTGAGACACTTCAATTTCTTTCCTGTCTCAATCTCAACCAAAGCTTTCCATTTCTTGAAAGTATCAAATACATCAGATTTATTCTTAATACAATAAATCCAAGTTTTTCTAGTTGCATCATCAATAAAAGTAACATAATAACGAGAGCCACCGAGAGATGATACCTGAGCAGGTCCCCATACATCTATATGCACAAGCTCTAATTTTTCGCTCTTCTTTTCTTTCCCAACTTCGAGAAATCTGACTCTCTTCTATTTTCCATAAATGCAACTCTCACAGAAGTCCAAATCAACATTCTTCAAACCCGGCAACAAATTCCTTGAGTGAAGAATCTTCATCCCCTTCTCACTCATGTGTCCGAGCCTATGATGCCATAATGTTGCATCTGCTCCTTTGGAAGTTAAAGCATTAACAAAGTTAGAAATACCATTGCATAAATACAATGTACCAACCTTTTCACCTTTTGCTATTACCAGGGCTCCTTTGGTGACCTTCCAAGCTTTACCTGTGAAAGTTGTCACACAAGCTTCACTACCTAACTGCCCTGTTGAAATCAGATTTTTCTTCAGATCTAGAACATGCCTTACCTCCTTTAGTAACCATTGGTTTCCATTCTGCTATTTTACAAGAACCTTACCCAATCCAAAAAATTTACAGGGTTTATCATCACCTAAACGGACTTGTCCAAAATCTCCTTGAACATAATCATGAAAATATTTCTTATCAGGTGTGGCATGGAATGAGGCCCCTGAATCTACCACCCAGGAATCAGTAATATTTTCGAAAGAAAGAATCAAAGCATCTTGTAACATCTCACCTGTCACATTTGCTTCATGATTGTTTTCTTGATGTGCATCTCCTTCTTTTCCCTTCTGAAATCTACAATCTTTCTTTAGGTGTCCTTTCTTTCCGTATTTCTAGCACACTATCCCCGATCTGGACTTGGATCTGCCTTTCCTTGATTTACTGTGATATCCTAAGCTCTTTCCTCTTTCAATTTTTCTTCCCCTAGACTCTGCACTTAAAGCATTACCCGATGTCTCACCAGAGCTTTTCCATCACATTTCCTCACTAAGGATAGCACTGACAACATCATCAAAATTTAAAGTACTAGATCCAGAAACAGAGTTACTAATGGCCATTACTAAACCATTCCAACTTTCTGGCAATGAGCACAATAATAACAGAGCTCTAACTTCATCATCAAAGTTTAACCCTACAAAACTTAACTGATTTGTAACAATATTAAAATCATTTAAATGGTCTGCAACAGATCCACCTTCTAACATCTTCATATTAAATAACTGTTTCATAAGAAATACCTTGTTTGAGGCCGAGGGTTTTTAATATAGTTTCACCAACACCTTAATCAAACCCTCTATCGTTGTTTCCTTCAAAATGTAGAAGGCGACCGATGCTGCGAGGCACAACCATACTATTCCAAGTGCCTTTCTATCGAGAAGGTTCCATTCTTCATCTATCATACCCATCAGCATCTTTGCTTTTTCGCCCAATGGTAGGTACAGATATTTCTGATACAGATAATCTTCCATCTGCATCTTCCAAAGCGAGAAGTTATAGCCATTAAATTTCTCAACCCTAAACTTACCATATTCTGCCATTGCTCCCACTCGAACGAGGAACCCTTCTTTCTTGCGAGTTTATCAACCAAATAGACCTTCGGCTTTGATACCAGTTGCTAGAAAATTATATATTACAGAGCAATGGAACACATAGAATATTGCATAAATATAAACACAGAAAACGCATAAAACCAGAGAGACACAGATATATGTGGTTCACCCAGTTTGGGCTATGTCCACCTCGAACAGCCAGTCCTTCCTTTCTATTATCCAGCAAAATGAAGAGACACAACCTATAGTAGATCCACTATAATATCCTCTGTTTTCTCTCACAGTCTCACCTCTCTATTTCTCGCTTGGAGAATACACATCTATTACATAACATCAATACAATGGCCTCATACAAAGAGAGGGGTTGTCTTCTAGGGAAAAAAACCCTAAACTAAACATAAGTTCTACTGTCAGATCATCTGCCTAATGAATGGCCTAGATTGACTAGAAATTACTATACTTTTACAAGGCAATTTTACCTCTATTTTTAGCTTCGGGGGCACTACCCCCGAAACCCCCATCAGGGGACTAATGGCCCCCGGACCCCCCAGCCGAGGGGGATCAGCCCCCCTGAACCCCCATGGGGGGGGACAATTCCCCCTCGCACCCCCCCCACGTGGAGGGGTGTACAAAGTTCCGAGGGTATATATCCGACTGAAACAAAGACCTCTAAATAAGCATGCTCCACATCCAACATACATTAAGATTCCAACTGCTGATGCATATGGAACTTTAGACATATAATCCATTTCTTCCTGAGTCTTGGGACACACCTCCTTAATTAGTTTGAAATGGCTTGCCAAAGGTATACTAACTGGTTTTGCATTCCTCATATTATATCTTTTCAACACCTTTTCTATGTACTCACTCTGAGACAATGTTAATCTTCGATTCTTCCTATCTCTAGTTATTCTCATACCAAGGATTTGTTTTGCAACACCTAAATCCTTCATTGCAAATGACTTTGCCAATTTTCTTTTGAGCACATTTATTTCTTGCATGTTAAAACTTGCAACAAGCATGTCATTTACATACAATAACAATATAATATAGCTACCATCATTTTGCCTTTTGAGATAAACACAATGATCAGAGTGACATCCAGTATAACCTTGTTTAGACATAAACTTGTCAAATTTTAGATACCACTACCTTGGAGCTTATTTTAAGCCATACAAGCTCTTCTTCAACCTGCACACTAGTTTCTCCTTCCCTTTTACCTCATATCCTTGTGGCTGCTACATATATATCTCTTCCTCCAAATCCACATGGAGAAAGGATGTCTTTACATCTAACTGCTCAAGATGCAAATCTTCTGCTGCTACTAGACTTAAAATAGTTCTGATTGAAGTCATTTTAACAACAGAAGAAAATATATCATGAAAGTCTATACCCTTTTTCTGTGAAAATCCCTTCACCACAAGTCTAGCTTTATACCTTTTTCTACCTCCATCTTCTTCCTTCAACCTATAAACCCATTTATTCTGCAATGTTGTTTTACCTGTAGGAAACCTGACTAAGTCCCAAGTTTGGTTAGGTGCTAAGGAGTCCATATCTTCTTTCATGGCTTGCTCCCACTTCTTCCTGGTTTCCACTTTCACTGCTTCTTCATAACATTTTGGTTCACCAGAATTAGTCAACAATACATAATATGATGAAGGAGAGTATCATTCAGGGGGTCTACTTATTCGGTTCGATCTTCTAACACCACTTTCAAGCGTTTGAGGTGCTTGTTGCTTTTGTGGTTGTTGTTGTTGTTCGGGATATTGACCATTATGATTTTCAGGCACCTTCACTTTTTCTATGATATCATCAAGCACTGTGTATTCTCTGTTTTCTTTTTCATGTTTCTTTTCCTGCATCTGATCCTTATACAAAGCCTTTTCATTGAATATGACATCTCTGCTCCTAATGATTTTGTGTTTTTCATAATCATAAAAGCGATAACCAAAATCCTTAACACCATATCCAATAAAGGTACATTTCTTTGATTTTGCCTCAAGTTTTGCTCTATTTCCTTTATTAATGTGGAAAGAGGCTTCACGACCAAAAGTATTTAAAATTGAGTAGTTTACCTTTTTACCTGTCCATGCCTCCTCTGGAATACCACCATCCAAGGAACTTGAAGGCCCTCTATTCATTAGATAAACATTGGTATCTACATCATCTTCCCAAAATTATAAAGGCAATCCTACATGTAATCTCATACACCTTGCACGCTCCATGATTGTCCTATTTATCCTTTCTAACACACCATTATCTTGTGGTGTTCTTTGAACTGTCTTCTCTCTGCGAATTCCATTCACCGAACAAAACCTATCAAACTCTTTGTTGCAATATTCACCTCCATTGTTTGATCTGAGACACTTCAACCTTTTTCCTGTCTCATTTTCAACCAAATCTTTCCATTTCTAGAAATTATCAAATACATCAGATTTATTTTGAATACAATAAATCCAGGTTTTTCTGGTTGCATCATCAATAAAAGTAACATAATAATGAGAGCCACCGAGAGATGATACCTGAGCAGGTCCCCATACATCTGTATTCACAAGCTCTAATTTTTCACTCTTTTTTTCTTTCCCAACTCTTAGGAATCTGACTCTCTTTTGTTTTCCATAAACACAATTTTCATAGAATTTTAAATCAACATGCTTCAAACCTGGCAACAAATTTCTTGAGTGAAGAATCTGCATCCCCTTCTCACTCATGTTCCCGAACCTATGATGCCACAATGTTGTATCTTATCATGTAGAGGTTAAAGCATATATAGAATTAGAAATACCATTGAATAAATACAATGTACCAACCTTTTCTCCTTTTGCTATTACCAGGGCTCCTTTAGTGACCTTCCAGGTTTTATCTGTAAAAGTAGTCACACAACCTTCACCTCCAAACTACCCTATTGAAATTAGATTTTTCTTCAGATCTGGAACATGCCTTACCACCTTCAATAGCCATTGATTTCCATTCTATTGTTTTATCAAAAATGTACCCATTCCAATGATTTTACAGGGTTTATCATCATCCAATTGAACCTGTCCAAAATCTCCTTGAACATAATCATGAAAATGTTTCCTATCAAGTGTGGCATGGAATGAGGCCCCTAAATCTACCACCCAGGCATCAATAATATTTTCTAATGAAAGAATCAAATCATATTACAACACATCACCTATCACATTCGCTTCATGATTGTTTTCTTGCTACGCGTCTCCTTCTTTTCCCTTCTGAGACTTGCAGTCTTTCTTTAGGTGTCCTTTCATCCTGCATTTCCAACACACTATCGCCAATCTAGACTTGGATCTGCCTTTCATTGACTTACTACAATATCTTGAGCTCTTTCCTCTTTCCATTTTTCTTCCCCTTGTCTTTGCAGTCAAAACATTACCTGATGTCTCACTGGAGCTTTTCCATCGCATTTCCTTGCTAAGGATTGCACTAATAACATCATCAAAATTTAAAGTACTAGATCTAGAGACAAAGTTACTAATGGCCATAACTAAACCATTCCAAGTTTCTAGAAATGAACATAGAAATAACATGGCCCTAACTTCATCATCAAAAATAACCCCTACAAAACTTAATTGACTGGTAACTGTATTAAATTCATTTAAATGATCAGCAACATATCCACCTTTTGACACCTTCATATTAAATAAACGCTTCATAAGAAATACCATATTTAAGGCCGAAGGTTTTTCATATAGTTTGGCCAATGCCGACATTAAACCCTCTGTTGTCATTTCCTTTGAAATATTAAATGCTACCAACACCACTAGGCACAACCGTATTGTTTCAAGTGCCTTTCTGTCGAGAATATCCCATTTTGTGTCTGTCATACTCATTGGCTTCTTTGTCTTTCCACTCAATGGTAGGTATAGATCTTTCTGATACAGATAATCTTCCATCTACATCTTCCACAGCAGGTAGTTTTGGCTGTTAAATTTTTGACCCTAAACCTACCATCTTATGCCATTTCTCCCAATCGAACTAGGAACCCTTTTCTCCTGCAAGTTTATTAGCCAAATAGACCTTCAACTCTGATACCAGCCATTAAAAAATTATATATTACAGAGAAATGGAACACATAAACACAGAAAACACATAGAACAAGAGAGACATGGATATACGTGGTTCACCTAATGTGGGCTACGTCCACAGAGAAACAGCCAGTCCTTCCTTTTATATTATCCAGCAAACTAAATAGATACAACCTACAACAGATTCACCATAATTCCCTCTTTTCTCTCACACAATCTCCTCTCTCTTTCTCATTCAGAATACAGGGCTACATAGACGCAATACAATTCCCTCATATATAGCGAGGGGTTTCCTTCTAGGAAAAAAACCTTAAATTAAACATAACTTCTACCGTCAGATCTCTGCCTAATGAATGACCCAGATTGATTACGAAATTACAACATTTTACAAGGAAATTTTACATCTATTTTTAGCTTCGGGGGTGTTGTCCCCGATCCCCACTGGGGGGGCTCCAAATAATTGTGGTTGCCCCCACCTGAACCCCCCTGGCGGCATAAATTTTATAGTCGACGTTGCCTCCACATTAAGAACTGGGGTCCAATGCGGTGATACCTCTGAATAAAGAAGATAATCATGCTCCACACCCAACAGTCACTTGAGGAAGTTATTGGGCAATTTAAACACTTTTATGAGTAGTCAAAGCATGAGAATTAACCTCAGCAAGGATGGAAAGTGAAATATAAAGGTAAAGGTCAATGGCAGTCGAAAATAACAAGACCTTGAAATGCATAAGAGAAAGAGAATGTTGCACCATACAAGAATTTCAACTTAGCTAGATAGGTACATGGGTCACAACATCAGAATAGAGGTGATGGTAAAGGACAAATGGATTTACCATATCTCTGTTTTACTTAAATATATTTTTATTTACCATATCTATTTTTATGTATATTGTGTTTATGTGCTTATGTAAGTTATTGTTTAAAAAAACATTATTTAGATTTTACTTTTTAGATTTTTTTAGTTTATAATTTTCCAAGACATCAGTGAAATTTCAGTAAGACAAACACACTTACACATCTACCTAGCTGTAGAATAGGCCTCTGGGCCGAATAATTATTAAAAAAATTAGGGTCTCACAACATATGCCATATGGTTTGGTTCTTTGTAAAATATAAATCATCAATTTCCCTTCCCATCTAAATAAGCAGAAAAAAAAATTATCATGAATGAAAGGGCATTGTAGTGCACATTTCTAGTGATAAAGGTAAGGAGGATGAGGATGCAGAGATATTGAGCAGGTACCCAATTTTACAACAGTTTCAAGATGTGTTTCAAGCATATATTTAGGAGTTTCTGCCTCACAAGGAAGTATATTTTTCTATTGAGTTTATACTAGGGGCAACATCAACATCAAAGGCACCGCATAGAATGAGCACTCCAGATCAAGTAGAGCTAAAGTTGCAATTGAAGGAAATGTTGGAGATGGGATACATTAGGACAAGTGTATTGTCGTGGGGTGAACTGGTATTTTTTGTGAAGACGAAGGATGGTACTCTCAGGTTATGCATTGGTTACAAGTAGTTGAACAAGGTGACCATCAAGAAAAGATTTTCATTATCGAGGATTTATGACTTATTTTATCAGTTGAATGGAGAAACAGTGTTTTTAAAGATCGATATGAGATCAAGATATCATCAAGTACACATCAAGGAAGAGGATATTTACAAGATAGATTTCCACACTAGGTATGGGCATTATGATTTTGTTGTAGTTGAATTTGGTTTGACTAATGCTGCAACTACCTTTATGTGCTTGATTGAATAGAGTGTTGCGTCCTTATCTGGACAAGTTTGTTATTGTATTCATTGATGACATCTTGATATATTCTAAGAATGAGGAAGAACATGCCGAGCATTTAGTAGAAGTACTGAGATTCCTAAGATACCATTAGTTGTATGCTAAGCTTAGCAAATGGAGTTTCTTTCATACATAGGTACTTTACTTGGGACATGTTGTTTCCAAGGGAGGCATAGCAGTGGATCTAGAGAAGATAGAGGCTATCATGGAGTGGGCAGCTCCTAGAAACATGGATGAGGTAAGATCATTTATGGGGATAAAAGGCGATTACAAGAGGTTCATCAGGAACTTCTCTTGAATTTCATGTCCTATTATGTCACTGTAGAGGAAAGGTAAGAAATTTGAATGGATAGAGGAATGTGCAACGGGTTTTGAACAGTTGAAGAAACTGTTGAAAAATGATCCAATGTTAAACATTAAAGATCTGGAAAAAGATTTTGTAATGTGTACATATTCTTCCAAGATAGGACTTGGGAGAGTCCTTATGCAGGAGGGACAGGAGTGTGCTATGAGTCATGGAAATTGAATGAGTACGAGTAGAATTATCCAACACATGATCTTGAGTTGGCAGCGATCATCCATGCATTGAAGATGTGGAGGCACTATCTTCTTAGCAGGAGGTTTGTATTGATGAGTGATCAAAGTGGATTGAGATACTTGTTTGAATAGCCAAATCTGAATGCTAAGAAATCTATATGGTTAGCCATGATTAGCGAGTTTGACTTTGAGATCAGGTACATCAAGGGTAAAGAGAACAGGGTTGCAGATGCTCTTAGCAAGTGGATGCAGGTGAATCATATAGCAGTTATGAGTTCTTATGGGAATGACTTACATTATCGGATCTTATAGACAAGTCAGTAGGATAAATGCTACATTGAGCTCAGGCATAGGTTACAACAGAATATAGGTATAGGTACATGTAAAGGTGTAGATATAGGTGCACATGATGTGGACTATCTTCTCACAACAAATGGCTTGATCAGATTTAGGGACATGGTATATGTGCCAGACAATAGTTAGCTCAAGAAGACTAACTTGAGAGAGTTTCATGTGAAATCTTATTTAGGTCACCTAGGCTATCAAAAGATATTGACAACAGTGAAGAAGTTTTATCACTGGCCGAATCTGAAAAAGGACGTGGCAGAGTTTCTGGCTAGATGCTTGGACTCTCAGTAGGTGAAGGCATAATGTAAGAATCCAAGTGGATTACTACAATTGATTATGATTCTACAATGGAAGTTGGAGGTCATTTCCATGGATTTTATCATAAGTTTTCCAAGGACATCTAAGCAACATGATTCCATCATGGTTTTGGTAGACAAGTTGATAAAG
Organism: Pinus tabuliformis; assembly: GCA_031772625.1. NCBI lineage: Eukaryota > Viridiplantae > Streptophyta > Pinopsida > Pinales > Pinaceae > Pinus > Pinus tabuliformis. Next base: position 1,062,595,764 of record CM062805.1, on the reverse strand, counting down.
GTAGCACACTTCATTCCAGTAAAGAATACTTATTCAGCTAGTGATGTAGCACAAGTATTCATCATAGATGTGGTGAGATTGCATGATTTTCTTAAGAATATTATGTCAGACAAGGATTCTAAGTTCACTTCCAAGTTTTGGAAGGAGTTGTTTGTAGGTTTAGGTACAAAGTTGACCTTCAACATGACATATCCTCCACAAACAAATGGACAAACATAGAAGGTCAACAAGATATTGGAGGACACATTGAGGATGTATGTGATGCATCAGTAGAGGATATGGGAGGCTTACTTTATATTCTTCGACTTTTATTACAACAATGGTTACCAGGATTCACTGAGGATGAGTATATTTGAGGAACTGCATGGAAAAGGTTGCAATACTCCCATCAGTTGGAGTGACCTAGTGAACATGGTATTGATTGGACCATACATGTTAGTAGAAATGGAATAGGAAATGTAAATAATCAAGAAGAATCTAAAAGAATCATTCGATAGATAGAAGATTTATGCAGATTGAAATAGGTTGTTTAAGGATTTTTGGGTTGGGGAACAAGTGTACTTGCGTGTCAAGCACAAAAATATCTCCTTAAGGATTAGATCATGTACCAAGCAGGCACCTTGATTTTTTGGACCTTTCAAGATTCTTGAAAGGATTGGACTAGTAGCCTATTGACTTGCATTGCCTCTGACAATGAAATTCCATTATGTTTTACGTGTGTCATTGCTTAAGAAGTATCTTAGATATGTTGATCGTGTGATTGATTGGTTGTTATTACAGGTGGAGCCCGAAGGAGAATTACAACTGGAAATGAAGTGTATTTTGCATAGAAATATGCTCATGCTCTGATCCGAATGGAAAATGGCATCAACCCATGGCATTCATCCACCCATGTTATTCATCCACCCATGTTATTCATCCACCCATGGAATTTACCCATGGTATTGTAAGTGGCATCCACCCATGTTATTTATCCACCCATGGTATTCATTCACCCATGGAATTGACCTGTGGTATTGTGACATCCACCCAAGGTATTCATTCACCCATGGAATTGACCTGTGGTATTGTGATATCCACCCATGGTATTCATTCACCCATGGAATTGACCCGTGGTATTGTAATGGAAAAATATTATAAGTAACAAGCTACATTGTGGCGGACAAACTGTCCTTTTACAAAATGTGACCATTTTGTTCACCACAATGTAGCTTGTTACTTATAATATTTTTCAGTTACAATACCACGGATCAATTCCATAGGTGAATGAATACCATGGGTGGATATCACAATACCATGGATCAATTCCATGGGTGAATGAATACCATGGGTGGATGTCACAATACCATGGTGAATGAATGTTATGGGTGGATGTCACAATACCATGGGCAAATACCATGGGTGGCTGTCACTTACAATACCATGGGTGGATAAATACCATGGGGAGATGCCACTTACAATACCATGGGTAAATTCCATGGGTGGATGAATAACATGGGTGGATGAATACCATGGGTTAATGCCATTTTTCATCGGATCGTTCCGGATCTTGGGGGGAGGCCCCCTATATCTAAAAGATTGAAATGGATTTTGGGATAGAGGTCCCCAAGATCTGAAAAAGTTGAAATGCCAAAAGAAAAGAGGAGAATGCCCAATGAACAAAACCACAAAGATTTTTTTTATTAAAATGGAGAATAATTGTAAAAGCTACATTGTGTGGACACATTGTCCTCTTACAAAATGTGACTTGTTACTTATAATATTTTTTAGTTACAATACCATGGGTCAATTACATGGGTGAATGAATACCATGGGTGGATATCACAATACCACGGGTCAATTACATGGGTGAATGAATACCATGAGTGGATGTCACAATACCACGGGTCAATTTCATGGGTGAATGTGTTAGGCCCCTATACTACTAGTGTAACCCTTTATTGTTATTAGGACAACTCCCTTATTATATTGTTGTACCCATGTAGTCCCCATATTGTTACTATTGTGCCCCATAGAAGCCCACTATTGTTATTATTGTGCCCTTACATTATTATTGTTATGTCGGCTTTGATTATATTATTACCCCTTAGACTCCTATATAGAAAGGAGGTCTTGTCATTTGTATCATCCAAGAATTGTTCATTTGTGTAATGTAAAGGAGGTTGCCCCCTCAAAGAGGCTTATTTCTAAGGCGTTTATCTATGTTTTATATCCTTTTGTGAGCTGGTTTCATAACATTTGGTATCAGAGCTGTGGATTCTTGGGTTTCGCTGCTCCAAACAAGTCATCGTGGCATTTTCGCTATAACTTTTTTTCTGCATGATTTCAGACACTAAAAAAAACAACATTTGAGAAGAAATCATGTTGAACCTCGGGTCCGAATTTCAGAGCTTGTATCACTATACTTTCGAAGATATGATCTGAGGAATTTAAGGTTTTTGCATGCTTCAGAATTTAAACTAAAATAGGTCATCGTGGAATTTTCGCTATAACTATTTCGCTAGGAAGTTTCAGAAGCTAAGAAAAAAACCCATTTGAGAATAACTCGATTTTAACCTTCGCTCTAAATTTCAGATCCTGTCTCACTATAGTTTTGGAGATATATTCTGAGGAAGTTAGGGTTTTTGTAGACCCCCGAATTACATTCCAAACAGGCCACCTTGGGAAAATAGTCATAGTTGTCTCTTTGAGCATCATATTGAAATTTCATAAGAAGTTACAGAAAGAGGATGGACTTTAGTTTCTTTTACATAGTTTTCAGATCCAAAGGTCAAAATAGGGACACATGGCACTTCATACAAATTCACCATTTTGAAAAGGCATATAATCAAGTCATCTTGGAAGATTGTGCATAAATCTTTCTTGTAGAATCCAATTTTGATCAGACTAGTGGCATTGGTAAGAAAACACAGAGGGATACTGCACGTCACAATTTCAGATCTGGAAGAGCCGAAATTATAGAGTTATAGACGTTTCAAGATCGAGATCCTAAGATCAAGAAAAGGCAATATGAGGAAGCTTGATGGCAAGGATCCGGTAAATTGGATACTACAGATGGAGCAACATTTCGATCTACATGAGGTGCAAATATTACAAAAGGTATGTATTGCATCTTCATATTTAGAACCAGATCAATTTTTATGCTATAAAGGGCTTTGTTCTCGTAAACCACTTGTTATGTGGTCAATTTTCACAGATGAAATGATAGCACATTATGATGATACAAAGAGAAACTCCTTCTTTAGCCAATTGATAAATCTCAAACAAAAGGGTTCAATGAAAAGAACATTGAGGACTTTCAAAAATTGAATAGAAGGGTAAATTATATTCCAAATAAACAAAGGATTGATGTCTTCATAGGGACTTTAAAGTATAACATTCAACATGAGGTTCGTTTTTGGGAACCTGATTCATTGGAGGAGGCATTTGAGTTGGCAAGAAAAATTGAAAGCGAAATTATGGCAACAAGGAAGTCTACCCCTCATAACTATTAAGATGGAAGTGCTGTTTCTCCTAGCCTTCCACAACCTACAAGGGTTACACCACAATAATTGGAAGAAAAAGGAAAAGAGTGGCTTTGTTACAATTGTGATAACAAATACATTAAAGGTCATAAGTGTGCTGAGAAGAAATTATTTTACATTGATTGTGAAGAGGAGGAAGAAAAGGATCAAGAAATGTCAAAAGAAGAGTATATACACCAGGAACCAACCCCATAGAAAGAAGAAATGAATCTGACCATATCTTGTAAATCATTGGAAAGAATTACTACTCCTCAAACTATTAAGATAGAAGGACATATCAAGAAGAAAAAGGTTCAAGAAATGAAATATCACATCGAGAAAGAAGAAATGAATCCAACCATATATTGTAATGCATTGGCCGGAATTACCACTCCTCAAACTATCAAGATAGAAGGACATATCAAGAAGAAAAATTTCCAAAAAGTGAAAAATCACATCGAGCATCAAGAAATGAATCCGACCATATCTTGTAAAGCCTTGGAAGAAATTACCACTCCTCAAACTCAAAAGATAGAAGGACATATCAAGAAGAAAAAGGTTTAAGCAGTGAAAGATCACATCAAGCATCAAAAACAAGTTCTCCAACTTTTAAAGGATAATGCCACTTTGGTGCAGAATCGAATGAAACAACAGGTAGATCAACATCGCAGTGAAAAATGTTTTGATGTAGGTGATTGGGTAATTTTACGACTACATCTCAATCAAGCTATTTAAGAGAAGGAAATGTTGGCAATACTACTACACTTAAGAAATGGCGACCTTAGCCAATGGGAAGACACTTCAAGGTAAAAATGGATCATGATAGTCTTAGATACTTTTTAGAACAAATATTATCTTTAGAAGAATAGAAAAAATGGATCACAAATATTTTCGATTATGACTTTGACATCATCTATAGAAAAGGAAAGCAAAATTTTGTTGCAGATGCACTCTCAAGAAAGGATGAGGATGTGGAAGCATTGTTTTGTTCTATTTCTATTATCCAACCAGATTGGGTAAACGAAGCAAGGGATGAGCAGAAGAAGGATGAAGAAGTGTGGCCACTCATTCAAAAGTTGCAGAAGATCACAATGCAAACAATATTGCGAGAACTTGAAGAGGAAGGAAAAATCATATTGGAACCTGGAGCAGTCACAGAATCAAGAACCCGACAGCTATGAAATCAACCAATTTCAGAGTATCTCATCAAGTGGAAGAACTTACCCGCTGAAGATTCCACATGGGAGGACAAGAATTTTCTACAGAAGCATCAAGAACTACTCAAGCGTTGAGGACAACACTTTTTGAAGGAGAGGGGCATGTTAGGCCCCTATACTACTAGTGTAACCCTTTATTGTTATTAGTACAACTCCTTTATTATATTGTTGTACCCATGTAGTCCCCATATTGTTACTATTGTGCCCCATAAAAGCCCACTATTGTTATTATTGTGCCCTTACATTATTATTGTTATGTCGGCTCTGATTATATTATGACCCTTTAAACTCCTATATATAGAAAGGAGGTCTTGTCATTTGTATCATCCAAGAATTGTTCATTTGTGTAATGTAAAGGAGGTTGCCCCCTCGAAGAGAGAGGCTTATTTCTAAGGCGTTCATCTATCTTTTCTATCCTTTTGTGATCTGGTTTCATAATAGAATGAATACCACGGGTGGATGTCACAGTACCATGGGCAAATACCATGGGTGAATGAATACCATGGGTGGATGCCACTTACAATACCATGGGTAAATTCCATGCGTGGATGAATAACATGGGTGGATGAATACCATTGGTTGATGCCGTTTTCCATTTAGATCATTCCTCTCTCCTTATGATCTGAATCAGATCCACAAAAGACTGTCAAGAACCTTGACTGTATCGACTTGAACAAATCTTTGAAAATTCCAAAACAACGATCAAAAATGCCTTGAACCAGTGGCAATGGCCGCCAACGTGGAACGACAAGGACCTCGGTCAAAGCGTGCTAACCGAGGCCCATGGAGACTGCGCGGGAGGTCAAAACAGCCCCTAGGAGCCCCAGATTGGGAAAAGGAGGCAATTTTTGATGCGCGATTAGTGCATAGCTGGGAAAACAGGGCTAAAGTGGAAAAGCCTTAAGCACTCGGTCACGTGGGGAGCCAGAGAACCGCAGGTGGAGAAAGAACAAGCGCTAAAGGACAAAGGCGAGACCCACGCTCTGGAAAACCGGCGGTATCGATCGGAGCGCCCTTGAACGGTAAGAGGTTTTGGAAGAGAGTGGAGTGATCCCACTCAGTGATCGACGCGTGGTAGCAGAGGTGAGAGAAAAACCACCGTGATCACGTATTATCGGTCGGACAAATCAACCGCGCTCGATATGCGTATGACATTGGATTTGGAGGAGCCTAGATTGGACGGCTGAGATTGCGCTCGATGGAGAAAGCGGAATCGACAAGGGATTAAGCCACATTATAAAGAGATTTGGAGTTCATTTGACCGCCACGGTGGAGAAAGAATGCATACCTGATGTAACGGAAGAAACGAACCGATGAAGCATGCTGGCACCAGTTAGATGGAGACACGTGGTCACTTCCCGAGCGTTCATGCTGACGCTGAACAGGGAACTCCAAGCGCATCTGCAGAAGGTGAATCGACGTAGGCGGGAGAGGAACTGAACAGGCATAGGGATCGAATGGCTAAAGCCATGAACAGAGATAGTCGAAGAAGAAGAAGGAAGACAGAGAATTGAGAGGAGTCTGAGCAACCAAGAGAGACAGTGAACAGTGAACCCTGAGAGGAGGATTGAACAGAGAGAGCAGTAAAGCCAAGTAGAGGAGACATAGGGCCGAGTTGACCACAGGCAGCCTTGAGCACCAGAGAGCTTGAAGATTCAAGCCTTCCCATAGAGGAATCTGTCTGGACTGAGCATCACATTTGGCTCTTTCCACTATAGACCAAGGGTCACAGAGCTGGTAGGAAGAGAACGAGTCTGTGTACTCCGAGTGGCTTCGGGAATCCAAGAACCACCCTGCCAAGCAAAATCTGTTGTCAAGAGAACTCATATTGAGTCCTTGTATTGTAATTTCTCTGCTGTAAGACACAATAAAACAAGGCCACCACTGAAGCTGGACCGGAGACGTGGCCCTGGAGAATAGGGTGAAGTCCTTATTAAAAAATTCTTGTGTCTTTTTGTTGCTTACTGTATTTCTCGCTATATTTCCACTTATTTTCTGTGTATTGGTAATCTGATCGATCCGTTGTTTTAATAACACAGAACACACCAGCACATGAGTCTGTAATACCTTTTGTTTAATAAATCTTCAAACTGAGGTCACTCATAGGGTGATTATCAGATCAAGTGGTATCAGAGCTCTAGGCCATAAGGTTAGACAAGCTTGTGTTAGTTTAGTTGTGAATGCTCACTAGATCAAAGCTCAAATTAGGAGAAGGAGAGTTGGTGGAAACTAATCCTGAAATTGGGAGAGTCTATTCTCGGAAGACAATGTCAGAGGAAGGTTCTATAGAGCCAGACCCTCAATTCATAGAAAGTTTCCTAGCTATAAAGTATATGGTAGAAGAAATGTATAGGGACTTTAGAAAGCATAGGGAGGAAGATTCATCAGGTTCTAAACAAGATAGAGAAAAAGATGAGTCTCATTCCCATGACCACTCCAAAGGATAGGGGAAAGAGGAAAGATTTATCACACCTCCTAATAGCCCTGTGCATAATAAGAAAGCATCTTTGATTAAGCTAGATGTAAAATTTGATTTGCCTATATATGATGGAGAGCTAAATGCTGAAAAGTTGGACAATTGGATTAGACAAATTGATGTGTATTGTAGGGTACAAAACATAGACTTAGACAAGAGTAAGATTCAGCTGGCAAGCCTACGCCTAGGAGGCACTGCCTTGGTTTGGTGGGAAGGCAGAACCCAAGCTGACATGAAAAGACATGGTAAGACCATCTCTGTTTAGAGTGAATTTGTTGTTGCAATCAAAAAGCAGTTCTATCCATTGGCCTACATGCAACAAGCCATGATGAGTTGGCAAACTCTTTGACAGTTGAAAGGGAAAAGTGTACAAGGGTATACTAAAGAGTTCAGAAAGAGTGTTGATGTTGGGTATCTCATTAGACTCACCAGAGACTCTTTTGAAGTACATTGGTGGTCTACACAGCTACATGAGGCATACCATCCTCATGTTTAATCCCACTAGTATAGATGAGGTATATGTACAAGCTACTCATCTAGAAGCTAGAGGAAAGAATGGAAATCCAGAAGTTGGGGGACCATCCCAACCCACTGTAAGCAAGAGCAAGGAGAAAAGGAAGCAGAAGTGGAAAGCAAGGAAGGCTAACACTGCACAAAAAGGAAAAGCTTCATGCACTCATTGTAAAAAGGAGGGGCATGATGATGAGCACTGTTGGATTCTGCATCCAGAGCTGAGACCTAAGAAGTCCGAGGGCAAGAAGAAGAAGACTGCTACAACTATTCAGAAAGATTTGGGGTCAGACTCGGGAGATGAAACAATCATTGCAGCCACAGGTATAAAAGGTAAGAATTCTGAAGCATCTACTAGTAATTCTGCTCAATCTGTTATTGATGAAGAACATGAGAGAAAAAGGCATGAGCTTTTCCATATTCGAGTTATTTCCAAAAATCAAAAGATTGATACTTTGTTTGATAGTGGCTCACAAGTAAATTTGATTTCTAAAGCAATTGTAAAGAAATTGGGATTAGCAACTACACCTCATAAGAAGCCATACCCATTAGGATGGTTGAATGATAAAGCACAACTACAAGTGACTAGACAGTGCAAACTCAAGTTTTCTTTTGGGTCGGCATTTGTAGATGAGGTTGAGTTAGATGTAATTCCTTTAGATATATGTGGAATTAATTTAGGAGGTCCCTACTTGTATGATAGAAAAGCTATTTTCTATAGAGCTGAGAACAAGTATCTACTTGTTAAAGATGGAATCGAATACTTTGTAAGGGCTCATAAGCTCAAGAATAACTATACTCTCATCAACTCAGGACAGATGAAAAGAATGATAAATTCATGCAAAGAGTTCTTACTAATGGTTGTAAAGGAAAAGAAATCTAATAAAACCAATGTATTTGAGGGCTGTAATGTTGATCAACAAGCTGATATAGAAAAGATTGTTTTAGAGTATGATGTCTTATTTCAAGAACCTAAAGGTCTGCCACCCAAAAAGGGAATAGTACATGATATTATTTTGCAACAAGATGTTCCTTTGCCTAACATTGGGATGTACAGGTTGTCTGCTTTAGAGAATGCTGAAATCAAGAAGCAGGTGCAGGAGTTGCTCGAGAAAGGGTTCATCAGGCCTAGCACATCACCATGTGGGTCACCAATCATTTTGGTGAGAAAGAAAGATGGCTCGTGGAGAATGTGCATTGACTACCGAGCACTAAATAAGATAACAATAAAAAATCGTTATCCCCTTCCTCGCATAGATGATCTTTTAGATCAATTGAAAGAAGCTGTTTACTTCACCAAGCTAGATTTGCACAGTGGATACCATCAGGTTAGAGTTGCAGAGCAAGATGCATGGAAGATTGCTTTGAAAACAAAACAGGGATTGTATGAATGGCTGGTTATGCCTTTTGGCCTAACTATTGCTCCTGCTACTTTCATGAGATTAATGAATGATGTACTTAGACCTTTTCTTGATGATTTTGTTATTGTGTATCTGGATGACATTATGATTTTTAGTAAAACGTGGGAAGAACATTTAAAGCATGTTAAGTAGACATTAGATGTTTTGAGAAGAGAAAAACTTTATGTTAAACTCTCCAAATGTGAATTTGGAAAAACCTCTCTAAGTTATTTGGGTCATATAGTTGGGGAGGGGGGGATGAATTGAAAATAGATCCCTCTAAAGTGGCAGTCATTGTAAACTGGCCTAAACCCCAGTCTGCTACAGAAGTGGGAAGCTTCTTAGGAGCAGCACAATATTGGAGGAAGTTCATTTCAAATTTCTCCTCAATTGAAGCTCCCTTACATGCTTTGACAGGATTGAACAAGGTGTTTCAGTGGGGAGGCAAACAACAAAAAGCCTTCGACACCTTCAAAGAAAAGATTAGTACAGCACCTATACTAGAATTGCTAGATCTATGAAGACCATTTGAGATCCAAACTGATGCCAGTGACTATGCCATGGGAGCAGTGTTGACACAGCACGGTAAACCCATATGTTATCATTCTGAGACTTTTAATCCTGCAGTAGTTAACTATCCTACCTACGATAAAGAATTGTATGCATTAGTTTAGAGTGTGAAAAAGTGGAAACATTACTTAATGGGCAAAGAAACAGTAATACATACTGATCATCAGCCACTTCAATATCTACACTCCCAAACTAAGTTGTAACAGTCAAGACATTACAGATGGATGGGTTTTCTACAACAGTTTCATTTAGTCATCAGATATAAGAAGGGCATACATAACAAGGTTGCAAATATGTTATCTAGACCCATTATAAATGCATCTACCATACTTAAACATAATTCTGTGCTACATGAAAGCTACATAGAATAGTATGCTCAGGACATGGACTTTAAAGATGTATATGCAACTTTGAGTCAAGGCAAAAGAGTAGAAGAATTGGACTATCATGTGAAGGACCGACTCTTATATCATTGTGGGAAACTCTGCATTCCACAAACTAAGAGAGTAAAGATCATTAGGGAAGCACACACTTCTCTGATATCAGGTCACTTTGGGGTAAGTAAAACAGTTGCACAACTACAAAGGTTCTGCTATTGGCCGAAAATGAATGAGATAGTTTCTAGATATGTAAAGGGATGTGCTATGTGTGCTAAAAGCAAGCCCAGTAACAGAAAACTAGGCTTATACACTCCATTACCAGTTCCTTCTCACCCTTGGGAAAGAATTTCCACGGATTTGTTGGAGGACTTCCTAAATCTAGGAAAGGTCATGATTATCTGTATGTTGTTGTGGATAGGTTCAACAAAATGTGTATTTTGATACCCTGTAGTAAACAGATTACCGCTGAACAAACTGCAAAATTATTCTTTGAACATGTATGGGTTCATTTTGGATTACCCACTTCTATTGTATCTGATCGAGACACCCAATTTGTGGGGAAGTTTTGGTCAAGTCTATGGGAACTAATGGACACCAAGTTAAAGAAAAGCACAACTTTTCATCCACAAACAGAAGTAATTAACAGGACAGTGATCCAGTTACTGAGAGGATATTGCAGCAAACACCCTAAGCTTTGGGATGAACACTTGTGTTATGTGCAACATGCTTACAATAGAGCCAAACCCTCTTCGACATAGAGATCTCCTTTTGAGACTTGTTTTGGTTTCATACCAAGGTCCCCTTTGGATTTTGTCTTTGGTAAATACAAGGCCAAGTACAAGGCTAGGCATGATAAGCCTCAAATGGAGCATAGTTTTCAAGTTGGAGACCAAGTCTAGTTGTATATCAGAAACGACAGGATGCAAGGTGAAGGTAAAAAGATAAAACCTATCAGGTATGGACCCTTTAGGATACTTGAGAAGATTGGTGAAAATGCCTTCCGCCTTGAGCTACCAGCTTACATGCACATCTACTCAGTCGTAAATGCATACTGTTTGAGATTGTTTGAACCTTCTATGATTGAGGACCCTGAAGAGCAGAGTCAATTACCTTCTGTTGATGACCTGCTACCTGAATATCTTAATGAGTTGCAGGAAGATACAGTGCTAGACAGGAAGGTAAGGACGACGCGCAGTGGACAAGTGGAATACCTCAGGATTGGGCTTAAGGGTTCGAAGCCGAGCAGTGCGAAGTGGATTGAGATTGGGCAAGTGAGACAACAGTTTCCTCACTTAGTCGATGCTTGAAGAAACCCAACTTTTGGTGGTCCAAAAGCTTTTTCAGTGAGAAGGTCATGATCCGAATCGGATCCATAAAAGACTGTCAAGAACCTTGACTGTATCGAGTTGAAAAAATCTTTGAAAATTCCAAAACAGCGATCAAAAATGCCTTAAACCAGTGGCAATGACCACCAACGTGGAATGACGAGGACCTCGGTCAAAGCATGCTGACCGAGGCCCATGGAGACTGGGCAGGAGGTCAAAACAACCCCTGGGAGCCCCGGATCGGGAAAAGGAGGCGATTTTTGATCGCTAGGCAAACAGGGCTAAAGTGGAAAATCCTTAAGCACTTGGTCGCGTGGGGAGCTGGAGAACCGCGGGCGGAGAAAGAACAAGCGCTAAAGGACAAAGGCGGGACCCGCGCTGTGGAAAACCGGCAGTATCGATCGGGGTGCCCTTGAACAATAAGAGGTTTTGGAGGAGAGCAGAGCGATCCCACTCAGCGAACAACGCGTGCCAGTGGAGGTGAGAGAAAAACTGTCGCGATCGCACATTATCGGTTGTGCAAGTCAACCGCGCTCGATGTGTGTATGATGTTGGATCTGGAGGAGCCCAGATCGGATGACTGAGATTGCACCCGATGGAGGAAGCAAAATCGATAGGGGATTAAGCTATGTTCTAAAGAGATTTGGAGTTTGTTTGACTGCCACGGTGGAGAAAGAACGCATACCTGACGTAACGGAAGAAACGAACCGACGAAGCATGCTAGCACCAGTTAGATGGAGACACGTGGCCACTTCCTGAGCGTTCATGCTGACGCTGAACAGGGAACTCCAAGCGCAGCTGCAGAAGGTGAATCAACGTAGGCAAGAGAGGAACCGAATAGGCATAGGGATCGAATGGCTAAAGCCATGAACAGAGACAGTCGAAGAAGAAGAAGGAAGATGGAGAATTGAGAGGAGTCTAAGCGACCAAGAGAGATAGTGAACAGTGAACCCTGAGAGGAGGACTGAACATAGAGAGCAGTAAAGCTAAGCAGAGGAGATAGAGGGCTGCGCTAACCACAGGCAGCCTCGAGCGCCAGAGAGCTTGAAGATTCAAGCCTTCCCATAGAGGAATCTGTTCGGACTGAGCATCACATTTGGCTCTTTCCACTGTAGACCAAGGGTCACAGAGCTGGTAGGAAGAGAACGAATCTGTGTACTCCGAGTGGTTTGGGGAATCCAAGAACCACCCTGTTGAGCCTCAAACCTGCATCTTCTATACACGCTCTCAGCCTTCTCTTTCCCACTTACTCCATCCATCAAGCTGTTAAATCATTGCATTATAGTCTAAAAAGAGCTTCTGACATGGTTTTCTAACTATGCTTATGACTGTTGTTTGGTTTAGAGTTTTGTTCAGGCAGTTGCGGAAACTTGTCGGTTTCCACAACCAGCACAGGTTTCCGCAACTAGCATAGGATTCCGCAGCTATTTTGTTAAAAGCTATGCTATAGGTGTCCTATGAAGAAACGAGCCACATGGGCAAGCTACAGGTGACGGGTACATGGAACGTGTCCCTTCAAATCTGCCAAATCGTCCATAGAAGGTCACGGTCAACAAGGGTCAAAGGCAAAGCCAACCAAGGTATTTAGCGGTGGCACGTCTCTGTTTGGAGCACGTGAAAATTTACGTGGCCCAGTCCTCAGCCCACGAAGACATCGGCACACCTGGAGATCATCCCCGTAACCTGAATCCAACAGCTACCACTCCGAAGATTTAATAGGCATGATCAAAGTTACGCTAGATCTTGGCTGAGGAGATCTACGTGTCTTTGGAAACACAGTTAATAGCATAGGATTCAATTAGTCAGTTCAACACATTTTCATTATAAATAACACATTGATGAACGCTGTAAAGAAGCTTTTTGGAATGTAATTTTTGAACTGTTTTCTATTATCACCCCACTGTACTCTGTTTTATATATGTTGTTGCTGCTTTAATACATGATAAGACTACTTCCTTGAGCTCGTTCTTGTGACTGTTCGTTGACTGGATGAGGTTGCAGAGGGCCCCTGCGCACTAAAGCCCTGTATAGTTTTCGTTTGATTTTATTATGTTTCTATTTTTATAATTAATAGCTTGTATATAACATGTTGTTTTGATGTTTTTAATTCATTGTTGTTTATATTTTCACTTTTGTTTTCTTATAGCTGTCAGCTGATCAATGTTTTTCTGCAGGTTTTCTTAGGCAGCCCGGGCAAATTTTCATCTTTTTGATAACTATTGACATATGAGATCATCTTGTCCTTCCTGCTAATTTCCATTTTCTGAAATTTAATTCCAGCAGTGTCCTTTTTCAAGTTGTGATTTGCTTATTTCTTTTTCTGCTACTTAGACATCATACTACTCATTTGTTTATGGTTTCTTTCTATAGTCAAGTGACTCTATTAGTAAGGAATCAGAATATTACTTATTGTAGTGTGATTTAGTAATCATATTGCTTAAACTTGTTCATGATTTCTTCCCACAAGGTAGATTGAGCTGAAGGGTAAAGGATCTGAAGAGTTGAAGTAGTGTGATTAGTTTCCTTTATGCAATTTAATTTCTTGCCACTTAGTTATCATATTGCTTAGACTTATTCATGATTGCTTCCCATAAGGTAGATTGAGCTGAAGGGTAAAGGATCAGAAGAGTTGAAGTAGTGTGATTAGTTTCCTTTATGCAATTTAATTTCTTGCCATTTAGATATCATATTATTTGACTTGTTCATGATTGCTTCCCACAAGGTAGATTGAGCTGAAGGGTAAAGGATCTGAAGAGTTGAAGTAGTGGGAATTAGCTGCTTTGATTTTAATTTGAGTTGCTTTAAGTTCAATTTTTACTTTCTTTTCATTCAGCAGCAAGGATATTGGGCCATTGTCATTAGTTCACTGTTTGATACATTTACTTCCTCTTAAAAATTGATTTCATTACAGTTGTTTTAAAGCTTTCCTTTTGATCACTTTTAAGTTTGGCGAAATCACTGTAGAAATCACCATCACCATCCACACTTAACTTTCATTTTCTCCATCACACATTAGGAAAATATAAATCCAAAAACAAACTAGAAAACTCAAAAACGACAAAAGACTAAGGAAATGGTTATCTAGTACATATAGTACACTTCACTTCGTCAGTTTACGAATCCTGGATTGACATTTTAAATAGCAATTTAGAATACACTAAATTGACCAAACATTTTGGCACCGTTGCCGGGGAAGTGAAATTAGGTAGCCAATTTCTTAAAAAAAAAAAAAAAAATTCAAGGAAGGAAAATTGATAACATCTCAAAGTATGCTCTCCTCTTGCACTTAGTGTGATCTGGAGGATCAGAAAAGAGAAAGTTATTGGTTTAATAGTTTCTTGAGTATGCTCTCTTCTTGCACCTAGAGTGATCTGGAAGATCAGAAAGAGAATTATTAGCCTGACTTGAAGAAAAATAAAAAAATGACATGCATAGAGCAAGAGATTCTAGGGGAAGGTTTTTAGCTAGAGCCAAGAGTTCGATTTTTACAACTCCTTCTACCTCAAGGAATAGACAAGAGACACCTCCATCATCTCCAACCTACACTCCTAGCCCTAGGATCCCTGGAATTCAAGAGACAATAGTTGAGTTAGGAGACTCTTCCTCACCATCCATTGAATCTGAATTAGGAAAAGATTCTTTATTTTCTTCTACAGGGAGACACATTGTAATTGAAGAAGTAGAATCACCTAAGGAAGAAGAGGGAGAAATTCCTCCTCGATCGCCATTAGTAGAAGAACCAGAGGACTCTGAAATCTCTGAGAAAACTACCATGACAGAAGAGGGAGTTAATAGGTTTGGTAGAGGTAAAGGTAGAGGAGGAGGAGGAGGAAATAATGGAGGAGGTAGAGGTAACAATGGGGGAAATAGAGATGGAGATAACTCATTTGGATTTCCTATAGTCGATGAGGATTCTCGAGCAACAATGAAAAATATTTCACCATCTGTCCTCCCAAACTTTCATGGGTTAAGAAATGAGGATCCTGAAACATTTCTATTTGAGTTTGAGGTCGTGTGTTGAACCTATGATTATCTGGAAGACTCTCAAAAACTCAAATTGTTTCCTTCAACATTGAAAGGAGCTTCTTTGAAATGGTTCATGGGATTACTCACTCAATCCATTAGGACTTGGAATGATATGAAACAAACATTCTTGGATAGATACATGGATTATTGTATGCCTACCAACCACAAGGATGAAGTATTTAAAATGGTACAAAAAGAAGATGAAAACTTGGAGGATTTACTTGAAAGATTCCAATACAATCTAAAGAGAGCAAAGATGAGTAACTTAGATGAGGAGACCTTGAAAGCCCTTCTATTAAAAGCCATTAGAGATGAATGGATAGATATTTTGAACATCATGGGAAAAGGAGACATATCTCAACTTCCACTTCATGACATAACAGAACTGTGTGTCCATCTCTCAACAGGAAAATATAAAACTGGAAAAGGGCCTAGATATCCTTCTCTCATAAGAGCAAACAAATCTGCAACTGGATCAGTAAGTAGGGCTGAGATTGGCAATATGCTTGATGAATTCAAAACTGATATCTTAGGGAGTCTTAGTGAGCAACTAGACACTCTTAAGATCCACAATAAGCAGAAAGCAGAAGCTGAAGCTTTAGCCATCTTTTGCCCAAAATGAAGAAAAAAACATGCTCTCAGGGAATGTCCCTTGGATGCAAAAGTTGTAGAAACATGTGTGATCTGTTCAGAGAATCATGAGACCAAGGATTGTCCTTCAATTCCTGGGCTCAAAGTTGTCTTTCAAGAAGATCCAAATACAATTGAGTCTCTCTGTTTTGTTGCAAGGAGACCTTGTCAGGGGCAACAAAATCAAGGGTTTAACAACTCTATGAACTTTCAACCCTCACCAAATTGGAATCCTTGGCAACAACCTTGGTCCCAACCTCAAAATCCTTTTCAATCATGGGTACAAGGTATGCAAAATCCTTATGGGAGATTTGCTCAATTTTATCAATATCCTCCATCTTTTCAAAATCAGCAGGCTCCACAACTTCCAAATTAAAACCCACAACTATCATTTCCATTTCAACAACAACAACCTTCTCAACAAAACCCAAATTCTCAACTCTTGCTTCCATTTCAACAGAAGTCAAATCAACTTCCTTCTCAGCCATTGCCAAACCCCAATAATAAAAACCCTCAAAATGCTTACATGATAGAAGGTCAACAATTTCTTGCCTATGATTGTTCCTCTCAATGATGTACAACTCAGATCTGGTAGAGTTCTAGATAAACCTTCTATAGATGCCCAAAATCAAAGCATTTCTGAGGAAGAATCTCTTGAAGCCAATAAGGGTTCTGAAGCATCTCTTCAAAACCCAAACACTCAGAAAGAAAAAGAAGAAATAACCCCTACAACTCCTATAGTTGAGCAACCTGTATCTTCATCCACACCTCCTTTTCCTGAAAGATTACAAATTGACAAAGGGGTGGAAAAACAAATCTTGTTGCCTGACTATGATTTTCTAGATGAATTGAAGAATGTCTGTATCAAGATTCCCTTGTTACAAGCCATTAAAGAGATTCCTATTCTAGCAAAAATAATAAAGGAGTTGAGTCTTAAAAGACCAGGAAGGAAACCTAGAGACACAAGAAGAATCCACATGGTAGGGAAAATTGCAGACATCATGATGGGAAAAATTACTATGCAGAAGTATGTAGATCCCGGTAGTCCAATTGTCAAAACACATATCAATGGGGTTGAAATTCCAAACACTTTGATTGATTTAGGGGCTGTTATCAACATTATGAGTAGAAAGACTATGGAACAGCTGAAACTTCCTAATCTTCTCCTTACACCTACTTTACTGCAACTTGCAGATCGATCAATTATTAAACCAGATGGTGTATTAGAAGACATTTCAGTCTCCTTAGACTCTTGGGAATATCCAATGGATTTCATGATTTTAACTCCCAAGAGTAATTTAGGAGGACATCCTCTCATTTTAGGAAGACCTTGGCTAGCCACAGCCGATGCTTTCATCAGTTGTAGGTCTGGGGATATGTATATTTCTGATGGTAATTCGACAAAGAAATTCAATCTGTATCCTCCAGAAAAAGCAATCACAGAAATAGGAGATAATGAATGGATTGATGATGAAGATACTATACAACCTGTCTTTACCATCTCTGAAGTTAGTGAAGATAGTCAACTTCTAAACACATTAGAAATTTTTGAAACATCTTTAGAATATGACCACACACAATTTCAGTTAGATTCTGACATTGAGTATCTATCATCTAGAAAAATGTCTCTTTTCTCTATGGAAGAATTTGGTATTTCCACCATTGAGATCTTTCCAGGAAAAACATTGAATATCAACAAAAATTTGGAAACATCACAACAGGAAGAACTAACCAAAATCTTGCAAAAACATTCTACTGCATTTGCATGGAAGTATACCGATATGAAAGGTATTGACCCTAAGACTTGCATTCATCACATCTATATTGAGGAAAACAGTAGACCAATCAGACAACCTCAGAGAAGGATGAATCCAAACCTTAGGGAGATAGTGAAAGAAGAGCTCCAAAAGTTACTTAATGTGAACTTCATTTATCCAATTTCAGATAGCCGATGGGTTTCTCCTTTGGTTATAGTACCTAAAAAGAATGGTAAATGGAGGGTATGCATTGATTACAGAGAATTGAACAAAGCAACTTTGAAGGATCACCTTCCTTTACCCTTTATCGATCAGGTATTAGATACTTTAGCAGGAAAAAAGTATTTTTCATTTTTGGATGGTTTTAGTGGTTACAATCAGATTCAGGTAGCACCTGAAGATCAGGACAAGACCACATTTACCTGTCCATGGGGAACTTTTTCTTATCAAGTACTTCCTTTTGGATTATGCAATGCACCCGCAACATTTCAAAGGGCAGTACTAGGAATCTTTTCCGATCTAATCCATGATTGTGTAGAGGTGTATATGGATGATTTTACAATTTATGGTAATTCGTTTGAAGAAGAATTAGAGAATTTGGAAAAAGTCCTTATAAGATGTAAAGAAAAAAACCTATCATTAAGTCATGAAAAATGCTTTATGATGTTTACTGAAGGGATTGTTTTAGGACATCATATTTCAGGAGATGGGATTAAAGTTGATAGATCAAAAGTTGAAGTCATCTCCAAGTTGCCTATTCCAAATTGTCAAAAAGATGTTAGAAGTTTTCTTGGATTTACTGGATACTATAGAAGATTTATTGAAAACTTCACCAAAATAGCATCTCCACTCTTCAAATTACTTACAAAAGATTGTGAATTCAAATGGGATCCTGATTGTCAATCTGCATTTGAAACTTTGAAAACAAGAATATCTGAAGCACCCATTTTGAGAGGTCCAAATTGGAAACTTCCTTTCCATATTTCTACAGATGCTTCAGATACAGCTCTAGGAGCTGTGTTAGGACAAAAGGATTTAGTTCCTTATGCCATTTACTACACCAGTAAAAATTTGACTCCCACTGAGTTAAACTATACTGTGACTGAGAAAGAGTTCTTAGCTATTATTCATGCAATCAATAAGTTTAGACACTATATAACCGGCTATGAAACTTTTGTCCATGCTGACCATTCTGCAATTAGATATCTTATGAATAAACCTGTTACTAATGGAAGAGTTACAAGATGGCTCTTACTTTTACAAGAATTCAATATCACTGTGTTAGATAGACCAGGGAAACAAAATACAGTAGCTGATTTCTTGTCTAGAATCCAAAATACTAACGAAGATTCTCCTGTAGAGGATAAGTTTCCAGATGAATATTTGTTTGCAGTAACTACTAAGACTCCTTGGTATGCAGATATTGCTAACTACTTGGTTACAGGGAAGCTACCTCCACATCTATTTCCTGGTGAAAAAAGAAAAATTATTCAGGAGAGCTCAAGTTATTCATGGATTTCTAATGAATTGTTTAAAACAGGGCTAGATTGTGTGATCAGAAGATGTGCTCGGGAAGATGAAATTCCAGACATCCTCAAGGCATGTCATGATGAACCATGCGGTGGACACTTTGCTGACAAAAGGACGGCCTATAAAATCCTTTCTTTAGGATATTATTGGCCTTCCCTTTTCAAAGATGCAAAACAATATGTCAAAGGTGTGACAACTGCCAAAGAGTTGGGAGACCAACTCTTTCAAATGAAATGCCATTACAACCACAGGTACTCATCTAACCCTTTGAAAAATGGGATTTAGATTTCATTGGACCCATTAATCCACCATCTAAACAAAAGAAGTATATATTGGTATGCACTGATTATGTCACTAAATGGGTAGAAGCCAAAGCATTGCCTTCTGCCACTGAAAATTTAGTTGTTCGATTTCTTTTTGAGGATATTTTTACTCGTTTTGGTGTCCCAAGAGAAATTGTGACAGATCAGGGAAGTCAATTTACATCTAACTTGATGGAGAAGCTGATGGAAGAATATAAAATCAAGCATAGAAAATCTACTCCTTACCATCCGCAAGCAAATGGCCAAGTGGAATCTACAAACAAAGTTCTTGAAAGCATCATCACCAAAACTGTTCATCTACACAGAAAAGATTGGGCAGAAAGGCTTCCCAAAGCCTTATGGGCCTACAGATCTACATGGAGGAATACAACAGGACATTCTCCCTATGAACTTGTTTATGGGAAGGAGGTCCTGGTCCCCATTGAGTTTCAAATCAAGACTTTTAAGATGGCAGTCCAGTTGGGGATGAATCTATCAGAAGCCAAAAAGCACAGAATGGAGTAGCTAAATGAGCTAGATGAGAGCAGACAAGATGCAATTTTAAGAACTGATCTAGTTCAACATCAAAGAGCAAAGTGGCATGACAGTTACATCAAAGAGAGAAAGTTTCAAGAAGGAGATTGGGCGTTACTGTTTGATTCCAAGTGTAAAGACTTCAAAGGAAAATTTCAGACTCATTGGCTTGGGCCATATGATATTGACAAAGTCTTTAACAATGGAGCGGTAAGAATCAAGACTATTGATGAATTTCAAACTCCTCTCATTGTGAATGGCCATCGATTGAAAATTTATCATAAGCCACTCTCAAAAGAGGAATTTGTCAAAATGTTCCAGGAGAATTCTGCAATAAGGCTGGTGGAGAAGAATCCTTCTCCCCCATCAGCCTAGTCTTTGTTTCTTTCAGTAAAAAAAAAAAAAAAAAAAAAAAAAAAAAAAAAGAAGAAGAAGAAAAAAAGAAAAAAGAAGAAGAAAAAATCGTATAAGCCTGAAAACCAATCATAGATTGGCAGTCTTATACAGAAAATGTAGAGTGAAAATTAGGGACACCTGACACTCTATATTTTCCAAAAAAAATCTCCTCTCCTTCTCTTTCCATCTTCACTCCATTTCATTCTCCATCTCACTTCACCTCCATCTCACTCTCATTACCATTTCACTTCGCTCCACTTCATTTTCATTTCATTCCACTCATTCCATTTCACTTCATCACTAAAAGTCCCTTTCAGGACTATTTTCATTCAGCTAGTTCTTCTCTAACTATCTTTGTGCAGTTAAGGGGGTGTTGTCTCAGTTTCCGCAGCTGAACACCGTTTCTGCAGCCAGAAGCAGTTTCCGTAGCCAGAAACAATTTCCGCAGCCAGCATCACTTTGTTTTCAAATTTACAGTCAACTGTTAGTGCCATAATCATGAAATGCAGGTGTAATTGAGCTAAAGACATGGGGCATGTCCAAGACATCAAGGAAGAGCAATTGGTTAGAAGCCTTGAGGAAAAATTGACAAAGTTTCTAAATGTATGATCAAAAATCTTTATCAAATAACAATTCAAGTCATAATTACGCATAGTTATCAAACCATAACAAGTTCCACTATGTGCAATGATTTGATACGATAGCTCCACTACCACTCCTATTCCATGATATCACTCCACACACCTTGCATTCATTTCTCCAACGGTGTCATGATTATTCCGAGTTTAAACTCAAGACTGACTGCACTTCCATTTATTACCCGTACTCTTGAGACGTGACCTATTGTGTTACGGTTCTTCTTAGTCATAATTTCCGCAGCCGTCTATTGAGACGTGTAAAAATTTCATACATAGTCATCAATCCGATTCCATTCGTTTACCACTCCACTAATACCATACCTCTCACATGCATCCGCATTTTATTTTGAACTTGTTCACTGCTGCTCACCCTCTATTCCTCTGGTAATTCGGGTATTGCCACTATAGTTTGTTCTCCATTTCCGATTGCAGTCACTACAATCATCCTAAAACCCCGACTACAGGCACTACAGTCATCCTAAAACCCCGACTACAATCACTACAGTCTATCCTAAACCCTGTAACAGAGCCATTTTTTCTGAACCCTCACACGCAGAAGAACTCTTATTTGGAATTTAAAACAACATATGGGAAAATTACTGAGAGTCGAGCCAGAAGGACCGAAATACTTGGAGGGTTATCCTCAAACTAAGGAATTACTGAAGAAAGCCAGATGGCTACGATTTATCCAAAAGTTTAAAGGCCATAACAAGGAGGTGACCAAAGCTTTTGTGCGGTCTTTTGATGGAAAAACAGTGGAGATTGGAGACTTAAAGTTTACAATGACTGAGGCCACAGTAGCAGCTGCCACAGGCCTACCTCAAGAAGGTGAAAGGTGGTTTAAAAATAGAAGTGTGGATGATCAAATATGGAGAATCATGCTACAAAACCAAGGTATGGATACCATCATATTTACAAGAGGCATCCCTGTTCATGCACTAAAAGAGGAATGGTCTAGTCTACTGTTAGTCATCCAGAAATTTATCACGTGTGAAGGTCGTTTTGGTTCTATGTATATGTATCATGCTAGACTTATGATGAATTTCCTAGAGGGTCACACTCTTAATTTGCCTCATTTTCTGTTATTGAGTTTGAAAAAGATGAGTTTTACAGTTCAAAAACACATAGGCAACATTGAATCTCATCTCTACCATCATGGATTCATAAAAATTCTTATTGAGGACCAGTTAAAGAAAACTAAGGATACTTGGGAGCAATTTTTGACAAGAAACTACTTCCAAGAGCCGTCTGAGGCCTCTGGAAGCAGTCCACCAAAGATTCCAAGGAAAAGTAGGAGGAAAGAAAAGAACATTACAGTCCAAGACTCCCCTACAATAGAAATTCAAGAAACTATCCAAAAATAAGAAGAAGATAGAGCTAAAAATAAGAAACAGAAGAAAGAAAAAGGCAAAATAACCATTCAAGAAGTCTATCCATCCCCTGAGAAATCCATAGAGGAGGATTATCAACCTTTGTCAGAAAGATTAGTACATCTTCAAGTTGCTACTATAGCAAAGAAAAAGAAAAAAGGGAAACAGAGTGCACAAGAGAAGAGTACTAGTCTATACTTAAGGAGGAGCACTAGGCTAAAAGGAAAAGTGAATAAAACCCAAGAAAAACAGTCTCGCTTTATTGATTTAGGTGAAGAGACAATTGAGAAATCTCCAGCCCAGCCAAGCACTGAATCAAGTCTTCCAAATGATGAAAGCCCTTTTCGGCCGGAAAGAGAGAACAATCCTCCTCCTCCACCAGATTTTGAGCCTAGTCCGAGAAAGACACCTGAGGTAGATCCTAATTAGCAAGAGGCATATAACTACCTGGAGTCCTTAGAACAATCAGCTGCAGGACCAAGTACCACTCTGCCACTAGATGCACAAGTTCAGTCTTTGAAACAGGAAGTATTTGAACTAGAAGTCCTAAATAGGCATATCAAACAGGAAAATGAAGCACTCAAAGAGCAGAGTAAAGTAGACAAGATTGTCCATGATAACACTATGCTCCATTTAGGACTATGGCAAAAGAAAAATAGGAAACTGAAGAAGAAGTGCAAAAAATTAAGCAGAGCATTGATTAATCTCAAGTTCAAATGTCTAGTCAGGAAACCAAGGATGATGCTAGCATCAAAGAAGAAGAAAAGAGGGCTAGATGTCATAGCAGAAGCCTCAGAGCATATGGATTAGAGGGAAATAACTAAATTTTGGTTCCATGAGGACATGCAACACCTTCATAGTGGGGGTATGTTGAGCCTCAAACCTGCAACTTCCTATACACCCTCTCAGCCTTCTTTTTCCCACTTACTCCATCCATCAAGCTGTTAAATCATTGCATTATAGTCTAAAAAGAGCTTCTGACATGGTTTTCTAACTATTCTTATGACTGTTGTTTGGTTTAGAGTTTTGTTCAGGCAGCTGCGGAAACTTGTCAGTTTCCGCAGCCAGCACAGGTTTCCGCAGCTAGCACAGGATTCCGCAGCTATTTTGTTAAAAGCTATGCTACAGGTGTCCTATGAAGAAATGAGCCACATGGGCAAGCTACAGGTGACAGGTACATGGAACGTGTCCCTTCAAATCTGCCAAATCATCCATAGAAGGTCACGGTCAACAAGGGTCAAAGGAAAAGCCAACCAAGGTATTTAGCGGTGGCATGCCTCTGTTTGGAGCACGTGAAAGTTTATGTGGCCCAGTCCTCAGCCCACGAAGACATCGGCACACCTGGAGATCATCCCTGTAACCTGAATCCAACAGCTACCACTCCGAAGATTTAATAGGCATGATGACAGTTACGCTAGATCTTGACTGAGGAGATCTACGTGTCTTTGGCAACGCAGTTAATAGCATAGGATTCAGTTAGTCAGTTCAGCACTTTTTCATTATAAATAACGCGTTGGTGAACACTGTAAAGAAGCCTTTTGGAATGTAATTTTTGAACTCTTTTCTATTATCACCCCACTGTACTCTGTTTTATATATGTTGTTGCTGCTTTAATACATGAGAAGACTACTTCCTTGAGCTCGTTCTTGTGACTGTTCGTTGACTAGCTGAGGTGGCAGAGGGCCCCTGTGCACTAAATCCCTATATAGTTGTCATTTGATTTTATTATGTTTCTGTTTTTATAATTACTAGCTTGTATATAACATGTTGTTTTGATGTTTTTAATTCACTGTTGTTTATATTTTCACTTTTGTTTTCTTATAGCTGTCAGCTGATCAATGTTTTTCTACAGGTTTTCTTAGGCAGCCCAGGAAAATTTTCATCTTTTTGATAACTATTGACATATGAGATCATCTTGTCCTTCCTGCTAATTTCCATTTTCTGAAATTTAATTCCAGCACTGTCCTTTTTCAAGTTGTGATTTGCTTATTTCTTTTTCTGCTACTTAGACATCATACTACTCATTTGTTTATGGTTTCTTTCTATAGTCAAGTGACTCTATTAGTAAGGAATCAGAATATTACTTATTGTAGTGTGATTTAGTAATCATATTGCTTAAACTTGTTCATGATTGCTTCCCACAATGTAGATTGAGCTGAAGGGTAAAGGATCTGAAGAGTTGAAGTAGCGTGATTAGTTTCCTTTATGCAATTTAATTTCTTGCCACTTAGTTATCATATTGCTTAGACTTATTCATGATTGCTTCCCATAAGGTAGATTGAGCTGAAGGGTAAAGGATCAGAAGAGTTGAAGTAGTGTGATTAGTTTCCTTTATGCAATTTAATTTCTTGCCATTAGATATCATATTACTTGACTTGTTCATGATTGCTTCCCACAAGGTAGATTGAGCTGAAGAGTAAAGGATCTGAAGAGTTGAAGTAGTGTGAATTAGCTGCTTTTCTTTTAATTTGAGTTGCTTTAAGTTCAGTTTTTACTTTCTTTTCATTCAGCAGCAAGGATACTGGGCCATTGTCATTAGTTCACTATTTGATACATTTACTTCCTCTTAAGAATTGATTTCATTACAGTTGTTTTAAATCTTTCTTTTTGATCACTTTTAAGTTTGGGGAAATCACTATAGAAATCACCATCACCATCCACACTTAACTTTCATTTTCGCCATCACAAATTAGGAAAAGATAAATCCAAAAACAAACTAGAAAACTCAAAAATGACAAAAGACTAAGGAAATGGTTATCTAGTACATATAGTACACTTCACTTCGTCAGTTTACGAATCCCGGATTGACATTTTAAATAGCAATTTAGAATACACTAAATTGACCAAACACACCCTGCCAAGCAAAATCTGCTGTCAGGAGAACTCATATTGAGTCCCTGTATTGTAATTTCTCTACTGTAAGACACAATAAAACAAGGCCACCACTGAATCTGGACCGGAGATGTAGCCCTAGAGAATAGGGTGAACTCCTTATTAAAAAATGCTTGTGTCTTTGTGTTGCTTACTGTATTTCCACTTATTTTTTGTGTATTGGCAATCTGACCGATCCATTGTTTCAATAACACAGAATACACACCAGCACATAAGTCTGTAATACCTTTTGTTTAATAAATCTTCAAACTGAGGTCACTCATAGGGTGATTATCAGATCACCTTAAGAAGAAATGGTCCCCATTGCGTGAAGTTCCCTCCTCCGAAGCCTTTGCTGAATATGAAGAGCCACTGAAGAGAAGGGTTTTATGTGGTTAACCCATAACCATGATGAATGAAGATCCAAAGATAGAGATACCCTGTAATGCTTGTGACCAACTGTGGTACTGATAGTGTGCAACCTAGCAAATGGAATTCGATGAAGTGTGGGTTTGTGGATGACCCATAACGATGATGAACGCGGATCCAAGGATAGAAATACCCTTTAATGCTTGTGACCAACTGTGATACTAACAATGTGTGGCCTAGCAAATGGACTTCGATGAAGTGTGGGTTTGTGGATGACCCATAACCATGACAAATGAAGATCCGAGGATAGAGATACCGTGTAATGGTTATGACCAACTGTGATACTAATAGTGTGCAGCCTAGTAAATGGACTTTGATGTCAAGGATTTTGTGCAGTTGACCCATAATCGTGATGTCGGTTGTTGATGAAGTATCAAGTGCCTACATAGCCTAGAGTGAGAGGGCACATCTCCAAATAACCCAAGCTGAATGCTGCTATACTGAAACTGATGAATGTGAACCAGGTGACTAGGGCATGTCTCCAAAGGGAACTCGCTCCGAATGCTGCTCTAGAATTAAAATGGACATAACTCGGTCAATATAACTCAAAATATTTATCATAACCTATTTTTGGAAACAAAAGGATCATTTTGCATCTTCCCATGTGTTGGAAGTCATTATCTGGACACCCTAGAATCTCCGATTCGCGCTACAATTTATTTCCGCGGTCACAAAAGTTCTGAAAAAATAGTTGATTTTAAATGAGTGATATCTCCCACATACAAACTCCAATTCGACCCATTTTTTTTGAAATTGGATGATTTTTCAAGAGGAGCTTAGATTTACAATCCTTTTTCTGAATTCTACATAAAAACTTCAAAAAATGATATGAGAGTTGTCGTCCACCAGTTGTCGTCAGAAAAAAATTCTACAACGTAGCTAATTTTAAATCAGCGATATCTCCCTCATCCAGACTCTGATTTGGCCGATTTTGTTTTTTGAATTTTGGTATTTTTCACAAGGAATCTAGATCTGGTATTTGTTTTGTAAATTTTATACCAAATGTTTCAGGTCTCATTTGAAAAGTTGCCGCCCAAAAACATTCATGCAAAAAATGAAAAAAAAAATTCTTCCTTCTTGGCCCAAGAAAATGCTCTGTGGAGGACGTAGCACATGCCTGAAGTTTTTTTAATACTGCTGCAAAATTTGAAACTGAAATATGCATCAAACTCTCATTCCCATGGAATCATAACTTGCTCCGATACCACTTACAATACCATGGGTAAATTCCATGGGTGGATGAATAACATGGGTGGATGAATACCATGGGTTGATGCCATTTTCCATTTGGATCATGCTCTCAAACCAATCAATTGAACAAGTTAAAGTGTAGTGGAAGCACTTTGGGCCCGATGAAGCTACATGGGAGGCAGCAAATCAGATGTGGGCTATGTATCCTTCTCTATTTGTTGGTTAAGCGAATTTCCTTGATATATTGTTTTGGTATAAGCTTTGGTATGATGTTTTGGTATATGTACATATGTATATGGATGTAAGTATTTCCATGAGATATTTTTATAAAGCTCCAATAAGCAGTATGTGTGTCATGTTATTATGATTTTCATGTTGTTATATTGTCATGTGGTTGCTTCTTAGCAGGTTGATCATTGTAAATACTACAACAAGCTAAGTAATAAAGCTCCATGGGTAGTATGTTTTTCTTTCAAAATTATTGTTAGTTGTAGGTTTCATTGAACACTAAGGATGATGTTCCCCCAAGGGGGAGGGTTCTGTAACAACCCTCGTGAAAATTCCATGTAATAAAAGTTAATAAAGTCAAAATAATAACCATGGTTATGGCACATTTATTCCAAGTTGAATGTTGGGAAAAAACATCCTAATGGGGGTATTCATTTGGTTTATTATGGCTAAGGAAATGGAAAATACTTTGGAAATGGAAAATGGAATTTATTGGCATTTTTTTATGAAAATAATGGAAATTAGGAGAAAAGGAAGGTGAAAAGTCACAGGTTGCATATGACAAGGGCAATAAAGAAAATAGAGGCCTCATTAATAAAAAGGCTTATGAGGATTAGTTGGTAACCTTTTGTCAGTTCAGTTTTGGAGCTCTCTCTCTATTCTCTCTCTCACACTGTTGGACACTTAGAGTTTTCTTGGAGAACTTCAACAATGGATCAAGAAAGGTAGGAAGTCAAAGAGAAGTAAAGATCAAGAAAGACAAAGTGGGATCAAGAAGCTATAGTGGGTTTACTTGAGGGTATCAATTTGTATGTGTGGTTTCCTTGCTAGATTTGGCATGCATGGTTATGCATGTGTGATCTTGGTTCTCTTGCTTTCCTTGACGTGGGTCTTTCCAGCTGTGACATTGTTCTTTAGTTTACGTTGCCATTTCTAAATAGCCATGGTGTGATGGGGTTATCATGTTTTGGTTGAGCTAGATTATTGGATGGATTCAAGATTAAGTGAGGTGGTCTCTTTATGAATGAAAACATGGCTTAGTGAACCCTGAATCAGACTGTGGATTGTGGTAAATCCACTGGCCTAGTAACCCTTGAACTAGAATGTTCGTTGCGGTAAATTCAGATATTGTGTGCCTCGATGGGCCTATGAATTCTCGACTGGTGAATGGCAAGATATACGGTAAATCCTAGAGGTGTCTGCCCTCGATCAAGCCTAGTGATATGATGGGGATTGTGGTAAAGCCTCAAGGGTGGAGTCTTGATTAGGCCTAGGAATCCTCGATCGGTGAATGGCAAAATATACGGTAAAACCTAGAGTCTAGAGTCTTGATTAGGCCTAGGGATCCTTGTTGGGAATCATGGTTGTCGTTAGATCAAAACCCACAAGTGTTAGTCAACGATCGCATTGCCAGAGATAAGGATCCACAAGAGGTAGTTAGTCCATGTTGTGAAACACACTATGAGCATTGGTTTATATAATGTCCAACCATAGCCCCCCATCGTGAGCCAAGTGTGTATTGAACTTGTGACCTATGCTCTGATACCACTTGTTTGGAATCATGATTGTCATTAGACCAAAACCCACAGGTGTTAGTCAACAATTGCATCGCTAGAGATAAGGATCCATGATAGGTGGTTAGTCCACGTCGCAAAACACACAATGGGCGTTGGTTTATCCAATGTCAAAAAATCCTCGATCATTATATGGTGGGCTGTATGGTAAAGCCTAAAGACTAGGAGATAGGAAAATTTCTTACAGTGTAGGTGGAGAAATCCAGTGGCATCCATGCTGGTTTAGGACCTAGTGATCTAGTGAGGACTGCAGAAAAGCTTGGTTCTATTGATGAGGGTGAGGTGGTGTAGTCTTCAAAATCTCTGGTTGATTTTGGTTAGATTCCCACATTCATGCTTGGAATATGGCATGTGGGTGATTGGTTGAAGAGAGATTTGGTTTAGCTAATCTATGGTCAAGTGGAATGTGGAAGTCCCAAACATAGGTGGTTGTTGCATTCATTAATAAGAGTTTCTTATCCTTGGTATTTCATGTGTAAATTTATTGGTTTATATGTGGCATTTATGGTCATTGTATCCTTATTAATTCAATTGTTTATATGTTGGTTATGAGTACGTGTTATGATAGTGATGATGTATGGCTCTCATCATGTTTGATTTGTAAATGAATAAACAATGAATATATGACCTAACAGATGATAATGCAGCTAATGTGATAAGGCATAATGCTTCTTAGCGATTATCAGATAAGTATGAGACACCTATGCTCATATCTATTGTTATGACCTATAGAATGCATATTTGTGACATGTTTAACAAAATGCATGTCATGGCTAGTAGGGGTCCAGTAAAGTCATTGATAAAATACTTGCATTATTCCCTTTGTCTCAGTGTTATTTATCATTCGTGAAGTTTTCATGAAGTTTTGGGCAGTGACCTAAGTCTTGGCCCTGAAAAAGTGGCTTAAATCGCGTAGTCTTTGGCACAAAGCTTGCTGAAAAAAGATGTAGTATCTCTCTTGCAGGCATTGTGGGAGCGACTGGAGGGTTCTAGTCACACGGAGGCCTTGTCATGGGAGCGACTAGGGGTTTAATTCATTGAAAGGCTAAGTTGGCTCAGGTGTTGGTCACTTGGAAAGGTTGGTTGGCTCTTGGAGGTTCTGTAGCATGTGTGGAAGGTCAGTTTGGTTTGTTTTATCAGTTTCACTTCCTTAACTGTACATGCGGGGTCAAATAACATCATAGTAGCCTCTTGCAACATGCTTACCCAAGTGGACTGGGTAGTGTTGGGCATGGAAACCCCCAAGGCATGTTTTGGGGCTCAAAGCCCAAGTTTTGACCGAATATTGTTGTAAAGCTCCACGAATTGCGAGCGCAGGGCGAGAAAGTACGATAGAGATGTAGCCTTGTCCTCCCTAGTTTTGTAATGTAATGTCGGTTGGATAGACCTACCCATGGTCCGTGGATCATGGGATTGTATAAATAGAGTGAGGCTCTAAGTTAATAAAGATAACTAACTAAGAATAGAAGAAGTAGAGAGAAGTCTAAGTGATTGAGTCACAGTGTGAAGTGTGTCTTTAGGTCATAGAGTAGGAGAAGGCTCTACAGCTTAGTGTGCAAAGGCCTAGTAGTCTACAGCTGAGTGCACAGGCCCCTAAAACTGAGTGTGCAGGGCGAGTCGAGTCTGTAACCAAGGAAGGAATTAATAAAGAGACGTTTTATCATAATCCTGCGTATCTATTCTTAGTTTAATGCATGATTGACATAATTTGCAAATATACTGTTTATTTACTGTGCACACCTATATGAATATTTTATATTGTTAAGCATACATAAAGCACTCAAATAGGCAAAGCTAATTAACTAACGTTGGAATACCATTAAGGTCTTGGGTAATAACACATAGTGTGATGTTCAACCCCTTGTTAGGGCTGCGCAAATGTAGTATATCAGGTTACGAAGTACGGGAAAGTGCATGAAGCAACCTGCACGCAGGGTCAAGCCGCAGACCAGTCAAACTCATTAGACATCTTCAGGGTGTGGAAACCTGGTTCTAGCACCCTCCCAAACTACTTCAGGTGAGACCTCAGTCCGCACTCCATGGACTATTTCCAGAAGGGCCACTAGGACTGAGATTTGTTTGGCTAATTAACTTTGAACCTGAGTCAGGCCCCAACAAGCCAACAAATGGTTCTATTGTCGGGACTAGGATCTGCATAGAGATGTCTAATGTCATATCACTGGAATCTGACAAATAAAGGAATTGAAGAGTGGTTGGACAGAAAGATTCATGAGTTGGCGGCGCAGGTGAACAAGAATCCGTGATTATCGAAGGAAGAGTGGTTAGATTTCTACTTATATATGAAAATACACGAAATTTTCTTTGCATCCTTCCCCTCTGAGTTGTACGAGTCGATCGCGAAGCTAGCAGATAGTGAAGGAAGGTGTAGGCTTGACAAACCTATTGTGTGGACTCCAGAGTTGGTGCGCATACTAGAGGCATCAGAAGATAAGATTGTGCATGTTGTCGATCACTAGCTGGATCAGATCATAGGAGGGTTCATCACTGAATTCGTGGTAGATACTTGGGTCAGCTATAGCGAGGCAGAACGACGCTTCCTCAAGGGACCACGAGGTAAGTACGTTAAATTTGTGAATACTTGGATTAAAATGCTACTGTGTGAAAAGCGGGTTATGTGAATAAATTGATGTTTGGGGCTACGTGGAATGGGAGGATCTACAGAAATGAAGGTAGCACAAAACTCGAAACTAGCCCCTTGATATCACCTCCACGAGGGGGTGACAAAGAGCTCGCTAAGGTTTCACCAAGAAGTGAGATCAATTTGATAAAGCAAAGAATTCCTCAAATACCACCCTCGCCCACACCACCACCAGTTTCACCATATTCACCCCCGACTTTGCCCACACCACCTCCGCCACCACCGCGAAGCCAGTGTTCAAGGGAGTAGGGAATGAGGATCCGGACTAATTTTGGTTCGTGGTAAAAGCAGTATGGGAAGCACCGGGTGTCACAGACGACAATATAAAGAAGACAACGTTGGTCTGTGCTCTGCAGGATCGCACGCTGACTTGGTACATTAAGCATTCCAATGAGAATCTGAATCCGGGGATAGCGGATATCTAGACTGCGCTAAACAAAGAATTTAGCAGGCTGAATTCAGAGACACAGTAAATCATTGAATTCAAGGAAATCATGATGCTACCAGGCGAAACCCTATGGGAGTTAGATCAAATATTGAAGTGCATAATTCACGAAGCGAACATGACCTTAAAAGACATGTTACACAGTAATTCATCATCGCCTTCACTCCCGGTCTTTCCACTGTGTCATGTGTCTAAAGTCAAACATGTTCATGACCGACAAATGCTCTACTATGCTGCCAATTGACCCACTTTTCCTAATTTATCTACCTCATCATGGCTATGGGCTAAATAAACGCGTTGAACGGTGCTCATGAATAGCCCGACCGCGCTGCCAGCGCGGAAGTACATCTGATTCCCGTGATGGCCCGTTTTTATGCACCAACGCGGGGCTATGTGGTTGCTTCAGCGATGATCTGACTAGCTACACTAATCACTAGCGATGTCAGTGCTAAAGCTCAATTTTGTGCCCACGATGATCCAGATTGGGTGAATTTGTTCCAATAGTCGGCCTTCTAGATGACTCCAGACCTGGTTGTTGGCCTAGTTTATGTCACGTTTCCTTCCCTGGTGTGGCAGTTCCGTCAATTGGGCTACCTTCCTTGATGATAAGCTCTCCCTTCCACCTTTCGTGGAGGCTCCTTCACCTATTTAAACACTCACCTTTTATATTATCAGCTAGTTGGTATAGTTGATAATTGGAGAAATCTTGGTTTGTACAGTGCTGTTAGTGCTTTGATAGATAGCTGGTGTGAGTGTGATAAGTGTGAGAGTGTTGCTAGTTTGGGGAAGGTTGTGATGTGCCTTTGATTCCATGTTAAACTTGTGAATGAGAGAGAGAGACTTGTATGTTGGGAGATCTATCATCCAAGAGTGAATGCTTGAAGAACATGCTGGCTGGACCCTCTCTGAGAAGGCTTGTGACGTCAAGACTTTGGTTGTAAGCTGACTCTTATGTCATTATTAATGCAATTAATAATGTTTTCCTATGTCTTGTATGTAATGAAATTGATAGCTCATGACTTCTTGACTTTGTGAGTAAATAGTTCATTGTTGTTTTCGGTTATGTGCTTTGTTGTATTTCCTTTGCTTTGTTCTAGGTTGATCACTCATTGAGGAAGCGGAAGCTGGAGCAGTGCAACGGAACTCCATCGACCATCAAATGAGGTAGGCCTCCAACTTTAACTGTTTAAGGAAAGCTATTGTTGATCTATCCTTGTTTGTGACTAGACCCACTCTAGGGCTAGAGGGGTTGCCTCTGTCTGCAGAGGGAACACTTTCTTGCATCACAAATTGGCGACTTCGCTGGGGAGTCTATCCTATGTTTTCCTCTTTGCTCTTGTTTTGATTTTAAATTTGGTATCTCTTTGCTTTTGGGGATTGATTATCAGTTTTTTAGATCACCTGGATTGATCTGGGAGGTCTCTTTATTGCCTGGTTTCTTGGCTGGGTTTTGTTTGGGAGTCTTTGGCTTGTTTGCCTTTGTTTTTTGTATCATCACGGATATTAGCCTAACAGTCGTGCTGACATCGCGATCACCCTTTTGTAAAATCCTGTGCATCGCAGATTAACGCTACACAGTCGCGACGATCCTGGAAATCGGATCATCGCGGGAAAGACGTGTACTCCCACACTGACAATGCTCTGTTGCTATAGCTAGCTCTCTATCAACGCTAGTTGCTAATGTTTTACCTGCGCTGACACCTGTAGAATTGATTTTTTTAGTTCTGTCTCCTGAATTTCCCAGTCATCTTTATCCCTCTGCATTTTTGCTTGCTCGGTCACTTGTCTTTTATTGATTATGGTCGAGGCACTCTTCCATTGGCTTTGATTAGATGAATCTTGCTTTTTTGTCCGTGTGACCTTGTTTATTACTTCAAGCCCCTTGAATCGATTGTCTCTTTACTAGTTTGTCCAAGATTCTTTTGTAGCCCCCTTATTTGTTTGATTGAGCCTTCCTCGCTCTTTGTTTCTGGTTGTTTTTTGGTGATAGTTATTGAACCAGTCTTGGGTTTTGGTTCAGTCTCTTTTCGCTGCCGAGCATAGATCACAATTGCTTGGGTCAACCGATCTTTTCACACTTGCTTGTTTGCTTCTTTGGATCTAAAGCATATAAAAAAAAAAATCAAAAGATTGCATTTGTTTTTGTGTGCGAAAGTGAAAGAGAATTTACATTTCAAAGTTTCATATTGAAAAGTGAATGATTAGATCTTTCATTAGTAGTTCTCATGCACTGTAGGAATTCACGTTTGTATGCATTGTGTGATTACATTCGGCTTGGTCTTCTTGGCTTGGAAATGATCTCTCTACCCTCTCGTAGGTAGGTGTTCATTGAAGAAAAAGATATTTTATTCATTTTAGCTACATCCTAGGAATTGTTGAATACATACAGTAGGGCCTGAAAACTGAAACATAATTCAAGATCAACCTTAAAACGAACTGAATAAATCTAACAACACATTGGAACATAATGCTCATTATTTAGAAGTCTAGGCTATAGACGTGCTCCGGCGACGTTAAACCTAGTCACTATTGTTTTCACTAAAGGCTGGGTGATTCCTCCTTCTGTGACTCAATAGCGGTCTAGTACGGAATTGTGCTCCCACGTACCGTCACATATATATTAGGAGACCCCACTAGGTTTATCATCCTTTATCCATAGGAGGCCATGCCTGCCGCCTTACAAACCGTAACGCACCAAACACAAAATTCGGGAAGATTGACTGCCGTACGGAAAGTACTTGGTTTTCATATGACTACCAAGGTGTATATGCAGTTTTACGGATTGTCTGGTAAACCTTCTGCCTAGTTTTCTCTAGAGTAGTCACTTTCACTCCTTTTCGGACTCCCTAAAAGAAAAGGTTCATCTGAGCACTTGTCACTTCAGGCTCATTAAACATTTGAAGGTGACTAGAGTCATCTTTTGGTCCTTTTATCGACTCTTTAAAGATGAAAAGGTCAAGTTATGTCCTTGTGTCTTAAAATTTATTCGGCCACGATCACATCTACCCAGTTAGATCTTGTTTGCGTTTATTTTGAGTAGGGTCCCTTCTCGTTAGTTTTCCTAGGATTTTGAATTGAACCATCCTGGCGGAATCACTGATCCCGTCTCCCATCCCAAGTGACCAAGGATCTCCATCCTATATCGCTCTTGAGGTACCGGTTGGTAGTGACACTCTTCCTGTTGTTCCGAGTATCCAACCACTTAACTCTTGCGCCCCAGAGGACAAGTCTTACGACATTCAGTGGAACCCTGTCTGGGAGCCTTCTGAGGAAGACTTTCCTACTACTCCTCCTAGTGCTACGATCCCGATGTCTTCCTCAGACATGGATGAGACGGCTCCCATCTCTAGTGAGGAATCCTTTATATCAGAAAGTGAAGTACCTATTCCAGAAGTAGGAACTTCACCTTTCCGTGAAACAGGAACTTTACCTTTCCATGTTACTTCCCTTGGTGTCACATTGCCTTTAAGGTATAATGCTTTGGCAGACATCATCGGTTCCAAGGCCCCCCTTTCAAGTTCCATCTGGTCTCGTACCGTTCCTCCCACTTCGAAGTCATTTACTCCTCAAATTCACAATGTGCCCGTCACATATGTTCCGACCATACCAACTTTTTCTGTGGCGTCTTCAACCCCTATTGCCAGTGCCGCAATTGCTTCATCAGTGACTACCACTATTATCTAACCTTCTACTGGTCCTACTTATCATAGTGGCCCGACGGTAGGAGTTGTTAATCCCACACCAAGTGCCCCACCTTCTTCTTGTTCCATTCCGGCAGGGGAGGCATATAATCAATATTTGCAAGCTCTTCGAAATCCGGATCCTCAAAATCCATTTAATTATTATGATTCTCACGGGGCTCACATCTATTATCCCAGACCTATAGCGACTCAACCTGCAGTTGAGGTCACGGTTCCGTTGTCCATTACTTGGGGCACCACTGGTTATCATGGTGGCCTGGCATCGCCCGCACATCTTCAAGGGCCACCACATCAAGGTCAGCCGTCTTACGGATAACCTTATCCAGTGCAACCTGGGGGCCCACAAGGACAACCCTTACAAGGACAACCTTTGGCCTTTAGTGGTCCTTCTTTTACCTATATCAGTAAATCTTCTGGTAACCCGGGACAACCTTATATGCAACAAGGTCAACCTGGTGTCCAGCAAGGCTACCCTTCTGGGCAGGTGGGTCAGCCCTACGTTCAACAAGGCCAACCCACTGTCCAGCCAAATCAACCGTCTGGACAAGGTGGTCTGCCTCCGAATCAACCAGGCCAACCAACTGTCCAGTCTGCTCAGCCATCCGGCCGGTCAGGACAACCCTTAGTTATGCAAGGACAACCCGCCACCCAGCAAGTTCAACCTTCTGGGCAAGTGGGGCAACCTCAATCTCAGCTGGGTCAACCTTCTAGCCAGATGGCTCAGCCTCAGTTTACTCAAGGACATCCGTCTGGGCCTGCTCAACCGGGCACTCAAATGATGGTTTCTTCTCAAGCGCCACCCAGTTTTCAGCCCCAGTTTGGGCTCCAGACCCAATTTGGTCCGCAAATGAAAGTCAGATCCCAATCCCAATCCCAATCTGCTTATCAGACCCAGCCTGGCTACCAAGCCCAGTTTGGAGCCCAACCACCTTATGGTACCCAATAATCCCAAGGGAAAACCCAATTTGCCCCGTATCAAAATTATCAACAACCGAAGGTAAATCCTTATCAAAATTTCCAGCAACCCTATGTTGCTCCTGCTGGCCAAGTTGGTAATCAATGGAATGTTGGGGGGAAAGTCCAGGGTCAACCATCCAGTTATAGCTATAAACCCTATGGGCAAAATTCCTATGGACAAAACCCTTACGGGCCTAGTCCATCCGGACAAAACCAATGGGGGAAACAGACAACTGGGTGGAACTCTGGTACTACCTCCTACCCGCGACTGCAAATGACCTTTAATCCTGAGTTACCCTTTTTAGCGATGTTGGAATTTCCGGATGTGTCTAAGCTGACCAATGATCCCATTCTTCATAATCCGTATTGGCCTCTGGTTCCAACTAAAATTCTAGGTGATTGTCCCAAGTTTGATGGGAAAGCTGGAGAAGATCCTCAGGCTCATGTTATGATGTATCATCTATGTCAAATTCATGGCTTGATGATTCAATCTGCCTTCGCCTTTTTCAACGGGCTCTCATTGGTTCTGTTGCTAAGTGGTACATCGAATTAGCTCGCAGATATTTCTAGAACTTTAACTCGTTAGCTATGGCATTCTTAACTCATTTTTAGTTGCCGATTCGCTATGAAATGGGCACACATATCCTTACATCCTTAAAACAGAGTATGACCATGCATATTTCCGACCATATTCATGAATGGAGATGACGTCATCGTCCGATTAAGTTTTGGATTCCTGATCAGCTATTGATTGGCTGGTTCACGACTTCATTTGTCGGTCCAATAGCTCGGGACATTGCTATGGGGGCATGTGTAACTTAAGAGCAAGCTATCACGCGTGCTCAGTACCTTGACTTGGTTTATTCCCAGTCCGGTACGTTATATGATTATTTTCCTGATGCTCCGAGACCCAGAACTTCCAAAGCTCTGCCGACACCCTCCGTTGATGGTGTCATCGGTTCTGTTAATCTGCCTTCTAAGAAATCTTCTGCAAACCCTGGGAAGCAAAAGCAGAATGCTTCCAATGAAAATACTTCCCAGGCTGCATCCAATGCTGGTAATACTTCCGAGGTGAATGCTGTCCAGTCCACCACGACAGACAAAGCCTTGAAAGGGAAAAAGAAGGGAAAAGGGAAAAATAAAGCTGAACAGCCGAAGTAGGATTCCCCTAAACCTCCACCCGAGGAAGGTACCAAATGAAAGCCTAAGTGTCCTTGCCTTATCTGTGACGAGGATCACTATACCAAAGACTGCCCAAGGCAATCTGTGGTTAGTCGTTTGCTGAAAGGTGCCCCTGGAACTCCTGCCGTGCTCAAAGAGCCTTTTCCCTCGCAACAAACTCAAATGGTGGCTGATCCGTCTCAATCCTGTTCTCCCTTTGGCTCTCAGGTGTTTATGGCTAGGATGATTCCCGTCCACATTAGTACTCGGGCAAAAGAATATCCATCGCCTGCTAGGAAGGAGCCTGAGGTCCCCTCTAGTGCTCCTCCATCTAGTTCTGGTCCCCTTCATATTGAGTGACCCAGCACTGAAACGGTCATCCGACCTCCTCAGAAGGGAGTACTCCGAAAATCTTCGTACAACCCCAACGCTTATGCTGCTCAGTACTATAGCATTGTGGAAGTCTTAGCTCAAGCTCCGTTGGCTATGTCCGCGTTGGAAGTTCTCCAAAGCTGCCCCTCTCAGAGGAAGTCTTTAGTGTTGGCCATTGGTGGCATTGACCTGGCTGACTCGGATTTGATTACTTTTGACCTGGAAAGCCATATACCGAGACTGCCTCACCAAATTTCCTTCCTCATCCAGGTCATCATCAATTCTAAAACGATTCATTGCACCATCATTGATGAAGGCGCCTCTACTTGCATAATGTCTGTTGCTTGTTGGAAGCCTATTGGTTCTCTGGCTCTGAGCCAATCTCTTACGAACTTGGAGGACTTTGATGGGAGAGAGTCTCGTCCTTATGGTATCCTCCAACGCTTGTCCATTACATTGGAAGGGAAGATGGTCGAAGTAGAGGTTAAAGTTGTTGATGCAAATTTAACCTATAACCTCCTTTTAGGACATAGCTGGACATATGCCATGCGAGCTGTGGCTTCATCTCTATTTCATGTCATTCGTTTCCCTCATCAGGGGGAGATTGTCACTGTGGACCAGCTGTCTTTCTTTGCCTCTTCCTCCAATGGTAATGTGCCTTTTGTGGAGCATACCTTTGTTCCTTTTGAGAGTGTGGGTTCTAGACTCTTTAAAGATCCTGCCCTTATGGGTGTTTTTTTTCTCCCACCTCCCAACGTCGCCCCTATTAATATGATTACTATTCGTTCCGATCCATGGGTTCTTCCTCCTCCCGATCAGGTATAATCCTGGAGCGATGAGATGCCATTGAGTCCTACCGAGCTCAACTATGTCGAAATTGTTGCTGCATCGGCTCCATCCTCTGAATCGTCTCCTTCGAGCAGAGCTCTCGACTCGTATGCTCACTCCCCTTGGCTTGGAGATAGCGCTTCTTTGGACCCATTACAGGAAAATTTTCCTACTGACGAAGCGATTATTGAGACCATGTATTTCGAGGAACCCCCTTGGTCTGATCATCACCATCATTCCTCATTTCTCCCTACCCATCGGGAAATGCTTGCTTGCCTTGAGCGGTTTGCTTCTTGTTTTCCCTTTCAACCTCTTCAAACACCCATTTAGATCCATCAAGTGCCTTCTAAAGGGAATATGGGAAACATCATGCAAACTTAGCCGATCAACATCTCTATTGAACTAGGAATTGTCGAGTATATCCATGTTGGGATAAATTGTACTCCAGAGGAGATTCGGCTCTATACAGGTCGTTTTCGTGAATTTCATGACGTGTTTGCATGGTCTGACGAAGAGATGCCCGACATCAATCCTAGCATGAGATACCCACCTATCCGGGGGCTAAACCTGTTCGTCTACGCCCCGTGAACCCCCGAAAGGCTGCAGCTATTAAAGTGGAAGTTGAAAAGCTTCTCAAGGCTGGTTTTATTTACCACATCCCGCTCACAGATTGGGTCTCCAATATTGTCCCTGTTGCTAAAAGACAGGGCACTATCAGAGTCTGTGTTGATTACCGTGATATTAATCGAGCCTGTCCCAAAGACAACTTCCCCACACCCTTCATTGACCAGCTCATTGATGAGTGTTCCAGAAGCGAGATATATTCATTCATGGATGGCTTTTCTGGTTATAACCAGACTAATATCGCTCCTGCCGATCAACACAAGACCGCCTTTATCTATCCGTGGGGCACTTTTGCTTATAAGAAAATCCCTTTCAGCTTAAAAAATACCGGTGCCACCTTCCAACGTGCAATGTCGTACGCATTTCATGATATCCGACACATTGTGCAGCCTTACCTGGATGACCTTCCGGCTCATTCAGCGAAACGCCAGGACCATCTGACCCATCTTCGCGAAATTTTTCTCCGTTGCAGACACTACCGTATCTAGCTCAATCCACATAAGTGTGTCTTCTGTGTAGAGTCAAGCAGACTTCTCGGGTTCATCATCTCCTGAGGGTATCCGTTTGGATCCTCTTAAAGTTGAAGCCATTCTGAATCTTCCTCCCCTTGCTTCTTTGCAACAATTGCAGAGTTTGCAAGGAAAAGTAAATTTTCTACGACGATTCATTCCAAATGATGCCGGGGTGGCTAAAAGTTATACGCAGTTACTGAAACGCGACACCCCTTTTCATTGGGACGCCATTGCGTAAGAGTCGTTTGAGCACCTCAAGGCTCTCCTTGTTTCTGCTCCCTTGTTACGTCCCCCTGACTATCATCGGGACTACACTCTTTACTTAGCCACTGCTGACACCACTATCGGCATGGTTCTAGTTCAAGACGATGACGATGGCACCGAGCATGTCGTTTATTATCTCAGCCACAATTTACTAGATACGGAAACTCGCTATGCCCATGTTGAGAAGTTGGCATTGGCCACTATTTGTGCCGTCCAACGTTTCTGTCATTATATTCTATTGCGTACCACGACAATGATTTCTGATTGCAACCCAATGATGTACATTTTGTCACGTCAGTTGCTGGGGGGCAAGTACTCGAAGTGGATTGTTATCCTCCAAGAGTTCGACTTGGAGTTCACTACTGCCAAGTCCAAGAAGTCCCTCGTCTTCACTAAGTTACTTTGCTCCCTGCCATCTCTTACCGCACCCTCTCGGTTAGAGGACCATATTCCGGATGAAACTCTGTTCTTAATCAGCACCCTCGACCCTTGGTACGGGGAAATTATTGTCTATCTTTAGACATCCTCTTTTCACACCGATTTGTCCAAAGACGCTCAGCGATGGATTCACCATCAGTCTCAACCTTATCGTATCATTGGGGATACCCTGTACCGACTCGACACTGACTTTGTCCTCCGCCGATGTTTAACACTCGAGGAAGCCGAATGAGTTCTAAATGACTGCCATTCCAGCGCCTGTGGTGGTCACATGTTTGGATATGTCACTGCTCAAAAAATTCTCCGTGCTGGATATTTTTGGCCTTCTATCTTTAAGGATAACATCCTTTCCGTCCGCTCTTGCCATGAGTGCCAAATCTACCAGCGGAAAATGCGTGCTCCTCCTGCTCCATTGCACCCTATTGTTACTGTCGGCCCTTTTTCCAAATGGGTCATTGATTATATGACCTGTAACCCTCGCTCGGCCAGGGGGCATGGGTATATCATCGTTGTCATTGATTACTTCACAAAATGGGCCGAGGCAATGCCTACACTATCTGATGACGGTCACACAATGGCGCAATTTTTGTTCAATCATGTTATATCACGATTCGGAGTCCCTCAGGTCATCGTCACTGATCACGGCAAGTATTTCCGTAATCATATGATGACCGAGTTAACAACCCAGTTGGGCCTGTGGCATGATAGCTCGACACCATACTATCCTCAGGCCAACAGCCAAGTGGAAGCTATCAACAAGGTTCTAGTTACAATGCTTCAACGCACCGTTGGCATGCACAAGTCCAACTGGCATTTGATGTTGTTCTCTGCCTTGTGGGCCTACCGAACATCAATGAAGGATGCCACCGGGTTCACCCTGTTCCAATTGGTTTATGGGTTGGAGGCTACCCTTCCGATTGAGTGCGAGATCCCTTCTTTGAAATTAGCTTTCGAATTACTCCCCAACACTACTCTGGTAGAAGAATGCCTTCTCTACCTAGAGTGACTAGATGAGACTCGTCGACTAGCCTCTCTAGATATTGAAGCACAAAAGAAGAAAGTGAAAACTCACTTCGATCATACTGTCCATCCTCGTTCTTTTGTTGAAGGAGATTTAGTCCTACTTTATGATCAAGCCAACGAGAAGTTGGGGGTAGGCAAATTCGAGCCTATGTGGCACAGGCCTTATATTGTGAAGTGAGTTTTGCAAAAAGGGGCCTATGAGCTGATTTATTATGAGGGGAATCCTCTAGATAAGCCCCGGAATGGGCTTTATCTGAAAAAATATTATGCATGAACCCCATGCACTCTGATTTGTACATATGTGTGTGTGGCATGTGTGTGTGTGTTTTCATGTTTTGGCTTGGTGTGTAGGCGTAATTGCCACTTATTGTGTCTTCTTGCTTCGTATGCAGATGTCTGGTGCACCTTACGTTGGTTTCGCTGATGGTGCCTACCATAGTACACGCAACTTGTCTTCTGCGGCATGGGTGATCTACGATCCTCATGGTGAGTTAGTAGACTTTCAAGGTGTTTGTCTAGGTTGTACCACAAACAATGTCGCTGAATATAGTGCTGTTATTGAATTATTGACTAAGGCCATTAACCTCGGCATTCATGCGTTGCTTGTGAATCTGGACTCCCAGTTTGTTGTCCACTAGCTTAATGGGCGTTATTCCATCAGAGATCATCGGATTTTAAGGTTGTATTTGCGTGTTAAATTGTTAAAGAGGAGTTTTGGTTTCATCACATATCAACACATTCCAAGACGATTAAACACGTTAACTGATGCATTAGCCAATTATGTATTAGACAGACATTTGCATAACATGTAATCAAAACAACATATAGAAGCATTTAAAACAAGATAATAAACCATAGGAATATGTATGTATATATATATATATCGTGTGGCGCACTGAGGTGCTCAAAAAATAAATGTATATGTCCAAATAGAGTCTGTGCTCTCCATACATCCGAGACACATGTCTCTCAAAAAATCAGCAGGATGAAACCTAGGTATCTATTGTGGTGGGTTATGCTCCCTATAGCATACCACCACCCGTGCAACCTGCCTCAGTAATCGGTGCAACCTAGATCATCCTACTGTGTGAATCTGAAACTATATGGGGACCTCCTCGATCCCCAGATAGTCTAGGATCCCCACTGTCAGACCCTCAAGGTTCTGTGCCACTATATCTATCGAATCACCAGCAAGAGGAGCCAAGGCTAGCTCCCTGATACCCTCTGGAGCTCTCTGTGCCTCTAGAGCTAGTCCTACGGGTCTCACAGGTCC
The DNA here is from genome assembly GCA_031772625.1 of Pinus tabuliformis. NCBI lineage: Eukaryota > Viridiplantae > Streptophyta > Pinopsida > Pinales > Pinaceae > Pinus > Pinus tabuliformis. Next base: position 1,062,552,650 of record CM062805.1, on the reverse strand, counting down.
TACATCTGCAAGTACCATAGAGTATCTCATTAGGACATATGCATGAAAAATCAAAAACATTATAAAAACAAAATCCAAAAAATAGTGTGATCAAGCGCTTTACCACCATCATCCTACTGATCGCCAGGGGGCAGCTGCTTGTTGGGATTGCCACGGAAATCCATCCCAGCATATGGCCAGTCCTCTATAAAGATAGTCTGGTGCTCCAACCACTCACAGAACAATATCCCCCATGCCACTGGGCGTCCGCCACCTCCTCGTGGCATCACATGAGCCCACCGGGTGATCCTAGTCTCCCGTGGTCTTGGTGCATCCAGGTCCATATCCTGCAATTGCAGTGTCGGCACCCACTCTAGCATGAGCAGAACCAAGATGGATCCATAGCCAAACTGTTTTGTCTCTCTGCGATGACAGTTGGTAAGTTGCCTCTTTATGTTAGCCATCACCATCGTTGCCCAGTTGAACATGGTGGGGTTAAGGAATTCGAGAGCCAACCGTAGTTGAGTCTTCGATGCCTCGTGTTGGGCCTGGGAGCCCGCCACCCTAGTCACCATAAACAACAATGCACGAAGAACCACGTCGTCTACTGTCAAGATTGCCACCTTTCCACTCTTTGTTTTTCGCGCCCGGGGGCACACTCGTGCCATGATCATCTCTAGCGGTTCACCCCCAGGATGTTGGCCCTCCAGGATTGGCCTCTCACCCTGTCGAGACAATCCAGTCAAAAAGTACGCATCTGTGGAATCGAACTCGATATCTTGGCCACGGAATATGAATTTCCCATCTGTTGGGTTCCATGCACGGATTATCAGCTCTAGTAAATCCGGTTGGGACCGGAGGTGAGGAGTGAGGAAGAACTTTAGCAATCCACATTCCTATAAGGCATTTCGACATCCGGCATCAGCAAAAGCTTCTTCGTCATTAACATCATGGGTCCTCTCCTGCCAAACGAAGGACATGGTGCCCTGCATAAAAAGAAAAAATGAATTAGAACCTTGGTTATCATATTTAAATCACAATTTGCATAAAACAATTTTTTTGCGTCGCCATCACGGCTGTTTTTAAAACAGCCACGATGACGCGAGGATGCTAGTTCAAATTTTTCGTGGTCAGCGCAGAAGTACATCACATTCCCGCGATGACCTCGGAGCGTTACGTGTAAGTCGCGCTCGGTCATCGCGGACCCGAGCGGTAAACCCGCGATGACCGAGCGGCGAACCCACGTTAAAAAATTCACTCAAACTCCCATGTCCGACGACCAAATTCAACAAAAAACCACTCAAATGAAGCGCAGGAGAATTTCTACTTACGTGGCGAAAGTTTCACGTTGAACCATCAACGAACGAGGCCGCAATCAGCTCGAGAAGTTGGTGCTCCAAAACTCTCCAATGGTAAATGAACAGTACAATGGTAAAAATGAATTGAATTACCCCCTTTTTATAGTAATTTTTGAAAATATTTAAAATTGCACTTTAGAATGTGGGTTTTTTGCCATTTCCACATAATTAATTGGAGTCTTTTGGTTTCTGAATGTCTATTTATCATTTATATCGAATGGGTCTTACATTTTGGCATGTTTGTGCAGAGCTACAAGTCATGGAATTACACATGCTTCGTGAGCTCTTGGTCCAAAGTCGTCTTTAACGCTCTTTTTCGACTTTAAGAAATGAAAAGATTGCCAAGTTTTCCTTTTTGACTCGTTAAACAAAATGAAAGGTGGTCTGCTTTAAGCTCTTTTTCCGACGGTTTAAATGAGAAAATATTGCCAAGCTTTTGTCGTTTTAGGCTCGTTATTGGTTACGAAACGACGTGGTTTCGAATGCTTTTCTACCTTTTTCAGGTCGACGCCACTAATTACGAAAAGTACTCCTTGGTCGTAATGATCAAGTGGTTCTTTCGAGTATCATTTTATACTTTTTCAGGCTCGAGAGACACAAATTTACGAAAAAGGACCCCCCTGGAGTTTTCTTTTCCGTGTCTTTTTCAAACTCCCTAAACATGAAAAAGACTCTGAGTTTTACCTATGTCGGACTCGTTAAACCCTGACGACATTGGACTCATCACCATGACGAGTCGCGAGCTTCTCCTCCCTAGGGCTTGTTAAACTATTACTAGGTTGTATTCAACAACAGGTTTATCATTTAGTCACTCTTGAACATCAACACTTCTGCTTCTTGTCGGGTTGGGATATCCATATATCATCATTTGGCCTTCCGCGGGTTTGGGTTGACATTTAGCCTTGTTCCATTTGATCACTGATGTCTCCATCAAAGCCTCTGATCTCATGGTACCTGAATGCTGCCACCCTCAGGAGTCGTGTCGTCGACATGTTCAAGAGTATAATCCTTATGCAGTTTACACCTCTGTCTCTTTCTCTGATACTATGTTTTTCCATATACCTCTTGTTCCTCATCTCGTGTCGTTGATGAGGGAGACATTATGGCCCTCCTGCGACGGCTCGTCTCCTATCGACTTCAGCTCATTATCCAGGAGATTGATCTAGAGACCCCTTTTGGTACCTTGGAACTTGCGTGCCTCAATGGAAAGTTCTTCATGCCTGACGGTCGACTTGAATCATTCGTCGTCGATTGGGTGATTCCACGAGTGTTCGACTCCAGCTCCTCCTTCACACTTCGTGGACTATACTGGACAGTACCTTGAGAACCATTGGCATTATTGGCGGTTTCTCTCGTGTTTGTTAACGGTTTACATCATCGACTAGTAATCAAGCGATTTTCTCTCATGCTCGACTTCAGCACCCCTATTCGCATCTTAGAATTTGTACTATGGTCGGTTAGGTTCAAGACCCCGAACTCAGATTACACATGTTCGAGTTGCGTGGATTGGTTTGTGAATACATGACCTATTGATGGATGGCTGCGACCATACCTGAGTCTTCATGGATGGCTGTGACCATACCTTTGTCATTATCATGGTCTTATTAGCTGGATGGCTGCGTCCATACCACAGACCTAGTTTATATGTCTTTTGGATCGCTGTGTCCATGCCTAGACTACATGTAATTCACTATCAGAGATATTGTACTTGCGCCTACAAGTTCTTCCAGATGGTGTTCCAGCTCAGTTGTTTTGTAAAGCATTTCACCCCTCCCACTCTCTCGGGCTTCATACTTTAGGGGGCATTGTTATTGGGAAATCTAGTGTCCACTCAGAGCTGCTAGTCCCACTAAGACTGGTAGCTATCTTAGAAACAAACAAACTAAAACTACTTCCGCTTTCCTTTATGAGAAGTAGATAAGAGGGGAACAAAGGACACCAACCTCAGTCCTGCGCTTGCTTCCTTGCTTGGTTCCTCTCCCTTCTGATAGATCCTTACCACTTTTCCTTTGTCTACCTAGCTTCAAAGAGCACCTGTGGGATCAAAGTAGCACAATACTATCAAAGAACAGAGATCTACAATCATAAACAATATAGGACCAGATATATATTGACCACACAAATGCATATATCATCAAACATACAAAAATGTGGAGGAAAACTTGAATAGTTTTATTAATATCAAGAATAGAAAAGAGGATTACAACCAATTGTTCTGACCCAGCGTCATCCTCCCAGCATGAAAGCCCTTCTTCACCTCATGAAAAGCTTAGATCACCCAACACTATGATATTCCACCAAGAAACCAACAACACTTCTTTACAAGATACAAAATTCCAGCATCTGGATCTCTGGGATGAGGGATCCATATATACATGATTGCAGGGGGTGAGTCAGCTTTTGGGATTTTTATTAGTGTCCTCTCTCTGATAGTTCTTGATTCCACTTGGATATTGATGATCTCTTACTCATCCCTGGACGAATTCAGAGAGGCAAGTGTCACAGGAGAAGTTTCTGGAAGATTCCATGACGATCCACCTTGCAAACTGTCTCTGCCATTTGTCTACTCTCGCCCATTGCGCACTATAGAAGGGCTTTCCAGTATGCATCGCACCTTTTACACTGAGCAGGTGATATGCATCGTACCCTTTGCACTAGGTAGTCTGTATGGTCCAGCTTTGACCAGTTCTGAGCAGTTTTCTGTGGAGAACTTCTGGGAGATGATGTAATCAACTGACCTTGTTCCTTTAGGGTGTGAAGCAACACTTTTAGGGACTTAGGATCCCTTGGTTTATGGACATGTATGATTGGGGTTGCAGTGCCCAAAAATGTCTATAACAGTTTCCCCCTAAAGCATGAATTCGTTAATCTTTTGATGTCGGGTGAAATGCTTTATCATGAGGATCCGAAGTTTTTTAGAGCTAGAAGGCGACCTGTAATAAGATACAATACAATACATTATCTTCATAATATTTTTCATGATCTAGTTGAGGTGAGCATTCCCATGCTCAGCTTTATAAATTCATTTTCATGTACATAAGACAGACAACTGCCTGTGTGTTAGACTGATGATTCTGATAGAGCCATCATCCTTTGATTCGGATGATCATCTGTGCAGCAATGATGTACATTTGATGTCTTTATTTTCCTGAATATATCGCAGCCCGGATGGATGAAACTAGATCTGGGGTCTTCAAACTCATCCAATCTTCACTCGGAGTACAAGTCGATCCATGTGAAAGATGTTCTGAAGTCAAACATGGAAAGACATCGCCTGATTACCAACCAATGATGTAAGCTATTAACAGGCGCAAGATGGATCACCGATAATGATGATGACCCTCAAGGTACTATAGTACAATTCACGTGGTTTGAAAAAGGGACTTGGCGTCGAACACCATGCAAAGTCTTTCGATCGAAGGCCATTGATGTAAACCTGTCGCCGGAAGTGAGAAACTTGCCATAGAGGCATGCAAGCTTCAAAGTACTGAAAGGGTTGTTCCTAAGTTGACTTCTTGGATAATGAGCTGATGTCGACAAGAAACGACCCGTCGTAGGAAGGCCTTAACGAATCCCACATCTACGACATGGAATGGAGTAAATGATTTTGGAGGTGAAAAAGATCTGATGATACGAGGTTTAGGGTGGCAGTCATGAAAGAATGGAGCATGAATGTATTGCAGCGAATGAGACACAAGTGAATTCTCTGAGCAACTTCTATTGAACATATCGGCGACACTGACATGGATTGGTAGCATTAACCCCAAATATGGATGGTGTGATGGACCAATGGTGATATGGCTGGTGAACAGAATAACCCAACCCGACTCGGATGTGGAGTGAAAGTGTCATGTTCAAGAGCGACTTGCTACCAATAAAGTTTCTTCAAGTTTTCTTCCCAATTTTTCCCCAGTCATTGCTAACCAGTACCTCTTTATTTTTATCAAGCTTGAGGAGGATAACATATGCTTGTTCTATAATTTGCCCTTTGGGGAATCCCGTTGCTATGTTTTAACGAGCCTAGCGACAGTAAAACTCATTCTTGTCTATAAGCGACAAGTTTTAACGAGTTTAACGATAAAGATAACTCGGTCCTTTTCAATTTTAGAGAGTCTGAAAGGGACATAAAGGAAACTCCAATAATCCTTTTTCGTCATATAATCCCTTAAGTCTGAAAAAGTATAAAATAATACAAAAGGGATGAATTTTTGATAGTTTTAACGAGCCGAACAAGACAAGCGCTCGATCTTTTTGTGTAATAATCCCTCAGGTCCAAAAAGTTAAAAATATAGAGGGATAACACTTTCGGTAGCTTTAACGAGCTGGAGAGGCCAATTGCTTGACAATCTTTTCATATTTTATGAGTCATATGAAAAGAGCTTAAAGGAGACTCGTCTTTTGAGGAACGAGTGATAATTTCAGGTAGCAGCTGATTCCAGGTAAGGTTTGGAATTTTCCAATCATGGCAGTGTCATAAGGATGGCTAACAGGATCACTCTTCGTAGCTGTTCCTCAAAAGGGGTAAACAATCAAATGGAGGTGAATGATCAGCTAAAACAGAGTGGAGGTGATGGTAAGAACACGACCAGCGCTCAAAAGCTAATGATAATGCATTCACAATGGTTATTTATTGGGGATTGGTTCATTTTTTAATGAGCTTAAACTCTGGGGGAACGTTTGCTCATTGCTAAGGTTTAATTTTTAACGAGCTTGAACTTTGCATAAAAACTGCTCGTGCTAGTCGTATAATAAGGATGTCTCATCGATAGGTTCAATTTTTAGGGAGCTTGTACCATTCGAAACTTTGCTCCAGATCCTTTCATTATGCAAGCTAAGAACGACCAATCCTACGATTTTAAAGGGTTGAGAAACTACAAACTAAGAAAATAAATGGTCGCTCTTTACTTTCAGGCAAAAAGGATTGCATGCCCCCAGGCATAGCGAAGTAGAGTTTCCAGCTTACCGTATGAAAGTTCTCACATTTGCAAGATTGCTCCATCTACGTTGCGGAAAAAAAAATTCCTTGGCGATGTCTACCGAAATAGACAAAGGTGAGTGGCGCGGTCACCTCCACTCCAATAACTTTGACAAGGGAATCTTATTCCAGTCCAATCCCATTTTCCTAAATGGACGGGTGTGTCAGACTAGTCATATATCCTTCGTGTAAACCTACACGATACCCAAGGTTTTCCTGTCGAAACAGACCAGGGTGCATGCCCCCTGGGTTTCAGTCATGTCCCACCAAATCAATCGTGCTCTTCAGGTGGACTGACTGGAGATTGATGAGGCATTCCTTGTGTGAAAAGACCATTTAGGGATGGCATTTGACTATTAGCTATGTGTGAGCCGGGGAACGAAAGCTGGTCTATGAGTTGGACCACTCGGCCTTCATGCGGAAAACACATTACTCTAAAGAGTGAGCAGACAATGGATCCCATGCTATAAATATAGTCGTGCCCAAGGAGTAGGTTATAATCTAGAGGTCCCTGGACTACCATTACGTTCATATAAACGATTTTCCTTCTCAACGTTATAGGTACATTGGGAAGGATCCCTAACGGTCGACTGGTTCCTTTGTCGATGCCTGTCAGATTTCTCATCTCAGGCAGAAGTGATGGTGAACCAAGTGCTTTCCAAGCAGTTGAGGAAAGAATACTCACAGAAGCCCCTTCATCTATGATGGTACCGACCATGACCATTTTGTAAGCTTGTACAATGATTCGGAATGGTACACTAGCCGGTAAACGGGGTCTGCCTAGTAGATTCCAATTGAAGGAAACAACTAGGTTGCTTGGAGGTGGGACTGAATAGACGGCCGAATATGACTCCGATGAAATTCCTTCCTGCGGTAAAGGAACGGGCAGATTTCCCCCATGTTCATCGGAGTCTGTGTTTACGAAAAGAATTTGAACAGTGTCGTTCTCACTCTCTTTGGTGATTGTATCATCTGAAGATGGACCTTCCGAAGACAAGACTGGGTCGACTTCCGCCTCAACCTTTTGACTTTTGTCTGGTATGGATTCAACGGGTTTATCTTCAATGATAGATGCTTCGACTGAACACAATGGCGTGTCAGTCGGATTTTCAACTAGTGATGGACTCGGCAAGAGTTTCTTGTATCCAGGAGGAAGTCGTAGCGGTGAAGTAGGACAGTCATCCAAGAATCTTTTAGCTTCATCTAGGAAGGGACAACGATGGATGATGTGATCACCTTCACACAATTTACAAGGAAATTTACATTTCCTTTTCTGTCCAAATGCTTCGCTTTCACTAGTTGATGGTGTACTTTCAACATGATCTTCAACGGTTGATGACACCGGATTGTGAAAACGAGGAGACTAATCCCTTAAGATCCGAGGGATGCAAGGACAATCTCGATGATAGTGGTCTCCTTTGCAAATGACACATGGAGATTTAGGCTTGGACGGTGTAGTGTGTGGATTTTCACTAGACGATGCTCGATTACCCCTTTTCGCCTTTGGCTCCTTCTTCTTCTTCTCTTTCTTCTCCTTCCCCTTCTTCTCCTTCTTAGTTACTTGATTTTTGGCTTTACCAGCTTCATCAAGCGAAGAGGAAGGAGGAGAGGGAGAATTGGATGAAGTAGAAGGTTGGGGGGTAACTTTGGTATCATCTAATTTCCGACTCGATTACTCAGGAATCACGGTGTTTTGAACGACGGAGGTCGAGAAGAGCCATATTGGCAAGCCAATCGTCAATCCTAGAAGTGACAATGTGGCCATATGAGGTGCACCAACATCTCCCTAAGAGGAGAAAGGACTAGGATTTCCTCTAAGGGGAAATCCTTGGTTGGTGGAATCCATTTTCCTCAACCTAAGACCAATGCGGGAATGGTGATATTATTCCGATTAAAATAAATTTTAGACGCTTTGACACAACCTGTTTTTTCAATTTTTAAGAGTTAAGAAAAAACAAAAGATGACTCTAGTCGCCTTCGATTTTTAATGAGCCTGAAGTGACAAGTGCTCAGATGGACCTTTTCCTTTAAGGAGTTTGAAAAGGAACAAAAGAGACTACTCTAGAAATCTAGACAGAGGGATTACCAAACCAATCGTAAAACTCCAGAATACTTTTTACGGTACGGCAGTCAATCTTCCCGAATGCTGTGTTCAATGGATTGCGATCGATAGGGCAGCAGACATGGCTTCCTATGGATGAAGGATATAGCCTATTGTGGTCTCCCAATATATACTCGATGGTACGTGGGAGCACAAGTCCGTACTGGCACTTGTCATCTCAAAGAGGAGGAATCACCCAACCAACAATGAAAGCGACAGTTACCAGGCTTTACGACGCTGGAATACATCTCTAGCCTAGACTTCTAGATGTTGTGTGTTAGGTTCCAAAGCGTTTTTATGTTCATTGAATTTATTTTACAGTTGATCTTTCTTAAGAAATTTTCCTTTCAGGTTCACCATGTGATGTAGATATACAATTCCTAAAATGCAATCTAAGATGATAAACAATCGTTTAATCTTCTTTTTGCAATGAAAATCCTAGCTGCTAAAGAAAGAGAGATGATATTCTTTCAACATAGAGCAGAGAGCACACATTAGATGCACTGTCCTAAATCAAACCAACAAGAAATCTAAATGCAAATGCATATGCATGTATTTGTTTTGCAGCTTTCTTAATGTGTGAATGACAAGAAGAATGCTAAGTACAAATCTAAATTATCTTTTCAAAGCGACAGTACTAACAAATTTCTCTTCAATAACGAAAGGGAGATAATGACGACACTTTGTGATTTTGAATTGAAAACTGCTTTCAACACTTGAAAAACTACTAATTCAAATCAAATACAAGAGTAACTGTATAATCAACCTTCAAGAACAATAGAATTCCTTTCTTTGACTAAAAACGACACTTGCGACACTTCCAAATCAAAAGACGACAGTTTGATTATGTTACTTTTTGTAAAAGAGAACTGTAAATGGTGCACAATACATAAAAGCATTCACTATTCTTTGTACTATGGAGGCGGAATCATGCGAAGGAAGGGAGTTTCCACAGTGGTATACTCATCACAGACAGCAAAACTCCTGAATAGAGCTGAAAAGACTGAAGAAAAACCAAAACCTGGAGGAAAAATTAGCCTTTTCTTATCATCACAGCTGTAACACAGGGAAACAGGGATGCATCCCACCTACTGCACACGAGAGGTGCGATGCATACTAGTTTCCTTGAAGAGAGGGTGCGATGGTACCAGGACGAGACTTTACTTGGCTCTTGGTCATAGTTTGCAGCTCAGTTCAGGGATTTAGGTTGAGCTAATGATAGTCAGTAAATAGAAATCACAGGGGCTGAGGTTACTAGAGCCACCACTAGGGCAATTAGGATGTTTTCAAATCGATTGTTCAGTTTATAAACAAAACCCGGAGATAGACTAAAGCCGCATTGATCTACTTTGCACTTGCATAGAAAATGCAGTTCAAAGGCTAGCTAGCTTAACTTCAGGTTGCGTCTATCAATTTATAAAACAAACAAATATAGACAAGAAAACAAGCTATTCACTCCCCAGTGGAGTCACCATTTTGTTATCGGGAAATCTAGTGTCCACTTGGAGCTGCTAGTCCCACTAAGACTGGTAGCTATCTTAGAAACAAACAAACTAAAACTATTTTCGCTTTCCTTTATGAGAAGTAGATAAGAGGGGAACAAAGGACACCAACCTCAGTCTTGTGCTTGCTTCCTTGTTTGGTTCCTCTCCCTTCTGATAGATCCTTGCCGCTTTTCCTTTGTCTACCCAACTTCAAAGAGCACCTGTGGGATCAAAGCAGCACAATGCTATCGAAGAACAGAGATCTATAATCATAAACAATATAGGACCAGATATATATCGACCACACAAATGCATATATCATCAAACATATAAGAATGTGGAGGAAAACTTAAATAGCTTTATCAATATCAAGAATAGAAAAGAGGATTACAACCAATTGTTTTGACCCAGTGTCATCCTCCCAGCATGAAAGCCCTTCTTCACCTCATGAAAAGCTTAGATCACCCAACACTATGATATTCCACCAAGAAACCAACAACACTTCCTTACAAGATACAAAATTCCAGCCTCTGGATCCCTGGGATGAGGGATCCATATATAGATGATTGCAGGCGGGTGAGTCAACTTCTGGGATTTTGATTAGTGTCCTCTCTCTGATAGTTCTTGATTCCACTTGGAGATTGATGATCTCTTACTCATCCTTGGGCGAATTCAGAGAGGCAAGTGTCACAGGAGAAGTTTCTGGAAGATTCCATGACAATCCACCTTGCAAACTGTCTCTGCCATTTGTCTACTCTCGCCCATCGCACCCTACAGAAGGGCTTTCCAGTATGCATCGCACCTTTTACACTGAGCAGGTGAGATGCATCACACCCTCTGCACTGGGCAGTCTGTATGGTCCAGCTTTGACCAGTTCTGAGTAGTTTTCTGTGGAGAACTTCTGGGAGATGATGTAATCAGCTGACCTTGTTCCTTTAGGGTGTGAAGCAACACTTTTAGGAACTTAGGAGCCCTTGGTTTATGGACATGTATGATTGGGGTTGCAGTGCCAAAAAATGTCTATAACAGGCATCTGTTACACAGTAATTCATCACCGCCTTCACTCCCTGTCTTTCCATTGTGTCATGTCTCTAAAGTCAAACATGTTCATGACCAACAAATGCTCTCCTATGCTGCCAATTGACCCACTTTTCCTAAGATATCTGCCTCATCATGGCTATGGGCTAAATAAACGCGCTGAACGACACTCATGAACAGCTCGACCGCGCTGCTAGCGCAGAAATACATTTGATTCCCGCGATGGCCTGTTTTTATGCACCAATGGGGGCTATGTGGTTGCTTTAGTAATGATCTGACTGGCTACACTAATCACTAGTGATGTCAGCGCTGAAGCTCAGTTTTGTGCCCGCGATGACCCAGATTGGGTGAATTTGTTCCAACAGTCGGCCTTCCAAATGACTCTAGACCTGGTTGTTGGCCTAGTTTATGTTGCCCTTCCTTCCCTGGTGTGGCAGTTCCGTCAATTGGGCTACCTTCCTTGATGATAAGCTCTCCCTTCCACCTTTCATGGAGGCTCCTTCTCCTATTTAAACACTCACCTTTGATATGATCAGCTAGTTGGTATAGTTGGTAATTGGAGAAATCTTGGTTTGTACAGTGCTGTTAGTGCTTTGATAGATAGCTGGTGTGAGTGTGATAAGTGTGAGAGTGTTGCTAGTTTGGGGAAGGTTGTGAAGTGCCCTTGATTCCATGTTAAACTTGTGAATGAGAGAGAGAGACTTGTATGTTGGGAGATCCATCATCCAAGAGTGAATGCTTGAAGAACATGCTGGCTGGACCCTCTCTGAGAAGGCTTGTGACGTCAAGACTTTGGTTGTAAGCTGACTCTTATTTCATTATTAATGCAATCAATGATGTTTTCCTATGTCTTGTATGTAATGTACTTGATAGCTCATGACTTCTTGACTTTGTGAGTAAACAGTTCATTGTTGTTTCCAGTTACGTGCTTTGTTGTATTTCCTTTGCTTTGTTTCAGGTTGATCACTCATTGAGGAAGCGGAAGTTGGAGCAGCGCAACGGAACTCCATCGACCACCGATTGAGGTAGGCCTCCAACTTTAACTGTTTAAGGAAAGCTATTGTTGATCTGTCCTTGTTTGTGACTAGACCCACTCTAGGGCTAGAGGGGTTGCCTCTGTCCACAGAGGGAACACTTTCCTGCATCAAAAGACGGGCAACATCGGGAATGGTTTGTAGCCTCATTAGCATTGCATCTATAGAACGCGCTGTCATAACAAAGGCTAACCACTCAGGCTGAAGCTTTGAAGGTCATGATGAGATTGCACGAGACTCTAATACAAGATCCAAACTTGGGAGTGCAACAGATTCACGCGGAGTTGAAGAACTTGTGCCTTGAGATGCAGAGTTTGAAACAAGACAGGACAGCTCGCCCAGAAGTGCGTGAGGAGGTATGGTTCGTAAAGTGCAAAGGGAAGGGACATGACAAGGACCATTGTCCAGTCTGCGTGAATTACCTTGTTGGAGGAGGACCAATGCCTTTGAGACTGGAGGCACAAGTAGGACCTAGCGCGTTGCCTGCATTGTGGTGCGTGATTTGTCAGAAAGGAGGGAGGAACACTATAGATAACTGCCATCTGTTATAGAAGTATACGTAGAATTCCCAGCAGTTGTTCTATAATTTCTGTAGGTTAGTAGGCCATGATGAGTGCACCTATAGAAGTTATGAATTGATGATGAATCAGACTCCTACCTACAGAGTTCAAGCCAAAACATGGCCCCTCGATCAAAATGCAGGAATGACACGCACTGGATTTCTAGGGTGTGGACGAGGTCGAGGAGGAATGGGACCAGGAATAGGTCATGGCCAACTGATATGTTACAATTGTGGATGTTACACCAAAAAATGTCACCATGGCTATTTACAGTTAGTATGGCTCCATCAACTGTCATACTATCCTCCTTGGCAAGTCTCATACCTCTGCTCTCCATGTCAAACTCCAAGAAAGAGAGAAAGTCTTTAAGAATGTATTTATCTTTGGGTACGCAGATTCTCTCAGCCTTACCTGCGTGTACGCAACCCAAGTTCACAATACCTGCATACTTGTACGCTCTGTATGTAAAGGGGTGGGTGCGTACCCCTGGAAAGGTCAAAAGGCGTGAGTTTCATCTTAAAAAAGTTACTTGTGGTCATTTCTAGAGCATTCTAGAAGCTTGTTTGACGTGTATTGAGCGCCTCCAGATGGTTCATGTATCCCTATGAAAGAGGAACTTATCCCATCAAGAGGGGAGCTATCCCATCCAAAGAGGGGCTTATCCCATTGATGGTGGACCTGATTAATTTCCTCTAGAGCACTATAAATATAGGCATTGGGCCAGAAGGGAGGGAGGTTGAAAGCTAAGCATTTCTAAGGGTAGATGCTACTGGAATTAGGACTCCCATTTAGAGCTTGAGAGGAGAGACATCCATCCTTTCTTGGCTTCATTTGGAAGTGGGTGAGCTTATCAAAGTAAAGGAGAACTCTTGCTGGACCCTAGGAGGGACCTGCACAACACCACGACCTGGTTGTAATGGTTTCTTTGTTTCCACTTTAATACAATTCAGTCCATTTCTCTCAATGAATTATTCTATATGGTTTGTTTCATATGTTCCTTGGTCTGTATGATGAACATGTATTGTTTTATGAGCTATTCAGGTATTATTTAATTGTTTGCTTGTTGGTGAATGCAGGTTTCGAAGAGAAGGAGGAGCTCATCTGGATCGACGAGGCTGGACTACAACAATCAAGCGTTGGACTTAAGGTATGTTTCAAGACACCTGATTTCTTGTCTTTCAATGCATGTTTAGAGAGAGATAGGATTAAATTGTCTTGTTTGTCACTAGAAAGCCTTGGCTTCTAGGGAGGTCGGTTTTGTCCGTAAAATCGATTCTTTCCGCATGAGAAATTAGCGACTCCACTGGGGAATCCATGAATGTGAATGATTTTTCCTTTGTATGAAACTTTGATCTGAGAAAAGTTGTTTATTTTCTAGTTTTTGGCTGTTTGACTGTGTATTTGGGTGGGCTAGCTTAGGGTTAAGTTAGATTTTTATTTTCTTGGTTTTTTCCAGTAGTACGCACCCTCTGAGTTGAGCACAGTGCGTACTTGTACGCACTGTCGCTTTGTGCACAGAGCGGGCCCGCACCTGTCTTAACAGGTTGCCTGCGTACCCTGCTAAAAATTGAGAAAATTTCAATTTTTCTATTTTTTCTCTTAGATTTTGTCTTTAATTAGTTTTTACTGCCTAGATCCACTGGTTATCTGTCAGAGATCTTCACCTGAACTTGTTTCGTTAGCGTCAAGAGTTTTAGTGAAATTCCAAGAAGTTCTAGCCCTAGGGTTTGATTTTTGCATTGGTCCTGTAGTGACTTTCGATTTAGAAGTTGTGAAACCTTGGATCTCTCTGGTTTTATCAATCTTCTTAGGAGTCGGACCTGTAATAAAGTCTACCTGTGTGAGCAACCTACCTTTGTGTTGTCTCTTTGGTGAATTTCGAAAAAGCTTGTTGATTGAGTTGCGAATTTCATTCTTGAGAAAAAGAACAAAAGAGTTTGATTTTTGTTTTTGATTGGTTTATGATTCTGCATGAGCTGGTCCTTGGCTTGATTATTACCGAGTAAAACAACCTAGAATCATCTTTGTAGGCTTTTGCCTCATTAGATTTGCTTTAGGGTAAATTTCCTTTTGATTTGCTTTTGAGTGAGTTTTCATAGATTTTATAAATTTTGAGATTGATTTTTGTTAAAATAGTTTTATATGCTTTGTTAAATAGAAAAAATACAAAAACATCTCCATTGAAAAGTTTGTTTTAAGTAGCATTTGAAGTATTTTGAAAGAGAAAGGAATTTTCGTGCACGTAATGAGTGGTCATGTGTTGTATGCTTGGAAAAGATAAAGAGTTTGTTTCTTTGATTTTCGTTGCTAAGAAAGTTGTCTTTATATAAATTTTGCATCTTCCAACTCTCTTAGCTAAGAAATTCAATTAAAAAGAAAAGTAGTGTAAATCATCCTAAGTGCATCTTTGTAGTGGATTTGAGTCGAGTCTACACACCATCAGTTTCATCTCCGCTACCTTTTGTCTTAAAGAAAACCCATAAAAATTAACGCTTAAAGTAAAATCAACTTAGTAACTTTTTTTTTTACTAGGGCTCTGAAGCACCAATATAGATCAGGCTAGTGTCTTGGAGTAGGAGAGTAATTAACTCTCCAAGACAGCAAAACCAAACAAGTAGCTTATCTTGTGGTAGGATAAATCCAACTGTTGCACTTATACTCTGGGAAAGCTCCTCTTAAAGGAGAAGCACGAGCTCATGTCCGAACCAGTGAGGGGATCAATCCTCCCTCATTGGGAACGACACCAGACACGCACGTATTACAAACGGTAAACCTCGGATTAACCATTGTCGAGGAGCCAGGGGTCACTTGTCGGTAAACCTTGGATTATTGTCAAGGAGCCGGTAAGGGGATTGAGCTTGATACTCTGCCCTTGCATGCTGTCAGAGTGTAGATTGTTCCCCCAGGTGTACTTGTTGCTGTTGGTAACCTTAGTGACCATTATCTTTAGGATTCTACCCAAGGTGACGGTGGAGGGAAGATCCCACTGTACCTGGAGCAGACGTCGGCTAGACTCACTTGGATTTTCTGGGGGGTTCACTTCACTCGAGACGGTTAAAGTGGAGGAACTTGGTCCAGTCTATTCATTAAGCAGGTTGTCGGGGTAACTGTTCCACCCACCATTTCTGTACTGGATTCTGCGAGGTTGGGCTTAATCACCAACTAGTGTTTTTGGTCCGGAGAGCTTACTGTTTGTGTGTGGTTTGACGCCCTATATTCTTTAGGTGTGTGTTTCAAAATTTGTTTGGTTCTTTAGCGACTTTAGGTGGTTTGATTTGAGATTTTACTTTGTTTTCATGTGCAGTAGTTAAAAAGTTTTAGCTGTGGCGGAATTACCGAGACAGTCCCGTAGACTTCGGAGCAAGTCACCTGAGATTGTTACTGGAACCGATTTGTTGAGGAAATTCCGTAGATTGCGGGGTGAACCTCCTGAAGACATGCCGGGTCATTACGAAGGTTTGAAAGTCCTTGTAACTCCTCCTAGTGGCAGTAGAGTAGGTTCACCTGAAGAAGGAGAGTCTTCGTTGGTAGTTCATCCAGATTACCAAAGTCTAGAGACAAGTTATAATCCTGAAGCTGTTGCGGTTTCCGAGCTTGCTGGTAGTTTTTCATCTACTAGTGATATAGGCGAAGAACCTGAAATATCTGAACCTGTTACTCCAACTTCTAGTGTTCCTGATTCACCTAGGGTAGAACGAGTCATCACCGAAAATCTTCCTTCTGGTTTGATTGCTATTGAAGAACTTGCTCCAGAAGAAGAAATAGGCATTTCTTACCTTGAAGATCCACCTACTATTGATCTAAGAGAGCGTGAATCCATATTTTATAGTCCTCCTAGAAGTACTACTTGGTATCTTTCGTTAACTAATTATTTAGACAACTCAGGGTCAAGTTTTTCTCCACCTCGTACTCCTTTTCCACCCGGAGGTTTCACTACTCCTGTAAATATGTCTGGTTAGTCGTCAATGTTTACTCAATCACCTGAATCATTTTTGTACGGCGGTCCTTCTGTTCCCTCTAGGTATCAGTCTTTGTCTGGTACATTTGCGGGAGCATCTCCTCAACCCATTGAACATGGGTTATTAGCTGGAAACAATGGTAATAAACCGTTGGGTGTAGGAGACATTTATATGATGTCAGGTTCAAATCCCGGTTCTCAACCTCAAGGTTGTCAGTTACCGCCTGGGGGGCAGCCTCAAGTAACGCCTGGGGGGCAACCTCAAGGTACACAAGTTGTGGCTGGGGGCCAGCCTCAAGGAGAGTATGTACCTATGGTGCAATACATTCCTCAAGGTCAACCCAACCTCAATATGTACCTCAGGGTCAACCTCAGTATCAATATATGCCTCAAGGCCAACCCCAGTATCAGTATTTACCTCAAGGGTATCTACCCCAAGGTCAATACTCGAGTCAAGGTTATCAACCACCCCAAGGTCAATCTTACGTTCAAGGTACGGGAAATGTGCCTTTCAATTATCAATCCTATCCTCAATCCGGTTATGGATCTCAATATCCTCAACCTGTTATGGGTCAATACCCCGGAATGACTGTAGTGTGGGATCCTTCGCAAGGTCAACAAGTGTTGCAACCAAGCGTACAATTGTCATCTCAAGCTAGACAAACTTTAGTTTCTGGTGTAACCCAGCAACCAGTCCAGTCAAATGTTAAAACTTCTGTACCTTTGGTAGTTTCTCAGTCTGGGCCCATTGCGCCTAGCACTCCATCTCAAACGAGTGCTGCAACTACCGCAACATCTGTTTCGTCTACTGCACTTACTTCTGGAGTATCGACAGCTCCGGTTTCTACTATCTCTGCAACCACTCCTTAGACATCTTTACCACTGTCTGGATCTACGATTCAAACTACGGTTCAGATGCCTGTAGGTCAGCCTGGTATAAGTACGGTTGTCACTAGTCAACCACAATTCGTTTATCAACCGTACCAGGGACAGTACCAATACGGGCCAGCTGTCCAGCAGCCAGTTTACCAGTATCAACCGTATCCTGGGTACACTTATCAACAACCTCAACAACCCAAGTACGGTCCGGTTAATCCTGGTTTTTCGGGAGGATACAATATCCCGAATGCGATTCCTATTCCAAGTTATCCTGGATATCCTCCTCCTGGGGCTGGTATAATGACTCAGAGTTTTAGGGATCCGAACTGGCAATTGCCGTTTATCGCAACTTTGGATTTACCAGACTTGTCGCGCCTAACGAACGATCCAAACAATTATCTTCCGTTTTGGCCGGCAATGCCAAATAAGTTGCCCAGCGACATACCCAAGTTCGAAGGTAAGTCTGGAGAGGACCCGTCGAATCATGTGATGACTTACCACCTCTGGTGTGCTTCAAATTCTATCTCGGATGATTCGATCCGCTTACATCTTTTCCAGCGTACACTCATTGGTCTCGCGGCCAAGTGGTACATTGAGTTACCACGGGCCTCTTTTTACAATTTTAGCCAGTTAGCTACCTCGTTCTTAACTCACTTTCAGTTGCCGGTCAGATACAATAACGGAACGGAGTTATTAACTTCACTAAAACAATCGACGTCCACATATATTTCTGATCATATCCATGAATGGAGACGTCGCAGAAGGTTAGTGAAAGTTTTTATCCCGGACCAAATCTTAGCTGAATGGTTTGTTAAATCATTATTACTGAAGATTACTAAAGACGTAGCTAAGGCCGGAGTAGTTACTGAGGAGCAAGTCATTGCTCAAGCACAGTACCTTGACTTAGTTTACACTCAATCAGGTACGTTACACGAGAAGATCCCAGATCTTCCAAAATCAAATCAAATCGCTGCTGCTCCTTCGGGATCTCATGCCTCTGATGGTATGATTGGTACGGTGAACACAAAGAGCAAGAAGAAATCTTCTAAGAATTCTTCTCCTATAATCACCCTGCCTGATTCCCCGACAGGAGAGTCTTCTCCTGAAATTTCCGCCGATATTCACGCCGTAGAGACATCTACGGCCAAATCAAAAAACGGTGGAAAGAAGAAGGGTAAGAAGAAGAATAAAGCAGACAAGGCTCCAAAGGAGAAAACAGAAAAGTCGAAAACCAATGACGAAAAGCGCAAACCTCGATATCCTTGTCTTATATGTGAAGAGGATCATTTTACACGAGATTGCCCTCATTGGGCCGAGGTTGTGAAAATAGTCAAAGGTTCCCCAACTCCTGCTATTTTGAAAGATCCATTTCCAAAACAGGAGAGTAAGATGATAGGTTCTTCCTCGAATGCCAGTGAAGAACCCATATTGATGATGTCTCATGTAAGGATCATGACTCGATCGCAAGATTATGGTAGTAAGAATCCTGTTGATGGCAAGGAAGCAGAATCTTCTCATTCTAATCCATCAACCTCAGCTCCCGGTTCCGATCCATTGCAAATCGAGAAACCTAACCCAGACTTGGTAATCAAACCACCCGCCAAGGGTATACTTCGAAAGTCTGCTTTCAATCCACATGCGAGAGCGGCTCAGAATTATAACATCGTTGAGGACTTAGTTGTTTCAGCCTCAGCGATGTCGGCTTTAGAAGTGCTGCAATCATGCCCAGCACAACGAAAATTACTTTTGTCGGCTATCGGAGCTATTGATGTTCAGGACCCGAACCTGATAATCTTCGATCTAGAAAATAGTACACTGTGCTTACCCCATCAAATGGCTTTCCAGATCCCAGTGATAGTAAAAAACAGGCCTATTCATCGGACTGTAATTGATGAGGGAGCTTCCACGTGTATTATGTTGATTCAGTGTTGGATATCGCTTGGTTCTCCTTCGCTGAACCAATCCCCGACCATCCTTAAGGCCTTTGATGGCCGTGGGTTCCGTCTGTTTGGCATTCTACAGGATTTGCCTATAGAGGTTGAAGGAAAAACCGTTAGTCTAGATGTGGAGGTGGTTGATGCCCCTTTGGACTACAACCTTCTCTTGGGTCGAAGTTGGTCATATGCTATGACAGCGGTCGTTTCATCGGTCTTCAGAGTAATAAAGTTCCCATATAATGGCAAGATTGTGACAATAGACCAGCTGGCTTACTTTTCATCCGACCCAGCCTCTTCAGAGAGTATCCAGCATGTCGGTAAAACGACTATCCCTTACAGGGACGTTGGCGCAGGTTTAGTTAAAGATTCCGGTTTACTGGGAACTTTTCCTTTTCCTCCAATCAATGCATCGTCTTCATTCGCATCTATTCATATGATTACATCAGATACCATTATTTACGACGATCCTTGGATTGTTCCTTCTGAATCTGAGATAGACTCATTCGGTGATGCTATGCCTTTGAGTCCATATGAAATTGCTTATGAAGCCGTAGTGTCTTTTGCCGACCCGCTTTCAACCAAAATCGACCAAATGAATGTGGTCCATGAGGAATCACTTTTCGCATCACCCTCGGAGTTAATTGCGTTTCCCGACATTATGTCATCTGATGAACAACTTCGTGAAATCCTATGTGTAGACGATTTACCATGGGAAGATCTTCATCACAGATCTTCATTTTTACCTGAGGATGATCGTTTCGAAAATGATTTCTCATCTATCTTTACCGCTGAATATGTCAAAGAAGCTCAGAGTCCAACGAAACATCCTGATTCAGAGCTGAATTTAGGGAATATTTCTCGCACTATTCCCATTGACATTTCAGTGAAGCCCGGAATTGTTGAGAACATTCATATAGGTGCCTCATGTACAGATGATGAAATTCAAGTTTACAAGGCCCTATTCCAAGAATTCCGCAATGTGTTTGCCTGGTCCTATGAGGAAATGCCAGGAATTGACCCCGCCATTGTTGTCCATGAAATCAAAACCTACCCGGACGCTAAACCCGTCCGGCAACGGTTGCGTCAGATTCACCCTCGAAAAGCGGCTGCAATTAAAGCAGAAGTCGAGAAGCTGTTGAAAGCAGGTTTCATTTATCCGATCCCATTAACGGATTGGGTATCGAATATTGTTCCGGTTAACAAGAAACAAGGAACAATAAGAATCTGTATCGACTATAGGGATATAAATCGAGCTTGTCCAAAAGACAACTACCCAACGCCCTATATCGATCAAATAATTGACGATTGTGCCGAAAGTGAAATGTTTTCCTTTATGGATGGTTTTTCGGGCTATAATCAAATCAATATTCTACCTGCAGACCAACCAAAGACGGCATTCATTTGTCCATGGGGGACATTTGCTTATTGCAAATTACCTTTTGGGCTTAAGAATGCCGGAGCCACTTTTCAGCGGGCGATGTCTTATGCATTTCATGACATCAAGCACATTGTGCAACCGTACCTTGATGATTTGCCTGCTCATTCTTTACATCGAGCTGATCACCTTGTCCACTTACAAGCAATCTTTATGAGGTGTAGGCATTATTGTATTCGGTTGAATCTGCACAAGTGTGTATTCTGTATAGAAGGGGGTCGATTGCTGGGATTTTTTGTTTCAAAAGCCGGCATTCGCGTCGATCCCTCGAAGGTCGAAGCTATCATCAAATTGCCTCCTCCTTCGAGTTTGCGCCAACTCCAAAGTTTGCAGGGGAAAGCAAACTTTCTACGTCAATTCATTCCGAACTACGCCAAGGTCACTAAGGGTTTTACCTGGTTGTTGAAATAGAACACTCAATTCTCTTGGGATGAGATTGCTCAACAATCTTTTGATGCACTCAAGCACGCGTTGACCCATGCACCGTTGCTGCATCCTCCCAACTACAACCAGGATTACTTCTTATACCTCGCAGCTTCGCATTCCACCATTGGAATGGTGTTAGTCCAGGAAGATGAATTCGTAACGGAACATGTGATATATTATCTTAGTCGGACCTTGAATCCCACTGAGCTAAAATATTTACATGTGGAGAAATTGGCCCTGGCAGCCGTTCAAGCTGTCCAGCGTTTCCGTCACCACATTTTACTTTGCAAAACTACAGTTATTTCGGATTGCAACCCTATGATTTATATTTTGAAAAAACAACTGCTAGGGGGCAAGTACTCTAAATGGATAGTTATCCTGCAAGAGTTCGATTTGGAGTTCGAGAAATCCAAGTCTAAGAAATCCTTAGTTTTCGCGGAGTTAATGTGTGATTTCCCGCGTGCTGACACAGAGACTGTGGCAGAGGAGTCCATTGTGGACGAATCTTTGTTTCTCATCAGCACTTTAGATCTGTGGTATGGGGATATAATCATCTATCTCCAGACCCAATCTTTTTGGCCTGAAATTTCAAAGACGGAGCTTCGAAGAATTCGATTCCAGTCCCAACAGTTCAAAATTGTTGGAGATACTCTTTATCGCCATGGGGCGGACTTGGTTTTTCGACGTTGCCTAACTCACGAAGAGGCTGAGAGGGTTTTGAATGACTGTCACTCTGGAGCGTGTGGTGGTCATATGTCTGGGTATGCCACAGCCCAAAAGATATTGCGCGCTGGCTACTTCTGGCCGTCTTTATTCAAATATTGTATTATTGCGGTCCGAAAATGTCACAACTGTCAGGTGTTTGATCGAAAGATGCGCACACCACCTGCTCCTCTCCACCCTATAATTGCCGTTGGTCCTTTCGCCAAATGGGGTATCGATTTTATTACTTGTAACCCTCACTCGGTCGGGGGGCATGCGTATATCATCCTCGCGGTTGATTATTTTACTAAATGGGCCGAGGCGATGACTACATTCGAGGCAGACGGCAAGACAGCAGCAATTTTCGTATTCAATCACATTATTGCTAGGTTTGGTGTCCCACAAGCGATCATCACTGACCATGGGTGCCATTTTCGAAACATTATGATGACCGAACTTACAAGCCAGCTTGGTTTGCGCCACGATAGCTCTACTCCTTATTATCCGCAAGCCAACGGTTTGGTTGAGTCTATCAACAAAGTTTTGGTTATCATGATCCGACGACTCATTGGTATTCACCAGTCGAATTGGCACAACATGTTATTTTCAACGCTATGGGCATACCGAACCTCAGTGAAAACATCAACAGGGTTCACTCCTTTCTAGCTAGTTTATGGCTTGGAAGATGTGTTGCCCATTGAATGCGAAATCCCATCACTTCAAATGGCTGTCGAATTACTTCCAGCTACTTCCGAAGAGGAGAAGCGTTTATTATACTTAGCTCAATTAGATGAGACTCGACGTGATGCTGCATTAGCGATCGAGACTCACGCGAAACAAATGAAAGCTCAGTATGATCGAAATGTGACCCCTCAAAATTTTTCGGAAGGCGACCGAGTGCTATTATATGATCAAGCTAACGATAAGCTAGGTGCTAGAAAATTCGTTCCTATGTGGCATGGGCCCTACATTGTCAAGCGAAAGCTAGCAAAAGGGGCCTATGAGCTGGTTGACTTTGATGGGGACTCTTTGGGTAAACCCAGAAATAGACTTTACCTAAAGAGGTATTATGCTTAAATGATGGGTATGGAGAATTTTTTAGGTTAGGTTTTCTTTCTAGCTGGTGTGTTTGATTAATTTAGACAGTGTGCTTAGCTTAGAAAGTGTGTTTTTGTCGTTATTCTGGCTTATCTTGGTTTTACTCTTGATATTGCAGATGTCGATGCCTCTCCAAACATACATTGGATTTGCTGATGGTGCTTGTCGTAGTACACGGAATATCTCTTCCGCAACTTGGGTTATCTATTCGCCCTCTGACGAGTTAGTTTCTATGCATGGGGTGAGCCTCGGTCAAACAACAAACAACATTGCAGAATACAGTGCAGTGATTGAATTATTGTCCGAATCTATTTCATTTGGGATTCGACGTTTGATAGTGAGGTTAGATTCTAAACTCATTGTATTACAGCTTAATAGAGTTTATGCCATTAGAAATCCAGTGTTATTACGGTTATTTTTGAGAGTGCGTCTCTTGGAACGTGAGTTTGATTACATCGAATATCAACATATTCCAAGGTCTTTAAATACATTAGCAGATGCAATTGCGTCTCGAATGTTAAATAGACATTTGCGATAATCATACATGTAAATTTAAAAACATTTCATCACACATGTTTAATAAGATAAGCCAGTAATAATGATATATATATAGATAGGAGTGTTTCAAAAAATATACATTGTCTTCGGTCATAGGTTGAAAAACACCTTATGATCGGAAAAAATGATAAGTACAAAAAACCAAAATGTCATATGTGTCTACAAAAATGACCATCCAATCACTGGTGATGATCTCTATATGACACCACTGCACATGCCACCCTACACAGGAACCTCCTAAAAGGTCCTGGGACGCCGACTACAAAGCGCTGAAGTCTGATAGGAATATCGTCTATAGTCGTCTCTGGCATGTCTGCTGTAAGGCGCTCTAGGTCATGCTCCAACTCAGCTAAGGTCTCTGTGGCTGCGTCCTGTGGGGCCGGTAACGGTGCAACTAGAAGTCTCCTCTCGAAAGGCCGGAGATTGGCCGGTTTGTGTGGACCTACATCTGCATTTTGAAAATTGTCACTGTCAGTTTTGAGACGATATAAAAACAACAAAAAAAGTAAATAAATTAAAAAACTTGTGAAAAATGAAGTACCTGTGTCGTCCCACTATTCTCCCTGTGGAAGAATCATGTCCGGATCTCCGCGAAAATCCACTCCGGCATATGGAAAATCCTGGATAGAGAAGACCTGGTCCTCCAACCAGCGAAAATACTCTGTCGTGAATCGAACAACTGCTGCACCCTCGTCAGGATGACGGGCCATCACCGTAACCCATCGTGTCAACTTAGGCTCTCGGGGTCCCCCAATCTCAACAGTAAGATGCTGCGGGCATAACATCGGAACCCTCTCTAGGGAAAAACTCACAACTAAAGGCCCATACCCAAAAGTCTTCGGCTGTCCGTTTTTAACCCTGGTCAGTTGGCCCTTCAGATTGGCCAACACAGCATCGCACCAGTTGAAAATGGTGCCCTGATAGCAATCTATCACCATGCGCATTTGGGACCCGGTGGCAATATGCAAAGCGGCAGCGCCGCAAAGCCTGGTAACTGTAAAGGAAATTACCATGAGTTTAGGTCGGGATACGGTTTTGATATCTATCCCCTTATCCTGGTTTTGTGTTCTGCACCACTCTAGCCGGAGACTAGCAATGGATTGGCCACCCGGCCTAGTCCCGAATAGATTGAGTTGTTCGTCCCTTTTGGGCAAACCAGTGAGAAAATAAATGTCTGAGGGCTCTATCTCGAGCCGGTGCCCTCCAATGTAAAAGCATTGATCCTGAACATTCCACCTTTCAACCAGCCACTCCAAGAATCTCACCTGGGCCCTCATGCCAGGTATGGCCCAGTATTTGTATAGTCCGCATGCCTTTAATGCATCAATGGAAGGTTGATGATTTATGGCGGCTAAATCAACGTCCTCGTGTTCTCTTTCACGCCAATCAAGCATGGTGTGCACTCTACACATCATAAAACATCTGTTAGAGTCCATAGAATTTTAAAATTTTGGTCCATTTTGGAGAAATGAGGGTTTCAAAACGTGTTTTGCGGGGTACGCACCCCGCCTTTTAGGAACAGAGCGTATGTATGCAGCTTCCCTTAAGGCCAGGTGCGTACACTCGGTATTTTCCCCATTGAGAAAATATCGGGGTACGCAGGTCAGCAATGTAGGACCTGCGTACCCCAAAGGGCGCACCTTGAAACCCCGAGACCTCCAAAAAATCAAATAAAGACCTAAAAATGAATTCTAAACGGATGGAAATTAAGAGAAGGATGTTGTAGAATACCTTATGAGACGGTGTTCGGTTTCGACGGTCGGATTCTCCGCAATCGCCACAAGGAAATTTCTTGCCAAAAGCCCTTTTTCTCACCTCAACAGTAAAACGGTAAAAATGAATTGGTAAAACCCTTTTTTATAGGTTTTTTGAGTAAATGAATGGTAAATTTGTTTATTTTCCACCATAAAGAGGTATTTTCAATATGTTTTTATCCATCTTTAAACAGGTATGAGTAATATATCGGTTTTTGTGCAGGATAAAAGGATTTACAGGGAAAATTGTCATTTTTCACAAATAAAAACATCAGAGTCATCTTTTAAGGCCTTTTCTGACTCCTTAAAGATGAAAAGATTTTCGAGCGTTTCTTTTACACTCGTTAAAACGGAATTAAAAGACGGTCCTCTTATAGCCCTTTTCTGACCGTAAAAACTAGAAAAGATTGTCGGGTTTTTGTCATTTCAAACTCGATACTGGAAATAAAACGATGTGTCCTTGGTCGCTTTTTACTTTTCAGGTCAAAGACACTAAAAATGAAAGTACTCCTTGGTCGCAAGATCAAGCGGTTCTCCCAGGTATTATTTTATACTTTTTTCGGGCTTGGGGAACACAAATTTACAAAAACGTTCAACCTAGAGTCTTCTTAAGTTTTTCAGACTCTCTAAAATTGAAAAACGCCGAGTTTCTCCTATACTGGACTCGTTAAAATTTCACAGTAAAGGACCTATTCGATTACAAACAGGAACGAACCACTCCTTCTTAGGGTTCGAATCTAAACTAAGTTGGACTCATCCGAAGGATGAGCTTATAATCAAGCAAATGTTATCCTCCTCAAGCTTGTCAAAAATAAAGAGGTACTTGCCAGAAATGGTGGGGGAAAAGAGAGAAAAATGAACCGAATTGTTATCCTTTGTCTCAGAGAAACCTTATTACCACTCTTGAACATGACACTTTTCATTCACATGGGTTGGGAAATCTTTTGCCTCACAGTTGATCAAACCACATTGAAAGTCTTCAGTCGGGTTCCGGGTATTAACTTTGAGTCATTCGTCACCAAGCCATCTGTTGTGTCGTTATGTGTTCAAGAGGTATGCAAACAAAACATTCAACTGCAAAATACCTTGTCATCCATCTTGACCATCCCTGAGTCAGTCCTTACAGCAATATTTCTTCAACTTGAACTATGATTTCGTGTTGTGGGCTTGCCTGCAACAGGTCGCTTTCTATCGACATCAGTACATTATCTAGAAAGATGACTTAGAAATCGTCAGTACCTTGAAGTCTGCATGCATCAATGGCAGGTTTCTCGCCTTTTACGTCAGTTTACATCATTGACTTTCGATCGAAGGACTCCGTGAAATGTTCGACATCAACTCATTCATTGACATCTCATGGATTGTACTGGGTACTTTAAGAACCATTGACATTACTGGTGGTCTCTCTCACACTTGTTAACAGTTTACATCATCGACTCGTAATCAAGTGGTTTCTACCATGTTCGACATCAACTCATTTATTCACATGGATAGAATCGTACCATTTCGGGAAGTAGAAATGAAGACCCTGGATCTAGTTTCCACCATCCAGGCTGCGAGGAGTTTTGTATTCATTATACAGTAGACCAATTATAAACAGATGGCTGCGTCCATACTGTGTCTACATGAGTCTATGATTATGATGTACTGCAAAATCATTCCTGTATCAGAGCAGTAGTTAGTCTGTTAGTTAAAGTTTTTTATCTGATTATGGGAATGCCTACCTCAGCGATGATATAATCTTATACATGTATTTTGTGTTGAAAATCGCAGGTTCTGACTGGGCTCTCCACGAGATAATCCTTGAAATGATAAAGCGCTTCACCCTTCCTAGATGATATAAAACCCTAATCTACTATAGGCTTCGCACTTTAGGGGGCAATATGTTACACCAAAAAATGTCACCATGGCTATTTACAGTTAGTATGGCTCCATCAACTGTCATACTATCCTCCTTGGCAAGTCTCATACCTCTGCTCTCCATGTCAAACTCCAAGAAAGAGAGAAAGTCTTTAAAAATGTATTTATCTCTGGGTACGCAGATTCTCTCAGCCTTACCTGCGTGTACGCAACCCAAGTTCACAATACCTGCGTACTTGTACGCTCTGTATGTAAAGGGGTGGGCGCATACCCCTGGAAAGGTCAAAAGGCGCGAGTTTCATCTTAAAAAAGTTACTTGTGGTCATTTCTAGAGCATTCTAGAAGCTTGTTTGACATGTATTGAGCGCCTCCAGATGGTTCATGTATCCCTATGAAAGAGGAACTTATCCCATCAAGAGGGGAGCTATCCCATCCAAAGAGGGGCTTATCCCATTGATGGTGGACCTGATTAACTTCCTCTAGAGCACTATAAATACAGGCATTGGGCCAAAAGGGAGGGAGGTTGAAAGCTAAACATTTCTAAGGGTAGATGCTACTGGAATTAGGACTCCCATTTAGAGCTTGAGAGGAGAGACATCCATCCTTTCTTGGCTTCATTTGGAAGTGGGTGAGCTTATCAAAGTAAAGGAGAACTCTTGCTGGACCCTAGGAGGGACCTGCACAACACCAAGGCCTGGTTGTAATGGTTTCTTTGTTTCCACTTTAATACAATTCAGTCCATTTCTCTCAATGAATTATTCTATATGGTTTGTTTCATATGCTCCTTGGTCTGTATGATGAACATGTATTGTTTTATGAGCTATTCAGGTATTATTTAATTGTTTGCTTGTTGGTGAATGCAGGTTTCGAAGAGAAGGAGGAGCTCATCTGGATCGACGAGGCTGGACTACAACAATCAAGCGTTGGAATTAAGGTATGTTTCAAGACACCTGATTGCTTGTCTTTCAATGCATGTTTAGAGAGAGATAGGATTAAATTGTCTTGTTTGTCATTAGAAAGCCTTGGCTTCTAGGGAGGTTGGTTTTGTCCGCAAAATCGACTCTTTCCGCATGACAGTGGAGGACCAAGAAATTATGCCTGTGATTGTACAAGTCCAACGAGACCATCATGCTTATATTGTACGCAGTTTGATCATGAGATGGAGGATTGTCCCACGCTGATAGCGAGGTTGTGCGATAAAGGAGTACTCCAACCTCCCCCAACTCAGAACTTGCAAATGATGAGGTCTGAGCCATGCGAGGAAGACCCAAATGTAAATATCGTGCTTCGAAGCGGTATTACGATGGAGGATGACAAGGGCAAGAAACTCGGAAGAAAGTACTTGGGTTCGCAAGGCTCCGACGAAGGAACTTGAATTTTATCTAGAGCACACTAAAGAGACATTCATGGAAGCTAAAAAGAGCTTCACAAATGCCTCTACTTTAGTAAGTAAAGACATACTAGAACCAGAAATGGACTCATCGATGCTCACTACATTCTTGAAGATATGCATGAAGCTACTGCATGACAACAAGGCTGTGAAGGGGCTACAAGAACTCATAACTAGATGTATTGTGACTGCGCTAGGAGAATGCACGTAGTTCGAAATCTCAGAAAGCACACGACACGAACAGGAAGGGAGATGAGATTGATCGTGCAGATCGAGGAATATGAAATGGATCAAGTGATTCTGGATCTAGGATCGGATGCAAACGTCTTGCCAAAGCAGACATGGAGCACATGGATAGGCTTGTGCTACAATGGTCTCCGATCCAACTGTGAATGGCAAACCAACAGAAGATCCTACCTATGGGGAGATTGCAGGGAATCACAATAGATAACGAAGGAGCAAGCACGCATGCGTATTTCGAAGTGATAGAGATTATTGATGACAGCGATCCCTATCTTGCGCTACTGGGAATAGATTGGGCCATTGGCATGAATCGAGTGATAAATCTAAAGAAACACAAGATGATTTTTGAAAAATGTCACTGTGCGTAGTGGTACCTTTAGACTCTGCGAAAGGATCGCGCCACATAGAGCCAGTGCACAACTATGATAGCGATGAAAATATATATTGTATCTACAAGATAACCACGTGGGAGCAGGACTGGGTAAATCCATCAGCAGATGGTAGGATTTTTTGGGAGCGCGAAAGCTCCTGCACCTTAGATTCGGACGAGGAAATAGAACGATGGAAGAACTAGTTACATGAGGTAACCACACTTAACTGTAACATGATGACAAGATCACTGCGTTGCGTGGCAACAGAGGCAAGAGATCTTCCTATGTATGATTGGTTGAGCGAGGGTGAAGATTTCCTGAACAAATTTGAAAGAGAAGTATCAGAATAGCAGCATTTTGACGCTCTAAAATGGGTATTGCGGGGTATGCACCCGTAGAGTTTTGAGGACTGACGTGAATGCAGAAGGATGATCAGCCTACAAATAATCTTCCATTTGCATCTTCCACAGCTGGTAGTTTTGGCCATTAAATGTTTCGACCCTAAACCTACCATCTTCCACCATTGCTCCCACTCGAACTAGGAACCCTTTTCTTCTACAAGTTTATTAGCCAAATAGACCTTCGACTCTGATACCAGCTATTAGAAAATTATATATTATAGAGCAATGGAACACATAAACACATAAAAAACATAAAACAAGAGAGACATGGATATACATGGTTCACCCAATGTGGGCTACGTCCACGGAGAAACAACCAGTCCTTCCTTTTATATTATCCAGCAAACTAAAGAGATACAACCTACAAGAGATTTACTATAATTCCTGTTGGGTTGTGTTATATTCTTTCCACGACTAACCGATGTAGTTAAACGGGGGGTTAGAGGGGGGCGGAAGCCCCCCCTGTCCGGGGGGTTTGAGGGGGGCGGGTAGCCCCCCTCTACGGGGTCTGGGGCAGCGCCCCGGGAAAATTTATTTTTGGACCCTATATTAGGTTGGGCGAACCTACCTATGGTTTTGTGCATGATTTTCGCACATGGTATTGGACGCGATGGTTTCTCGGTCCATGGTATTGGATGCTTCGGCATGTATAAATATGTATTGTAACATTGAAAGGAACATAATGAAAAATCAAGCTGGTAGTCCCGGTTTCGGGATCCAGGGAAAAATCTCTATGCATATGTGTTTTACGGGTTATGCTCTCGCATTGTTTATTTTCTTTGTTTAAGAATTCGTATGCAGGTAATTTCTGTACAGGGTTAAAACCTACATTTGGTATCAGAGCTGTTTTGGCTTCAAGGGGACGCCTTTGTTGCTGAGGGGTTTCGCTCGGGCCTGTGGTAGACCCTGTTCAGTGGGAGATCTGCGAGATCGATTCTGGTGGTGAAAGAAGATGGCGAGCAGTGGAAAGATCGAGATTGAGAAGTTCAATGGTCAGAGTTTTGAGTTGTGGAAACTCAAGATGGAGGATCTGTTGGTTGATAAAGATCAGTGGATCGCGGTAGATCCGGGTACTAAACCATCGGGAGTGACTGATGAAGAATGGAAGAAATTGGATCGGAAGGCAAAGAGCACAATACGATTGTGTGTCTCAGATTCAGTATTGCTGAATGTATCAGGGGAAGCTACGGCAAAGGCTTTGTGGGTCAAGTTAGGGACTTTGTACCAATCTAAGTCTCTGGTGAATAAACTGTTCCTGCGGAAAAAGCTGTATAACCTGAGGATGAAAGATGGAGACTCGGTGACAGAGCATATGAATGCGTTTAATACTGTGGTAAGTCAATTCTTATCTGTTGATATTAAAATTTCAGATGAAGATAAGTGCATCAGTCTATTGTGTTCTCTACCAGATTCGTGGGATAGTCTGGTTATTGCAATAGGTAGCAATGCAACTGCTTTGCAGTTTGATGAAATAGTCTCAGCCTTGCTGACGGAGGAGATGAGATGGAAGAATATGGACAACCAGAATGGTGATGCCTTGTCTGTACGAGGACGGTCCCAGAACAGAAACAAAAATAAGTCATCGAGTGGGAGATCTAAATCTAGAGGGAGATCTAAATCTCCAGGAAAACCTACAAAGGTGGTGTGCTGGAAATGCGGAAAGGAAGGGCACTTCAGAAGGGATTGTAAATCTAAAGCTCCTGATAAAGGAAAGGGATCTGATGATGCTCCTTCTGCAGAGGCGAAAACCACCTCAGATGAAGGTGGGGATGTGTACTTGGCTTCTTCAAGTACACATGTAGATCATGAGGCATGGTTGATTGACTCAGGTGCATCCTTTCACTTCACTCCCCATAGACAGTGGTTCTGCGAGTATGAGAAATACCATGGTGGTGATGTCTTCTTAGGAGATGATAGGAAGGCTAGAATCATTGGTCGGGGAAAAGTAAAGTTGAAGTTGCAAGGTGGAAGGGTTAGAACACTTCCGGGTGTTCTACATATTCCTGCATTGGCCAGAAATCTGATTTCTGTAAGCAAGTTGGATGATGCAGGTGTAAAGACGGTGTTCGAGAAAGATACCTGCAAGATGGTTCGAGGAGCACTGATATTGATGTGGGGAGTTCGGACTGGAACTCTGTACAAACTGCAAGGTAGCACTGTTGTTGATGGGTGCAATAGTTCTATGGTTCCTGAAAATGGAGTAGAAAATCTAGTGGTCTCTGGAGAGAAGACCATGTTGTGGCATCAAAGGCTTGGACATATTGGAGAGAAGGGCCTTCGAATACTTCATAGTAAAGGTATGGTAGAAGGTATGAATGATAGCTCTCTGGATTTTGATTTCTATGAAAATTGTGTGTATGGGAAGCAGAATCGAGTGAGTTTCCCCTCTGGTGGTAAGAGGACGAAACAGATATTAGAGCTTGTGCACAGTGATGTGTTTGGACCTGTGAAGGTTCCATCACTGGGTAAGTCTGTGTACTATGTATCATTCATAGATGACTTCTCAAGGAATACATGGATATATTTCCTTAAGAAGAAATCTGAAGTCTTTGACAGGTTTAAAGAATTTAAGGCTCTGGTGGAAAATCAGACAGAGAAGAAGATAAAGGTGCTGAGGACAGATAATGGTGGAGAATTTTGCAGCAAGGAATTTGAAGAATTTTGTAAGAAGTGTGGTATAGCACGGCAGAAGACTACTCCATATACACCTCAGCAAAATGGAGTTGCAGAAAGAATGAACAAGACGTTGATGGAAAGGGCAAGAAGCATGCTCAGTGGTGCCGGGTTAGGACAGGAATTCTGGGCAGAGGCGGTGGATACTGCACGTTACTTGATCAACAGATCACCCTCATCAGCGTTGGAGGATAAGACTCCACAAGAAGTATGGACTGGTAAGAAACCCTCTCTTTCACATCTGAGGGTATTTGGATGTGATGCATATGTACATGTTCCAAAGGAGAAACGAACCAAGTTGGATAGTAAATCTGAAAAGTGCATCTTTATTGGGTATAAGGATGGTTTAAATGGTTATAAGCTTTGGAACCCAGTCACACGGAAGGTTGTGTACAGCCGAGATGTGGTGTTCAGAGAGGTAAAAGATGTTATTCAATCTGAAGTCCAACCAAAGGAACCTGAGAAGATAGAGTTTGAGCCAAAGGAGGAAGAATCAGACTCTGCAGTAGAGGAGGAATCAAAAGATGAAGAGCCACAAACTCTAGCTGTGAGAAGATCAGGTCGAGAAAGAAGGTAGCCAGAAAGGTATAGTCCAGCTGCTTTCAGTTCAAATTTTGCTTTGTCTGTTACTGATGATGATCCCAGAACTGTGAAGGAAGCAGTGGATTCAGAGGATGGAAAACTCTGGAAAGAGGCCATGGTTGATGAAATGGCATCTTTGCACAAAAATGAGGCTTGGGATCTAGTAGAGTTGCCGGCTGGAAGGAAACCCATTGGCAGCAAATGGGTGTTTAAGAAGAAGACTAATGCAGAAGGAAAGGTGGAGAAATAAAAAGCTCGGTTGGTAGCAAAAGGTTATTCCCAGGTGCCGGGAATTGATTTTGGTGATATTTTTTCTCCTGTTGCCAAGGTAGCTTCTATTAGATTACTTTTATCTGTTGCTGCTGCTTTTGATTTTGAGGTAGAACAGATGGATGTGAAGACAACATTTCTTCACGGGGATTTGGAAGAGGAAATCTACATGAGGCAACCTGAAGGCTTTGCGGTGAAGGGTAAGAAAGAACTGGTATGCAAGTTAAAGAAGTCTTTGTATGGGTTAAAACAATCACCAAGGATGTGGTATCAGAAATTTGATACATTTATACAGGGACTTGGCTTCACCAGAAGCAAAGCAGATCATTGTGTGTATTTTAAATTAATTGGTGACCGTGTTATTTATCTGGTCTTGTATGTGGATGATATGTTGCTGGTTGGAAATGACAAAGAAATTATCCAGGATTTGAAGACCCAATTGTCCTCCAAATTTGACATGAAAGATCTTGGTGCTACAAACTATATTTTGGGCATGGAAATTAAAAGAGATCGGGCAAAGAGGAAGCTCTGGTTAAACCAGAGGAAGTATGTCGAGACAATACTACAGAGGTTTAATATGCAGGATAGTAAACCGGTGAAGGTTCCTATTCCTGTAGGTGTGAGGTTATTTGCTGAACAGTGTCCCAAGACACAAGAAGAGGAAGAGGACATGTCCCGTGTTCCATATGCAAGTGCAGTCGGTAGCCTGATGTATGCAATGGTCTGTACTAGACCAGACATTGCACATGCAGTGGGAGTATTGAGCAGGTTTATGTCAAAACCTGGGAAGGAGCACTGGACAACAGTGAAGCGGGTTTTCAGGTATTTGCGTGGCACTAGTGATTATGGTTTGTGCTACCAAGGAAGACCAGGATTGGACAGAGTGTTGGATATTCATGGTTTTGTTGATGCAGACTGGGCTGGAGATCTGGATCAGAGAAGATCTACAAGTGGGTATGTGTTTAACCTATTTGGAGGTGCAGTCAGTTGGATGAGTAAGAAACAATCTGTAGTGGCACTATCAACTACAGAGGCAGAATACATGGCAGCCACTCATGCAAGCAAGGAAGCAGTTTGGTTGCAGAGATTGTGTTCAAGTATGGGGTTAGAACAGGGAGCTATAAGAATAGACTGTGACAGCCAAAGTGCAATTTTCTTGGCAAAGAACCCTGCTTATCATTCAAAGACAAAGCACATTGATGTTCAGTATCACTTTGTGAGGGATATGATAGAAGACAAAAAGGTGTTGCTGGTAAAGGTGGACACTTTGAAGAATACTGCAGATGCATTGACAAAATCTGTGAGCTCTGAGAAGTTCTCTTGGTGTAGAGAAACAATGGGTGTTTCAGGGCTGGAAAAATGACTAAGCTCTCCTGTGGCCCCCTGTGGAAAGAAAACAACAAGTGGGAGATTGTTGGGTTGTGTTATATTGTTTCCACGACTAAACGGGGGGTTAGAGGGGGGCGGAAGCCCCCCTTCGTTGCGCCGATTGCGCAGTGGGGGGGGTTTGAGGGGGGCGGGTAGCCCCCCTCTACGGGGTCCGGGGCAGCGCCCCAGGAAATTTTTTTTTTGGACCCTATATTAGGTTGGGTGAACCTACCTATCGTTTTGTGCATGATTTTCACACATGGTATTGGACGCGATGGTTTCTCGGTCCATGGTATTGGATGCTTTGGCATGTATAAATATGTATTGTAACATTGAAAGGAACATAATGAAAAATCAAGCTGGTAGTCCCAGTTTCGGGATCCAGGGAAAAATCTCTGTGCATATGTGTTTTATGGGTTATGCTCTCGCATTGTTTATTTTCTTTGTTTAAGAATTCGTATGCAGGTAATTTCTGTACAGGGTTAAAACCTACAATTCCCTCTTCGCTCTCATGCAATCTCTTCTCTCTTTCTCACTCAGAATACAGGGCTACATAGAAGAAATACAATTCCCTCATATATAGCGAGGGGTTGCCTTCTAGGAAAAAAAAACCTTAAATTAAAAATAACTTCTACCATCAGATCTCCACCTAATGAATGACCTAGATTCACTACGAAATTACAAAATTTTACAAGGCAATTTTACAAGGAAATTTTACATCTATTGTTTATTTTCTTTGTTTAAGAATTCGTATGCAGGTAATTTCTGTACAGGGTTAAAACCTACAATTCCCTCTTCGCTCTCATGCAATCTCTTCTCTCTTTCTCACTCAGAATACAGGGCTACATAGAAGAAATACAATTCCCTCATATATAGCGAGGGGTTGCCTTCTAGGAAAAAAAAACCTTAAATTAAAAATAACTTCTACCATCAGATCTCCACCTAATGAATGACCTAGATTCACTACGAAATTACAAAATTTTACAAGGCAATTTTACAAGGAAATTTTACATCTATTTTTAGCTTCGGGGGCATTATCCTTGATCCCCCGCCAGGGGGGGCTCCAAATAATTGTTATTGACCCCCCCGCGCCCCCCCCCCCCCCCCGCGAACCCCCCTAGTGGCATACATTTTACAGGCAGTGTTGCCTCCACATTACGAATTAGGGTCCAATGCAACGATACCTCCGAATAAAGAAGATAATCATGCTCCAAACCTAATAGTCACTTGAGGAAGTTATTGGGAAATTTAAACACTTCTATGAGCAGTCAAAGCATGAGAATGAACCTCAGCAAGGATGGAAAGTGAAATATAAAGGTAAAGGTCAATGGTAGTCGAAAATAACAAGACCTCGAAATGCATAAGAGAAAGAGAATGTTGCACCATACAAGAATTTCAACTTAGCTAGACAGGTACATGGGTCAAAACATCAGAATAGAGGTGATGGTAAAGGACAATTGGAGTGTTGGGAATGTGGTAAGGAACATATTAAGAGATATTTTCCACAAAATTAGGGTGGTAGGACTAATATATATAGTGCATAGGAGGCGCATACTGTTGGGGATGTTGGGAAAAGCATTCCTCATATCTATACATCACTGGATAACAGGGAGGTGGATCACCAAGAACCTATCATTGAGATGGATGGTAAATATTTTTATCAAGTTGTTTCTAGTTTTATTGGCCGTAGATCTAATTATAGTTATGTTACCCCTAACTTGGTGGATAAGTGTGGTTTGAATAAAGAATTGCATGTAGAATCTTGGTTAGTGTAGTTGGTTATAGGTACAAAGAAGAGAGTTCATCATTGGCTAAGAGGTTGTGCTTCTGGGTTGAATGGTATGCCTACATCAACACATTTGAATGTATTTCCATTGGGGTCATATAGTATGTTTATGGGTATGGACTAGTTATATCTTCATAGGACCAAAGTGGACCGTTATGACAAAGCCAGTGAGTGCTTAGGTGACAATGGAGAAAAAAGAATCTTGCAAGGTAAGAATAAATAAACATTAGTTAGGATGGTGACAAATATGAAGGAAAAGTGAAGTCACAGAAAAGGGCATGTATTATTTACAATGCACATTTCTAGCGATAAAGGTAAGGAGAATGAGGATGCAAAGATATTGAGCAGGTACCCAATTTTACAACAGTTTCAAGATGTGTTTCAAGCATATATTTAGGAGTTTCTACCTCACAAGGAAGTATATTTTTCTATTAAGTTTGTACTATGGGCAACACCAACATTAAAGGCACCGTATAGAATGAGCATTCCAAAGATAGTAGAGCTAAAGTTGCAATTGAAGCAAATGTTGGACAAGGGATCCATTCGGACAAGTGTATCACCGTGAGGTGCACTGGTATTTTTTGTGAAGACGAAGGATGGTACTCTCAGGTTATGCACTGGTTACAAGCAGTTGAACAAGGTGACCATCAAGAAAATATTTTTGTTGTCAAGGATTTATGACTTATTTTATCAGTTGAATGGAGTAGCAATGTTTTTAAAGATCAATATCAGATCAAGATATCATCAGGTATGCATCAAGGAAGAGGATATTTACAAGATAGATTTCCACACTAGGTATGGGCATTATGATTTTGTTTTAGTTCCATTTGGTTTGACTAATGCTCCAACTACCTTTATGTTCTTGATTGAATAGAGTGTTGCTTCCTTATCTGGACAAGTTTGTTATTGCATTCATTGATGACATCTTGATATATTCTAAGAATGAGGAAGAACATGCTGAGAATTTAGTAGCAGTATTGAGATTCCTAAGAGACCATTAGTTGTATGCTAAGCTTAGTAAATGGAGTTTCTTTCATACATAGGTACTTTACTTGGGACATGTTGTTTCCAAGGGAGGCATAGCAGTGGATCCAGAGAATATAGAGGCTATCATGGAGTGGGCAGCTCCTAGAAACATGGATGAGATAAGATCATTTATGGGGATAAAAGGCGATTATAGGAGGTTCATCAAGAACTTCTCTCGGATTTCATGTCCTAATATGTCACTGTAGAGGAAAGCTAAGAAATTTGAATGGATAGAGGAATGTGCAACGGGTTTTGAACAGTTGAAGCAACTGTTGAAAAATGCTCCAATGTTAAACATTGCATATCTGGAAAAATATTTTGTAATGTGTACATATTCTTCCAAGAGAGGACTTGGGAGAGTCCTTATGCAGGAGGGACAGGAGTGTGCTATGAGTCATGGAAATTGAATGAGCACGAGTAGAATTATCCAACACATGATCTTGAGTTGGTAGCGATCATCCATGCATTGAAGATGTGGAGGCACTATCTTCTTAGCAGGAGGTTTGTATTGATGAGTGATCAAAGTGGGTTGAGATACTTGTTTGACCAGCCAAATCTTAATGCTAAGAAATCTATATGGTAGCCATGATTAGCGAGTTTGACTTTGAGATCAAGTACATCAAGGGTAAAGAGAATAGGGTCGCAGATCCTCTTAGCAAGTGAATGCAGGTGAATCATATAGCAGTTATGATTTCTTATGGGAATGACTTACATTATCCGATCTTACAGACAAGTCAGTAGGATAAATGGTACATCGAGCTTAGGCATAGGTTACAATAGAATATAGGTATAGGTACATGTACAGGTGCAGATATAGGTGCATAGGATGTGGACTATCTTCTCACGACAGATGGCTTGATTAGATTTAGGGACATGGTATATGTGCCAGACAGTAGTGAGCTCAAAAAGATTAACTTGAGAGAGTTTCATGTGAAACCGTATTTAGGTCACCCAGGCTATCAAAAGATATTGACAGCAGTGAAGAAGTTTTATCATTAGCCAAATCTGAAAAAGGAAGTGGCAGAGTTTCTGTCTAGATGCTTGGACTCTCAATAGGTGAAGGCATAATGTAAGAATCCAAGTGGATTACTACAATTGATTATGATTCTAGAGTGGAAGTAGGAGTTCATTTCCATGGATTTCATCATAGGTTTTCCGAGGACATCTAAACAACATGATTCCATCATGGTTTTGGTAGACAGGTTGATAAAGGTAGCACACTTCATTCCAGTAAAGACTACTTATTCAGCTAGTGATGTAGCATAGGACGTCATCATAGATGTGGTGAGATTGCATGATTTTCTTAAGAATATTATGTCAGACAAGGATTCTAAGTTCACTTCCAAGTTTTGGAAGGAGTTGTTTGCAGGTTTAGGTACAAAGTTTACCTTCAACACGGCTTATCATCCGCAGAAAAATGGACAAACACAGAAGGTAAACAAGATATTGGAGGACATGTTGAGGATGTATGTGATGCATCAGTAGAGGATATGGGAGGATTACCTTATATTGGTCGAGTTTTATTACAAAAATGGTTACCAGGATTCACTGAGGATGAGTATATTTGAGGAACTGTATGGAAAAAGTTGCAATACTCCCATCAGTTGGAGTGACCCAGTGAACATGGTATTGATTGGACCATACATGTTAGTATAAATGGAATAGGAAATGTAAATAATCAAGAAGAATCTAAAGGAATCATAGGACAGATAGAAGATCTATGCAGATTGAAATAGGTTGTTTAAGGATTTTTGGGTTGGGGAACAAGTGTACTTGTGCATCAAGCACAAGAAGATCTCCTTAAGGATTAGATCATGTGCCAAGTTGGCACCTCAATTTTTTGGACCTTTCAAGATTCTTGAAAGAATTGGACTAGTAGCCTATCGACTTGCATTACCTCCGACAATGAAATTCCATGATGTTTTACATGTGTCATTGCTTAAGAAGTATGTTAAATATGTTGATCATGTGATTGATTGGTCGTTATTGCAGGTGGAGCCCGAAGGAGAATTACAACCAGAAATGAAGTGTATTTTGCATAGAAATATGCTCATGCTCTGATCCGAATGGAAAATGGCATCAACCCATGGTATTCATCCACCCATGTTATTCATCCACCCATGAAATTTACCCATGGTATTGTAAGTGGCATCCAACCATGGTATTTATCCGCCCATGGTATTGTAAGTGACATCCACCCATGGCATTCATTCACCCATGGTACTTTCCCATGGTATTGTGACATACACCCATGGTATTGATTCACCAATGAAATTGACCCATGTTATTGTGACATCCACCCATGGTATTCATTCACCCATGGAATTGACCTATGGTATTGTGATATCCACCCATGGTATTCATTCACCCATGGAATTGACCCGTGGTATTGTAATGGAAAAATATTATAAGTAACAAGCTACATTGTGGCGGGCAAACTGTACTTTTATAAAATGTGGCCAGATTGTCTGCCACAATGTAGCTTGTTACTTATAATATTTTTCAGTTACAATATCATGGGTCAATTCCATGGGTGAATGAATACCATGGGTGGATATACAATACCACAGTTCAATTCCATGGGTGGATGTCATAATACCACGGGTCAATTTCATGGGTGATTGAATACCATGGGTGGATGTCACTTACAATACCATGGGGGGATGCCACTTACAATACTATGGGTAAATTCCATGGGTGGATGAATACCATGGTTTGATGCTATTTTCCATTTGGATAGTTCTGGATCTTGGGGGGAGACCCTCAAGATATAAAAGATTGAAATGGATTTTGTGAGAGAGGCCCCCAAGATCTGAAAAAATTGAAATGCCAGAAGAAAAAGAGGAGAATGCCCAATGAAGAAAACCACAAAGAATTTTTTTATTAAAACGGAGAATAATTGTAAAAGCTACATTGTGGCGAACAAACTGTCCTCTTATAAAATGTGACTTGTTACTTATAATATTTTTCAGTTACAATACCACGGTTCAATTCCATGGGTGAATGAATACCATGGGTGGATGTCACAATACCACAGGTCAATTCCATGGGTGAATGAATACCATGGGTGGATGTCACAATACCATGGGTCAATTTCATAGGTGAATGAATACCATGGGTGGATGTCACAATACCATGGGAAAATACCATGGGTGAATAAATACCATGGGTGGATGTCACTTACAATAGCATGGGTGGATAAATACCATGGGTGGATGCCACTTACAATACCATGGGTAAATTCCATGGGTGGATGAATACCATTGGTTGATGCCATTTTCCATTCAGATCATTCCTCCCTCCTTAAGAAGCAATGGTCCCCATTGCGTGAAGTTCCCTCCTGCGAAGCCTTTGTTGAATATGAAGAGCCACTAAAGAGAAGGGTTTTATGTGGTTAACCCATAATCATGATGAACGAATATCCAAGGATAGAGATACCCTATAATGTTTGTGACCAGCTGTGATACTAACAGTGTGCGGCCTAGCAAATGGACATCGATGAAGTGTGGGTTTGTGGATGACCCATAACCATGATGAACGAAGATCCAAGGATAGAGGTACCCTGAAATGCTTGTGACAAACTATGATATTGACAATGTGCAGCCTAGCAAATGGACTTTGATGAAGTGTGGGTTCGTGGATGACCCATAACCATGAAAAATGAAGATCCGAGGATAGAGATACCCTGTAATGGTTATGACCAACTTTGATACTAATAGTGTGCGGCCCAGTAAATGGACTTCGATGACAAATATTTTGCGCAGTTGACCCATAACTGTGATGTTTTTTGTTGATGAAGTATCAGGTGCCTACATAGCCTGGAGTGAGAGGGCACGTCTCCAAATAACCCAAGTTGAATGTTGTTATGCTGAAGCTGATGAATGTGAACCAGGTGACTACTGAAGTGGGGTGGGAGGGCATGTCTCAAAAGGGAACCCGCTCCGAATGCTACTCCAAAATTAAAATGGACATAACTCAGTCAATATAACTCAGAATATTTATCATAACCTGTTTTTGGAAACAAAAGGATCATTTTGCATCTTCCCATGTGTTGGAAATCCTTATCTAGACACCTTAGAATCTCTGATCCTCGTTGCAATTTTTTTCCGCCATCACAAAAGTTCTGAAAAAATAGTTGATTTTAAATTAGTGATATCTTCCACATCTGAACTCCGATTCGACCCTTTTTTTTTGCAATTGGGTGATTTTTCAAGAGGAGCTCAGATCTACAATCCTTTTTCTGAAATTCTGCACAAAAACTTCAAAAAATGATAGGAGAGTCGTCGTCCACCAATTGTCATCAGAAAAAAATTCTACAACATATCTAATTTTAAATCAGCGATATCTCTCTCATCTAGACTCTGATTTGGTCAATTTGTTTTTTGAATTTTGGTATTTTTTGCAAGGAATCTAGATCTAGTATTGTTTTTGTAAATTTTGTAACAAATGTTTCAGATCTGATCTGCAAATTCGCCGCCCAAAAACATTCCTGCAAAAAAATGAAAAAATAAAAATTCTTCTCGCTTGGCCCAAGAAAATGCTCTGTGGAGGACGTAGCACATGCTTGAAGTTTGTGGAATATTGCTACAAAATTTGAAACTGAAATATGCATCAAACCCTCATTCCCATGGAATCATAATTTTCTCTGATACCACTTACAATAGCATGGGTAAATTCCATGGGTGGATGAATACCATGGGTTGATGCCATTTTCCATTCAGATCATGCTCTGAAACCAATCAATTCAAAAAGCTAAAGTGTAGTGGAAGCACTTTGGGCCCGATGAAGCTACATGGGAGGCAGCAGATCAGATGTGGGCTATGTATCCTTCTCTATTCGTTGGTTAAGCGAATGTCCTTGATATATTGTTTTGGTATAAGCTTTGGTATGATGTTTTGGTATATGTACATATGTATATGGATGTAAGTACTTCCATGAGATAATTTTATAAAGCTCCAATAAGCAGTATGTGTGTCATTTTATTATGATTTTCATGTTGTTATATTGTCATGTGGTTGCTTCTTAGTAGGTTGATCATTGTAAATACTACAACAAGCTAAGTAATAAAGCTCCATGGGTAGTATGTTTTTCTTTCAGAATTATTGTTGGTTGTAGGTTTCATTGAAAACTAAGGATGGTGTTCCCCCAAGGGGGAGAGTTCTGTAACAATCCTAGTGAAAATTCCATGTAATAAAAGTTAATAAAGGAAAAATAATAACCATGGTTATGGCACACTTATTCCAAGCTGAATGTTGGCAAAAAACATCCTAATGAGGGTGTTCATTTGGTTTATTATGGCTAAGGAAATGGAAAAAACTTTGGAAATGGAAAATGGAATTTATTGGAATTTATTTATGAAAATAATGGAAATTAGGAGAAAAGGAAGGTGAAATGTCACAAGTTGCATGTGATAATGAAAATGAAGAAAATAGGGGCCTCATTAATAAAAATGCTTATGAGGATTAGTTGGTAACATTTTGTCAGTTCAATTTTGGAGCTCCCTCTCTATTCTCTCTCTCTCGCATTCTTGGACACTTAGAGTTTTCTTGGAGAACTTAAACATTGGATCAAGAAAGGCAAGAAGTCAAAGAGAAGCAAAGATCAAGGAAGACAAAGTGGGATCAAGAAGCTATAGTGGGTTTACTTGCAGGTATCAACTTGTATGTGTGGTTTCCTTTCTAGATTTGGCATGCATGGTTATGCATGTGTGTTCTTGGTTCTCTTGTTTTCTTTGACATGGGTTTTGCCAGTTGTAACAATGTTCTTCAGCTTTTCCTTGCCATTTCTATATAGCCATGTTGTGATGGGGTTACCATGTTTTGGTTGAGCTAGATTATCGGATGGATTCAAGATTGAGTGAGGTGGTCTCTTTATGAATGAAAACATGGCTTAGTGATCCCTGAATCAAACTTTGGATTGTGGTAAATCCACTGGCCTAGTAACCCCTGAACTAGAATGTGGGTTGTGGTAAATTCAGATATCGTGTGCCTCGGTGGGCCTATGAATTATCGACCAGTGAATGGCAGGATATACGGTAAATCCTAGAGGTGTCTGCCCTTGGTCAAGCCTAGTGATCTGATGGGGATTGCGGTAAATCCTCAAGGGTGGAGTCTTGATTAGGCCTAGGAATCCTCGATCAGTGAATAGTAGGATATAAGGTAAAACCTAGAGTCTAGAGTCTTGATTAGGCCTAGGGATCCTTGTTGGGAATCATGATTGTCGTTAGACCAAAACCCACAAGTGTTAGTCAACGATCGCATTTCCAGAGATAAGGATCCATGAGAGGCGGTTAGTCCATGTCACAAAACAAACTATGAGCATTGGTTTATACAATGTCCAAAAATTGCCCCCCAACGTGAGCCAAGTGTGTATCGAACTTGTGACCTATGCTCTGATACCACTTGTTGGGAATCACGATTTTCGTTAGACCAAAACCCATAGGTGTTAGTCAATGATCACATTGCTAGAGATAAGGATCCATGATAGGTGGTTAGTCCACATCGCAAAACACATGGTGAGCATTGGTTTATCCAATGTCCAAAAATCCTCGACCGCTATATGGTGGGATGTATGGTAAAGCCTAGAGACTAGGAGATAGGAAAATTTCTCAAAGTGTAGGTGGAGAAATCCGATGGCATCCATGCTTGTTTAGGGCCTAGTGATTGAGTGAGGACTGTAGAAAACCCTAGTTCTATTGATGAGGGTGAGGTGGTGTAGCCTTGAGAATCTCTAGTTGATTTTGGTTAGATTCCCACAATCATGCTTGGAATAAGGCATGGGGGTGATTGGTTGAAGAGAGATTTGGTTAAGCTAATCTATGGTTAGGTGGAATGTGGAAGTCCCA
The DNA here is from genome assembly GCA_031772625.1 of Pinus tabuliformis. Lineage (NCBI taxonomy): Eukaryota > Viridiplantae > Streptophyta > Pinopsida > Pinales > Pinaceae > Pinus > Pinus tabuliformis. The sequence goes on along the minus strand of CM062805.1, from coordinate 1,062,508,560 downwards.
AACCTAGGTGGTTGTTGCATTCATTAATAAGAGTTTATTATCCTTGGTATTTCATGTGTAAATTTGTTGGTTTATATGTGGCATTTATGGTCATTGTATCCTTATTAATTCAATTGTTTAAATGTTGGTTATGAGTACGTGTTATGAAAATGATGATGTATGGCTCTCATCATGTTTTGATTTGTAAATGAATAAACAATGAATATATGACCTAACAAATGATAATGCAGCTAATGTGATAAGGCATCAATGCTTCTTAGCGATTATCAGATAAGTATGAGACCCCTATGCTCATATCTATTGTTATGACCTATATAATGCGTATTTGTGACATTTTTAACGAAATGTATGTCATGGCTAGTAGGGGTCCGTTCAAGTCATTGATAAAATACCTGCATTATTAACTTTGCCTCAGTGTTATTTATCATTCTTGAAGTTTTCATGAAGTTTTGGGTAGTGGCCTGAGTCCTGGCCCTGAAAAAGTGGCTTAAGTCATGTAGTCTTTGGCACAAAAATGGCTGAAAAAAACTGTAGTATCTTCCTTGCAGGGATTGTGGGAGCGACTAGAGGGTTCCAGTCACATGGAGGCCTTGTCATGGGAGCAACTAGGGGTTTAATTCATTGAAAGGCTAAGTTGGCTTAGGTGTTGGTCACCTAGAAAGGTTGGTTGGATCTTGGAGGTTCTGTACCATGTGTGGAAGGTTAGTTTTGTTTATTTTATTGGTTTCACTTCCTTAACTATACATGCGGGGTCAAATAACATCATAGTAGCCTCATGCCACATGTTTATCCTAGTGGACTAGGTAGTGTTGGGCATGGAAACCCCCCAAGGCATGTTTTGGGGCTCAAAGCCCAAGTTTTGACCGAATCTTGTTGTAAAGCTCTGAGAATTGCGGGTGCGGGGCGAGAAAGTATGATAGAGACATAGGGTTTTCCGCCCTAGTTTTGTAATGTAATGTCGGCTGGATAGACCTAACCATGGTCTGCGACCCATGGGATTGTATAAATAGAGTGAGGCTCTAAGTTAATAAAGATAACTAACTAAGAATAGAAGAAGTAGAGAGAAGTCTAAGTGATTGAGTCACAGTGTGAAGTGTGTCTTTGGGTCATAGAGTAGGAGAAGGCTCTACAACTGAGTGTGCAGAGGCCTAGTAGTCCACATCTAAGTGCTCGGGCCCCCGTAGCTGAGTGCACAGGGTGAGTCAAGTCTGTAACTAATGAAGGAATTAATAAAGAGAAGTTTTATCATAATCCCGCGTATCTATTCTTGGTTTAATGCATGATTGACATAATTTGCAAATATATTGTTTATTTACTGCACACACCTGTATGAATAGTTTATATTGTTAAGTATACTTAAAGCACTCAAATAGGCAAAGCTAATTAACTAACGTTGGAATACCATTGAGGTCTTAGGTAATAATGCAAAGCGCAACTTTCAGCCCCTGATTAGGGTTGTGTGAAGGTAGTATATCAGGTTGCGAAGTACGGGAAAGTGCACGAAGCAACCTATGCGTAGGGTCAAACTGCGGACCAGTCAAACTCATTAGACATCTCCAGGGTGTGGAAACCTAGTTCTAGCACCCTCCCATACTACTTTGGGTGCAACCTAAGTCCGCACTCCATGGACTGTTGCCAAAAGGGCCAGTAGGACTGGGATTTGTTTGGCTAATTAACTCTGAACCTGGGTCAGGGCCCAACAAGCCAACAAATGGTTCTGTTGCAGGGACAAAGATCTGCATAGAGATGTCTAATGTCTTATGATTGGAATCCGACAAAGAAAGGAATTGAAGAGTGGGTGGACAGAAAGATTCACAAGTTCGCAGCACAGGTGAACAAGAATACATGATTATTGAAGGAAGAGTGGTTAGATTGCTACTTATATATGAAAATCCACGAAATTTTCTTTGCATCCTTCCCCTTTGAGTTGTACGAGTGGATCACGAAGCTAGCAGACAGTGAAGGAAGGTGTAGGCTCGACAAAACTATTGTGTGGACTCCAGAGTTGGTGTGCTGACTAGAGGCATCGGAAGATAATATTGCGCGTGCTATCGATCATTGGCTGGATCAAATCATAGGAGGATTCATCACTGACTTCGTGGTAGATACTTCGGTTAGCTATAGCGAGGCAGAATGACGCTTCCTCAAGGGACTGTGAGGTAAGTACGTTAAATCTGTAAACACTTGGATTAAAATGCTACTATGTGAAAAGCAACTTATGCGAATAAATTGATGTTTGGGGCTATGTGGAGTGGGAGGATCTATAGAAATGAAGGTAGCACAGAACTCGAAACTAGCCCCTTGATATCACCTTTGCAAGGGGGCAAAGAAGAGCTCACGAAGGTTTCACTAAGAAGTGAGATCAATCTGATAAAGTAGAGAATTCCTCGCATTCCACCCTTGCCCACACCACCACCAGTTTCACCATATTCACCCCCGACTTCGCCCACACCACCTTTGCCACCACCACGAAGCCAGTGTTCAAGGGAGTAAGGATTGAAGATCTGGACTAATTTTGGTTCGTGGTAAAAGTAGTATGGAATGCACAGGGTGTCATAGACGACAATATAAAGAAGGCAATGTTGGTCAGTGCTCTGCACGATCGCACGATGACTTGGTACATTAAGAATTCCAATGACATTCCGAATGCAGGGATAGTGGATATCCAGACTGTGCTAAACAAAGAATTTAGCAGGCCAAAATTGGAGGCACAATCAATCATTGGATTCAAGGAAATCACAATGATACCAGGCGAAACCCCGTGGGAGTTGGATCAAATACTGAAGTGCACATTTCATGAAGCGAACATGACCTTAACAGACAGGCAACACCGCGAATGGTTTGTAACCTCGTTAGCACCGCATCTACGGAATGCGCTGTTGCAACAAAGGCTAACCACTCCGGATGGAGCTTTGAAGGTCACGATGAGATTTCACGAGACTCTGATATAAGATCCAAACCTAGGAGTCCAACAGATTCACGCGCAGTTGAAGAACTTGTGCCTTGAGATGCGGAGTTTGAAAGAAGATAGGACAGCTCGCGCATAAGTGCATGAGGAGGTATGGTGCATAAATTGCAAAGGCAAGGGACATGACAAGGACCATTGTCCAGTCTTCATGAGGAGGACCAATGCCTTTGAGACCAGAGACACAAGTAGGACCAAGCGCAGTGCCTGCATTGTAATGCGTGATTTGTCAGAAAGGAGGGAAGCACACTACAGATAACTACCATCTATTACAGAAGTAAATGCAGAATTCATCGCAGTTGTTCTATAATTTTTGCAGGTCAGTAGGCCATGATGAGTGCACCTGTAGAAGTTACAAACTAATGAAGGATTAGACTCCTACCTACAGAGTTCGGGCTAAAACATGGCCCCTCAATCATAATACAGGAATGGTGCACACTGGATTTCATGGGTGTGGACGAGGTTGAGGAGGAATGGGACCAGGAAGAGGTCACGACCAAATGATATGTTACAATTGTAGAGGACCAAGGAATTATGCCCATGATTGTACAAGTCCAACGAGACCATCATGCTTATATTGTATGCAGTTTGATCATGAGATGGAGGATTGTCCCACATTGATAGTGAGGTTGCACGATAAAGGAGCACTCCAACCTCCCCCGACTTAGAACTTGCAAATGATGAGGTCTGAGCCGTGCGAGGAACACCCAAATGTAAATATCGTGCTTTGATGCAGTATTACGACGGGGGATGACAAGGGAAAGTAGCCCAAAGAAAGTACTTGAGTTTGCAAGGCTCTAACAAAGGAACCTAAATTTGATCTGGAGCGTGCTAAAGAGACATTCAAGGAAGCTAAGAAGAGCTTCGTAGATGCCTCTACTTCAGGAAGTAAAGACATACTAGAACTAGAAATGGACCTGTCGATGCTCACTACATTCTTGGAGATATGCATGAAGCTTTTGCACGACAGTAAGGCTATGAAGGGGCTGCAAGAACTCATAACTAGATGTATTTAGACCACTCTAGGAGAACCATGCGTAGTTCAAAAGCTCAGGAAGCACACGACATGAATGGGAAGGGAGATGAGATTGATCGTGCAGATCGAGGAATATGAAATGGATCAAGTGATTCTAGATCTAGGATCGGATGTGAACATCCTGCCATAGCAAGCATGGGAGCACATGGGTAGGCCTGTGCTGCAATGGTCTCTGATCCAACTGTGAATGGAAAACCAACAAAAGATCCTAGCTATGGAGAGATTGCAGGGAATCATAGTAGATAATGAAGGAGCAAGCGCGCGTGTGGATTTCGAAGTGATAGAGATTGTTGATGACAGCAATCCCTATCCTGCGCTACTGGGAATAGATTAGGCCACTGGTGGGCTCTAGTATTGCAGCAATAATCCTGTAACTCCTGGGACTCCCTTCTTTACTTTTATCAACCCGGTAGTTTGTAACAAACTTGGAAGCGACAATGCTACATGCACAAGTACTAGCTCTTGCCGCAGGCTATCACTGGATCAGCTGGCACAAGTCCGCTAGGAGCTTAAGCCAACTTCTATGAGCTCTTAGAAGAAGCTTTTAACTGTGACAGATGAAATCTAACTCAAAGGAGGCTAATCTACTTGCAGAAAGAAGCTGAAAACTGAAAGGAAATGCAAACCCTAGCAAACCCTAGTTTTACCGACTAACCCTACAGGTGAAAGAAAAAGGATGAAAGGTACAGAAATGGATGCCATTGACTCTTGGGAAGGTAAAGTGCATGTGTATAAGCTACTTCTAAAGTGAAATCTGAAAAGGAACATCTTTTTGTATTTTTGAGCAATTTTGTAAAATTATTATGCATGTGCTTTAACTGTTTTTTACAATGCAGAGGTTGGTTGGCAAAAGGAAATAGGGTAGGTGCTTGCAGGAGGTTGGGAAGGTGAGAAGAGGGCCTAAGGGATCCCTAGCACCCTTCCAAAGAGTTTCACAGTGTTTGGATCTCGAAAAACCACTTTCGTGAACTTCTACAGGAGGTCTGCAGGGGTTTTACAGGATGTTCTGAAAGCTGATTTTGCAGGGTTGATGGTGGAAGAAAGGTGGAGAAGTGGAGATGGAGGTTGGATGAGGGTGTTAAGAGGTCTAGGACCTGGTGAATGAAGCTGAGGAGTGATTAGGGTGGTTGGATTTGGTTCAAGGATGGAGGAAGAAAGGTTTCACAAAGATATGGGAATTAGGTCAAGTCGGAAAAGGGTGGCAAATGAAGGGGATGAATCTGAGTTAGGGGGTTGAAGCAGGTTGTTTGATGGAGGAAGGGTAGGCAGGGAGGTATCATAGGTGTTCTGCATGCTATTTTATAAAAATGACCAAACGAAGACTATGCAAACCAAAGATCTAGCTATTTTGACCTAATTTGACCTAGAAACCAGCAACCATGATGAACAGAAATTTATTGGTAGAAAATCATGCAAGATAACTATGAAAACTAAGCAAGAATAGATCTAAGCATGTAATCACAATTGGTATCAACTTTTGCAACTAATAATCTAACACTAGCAATTGCATGAAGAGTAAGAACAGTGTTTTTGTGGTAGCAAGGATGCCTTGGTCTCAGCTCATGGTCCCAAGGAGGGAGAGGTGAGATCAAGGGTTGCTTGATGGCCTTTTTCGAAGATATTTTCTATTACCAACCTATCAAATCAACCTAAAACATGAAATCCTATTTCAATCATCAAAAATGACCTAAGTAACCAAGCAAGATTTTAATCTACTAGCAGAAATTATTCTATGAATGCAGCAAAAACATGTAAAAGTACACCAAGGAGGTACTGGCACCTGGGTTGGGCCCAACTCCAAGAGCTACAACCTCCTAAGAAGAAGCTTAGAGCTGATGCAAAATGAAACTGGTCTCCATTACTAAAAAAATAACCATGTCACAAAAATGTTTACAGCAAAAGCTCCAAAATGGGCTGGAAGGCATTGCAGCACTAAAGTGCGAAATACAAAATGTTCAAGAAGTAAACTATGAAGGCTAGAAGCCTGCCTACTTATGCACTACGAGGACCTCCAACAACCCTCCTTAACTCAAGGGGCTTGGCTGCTCAAACTGCAAGTAATCAGCCACTTCACAAAAGCTGTTCGGCTGCCCTTGGGAATCATCTTTGGTGGGCTGCTGAACTCCGAGCTGATGGTGGAGAACTCGAGGAAGGGGGCATTTAATGTAGGAGACACCCTTCCTACAAATCCCCAGCCTTGTTCCCTCATATTTGGCTGTCAATTGGCTCATAAATGCTTGACCTTGGTCCAAAAGTTGTCCAAAAATATGCAATAAGCACGTATTAGACTTCATGGTCAAGTGACTATTCTCATTCATTCAATTAACATAAATATACTCAAAAGCATGCATAAACTATTGAGAATGGTGGAATAATCAAGAATAATAGGCAAAATGAGCCTAATAAGTTACCCATTTTTGGGGCTCATCATCACCCCCTGCTAAATGGGTTGCTCATCCTCTGAGCAACTAATCCAGCTCGTCATCTTTGATGCCTTGACTGCCTTTCTAACATCCCAAGCTTTTGAGGTGATGTCCTCTTCTCAGTCATGAAACCCTGCTTTTCTCTCTACTTCCTCCCACTTCCTATGCTCCTCTTCTTCTTTGACCCCTTCCAGCAGTCCTAAAAGCAAGGGAGGACTGAACTTTAGGCCGATCCAGTTGGCCTGCAGATTTTGCGTTCACTGTTTGTAGAGTGGTACTCTTGCCAAGGCCTCCCTCATCCTTGTTGGGGAATGATATTCTCTTATTTTCAGACTATGGGACAGTGTGTTCCACCTCCTTGTGCAAGCATGAATGCAGTTATCCCCCAACAGTCTTTCCATGTCCTCAAAGAGAGCAATGGCCTGAACTTGTCTTTCAATGTAATCTGGTAGAACCTGAGGGTTGTTGACCAGGTGCTAATGGACATATATTAAAGCTGATGTATCCTCTGGTTCTACCCTGATCATGAGTGGTTCACTTAGCTCCCTGTTCAGAATATTCTGAATCTTTGCTGCCCTCTTTTCCTCATGATTTAACCAAGAGTCCATGGCCATAAGTTGCACATCTCCCAATGCACCATTGGGGTCCCACAGATTCATATATGGAAACGCCAAGTTGTGTAAATAGAATTCTGGTAACTTGGCCTTATCTTCTGCTAAGCTACTATCACACAAAGCCATGAATTGATGGTAATTCTGAAATGGAATGGTGCCCCTTTGGGCCAAGGTGTTAATTTGAAATTGCAACCATTGATCTTTAAGATATAAGGCATATGACTTAGCAGGTTTCCTACATTGTAAGGCTTCTACTGCCCAGCTGGCCATGCAGGCCAGTTGGGCTTCTTTCTCTTGCACCTATTGCTTTAAAAGTTGTATTTCCTCTGCTGCTTGTGACTCTTTTTCCTTTAGCAGTTTTGTTAGCGCCTCAACCTCAGCCTGCAGCTTTTTCTCTTTCTGCTATTCATCAGATGCTTCCTTGCCTACTGGAGGCCCCTATTGCTACTGTTGTTCTCCCAAAATGGAGGGCCTATCTCCCTTATGACTTCCCTGTAGCTGTAGCTGTTGTTTCAGCAAATCATTCTCCTCCTGTAGTTTGGCCCTTTGACTGCTTTCCACATGCCTTACCATGGCCAATTCTTTTATTGATTCCTTGAGTTGTTCTTCTAGGTGGCCTATGTCTGCCATCCCCTTGGATTTGGAAATCCTCATCCAAGTGTGAGTCCTCACCCTTTCTTGTTCTAGTGCAAAGAAGAGTGGCACAGCGAATTTCTGGGGAATTATCTTCCCAGCTTCTAACAGGTTGCAGTACGAGCCCAAGCTAGGCTGAGGGCTTGGTTCCAGTATTTCCTCGGTCTTTTCTTCTTTCTGTGATGATTTGGCCACCTTTTCCTCCAATTTCTCGGTCTCCCTTAACTTAGCTAGAGTTTCCTGTAGAGATGTCTCAGCTTCTTGTAGAGCTGTCTTTGAGTCCATCATCCTAATTCTTTCTCTCTAGGTGGAGGTTTTCGGGCTTCCTCGTTCATAGGTGATGGATATCTTTGAAGGAGACTCTTCTTTTGGTTTAGTTGTGGTGTCCTCAATGACAATTGGCTCCTTTGACTGTGTCTAGGTTTTTCCCACTTTGATCCGTGTGCTCCTTCTTGCTTTAAAGTACATGGAGGTTTGCCTCTTTCTCTTCCATTTTTGTTTTGGAGGTGTGCTTAAGGCAGCAAGCATAGCTGCCACCTCCTTTGCCAATATGTTGGGTGATTTCTCCTCTTGCTGTTCTTTTTCCCTGCTTCCTATAGAAATCCCTGTGTCAATTGTTTATGTCTGTGTCGCTGCTATTTCAGGATGTGTCTTTTCCTTTTGTTTCTATGTGCCTGCTTTGGTTGTGGCAGCCTTCATTTGGGTTTTTCTGGCCCTCTCTGTTCTACTCTGCATCCTCTTTTCCCTTGGTGTTTTTGCTGTTATTTCCTCCTCCGTTTTCGGCTCAGCAATCTGGCCCATTTCCCCTTTTTCTTTTTGTTCTTGCTATGCTTGAATGTCCTGTGTTCCTTCACCATTGGTTTTCTCACCTTCTTCAGTGTTTTCTCCCTCCTCACTGCTGGATGGGGTGATGTTTTCGGCCAAAATTCTAATATTGTCATCCCTAGACATGTTTCAAAAGATTTCCCAAGATATGGGGACAATTTAGGTGTGCAAGGCATCTTCCACCAATAGTTTGATGAGCCCATGATGGGCCAAGTGATCTGGGATCCCTTCATTTAATTTTGTACCACATTCAATTAGTGACTGAAGAAGAAAATAGGGAATGCTCAGTTTCTTGGCAGGAGGTAAATTAATCCCATGCCTTAGTTCACACAACAACCTGAAATGATAACCATAGATGATGCTAAACCTCCCTTCACATGTAATGTACTTCATAATTTGGAAACTGACTTCACTCTAGAGAGGAGGTAAGCTGGTTCTTCTAACCCTATTCTTGTCTTCTACAGGATGCTCCTCGGGCAGAAAGAACGTTTTCTTAGCAACCTGGCCCAATGACCTCTCTTCTTTGCTCCAAGGGAGCCCCAATGGTAGACCAATAACTCGACTGATGAGCTCAGGGGTAAGTTCTAGGGTCAAACCCCTAAAACTAACTGTGGAAAATGTCTTCGATTGTGGTCTCAGGGACATTAAAAATTCCTCAGTTATCTCCTCGTGATGACCCTGAATTTTGTCAAAGAAGGATATACAATTGGCTCGGGTGAAAACGTCCACCACCTCAGGATGCTCATGCAGTTTGCTAGAGTCCGAGGGTTCTTTCCTTATGAATCCCCCTGGCATGGTGAGAGTGCTCTTTTTATGCTTTAATCAATAAAGGAAATGTTGTTTATGGTTTCCCCTGAACCCAAGAAGGAATTTCTCGAGTGTCCAATATCAACTAGCAACAATTCCCTGGTTTTAAGACTGCTGTCACCCAGAACTCAGCTGTCTATTTATGAAAGGAAGAATTTTGTTTCCACAGACAGAGTACAGAGATCATGTTTTCTTCTCAGCACACAGATAGATATGCAAATTCAAAATTTTTTCATACACAAGCTGGCTTCCATAGCTGCATATATCTTCCTTATAGGAGAATTAAAAAAAAAAGGGGGGAACGTGGAGGAGAATTTTGATGTAGAAAAAACTGGGAAACCCAATGCAATACACAAGAAAACGTTTTACTTCCAATACACAAGTAGATTTTTCCTCTGATTTTCCAACCTAATGCCGTTCAATTCACCACCTTTGCAAAACATACCATGCATAGAGGAGTTTTTCGAGCCTACCTCATTTGGAGCTCCAATTTCGACGAAAAAATCCCAAGCTTTCTTGCCCCGGAAAGCTGTGTAGTCTTTCCTGTAGCACCCTTCCTGTAGAAGGCCTCCCGGTTCCTATAGAATGTCACTGTGTCTCTGAGCGAGACCGATACATGTGAGATTTTTGAAAACAAGCAGAAAAATCTATGGAGGATGACTGTTTAACAATTTTTGGAAGCGGAGGACGCATACTCCAGTCGAGGACGTTGCAAGTGCAAAAGGAACAGAAGGTGGTGTAAGTTTCAGCCGGGCATCTTTTAACTGCGGCATGATTCATGGTGAGGGAATGTGGTGGCCGAACCGGACCATTGATCCGACGTCACGACCATAATGCTTCTACGTTTTTTTGACCGCCATCATCTCCCCTCTGCCGTTATCCGCTGCCACCACTACCAGTCCCAACGATTTCTCCCTGAATGGAAACTCCACATGTGCTGGCTGCACATCTTGTCAGCAGTTTTGAATGTAACTAGGCTCGTTCAGATCCCACGAGTCTATGTAACTGGCCAAGGGTGGCCAGTTGACTGGCCACCGATTCCATTCAATCCGAACCACTCCCATAAGCATGCAGCTTTTAAAATATGATTTATGTAATTGACGAATGATTTTAGGCACTTACCTGCATGGTCACGGCCACGTTATGCAGACTTCGGGTCTTGGAACCACTCCTTCGTTTGCCGCTGCTTCATGCATGGGGTTTGGAACCCATTCCTTCATTTGTTGATGCTACATGCACGTGTTTTGGAATCCATTCCATTGTTTGTTGTCGCTACATGCACACTGGATGCTTGGCTTCGGTTGCTGCTAGTATTCCTACGTTCAAGAAGAGCCCTTTGCATGTCTCCTTTTTCATTTTCGGTTGTCCCTGTCTCCAGAGTATGTCTTCCAGAGGGATCAGCTGCTACAAGATTCCTGTAGGATGTCCTGTAGCTACTTCTCCTCCTGGGATGCAAGCTAGACTGAGCAGGGCTATACTGCTGATGAGGGGTTTAGCTGATGAGGAGTCCAGATGGAGATTGACAGGTATGGCAAGTGAGAAACTACTCTTGATTTGTCAATAAAAGGTTTTGCTAGCAGTATGAAGAAAACAGGGTTTTCTTTGCGTGACTATGCAGGAACAAATCAAAAGGATGAGTGCAATGGAGGTGTAAAGAGATGAAAGTGGGTGACATATGGTGATGGAAGAGAACAGGGGTGTTTGTAGGCCTAGCAGGAAGATTCCCAACCTTCGGATTCTCTCCCGAGATCAATTCTGGCTTGTCTGTAGGTTCTACAGGATCTTCTTGTAGAAGACATAGACTTTCCTGTAGAAAACACAAAACTTCCTGTAGAAGGTGAAATCTTGCCCGAATGAGATCAAATCTTAGGTTACGAGAGTGGTCATGGAGGAATTGTTTGTTAGGGGTGCTTGCAGCCTAGTGCTGACCTTTGTCCTTGTTTTGTGCGATCCTCTTAACCTGCAATGTCTTCCCTGCAACCTGCAATTATTCAACAGAGATTGGATCAAAATTTTCTCTCTTTTTTTTTTCCTTTTTTTTTAGAGAGGGAGAGATCACTGGGGCACCTCCAGGAGGTTTTCACCCTCAGTGTCTACCCTGGGCACCTCTAAGAGGTTTTCTCCCAAGGATTTTTTTATTCTTTTTCTGTTTTTTCTTTTTTTTTCCCATTTTTTTTTATGATGCTCAAGGTTTGGGTGGAGTGGAGACAGGGCCCTGCTCCACTACCAGCACTGATCTATCCAGAGTTTCAATGAACTCCTGCTTCGAAAGGGGCTTCTTGTAGATTTTCAATCGATGCCCATTGACGAGCATGTGGATGGATTCTTCATCAATGGTCCTGATAAGGACTGAACCATTATTGTTGCATTTCTCCACTGTATATGGTCCCAGCCACCTTGTCCCCAGCTTCCCTCTGAAATCCTTGTATCTCGAGTCATATAACAACACCCAAGCTCCTGGCTGAAATTTCTTTTCGTTAAGGTGCCAGTCATTCCATATATTTCTCTAGATTTGGACCACTTCAGAGTGGAGGAGGGCCTGCATTCTCTGTTAATCCAATCCATTCATCTGTAGTAATATTTCGTGTTGTGCATGGCTGAGGTCTAGGTCTAGCTGAGCTACCAACCTCAATGTGTTGTACTCGAATTCTATAGACAGCAAAGCCTTCTTCATGTAGACCAGCTCATAAGGTGTGAAACCTGTTGTAGTTTTCCAAGTGGTGTTGTAGGCCTAGATGGCCTCAACCAAGCAATTTTCCCAATATTTTCTGCTGCTGCTCACCACTTTAGTCAAAATATCTTCCAAAGCCCTATTAGTGACTTCCACCTATCCATTTGCTTGTGGATGATAAGGGCTGGAAGTTTTGTGCTTAATCTTGTGATGAGCGAGCAGGTCTTCAATCAGGTTAGAGGTGAACTGACTTCCTTGATCTGTGACTAATTCTCTTGGGTAGCCAAACTTGTAGAAGATATTTTCCCTCAAAAATTCAACCACTTTTTCTTCTGTCGCTGCCTTGATTGCCTTTGTTTCTGCCCACTTTGTCAGGTAATCTGTGCACACAATGATGTAAGACTTTTGTTTTGAAGGAGGGTTGATAGGGCCCACAAAGTCCATGCCCCACTTCTTAAATGGCTCGAAAGTAACTTGAGGTTGGAGGGGAATTTCATCCCTTAGAGTCAGTTTCCCCATCCTTTGACATCGGTCACATTGGCTAATGTATCTTCTGACATCTTGATGAAGAGTGGGCCAATAGTAGCCTACCTATAGAATTTTGAAGGAGGTTCTTTTTGCTGCAAAGTGACCTCCACGCGGTCCATCATGACAGGTTAGGAGGATGTCAAAAACTTCCTCCTCCCTGACACAATGCCTCAAGATCTAATCTGGGCTAAGTTTAAATAGGTTGCCCCCAATCCAAGTGAATGGGGCACTTTTCCTCACGATTTTTCTCTTCTCTTTTGAGGATAGGTGTGGAGGGAACTTTGTTGAAACCAAGTAATTTGCTATATCAGCAAACCATGGAGAGAGTACTGAAATAGAAAACAGGTGTTCATCTGGAGCTTGATCATCTACCATCCCTTCTTCACCTGCAGGAAAATCTAATCTAGACAGAAAATCAGCAACAACATTTTCCTTACCTAGCTTGTCAACAATGGTCAAGTCAAATTGCTGCAATAACAGTAACCATTTAATGATACAAGAATTTACATCAGGCTTATTCGTCAAATACCTAATCGCAACATGATCAGTGTGTACGAATGTTTGATAACCAGTGATGTAGTGTATGAACTTGTTTAGGGAATGGACTATAGCTAGGAGCTCTTTCTCGGTCACAGTATAGTTTAATTCTGCCTTGGACAGGCTTTTGCTGACAAAGTATATGGAATATGGTAGTTTCTCTTCAAGTTGTCCTAAGGCTGCCCCTATGGCTTTGTTCGAGGCATCAGTGTGGATATGGAAAGGTAGGGCCCAGTTTGGACCTCTCAAGATTGGAGCAGTTACCAGCTTGTCTTTCAACTCATCCAGAGCCTCTTGACAACTGTCAGTCCATATAAACTCAACATCTTTCCCCAAAAGACCAAACAATGGCGAGGCTAGCTTACCGAAATCTTTAATGAATCTTCTATAATATCTTGCTAAGCCTAGAAAACTCTGAACATTTCTTACCTTTTGAGGAGGCGGAACCTTTTGGATAATAGAAATTTTGTTAGGATCCACCTGTAATCCTTGCTGAGAAATTGTATGACCTAGCACGATCCCTTCAGTCATCAGGAATTCACATTTTTCGGGACTAAGGGACAAGTTCATTTCAATACACTTGGTTAAAACTTTTCCCAGGTTAGTCAATGCTTCTTGGAAGTTGGATCCATAAGGAGTAAAGTCATCCATATAGATTTCCACTGAATCGTGAACCAGCTCAGCAAATATGCTCAGTACTGCTCTCTGGAAAGTGGCAGGAGCGTTGTATAGCCCAAAGGGAAGGACCCGGTAGGCAAAGGTACCCCATGGACAAGTGAAAGTGGTCTTATATTGGTCTTCTAGGCTGATTTGGATCTGATTATACCCATTGAACCCATCTAGGGAAGAAAAGAACTTCTTCCCTGCCAGCCCATCTAACACTTAATCTATGAAAGGAAAAGGGAAATGATCCTTCTTGGTGGCTTTGTTAAGTTCTCGATAATCTACATAGATTCTCCACTTCCCATTTTTCTTGGGAAGAAGCACCAGAGGAGAAACCCATTCGCTGTCAGAGATGGGGTAAATGAATCCGGCATCCAACAACTTTTGCAATTCCTCTTTAACAATGTCCTTAAGAGTTGCATTCATTCTCCTCTGAGGTTGCCTGACTGGTTTACAATCCTCTTTAATGTAAATGTGATGGGTACAGACGGAAGGGTGGACTCCTTTCATCTCCTTATAGCTCCAAGCAAAAGCATCCAAATGGCTATTCAGCAGGCTACACAGCTCCTTCTCCTAAGAAGGGGATAGGGATGAGCTGATCTTCAAGGTTCTTTCAGGGCCAAATTCCACATTCTTAACTCTGGGAGAGGTCAGATCAGCCACACAGAGGTCCACTAAAGCACTGGCTTGGGTACCTTCCACCAACTCCTCTAATGGCAGCACACTGGGAGGTGGATTTTGAATCAAATTCTCAATCAGGTCATCCTTGGTTTGAGGACCTCCCTGGGTGGCTTCCACTGTGCACACTGGTGTAGAGTAGACTTCATCCTCATCTCCCTCCTCCAACCAGAGAGGTAAGTCATGTTCTAGTAGAGGTTGGGCAGGAGGATATAGGACTAGCTGTTTGGACATAGGCCCATTCTTGATGGTCATGCTCCCAGCTCGATAGCTAATGTAAGCATCCGCAGTAGCTAACCAGGGCCTTCCCAAAATGAGGGGGTATCTAGTGAGTTTTTCCTTTGGCTGAAGGACCAAGAAGTCCACAGGGTACTCCCAGGAATCAACAGAGACCATGACATCTTCCACAATCCCTTCCGGAGTCATGGTGGAGCAGTCTGCTAACTGCAGTACTGCCGAGGTCTTTCTTAGGGAATTTTGAAGGTTCAGTTTGAACTTAGTGTCCCTAGTCATCACATTAATGGTAGCCCCTAGATCAGTCAAGGTGTGGGGGATTATGGTGCCATTGATGTGGACATCAACTACAGGACTCCCAGGGTCCAAATATTTTGGACAGATTACTTGGCCCAACATCAGATCAGACAGTTGTCCTATGACATTGATAGTTGGGGCATCTCTCTTGCACCTACATGGGTGCCTGAAACACTTCTTCTTGATCAATTTGTTGTAGATTGGTACATATTTTATGGCCTGGAGAAGTTGTATTTTTACACACAACTATTTAATTTCTCCCAGAAGTTTAGTCTCCTCTAGGTTTGGTTGCGTGGTTGCTGTCAGTCTCTTAGGAAAGGGTGGAATGGCTTTGGGTTCACTTTCCTGTTTCTCTTCCTCATCCTCCAGAGGAGGAGGTGGGCGATCTGGGAGGACCTTCCCAGATCATAGGTTGATCTCCTAAATCTCCACAGCATAGGTAGGGCATATTGTCTCTCCAGTATATACCTGTTGGGCATGTCTGTTATTGGGGTTCGGGTTCGGTTGAGTAGGAATCTGGGGTTGTCTTGGAGGAGCAGGAGGTAATGGTTATGGTTGAGCAGGTGGTGGAGGAAAAATAGCGGGAGGAGAGTTGTATTTGGGCCTCCACCCCGGCTGAGGTGCATTCCACTGAGGTTGTGGCTAAACATGAGAGTGAAACGAATGAGCAGCAGGTTGAGTATGCTATTGAGATGGATAAGACCAAGGAGCAGGTGCGGACCAGGAAGGATGAGTAGGGGGACCCCAAGAAGGTATATGAGCGATTGGTTGGGGTTGTAATAAGTTTGGGATGTCCCTTGCATCCCCTGCTGGTAAGGTTTGGATCCATGCAGCCTCCTTTGGTTGAGGAAGTAGAGTGGTTCAGTGGCTCCCTCAGCCCCTTGGTACATAGCTTTAACTCAGGGTAAGGTTGGGCATTGGTTTGTAGGGTGGTCTTCCTCACAAATGAAACATACCTCAACTGAGTGCAACGGACACTCATTCTTAGGATGCTTCCTTGTACATCTGGGACAAAAGATGGCCAAAGCCCTCTCAGCTTCCTCTTTCTTCTGTTGGATTCGGAAAGTATCCAGTTGCATGGCAATGGTCTGTCTCACCTCACTTTTAAGGTCTTCCATCTGATTTGTAAACTCATGTTTGGAGAAGGTGGCACTGGCTAAAAGTGGATTCCCCCTACCTCTTTTCCGGGCTGCCCTAGAATGGTTTCTAAACATAGTCTTTATGTCATCATAAGGTAGTTGGTAGATGTCTCCGCCAGCTAGCAAATGGAGGGTATCTAGAAGGTCTTCAGGGACTCCTCAGAGTAGAACCAGCTTCAGAGATTTAGGGTCAAGTGTGCACCTAGCCATTTTATAACTAAGTTGGAACCTTTCTTCATAGTCTTCTAAAGATTCATAACTTCCCATGGTCATCTGAAAGATTTCTCCCTTCGTTTCCTTTGACCTACAGTAGTCCCGACATTTGTTGTTAAAGGCTTGTTGCATTTGAGTAAGTTGTGATACTGTTTCCAGGTAACCCCATGAACCAGCGTAGGGCTACATCCTTAAGGGTAGAGGGAACGAGTTTCAACTTTTGCTCATCTTCTGCATAGTCATAAGTTCGACAAAGGACAACAAACTCAAACAAGAAGGCATCAGGGTCTTCAGTGGTCAATCCATGGAAGTGAGGTAAGGCTGAGGGACTTATGCTTTTCATTTTCGTGTGCCCATTGGTCTCTCGGATGGGAAAGGAACCTTCTATTCTCTCCTCATCTCCTATACCGTTTTTGTGTTCAGCCATGGTCTCAAGAGGAATATTCTCTTACTCTTCTTCTGTTATAGGATCTTCGTATATCTCTAGAGGTTCACCTATAGGTTCTTCTGGATCACTACCACCGAAGAAGAGAGAAGGGTGATTCAGTGATGTAGTGGGGGTGATGGGTAAGAATTTTCCTGTATTTTCTCTGTTCCTACGAGGCATGAAAAGGAATATTTTTGGCTGATGTTTGGTGTTTTTTTTCCTTCTTGTACCTGCAAAACTAAAATTGACGGAACAACAAATTTCAACTAACTACAATAAATTTTGCTGAAATGAAATTGCAGAAAGGAAATGCTAATCTACACTTGCAGAATTGAAATGCTAGTCTACGCTTACAGAATTGAAATGCTAGTCTACACTTGCAGAATTGAAATGCTAGTCTAGGAAAGTAGGAAATGTCTAATATACTTTTGCAGAAATGAAATTGCAGAATGGAAATGAAACAACTACTCTACGCTTGCTGAAATAAACTACTGAGTAGAAGGTTGCAGTAGAAAATAGAAGAAAAATAGCAATCACAAATACTCTGACGCTTCCCCGAAAATGGCGCCAAAAATATGGTGGGCTCCAGTATTGTAGCAATAATGCTGCAACTCATGGGACTCCCTTCTTTACTTTTATCAACCTGGTAGTTCGTAAAAAACTTGGAAGTGACGGTGCTATATGCACAAGTACTAGCTCTTGCCACAGGCTGTCACTGGATCAGCTGGCACAAGTCCACTAGGAGCTTAAGCCAACTTCTATGAGCTCTTAGAAGAATATTTTAACTGTGATGGATGAAAGCTAACTCAAAGGAGGCTAATCTACTTGCAAAAAGAAGCTGAAAGCTGAAAGGAAATGCAAACCCTAGCAAACCCTAGTTTTACCGACTAACACTATTGGTGCAAGAAAAAGGATGAAAGCTACAGAAATGGATGCCATTGACTCTTGGAAAGGTAAAGTGCATGTGTCTAAGCTACTTCTAAAGTGAAATCTGAAAACGATCATCTTTTTGTATTTTTGAGCAATTTTGTAAAATTATTATGCATGTGCTTTAACTGTTTTTTTTACTGTGCAGAGGTTGGTTGGTGAAAGGAAATGGGTTAGGTGCTTGCAGGAGGTTGGGAAGGTGAGAAAAGGGGCTAAGCGGTCCCTAGCACCCTTCCAGAGAGTTTCATAGTGTTTGGATCTCGAAAAACCACTGTCGTGAACTTCTACAGGAAGTCTGCAGGGTTCTATAGGATGTTCTACAAGATGTTCCGAAAGGGGATTTTTGAGGGTTGATGGTGGAATAAAGGTGGAAAAGTGGAGATGGAGGTTGGATGAGGGTGTGAATAGTTCTAGGACTTGGTGAATGAAGCTGAGGAGTGATTAAGGTGGTTGGATTTGGTTCAAGGATGGAGGGAGCAAGGTTGCACAAAGATATGGGAATTAGGTCAAGTCGGAAAAGGGTGGAAAATGAAGGGGAGGAATCTGAGTTAGGGGGTTGGAGTAGGTTTTCTGATGGAGGAAGAGTAGACAGGGAGGTATCCCAGGTCTTCTGCACACTATTTTCCAAAATTGACCAAACGAAGACTATGCAAACCAAAGATCTAGCTATTTTGACCTAATTTGACCTAGAAACCAGCAACCATGATGAACAGAAATTTATTGGTAGAAAATCATGCAAGATAACTATGAAAACTAAGCAAGAATAGATCTAAGCATGTAATCACAATTGGTATCAACTTTTGCAACTAATAATCTAACACTAGCAATTGCATGAAGAGCAAGAACAATGTTTTTATGGCAGCAAGGATGCTTTGGTCTCAGCTCATGGTCCCAAGGAGGGAGAGGTGAGATCAAGGGTTGCTTGATGGCCTTTTGAAAGATATTTTCCATTAACAACCTATCAAATCAACCTGAAACATGAAAAGCTATTTCAATCATCAAAAATGACCTAAGTAATCAAGCAAAATTTTAATCTACTAGCAGAAATTATTCTATGAATGCAGCAAAAACATGTAAAAGTACATCAAGGAGGGACTGGTACTTGGGTTGGACCCAACCCCAAGAGCTACAGCCTCCTAAGAAGAAGCTCAGAGCTGATGCAAAATGAAACTGATCTCCATTACACAAAAAATAACCATGTCACAAAAATGTTTACAGCAAAAGCTCCAAAATGGGCTGGAAGGCATTGCAGCACTAAAGTGAGAAATACAAAATGTTCAAGAAGTAAACTACAAAGGCTGGAAGCCTACCTACTTATGCACTATGAGGACCTCCAACAACCCTCCTTAACTCAAGGGGCTTGGCTGCTCAAACTGCAAGTAATCAGCCACTTCACAAAAGCTACTCGGCTGCCCTTGGGAATCATCTTTGGTGGGTTGCTGAACTCCGAGCTAAGGGTGGCGAACTCGAGGAAGGGGCCATTTAGTGCAGGAGACACCCTTCCTACAAATCCTTAGCCTTGTTCCCTCGTATTTGGTTGTCAACTGGCTCATAAATTCTTGACCTTGGTCCAAAAGTTGTCCAAAAATCTGCAATAAGCACGTATTAGACTTCATGGTCAAGTGACTATTCTCATTCATTCAATTAACATAAATATACTCAAAATCATGCATAAAATACGGAGAATGGTGGATTAATCAAGAATAATAGGAAAAATGAGCCCAATAAGTTACCCATTTTTGGGTCTCATCAGCCACTGACATGAATCGAGTGATAAATATAAAGAAACGCAAGATGATTTTTGAAAAAAAGTCATTGCGCGTAGTGGTACCTTTAGACCCTGCAGAAGGATCGCGCTACATAGATCCAGTGCACGACTACGATAGTGATGATGATCTATACTGTATCTACAAGATAACCATGCAGGAGTAGGACTGGGTAAATCCAACAGCAGATGGCAGGATTTCGTGGGAGTGCAAAAGCTCCTGCACCTCAGATTCGAACGAGGAAATAGAACGATGGCAGAACCAGTTACATGAGGTAACCACACTCAACTGTAACATGATGATAAGGTCACTACACTGCGTGGCAACATAGGCAAGAGATCTTCCTATGTATGACTGGTTGAGTGAGGTGGATGATTTCCTAAACAAATTTGAAAGAAAAGTATCGGAACAACAACATTTCAATGCTCTAAAATGTGTACTGCGCACTACGCCCGCAAGGTGGTGGAGTACGCACCCGCAGAGTTTTGAGGACTGACATGAATGCAGAAGGATGATGTGCCTATAGATAATCTTCTATCTACATCTTCCACAGCTGGTAGTTTTGGCCATTAAATTTTTTGACCCTAAACCTACCATCTTCCGCCATTTCTCCCACTCGAACTAGGAACCCTTTTCTCCTGCAAGTTTATTAACCAAATAGACCTTCGACTCTGATACTAGTTGTTAGAAAATTATATATTACAGAGCAATGGAACACATAAACACAGAAAACACATAAAACAAGAGAGACATGGATATACGTGGTTCACCCAATGTGGGCTACATCCACGGAGAAATAGCCAGTCCTTCCTTTTATATTATCCAGTAAACTAAAGAGATACAACCTACAGCAGATTCACTATAATTCCCTCTTCGCTCTCACGAAATCTCCTCTCTCTTTCTCACTTAGAATATAGGGCTACATAGAAGCAATACAATTCCCTCATATATAGCGAGGGGTTGCCTTCTAGGAAAAAAAAACTTAAATTAAACATAACTTCTACCGTTAGATTTCCGCCTAATGAACGACCCAGATTGACTACGAAATTACAACATTTTACAAGGAAATTTTACATCTATTTTTAGCTTCAGGGGCACTGTCCCCGATCCCCCGCCATGGGGGGCTCTAAATAATTTTTGTTGCCCCCCCTAAACCCCCCTAGTGGCATACATTTTATGGGCGGCGTTGCCTCCACATTATGAATTGGGGTCTAATGCGGCGATACCTCCGAATAAAGAAGATAATCATGCTCCACACCCAATAGTCACTCGAGGAAGTTAATGCGAAATTTAAACACTTTTATGAGTAGTCAAAGCATGAGAATGAACCTCAGAAATGATGGAAAGTGAAATATAAAGGTAAAGGTCAATGGCAGTCGAAAATAACAAGACCTCGAAATGCAAAAGAGAAAGAGAATGTTGCACCATACAAGAATTTCAACTTAGCTAGATAGGTACATGGGTCACAACATCAGAATAGAGGTGATGGCAAAGGACAATTGGAGTGTTGGGAATGTGGTAAGGAACATATTAAGATATATTTTCCACAAAATTAGGGTGGGAGGACTAATATATATAGTGCATAGGAGGCGCATACTGTTGGGGATGTTGGGGAAAGCATTCCTCATATCTATACATCACTGGATAACAGGGGGGTGGATCACCAAGAATCTATCATTGAGATGGATGGTAAATATTTTTATCAAGTTGTTTTTATTTTTATTGGTTGTAGATCTAATTATAGTTATGTTACCCCTAACTTGGTGGATAAGTGTGGTTTGAATAAAGTATTGCATGCAGAATCTTGGTTAGTGTAGTTGGTTATAGGTACAAAGAAGAGAGTTCATCATTGGCTAAGAGGTTGTGCTTTTGGGTTGAATGGTATGCCTACATCAACACATTTGAATGTATTTTCATTGGGGTCATATAGTATGTTTCTGGGTATGGACTAGTTATATCTTCATAGGACCAAAGTGGACCATTATGACAAAGCCATTGAGTGCTTAAGTGACAATGGAGAAAAAAGAATCTTGCAAGGTAAGAAGAAAGAAACATTAGTTAGGATGGTGACAACTATGAAGGAAAAGTGAAGTCATAGAAAAGGGCATATATTATTTGCAGTGCACATTTCTAGCGATAAAGGTAAGGAGGATGAGGATGCAGAGATGTTGAGCAGGTACCCAGTTTTACAACAGTTTCAAGGTGTGTTTCAAGCATATATTTAGGAGTTTCTACCTCACAAGGAAGTATATTTTTCTATTCAGTTGGTACCAGGGGAAACACCAACATCAAAGGCACTGTATAGAATGAGCACTCTAGAGCTAGTAGAACTAATGTTGCAATTGAAGGAAATGTTGGACAAGGGATACATTAGGACAAGTGTATCGTCGTGGGGTGCACCGGTACTTTTTGTGAAGACAAAGGATGGTACTCTCAGGTTATGAATTGGTTACAAGTAGTTGAACAAGGTGACCATCAAGAAAAGATTTTCGTTGTCGAGGATTTATGACTTATTTTATCAGTTGAATGGAGCAGCAGTGTTTTCAAAGATCAATATGAGATCAAGATATCATCAGGTACACATCAAGGAAGAGGATATTTACAAGATAGATTTCCACACTAGGTATGGGCATTATGATTTTGTTGTAGTTCCATTTGGTTTGACTAATGCTCCAACTACCTTTATGTGCTTGATTGAATAGAGTGTTCCATCCTTATCTGGACAAGTTTGTTATTGTATTCATTGATGACATCTTCATATATTCTAAGAATGAGGAAGAACATGCTGAGGATTTAGTAGCAGTATTGAGATTCCTAAGAGACCATTAGTTGTATGCTAAGCTTAGCAAATGGAGTTTCTTTCATACATAAGTACTTTACTTGGGACATGTTGTTTCCAAGGGAGGCATAGCAGTGGATCCAGAGAAGATAGAGGCTATCACGGAGTTGGAAGCTCCTAGAAACATGGATGAGGTAAGATCATTTATGGGGATAAAAGGTGATTATAGGAGGTTCATCAAGAACTTCTCTCAGATTTCATGTCCTATTATGTCACTGTAGAGGAAAGGTAAGAAATTTGAATGGATAGAGGAATGTGCAACGGGTTTTGAACAATTGAAGCAACTATTGAAAAATGCTCCAATGTTAAACATTGCAGATCTGGAAAAAGATTTTGTAATGTGTACATATTCTTCCAAGATAGGACTTGGGAGAGTCCTTATGTAGGAGGGAAAGGAGTGTGCTATGAGTCATGGAAATTGAATGAGCACGAGTAGAATTATCCAACACATGATCTTGAGTTGGCAGCGATCATCCATGCATTGAAGATGTGGAGGCACTATGTTCTTAGTAGGAGGTTTGCATTGATGAGTGATCAAAGTGGGTTGGGATACTTGTTTGACCAGCCAAATTTGGATGCTAAGAAAGCTATATGGTTAGCCACAATTAGCGACTTTGACTTTGAGATCAGGTACATCAAGGGTAAAGAGAATAGGGTCGTAGATGCTCTTAGCAAGTGGATGCAGGTGAATCATATAGCAGTTATGAGTTCTTATGGGAACGACTTACATTATCAGATCTTATAGACAAGTCAGTAGGATAAATGGTACATTGAGCTCAGGCATAGGTTACAACAGAATATAGGTATAGGTACATGTACAGGTGCAGATATAGGTGATGAGCCCCAGAAATGGGTAACTATATGGGCTCATTATGCCTATTATTTTCATTTAATCTGCCATTCTCAATATTTTTGTGTATTTTTTTGAATATATTTGTGTCAATAGAGTGAATGGGGATGGTCACTTTGCCATATGGTTGTTGGCATTATGATTCAGGTGTTGTCCTTGATGGCAAACCCATTCAGGGGATAAATCAAGAAGGACGCAGGAAATATGTTCAGCACGTGCGTCCCCGCAGGTATACCATACAGAACCCGCGTCCAGGGACGCAGGCCAGCCGTTCAGGAGGTGCGTCCGCCCAGTGCACACATTTCAAGGCAGAGAAATGCACGTGGGGGTTTCTTGTGTGGTATCTAGCCGACGCTTTTGTGTTTCTATGATGTCGGCTCGTGGTATTGTTCCATGTTTTGGGGAGAAGCTTGCCTATATAAAGCAGAGGAATTCATTTGGATTAGGCATCATCTTGGTTGATCATCTCTTGGTGTGATCTAGTCCATATCTTTAAGGGTAAATCTTCTAAAGGACTACGATCTATATGGCGCATGATCAGATCTGTGGATCTGAGTGTTTGGGTTGGTTCTGAAGTCCTCTTATCTTCTATATCTAAAGGGACGCAGATTCAGTGAAGGGAAAGTGCGCCGGGACGCAGTACAGTAAAGGATCAGGTGCGTCTCTGAAGCGAAGGACGCGGCGCGACTGTGGTATTGGGTGCGTCTCTGAAGCGAAGGACGCGGCACGACTGTGGTATTGGGTGCGTCCCTGAAGCAAAAGACGCGGCGCGATAGTGTTGATGTGTGCGTCGGTCGCAGACAAGCAAAAGTAACAGTGCGTCTGCACGCAGAACAGCATAAGGTATACTGCGTCCAGTCGCAGGCCACAGAAAGAAAATATGCGTCCCTGTCTCAAGATGATCTGTTAACTGTATATTTCTGTTCATAAGGTGTTCTGGGTTGTTTCAGTAATTACTGATCTGATATCTGTAGTAGACTGTATCTGTTGTATACTTGTTGATCATTTTGAAAAAGAAGTAGGGGGTTGTAGCTCCCTTCCAGGAGAAGTCTGGAAAACGAGAAAGAGTTGTAGCTCTTTGCAGGTTGCAGCCTGCGTGCTGGTAAAGGACTGCACCAGTACAAAATCATTGTAAAAAGAATTTCTTGAAAGAAGATAGAGACATTATTGCAGCAGGTGGTTTTTCTCCCGCATTGGGTTTCCACCTTACATCTTGTGTTCTTTGGTGTGACTGTCTATTTTCCTTATTCATGCTCATTGTTTTATGGTACTGATATGCAAGAATATTTCAAAAGATCAAATAAGGAAGATTTGGTAAATTGCTAAATAATACTGATTCCCCCCCCCCTCAGTATTATTTCCAACAATTGGTATCAGAGCCAGGTCCTTCAAAACAGCTTGATCGCTTGAAGGTAGATCGTTCATCATGAGCAACTACGAGAGAGAAGCATCAATCAGGCCACCCGTCTTCGATGGGACAAACTTCAATTATTGGAAGGTAAGAGTTACTGCATATCTTCAATCTCTTGGTACAGAAGTTTGGAACATTGTAGAATCAGGCTATGCCTTTCCTTCAGTTACTCCTACAGATCCAGCTGAGAAAAAGCAGTATGAAACAAATGCAAAAGCAGTCAGTACTCTATTAGGAAGTATATCTCAAACAGAGTTCATGAAGGTCATGCACTTCAAATCAGCAAAAGAGATATGGGACAAAATGATCACTAGCTATGAAGGAGATGAACAGGTAAAAGAAGCTAAACTTCAAACTCTCAGGACTCAATATGAGACTCTCAAGATGTATAATGATGAAAGTGTGGCTAATTATTTTCTTCGAGTAGATGAGATTGTTAATTGTATGAAAAATTTGGGTGAAGAAATAAAAGAGACTATAGTAGTTCAAAAGATTCTAAGATCTTTATCTCCCAAATTTGAATCTAAAGTATCTGCAGTAGAAGAAAAGGAAAATCTCCGTGTTCTCACTATGTCTTAGCTGCATGGAATTCTAACTGCTTATGAAATGAGAAAGGGAGGTCCATCAGACAGAAGGGAAGCTGCTTTTAAAGCATCAGGCAAAGAAGATCACTATGAAGCATGTCATGTTCCAGAAGAAGAGGAAGAAGAATCAAACTTTGTCAGAAATCTTCAAAGGGGTTCTGGAAGGTTCAGAGGTAAGCTACCTTTCAAATGTTTTGCTTGTGGAAGAGTAGGTCATTATGCTGCAAAATGCTCTTATAAGGATAAAGGAAAGGAACCAGTTAGATGGAACAAGAAACAGGGTACAAATAAGAAAAGCTACTACACCCATGAAGATAGCGATGGCTTATCAAACAGTGATGAAGATGAACAAGGTAACAAATATAGATTGTTAATGGCATTTGAAGATGATAATTATGAGGATGCTATAGATGTGGATAACCTTTATGATGAAATTACTAGACTCAAGAGATGTATAGAAGAAAAGAACATGATTATTGATACTCTACAATTTCAGATTGATGAAAAGGAAAAACATCTTGAAAAATTAGAAGGTGAAATTGTTGGTCTTAGAAAAGAAATTGAGAAAACAAAAACTATTAATCTCAAGTTTATTAAAGGATCTGAAACGTTGAATGAGATTATCAGTGTGCAGCGATCTCCTCTAAATAAGACAGGTCTGGGCTACAATGGAGAAACTTCTCAAGCTTCCACTTCAAAAAGTTATCTTGATGCAGCAAGAAGAAATGAGCAAGAACACAAGGAAGATCATCAGGTAAAGCAGGGACAAACTTCAAACTATCAGGGGCAATCCAGCTTAAGGGTGAACAAAAGCCACAACCAGCCACAGGTAAAACCTTCTCAATTTGGTTCAAGAATAGATGAAAATAGAAATTACAATCAGTCGGCTGGTAGATTCAATAATCGCAGAAACTTCTTCAATGGACAATGCTTTTCTTGCCATAACTTTGGTCACAAAGCAGCCCAATGTGTTGCGTATAAAACAATCATGACTAGGGAAGCTCAAAAACAAAGAAGCATGACAGGGAATACAAAAAGGACCTATAACAATTTTTCAGCTCTTGAAAATGAAGTTGAATGCTCTATTTGCAATAATTTTGGACATGAAGATGTTGAATGTAGAAACAGGTTTCCGGAAAGAAAGGTACAAGAACAAAAAAGGGAACAAACCTCAGGCACCAAAACATGGAAAATAAAGGAACCTCAAACAGAAAGATGTGGGATAGCATTCTATGCAGAAGGACAAGAAAATCTATGGTACATTGACAGTGGATGTTCAAAGCACATGACAGGTGATAAAGAAAAACTTGAATCTTATTCTAATTTAGAAAAGGGAAAGAAAGTCTCTTTTGGAAATGATACTCCTGCAACTATAAAAGGAAAAGGTATTGCTCCTTTAAAAGAAGATGTTAAGGCTGGAAATGTTTTGTTTGTTGATGGACTAAAGCATAATCTTCTAAGTGTAAGCCAGATGTGTGATCAAAGAACCGAGGTTATATTCAGATCAAATGGATGTCTTGTTCGTGATCTTGATACAGGTAAAACAGTTCTCAAAGGAAAAAGAACTTCAAATAATCTATACATTTTTGATGAAGAACAACAACAATGCTATTTAAGCAAGGATGAAGAGCACTGGTTATGGCATCGAAGATTGGGACATCTAAGCTTCTCACAAATAAGGAAAGCTTGCAAATATCAGGCAGTTCGCGATCTTCCAGATATCAAAATTCCTGACAACACCATGTGCAGATCATGTCAGTTTGGAAAACAGACTAGAACTAACTTTCCAGAGAAAGAAGGATCAGCCAGTATGCCTCTTGAGCTAGTACATACAGATGTATGTGGACCATTCAGAAAAAGAACACCTAGAGGAGAGGAATACTTGATATTATTTATTGACGATTTCTCCAGGTTTGTTTGGTTAGGACTTATGAAGCACAAAGATGAAGCTTTCGAAAAATTCAAATCCTTCAAAGCCTTGGCTGAAAATGAATCAGGTCACAAGATTAAGTGCCTCAGATCCGACAGAGGTGGAGAATTTACTTCAAATGAATTTTTCGATTTCTGTGATGAACATGGAATAAGGAGAGAATTTTCTACAGCTAGAACTCCTCAGCAAAATGGAGTAGTGGAAAGAATGAACAGAACAGTCCAGCAAATGGCTCGTGCTATGCTTGATGAATCAGGAACTCCTGCAACCTTCTGGGGTGAAGCTGCACATGCGGCAGTTATTATTCTCAACAAGACAAATGTCCGAGTGAACAGCACTCAAACTCCTCATGAGCTCTGGAGTGGTAAAACTCCTTCAGTAAAGCACTTCAAAATCTTTGGGAGCAAATGCTATATCAAAAATACTGAGGAGCAGCTTGGCAAACTTGATCCTAGAGCAGATGAAGGAATTCTTCTTGGCTACTCTCCACATAGCAAAGCATACAAATGCTACAATAAAAGACTTGGCAGAATTGTTGAAAGCATTGATGTAGTGGTTGATGAGAAAGGATACATTCCTAGGCAAATACATCGTGAAGACATTGAAGAAGATGAAAGCTATCCTCAAAGACAGAATGATGAAGAAGAAGAACCGCAAGAACAATTTCAAGATGGACCTCACGAAGAAGCAGTAGAAAGAACAAGAATAGAAGAAAAGACTCCATCCAGATATGTTCAAAAGAACCATCCAGAATCTCAGATCATGGGACAAAAGGAAGCAGGTATACAAACTAGAAGAACAGTTGCAGAAGCTTCAAGTTATTTGGCATTACTCTCCTCTACTGAACCACAAAATGTGAAAGAAGCATGCAAAGATGAATGTTGGGTGAAAGCAATGGATGAAGAACTTGAGCAAATCGAAAAGAACAATACTTGGGAGCTGGTTCCTAGACCAAAGGATAAGAATGTTATCGGAACAAAATGGGTTTTCAAAAATAAATTGAATGCAAATGGAGAAGTAATTAGAAACAAAGCCAGACTTGTTTGTAAAGGGTATGCACAGCAAGAAGGGATAGACTTTGAAGAAACTTTTGCTCCTGTTGCAAGACTTGAGGCCATCCGAATGTTTCTTGCTCTCTCAAGTTGTCAAAACTTCAAAGTATTTCAAATGGATGTGAAATCAGCTTTTCTGAATGGAGACTTGGATGAAGAAGTGTACATTGAACAGCCAGATGGTTTCATTCTTGGAAACGATCCAAATCTTGTATGCCGATTAAAAAAGGCTCTCTATGGTCTCAAACAAGCTCCAAGGGCTTGGTACTACCGGTTGGACAAATATCTTCATCAACAAGGTTTTTCAAAAGGTTCAGCAGATAGCAATCTTTATATAAAAGTTGAAAATGACAAATTACTAATACTTGTTGTGTATGTAGATGACATTATTTTTGGCAGTAATGAAGAAGCTATGAGTCAAAGCTTTGCCTCAGTCATGCAGAAAGAATTTGAGATGTCCTTGCTAGGAGAACTGACATACTTTCTTGGTTTGCAAATCCAACAAAAGAAAGGAGGAATCCTTTTATCTCAAACCAAGTATCTCAAGCAGATTTTGAAGAAATATGGCATGGAAGATGCAAAACCAGTATGTACACCCATGGTTACAGGATGTAGTCTCAGTGCAAATGACGAATCTGCAGCAGTTCATCAACCAACCTACAGATCTATGATTGGAAGTTTACTATATTTGACAGGTACCCGACCAGACATCATGCATGCAGTTGGAATAGTTGGAAGGTTTCAGGCAAATCCAAAGGAGACTCATCTTCAAGCAGTAAAGAGAATCTTCAAATATCTTCAAGGGACTCAAAATTATGGCCTATGGTATCCTAGAGATACAGATCTCACTCTTCATGCTTATACAGATGCAGATTGGGCCGGAAGCGTGGATGACAGGAAAAGCACAAGTGGTGGTGCATTCTTTATGGGTTCTAGACTGGTATCTTGGTTCAGCAAGAAACAGAGTTCAATTGCCTTGTCTACAGCTGAAGCGGAATATGTTGCGGCTGCATCTTGTTGCACCCAACTTCTTTGGATGATGCAGACTTTGCAGGATTATCAAATCACTTGTACACCTCCTATTCCTATCTTATGTGACAACACAAGTGCAATCAGCATCTCAAAGAATCCGGTTATGCATTCAAAAACCAAGCACATACCAATCAAGTACCATTTTCTCCGGGAACAAGTACTTGAACAGAAGGTCAAGTTGGAGTATGTTCCTTCTAAGGAACAAGTTGCTGATATTTTCACCAAACCGTTGCCCAGGGACACTTTTGAATACCTCAGGCAAAAGCTGGGGGTTGTTGATGCATCATCTTACTGTTGATCATCTCCCTATTGGTGGTATAGGCTCAGGGGGAGCACATAATGCATTGTTGGCATTATGGAGAAGGAGATCTTGGAAATAGCTGCAATATGTCTCTATCTCCTTCATGATGGATTTCTGGTTACAAATCTGGAGATGCATGAGCATAGGGGGAGCATACCCTTTGCCCTTGATGTCAAAGGGGGAGAATGAAGCTGAAGATTATGTGGTTGCCATCAAGTCCAAAGGGGGAGATTGTTGGCATTATGATTCAGGTGTTGTCCTTGATGGCAAACCCATTCAGGGGATAAATCAAGAAGGACGCAGGAAATATGTTCAGCACGTGCGTCCCCGCAGGTATACCATACAGAACCCGCGTCCAGGGACGCAGGCCAGCCGTTCAGGAGGTGCGTCCGCCCAGTGCACACATTTCAAGGCAGAGAAATGCACGTGGGGGTTTCTTGTGTGGTATCTAGCCGACGCTTTTGTGTTTCTATGATGTCGGCTCGTGGTATTGTTCCATGTTTTGGGGAGAAGCTTGCCTATATAAAGCAGAGGAATTCATTTGGATTAGGCATCATCTTGGTTGATCATCTCTTGGTGTGATCTAGTCCATATCTTTAAGGGTAAATCTTCTAAAGGACTACGATCTATATGGCGCATGATCAGATCTGTGGATCTGAGTGTTTGGGTTGGTTCTGAAGTCCTCTTATCTTCTATATCTAAAGGGACGCAGATTCAGTGAAGGGAAAGTGCGCCGGGACGCAGTACAGTAAAGGATCAGGTGCGTCTCTGAAGCGAAGGACGCGGCGCGACTGTGGTATTGGGTGCGTCTCTGAAGCGAAGGACGCGGCACGACTGTGGTATTGGGTGCGTCCCTGAAGCAAAAGACGCGGCGCGATAGTGTTGATGTGTGCGTCGGTCGCAGACAAGCAAAAGTAACAGTGCGTCTGCACGCAGAACAGCATAAGGTATACTGCGTCCAGTCGCAGGCCACAGAAAGAAAATATGCGTCCCTGTCTCAAGATGATCTGTTAACTGTATATTTCTGTTCATAAGGTGTTCTGGGTTGTTTCAGTAATTACTGATCTGATATCTGTAGTAGACTGTATCTGTTGTATACTTGTTGATCATTTTGAAAAAGAAGTAGGGGGTTGTAGCTCCCTTCCAGGAGAAGTCTGGAAAACGAGAAAGAGTTGTAGCTCTTTGCAGGTTGCAGCCTGCGTGCTGGTAAAGGACTGCACCAGTACAAAATCATTGTAAAAAGAATTTCTTGAAAGAAGATAGAGACATTATTGCAGCAGGTGGTTTTTCTCCCGCATTGGGTTTCCACCTTACATCTTGTGTTCTTTGGTGTGACTGTCTATTTTCCTTATTCATGCTCATTGTTTTATGGTACTGATATGCAAGAATATTTCAAAAGATCAAATAAGGAAGATTTGGTAAATTGCTAAATAATACTGATTCCCCCCCCCCTCAGTATTATTTCCAACAATGGTCTCATGAGTGTTTATTGCAGATTTTTAGGACAATTTTGGGCAAGGACCAGGAATTTAGGAGCAAAATGATAGCCAAACTCGAGGAAATAGGGATGAGGACTTATAGGAGGGATGTCCCCTTCATTAAATGACCCCTTCCTCAAATTCTTTAGCAACAGCTCAGAGTGCAAAGGCCCACATTGGTGATTCCAAAGGGCAGTCGAGCAACTCAAGTAGGGTTGATGTTATCTTCAGTTGCAGGGAGCCAAGTTCCTTAAGTTTAGGAGGACTATTGGGAGTCCCTGCCTGTATACATAAGAAGGCTTCAAGCCTCAATAGGTTAGCCATTTCATATTATATTTTCGCACTTTTGTGCAGCCTTGTACTCAACTCATTTTCGAGCTCTTTTTGAAGACAGTTTTGTGATGTACCTGCTATTTTTTGATCCATGAGGATGAATCCAGTTTTGAACCAGCACTGATCTTTTATAGAGGGCTGAAGCTCTTGGTTTAGGGCCCAACCCAAGTGCCCAACACCTCCTTTGTGTATTTATATGCTTTTTCTTGCATTCATAAGATAACTTCTGTTGTTTAGGTTAATCTTGCTTTGTTAAATTAGGTTGCTTTTAATGGTTAGAATAGTTGTTCTTGCTTCAGGTTGCTTAAGTAGTTTGTTGCAGTAATAGAAAAAGATCCAAAAAGGCCACCAGCAGGTCTTGACCTCCTTTCTCCCTCCTTGGGACCATGATTTGAGGTCAAGGCACTACTGCTGCCACCAAAACACAGTTTTTGCTCCTCCAATGCAATTTGCTAGTGTGATATCTCGAGTTGGAGAAGTTGATAATAGTTTGGATTCACATGCTTAGATCATTTCATGTTCATTTACCATGGCTTTCTCACATAATTTTCTGTTCATAAAGTTTTGTTCAACACTTTTCTGGTTTGAGATCAGATTTTAGGTTAAAAGTAGACAAAACTCTGTTTTTCGGCTTTTGCTTGGGTCAGTTTTGAGAAGTAAGTGTGCAGCTCACTTGTAGAACATTCCAGCTTATCATTCCTCCATAGCATAGCCTGTACTAGTTCATCTTTCAAATATTTCCCCACTCTTTCGCCATATTTCACCAATCTGCCCTGATTTCTGTGTTTCTTCACAAAGTTGCTTTCTTGCCCTTTGAACAAATCCAACCATCTCCTTCATTCTTTATCATCACTGTCAGAGTCCTAGACCCATAAACACCTTCATCCAGCTTTCATTTCCATTTTTTCATCATTTTTCCACCTTCAAACCTCCAAAAACGAGTTTCCGCCTCCTCTTGTAGATCCTCGTGTAGAATCTCCTGTAGATCCCTTGCAGCCTCCTGTAGAAGTTCATGTGAGTGATTTGTAGAAATATGATCGCAATGGAAGTCTCCAGAAGGGTACTAGGGACTTCTTAGGACCTCTCCACACCTTCCTCACCATCTGCAAAAGCCACACCATCTTCCTTTGCCACCAAACCTCTGCACAGTCACAACCAGTCAAACCACAAGCATAATAATTCCACATAAAAATAATCAAAATTACAGAAAGATGATTTCTTCTCATTTCTCTTAAGGAGTAGCTTGAGTAAATGCAATTTACCTTTTCAGTAGTCAATAGCACCCATTTCAATAGTTTCTATCTCTTTCCTTGCAAAATTAGGGTTTGCTAGGGTTTGCATTTCCTTTCAGTTCCCCCTCTCTTTCTGCAAGTAGAATAGCCTCTATAGAGTTAGCTTTCTTCCATTACAGTAAAAGCTTCCTCTGAGAACTCATAGAAGTTGGCTTAAGCTCCTAGTGAACTTGTGCCAGATGATCAAGTGACAGCTTGCAGTAAGAGCTAGTACTTGTACATACAACACCGTCACTTTCAAGTTTGTTACGAACTACCGGGTTGATAAAAGTAAAGAAGGAAGCCCCGGGAGTTGCAGCATTATTGCTGCAATAATGGAGATCACCACTCTTTTTTGCGTCGTTGCTGGGGAAGCGTCAGAGTATTTTGTGATTATTGCTTTTCTTTTCTTTTCTACTACAACATTCTCCTAAGTAGTTTATTTCAACAAAAGTAGAGTAGTTGTTTTATTTCAATTTTGCAATTTCAATTCTGCAAAAATAGATTAGACATTTCTTGCTTTCATTTCAATTCTACAATTTTATTTCAGCAAGCATAGACTAGGCATTTCCTGCTTTCATTTCAATTCTGCAATTTCTTTTCAGTGAGCGTAGACTAGGCATTTCCCGCTTTCATTTCAATTCCGAAATTTCATTTCAGCAAGCGTAGATTAGGCATTTCTTGCTTTCATTTCAATTCTGCAATTTCATTTCAGCAAAGTAGGTTAGTCATCTCTTGCTTTCATTTCAATTCTGCAATTTTTATTTCAACAAGGTTTATTTCAGTTAGTTACAATTTGTTGTTCAATCCATTTCAGTTTTCCAGGTACAAGCAAAAAAAAACAAAAATCACCCAAAAAGAGATTTCCTTTCATGCCTCGTAGGAATAAAGAAAATTCAGGAAAATTCCTACCCAACACCCCCACCACATCACTGAGTCACCCTTCTCTCTTCTTTGGTGGCAGTGATCTAGAAGAACCTATAGGTGAACCTCCAGAGATATTCGAAGATCCTATAACATAATAAGAGCAAGAAACCATTCCTCCTGAGACCATGGCTGAAAACAGAAATGTTAGAGGAAATGGGGAAAGAATAGAAGGTGCCTTTCCTATCCGAGAGACCAATATGGGGACACAAAAATGAAAAACATAAGCCACTCAGCCTTACCTCACTTCCATGCACTGACTACCAAAGATCCTGATACCTTCTTGTTTGAATTTGTTGTCCTCTATCGAACCTATGACTATGCAGAAGATGAGCAAAAGTTGAAACTATTTCCTTTCACCCTCAAGGATGCAGCCTTGCGCTGGTTCATGGGGTTACCAGGAAATAGTATCACAAATTGGGATCAGATGCAGCAAGCCTTTAACAACAAATACCGGGACTATTGTAGGTCAAAGGATACGAAGGAAGAAATATTCCAAATGACCATGGGAAGTGATGAATCTTTAGAAGACTATGAAGAAAGGTTTCAACTCAGTTATAAAAGGGTTAGGTGCACACTTGACCCCGAATCTCTGAAGTTGGTTCTGCTCAGAGGAGTCCCTAAAGACCTTCTAGATACCCTCCATTTGCTAGCTAAGGGAGACATCTATCAACTACCTTATGATGACATAAAGACTATGTTTAGAAACCATTCCAGGTCAGCTAGAAAGAGAGGTAGGGGAAGTCAACCTCTAGCCAGTACATCCTCGTCTAGTTAATCCCTTAGAAATGAACTTGAGAATCGGCTGGAAGATTTTAAGAGCGAGGTGAGGTAGACTCTTTCCATGTAGATGGATACCCTGCATATCAAAAGGAAACAAGAGGAAGCCGAGAGGGCTTTGTGTTACACTAAAAAATGTCACCATGACCACTTACAGTTAGTATGGCTCAAATCAACAGTCATGCTACCCTCTTAGGCAAGTCTTATGCCTCTGCTATCCATCTCAAACTCAAAGAAGAGAGAAAGTCTTGTCAAAATATGTTTATCTCTGGGGTCGCAGGTTCTCTCTAGCCTTACCTGTGGGGACGCTCACAATGTTCACAAAAGGTGCGTCCTTGGACGCTCTGTATGTTAAGGGACAGGTGCGTCCTTCTGTAAAAGGCAAAATGCGCGAGTTTCATCTTAAAAAAGTTACTTGTGGTTACTTCTAGAACTTTCTAGAGGTCGGTTTGATGAATTGGATGCGCCTCCAGTTGGTTCATGTATCTCTATTAAGGAGGAACTTATCCCATCAATAAGGGAGCTATCCCACCCAAAGAGGGGGATTATCCCATTGATGGTGGACCTGAATAACCTCTTTACAGCACTATAAATAAAGACATTGAGCCAGAGGGAGGAGAGGTTGGAGCTATACATTTTCTTTGGGTAAATGCTGCAGGAATTAGGACTCCCATTTAGAACCTTGTGAGGAGAGATTGTCTTTGCTTGATTCTACTTGGAAGTGGGTGAGCTTTGTCAAAGTAGAGGAAAACCCTTGATGGACCCTGGGAGGAACTTGCACAAAACCAAGGCCAGGTTGTAAGAGTTTCTTTGTTTCGTTATTAATACAAACTGGTTTATTTTTCTCAATAGCTTGTGTTAATGAGTTATTTCATGTGTTCCTTGGTCTGCATGTTGAATATATGTTTTATTATATGAAATGCAAGTGCTTGGTAATTGTTTGATTGTTTGTGGTTGCAGGAATTGACTTGAAGGAGGAGCTCATCCGGATCGGCAAGGACGGACTACAACAACCGCGTTTTGGAATAAGGTAAGCCTAAACACTTGTAGTTTTCATGTTTTAAAAGGTATATTTAGAGAAAGATCACTCCATTTTGTCTTGTTTGTCGCTAGAGAGTTTAGACTCCTAGGGAGGTCAGTTGTGTCCGCACAAACGACTTTTTCCGCCACGACAAATTGGCGACTCCACTGGGGAATCCATTAATGAGAGAGTCTTTTCCTTTGTGTGAACTTTGCTCTGTGAAAATCACTTTTATTTTCTGGTTTTTGACTGTGAGAATTAGTATTTGGGTGGCTTAGCTTTAGATTTAGTTAGATTTGGTTTTTCTCAACTTTTCCAGAAGGACGCACCCTCTGAGTACTGCACAGTGCGTCTTTGGACGCGCTGTTGCCGTTTGCACAGAGCGGGCCCGCACCTGTTATAACGGGTTGCCTGCGTCTTCCTGTAAAATTTAGGAAAATTCCATTTTTTGCTTTAATTGCTTTTAGATTTTGATTTTTCTTAGTGTTTTTTACCCAGATCCTTTAGTACCCTGTCAAGAATTTTCACCTGAACTTGTTTTGTGAGCTTTGAGTGTTTTAGTGGATTTCAACGAAGTTTAGGCCTAGGGTTTGATTTTTCAATAGGTCCTGTAGTGACTTTGACGGTAGAAAGTTGTCCAGCCTTAGATCTCTCTGGTTAGTCAGCCTTCTTAGAAGTCGGGCCTGTCGTAAAGTCTCCTTGTGTGAGCAACTTGCCATTTAAGTTGTTTTGGGTCAAATTTCGAATTACTTGTTTATAAAGTGTTGATTTCCATTTTACAAAAGAACAAAAAGATTGGAGTTTTGTTTTGACTAGTTTTTGGTTCTGCAATAAGCTAGTCCTTGATTTGATTGTGATCAAGTAAAACACCTTAGAATAATCATTGTTGGTTTTGGCCTCGTTAAGATTGCTTAGAGTAAATTTACCTTTTAGTTTGCTTATGAGTGCATTTTCATAGATTTTAATAGTTGTTAAGATTGATTTTTGGTTATATTAGATTTATTTGCTTTATTAAAAGAAAAATACAAAAACATCTTCTTTAAAAGTCTTGTTTCAAGTAGCTTTTTGTTTTTGAAAGAGAAAAAGAGTTTTTTCGTGCATGTAAAGAGCGGTCATGTTTTTTATGCTTGGAAAAGACAAACGAATTGTTTCTTTGATTGTCTTCAATTAAGAAGTTGCTTTTATAAAGATTGCATTCTCTCAACTTTTTAGTTAAGCAATTCATCGAAAAAGTAAAGTAGTGGGTAAATCATCCTAGGTGCATTTTGTAGTGGTTTCGAGTCGAGTCAACACACCACTGGTTTCACTTCCATCACCTTTTGACTTAAGAAACAACCTTAAAAGTAACGCTTAAATTAAAATCAATCTAGTAATTTTTATTTTTCTAGGGCTCTGAAACACCAACATAGCTTAGGCTAGGGT
This sequence comes from Pinus tabuliformis, assembly GCA_031772625.1. Classification (NCBI taxonomy): domain Eukaryota; kingdom Viridiplantae; phylum Streptophyta; class Pinopsida; order Pinales; family Pinaceae; genus Pinus; species Pinus tabuliformis. Next base: position 1,062,471,949 of record CM062805.1, on the reverse strand, counting down.
CTTGGAGTAGGTGAGTACTTAACTCTCCAAGACTACAAAACCAAACAGATAGTTTATCTTGAGTAGATTAAATCCAATTGTTTCAGTTATACTCTGGGAAAGCTCCTCTTAAAGGAGAAGCACGAGCTCGTGTCCGAACCAGTGAGGGGATCATTCCTCCCTCGTTGGGAACGACGCCAGACAGTACGTATTACAAACGGTAAACCTCGGATTAACCATTGTCGAGGAGCCAGGGGTCACTTATCGGTAAACCTTGGATTATTGTCAAGGAGCCGGTAAGGGGATTGAGCTTGTTACTCTGCCCTTGCGTGCTGTCGGAGTTTAGACTGTTCCCCCAGGTGTAATTGTTGTGATTGGTAACTTTAGTGACCATAATCTTTAGGGTTCTACCGAGGTGACGGTGGAGGGAAGGTCCCACTGTACCTGGAGCAGACGTCGGTTATACTCACTTGGATTTTCCGGGGGGTTCACTTCACTTCGAGACGGTTAAAGTGGAGGAACTTGTGCCGGTCTATTCATTAAGCAGGTTGCCGGGGTAACTGTTCCACCCGCCATTTCTGTACTGAATCCTGCGAGGTTGGGCCTAATCACCAACTAGCGCTTTTGGTCCGGAAGACTACTGTTTGTGTGTGGTTTGACGCTCTAGATTATTTAGGCGTGTGCTTCAAATTTGTTTGCTTCTTTAGAAGACTTTAGGTGGTTTGATTTGAAATTTTTACTTTGTTTTCGTGTGTTGTAGTTAAAAATCTTTAATTGTGGCGGAATTACCGAGACAGTCCCGTAGACTTCGGGGCCAGTCTCCTGAAGTTGTTTCTGTGGCCGAATTGTTGAGAAGATCCCGTAGACTTAGGGGATCCCCTCCTCGAGACGACCCGGGTAATTTAGAAGGGTTAAAGGTCCTTGTAACTCCTCCTAGTGACAGTAGAGTAGGTTCACCTGAAGAAGGAGAATCTTCCTTGGTAGTCCATCCAGATTACCAAAGTTTAGAAACAGGTTACAATCCCGAAACTGTTACAGTTTCCGAGCTTGCTGGTAGTTTTTCATCTGCCAGTGAAACAGGCGAAGAACCTGAAATTTCCGAACCTGTTACTCCAACTTCTAGTGTCCCTGATTCACCGAGAATAGAAAGAATTATCACCGAAAATCTACCTTCTGGTTTGATTGCTATAGAAGAACTTGCTCCAGAAGAAGATATAGGTGTCTCTCACCTTGAAGGTCAACTTACTATTGATCTAAGGGAGCGTGAATCCATCTTTTACAGTCCTCCTAGAAGTACTTCTTGGTACCTTGCGTTAACCAATTTTTTAGACAACTCAGTCGGTTTTTCCACACCTCGTACTCCTTTTCCACCTGGAGGTATTCATACTCCTGTAAATATGTCTGGTCAGTCGTCCGTGTTTACACAAAGTCCTGAATCTTTTTTACACGGCGGTCCTTCTGTTCCCACTGGGTATCAGTCACTTTCTGGTACCTTTGCGGGGGCATCTCCTCAACCCATTGATCATGGGTTATTTGCTGGAAACAGTGGTAATATACCATTGGGTGTAGGAGACATTTACATGATGTCAGGTTCAGTTCCCATTTCCCAACCTCAAGGTGGCCAATTACCGCCTGGGGGGCAACCGCAGTTAACGCCTGGGGGGCAACCTCAAGGTACACAAATCGTGTCTGGGGGGCAACCTCAAAGTCAGTATGTACCTATGGTGCAATACTTGCCTCAAGGTCAACCTCAGCCTCAATATGTACCCCAAGGTCAACCTCAGTATCAATATCAACCTCAAGGATGGCAACCTCAAGGATGGCAACCTCAAGGGTATCAACCCCAAGGTTATCAACCTCAAGGGTACCAACCTCAAGGTCAAGGTCAACCCCAGTATCAGTATTTACCTCAAGGTTATCAACCTCAAGGTCAATACTCAAGTCAAGGTTATCAACCGCCTCAAGGTCAGTCATATGTTCCAAGTATGGGAACTGCACCTTACAATTATCAATCCTACCCTCAATCTGGTTATGGATCTCAGTACCCTCAACCTGTTACGGGTCAGTACCCTGGAATGTTAGTGTGGGATCCCTCACAGGGTCAACAGGTGTTGCAGCCAAGTGTACAGATGGTTCCTCAAGCTGGACAACCCGTAGTTTCTGGTCCAACCCAGCAACCGCAACCTGTCCAGCCAAATGTTCAAACTTCTGTAGCTTCGGTAGTTACTCAGCCGTCAATTGCACCTAGTACTCCATCTCAAACGGCTGCTGCAACTATCGCTACATCTACCATACTTACTTCTGGAGTATCGACGGCTCCAGTTTCTACTGTCCCTGTTACCACACCTCAGACATCTTTACCGTTGTCTGGATCTACGATTCAAACCACGGTCCAGATGCCTGTAGGTCAGCCTGGTATAAGTACGGTTGTGACTACTCAACCTCAATTTGTTCAACCTCCGTACCAGGGACAGTACCAACCTGGGCAAGCTGTCCAACAACCGGTTTACCAGTATCAACCGTATCCTGGGTACACTTATCAACAACCTCAACAACCCCAGTACGGTCCGGTTAATCCTGGTTTTCCAGGAGGATATAATATCCCAAATGCGACTCCTGTTCCTAGTTATCCTGGATATCCTCCTCCTGGGGCTGGTATTGTGACCCAGAGTTTTAGAGATCCTAACCGGCAGTTACCGTTTATTGCAACTTTGGATTTACCCGACTTGACGCGCCTAACGAACGATCCAATTCAATATCTTCAGTTCTGGCCGCCAATGCCAAATAAGTTGCCCAGTGATATACCCAAGTTCGAAGGTAAGTCTGGAGAGGATCCGTCCAATCATGTGATGACTTACCACCTCTGGTGTGCTTCGAATTCTATCTCAGATGATTCCATCCGCTTACGTCTTTTCCAGCGTACACTCATTGGTCTCGCGGCCAAGTGGTACATTGAGTTACCACGGGCCTCTTTTTACAACTTTAGCCAGTTAGCTACCTCGTTCTTAACTCACTTTCAGTTGCCGGTCAGATACGATAACGGCACGGAGTTATTAACTTCACTAAAACAATCGACGTCCACGTATATTTCTGATCACATTCATGAGTGGAGACGTCGAAGGCGATTAGTGAAAGTTTTTATCCCGGACCAAATCTTAGCTGAATGGTTTGTCAAATCATTATTACCGAAGATTACTGAAGATGTCGCTAAGGCCGGAGTAGTTACTGAGGAGCAAGTCATTGCTCAGGCACAATACCTTGACTTAGTTTACACTCAGTCGGGTACGTTACACGAGAAAATTCCGGATCTTCCAAAGTCGAATCAAATCGCTGCTGCTCCTTCGGGATCTCATGCCGCTGATGGTATGATTGGTATCGTGACTACGAAGAGCAAGAAGAAGTCTTCCAAGGCTTCAACTACTCCAATTATCACTTTGCCTGATTCTCCGACAGGAGAGTCTTCTCCTGAACTCACCGCCGACATTCACGCTGTAGAGTCATCTACGGCCAAACCAAAAAACGGTGGAAAGAAGAAAGGAAAGAAGAAGGCTAAAGCAGACAAGGCTCCAAAGGAGAAAACTGAAAAGTCGGAAACCAATGACGAAAAACGCAAACCTCGATATCCTTGTCTTATTTGTGAAGAGGATCATTTTACGAGAGATTGCCCTCATCGGGCCGAGGTTGTAAAAATAGTCAAAGGTTCTCCCACTCCTGCTGTGTTAAAGAATCCATTTCCAGAGCAGGAGAATAAGATGATAGGTTCTTCTTCGAATGCCAGTGAAGAACCCATTTTGATGATGTCTCATGTGAGGATTGCGACTCGATCGCAAGATTATGGTAGTAAGGCTCCTGTTGATGGCAAGGAAGCAGAATCTTCTCACTCTAACCCATCAACCTCAGCTCCTGGTTCCGATCCACTACAGATCGAAAAACCTAACCCAGACTTAGTGATTAAGCCGCCCGCCAAGGGTGTACTTCGAAGGTCTGCTTTCAATCCACATGCGAGAGCAGCCCAGAATTACAACATTGTTGAGGACTTAGCTGTTTCACCTTCAGCAATGTCGGCACTCGAAGTGCTGCAATCATGCCCAGCACAACGGAAATTGCTTTTGTCGGCTATCGGAGCTGTCGATGTTCAGGACCCGAACCTAATGATCTTTGATCTAGAAAATAGTACACCACGTCTCCCCCATCAAATGGCTTTCCAAATTCCAGTGATAGTCAAAAACAGGCCTATTCATCGGACTGTGATTGATGAGGGAGCTTCTACGTGTATTATGTCGATTCAATGTTGGAGATCGCTTGGTTCTCCTTCGTTGAACCAATCCCCCACCATCCTTAAGGCCTTTGATGGCCGTGGGTTCCGTCCGTTTGGTATTCTACAAGAATTGCCTATAGGGGTTGAAGGTAAAACCGTTAGTCTGGATGTGGAAGTGGTTGATGCCCCTCTAGACTACAACCTTCTTTTGGGTCGAAGTTGGTCATATGCTATGACAGCGGTCGTTTCATCGGTCTTCAGAGTAATTAAGTTTCCACATAACGGTAAGATCGTGACTATTGATCAGCTGACATACTTTTCATCCGACCCAGCCTCTTCAGAGAGTATCCAGCATGTTGGTAAAACGACAATCCCTTATAGGGACGTTGGTGTAGGTTTAGTTAAGGATTCCGGTTTACTGGGAACTTTTCCTCTCCCTCCACTCAGCGCAGATCCTTCGTTTGCAACCATTCATATGATTACATCAGAAAACATTATTTATGATGATCCTTGGTTTGTCCCATCTGACTCTGAGATAGACTCACTCGGTGATGTTATGCCTTTGAGTCCATATGAAATTGCTTATGAAGCTCTCATGTCTTTTACTGACTTTCATTCAACCGAAGTCGACCAAATGAATGTGGTCAGTGAAGAGTCACTTTTCACCTCACCCTTAGAACGGATAACGTTTCCCGAAGTCGTGTCATCTGACGAACAACTTCGCGAAATCCTAAGTGTAGACGATCTACCATGGGAAGATCTCCATCACAGATCTTCGTTTTTACCTAAGGATGATGCATTTGAAAATGATTTTTCATCTATCTTTACCGCTGAATATGTCAAAGACGCTCAGGATCCAACGAAACATTCTGATTCAGAGTTGAATTTAGGGAATATTTCTCGTACTATTCCCATTGATATTTCAGTGAAGCCCGGAATCGAGGAAAACATTCATATAGGTGCCGCATGTACTGAAGAAGAAATCCAAACTTACAAGGCCCTATTCCAAGAATTCCGCGACGTGTTTGCCTGGTCTTACGAGGAAATGCCGGGAATTGATCCTGCCATTGTTGTTCATGAAATAAAGACCTACCCGGATGCTAAACCCATCCGGCAACGGTTGCGTCAAATTCACCCTCGAAAAGCGGCTGCGATTAAAGCAGAAGTCGAAAAGCTGTTGAAAGCAGGTTTCATTTATCCGATCCCGTTAACGGATTGGGTATCGAATATTGTTCCGGTCAACAAGAAACAAGGAACAATAAGAATCTGTATCGACTATAGGGATATAAATCGAGCTTGTCCAAAAGACAACTATCCTACGCCTTATATCGATCAAATTATTGATGATTGTGCCGGAAGTGAAATGTTTTCCTTCATGGATGGTTTTTCGGGCTATAATCAAATCAATATTCTACCTGCCGACCAACCAAAAACGGCATTCATTTGTCCATGGGGGACATTTGCTTATTGCAAATTACCTTTTGGGCTTAAGAATGCCGGGGCCACTTTTCAACGGGCGATGTCTTATGCATTTCATGACATCAAGCACATTGTGCAACCCTATCTCGATGATTTGCCTGCTCATTCTTTACATCGAGCTGATCACCTTGTCCACCTACGAGCAATCTTTATGAGGTGTAGGCATTATCGAATTCGGTTGAATCCCCACAAGTGTGTTTTCTGTATAGAAACAGGTCGATTGCTGGGATTTGTTGTTTCAAAAGCCGGCATTCGCGTCGATCCCTCGAAAGTCGAGGCTATCATCAAATTGCCTCCTCCTTCGAGTTTGCGCCAACTCCAAAGTTTGCAAGGGAAAGCGAACTTTTTACGCCGATTCATCCCAAACTACGCCGAGGTCACTAAAGGTTTTACACGGTTGTTGAAACAGAATGCACAATTCTTTTGGGACGAGATTGCCCAACAATCTTTTGATGCACTTAAACACGCGTTGACCCATGCACCGTTATTGCATCCTCCCAACTACAACCAAGACTACTTCTTATACCTCGCAGCTTCGCATTCCACCATTGGAATGGTGTTAGTTCAAGAAGATGAATTCGGAGCGGAGCATGTGATATATTATCTTAGTAGGACCTTGAATCCAACTGAGCTAAAATATTCGCATGTGGAGAAATTGGCCCTGGCAGCCGTTCAAGCTGTCCAGCGTTTCCGTCACTACATTCTTCTCCGCAAAACTACAGTTATTTCGGATTGCAACCCTATGATTTATATTTTGACAAAACAACTGCTAGGGGGCAAGTACTCTAAATGGATTGTTATCCTGCAAGAGTTCGACTTGGAGTTCGAGAAGTCCAAGTCTAATATCTCCAAACCCAAACCTTTCGGCCTGAAGCTTCCAAAGCGGAACGTCGAAAAATTCGGTTTCAATCCCAGCCATACAAAATTATTGGAGATACACTTTATCGCCGGGGGGCAGACTTAGTTTTTCGACGTTGTTTAACTCACGAAGAGGCTGAGAGGGTTTTGAATGATTGTCACTCTGGAGCATGTGGCGGTCATATGTCTGGGTATGCCACAGCTCAGAAGGTGTTGCGCGCTGGTTATTTCTGGCCGTCTATGTTTAAAGATTGTATCATTGCAGTCAGGAAGTGCCACAACTGTCAAGTGTTTGATCGCAAGATGCGCGCTCCACCTGCTCCTCTCCACCCTATAATTGCCGTTGGTCCATTCGCCAAATGGGGTATCGACTTTATTACTTGTAACCCTCACTCGGCCGGGGGGCATGCGTATATCATCCTTGCGGTTGATTATTTTACTAAGTGGGCCGAGGCGATGCCTACATTCGACGCAAGCGGCAAAACAGCTGCAGTTTTCGTATTCAATCATATCATAACTAGGTTTGGTGTCCCACAAGCAATCATTACTGACCATGGGAGCCATTTTCGAAATGTCATGATGACTGAGCTTACAAGCCAGCTTGGTTTGCGCCACGATAGCTCTACTCCTTATTATCCGCAAGCCAACGGTTTGGTTGAGTCTATCAACAAAGTTCTAGTTACCATGATCCGACGAACCATTGGTGTTCATCGGTCGAATTGGCACAACATGTTATTTTCAGCGCTATGGGCATACCGAACCTCAGTGAAAAATTCAACAGGGTTCACTCCTTTCCAGCTAGTTTATGGCTTAGAAGCTGTGTTACCCATTGAATGCGAAATCCCATCACTTCAAATGGCTGTCGAATTACTTCCAGCTACTTCCGAAGAGGAGAAACGTTTATTGTACTTGGCTAAATTAGATGAGACTCGACGTGACGCTACATTGGCAATCGAGACTCACGCGAAACGAATGAAAGCTCAGTATGATAGAAATGTAACCCCTCGAAGTTTTTCGGAAGGAGACCTAGTACTATTATATGATCAAGCTAACGATAAGCTAGGTGCCGGAAAATTCGTTCCCATGTGGCATGGGCCCTACATTGTAAAGCGAAAGCTAGCAAAAGGGGCTTATGAGCTAGTTGACTTTGATGGGGACTCTTTGGGTAAACCCAGAAATGGACTTTACCTAAAGAGGTATTATGCTTAAATGATGGGAATGGAGAAATTTTTAGATAGGTTAGATTTTCTTTCTAGCTAGCAAGTGTGTTAGTTTAGTCAGTGTGCTTAGCTTAGAGAGTGTGGTTTTTCGTCGTTATTCTGGCTTATCTTGGTTTTACTCTTGATATTGCAGATGTCGACGCCTCTCCAAACATATATTGGATTTGCTGATGGTGCTTGTCGTAGTACACGGAACATCTCTTCCGCAGCTTGGGTTATCTATTCGCCCTCTGACGAGTTAGTTTCTATGCATGGGGTAAGCCTCGGTCAAACAACGAACAACATTGCAGAATACAGTGCAGTGATTGAATTATTATCCGAATCTATTTCATTTGGAATTCGACGTTTGACAGTGAGGTTAGATTCTGAACTTGTTGTATTACAGCTTAATAGAGTTTATGCCATTAGGAATCCTGTGTTATTAAGGTTGTTTTTGAGAGTGCGTCTCTTGGAACGTGAATTTGATTACATTGAATATCAACATATTCCAAGGTCTTTGAATACATTAGCAGATGCAATTGCTTCTCGAATGTTGGACAGACATTTACGATAATCATGCAAGTAAATTTAAAAACATTTCATCACATATGTTAAACAAGATAAGCCGGTAATAGTGATATATATAGATAGAAGTGTGTCAAAAAATATATACATCGTCTTCGATCATAGGTTGAAAACACCTTATGATCGGCAAAATGATAGTACAAAAAGTCAAAATGTCACATGTGACTACAAAAGTGACTAGTCAATCACTGGTGGTGCTCTCTGTATGACACCACTGCGCGGGCTACCTTACGCAAAAATCTCCTAAACGGTCCAGGGACCGCGACTACGAAGCGCTGAAGCCGGGTAGGAATGTCATCCATAGTAGTCTCAGGTATATCTGCCGTGAGACGCTCTAGATCATGCTCCAACTCAGCTAGTACTTCTGCAGCCGCGTCCTGTGGGGCCGGTACCGGTGCAGCTGGATGTAGTCTATCAAAAGGCCGGAGGTTGGCTGGACGCTGTGGACCAACATCTGCATTTTGAAAATTTTACTGTTAGTTTTGAGACGATATATATGAAAAATAAAAAATACATAATTAGAGAACTTGTGAAAATAAAAGTACCTCTGTCATCCCATTGTTCTCCCGGTGGAAGAACCATGTCCGGATCACCTCTAAAATCCACTCCGGCATACGGAAAGTCCTGTATCGAAAAAACCTGGTCCTCTAACCAGTGAAAATAACTATCTGAGAATCGAACCACTGTCGCACCCTCGTCAGGATGCCGGGCCATCACCGCAACCCATCGTATCAGCTTTGGCTCCCGAGGACCCAAGATATCAACAGTGAGTTGCTGAGGGATCAGCATTGGAACTCTCTCCAAGGCAAAGCTCACGACTAGAGGCCCATATCCAAAAGTCTTTAGTCGTCCGTTCTTTGCCTTGGTCAGTTGGCTCTTCATATGAGCCGACACAGCTTCACACCAGTTGAAAATGGTGCCTTGGTAACAGTCAATTGCCATCCGCATTTGGGATCCGGAAGCAATGTGTAAAGCGGCCGCGCCGCAAATTCTGGTAACCGTGAACGCTATGACTTTGAGTTCCGGCAAAGTGATGTGTTTTATCTCTATGCCTTTTGAATGGTGAGCCCCAGGTGTGCACCACTCGTCGCGGAGACTATCAAGGGATTGGCCACCCGGCCTAGTCCCCGCAAGACTGAGTTGCTCACCTCTGTTCGGCAAGCCAGTGAGAAAGTATACATCCGAGGGCTCTATCTCGAGCTGGTGCCCTCCTATGTAAAAGCATTGTTCTTGAACGTTCCATCGCTCAACCAGCCATTCCAAGAATCTTACCTGGCCCCTCATGCCCGGTATGGTCCAATATTTGTATAATCCGCATGCTCTTAGGGCATCCAGGGAAGGTTGATGATTTATTGCAGCTTCATCATCCTCTACATGCTCTCTTTCTCTCCAATCTAACATGGTTAATACCCTGCACATCAAAAATAGCAATTAGAAATTGATTTGGGAATTTTTGGTGGTTTTTTGAGGGAGTTGGGGTTTTGAAATGCGCACTTCTCGGAAGACGCACCCCGGCTTTGTAGCACAGGGCGCCCGGACGCGGCTGGCCTGAAGGCGGGCCGCGTCTTCCGACCATTTTCCCGTATGAGAAAAAGTCGGGGGACGCGGGTCACCCGAAGGGCACCCGCGTCCGCCGAGAGGCGCATTCCAAAACCAAAACCCCCCCAAAAAATGAAACTAAGACCTAAAAATTGATTCTAAACGGATAGAAATGCAGAGTAGGATGTGTAAAATACCTGGATAAGACGGCGTTCGATTCCGACGGTCGGATTTTCCGCAGCGACCACGGGAAGTTTCTTGTCAAAAGCTCCTTTTTCAACCTCAACAGTGAAACGGTAAAAATGACATGGTAAAAGGTCTTTTTATAGGTTTTTTGGATGAATTAGTTCATTTTTTACCATGAAAAGATGTTTTTCGATGTATTTTTGCCTATTTTAAACAGGTATGAGTAATGTGTTGCTTTTGTGCAGGACAAAGGGATTTCGAGGGAAATTGTAATTTTTCACAAACAAAAATATCAGAGTCATCTTTTAAGCCCTTTTCTGACTCCTAAAACATGAAAAGATCGCCGAGCGTTTCTTTTACACTCGTTAAAACGGAATTAAAAGACGGTCCCCTTTTAGCTCTTTTCTGACTGCAAAATCAGGAAAAGATTGCCGGGTTTTTGTCGTTTCGAACTCGATAAGGAAATAAAACGACGTGTCCTTGATCGCTTTTTACTTTTCAGGTCAACGACACTATTATGAAAGTACTCCTTGGTCGCAAGATCAAGCGGTTCCCCCAGGTATTATTTTATACTTTTTCGGGCTTGAGGGACACAAATATACGAAAAAGTTCAACGTGGAGTCTCCTTTTGTTTTTTCAGACTCTCTAAAAATGAAAAACGCCGAGTTTCTCCTATACTGGGCTCGTTAAACTTTTACAGTAAAGGACCTGTTCAATTACAAACAGGAACGAACCACTCCTTCCTAGGGTTCGAATTTAAACTAGGTTGGACTTGTCCGAAGGATGAGCTTATAATCAAGCATATGTTATCCTCCTCAAGCTTGTTAAAAATAAAGAGGTACTTGCCAGAAATGGTGGGGGAAAAGAGAGAAGAATGAACCTGTTTGTTACCTTTTGTCTCAAAAGAAACTTTATTACCACTCTTGAACACGACACTTTTCATTCACCTGGGTTGGGAAATCTTTTACCTCACAGTTGACCAAACCACTTTGAAAGTCTTTAACCGGGTTCCGGGGATTAACTTTGAGTTATTCGTCACCAAGCCATCTGTCGTGTCGTTATGTGTTCAAGAGGTCTGCAAGCAAAAACTTTCATCTGCAAAATACTTGTCATCCATTTGACCATCCCTGAGTCAGTCCTTACAGCAACATTTCTTCAACTTGAACAATGATTTCGTGTTGCGGGCTTGCCTGCAACGGGTCGCTTTCTATCGACATCGACACATTATCTAGAAAGATGACTTAGGAATCGACAGTACCTTGAAGTCTGCATGCATCAATGGCAGGTTTCTCGCCTTTGACGTCAGTTTACATCATTGACTTTCGATCAAAGGATTCCGTGAAGTGTTCGACATCAAAACATCTATTCACATTTCACGGGTTGTGCTTGGTACTTTGAGAACCATTGACATTACTGGTGGTTTCTCTCACGCTTGTTAACAGTTTGCATCATTGACTGGTAATCAAGTGGTTTCTAACATGTTCGACATCGAATCATTTAATCACATGGCTAGAATCGTACCAATTCGGGAAGTAGAAGTGAAGACCCTGGATCTAGTTTCTACCATCCAGGCTGCGAGGAGTTTTGTATTCATTATCTATGTAGACTAATCATAAACAGATGGCTGCGTCCATACTGTGTCTACAAAAGTCTATAAAAATGATGTACTGCAAGATCATTCCTGTATCAGAATAGTTAGTCCATTAGTTAAAGTTTTGAATCTGAGTATGGGAATGCCTACCTCAGTGATGATATAATCTTATACATGTATTTTGTGTTGAAAATTGCAGGTTCCAACCAGGTCATCCACAAGACAATCCTTGAAATGATAAAGCGCTTCACCCTTCCTAGAATTACAAAACCCTAAATCTATTCCAGGCTTCGCACTTTAGGGGGCAATCTGTTACACTAAAAAATGTCACCATGACCACTTACAGTTAGTATGGCTCAAATCAACAGTCATGCTACCCTCTTAGGCAAGTCTTATGCCTCTGCTATCCATCTCAAACTCAAAGAAGAGAGAAAGTCTTGTCAAAATATGTTTATCTCTGGGGTCGCAGGTTCTCTCTAGCCTTACCTGCGGGGACGCTCACAATGTTCACAAAAGGTGCATCCTTGGACGCTCTGTATGTTAAGGGACAGGTGCGTCCTTCTGTAAAAGGCAAAATGCGCGAGTTTCATCTTAAAAAAGTTACTTGTGGTTACTTCTAGAACTTTCTAGAGGTCGGTTTGATGAATTGGATGCGCCTCCAGTTGGTTCATGTATCTCTATTAAGGAGGAACTTATTCCATCAATGAGGGAGCTATCCCACCCAAAGAGGGGGATTATCCCATTGATGGTGGACCTGAATAACCTCTTTACAGCACTATAAATAAAGACATTGAGCCAGAGGGAGGAGAGGTTGGAGCTATACATTTTCTTTGGGTAAATGCTGCAGGAATTAGGACTCCCATTTAGAACCTTGTGAGGAGAGATTGTCTTTGCTTGATTCTACTTGGAAGTGGGTGAGCTTTGTCAAAGTAGAGGAAAACCCTTGATGGACCCTGGGAGGAACTTGCACAACACCAAGGCCAGGTTGTAAGAGTTTCTTTGTTTCGTTATTAATACAAACTGGTTTATTTTTCTCAATAGCTTGTGTTAATGAGTTATTTCATGTGTTCCTTGGTCTGCATGTTGAATATATGTTTTATTATATGAAATGCAAGTGCTTGGTAATTGTTTGATTGTTTGTGGTTGCAGGAATTGACTTGAAGGAGGAGCTCATCCGGATCGGCAAGGACGGACTACAACAACCGCGTTTTGGAATAAGGTAAGCCTAAACACTTGTAGTTTTCATGTTTTGAAAGGTATATTTAGAGAAAGATCACTCCATTTTGTCTTGTTTATCGCTAGAGAGTTTAGACTCCTAGGGAGGTCAGTTGTGTCCGCACAAACGACTTTTTCCGCCACGACACTTTGGCCATCTTCTGTCCCAGGTGCACTAGAAAGCATCCTAGGAACAAGTGTCCACTGCACTCTATAGAGGTGTGTGTAGTTTGTGAAGAAGACCATCCGACGAACCAATGCACTTCCTTACCCGAAATCAAAGTTGCATATCAAGGGGCTGAAGGAGCCACTGAACCACTCTATTTCATGAGCCAAAGGAGGCCACATGGACCCAGATCTTAGCAGAAGGGAATGCAAGGGACATCCCAGAACTATTACAACCCCAATCAAGCCACTTTCATGCCTTCTTGGGGTCCCCCTACTAATCCTTCTTGGTCCACACCCCCTCCTTAGTCATATCCTCCTTAGTACCAGGCTCCGCCAGTTGCTCACTCATTTCACTCTTATGCTCAGCCATGGCCTCTATGGAATGCACCTCGTTAGGGGTGGAGGCCCCAATATAACTCTCCTCCCACTCTTTTGCCTCCACCACCTGCTCAACCACAACCATTACCTCCTGCTCCTCCAAGACAACCTCAAATACCTGCTCAACCGAACCCAAACCCTAACAACAGACAGGCCCAGTAGGTATATAGTGGAGAAACATCATGCCTGACCTATGCTGTGGAGATTTAGGAGATTGAACTACGATATGGGAAGGTTCTCTCAGATAGCCAACCTCCTCCTAAGGAGGATGAGGAAGAAAAATAGGAAAGTGAACCAAAAGTCACTCCACTCTTTCCTGAGAGACTAACCGGAACCACACAACTGACCCCAGAAGAAACTGAACTTCTAGGAGAATTGAAACAGTTATTTGTAAAGATACCTCTTCTCCAAGCCATAAAGGATGTGCCTATATACAACAAGATGATCAAGGAGAGGTGCTTTAGGCACCCAGGCAGGCGCAAGAGAGATGCCACAACTATCAATGTCATAGGAAAACTATCCAACCTGATGTTGGGGTAGGTGATCTGTCCGAAATATCTAGACCCTGGGAGTCCTATAGCCGATGTCCACATTAATGGCACTATAATCCCCCATACCTTGGTTGATCTAGGGGCTACCATTAATGTGATGACCAGGGACACTATGCTCAAACTCAACCTTCAGGCTTCCCTGAGAATGACCTCAACATTACTGCAGTTAGCAGACCGCTCCACCGTGACCCCCGAGGGGATTGTGGAAGATGTAATGGTCTCTGTTGATTCTTGGGAGTACCCTACTGATTTCCTAGTTCTCCAGCCAAAGGCAAAGCTCACCGGGTATCCTCTCATCCTGGGAAGACCTTGGTTGGCTACTGCAGATGCCTACATCAATTGTCGAGTTGGGAACATGACAATCAAGAACGGGCATATGTCCAAACAGCTAGTCCTCTATCCTCCTACCCAACCTTTGCTAGAACATGATTTATCTCTCTGGTTGGAGGAGAAAGATGAGGGTAAAGTCTATTCCACACCATTGTGTACAGTAGAGGCTACCATGGGGGGTCCACAAACCGAGGATGATCTTATTGAAAACTTGATTCAGAATCCACCCCCCAGTGTGTTGCCATTAGAAGAGTTGGTTGAAAAAACCCAAGCTAATCCTTTAGTTAATCTTTGTGTGGCTAATCCAACCTCTCTCCAAGTTAAAAATGTGGAATTTGGCCCAAAAAAACCTTGAAGATCAACTCATCCCTATCCACCTTTCAGGAGAAAGAACTGTGTAGCTTATTGAACAATCACTTGGATGCTTTTGCTTAGAGCCATAAGGAGATGAAGGGAGTCCACCCTTCAGTTTGTACTCATCGCATTTACATTAAAGAAGATTGTAAGCCAGTCAGGCAGCCTTAAAGGAGGATGAATTCAGCCCTTAAGGACATTGTAAAAGAAGAACTACAAAAGTTGCTGGATGCAGGATTCATCTATCCCATCTCTGATAGTGAATGGGTTTCTCCTTTGGTGCTTGTGCCAAATAAAAATGGGAAGTGGAGAATTTGTGTAGATTATCGGGAACTAAACAAGGCCACCAAGAAGGACCATTTCCCTTTTCCTTTCATAGATCAAGTGTTAGATGGCCTGACAGGGAAGAAGTTCTTCTCCTTCCTAGATGGGTTTAACAGGTACAACCAGATCCAAATCAGCCCGGAAGACCAATATAAGACCACTTTCACTTGTCCTTAGGGTACTTTTGCCTACTAGGTCCTTCCTTTTCGGTTGTGTAATGCTCCCACCACCTTCCAGAGAGTTGTAATGAGTATATTTGCTGAACTGGTGCATGATTCAGTGCAAATATATATGAATGACTTTACCCCTTATGGTTCTAACTTCCAGGAAGCTTTGATTAACATGGAAAAAGTTTTAACCAAGTGTATTGAGATGAACCTGTCCCTCAGTCCTGAAAAATGTGAATTCCTGATGACTGAAGGGACCGTGCTAGGTCATACAATTTCTCAGCAAGGATTACAGGTGGATCCCAACAAGATTGCTATCATTCAAAGGGTCCCACCTCCTCAAAAGGTAAGAGATGTTTGGAGTTTTCTAGTCTTAGCAGGGTATTATAGAAGATTCATTAAGGATTTTAGTAAGCTATGTTGGCCCTCAGTTTTGGTCTATTTTTGCGTAAGAAAAATTACTTAATATTTATATTTTCCATCAATTTTCCATCACATCCATCTCATTTTGATTTATTTTATGCATATTCAGGTGTTTAATTTTAATTTTGCAATTTCTAGAAGTTTTTATGAAAATTGAGTTTCAAGTGCAATTTTGGGCTGAATCAGAAATTCTCGTAATAGCTATGTGGATGACATATTTGCAGGACAATTGGGCTTGAGTTGGATGCATGAATGGAAAGCTTGGGAACTAGGACTGAGCTAACTCCACTTGGTTCGATCAGAACAAGCTTTATTAGGCCCGGTCAAAGGTTGGTCAAACATGACTAGTCACTAGAAAATCCCTAGGAAATAGGGCAGTTTTGAGATTTTATGGGATTGACCATATTTCTTGGGATGAATTGGATGAGTTCGACTTAGATAGGTGGATATGAGTAGATATGATTGTTAGAAAGATTATAGATCAGTTTGTTTCACAAAACCTCTATTTGAAACCAAGATTTTGATGGGCTTAAATGTAATTTGTATGTAACTTTTGTATAATTTTACACTAAGACACTTTGGAGTTTGAAGCTAATTTGAAGAACCCATTTCATTTCAATTTTTTGTTCATGCTTGGTTGATTTATTGAAGTTGTTGTAGTTGAGATTTCTTCAAGTGTGCAAGGCAAGGGTGGAGGGCCCCCACACCAAGCTAAGTGCACTTCTTGGTTCAATTTTCATAGTTTTCATAGATTAGTTCTTGTTTCAAATGTATTTAGATGTATGATGATTGCTGAATGAATATTGGTTTAATTCTAATCTACATATGAAGGGATGCAAAGGAATTTAAGTTAAATTCCCCTTCTATTTGATCTTGAACTAAAACTGAATTTCATTCTCCATTTCTTATTTGAAGTTATTTATGCATTTCTGGTTTGAAACAATGGTGATTTTGATAAAGTAGGATTGTGAAGAAGGACAACCTGGACCTCCTTAGTTAGGAGCCTCTTCTTTTACATCTTCTGCATCATAAACCATTGTTAATTAGTGCTCTTAGATTTATCTTCATGAAAGTAGTATTGTAGGGAAGGACAACCTGGTTCTCCTAAGTTAGGAGCCTCTTCCCTCATATATTACATAAATGAATTAGAAATTGTTAAAATAGGTTTCTATTTGTAATATGTACTTCTTTAAATCTTCAAATTTTATCTTCTAAACTTGATTATATCTGATGTCCATATACTGTGGGTTTGCCTCCAAGTTTTACAAACCCAGATTGATAATTAAATACTTGTGTTAATTTATGTTAATAAATTATCCCAAAATTTTGACGTCGTTGCCAGGGAGGCAATTATCAACATAGTCAAATAGAAGATAAAAAAAAAACACTAGAAATTTAGTTAGTATACATTTCTCTTAGTTATGTTTCTTTATGCCTAGAAATAGAGATCCTAAAATTAGGTTCCCAAAACAAAACCCCCCAACAAAAACATAAAATAAAAAAATAACTGCCAAATCCATTTGCAAGACAAGATCTAAAAAATGATGTTAAATAATAGGCTACAACACTACATTCTTCAACATTCTTTCTCATCAAATCTTTATGATCAAATAAATTTTCATGTCCAAACATTCATTAAAGTATAGTTTTCAAATTTGGATGTGAGTTTACTCATGATCTTGTTACGAAAATGGATGCACTGGAAATTCTCTTATACTTGAGAGAATGAATTATTTTTCTAAAATAGAATAGGATAGAATAGAATAAATAAACAAGTAGAATTAATTCACAATAAGACTTCCATAATAAATTTGTTTCAAACAATTTCTTCAAATCATTGTTCAATATTCATTTGAAAGGACTACATGGAAAAATGCAGTAAGAACAAGACTATTTTGGATAACCATATAGGATCATTCTGAAATCATGGTTTTTTTTTACATATCTCTTGAAATATAGTTTTGGAATCCATTTTGAAGTTTTCAATATATATCACAAATAAAAATGTGATCAAAATCAAAACTAGGTCTCAAGTGAAATGTTGAGGACAGAGTTAGTATAGCCTATATTTGAAGTGTCTAATGGAAACATTTTTATCTAAAATTCATAAGGAAGATAGCCCTTGGAATCTAGTTTCCAAATCAATTTGAATCACTTCAATCAGGTATCATATGAAAAAGTTATTCTTGAAATACTAACTGCTTGTCGAAAACTCTACATGGTGACAATTCTAGGTCTTGACTGTTCATTGGCATATTTGACATACCAAATCATTTTCTTTTCAAAAAAAAAATATATGGGAGATATATACTCAAGTCTAGTTTAAGACACAATTTGAATCATCCCATTTGGAGGTGAAATTAAAAAAATTATGCCACATTTAGTGATTGCATGTCTTCAAAGCAGCATAGTAAAACTCTACCTCCTAGGTCTATTCATCACCAATTTTGTGATATCAAGCCTAAGAATTTTTAAAACCTGTTTCTACTGGAAATACAAAAATAAATCTAATTTAATCTCCAAGTGGAATGACATTGATATGATCTTTATCGAAGAAGTTACACTTCAAATAGTGATTGTTCGTCTAGTTAAAAATTAACAAGCAGCTCTATCAAACATGGCACTCCTTATAATTTTTACCATATCATTTTATACCATTTTGAAAACCTGTTTATACTGGAGGTAGCCATAGGAATTCACCTCAACTTGGCTTTGGAATCACTCTAATTGGATATAAAACAAATATTTTGTAAACAAAATACCGCTAGGAGGTCTAGGATGGCCACCATTCCTCAAGGGGTAAATAAATGCATTATGTTTGTCTATCATATTTGGACTTGTTTTCTAAGCAAATCTTGTAATGATTTACATGTTTATTGGAAGAAGAGAGATTGTACACCTCTCTTCCTCCATCATCTAATGTTTTATTGCAAGAAAGTACTATGTTTTTGCAGGTCATAGGAAGAATGAAGGAGTGAACTCCATGGAGGAAGTAATTTTCAAAAATCAAATTCATATTCCAGAATATGAATACAAATGTTCAAGTCAAAGCAAAGTGAAAATTCACTTGATCTTGATTTCATTCAATGAAACTCAAACTCTTGAAGCTTGCTCTTAGATGTTGACCAACAACACCACCAAACCCTACAACATGATCGAGATCAAGGCAAAAAGACATGAAGCTAATCATCAGAAGAAGCAGTCGAGTTCTATACCATGTCAAGTCACATCAGTCTCCAAAGAAGCCTTTCATAAGCCATATTGTTCATGATTTCATCCATCATCCATACCGTATGATAAGCTCCGCGATCATGCATGTTGAAGTCCAGACTTATTAACTATCCATTTACTACTATCTCATGACTTTAATATAACCTATTTTCATAAGCTTTCATACTTCCCTACTCCATTACACCCCACCTCCATCCAGAAAAGAAAATAAAAATAAAAAATAGAAAAAGATCAAAAATAATAAAGGAGTTTGGTTGTGAAAATCCACGAAAGTGGCACAATACAAACTCGAATTCATATCAGAAAACTAACTTGTTTGGCCAATATGAATTCTCTATTTTGTTTTGCCATTTCTTCAGTTTAAGTTTGTAGGAATCATCCTCCAGAATACACAAGACTTGAGGACAAGCCTTCCCATCAGCAAGGGGGGAAGGTTCGCAAAAAGAAACTTTGTTGTACAGCTAAATTGACGACGAAACTTGTATTGTTGGTAGTTGGGACCTGAAATATTTTTGAAATCAATTGCAGAGGGACCTGCAATTTTAGCAAAAACATGTATATATTGCATAAAAATGTACATGATAGAAGGGACCTGAGTTATTATGAATCAATTGCAGAGGGACCTGAACGACATCAACAATCAATGGACCAGAATCAATGAAGGATGCTAGAACAGAAGGCAGAAATAAGCTCTATGTTTCTATCTATCTACGATATTCGAACAAGACAATTTCATCCAATATTGTTAAAGAACAACAACATTCATTTAATACTATCAGGGAAGTACAAGAATAGTAAGTGCACAATTTTTCTCTTGTAAATTCAAATTTTTGTAGAAATTTTTAGACTTTGTTAAAATTAAGTTAGTACCTGAATGCATATTTTATATTCATTACATTACCTTTATCCTATATCCATTATTTTATACCCATTATCCTATATTTTACATTCTACATTTATCCTATACATATTTTCCATATTCATTCCATAACCATAATATTCCATAACCCTTATATTCTACATTCCCTTCATATATTTCATATTCACTTCATAACTTTAATAACCCTAAGTATTTTTCCATAAAGCAAAAGGGATCAAAGTGAGAATGCAAAAAGTTGAACCTGCACAAACAAAGCAAACATTAGTCCTATGGAGACAATTTTAAACATGACCTAAAAATGGTCATTTTAAAATTAAGGAAATGCATTGCAATGCATATGGAATAAGTGCAAATCTAAATGATTAACCTTATCATAAGCGCATAAGAAGAAATGCTATTATTTATATATGCATGGTGTAAAGTTATGAAATACGATATGATGGAAAGTATATGGTAATATGACAAAGGGTAAGGTTATTGTCATTTCAATAAATAGAAAATATGTGCCATTAAATCGAAATGATTTATGAGTGCATGGTTCATATGGTGGAAATACAATCGGAAGGGATGAATGGTGAATGCAAAGAGCCATAGGTAATGGCGAAAGTAAAAAATAAAACCATGATTCATGCAACCAACGTGGAAATCAAAACAAATAATATATATAGCAGTCAACGACATAATAAGTCGGTATGCAGAAGGCCAAGCCATGACATAATGAAAGGACGGCTTCAAATAAATCAAATATAACATGCGCTAAAGTATAATAACAAATATGAATTTCGGATGGTATCGACAGCACAATGAAAATAATTAAACACAGTTCCATTCAGCAGTTCGATGGATATATGCATGGCATTCCGGTCAGAGCACAGCAAATCAAATAACAAAACAGTCAAACGTATTTTAAAAACAACAGTGAAAAGCCTGTGCATTTAACAAGTGAGAGCTCCACCATTTTTGAAACAACAGACCTCAGAACCTTGAATTTTCTTTGCCATCACAGTTGTTTGAGGCTCAGGAAAGATGGTAGATGCCATTGGCATATGGTTGAAAGAAGAAAAATGGTTTGATGTAGAAATATAGCGTTGAGGAGCTGGAGAGATAAGAAGAATAAGCGGATATGACTGAGGGATAAGTCAAGAGATCTGGCTGACGTGTAAGCTCAAGCAAAATAGACTGAGAGAGATATTGCGTGAGCAAGAAGGTAAGAGCCAAAATCCAATTCATTTTCATTAATGCAGTGGATATTTTTGAGGAAATCTTGGGAAAGTTCAGGTAAAAACGAGATTCGATTTGCTTACAAAGATGAGTCGGGATTTCAATCACCAAAACTGTTTGTCATTTAATTGTTAATATGCCTGTTCTTGCCACCAGTGAGTACGAAACAAAGCTACATGAGGTATGGAGCACCATTAAATAGTCCACAAGTCTCGCCATTAGCCAGGTAAACGCCGAAAACTCACCATGATTCCAGAAAATGATAAATGTAAGGGTTAGATAAACGGCAGTGAGTTAATGAAGCAAACGGCCATGCATTAAAGAATAAATCTGTTCATAAGTGTAATCGCATGAACTAAGGATTTGAGTGAAGCACGTAGTTTATGCAAAACAACCAGTAGATTACACCTGTGCGGATAATAAGGCATTTCAACCACATCTTGCATGCAAAATGCGTCGTTAAAACAGAGTTTTTCTGGACTGTATTGCGTGTTTTGTAAAGCAAGGATGGTGTATTGCAGAGGAGTTTTTTAAATGCTGTTACAAAGGGTTATGTTGCATGTTTTTTAAGTAGGGACTGTAATGTGTATTTTTGCATAACAGGGATTGTATATTGCCAGAACAGAGGAGTTTTTAAGTGCTGTTAAGGGATTGTATTGCGTGAACAGATGAATTTTTAAGTGTTGTTAAGGGATTGTATTGCGTGAATAGATGAATTTTTAAGTGCTGTTACAGGGGATTGTATTGCGTGTTGTTGTTAAACAAGGGTTGTATACATTAAAAACAGAGGAATATTATCTTTTAGTGTTGTTATAAGGAGTTGAATCGCTTGTTTTCTTTGTAGAACATGAGTTTTTTTTTAGAGCTGTTACAACCAGGGTAGAGTTGAAAACTATTTTTGTTCTCCTTCCATACAGCTTTGAAGATTAGGCTTGCATAAAGATTTATACAGAGAAGAGTGAATGAAAAATTATGCTAATGAAATCCTAGTTTGCATGGTGAATTGTACAGAGAGCAGAAGAAAATTCCCTAAGATTACATTGAGAAACACAAAATTATGATATGATTATTTTTTTCTCTTATGTATTTCTATTTCAAAGCAGAGCTTAGTTTTTTACAAAGGTGTTTATTTCTTTTCTACAAAGGGTAATGATTTAAAAAAGGGCAGTGACTTATTGTTGCTGCGAGACAGAAATTAAAAAAACTTGCAATTCAATTTGTTTTAAAGAGCATCAGAAAGAGGTAAGAAGGATACTGGAGAAGCATTTGAATAGAGAAATTGATTTCAAATTTGATGATCATGAAAATTTTATTCAGTCCGAGAAAGGCATTTCGATTTTTGAAAGCCACTATTTTCGTTTCCTTTTTTTGAGTAAAATGAAACTGAAATTTGAAAAACGAAAACATGGGAACGAGCCTAATTAGGCTCCTTGTGGGCAGTTTTCTCAAATTCATTTCTACTTTGGGATATTTTTATGGTTCTTTTGACCCCTATTTTGTAGATTGCATGGGTAAACCAGTGGCTAAATTGAAAGTGAATGCCTATACATAAAAAAAAATTGTTTTTTTTTAGTGAGATGTAAGGGCAACTGGATATTGGATCCTTTGAGTAAAATTTTTGATATTGCTAATTTGAGAGGGACATGAATCCTGTGTCAGAATGTATTGCAAAATTCAAGTTTTATTTGTTGTCTTCTCTGAAGCTGCTCATCTAGAATGATATATTGGAATTTTATCATCAGAGGAGGGATAGTGTAAGGTTTTTTAATTTGTAAATTGATGGTGAAACCTCATCACACATTGGAGACATTCTTATTCCCATCACTCCAGAATACATAGGCCAAGCCATAATTTTTCCACTGATAGGTAAACACTGTCATCTACAAGAAAAGAGAGGAAGTACATGAAAGCATAGATATCCTTTTATAGGTAGCTCAAGAGAAAGCTTCATCTTCAAGGGAAAAAGCCACAGGTACATCAGCAAGCCAGTCAGCATATAGAAGTAAAAGGTCAAAAGGAAGAAACAAGCATGAGGACATGCTTGAAGATCAGCAAGGGAGAGATGTTGGCCCTCAGTTTTGGTCTATTTTTGCTTAATAAAAACTACTTAATCTTTATATTTTCCATCACATCCATCTCATTTTGATGTATTTTATGCATATTCAGGTGTTTAATTTTAATTTTGCAATTTCTAGAAGTTTTATGAAAATTGAGTTTCAAGTCCAATTTTGGACTGAATCTCCCGTAATAGCTATGTGGATGACATATTTGCAGGACACTTGGGCTCGATATGGATGCATGAATGGAAAGCTTGGGAACTAGGACTGAGCTAACTCCACTTGGTTTGATCAGAACAAGCTTTATTAGGCCCGGTCAAGGCTGGTCAAACATGACTAGTCACTACAAAATCCCTAGGAAATAGGGCAGTTTTGAGATTTTATGGGATTGACCATATTTCTTGGGATGAATTGGATGAGTTTGACTTAGATAGGTGGATATGAGTAGATATGATTGTTAGAAATATTATAGATCAGTTTGTTTCACAAAACCTCTATTTAAAGCCAAGACTTTGATGGCTTACATGTAATTTGTATGTAACTTTTGTATAATTTTATGATGAGACACTTTGGAGTTTGAAGCTAATTTGAAGAACCTATTTCATTTCAATTTGTTGTTCATGCTTGGTTGATTTACTGAAGTTGTTGTAGCTGATATTTCTTCAAGTGTGCAAGGCAAGGGTGGAGGGCCCCCACACCAACCTAAGTGCACTTCTTGGTTCAATTTTCATAGTTTTCATAGATTAGTTCTTGTTTCAAATGTATTCAGATGTGTGATGATTGTTGAATTAATATTGGTTTAATTATAATATACATACGAAGGGACACATAAGAATTTAAGTTAAATTCCCCTTCTATTTGATCTTGAACTAAAACTGAATTTCATTCTCCATTTCTTATTTGAAGTTATTTCTGCATTTCTGGTTTGAAGCAATGGTGATTGTGATATAGTAGGATTGTGAAGAAGGACAATATGGACCTCCTAAGTTAGGAGTATCTTCTTTTACATCTTCTGCATCATAAACCATTGTTAATTAGTGCTCTTAGATTTATCTTCATGAAAGTAGTATTGTAGGGAAGGACAACCTGGTTCTCCTAAGTTAGGAGCCTCTTCCCTCATATATTACATAAATGAATTAGAAATGGTTAAAATAGGTTTATATTTGTAATATGTACTTCTTTAAATCTTCAAATTTATCTTCTAAACTTGATTATATCTTATTTCCATATACTGTGGATTTGCCTCCAAGTTTTACAAACCCAGATTGATAATTAAATACTTGTGTTAATTTATGTTAATAAATTAGCCCAACAAGCTAGCCTCTCCATTGTTTGGCCTTTTGGGAAAATATGCTGAGTTCATATGGACTAACAACTGTCAAGAGGCTCTGGATGCCTTGAAAGGTAAGCTGGTAACCGCCTCAATCTTGAGAGGCCCAAACTGGGCCCTACCTTTCCACATTCACACAGATGCCTCGAACAAAGCGATAGGAGTAGCCTTAGGGAAATTTGAGGAGAAGCTGCCTCATGCCATATACTTTGTCAATAAAAACCTGTCCAAGGCATAATTAAACTACACCATAACCGAAAAGGAGCTCCTAGCTGTAGTCCATTCTCTAAACAAGTTTAGACACTACATCACCGGCTATCAAACATTTGTACACACTGATCATGCTGCAATTAGGTATTTGATGAATAAACCAGATGTAACTGCTCACATCATTAGATGGTTACTTTTATTTCAGAAATTTGATTTGACCATTGTTGATAAGCCGGGTAAGGAAAATGTTGTTGTTGATTTTGTGTCTAGACTAGATCTACCTACAGGTGAATAAGAAATGGTGGACGATCAAATGTGAGATGAACACCTATTTTCTATTTCAATACTCTCTCCATGGTTTTCTAATATAGCAAATTATTTGGTTTCAACACAGTTTCTGCCAGACTTGTCCTCAAAAGAGAAGAGCACGATCGTGAGGAAAAGTGCCCCATTCACCTGGATTGGGGGCAATCTTTTTAAACTTGGCCCAGATCAGATTTTGAGGTGATGTGTCAGGGAGGAGGAAGTTTTTGACATCCTCCTAACCTTGTCATGATGGGCTCTATGGGGGCCACTTTACAGCAAAAAGGACTGCCTTCAAAATTCTGCAAGCAGGTTACTATTGGCCCACTCTTCATCAAGCTGTTAGGAGATATATCAGCCAATGTGACCGATGTCAAAGGATGGGGAAACCTACTCCAAGGGATGAGATGCCCCTATAACCTCAAGTGACTTTCGAGCCATTTGAGAAGTGGGACATGGACTTTGTGGGACCGATCAACCCTCCTTCAAAACATAAATCTTACATCATTGTGTGTATTGATTATCTGACAAAATGGACAGAAACCAAAGCGATCAAGGTAGCAATAGAAGAAAAAGTAGTTGAGTTTTTGAGGGAAAATATCTTCTACAAGTTTGGCTATCTAAGAGAGTTAGTCACAGATCAAGGAAGTTATTTTACCTCGAATTTGGTTGAATACCTACTCACACACCACAAGATTAAGCATAAAACTTCCACCCGTTATCATCCGCAAGCAAATGGATAGGTGGAAGTCACTAACAGAGCTTTGGAAGGAATTTTGACTAAGGTAGTGAGTAGCAGCAAAAAATATTGGGCAGATCGATTGGTTAAGGCCACCTAGGCCTATAACACCACCTGTAAAACTACCATAGGGTTTACACCGTATGAGATGGTCTATGGGAAGAAGGCTCTATTGACAATAGAATTTGAATATAACACATTAAGGATGGCAGCTCAGCTGGACCTAGATCTCAACCATGCACAAAAGGAAAGATTGCTTCAGCTAAATGGATTGGATGAATAGAGAATTCAGACCCTACTCCACTCAAAGGTAGTCCAACTTCAAAGAAAAATATGGCATGACAAACACCTCAAAGAAAAACAATTCCAGCAAGGAGATTGGGTGCTGCTATATGATTCGAGATATAAAGATTTCAAGGAAAACTGAGGACAAGATGGCTGGGCCCATACACAGTGGAACAATGCAATGACAATGGTTCAGTCTTGATCCAGACCATTGATGAAGAAGCCATCCCCATGCTCATCAATGGGCATAGGTTGAAGATCTATAGGAAGCCCCTTTCCAAGCAGGAATTCATTGAGAATATGGGTAAAACAGTGTTGGTAGTGGAGTAGGTCCCTGTCTCCACTCCACCCACACCCTGAGCAAACTAAAAAAAAGGAAAAAAGAAAAAAATAGAAAAAGGAATAAAAGATCTCTGGGTGAAAACCTCTTGGAGGCGCCTAGGGTAGGCAGTGAGGGTGAAAACCTCCTGGAGGTGCCCCAGCTGTCTCATAAAAAAAAAAAAAAAAAGAGAAGAAAGAAAAAACCTAACTTCTTTTGAATGAATTGCAGGTTGCAGGAGGGTCACACAAGAGAAAAAGACATGGCCAGGCTGCATACACCCTTCATAGTCCATCCCTCCATCACCGTTATCCTTTCCCAAGCCTTGGTCTCATTTGTTTTGAAAATTTCGCATCCTACAAGAAACTCTGTGTATTCTATAGGAGGCTCCTATAGAAACTACAGAAAGCCCAAAATCAAGATCTGAGAAGAACTCGAGGGCTAGAAATTTGTCTAAGAGGCCTGTGAACCTCCCTGCCACCATCCATCTGCCTAACTCTCCATTCCATCCCTACACACCCACATTTCCACTCGCTTTTTATTTCCCTGCACAGACAAATACATAAATTCTGTTTCTTTCATTCTGGGCCGCAGTCAGCACATGTGGCCCATCAACTCAGGAAGAAAAAACTCAGAACCGGTAGTGGTGGTGGCGTATAATGAGAATAAGGGAGGTGATGGCAGTCAGGCGACATGAAGAACAATAATGACACTAGCGTAGGACCAACGGTCCGGATGGGGATAACGTACCCATCCGGCCACCTCACCTTGTCACCACAAATTACGCCATCAGTTTAAGTACAGTGTAGTCTAAGCCTCCACCACCTTTTGTTTGCATTTGCATCGATGAGTTCTCGACTACAGTACTCATCTACCACCTTCAAAATAGCGAACCAGTCATTTTCTGCCAGTTTTTCAAAACCCTCCTACCTATCAGGCTCTACAGGAGCACTCTACAGGAGCAGGAACACCGTCTACAGGAGGCTTTCTACAGGAAGGCCAGAGAGCAGCTCTGCAGCAGAAAAATTCAGAATTTTTGTCAAATTCAAGCTTGGAATGAGGTAGGCTCGGAAACCTACTCTGCATACGATATATCTATATAAGGTGGTGGATTAAAAGTAAAGTATTGGGTTGAAAAAGAAAGGAAAAGAGAAGCTCAAAAGTTTGCCTGTGTTTTTCTGCGTTCTACATAGTCTCTCTGTTTTCTTCTCTGTGTTAGCCTCCTGCTGCAGCAGGTATTCATCTTTCATGATCAACATTTTTACATGCCAAATATGTCATACTTTGCATGCTGCAATGTTCCATATTTCCTGAAGAAGCCAAAGAAGAGGCTATGATGTGTGCTTGCCTAAATGCCACTGCAGTGCTCAAAATTTTGATGAGTTGATCCATTTTTTATGAGTTTTCAGTTAAGGGAGGGCCAAACGGCTTAATCTTGGTCTCCCTAGGTTTCAATTTCCTGTTGTAGAATATAGAGAATCATTATCTATCCAAACAGCTTAATCTTAGCAGATTTTTAGATAGGTAGAGAAACAAGGGTGCTCAACAGCTTAATCTGAGCCCCTGGATGAAATAAGTGTAGATGTAGATAGGAGGATAGCAAGAAGAAAAGAATGAAAAGCTGGGTATGCTAGTTCAAGTGCACCCAAACTAAAAGAAGAGAAAATTCTAGGTGAGTAGGTCGGGTAGGTATCTTTGTGGTTGCAGAATCATGGCTTGTGATCCATTTCATCTTTTCAAGCGTCATATCTATTCATATCACAAGTTTGAGGCAGTTTTCTATTTGAAGGACTTCAAGCGAGGCATGTCTAACTTCCCCTTCTTCCTCTTTCCCCAAATCGCTCACGAACTTCCCTAAAGAGGTCAAGATCTACTTGATACCTCTTAGATTCATCATTGTTCATATCAGTGGCCTTGGTAAGGATCTGCTTTACTCAAGGAATGTTCATACTTCCTTTAGAAGTCTTATTTCTCCTTTATAGCCTAAGATCACTAAACTTAGCACTTTCTTGTCGCAATTCATATTAACTACTAACTCTATTATGTAACTCCCTATCTATCTCCCCTTCCCCTACTAAAACTATGTTAAATAGCTCCCCTATATACTTATCCCCTCCCCCTGGATGAAAAATAACCATAAGTACACTTAGGAATTGCTAAGTTTATCTAAAACTTAGCAAGAGCCCTCATTGCCCCCGTCAAACCATCTTCTCATGCATCTTGGACTCCTTCCGATGCACAAAACCTTTCATCACTCTGTAAATCCTTCCTCTAATGCTTTTTGACTCCTTCACAAAGCATAAAATCCCCCTCCAAATGTATAAAATCCACCTTTGGGTCTTGTTTTGCCTTTTCAAAGGCATATACCCCTCTTTCGGCCTCAAAGCCCTTCTTGAAGCACATAAAGATCATGTGAAAAACCATTAAAATTCCATTTTAAGGCTTTCGGACCCCTTCTGAAGCCTTAGAATCCATCCAAAAAACTAAAGAATGCCCCTCCGATTGCTTAAAACCTCCATTTTCCTTATAAATATGGGTCCGATTGGTAAAGGGCTCTTTTGGGACCCCCTCCGATGCGATATCGCAGTCGGGAGGGGAGTCCTTGTATCAAAACAGCGCATAAGTGTGCCCCCGATTGGTTTGGGCCGACAGCGATTTCGCCGATCGGCGTATCGCCATGACAAAACATACATATATGTGTGCTGCCGATATGGTTCATCGCCGATGGTCTGTCGTCGATCGCATATCGGTGATCGGCGTTTCATATGAATCGACACCATATATATATAAGCCCCGCCCCATCCGCCGATTGCGATAAACTATCACATATATTATAACTATCGCATCGACCTTGTTTACGTTTCGCATTGCTGCATTCATAAGTGCTGCGCCTCCACTCCCCCCGACTTCCGATCCGCCGACGGATCCAGGACCGTTGGATCGGGCCCCAGATCAACGGCTCCGATCTTTTCGGATCGCCCCCATATGGTTCCGACTGGCTGGAGCCGAAACAGTATAAAACATGGCATATCAAAATTTTGGGTCCGCGGGCCCGTTTCATTGCAAACCCGCCGATTTGGGACCGCCGATGGGCCGGACCCAAAATCCATACAAGAAGGGGCCTATAACATTTCGGGTCCGGGGGTTCATTGCTCGTTGGAGGCATTGTGTTTTGGGACCACCGATCCGCCAATATGTGATTTAGCGCCAGCCGTTGGATCGGCCCGCGCCGGATCCAACGGCCAAGATTTAATATTTTGCATAGTGTCTGCCCAACTCCATTTTTTGATGAAATTTCGTGTTATAAAAGCATTTTGCCTGTTTTTAAGAAAAGGGTTGTTTTTGTTTGATTTGTATGTGGTGCCCGCGCCTGCCAAAGATACAAAGGGTGATGCTTTTCTCAGTAATTTTTGAGATCGCTCCAGGCCCTGAGTGCCTCTAAATGCAAGATCTTCTCCGCGGCACACCTCCAAAGCACAAACTTCGGCCAGATTGCAATTTTTCACCATTTTTTAGGCATTTTCTGATCGGCAAGGGCCGATAACGACTCCAAATGTGCCAGAAGGCCGAGCAGCGTCCATAAATGGGTGATTGGACAGTTCAAAGGCATTCGGAGGTGAAGAAGGGACCAGGTGTGTGCCAAAGAGTATGAGGAAGCGGCAGAGTGTATCAGTCCAGATCTTCCAAAGCAGATGAAAGTAGAAGGGCCCCAGCTAATTCAGCAAAGCATCTCTGAGCCGTAATGGCTCACCAACTCGCAGTTTTTGCCATTTAAGGCAGCAGGAGCACTTGAAGGCACAAATAAAGGATTTCAAAGCAGATTTATTGCAAAAACAATGTATGAAGCCACATTTTGGAGCGGCGCTGCTCAGCCCATGCACAGTTAATACACAGAGGCCAGCACACGGCTCAAGGACCACTGTACACCATTTTTGAGGCTGCTGCCTCATGCGCAGCCCTTGTTTACATGACTTGAGATGCCAGCTGCCCCAGCGCAACTGTTTCAGATGTTTTATGCATTTACTTTTCAACACATATGAGGACTAGAAGCAGTTATTGCACAGATCTCTTTTGGATCTATTTTGATAGATATTTTGAGATATTTTCTCCCTTGATACCTGTTCAAGGCAAGTCTATAACTATTTTTTCTTTATAAACCACCCTATAGACAGTTTTAAACGGTTGGTTGGTTGATTCGCTCCGTTAGAGACTCGCTCTGTATGTTTGATGATTTCTTTAATCAAAGACTGTTGAAAGCTTGGAGGATGGACTGTTTGCTATGTTATTAATGTTTCGAAGAGTGAATTATGGAATTCTTGTGCTGCTACATGACTCAATAAGTGCTTCTTACCTTTGTTTTCCATTGATATATGCTCATATAACCCATGTATCACCATCTAAATAGCAAAAAGAAAGATTAGTTTAGAACTTGCTTGGCTGCACTCTATGCTCAATGTCTATTGTTTCTTTATGTT
This sequence comes from Pinus tabuliformis, assembly GCA_031772625.1. NCBI lineage: Eukaryota > Viridiplantae > Streptophyta > Pinopsida > Pinales > Pinaceae > Pinus > Pinus tabuliformis. The sequence continues at coordinate 1,062,441,315 of CM062805.1, read as the reverse complement.
TTCATCTGAATTGGTAATGAATATGAATTCCCTTGGGCTCATATTTCCCCTAATTCAACCATGTTTGATAGTTATCTAGGGATTCTTAACTGCTCCTAAATAGAGCTCATTCACCCTCCCTCTGTTAAGCTGAATGAGAGATTCTTAATTGCCTCTCATTCCTTAGCCTTTCAATCCATCTCTTTAGCTTGAATGATTGTTCCATATGCAATTATCCTACTCTATATTCCTCTTGTGACCAAGAAAACACACCAGCAGTCCTACTCCATGACTCCATGCCCAATGGTTTGAACTTATCACACTATGCATGCCTCTCTAACTTGAAAGCATCATCCATCCCACCAAAACTTAAGCAAAACCCCTTGAACTCAATAACTAGCCTAAAATCATCCTCAACAAAGCTAAATCCTAAAGAGAGAGCCGTCTCTGACTGCTGGTAGGCTAGGACCTGCAGTCCAAAGATTGGTTTGTGGTTACCTTGGCCGTATCCCTTTAAGGAGCTTTAGGGACAACCTGAGTGTTGACATAATGGCATAATGGTGACTCCACTAGGGAATTCCTTAGAAATTTCACAAATCAATTGGAAAGCTCCACCGGGATAGAATCAGACCTGCAAAGGTTTCCTTTTAGCCCAAATTTTTCTTAAGAAAATTCCCCAAAAAATATTATTAGAGCTGGCTCCAAAGAGAAAACAATGCTATACAAGGTCCAAGCCAGACCCAAATCCCCCTGCTTCCGTCAAATATCCTAATTTGATTTTGAGAAAATTCAAGGAAAAAGAGCAGAAGGAAGATTTTCTTGTGCCTGAGCCTAGCGCTGAAATTATCCAGCATACTCGTATATCCACTCCAACCACTGTCCCATTCCATCCCCACACGGTTATGTATCCTAGTTATGCTTCCATCGTTCAATCCACCGTTTATAGTCCATCTGTCACACAAACTACTGTTGTCATTACTACTACTACCATCGTCGTTGTTTCCACTGTTTCCACTATTATATCAGCAGTTCCACTTGTCCCATTTGTTCCCGTATTACCGCTTATTCGTGCTAACATGGCAAATCAATATGCGTCGTTGCAGTTGCCAGCTAATGCCGAGGCCATGCCTCAGGATTATCAGACTAAGACTACATATTTTGACAATACTACCACTTGCACAGCCCTTCAGCATACAAAGAAGATGCAAGATTACTTCGAGAACTATGAAATAGATGATGACAGCGTGAGAATGAAAATATTTGTGTAGAGTTTGACAGGAAATGTAAGGCCATGGTTTAGATCACTCCCAGCCAATTCCATTGCTAATCCTGAAGCCTTATATAGACATTTATCAACAGATGGGAGAAGAAGAAAGACCCCTTGTACATATTGGCTGAATACAATACAATCAAAAGAGGCCCTCAGGAGTCTTTGTTAGACTACTACGCAAGGTTTAATAGCGTTTATAATGCTATTCCTCAGAACTTAAGGCATCCACCTGACCTTGCTTTATACAAGTTCCCTAATGGTTTCGACCCAAATATGGCCTATCAGTTAAAAGAAAGAGCCCCTAATAGCCTTGCTGAAATGCAAAATGTGGTTGTTACTGTAGAGGCAAATTTAATTGCCAAGAGAAACAGAGCCAGAACAGAGAGGAGAACAACCTTTAAGGAAGAACCCTCAGCCATAGACCAAAAGTTGGATGCCCTTATCAGTGGCATGCATAGGCTGGTAGACAGAGTGGACAATGTTGAGAGAAAATCATCATGGGATGGGCAGCAAACCAACGCTGTTAGAAACCCGAACTTCAGAAGGAATCAAAACCCAAACGCTGGAAGAGCGAGCCCAGACTGTGAAATAAGGCCTCCTTTCCAAGAAAATTACGCTGAGACATCAAAAGTCAATGACCCAATAGAAGACACTCATATAAACCTCACGGGTTTAAAAAGTGAGCAGCATGTCTTCTTAACTAAAGAAGACCAAAATAATGATAATATGCATCAATTCCAAACCCAAACCCAAGAGTCTTTCGACTTTGAACAAGCCTATGACCCAGCCGTTTATGAGCTAAACAAGCAATATAAGCTAAGAACCAGAACGATTGATGTGCCCAAGCCCATCAAACCAAAGGAAAAAAAATAGCCCGATAAAATCAAAGGCAAGGCTGTTATAACAAAACACGTTGAACAATCTGTCCCAACCCACAACACGTAACCATAGATGATATAACTATCAAACAGACTTCTAAAAAGCAACCTGTCGTGCCTTTTTCCTCAAAGGAAAATGCACACAGCGTTCCAAAAAGCCTGCCCATAACCGAAAAAATGCAAGCGATCACTCTCCATAACGCCGGCAAACGAGAGAAAATCGCTGATAATTCAAATGAAAAAGAAAACTCTGCCATCATCAACACTAGGACTCCATTGGAAAATCCATTTAATTTATTGGCAGAGATTGGAAAACTTAAGATATCCATCCCCCTCTCAGAACTTGCCAAGCATGATGTTTATAGGCAGCAAATACAAAGATCACTACAAATGCCAGAGGTTAAGGATGATGTAAATGTTTTAGATGATACCCCAGAGCTGCTCTTTGGCCCAGAAGTCAATGGAAAAACAGTCAATGGAGCAATTTTGCCATTTTATATCAGTTTGCATATCCATGATAAAATTTTACATAATGCAATGTTTGACTCAGGTGCATCACACAATCTTATGCCCAAAGCGGTAATGGAAATACTAAACCTTGACATAACCAGTCCATACAAAGATTTATTCTCCTTTGACTCAAGTCAAGTCAAGTGTTTAGGCCTAATCACAGACTTGTGTATCTCCTTAGTCCAATATCCTAACAATACAATCCTCATGGATGTGGTGGTTGCTGACATTACACCAAAGTATGGCATGCTCCTATCAAGATCTTGGGGAGAAAAACTCCAAGGGTCCCTCCAATTAGACCTCTCTTACGCCACTGTATCAGTCTTTGGGCAACCAAAAAGACTATATAGAGAAACACTCATGAAATATATGGTGAGTAGCGAGGATAAGCCACAAAAATTCCCCATCTACTAAATCCATACTGATATGGATTCATTTATTTTGTTTAATGATGATAGATGCCCTTTAACTGATGTCAAGCCTTTGGCTCTAGAACAATAAGCACACGTCAATGAAGAATCGGTTGCACATACACATGAGACTGTCACAACAGCAAATGTAACCAGCACACGAGAAGAACCTCCCGAAAGACAAGACTCAGGTCCGCCTAATCCTAAAATGACTGAAACTCTTAATACTAACCACAAGCAAGAAATCACATGGTATTTAGAGTTTGATGGTTCAGTTAATAAGTTAGGAGCAGGGGCTGGAATATGGATCCACAACATGGCCGAGTATGAGGCACTCCTCTTAGGCCTTAAGCTGCTCAAAGCTTTAGGAGCTGCCAAAGTGTCTATTCTAGGTGACTCCGACCTAGTAATCCAACAAATGAAAGGTAACTTTGTTACTAATGACAATATAATGAGGGCCTATAGGATAGCTGCCACTAATATACTCAATGCATTCTCTGAATCCAAGCTTGCCAAGATTTCAAGAAATCATAACATTCATGCTCACAGTCTAGCCACCTTTGCTAGCACATGCAAGCTTCCCTTTGAGCCAAATCACCATTTCACTGCTGAGATAAAACATAGGCCTACTGTCCCAAATAACGTTAAAGATTGGCAAGTGTTTGAAAGCGATGAACAAATTAACAATTTCCTCACTCTTGAGCATGAGTTTTCAAATATAAACATTGACAGGGATGCCATGAACGATTCCCAACAAAAAACAAATGAAAATCAGCAGGCTATAACAGCTGTAACAGCCAAACAAATGATAAACCCAACTGTTTTTGACAAAACAAACATAGAAGAGATGAAACAAATTCATTTGGAGGAAATAGCCAAAACAGAGGCCGAGATCATTGACTTAAAGGATAACTTTTTGCCTGTTGGCCTAACTCCATTAGAAGACATGTTTGATGCTAATGATGTTCCTAAAAAGCCAAAAATGCAACCCTTAAACGCTGCTATAGAAGAACACAACATTGGGACAGCAGAGAAGCCCAAATTGATCAAACTTTCTAAATCTTTGCCTCCTGATCAAAAACCAAAGTATGTTGATCTATTCAAAGAATTCCAGGATGTCTTTGCTTGGAGTTATGAGGACTTAAAGTCCTATGACACCTCAGTGATCCAACACACCATTCCCTTAAAACCAAACCAAAAGCCCTTCAAACAAAAACTTAGAAGAATCAATCCCATGATCCTTCCCTTGGTTGAGAAGGAATTCAAGAGGATGTTTGAAGCAGGTATCATAGCACCCATTATATTTTCTGAATGGGTGTCGAATCTTGTTCCCACAAGAAAGAAGACAGGTGAGATTAGGCTATGTGTGGACCTAAGAAACTTAAACCAAGTCTCCCTAAAAGACCACTATCCTTTGCCCAAGATGGACCATATCCTACAAAGAGTAGTGGGGTCATCTAGAATCTCTTTACTTGATGGCTTTTCAGGTTTTAATCAAATACTTGTTCACCCGGATGACCAAGACAAGACAGCCTTTACCACACCGTGGGGAACATTTAAGTATGTTAAAATGCCTTTCGGACTTAAAAACACTGGTGCGACCTTTCAAAGGGAAATGGACATTGCATTTGCTAAGGAAATCCATGATTTCCTAGTTGTTTACCTTGATGACTTAACCCCTTTCTCCAAATATGATCAAGAGCACCTCAAACACCTCAGGCAAATATTCATGACATGTAGGAAATATGGCATTTCCTTGAATCCCAAGAAGTCTCTCTTTGGCCTTGAAGAAGGCAAACTACTTGGCCATATCATCTCAAAAGATGGGATCAGAATTGATCCTGAAAGGATCCAAGCCATTTTGCAAATTCCCTATCCAAGAAACATAAAAGAATTGCAAGGATTCCTTGGAAAGATCAATTTCCTAAGGAGATTTATCCCAAACTTGGCCGAACTAATAAGAATGCTAAACAACATGCTTAAGAAGGATGCCAAGGTAAAGTGGTCTCTTGAAGCCAAGCAAGCATTTGAGAGTATCAAAGCTGCCTTAACCCAAGCCCCTGTCCTCACAAGTCCTCAATTTGATAGGGACTTCGTCATATTTTCATTTGCATCTGATCACACCATAGTTGCTGTCCTTTTGCAAAAGGATGACCAAGGAGCTGAAAAACCAATTGCTTTCTTCAGCCGAGCCTTAAGAGATGCACCCTTAAAGTATCAAATCATGGAGAAACAGGTTTATGCTCTGGTTAAAGCAATTAAAGATTCTGAGTTTACATTTTATATTCACATGTGATTGCCTATGTCCCAAATGCTGTTGTAAAAGACATATTAACTCAAGAGGGATTAGAAGGCAAAAGAGGCAAGTGGATTGCTAACATCCTTGAGTATGACATTGAAATAAAACCCACCAATCTCATAAAGGGACAAGGTTTAGCCAAACTGATGTCCAAAACAAATTTTCAAGCCTTAGATATTAATGAACTGGACAATGAACCGGAGCTAGTGACTCCATAGATCAGTGAAACCTTTTTGCAATCCCCATGGTATGCTGATATATGCTTTACATTGTTAAACATGTGTGCTCCCCCAGGATTGTCCAGAACCAAGAAAAGATTTTTGAAAATGAAGGCTTTAAAGTTTTGTGTTTTAGACGGTGCATTATTTTGGAAAAATCATGAAGGAATATTGCTTAATTGTTTAACTATGAATGAAACTAACAATGTCATGAAAGAATTCCATGCAGGGGACTGTGGAGGACACCTATATTGGAAGTCCACAGCTGATAAGATTTTAAGGGCTGGTTTCTATTGGCCCTCTTTGTTTGCAGATGTAAAGAAGTTTGCTACCTCATGCCACAAATGCCAAATCTTTGAAGGCAAAAGAAAGTTGTTGCCCTTTCCCCTTAAGCCCATCTCAACCGAAAATCCTTTTCAACAATGGGGTCTTGACTTCATTGGAGAAATCCATCCCTCTTCCTCAGGCCAGCATAAGTGGATTTTAACAGCCACCGACTATTTCACCAAGTGGATTAAGGCCATCCCATGTAGGCAAGCCAATGACACCATCATTATCCAGTTCCTTGAGTGCAATATCCTTTCTAGATATGGTTGTCCTGAGAAGATCATCACAAACAATGTTGTTGCCTTCAAATTCAAAAAGATGATCAATTTTTGCCATAAATTCCATATCACTTTAGGCCATTCCATAGCCTATTACCCTCAAGGTAATGGTTTAGCTTAATCATCCAACAAGAGGCTAATTAATATCATCAAGAAAGGGTTATAAGAAAACAAGAAGAACTGGCATAAAAAGCTCACAAATTCCCTATGGGCAAACAAACTTTCAACCAAGAGATCCATTGGGATGAGCCCTTATGAGCTAGTATATGGCATGGAGGCCAGATTTTCGTCTTCTCTAGGCATTCTTGTCATCAAGCTGCTGCAAGAGATCCAAGCTGAACCAAATGATATTCAACGAAGGATTAATCAGACCATTCACCTCCAACAAACCAAAGAGCAAGTTTGCAACAGAGCTCAGATCTTGCAAGAGAGGCTAAAGAAAGCATTTGACAAAAGGACTAAGGCTGAGGATTTCTTTATTGGCGATAAAGTGTTAAGGTGGGACTCACGAAGAGAAGACAAGGGAAAGCATGCCAAGTTTGATTTTCTTTGGAAAGGCCCATTTGTCATCAGCGCTGTGCAAGGCAATAACACCTATTTTCTCAAACCTGAAGATGGCAGCGCAATTGAAGAAGGCCCTGTGAATGGCCGAATGTTGAAACATTATCGAGATCCCTTTTAAGGGATACAATGTTCCTGTGTATATATCTGTACATTAGTGTTTGTATATATCAGAGCTTTCCTTTTATTTTTTATAAGCAATTCGATTGCTAGTAGCCACGCAGCATAGTATGGAGACAGAGTAGCGCAAGTCCTCCATTTTAACAATCTACCATAAGCATTGACTACAGGAGAACAATGCAACAAAGTTTGAAGGCATAGCCCACGCAAATCCTCCATTTCAAAGCTCTGTCTTTGCATTGATTTTGGAAAAAGAGCGCAGTTCTGAAGAGAAGAGCCAAAGGAGCGCAACATTCGAAGCCTCTATTCTTTTGAAGTTAATTTCAAAGAGAAGCACCTCAATTTTGCTCCCGGTTATGAAGTTACTTCAAAGGGTGCGCAAGGCAGGTTTAGATATATTTTAAATGCACTCAATGGTAAAGGGACAGCGCTGTATTTTACAACGATTCATGTTTAAAAGAGGCTGCGTTCAGTTCTAAACTCCAATCATGTGGCAGCCAGCAAAAGGGAATCCTCCTCGTGTCTTTGTTTTGAATCATACTGGAGATCAGCTCTCAAGGCAGGTTTAGATATATTTTAAATGCACTCAATGGTAAAGGGGCAGTGCTGTTATTTATAATAGCGAATTCAATTAAAAATGTTGCATTCAGGCTTCCAGCTCTTCAGTCAATAGTATCAAAACAGAGGAGCATTTTTAGTGTTACATCTACAGCCTGTTCAAAGACAAAATTAAGAGGAGTTGCTCCAGTTTGTTCCCTTTTTTTGTTTATTTCAAAAGGAAGTTCTCAAGAAAAAGTGTATGTAATATCAAGCACGCAGAAGAAAGCAGGAAATGCTTCATATTCACAGTGATTCAGTTGAGGGAAAGTGCTGTTCTTATTCCAAAGTTTCAATTATCTAACAATCAGCACAAAGAAGTGTTTCTAGTCCACAGCAACAATAGAAGATCAAGGCAGTCTGACCTGCTGTTCTTGGCTTTTCACAAGGAAAAGCCATCCCCAAGTGGAGCCACTGTTAGCCTCCTGCTGCAGCAGGTATTCATCTTTCATGATCGACATTTTTACATGCCAAATATGTCATACTTTGCATGCTGCAATGTTCCATATTTCCTGAAGAAGCCAAAGAAGAGGCTATGAGGTGTGCTTGCCTAAATGCCACTGCTGTGTTCCAAATTTTGATGAGTTGATCCATTTTTGATGAGTTTTCAGTTAAGGGAGGGCCAAACAGCTTAATCTTGGTCTCCCTAGGTTTCAATTTCCTGTTGTAGAATATAGAGAATCATTATCTGTCCAAACAGCTTAATCTTGGTAGATTTGTAGATAGGTAGAGAAACAAGGGTGCTCAACAGCTTAATCTGAGCCCCTAGATGAAATAAGTGTAGATGTAGATAGGAGGACAGCAAGAAGAAAAGAATGAAAAGCTGGGTATGCTAGTTCAAGTGCACCCAAACTAAAAGAAGAGAAAATTCTAGGTGAGTAGGTCGGGTAGGTAGCTTTGTGGTTGCAGAATCATGGCTTGTGATCCATTTCATCTTTTCAAGTGTCATATCTATTCATATCACAAGTTTGAGGTAGTTTTCTATTTGAAGGACTTCAAGTGAGGCATGTCTAACTTCCCCTTCTTCCTCTTTCCCCAAATCACTCACTAACTTCCCTAAAGAGGTCAAGATCTGCTTGATACCTCTTAGATTCATCATTGTGCATATCAGTGGCCTTGGTAAAGATCTTCTTTACTCAAGGAATGTTCATACTTCCTCTACAAGTCTTATTTCTCCTTTATAGCCTAATATCACTAAACTTAGCGCTTTCTTGTTACAATTCATATTAACTACTAACTCTATTATGTAACTCCCTATCTATCTCCCCTTCCCCTACTAAAACTATGTTAAATAGCTCCCCTATATACTTATCCCCTCCCCCTGGTTGAAAAATAACCAAAAGTACACTTGGGAATTGCTAAGTTTATCTGAAACTTAGCAAGAGCCCTCATTTCCCCCCTCAAACCATCTTCTCATGCATCTTGGACTCCTTCCGATGCACAAAACCTTTCATCACTCCATAGATCCTTCCTCTAATGCTTTTTGACTCCTTCACAAAGCATAAAATCCCCCTCCAAATGTATAAAACCCATATTTGGGTCTTGTTTTGCCTTTTCAAAGGCATAGACCCCTATTTCGGCCTCAAAGCCATTCTTGAAGCACATAAAGATCATTTGAAAAACCATTAAAAGTCCCTTTTAAGGCTTTCGGACCCCTTCTGAAGCCTTAGAATCCATCCAAATAACTAAAGAATGCCCCTCTGATTGCTTAAAACTTCCATTTTCCTTATAAATATGGGTCCGATTGGTAAAAGGCTCTTTTTGGACCCCCTCCAATGCGATATTGCAGTCGGGAGGGGAGTCCTTGTATCAAAATAGTGCATAAGTGTGCCCCCGATTGGTTTGGGCCGACAGCGATTTCGCCGATCGGCGTATTGCCATGACAAAACATACATATATGTGTGATGTCGATATGGTTCATCGCCGATGGTCTGTCGTCGATCGCATATCGACAATCGGTGTTTCATATGAATCCACGCCATATATATATAAGCCCCGCCCCATCCGCTGATTGCAATAAACTATCACATATATTATAACTATCGCATCGACCTTGTTTACGTTTCACATTGCTACATTCATAAGTGCCGCGCCTCCGCTCCCCCCGACTTCCGATCCGCCGATGGATCCAAGACCATTGGATCGGGCCCCAGATCAACGGCTTCGATCTTTTCGCATTGCCCCCATATGGTTCCGACTGGCTGGAGCCGAAACAATATAAAACACGGCATATCAAAATTTCGGGTCCGCGGGCCCGTTTCATTACAACCCCACCAATTTGGCACTGCCGATGGGCCGGACCCGAAATCCATACAAGAAGGGGCCTATAACATTTCGGGTCCGGGGGTTCATCGCTCGTCGGAGGCATTGTGTTTTGGGACCGCCGATCCACTGATATGCGATTTAGCGCCAGCCGTTGGATCGGCCGGTGCCGGATCCAACAACCAGGATTTAATATTTTGCATAGTGTCCGCCCAGCTCCATTTTTTGATGAAATTTCGTGTTATAAAGGCATTTCACCTGTTTTTAAGAAAAGAGTTGTTTTTGTTTGATTTGTATGCGGTGCCCGCGCCTGCCAAAGATACAAAGGTTGATGCTTTCGTCAGTAATTTTTGAGATCGCTCCAGGCCCTGAGTGCCTCCAAATGCAAGATCTTCTCCTCGGTGCACCTCCAAAGCATAAACTTTTGCCAGATTGCAAATTTTCACCATTTTTGAGGCATTTTCTGATCGACAAGGGCTGATAACGACTCCAAAGCGGCAGAAGGCCGAGCAGCGGCCATAAATAGGTGATTGGACAGCTCAAAGGCATTCGGAGGTCAAGAAGGGACCAGGTGCGTGCCAAAGTGTATCAGGAAGCGGTAGAGTGTATCATTCCAGATCTTCCAAAGCAAATGAAAGTAGAAGGGCCCCAGCAGATTTAGAAAAGCATCTCTGAGCCGAATGGCTCACCAACTCGCAGTTTTTGCCATTTAAGGCATCAAGACCACTTGAAGGCACAAATAAAGAATTTCAAAGTAGATTTATTACAAAAACAATGTATGAAGCCACATTTTGGAGCGGCGCTGCTCTGCCCATGCACAGTTAATACATAGAGGCAAGCACATGGCTCAAGGACCACTGTACACCATTTTTGAGGTTGCTACCTCATGCACAACCCTTGTTTACATGACTTGAGATGCCAACAACCCCAGCGCAGCTGTTTCAGATGTTTTATGCATTTACTTTTCAGCACATATGAGGACTAGAAGCAGTTATTACACAGATCTCTTTTGGATCTATTTTGATAGATATTTTGAGATATTTTCTCCCTTGATACCTGTTCAAGGCAAGTCTGTAACTATTTTTTCTTTATAAACCACCCTATAGACAGTTTTAAAGGGTTGGTTGGTTGATTCGCTCCACTAGAGACTCGCTCTGTATGTTTGATGATTTCTTTAATCAAAGACTGCTGAAAGCTTGGAGGATGGACAGTTTGCTGTGTTATTAATGTTTTGAAGAGTGAATTATAGAATTCTTGTGCTGCTACATGACTCAATAAGTGCTTCTTACCTTTGTTTTCTATTGATATATGCTCATATCACCCATGTATCACCATCTAAATAACAGAAAGAAAGATTAGCTTAGAACTTGCTTGGCTGCACTCTATGCTCAATGTCTGTTGTTTCTTTATGTTTTCATCTGAATTGGTAATGAATTTGAATTCCCTTGGGCTCATATTTCCCCTAATTCACCCATGTTTGACAGTTATCTAGGGATTCTTAACTGCTCCTAGATAGAGCTCATTCACCCTCCCTCTGTTAAGCTGAATGAGAGATTCTTAATTGCCTCTCATTCCTTAGCCTTTCAATACATCTCTTTAGCTTGAATGATTGTTCCATATGCAGCTATCCTACTCTATATTCCTCTTGTGACCAAGAAAACGCACCAGCAGTCCTACTCCATGACTCCATGCCCAATGGTTTGAACTTATCACACTATGCATGCCTCTCTAACTTGAAAGCATCATCCATCCCACCAAAACTTAAACAAAACCCTTGAACTCAATAACTAGCCTAAAATCATCCTCAACAAAGCTAAATCCTAAAGAGAGAGCCCTCTCTGACTGCTTGTAGGCTAGGACCTGCAGTCCAAAGATTGGTTTGTGGTTACCTCGACCGTATCCCTTTAAGGAGCTTTAGGGACAACCTGAGTGTTGACACTCTGCATGCAAAAATTTGTTCTTTTCTTTCCTTTCCCGTATTCTCCTTAAAAAGAGCTGCAAATATAGAAAATCAAGCTTCGGAAGGAAACGAAATTGCAAGACTATTTACTCTGTGAGAAGAAAAAACATTGTTTTATATATTCTTTGTTCTGTCAAAGTATTGATTTTTTTCCAAAAACTGAGAAGCAAATTCAGGTTGAAAATAGTTTGAAGAAAGGGAAAATTGCAAATTGATGTTGTGAAGAAGAAGCACACGAGAAATTCCCTCTCCAGTTTCAGAAAAAAGAAAAAAGAAAAAAGAAAACAACTCAGTTATCCCTCTATTTCTGGTTTTGGAAGTTATTGCCTTCTTCCTCACCTGAGCATTTTCATAAACCACTAAACACCATGCCAGGAGGTTTTATGAGAAAAGAGCCTTTGAACTCCAACAAATTGCATGAGCACCCTGAGGTGGTGGCCCTCTTCACCAGGGAAAACTGGATGTCTTTCTTTGAGAGAATTCATGGATATGATGAGGAGGTGACTGAAGAATTTTTAATGTCCTTAAGACCCCATTCGAAAACACATGCTACAGTCAGTTTCAGGGGTCTGACCCTAGAGCTCACACCAGATTTTATTAGCAGAATCACAGGTCTTCCACTTGGGCTCCCCTGGAGCAAAGAGGAAAAACCATTGGGACAGGTTGCTAAAAAGACATTTTTTCAGCCTGATGAGCATCCTGTGGAGGATAAGAATGGTGTTAGAAGGACAAGCTTACCTCCTCCATGGAGTGAAGTCAGCTACTAGATCATGAAGTATATCTCTTGTGAAGGGAGATTCAGTATATTTTATGGGTATCACTTCAAGTTATTGCATGAATTGAGATATGGGATGGATCTACCAGCAGCTAGGAAACTCAGTCTCCCATATTTCCTTCTTCATTATTTGATAGAATGTGGCACCAAGTTGAATGCAGGGGTTCTAGACCAACTGGCCCACCATGGGCTCATCAAATTATTGGTAGAAGATGCCCTACACACATACACCATCCCCATAGCTTGGGAAATTTTCTGAAACATGTCTAGAGGAGACGACATCAAAACTCTTACTGATGAACTTAGTCCATCTGACAGTGAAGAGGAGGAGCAGACAGAGGAGCTTGAAAAGGAAATTCCTGAGGAGCAAAAAGATATTCCAATAGAAGAAGAAAAAGAGGAAAAACGGGAAGAAGAAGAGAAGCCAGACAAAACCACAGTTGCACCTAAGGCAGGAAAGAAAGCAACATCAAAAGTGGTGAAGAGGAAGAGAACAGAAGCTAAGTGTTATCGGAAAATCTAGTGTCTATGCAGAGCTGCTAGTCCCACTAAGATGGGTAGCTATCTTAGAAACAAACAGATTAAAGTTACTTTCGTTTTACTTTATGAGAAGTATATAAGAGAATATCAAAGACTACCAACCTCGATCTTGCGCTTCATTCTTTGCTTGTTCCTTCTCCTCACCGACAGGTCTTTGCCGCTTCTCCCTTGACCAATCTGCCTCAAAGAGTACATGTAAATTCAAAGCAGCATAATACCTTCAAAGTGTAGAGATCTACAATCATACACAATATAGGACAATATATATATTGACCACACAAATGCATATACTATCAGACATACAAGAATGTGGAGGAAAACGTGAATAGCTTTATTGATATAAAGATTAGAAGAGAGGATTACAACCCATTGTTCTGACCCAGCGTCATCCTCCCAGCATGAAAGCCCTTCTTCACCTCATGAAAAGCTTAGATCACCCAACACTATGATATTCCACCAGGAAACCAACAACACTTCCTTACAAGATACAAAATTCTAGCCTCTGGATCTCTGCGATGAGGGATCCATATATAGTTGATTGCAGGGAGGTGAGTCAGCTTCTAGGATTTTGATTAGTGTCTTCTCTCTGATAGTTCTTGATTCCACTTGGAGATTGATGATCTCTTACTCATCCCTGGCAAATTCAGAGAGGCAAGTGTCACAGGAGAAGTTTTTGGAAGATTCCATGATCATCCACCTCGCAAACTGTCTCTGCCATTTGTCCATTCTCGCCCATCGCACCCTACAGAAGGGCTTTTCAGTATGCATTGCACCTTTTACACTAAGTAGTTGAGATGCATCACACCCTTAGCACTGAGCAACCTGTATGGTCCAGTTGTGACCAGTTCTGAGCAGTTTTCTGTGGAGAACTTCTGGGAGATGATGTAATCAACTAACCTTGTTTCTTTAGGGCATGAAACAACACTTTAAGGGACTCAGAAGACCTTGGTTTATGGACATATATGATTTGGGTTGTAGTGCCCAAAAATGTCTATAACAGTTGCCCCTTAAAGCATGAGGTTATTAATCTTTTGATGTCGGGTGAAATGCTTTATCATGAGGATCCAAGGTTTTTCGAACTGGAAGGTGACCTGTAATAAGATACAATACAGTACATTATCTTCATAATATTTTCATGATCTAGCTAAGGCGGGCATTCCCATGCTCAGCTTTCTAAATTCATTTTCATGTACATAGGACAGACAACCGTCTGTGTGGCAGACTGATGAATCTGATAGAGCCATCATCCTTTGATTCGGATGATCATCTGTGAAGCAATGATGTACATTTGATGTCTTTATTTTCTTGAATATATCACAGCTCGGATGGATGATAGATCTGGGGTCTTCAAACTCGTCCAATCTTCGCCTAAAGTACAAGTCGATCCATGTGAAAATGTTCTGGAGTCGAACATGGAAAGACATCGCCTGATTACTAGCCAATTATGTAAGTTGTTAATAGGTGCGAGAGGAATCACCGATAATGATGATGACCCTCAAGGTACGATAGTACAATTTTCGTGGTGTGAGAATGGGACTTGGCATCGAACACCACGCAAAATCTCTCGGTCGAAGGCCATTGATGTAAACCTGTCGCCGAAAGTGAGAAACTTGCCATTGAGGCATGCAAGCTTCAAAGTACTGAAAGGGTTATTCCTAGGTCGACTTCTTGGATAATGAGCTGATGTCGACAAGAAGTGACCCGTCGTAGGAGGGCCTTAATGAATCCCACATCTATGACATGGAATGGAGCAAATGACTTTTGGAGGTGAAAACGATTTGATGATACAGGGTTCAGGGTGGCGGTCATGAAAGAATGAAGCGTAAAGGTATTGCAGCGGATGAGACACAAGATGGGTTGGTGAATTCTCTGATCGACTTCTCTTGAACATATCGGCAACACTTGAAATGGATTGGTAGCATTAACCCCAAATATGGATGGTATGGTGGACCAATGGTAATATGACCGGTGAACGGAATAACCCAACCCGACTCAGACATGGAGTGAAAGTGTCATGTTCAAGAGTCACTTTGCTACCAATAAAGTTTCTTCAAGTTTTCTTCCCAATTCTCCCCAATCATTGCTGACCAGTACCTCTTTATTTTTATCAAGCTTGAGGAGGATAACATATGCTTGTTCTATAATTTTCCCTTCAGGCAAAACCGTTGCTATGTTTTAACGAGCCTAGCGACAGTGAAACTCGTTCTTGTCTATATGGACAAGTTTGTCGCTATTGATTTTAACGAGTTTAACGACAAAGATAACTCGGTCCTTTTCAATTTTAGAGAGTCTGAAAGGGATGTAAAGGAAACTCCAAAAATCCTTTTTCATCATATAATCCCTTAAGTCGGAAAAGGTATAAAACAATACAAAAGGGATGAATTTTCGATAATTTTAACGAGCCGAACAAAACAAGCGCTCGATCGTTTTGTGTAATAATCCCTCAGGTCCAAAAAGATTAAAATCTAGAGGAGGGATAGCACTCTCGGTAGCTTTAACAAGCTAGAGAGGCCAATTGCTGGGCAATCTTTTCATATTTTATGAGTCAGATGAAAAGAGCTTAAAGGAGACTCGTTTTTTGAGGAATGAGTGATAATCTTAGGTAGCAGCTGATTCCAGGTAAGGTTTGGAATTTTCCAATCACGGAAGTGTCACAAGGATGGCTAACAGGATAACTCTTCGCAGTTGTTCCTCAAAAAGGGTAAACAATCAAATGGAGGTGTATGATCAGCTAAAACAGAGTGGAGGTGATGATGAGAACATGACCAAGGCTCAAAAACTGATGACAATGCATTCACAATGGTTATTTACCGGAAATTGGTTCATTTTTTAATGAGATTAAACTCTGGGGAAATGTTTGCTCATTGCTTAGGTTTAATTTTTAACGATCTTGAACTTCACTTAAAAACTGCTCGTGCCAGTCGTATAATAAGGATGTCTCATCGATAGATTCCATTTCTATGGAGCTTGCACATTTCGAATCTTTGCTCCATATCCTTCCTTTATGTAAGCTAGGAACGACCAATCCTACGATTTTAAAGGGTTTGAGAATCTACAAACTAAGAAAATAAATGGTCGCTCTTCACTTGCATGCAAAAAGGTTTGCATGCCCCCAAGTATAGTGAAGTAGAGTTTCGAGGTTACCCCTCAATTTGCAAACAAAACATTTGCTTTGTCAAGAAAGGCCTACCTTTTATAGGTTACCCCTCAATTTGCAAACAAAACATTTGTTCTATCAGGAAAGGCATACCTTCTAACAGAGGTATCTTATCCGGTCTAATCCCATTTTCCTATACGGACGGGTGTTAGACTAGTCATATATCCTTCGCAGAAACCTACCCTATACCCAAAGTTTTCCTACCGAAGCAGACCAGGGTGCATGCCCCTGGGTTTCAGTCACGACCCCCTGAATTACTCGCGTTCTTCAGGTGGACGGACTGGAGATTGATGAGACATTCCTTGCATGAAAAGACCATTTAGGGATGGTATTTGACTATTTTCCATGTGTGAGCCGGGGAACGAAAGCTGGTCTACGAGCTAGACCACTCTGCCTTCATGCGGAAAACACATTACTCGAAAGAGTGAGGAGACAATGGCTCCCATGCAATAAATATAGTCGTGTCCAAGGAGTAGATTATAATCTAAAGGCCCTTGGACTACCATTACGTTCATATACACGGTTTTCCTTCTCAAATTTATAGGCACATTTGGAAGGATCCCTAACGATCGACTGGTTCCTTTGTCAAAGCCTGTCAGATTTCTCATCTTAGGCATAAGCGATGGCGAGCCAAGCGCTTTCCAAGCAGTCGAGGAATTGATACTCACAGAAGCCCCTTCATCTATGATAATATCGACCATGACCATTCTGTAAGCTTGTACAATGATTCGGAATGGTACATTAGACGGTAGACGGGGTCTGCCTAGTAGATTCGAATCGAAGGAAACCACTAGGTTGCTTGGAGGTGGGACCGAATAGACGGCCGGATATGAATCTGGTGAACTTCCTTCCTGTGGTAAAGGAACGGGTAGATTGCCCCCATTTTCATCGGGTTCTGTGTTTACGAAAAGAATTTGAATGGTGTTGTTCTCATTCCCTTCGGTGATTGTATCATCTGAAGATGGACCTTGCAAAGACAAGACCGAGTCGACTGCCACCTCAACCTTTTGACTTTCGTCTGGTATGGATTCAGTGGGTTTATCTTCAATGATAGATGCTTCGATCGACCACAAAGTTGTGTCAGTTAGGTTTTCAACTAGAGATGGAATCGGCAAGAGTTTCTTGTATCCACGAGGAAGCCGCAGCGGTGAAGTAGGACAGTTATCCAAGACATGATCGCCTTCACACAGTTTACAAGGAAATCTACATTTCCTTTTCTATCCAAATGCTTCACTTTCACTAGTTGATGGTGTACTATCAACATGATTTTCAGAGATTGATGACACCGGATTGTGCAAACGAGGAGACTAGTACCTTAAGATCTGAGGGATACAAGGACAATCTCGATGATAGTGGTCTCCTTTTCAAATGACACATGAAGATTTAGGTTTGGACAGTACAGTGTGTGGATTTTTGCTAGACAACGCACGGTTACCCCTTTTTGCCTTTGGCTCCTTCTTCTTCTTTTCTTTCTTCTCCTTCCCCTTCTTCTCCTTCTTAGTTACTTGATTTTTGGCTTTACCAGCTTCATCAAGTAAAGAGGAAGGAGGAGAGGGAGAATCGGATGAAGTAGAAGGTTGGGGGGTAAATTTAGTATCATCTAGTTGCTGACTTGATTGTTTAGGAATCACGGTGTTCTGAATGATGGAGGTCGATAAGAGCCATATTGGCAAGCCAATCATCAATCCTAGAAGTGACAATGTGGCCATATGAGGTGCACCAACATCTCCCTAAGAGGAGAAAGGACTAGGATTTCCTCCAAGGGGAAATCCTTGGTTGGTGGACTCCATTTTCCTCAACCTAAGACCAATGTGGGAATAGTGATATTGTTCCGATTAAAATAAATTTTAGATGCTTTGACACAACTTGTTTTTTCAATTTTTAAGAGTCGAGAGAAAACAAAAGATGACTCTAGTCGCCTTCGATTTTTAATGAGCCTGAAGTGACAAGTGCTCAGATGGACCTTTTCCTTTAAGGAGTCTGAAAAGGAATGAAATAGACTACTTTGGAAATATAGACAGAGGGATTACCAAACCAATCACAAAACTCCAGAATACTTTTTACGGTACGGCAATCAATCTTGCCGAATGCTCTGTTCAGTGCATTGTGATCGATAGGGCGGCAGACACGACTTCCTATGGATAAAGGATATAGCCTATTGTGGTCTCCCAATATATACTCGACAGTACGTGGGAGCACAAGTCCATAGTAGCACTTTTCTTCTCAAAGAGGAGGAATCACCCAACCAAAAATGAAAGCGATAGTTACCAGGCTTTACGACGTCGGAATACGTCTCTAGCCTAGACTTCTAAATGTTGTGCATTAGGTTCCAAAGCGTTTTTATGTTCATTGACTTTATTTTACAGTTGATCTTTCTTAAGAAATTTGCCTTTCAGGTTCACCATGTGATGTAGATATACAATTCCTAAAATGCAATCTAAGATGATAAACAATCGTTTAATCTTCTTTTTGGAATGAAAATCCTAGCTACTAAAGAAAAAGAGATGATATTGTTTCAACATAGAGCATAGAGCACACTAGATGCACTGTCCTAAATCAAACCTACAAGCAGTCTAAATGAAAATGCACATGCATTTATTTTTTTCAGCCTTCTTAATGTGTGAATGACAAGAAGAATGCTAAGTACAAATCTGAATTATCTTTTCAAAGCGACAGTACTAACAAATTTCTCTTCAAAACGAGAGGAAGATAATGCCGACACTTTGCGACTTTGAATTGAAAACTGCTTTCGACACTTGAAAAACTACTAATTCAAATCAAATACAAGAGTAACTGTATAATCGACCATCAAGAAAAATAGAATTCTTTTCTTTGACTGAAAATGACACTTGCAACACTTCCAAATCAAAAGACAACAGTTTGATTACGCTACTTTTTGTAAAACAGAACTGTAAATGGCACACAATACATAAAAACATTCACAATTCTTTGTACTATGGAGGCGGAATCATGCAAAGGAAGGGAGTTTCCATGGTGGTATACTGATCACAGACAACAAAACTCCTGAATAAAGCTGAAGAGAGTGAACAAAGAAACCAAAATCTGAGAGCAGAAGAGGTCTTATTTGATCAGTGCACCTGCAACACAAGGAAAGTGTGATGCAGTGCACCTACTGCACATGGGAGG
This sequence comes from Pinus tabuliformis, assembly GCA_031772625.1. Taxonomy (NCBI): domain Eukaryota; kingdom Viridiplantae; phylum Streptophyta; class Pinopsida; order Pinales; family Pinaceae; genus Pinus; species Pinus tabuliformis. The sequence continues at coordinate 1,062,422,027 of CM062805.1, read as the reverse complement.
TGTGATGCATCCAGATTCCCAAGAGGAGAAAGTGCGATGGTCCAGGGATGAGACTTCAACTTGGTTCTTGGTCATAGTTTGCAGCTTAGTTCAGGGATTTAGGTCGAGCTAATGATAGTCACTAAATAGAAATCACAGGGGCTAATATAATGAGGTTACTAGAGCCACCTCTAGGGAAATTAGGATGTTTTCAAATCGATTGTCCAGTTTATAAACAAAACCCGAAGATTGACTGAAGCATCATTGATCTACTTTGCACTTGCATAGCAAATGCAGTTTGAAGGCTAGCTGGCTTAACTTTAGGCTCCGTCTGTAAGTTTATAAAGCAAACAAGTATAGACAAGAAAACAAGTTATTCGCTCCCCAGTGGAGTCGCCATTTTGTTATCAGGAAATCTAGTGTCTATGCAGAGCTGCTAGTCCCACTAAGATGGGTAGCTATCTTAGAAACAAACAGATTAAAGTTACTTTCTTTTTCCTTTATGAGAAGTAGATAAGAGAAGATCAAAGACTACCAACCTTGATCTTGTGCTTTGTTCTTTGCTTGTTCCTTATCCTCACTGACAGGTCTTTGCCGCTTCTCCCTTGACCACTCCGCTTCAAAGAGTACCTGTAAATTCAAAGCAGCATAATACCTTAAAAGTGCATAGATCTACAATCATAAATAGTATAGGACCAGATATATATTGACCACACAAATGCATATACTATCATACATACAAGAATGTGGAGGAAAACTTGAATATCTTTATAGATATAAAGATTAGAAGAGAGGATTACAACCCATTGTTTTGACCTAGCGTCATCCTCCTAGCATGAAAGCCCTTCTTCACCTTATGAAAAGCTTAGATCACCCAACACTATGATATTCCACCAGGAAACCAACAACACTTCCTTACAAGATGCAAAATTCCAGCCTCTGGATCTCTGGGATGAGAGATCCATATATAGATGATTGCAGGGAGGTGAGTCAGCTTCTGGGATTTTGATTAGTGTCTTCTCTCTGATAGTTCTTGATTCCTCTTGGAGATTGATGATCTCTTACTCATCCCTGGGTGAATTCAGAGGGGCAAGTGTCACAGGAGAAGTTTTTGGAAGATTCCATGATCATCCACCTCGCAAATTGTCTCTGCCATTTGTCCATTCTCGCCCATCGCACCCTACAGAAGGGATTTTCAGTATGCATCGCACCTTTTACACTGAGCAGGTGAGATGCATCGCACCCTTAACACTGAGCAACCTGTATGGTCCAGTTTTGACCAGTTCTGAGCAGTTTTGTGTGGAGAACTTCTGGGAGGTGATGTAATCAGCTGACCTTGTTTCTTTAGGGCATGAAACAACACTTTTAGGGACTCAGAAGCCCTTTGTTTATGGACATATATGATTGGGGTTGCAGTGCCCAAAAATTTCTATAACACTGAGAAAAGGAAGCCCAAGAAGGCTCAGAAAGAGACTTCCATAGGAGAGGCAGAGACTCAGCCAGAAAAAGAAAAGACACCACTAGAGACAACAGAGACAAAAGAAAAAACAACAGACTCCGAAAAATTTGCAGAGGGTAAAGAAGAAAAACAATAGGAGGAAATATCCCCTAAAACACTGGCAAGGGAAGCAGCAGCTGTGCTTGCTGCATTAAGCACTCCAACATAACAAAAGGGAAAAAGAAAAAGACAAACATCTATGTATTTCAAATCCAAGAGGAGAACCACGATTAAGGTGGGCAAGCCCCAGCCACCATCAAAAGAACCCATTATCAATGAGGATGCACCTACTGAGAATATGAAGGAATCTCCCTCCAAAATCTCTATCACCTACAACAGAGGGAGTCCCAAAACCTCCACCTGGAAGGAAAGAATGAAATTGATAAACTCCAAAGTAGTCCTACAGGAGGCACAAACCTCTCTACAGGAGACACTGGCCAAGCTGAAAGAAACTGAAAAATTGGAAGAGAAGGTAGCAAAATAGTCACAAGAGGAAGGAAAGGAAGAGGAAATACCTGAGCCAATCCCTCAACCTAATTTAGGCTCCTATTACAATATTCTAGAAAGTGGGAAGATCATCCCACAGAAATTCGCTGTGCTTATTTTCTTTGAATTAGAAAAAGAAAGGGTCAGAACCCACACCTGGATGCAGATTACTAAATCTAAAGGAGTTGAAGATATAGGGCAAATGGAAGACAAGTTGAGAAGGGAGTTGGGCATGGTAAGGCACACAAAGAGCATTAGAAGATCCCAACTACAGGAAGAAAATGAACTGCTGAAAAAGCAGTTACAGGAACGGGAACCTCAAAGGGGAGATAAGCTGCCAACCTTGGAAGGGCGGCAACAACAAGAAGGACCCCTAGTAGATAGTGAAGTAGCACAGAAACAACAGCAAGAAGAAGAACCACAGACGGATGTTGAAACACTGATGAAACAACAACAAGAAAGAGAGTCTCAGGGAGCAACTGAAGTGCTGATTTTGAAAAAACAGTTGTAGGAAAAGGAAGCCCAGATGGCCTACATGGCCAGCTGGGCAATGGAGGCCTTGTAGTGTAGACAACCAGCTAGATCCTATGCACTGTATCTCAAAGACCAGTGGCTCCAATTCCAGATTAAAACATTGGCCCAGAGGGGCACCATCCCATTTCAAGATTATGGTGAGTTTATGCATTTATGTGATAATAGTTCAGCTGAGGATAAAGCCAAATTAGCAGAATTTTACCTACAAAATATGGCACTACTAGACATGAACTTATGGGATCCAAATGCTGCACTGGGAGACCTACAGCTCATGGCTATGGCTTCTTGGATGAGCCATGAGGAAAAGAGAGCAGGGGAAATTCAAAAGATAATGGCAAAAGAGCTAAGTGAGCCCATGATGATAAGAGAAGAACCGGTAGAGCCATTGGCTCACATCTATGCCCATGAACACCTTGCAGCCAACCCCCAAGTTCTCCCTCATTATGTTGATAGGCAAGCACAAGCCATTGCTCATTTTGAAGATATGGAGAGATTATTTGGCAATGACTACCTTCATGCTTGTATGAGAAGGTGGAATACATTGTCACATAGCCTAAAGATCAGGGAGTATCACTCCCCAACCAGAATGAGGGAAGCTATGATGAGAGTGCCTCTATATAAACAATCAATGCAAAACTTGAAAGCCAACTGGATTGGTCTTAAGTTCAGTCCTCCACTACTGTTAGGACTATTAGAAGGGGTTAAGGAAGAGGAAGAACAGAAAAAATGGGAGGAAGTGGACAGGAAAGCAGGTTTTCATGACAGAGAATAAGACATCACATCAGAGGCTTGGGATGTCAGGGAGGCTGTTAAAACTATTAAAGATGAAGAACTGGATTAGTTGCTCAAAGGATGAGCAACCAATTCAGTAGGGGGGTGATGATGAGACCCATAAATGGGTAACTATATGGGCTCATTATGCCTATTATTTTCATTTAATCCAGCATTCTCAATAGTTTTGTGTATGTTTCTGAATATATTTGTGTCAATAATGTGAATGGGGATGGTCACTTTGCCATATGGTCTAATGAGTGTTTATTGCAGATTTTTTGGACAATTTTGGGCAAGGACCAGGAAGTTAGGAGAAAAATGACAGCCAAAATCGAGGAAACATGGATGAAGACTTATATGAGGGATGTACCCTTCATTAAATGACCCCTTCCTCAAATTCTTCAGCAACAGCTCAAAGTGGAAAGGCCCACATCGATGATTCCAAAGGGCAGTCGAGCAACTCAAGTAGGGCTGCTATTATCTTCAGTTCCAGGCAGCCAAGTTCCTTAAGTTTAGGAGGACTGTTGGGAGTCCCTACTTGTATAAATAAGAAGGCTTCAAGCCTTAGTAGATTAGACATTTCATAGTATATTTTCGCACTTTTGTGCAGCCTTGTACTCAGCTCATTTTCGAGCTCTTTTTGAAGACAGTTTTGTGATGTAACTGCTATTTTTTTATCAATGAAGATGAATCCAGTTTTGAACCAACATTGATCTTTTCTAGAGGGCTGAAGCTCTTGGGTTAGGGCCCAACCCAAGTGCCCAACACCTCCTTTGTGTATTTATATGCTTTTTCTTGCATTCATAAGATAATTTCTGTTGTTTAGGTTAATCTTGCTTTGTTAAATTAGGTTGCTTTTGATGGTTAGAATAGTTGTTCTTGCTTCAAGTTGCTTAAGTAGTTTGCTACAGTAATAGAAAAAGATCCAAAAAGGCTACCAGTAGGTCTTGATCTCCTTTCTCCCTCCTTGGGACCATGATTTGAGGTCAAGGCACTACTACTGCCACCAAAAACACAGTTTTTGCTCTTCCAATGCAATTGCTAGTGTGATATTTCGAGTTGGAGAAGTTGATATTAGTTTGGATTCACATGCTTAGATCATTTCATGTTCATTTACCATGGCTTTCTCACATAATTTTCTATTCATAAAGTTTTGTTTAGCACTTTTCTGGTTTTAGGTCAAATTTTAGGTTAAAAGTAGACAAAACTCTGTTTTTTGGTTTTTACTCGGGTCAGTTTTGAGAAGTGTGCAGCTCACTCGTAGAACATTCCAGCTTATCATTCCTCCATAGCACAGCCTGTACCAGTTCATCTTTCAAATATTTCCCCACTCTTTCGCCATATTTCGCCAATCTGCCCTGATTTCTGCGTTTCTTCACAAAGTTGCTTTCTTGCCCTTTGAACAAATCCAACCATCTCCTTCATTCCTGATTGTCATTGACAGAGTCCTAGACCCATCAACACCTTCATCCAGCCTTCATTTCCCTTTTTTTCATCATTTTTCCACCTTCAAACCTCCAAAAACCACTTTCGGCCTCCTCCTGTAGAATCTCCTATAGATCCCCTGCAACCTCCTGTAGAAGTTCATGCGAGTGATTTTTCAAAGTTTGATCGCAATGGAAGTCTCCAGAAGGATACTAGGGACTTCTTAAGACCTCTCCACACCTTCCTTACCATCTACAAAAGCCACACCATCTTCCTTTGCCACCAAACCTCTGTACAGTCTCAACCAGTCAAACCACAAGCATAATAATTCCACATAAAAATACTCAAAATTACAAAAAAATGATTTCTTCTCATTTCTCTTCAGAAGTAGCTTGAATAAATGAAATTTACATTTTCAGTAGTCAATGGCACCCATTTTAGTAGTTTCTACCTCTTTTCTTGGAAAATTAGGGTTTGCTAGGGTTTGCATTTCCTTTCAGTTCCCCTTCTCTTTGTTCAAGTAGAATAGTCTCTATAGAGTTAGCTTTCTTCCATCATAGTAAAAGCTTCTTCTAAGAACTCATAGAAATTGGCTTAAGCACATAGCGAACTTGCGCCAGCTGATCAAGTGACAACCTGCAGTAAGAGCTAGTACTTGTGCATACATCATCGTCGCTTCAAAGTTTGTTACAAACTACCGGGTTGATAAAAGTAAAGAAGGAAGCCCCAAGAGTTGCAACATTATTTCTGCAATACTGGAGCTCACCAATAGGTGCACAGGATGTGGACTATCTTCTCACAACAGATGGCTTGATCAGATTTAGGGACATGGTATATGTGCTAGACAGTAGTGAGCTCAAGAGGACTAACTTGAGAGAGTTTCATGTGAAACCATATTTAGGTCACCCAGGCTATCAAAAGATATTGACAATAGTGAAGAAGTTTTGTCACTCACCGAATCTGAAAAAGGACATTGCAGATTTTCTGGCTAGATGCTTCGACTCTCAATAGGTGAAGGCATAATATAAGAATCCAAGTGGATTACTACAATTGATTATGATTCTAGAGTGGAAGTAGGAGGTCATTTCCATGGATTTCATCATAGGTTTTCCGAGGACATCTAAACAACATGATTCCATCATGGTTTTGGTAGAAAGGTTGATAAAGGTAGCATACTTCATTCCAGTAAAGACTACTTATTCAGCTAGTGATGTAGCACAGGTCTTCATCATATATGTGGTGAGATTGCATGATTTTCTTAAGAATATTATGTCAGACAAGGATTCTAAGTTCACTTCCAAGTTTTGGAAGGAGTTGTTTGTAGGTTTAGGTACAAAGTTGACCTTCAACATGACTTATCATTCATAGAAAAATGGACAAACACAGAAGGTCAACAAGATATTGGAGGACACGTTGAGGATGTATGTGATTCTTTAGTAGAGGATATGGGAGCATTACCTTATATTGGTCGAGTTTTATTACAACAATGGTTACCAGGATTCATTGAGGACGAGTATATTTGAGGAACTGTATGGAAAAAGTTGCAATACTCCCATAAGTTGGAGTGACCCAGTGAACATGGTATTGATTGGACCATACATGTTAGTAGAAATGGAATAGGGAATCTAAATAATCAAGAAGAATCTAAAGGAATCATAGGATAGATAGAATATCTATGCTGATTGAAACAGGTTGTTTAAGGATTTTTGGGTTGGGGAACAAGTGTACTTGCGCGTCAAGCACAAGAAGATCTCCTTAAGGATTAGATCATGTGCCAAGCTAGCACCTCAATTTTTTGGACCTTTCAAGGTTCTTGAAAGGATTGGACCAGTAGCCTATCGACTTGCATTGCCTCCGACAATGAAATTCCATGATGTTTTACATGTGTCATTGCTTAAGAAGTATGTTAAATATGTTGATCGTGTGATTGATTGGTCGTTATTGTAGGTAGATCCCGAAGGAGAATTACAACCAGAAATGAAGTGTATTTTGCATAGAAATATGCTCATGCTTTGATCCAAATGGAAAATGGCATCAACCCATGGTATTCATCCACCCATGGAATTTACCCATGGTATTGTAAGTGGCATCCACCCATGGTATTGTAAGTGACATCCACCCATGGAATTCATTCACCCACGGTATTTTCCCATGGTATTGGGACATCCACCCATGGTATTCATTCACCCATGAAATTGACCCGTGGTATTGTGACATCCACCCATTGTATTTATTCACCCATGGAATTGACCTGTTGTATTGTGATATCCACCCATGGTATTCATTCACCCATGGAATTGACCCGTGGCATTGTAATGGAAAAATATTATAAGTAACAAGCTACTTTGTGGTGGACAAAATGTCATTTTACAAAATGTGACCAGTTTGTCCGCCACAATGTAGCTTGTTACTTATAATATCTTTCAGTTACAATACCATGGGTGAATGAATACCATGGGTGAATATCACAATACCACGGGTCAATTCCATGGATGAATGAATACCATGGGTGAATGTCACTTACAATACCATGGGTGGATAAATACCATGGGGGGATGCCACTTAAAATACCATGGGTAAATACCATGGGTGGATGAATAACATGGGTGGATGAATACCATGGGTTGATGCCATTTTCCATTCAGATTGTTCTGGATCTTAGGGAGAGACCCCCAAGATCTAAAAGATTGAAATGGATTTTGGGAGAGAGGCCCCCCAAGATGCGAAAAAATTGAAATGCCAGAATAAAAGAGGAGAATGCCCAATGAACAAAACCACAAAGAATTTCTTTTATTAAAACAAAGAATAATTGTAAAAGCTACATTGTGGCAGACAAACTGTCCTCTTATGAAATGTGACTTGTTACTTATAATATTTTTTAGTTATAATATCACGGGTCAATTCCATGGGTGGATATCATAATACCATGGGTCAATTCCATGAGTGAATGAATACCATGGGTGGATGTCACAATACCACAGGTCAATTTCATGGGTGAATGAATACCATGGGTGGATGTCACAATACCATGGGCAAATGCCATGGGTGAATGAATACCATGGGTGGATGTCACTTACAATACCATGGGTAGATGCCACTTACAATACCATGGGTAAATTCCATGGGTAGATGAATAACATGGGTGGATGAATACCATTGGTTGATGCTATTTTCCATTCAGATCATTCCTCCCTCCATAAGAAGCAATGGTCCACATTGCGTGAAGTTCCCTCCTCCGAAGCCTTTGTTGAATATGAAGAGTCACTGAAGAGAAGGGTTTTATGTGGTTAATCCATAACCATGATGAACGAAGATCTGAGGATAGAGATACCTTGTAATTCTTGTGACCAACTGTGATACTGATAGTGTGCAGCCTAGCAAATGGAGTTCGATGAAGTGTGGGTTTGTGGATTACCCATAACCATGATGAACAAAGATCCGATGATAGAGATACCCTGTAATGATTGTGACCAACTGTGATACTGACAATGTTCCGCCTAGCAAATGGACTTCGATGAAGTGTGGGTTTGTGGATGACCCATAACCATGACAAATGAAGATCCGAGGATAGAGATACCCTGTAATGGTTAAGACGAACTATGACACTAATAGTGTGTGGCCTAGTAAATGGACTTTGATGACAAGGATTTTGTGTGGTCGACCCATAAACGTGATGTTGGTTGTTGATGAAGTATTAGGTGCCTACATAGCCTGGTGTGAGAGGGCGCATCTGCAAATAACACAAGCTGAATGCTGCTATGCTGAAACTGATGAATGTGAACTAGGTGACTACTAAAGCGGGGTGGGAGGGCATGTCTCCAAAGGGAATCTACTCCGAATGCTACTCTAGAATTAAAATGGACATAAATAAGTCAATATAACTCATAATATTTATCATAACCTATTTTTGGAAACAAAAGGATCATTTTGCATCTTCCCATGTGTTGGAAATCCTCATCTAGACACCCTAGAATCTCTGATTTGCGCTGCAATTTTTTTCCGTCATCACAAAAGTTTTGAAAAAATAGTTGATTTTAAATGAGAAATATCTCCCACATCCGAACTCTGATTTGACCCATTTTTTTTGAAATTGGGTGATTTTTCAAGAGGAGCTCAGATCTACAATCCTTTTTCAGAAATTCTGCACAAAAAATTCAAAAAATGATAGGAGAGTTGTTGTCCACCAGTTGTCGTAAGAAAAAAAATTCTACAACATCGCTGATTTTAAATCAGCAATATCTCCCTCATCCATACTCCAATTTGGCCGATTTTTTTTTTTTTTTTTTTGGTATTTTTTCGCAAGGAATCTAGATCTAGTATTTGTTTTTTTAAATTTTGTATCAAATGTTTCAGATCTGATCTGCAAAGTCACCACCCAACATTCCTGCAAAAAAGATGAAAAAGGAAAAATTCTTCCTGCTTGGCCCAAGAAAATGCTCTATGGAGGACGTAGCACATGCCTGAAGTTTGTTGAATACTGCTGCAAAATTTGAAACTGAAATATGCATCAAACCCTCATTCCCATGGAATCATAACTTGCTCTGATACCACTTAGAATACCATGGGTAAATTCCATGGGTGGATGAATTCCATGGGTTGATGCCATTTTCCATTCGGATCATGCTCTGAAACCAATCAATTGAACAAGTTAAAGTGTAGTGGAAGCACTTTGGGCCCGATGAAGCTACATGGGAGGTGACAGATCAGATGTGGGCTATGTATCCTTCTTTATTCATTGGTTAAGCAAATGTCCTTGATATATTGTTTTGGTGTAAGCTTTGGTATGATGTTTTGGTATATGTACATATGTATATGGATGTAAGTACTTCCATGAGATATTTTTATGAAGCTCCAATAAGCAGTATGTGTGTCATGTTATTATGATTTTCATGTTGTTATATTGTCATGTGGTTGCTTCTTAGTAGGTTGATCATTGTAAATACTACAACAAGCTAAGTAATAAAGCTCCATGGGTAGTATGTTTTTCTTCAGAATTATTGTTGGTTGTAGGCTTCATTGAACACTGAGGACGGTGTTCCTCCAAGGGGGAGGGTTCTGTAACAACCCTAGTGAAAATTCCATGTAATAAAAGTTAATAAAGGCAAAATAATAACCATGGTTATGGCACACTTATTCCAAGTTGAATGTTGGGAAAAAACATCCTAATGAGGGTGTTAATTTGGTTTACTATGGCTAAGGAAATTGGCAAAGGAAACGGAAAAGACTTTGGAAATGAAAAATGGCATTTATTGGCATTTATTTATGAAAATAATGGAAATTAGGAGAAAAGGAAGGTGAAATGTCATAGGTTGCATGTGACAAGGAAAATGAAGAAAATAGAGGCCTCATTAATAAAAAGGCTTATGAGGATTAGTTGGTAACCTTTTGTCAGTTCAGTTTTGGAGCTCTCTCTCTATTCTCTCTCTCTCACACTCTTGGACACGTTTTCTTGGAGAACTTCAACATTGGATCAAGAAAGGTAGGAAGTCAAAGAGAAGCAAAGATCAAGCAAGACAAAGTGGGATCAAGAAGCTATAGTGGGTTTACTTGCAGGTATCAATTTGTATGTGTGGTTTCCTTGCTAGATTTGGTATGCATGGTTATGCATGTGTGTTCTTGGTTCTCTTGTTTTCCTTAACATGGGTTTTGCTAGCTGTGACAATGTTCTTCAGCTTTGCCTTGCCATTTCTAGAAAGCCATGGTGTGATGGGGTTATCATGTTTTGGTTGAGCTAGATTATCGGATGGATTCAAGATTGAGTGAGGTGGTCTCTTTATGAATGTAAACATGGCTTAGTTATCCCTGAATCAGACTATGGATTGCGGTAAATCCATTGGCCTAGTAACCCTTGAACTAGAATGTGGGTTGCGGTAAATTTAGATATTGTGTGCCTCGGTGGGCCTATGGATTCTCGACCGGTGAATGGTAGGATATATAGTAAATACTAGAGGTGTCTGCCCTCGGTCAAGCCTAGTGATCTGATGGGGATTGTGATAAAGCCTCAAGGGTGGAGTCTTGATTAGGCCTAGGAATCCTTAATCGGTGAATGGTGGGATATAAGGTAAAACCTAGAGTCTAGAGTCTTGATTAGGCCTAGGGATCCTTGTAGGGAATCATGATTGTCATTAGACCAAAACCCACAAGTGTTAGTCAACGATCACATCGCCAGAGATAAGGATCCACGAGAGGCAGTTATTCCATGTCGCGAAGCACACTATGAGCATTGGTTTATACAATGTCCAACAATAGCCCCCCAATGTGAGCCAAGTGTATATCGAACTCGTGACCTATGCCATGATACCACTTGTTGGGAATCACGATTGTTGTTAGACCAAAACCCACAGGTGTTAGTCAACCATTGCATCGCTAGAGATAAGGATCCAGGATAGGTGGTTAGTCCACATCTCAAAACACATGGTGGGCGTTGGTTTATCCAATGTCCAAAAATCCTCGATCGTTATATGGTGGGATGTATGGTAAAGCCTAGAGACTAGGAGACAGGAAAATTTCTCACAGTGTAGGTGGAGAAATCTGGTGGCATCCATGCTTGTTTAGGACATAGTGATCTAGTGAGGACTACAGAAAACCCTAGTTCTATTGATGAGGGTGAGGTGGTGTAGCCTTGAGAATCTCTAGTTTATTTTGGTTAGATTCCCACATTCATGCTTGGAATATGGCATGGGGGTGATTGGTTGAAGAGAGATTTGGTTTAGCTAATCTATGGTGAGGTGGAATGTGGACGTCCCGAACCTAGGTGGCTGTTGCATTCATTAATAAGAGTTTCTTATCCTTGGTATTTCATGTGTAAATTTATTGGTTTATATGTGGCATTTATGGTCATTGTATCATTATCAATTCAATTGTTTATATGTTGGTTATGAGTACGTGTTATGACAGTGATGATGTATGGCTCTCATCATGTTTTGATTTGTAAATGAATAAACAATGAATATATGACCTAACAGATGATAATGCAGCTAATGTGATAAGGCATCAATGCTTCTTAGCGATTATCAGATAATTATGAGATCCCTATGCTCATATCTATTGTTATGACCTATAGAATGCATATTTGTGACATGTTTAATGAAATTCATGTCATGGCTAGTAGGGGTCTAGTCAATTCATTGATAAAATACTTGCATTATTACCTTTGTCTTAGTGTTATTTATCATTCTTGAAGTTTTCATGAAGTTTTGGGTAGTGGCCTGAGTCCTGGCCCTAAAAAAGTGGCTTAAATCGCGTAGTCTTTGGCACAAAACTCGCTGAAAAAAATTGTAGTATCTCCCTTACAGGCATTGTGGGAGCGACTGGAGGGTTCTGGTCACATGGAGGCCTTATCATGGGAGCGACTAGGGGTTTATTTCATTGAAAGGCTAAGTTGGCTTAGGTGTTGGTCACCTGGAAAGGTTGGTTGGCTCTTGGAGGTTCTGTAGCATGTGTGGAAGGTCAGTTTGGTTTGTTTTATTGGTTTCACTTCCTTAACTGTACATGCGGGGTCAAATAACATCATAGTAGCCTCTTTCCACATGTTTACCCCAGTGGACTGGGTAGTTTTGGGCATGGAAACCCCCAAGGCATGTTTTGGGGCTCAAAGCCCAATTTTTGACCGAATCTTGTTCTAAAGCTCCGCGAATTGCGAGCGCGGGGCAATACTTCGATCAGCTATAACGAGGCAGAATGATGCTTCCTCAAGGGACCGCGAGGTAAGTACGTTAAATCTGTAAACACTTGGATGAAAATGCTACTATGTGAAAAGCGGGTTATGTGAATAAATTGATGTTTGGGGCTATGTGGAGTGGGAGGATCTACAGAAATGAAGGTAGCACAGAACTCGAAACTAGCCCCTTAATATCACCTCCACGAGGGGACGAAGACGAGCTTGTGAAGGTTTCACCAAGAAGTGAGATCAATCTGATAAAGCAAAGAATTCCTCGCATACCACCCTTGCCCACACCACCACTAGTTTCACCATATTCACCCTCGACTTTTCCCACACCACCTCCACCACCACCGCTAAGCTAGTGTTCAAGGGAGTAGGGAATGAAGATTCAGACTAATTTTGGTTCGTGGTAAAAGTAGTATGGGAAGCACAGGGTGTCATAGACGACAATATATAAAAGGCAACGTTGGTCAGTGCTATGCAAGATCGCGTGCTAACTTGGTACATTAAGCATTCCAATGACAGTCTGAATGTGGGGATAGTGGATATCCAGACTGCGCTAAACAAAGAATTTAGCAGGCCAAAATCAGAGGCACAATCAATCATTGGATTCATAAAATTCACGAAGCTACCAGGCGAAACCCTGTGGGAGTTGGATCAAATACTAAAGTGCACAATTTGTGAAGCGAACATGACCTTAATAGACAGGCAACACTGCGAATGGTTTGTAGCCTCATTAGCACTGCATCTACGAAACGCGTTGTCGCAACAAAGTCTAACCACTCAGGCTGAAGCTTTAAAGGTCACGATGAGATTGCACGAGACTCTGATACAAGATCTAAACCTAGGAGTCCAACAGATTCACACGCAGTTGAAGAAATTGTGCCTTGAGATGGAGAGTTTGAAACAATACGAGACAACTCACACAGAAGTTTGCGAGGAGGTATGGTGTGTAAAGGGCAAAGGCAAGGGACATGACAAGGACCATTGTCTCTTCTTTGCGAATTACCTCGTGGGAGTAGGACCAATTCCTTTGAGACCGGAGGCACAAGTAGGACCAAGCGCGGCACCTGCATTATGGTGCGTGATTTGTCAGAAAGGAGGGAAGCACACTACAGATAACTGCCATCTATTACAGAAGTACACGCAGAATTCCCAACAATTGTTCTATAATTCCTGTAGGTGAGTAGGCCATGACGAGTGCACCTGTAGGAGTTACGAATTGATGATGGATCAAACTCCTACCTACAAAGTTCAAGCTGAAACACAGCCCCTCAATCAAAATGCAGGAATGGCGCGCGCTGAATTTCCGCGGCATGAACAAGGTCGAGGAGGAATGGGACCAGGAAGAGGTCGCAGCCAACTGATATGTTATAATTGCGGAGGACTAGGGAATTATGCCCGTGATTGTACAAGTCCAACGAGACCATGATGCTTATATTGTACGCAATTTGATCATGAGACGGAGGAATGTCCCACGATGATAGTGAGGTTGCGCGATAAAGGAGCACTCCAACCTCCCCCGATTGAGAACTTGAAAATGATGAGGTCTGAGTCACGCGAGGAAGACCCAAATGTAAATATCATGCCTCGAAGTGGTATTACGACGGGGGATGACAAGGGCAAGTAGCCTGAAGAAACTACTTGGGTTCGTAAGGCTTCGATGAAGGAACCTGAATTTGATCTGGAGCATGCCTAAGAGACATTCATGGAAGCTAAGAAGAGCTTCGCAGATGCCTCTACTTCAGGAAGTAAAGACATACTAGAACTAGAAATGGATCCGTCGAATCTCACTACATTCTTGGAGATATGCATGAAGCTACTACATGACAGCAAGGCTGTGAAGGGGTTGCAAGAACTCATAACTAGATGTATTGGGACCGCACCAGGAGAACCACGCATAGTCCAAAAGCTCAGGAAGCACACGACGCAAACAGGAAGGGAGATGATATTGACCGCACAGATCGAGGAATATGAAATGGATCAAGTGATTCTGGATCTAGGATTGGATGTGAACATCTTGCCAAAGTAGACATGGGAGTGCATGGGTAGGTATGCACTGTAATGGTCTCCAATCCAACTGCGAATGGAAAACCAACAAAAGATCCTACCTATGGGGAGATTGCAAGGAATCACAGTAGATAACAAAGGAGCGAGCGCGTGTGCGGATTTCAAAGTGATAGAGATTGTTGATGAAAGAAATCCCTATCATATGCTACTGGGAATAGATTGGGCCACTGACATGAATCGGGTGATAAATCTAAAGAAACACAAGATGAATTTTGAAAAAAAGTCACTCCGCATAGTGGTACCATTAGACCCTATGGAAGGATCGTGCTACACAGAGCTAGTGCATGACTATGATAGCGACGATGATCTATATTTTATCTACAAGATAACCACACAGGAGCAGGATTGGGTAAATCCAACAGCGGATGGTAGGATTTTGTGGGAGTGAGAAAGCTCCTTGTTACAGGGAAAAGTGCTATACAGAACTGCTTATCCCACTAAGGTGTGGTAGCTACCTTAGAAACAAACAAAGTAAAGCTACTTTCATTTTTCCTTTATGAAATATAAATGAGAGAAGAAAAAAGAAGACCAACCTCTGTCTTGCGCTAATCTCCTAGTTCGATTCCTCTCTCTCTTGATAGTCCTTCGCTACTTGCTCCCTTGTACGCCCAGCTTCACAGAGTACCTGTAGGATCACAGTAGCATAAAACTATACAAGAACATGGATCTATAATCATAAACAATCTAGGATCAGATGTAAATTGACCATACAGATGCATAAAACATAAATGACACAAGAGTATAGAGGAAAACTTGAATAGATTTTATTGATAAACAAGAAAGAGCCAAGGGAGTTACAACCAGTTGTTCTGACCCAGCATCATCCTCTCAGCAAGTAAGCCCTTCTTCACCTCATACAAAGCTTAGATCACCCAACACTCTAATGTCGTCTCAAGAAACCAACAACAATTCCTTACAATATGAAAAATTCCAGCTTCCCACCTCTGGATCTCTGGGATGAGAGATCTATATATAGATATTTGCAGAGGTGTGATTCAGCTCTGGGTTTTTGATTAGTGTCTTCTCTCTAATAATTCTTGCTTCCACTTGGAGATCTCATTGATCTCTTACTCATCCTTGGGCAATTTTGAGAGGCAAGTGTCACAGGAGAAGTTTCTGGAAGATTCCATGATCATCCACCTCGCAAACTGTCTCCGCCACTTGTCTTTTCTCCTCCATCACACCCCATAGAAGGGAATTTTGAAATGCAATGCACTTCCTGTGTGTACAAGGTGGATGCATCACACCCTGGCCATGGAGCAAGTGAGATGATCCAGTTTTGACCAATTCTGAGTAGTTTTTCATGGAGAACTTCTGGGAGATGCTGTAATCAGTTGACCTTGTTCTTTTAGGGGTTCGAACAACACCTTTAGGGTCTTAGGAGCCCTTGGTTTATGGACATTTTATGCTTGGGGTTGCAGTGCCCAAAAATGTCTATAACAATTGCCCCCTAAAGCATGAGGTCGTTAATCTTTTTTTATGTCGGGTGAAATGCTTTATTATGAGGATCCGAAGTTATTTCAAGCTCGGAGGAGACCTGTAATAAGATACAATACAATACATTATCTTCATAATTTTTTCATGATCTAGCTGAGGCAGGCATTCCCATGCTCAGCTTTATAAATTCATTTTCATGTACATAGGACAGACAATCGTCTGAGTGTAGACTGATGATTCTGGTAGAGCCATCATCCCTTTGATTGGATGATTAACTATGCAGTAATGATGTACATTTGATGTCTTTATTTCCCTGAATATATATCGCAGCCTGGATGGATGAAACTAGATCCAGGGTCTTCAATCTCGTTCGATCTTCACTTGAAGTACAAGTCTATCCATGTGAGAGATGTTCTGGAGTCGAACATGGAAAGACATCGCCTGATTACCAGCCAATGATGTAAGCTGTTAATAGGCGCGAGAGGAATCACCGATAATGATAATGACCCTCAAGGTACTGCAGTACAATTCACGTGGTGTGAATAAATGACTTGGTGTCGAACACCATGCAAAATCTTTTGGTCGAAGGCCATTGATGTAAACCTGTCACCGGAAGTGAGAAACTTGCCATTGAGGCATGCAAGCTTCAAAGTACTGAACGGGGTGTTCCTGGATCGACTTCTTGGATAATGAGTTGATGTCGACAAGAAGCGATCCGTCATAGGAGGGCCTTAATGAATCCCACATCAATGACACGGAATGGAGAAAATGATTTTAATGGAGGTGAAAACGATCTAGTGATATAAGGTTCAGGGTGGCGGTCATGAAAGAATGGAGTGTAAATGTATTGCAGTGGGTGAGACATAGGTGAATTCTCTGAATGAATTCTCTTGAACATATCGGCGAAACTGACGTGATGGTGTGATGGGACCATGCCAATGTGATCGGTGAATGAAACAACCCAACCCGACTTGGATGCGGAGTGAAAGTGTCATGTTCAAGAGCGACTTGCTACCAACAAAGTTTCTTCAAGTTTTCTTCCCAATTTTTCCCCAGTCATTGCTGACCAGTACCTCTTTATTTTTGTCAAGCTTGAGGAGGATAACATATGCTTGTTCTATAATTTTCCCTTCGGGCAAACCCATCCCTATGTTTTAACGAGCCTAGTGATAGTGAAACTCGTTCTTGCCTGCTACGGACAAGTTTGTCGTTATTAGGTTTTAATGAGTTTAATGACAAAGATAACTCGGTCCTTTTCAATTTTAGAGAGTTTGAAATGGGACGTAAAGGAAACTCCAAAATTCCTTTTTCTTCATCTAATCCCTTAAGTCCAAAAAAGTATAAAAAAATACAGAAGGGATGAATTTTCGATACTTTTAACGAGCCGAACAAAAACAAGCGCTCGATCTTTTTGTGTAATAATCCCTCAGGTCCAAAAAGATTAAAATCTAAAGGAGGGATAGCATTTCCGGTCACTTTAACGAGCTGGAGAGGCCAATGGCTCAGCAATCTTTTCATATTTTATGAGTCAGTTGAAAAGAGCTTAAAGGAGACTCGTCTTTTCAGGAACGAGTGATAAAATTGGGTAGCAACTGATTCCAGGTAAGGTTTGGAATTTTCCAATCACGGCAGTGTTACAAGGATGGCTAGTGGGATCACTCTTCGCAGTTGTTCCTCAAAAGGGGTAAACAATCAAATGGGGTGAATGATCAGCCAATACAGAGTGGAGGTGATGATGGGAACACGACCAAGGCTTTAAAGGCTGAAGTACTTCATTCACGATGGTTATTTACCGAGAAATTGGTTCATTTTTTAATGAGCTTAAATGCTGGGGGAAACACTTGCTCATTGCTTATGTTTATTTTTTAATGAGCTTGAATTCCGTGATAAAACTGCTCGATGCGGGTTTATTTTTTAACGAGCTTGAACGCTGCAGTAACACTTCTCGTGATAAGTTTGCATGCCACCAGCATAATAACGCAAATCGAGGTGCATGCCCCCCAAGCTTCATTTCATTCAACTCGTTGGTTGGAATGAAGGTTTACCTTTGAGATTTGGAAAGGGGATTTGTTTCATTTTTTAATGAGGTTGACACAATAAAAGAACTATCCTCATGACTCTTTTTTTCATTTTTTAACGAGGTCGACACGAGATAAGAACCATCCTCAAAATCCACCGTATTTACAGTATTTGATGGAAAATCAAAAACTGATGGATGATTAAGGTTGCTGGAATAATCTTCGTGGTAATCCGGAAGATGGGAGTGATGGTGGTAATATTCCCATGGTGCCTCTCCTATCATCATTGATTGAATGATTCCTTCGTCTGTAGAATGTACATGCGACCAAGGATCTGAAGAGGTGTCATATTCCTTAGACCTATCTATCCAAACACTCGATGAGAGTTGATTTGGGTTTACCCCCCAAGCCAAGAAAATTGATTGCTACAATATTTCTAAAATGGCGATGATCCATGCTGACAAAATGTTTAGGAATCTTTCGAATCCATTAGATATAGAAGATTTCATATTGTAGGTTTCCACTATGGCCACTTCCTCCAGATTACTCGGAGGCGGTAGGGCAAAAGTACCCATTAAGGCAGGGTCTTTTAGGAGACCTACTCCGATATTTTGAAGCGAATGATTGCTTCCATGGATCATTGGAATGCTTCCCGTAACTTGTGAACTGTTGGGGAGAAATGTTTGCTGGTCGACGATTGTAATTCCTCCTTGGAAGGGAAATGAAATCTTCCTGAAGTAGGTCGACACAACTGCGGCCATGGCATATATCCAGGGCCTTCCCAGTAGGATGTTGTAATCGAGGTTTCCGTCGATTACTTCAACATCTATTTCTACTGTTTTTCCCCCTAGTTCAACTTGCAAGTTACTTAAAATCCCATATGGGGTGTATGATCGTCCATCAAATGCTTTTAACGTCATTGACGATCTCAAAAAGGGTGGTGAGCCTAAATGTTTCCAGCAACTCATCGACATAATACATGTAGATGCCCCCTCATCAATAATTGTTCGATGAACAGTTTTGTTGAGGGCTTTCACTTGAATAAGGAAAACTAGTTGAGCTAGTAACTGAGGGTCATATCCTTTGTGATTAAAAGATACAAGATTGGAATCCGTTGGGTCATTCCCACCTACTACTGATAATAGATCCTGCTTTTGGGAGGGGAAATTTTGCAGTACCTCAAGTGTCGACATAGCGGACGGCGATTGGGCCAGGTCCTCTATTATATTATAATTTTGTGCTACTTTTGCACGAGGATTAAATGTCAATTTGTGTACTACTCCCTTGGCAACTTTATCATTGGTTCAGGAATGATGGGTGGCACAACTTCAGTCAAAGTTGTTGTCGAACTACTGGGTTGTTCCTTAGCCTTGTTATTCGACAACTGTGGATTCCTGTAATCTTTATTCCTTGTCAAAGCATCATTTTGCTGCTTTGAGATAGACAACATAAGCACTTGGGATCGGGAAGCATTTTTTAGCAACCAGTTTGGTTCCTGGGTTTGGAAACGGATCAGTCAATACTGCTGAGGTTTTTGAACTCTTAAAGAGTTTCTTAACTTCAGCTTTATGTGGACAATCTCTCGTCCGATGATCCTCATCGCATATATGACACCCCGTAGGGGGTTTCCTTTGCCCATAAGGGTTTGTAGAAGGTTTTTCAGGAGATGACTCATCTTGCTTCTTTTTCCTCCCTTTCTTTTTCTTCTTGCCCCCTAGTTGCTTCAGTTGTTTGCCCTTGTCGGTCGACACGGAATTTACTTCCGAGGCAAGAATTTCCTCATTTGCATTTTGACTAGAAATCTTACGGGCCTTTTTAGATGTAGCCTCTGTCGATTTCGTGCTTGTCGTACCTATCATGCCATCACCGGCATGAGAGTATTTGTTTGATTTAGGAGGGGGAGGAACGGAAAATTCCGGTCTAGGAGCATCAGGTATTTTATCGTAGAGCATGCTAGACTGAGTATAGATCAAGTCTAGATATTGTGCACGAGCAATAACTTGCTCTTCAGTGATGACTCCTCCCTTTGCCACATCTTATGTGATAGAAGGTAATAATGACTTAATAAACCATTCAACTAGCAGTTGATTAGGAACATATGTTTTTACCATTCTGCGACGACGTCGCCACTCATGAATATGATCAGATATGTGAGTGGCCGTTGTCTGTTTGAAATTGGTAAGAAGTTCTGTTCCCGTTTCGTACCTTATCGGTAACTGAAAATGGGTTAAAAAGGTTGTGGCTAGGGTACTGAAGTTGTCAAACGAAGCTTTGGGTAACTCGATATACCATTTTGCTTCCGGACCAGTTAACATCCTCTGGAAAAGGCGAAGCCTAATCGAATCATCTTTTAGGGTGTTTGATGAACACCACAGATGAAATGTCATCACATGATTCGACGGGTCTTCACCCAGATTTTCGTTAAATTTAGGAATATCTGACGGAAGTTTATGTGGAATCGCTGGCCATAAAGGGGCGTAATCAATTGGATCATTCGTCAGCCGGTTTAGATCTGGTAATTCTAGAGTTGCTACAAATGGCAACTGTTGATTCAAGTTAGGCGAAGCTTACCCAGGATAAGATGGAATCACCTGAGTAGTGGGTCTTTGCATACCAGCATAGCGTATTTGATGTTGGAAACTTTGACAAGGTTGATGGGCATAACCATTATAATATGGTTGTTGATAACCGCTTTGGAAATGTGGTTGCCCATTACTTACAAAGACTTGTTGCTCAGGTCCTTGATATGATTGCTGGAATGGCGGTTGTTGAGATTGAACCAGCCCTGGTTGTTGGACCATTTGCTGTTGTCCAATACTAGATGATTGACCAAGATGAGGAGTCATAGTACTTGTTTGAGCCTGAGTCGCTCCAGATAAGGAGGCACTAACCTGAGGTTGTGATTGAGTTGTTGAGACAACAGGCTGTTGTATTTCAACCCGAGAAACTTGGGGTTGACATACAACAGGTAGCGCTTGTACTTGCGATGTAGTCACTATAGCAGGTATAGTGGGAATATTCGACACAGGGTGGACTGGTTGCAATGAATATACAACCCTTGGTTATTGAGGCAGTATTGGTACCCAACCACTGGATGTAATTCCAGTCTGACCTGAACTTTGTTGTAAACTCCCATATGGTTGTTCTCCGGGAGGGAACAATGAAAAGGCATACTGCCCTCCATATGGTGGCAATCCAGTACTTAAAGGGTATATTGGCCTTTGAAGACACATTGGATCAATTTGTTGAGTTTCAGAATAAGAAATAAAGATGACAATCCGGATGAAGAAATAGGAACTGACCATGTCGTCAAAACAGTCCCTGATTGGACTCTGGCTTGCTGTTGATAACTTGCCGAGACAGATGGTATACCATCGAACATCATTGGAGTAGCAGCAGGAGGCTCTGCCACTGCTGCGTCGGATGACACAGTCCTGGATGTCGACGGTTGTTCAGACATATCTAGTCTATCCAAAAGATTTTCTAGCGATTCTACAAGAACTTTGCGATGAAGGGAGACTAACTTCTAAGACCAAAGAGGGAACAATGACGTTATTCCGATTAAAATAAATTTTAAACGCTTTGACACAACTTGTTTTTTCAATTTTTAAGAGTCGAGAAAAAACAAAAGATGACTCTAGTCGCCCTCAATTTTTATGAGCCTGAAGTGACAAGTGCTCAGATGGACCTTTTCCGTTAAGGAGTCTGAAAAGGAATGAAAGGGACTGCTTTGGAAATCTAGGCAGATGGATTACCAAACCAATCGCAAAACTGCAGAATACTTTTTACGGTACAACAGTCAATCTTCCTAAATGTTGTGTTTAGTGCATTACGATCGATAGGGCGACAGACACGGCTTCCTATGGATAAAGGATTAAGCCTATTGTGGTCTCCCAAAATATACTTGATGGTACGTGGGAGCACAAGTACATACTGGCACTTATCGTCTCAAAGTGGAGGAATCACCCAACCAATAGCGAGAACAACAGTTACCAGGCTTTACGACGCCGGAATACATCTCTAGCCTAGACTTCTAGATGTTGTGCGTTAGGTTCCAAAGCGTTGTTAGATTCATTAAATTTATTTTATAGTTGATCTTGCTTAAGAAATTTGCCTTTCAGGTTCACCACGAGATGTATATGTACAATTCCTAAAATGCAATCTAAGATGATAAACAGTCTTTTATCTTCTTTGTGCAATGAAAATCATAGCTACTAAGGAAAGAAAGAGAGTATTCTTTCACAAAGAGCAAAGAGCACACACTAAATGCATTGTCCTAAATCAAACCAATCAAACAGTCTAAATGCAAATGCACATGAATGTATTTTTTTTCGGCTTTCTTAGTATGTGAATGGTAAAAAGAAAGCTAATGCACAAATCTGAATTACTTTTCAAGCGACAATTACTAACAAGTTTCTTTTCGAAATCAGAAATGGAGACAATCACAACACTTTATGATTCGGAAATGAATACTTGCTTTCGACACTAGAAAAACTACAAATTCAGACCAAATAAATAATAACAGGATAATCGACTATCAATAGCTACCAAAATCTTTCCTATGACTGAAAACAACACTTGCGACACTTTCAAATCAAAGGATGACAGTACGATTACGTTACTTTTTGTAAAGGAGAACTGAAAATGACTCAACAAATACACAAAAACATTTACAGTTCTTTTGCACAACGGAGGTGGAATAACAACAAGGAAAAGGGGTTTCAAACAGAGATATACTGATTACAGGCAGAAAAATTCATGAATAGAACTGGAAAGAATGAATCACAGAAACCAAAACTGAACAATGCCTAGTCTGATCAACGCAGCTGTAACACAGGGAATTTGAAATGCAATGCACCTACTACACTTGGGAAGTGCGCTGAATTTCATATTCACAGAATAGTACCTGCGCTGGACCGGAGACGAGACTTTGCTTGGGTTCCAGGTCACAGTTTGTAGTTCAGTTCATGGGTTTTGGCCGAGCAAATGGTAATCAGTAATGCAACAATCAGGGGTAGATCTAAGGAGGTTACTAGAGCTACCACGAGGGAAATCAAAGAGTTTGTGAATCAGTTGTTTAAGTCATAAACAAATCCCGGAGATTGACTAAAGCGGCATTTATCTACTTTGCATTTTCATAGAAAATGCAGTTCGAAAGCTACCTAGCTCGACTTCAGGCTCCGTCTGTAAGTTTATAAAATAAACAACAAGGAAGATAAACAAACAACCTAATTCGTCCCCAGCGGAGTCGCCATTTTGTTACAGGGAAAAGTGTCTACACATAACTGCTTATCCCACTAAGGTGTGGTAGCTACCTTAGAAACAAATAAAGTAAATCTACTTTCATTTTTCCTTTATGAAATATAGATGAGAGAAGAACAAAGAAGACCAACCTCTGTCTTGCGCTAATCTCCTAGTTCGATTCCTCTCTCTCTTGATAGTCTTTCGCTACTTGCTCCCTTGTACGCCCAACTTCACAGAGTACCTATAGGATCACAGTAGCATAAAACTATACAAGAACATGGATCTATAATCATAAAAAATCTAGGATCAGATGTAAATTGACCATACAGATGCATAAAACATACATGACATAAGAGTATGGAGGAAAACTTGAATAGCTTTTATTGATAAACAAGAAAGAGCCAAGGGAGTTACAAACAGTTGTTCTGACCCAGCATCATTCTCTCAGCAAGTAAGCCATTCTTCACCTCATACAAAGCTTAGATCACCCAACACTTTGATGTCGTCTCAAGAAACCAATAGAAATTCCTTACAATATGCAAAATTCCAGCCTCCCACCTCTGGATCTCTGGGATGAGAGATCTATATATAGATATTTGCAGAGGTGTGAGTCAGCTCTAGGTTTTTGATTAGTGTCTTCTCTCTGATAGTTCTTGCTTCCACTTGGAGATCTCATTGATCTCTTACTCATCCTTGGGCGATTCTGA
The DNA here is from genome assembly GCA_031772625.1 of Pinus tabuliformis. Taxonomy (NCBI): domain Eukaryota; kingdom Viridiplantae; phylum Streptophyta; class Pinopsida; order Pinales; family Pinaceae; genus Pinus; species Pinus tabuliformis. The sequence continues at coordinate 1,062,398,195 of CM062805.1, read as the reverse complement.
GAGGCAAGCGTCACAGGAGAAGTTTCTGGAAGATTCCATGATCATCCACCTCGCAAATTGTCTCCGCTACTTGTCTTTTCTCGTCCATCGCACCCCATAGAAGGGCTTTTTGAAATGCAACGCACTTCCTATGTGTACAAGGTGCGATTCATCGCACCCTGGCCATGGAGCAAGTGAGATGATCCACTTTTGACCAGTTCTGAGTAGTTTTTCATGGAGAACTTCTGGGAGATGCTGTAATCAGTTGACCTTGTTCTTTTAGGGGTTGGAACAACACCTTTAGGGACTTAGGAGCCCTTGGTTTATGGACATTTTATGCTTGGGGTTGCAGTGCCCAAAAATGTCTATAACACTCCTGCACCTCAAATTCGGATTAGGAAATAGAACGATGGCAGAACCTGTTACATGAGGTAACCACACTCAACTGTAACATGATGACAAGGTCGCTGTGTTACGTGGCAACAGAGGTAAGAGATCTCCCTATGTATGACTAGTTGAGCGAGGTGGATGATTTCCTAAACAAATTTGAAAGAGAAGTATCGGAACAGTAGCATTTTGATGCTCTAAAATGGACACTGTGCGCTAAACTCGCAAGGTGGTGGGGAACGCACCTGCAGAGTTTTGAGGACTGACGTGAATGCAAAAGAATGATGTGCCTACGATTTGGGAAGCCTTAGATGTAGATAAAAGCCAAGTATGTTGGACAACACAGTCCACACGCCCACCTTTCCAGATGGATATAGGCATATGGTGCACAACCTGCACGAAGGAACACCATCCACACAGTAGAAAACATGATTGGCAAGTAGGAGTGAGCAATAAAGTGGCATGAACAACCCCTCCGCTTAGGACTAGGAGGTATGATAAGACCAAGCGTGCAGAAGGTTATCCACGTGGAAGCCTATGACAAAGTGTGTGAAGTACCGAACAGGGTCCACAATACGAAACAGACTGATTGGGACCTACGCATACCAACGGTCCTATGGGCATATAGGACCACGTGCAAGAACTTGACCGCGCAGGCATTTCCAAGACTGGAATATGAGACGAACGATGTCAGCCCTCTAGTACTTGAAAGGCCTAATCTAGCACTAGTAGGGACGATAGTTCGTGGAACCTTGGAAGCCAAAATCCAATACGGAAACCTTAGACTCCAAGAACTTGAAGAAGAAAGGGTATGGTTAAGAAAGAAAAGTGCGCTGGTGGATGTGGAAGTCAAGAAGCTGGAGGACGAAATAGAGGAATATTTTCTCACTGAAAACTAGGATGGTAAGACAAGGTGCATCTGATCATGCTGACAAGTTTGAGAACTATCGTCGTGAATTGATTAGTCTCATGCCTTGGCTTGGACCACATATTTCTAAGCATAATGACCAGGGTAGCGCATTGAAAATGTTGAATTTCATGATACCGACCGTAATAATAAAAGGTGGGGATTCTCGAGGAACCATGACGGAGGACAGGATGGAACTCTACATAGGTGGTGCGGCCACTTGACTAGCTGAAGGAAATAAAGTCTTAGTGCTCCAAGCAGTTGAAAGAAGCACGGGACTATAAACTACTCTTCTCGGAAGCTGCGGAAGGTTGGAGCTACGTGCAAAACCAAAAAGTCACAAGGCCCATGACCACGCACAGGGGGCTGCAGTGCCACACAGGTTGGCTAGAAAGTGACCATTGAAGTCACTATTCATGATGGGATGCTCGACTTGAGGCCAAATGGAGTGGGTGACAGGAATTTAAGATGTGATTTATGGGCAAAATCTAGGAAAAACTGCCACTAAGAAAGCATTAATGAACCAGAATTGGGGGGAATGGTCGAATTCGAATTCAAAAAGCACTATAAAATACAAAGGGTTTCCTAGCAAACAACACTTGGTCATTTTAGAATTGAGCAATTGAGCAGAACCCTGAGCGTTATGACCCGAGCATTGATTGAACCCCTAAGTTCACGAGTGCTAGATTTCTAGACGAGTACAATGGCAGTTGCTAAGGATGTTATGGACATAACAGAAACATTTGTTGAGGAGGTCACATAGACCCTAACTATGGGGGATGTTCCATAAGATGTCGGGATTGTGGCAGAAATCTCAAAATCACTGCACACACCAAGACCCAAGAAGGATAAACAAGCAAAGGCTCCCATATGTGTGTCCTCGCGAAACCTGTTGCGCAACAAACTATCAATGGAGGAGAAGGGGAAAGTCGTCTCTATAGAAATAGACAAAGAAGAAGAAGATATGGAGGGTCTTATCATCTCAGAGGAGGAGGATGAAGGCATGGAAGAGGACACTCATCCTGCGTGCTTTGTAACAAAATTTCTTGCCTATGTCCCCCTGCAAAAAGGGAAGGCAAAAGTGCCCAAGGACCTATACGAGACCAAGAGCTCGCTCCAAACCCTGCTCCTCCTAGATAAAATTATATTTGAGGGCATGCACCTGGGACGTGTTCTGAACATAAAATTTGAAGATTGGGATCTTGCTGACCACGAGAAGTTCCCTCACTTGGAGACAAGGAACCTCATGAAGCCCAAGCAGAACACCGTGCCCAGGGTTACATATCTAGAGCCGTGGAAATGGTTGCACAGGGTGGAGAAGGTTGGATTGCTGAATTTGCTTTGGGTGTTGCACTTACACCATGCCCCAATAATCATTTTCATCATCAAGCAACTACTCTGCCTAGTGTATGATGGGTGTTTGTAGCTGGAGGAGCCCATCCCCATCACGGTAGACCTAATTCACTGTGTCTCCTGGCTTCCATGTAAAGGAGAGGAACCCATGGACATATAGGAAGGGAAGGGCAGTGACTTGGCCATTGCGGAGGCCATGAAGAAAATGGATAAGCTGGAAAAGAAGAAGAGGTGCTACACATCTCCAACATCAAGTAGAAAGTAGTGCGTATAGCGACCCAAATCCTGGTAAGAAATATCATGCGCAAGTGTCACGCGAACGAAGTCCCTGCACTGGTTGTAGCACTAGCTGAGTAGTGCGCAAAGGGGGTCCAGTTTAATTGGTCTGAGTTCCCCTGCTAGGAATTTTTAGAAAATTGCTACAAAGCCCAAGAACAAGGAAAAATGTTCCACTATGCGTGGCTGTTGTTTTCCATAGTGCTCGTGGTTGGGGAGCTGCTAGAGGATAGTCAATTCCCCATAATTGACAGGGACCTGTCAGAGGCCATGAAGTACTCTTCGCTCTGGGCCACGAAGGATGCTAAGCAGATACGTAAAAGAAAAATCTTCTGGGTGTTCATGGAAATGAACCTCAGAATGGAAATCAATAGTAAACCGCGGTTGTCATCCACTATTTACAACAGTCTGCAAGGTTTTTCTGAATTTAAAGCAGACATGCATAACATCTATATCAAGGCGTGCAGGGACCCAACCAAGCAGTGGGTAAAGCTTCCCTTCGTAGCCACCAACGACGTCATTTTCAATGTCCTGGAGGCATGGCCGCCGGAGTGGCACACCCCAGACATCGTAGAGATTGAGAAGTCGGTGATGTAAAGAAAGAAAAATGAGGCCAAGATGCACATCGTACAGTTGGCCAAAAAATGAAGGGAGGAAGCAATGATAGCCAAAGTGTGGGCAATGCGGGATGCAGTACAGAAAGTAGCTCAGCAGGAAAAGGCCACAGCAGTAGTAGCAGCATAGGAAGCACCAGTGAAGGTGGGCAAGGGCCAAACAACACCTTTGTAGGGAAAGGAAGCAGAGGAAGCAGGAACAACAAAAGGAGGCACGAACCCACAAACCATGTCAATACAACTACAACATCAGCACCCAACTGAGTGGGCAGGGCCATGGAATAAGGCCAAGGCCTCAAAATTATCCATTGATCTGATCACCCTAACCGAGGGTGATCTGCACGACATCAACGAAGCGGTGCGCAATGTCACCAATGAGGCTCTCCAAGATTTCATGTAAGAGAACCAGATTATGTTGGGGTCCCTCAGAGCACAGTTGCAGGAATTACAGGTACGCCCCCCTCAGGTTGGTACAGTTGGATCCTCAGTAGCAGAGCAGATGTTGTGCACGTAGATAACGAACACCATAGTGCTACCGGAAGGGGCACTAGTGGCATCAAATGAGGCCGACCAGCCTCCAGCTATCATGTTGAAAGGTCTCGGTATCAATATAGCTGCACTCCCACACAAGACCTTATATGTATTATAGGATGGGATAACTGCAGAGCTGTGAGCTAGGGAGAGCCGCGCGCTCCAAGTCCTTAGTGAGTAGAAAATAAATATGGAATGACTAAGCTTGCAACACAATGAATTGGTGTCATAGAATCAATAGCTAGTATAAGTGATTGACGATGCTTGTCAAAGCATCCTAGAGCTAGCCATCCCAGTAGACATACCAACAGAGGCGCAGATCCACAAGTTAGTAGTAGGGGTACGTGAGGTGAGGGAAGAAATGACGAAGGTTCAACTGGTGCTGAACCTTTAGATTGCAGAGATATGTTTAAAGGTGCATACATCCACTCCCCCAGAGGTCAGAGAACAACGCGCTAGTGCTATTGTAGTGGGATTGGAGCAAATTGGAGATGAAGTGTGAGACTGCACCAGTATGTTGGAGGAATCTCTTGAGGTTCTCTCAAATTTGCAGGAGGACCCCAAAATCCAGCGCTTAGAGACAGAGGTGCGAGAACTCCAACAATAGTATGACAGTGTCTGAGGAATTGTGAAGACGGTGGTCCTCACTCAAAGGCTGGCACAGATGAAGCAAGCTAAAGCACTGAAGGAGAAGGTGGACGAGACATGACATAAGGAAGTAGTCCTGAAGGCTTGTGTTCAACCTTGGATCGACGAGGCCTTCACCATCATGGTAGAAATCGAAGGAAAGCTCACACACTTGCTAGGGATGCACACATTTATGCAGAGAATCCCTCCCAACACAGAGGTCTCGGAGCAGGGTATGCAACAGATCCAGCAAGCAGTAGCTCAGTGTGTTGTTGAAATCTGCGCAATTCGAGAATAGTTGGAGGAACTCCACGCAAAAATCACCGCATCGACAAAGTGACTCGAGGGCGAGTCACGATGTTTGTGTTAGAGGCTTGTTGGGCATGGAATCCCCCCAAGGCATGTTTTGGGGCTCAAAGCCCAAGTTATGACCGAATCTTGTTATAAAGCTCCGCGAATTATGGGCACGGGGCGTGAAAGTATGATAGAGTCACAGGGTTGTCTGCCCTAGTTTTGGAATGTAATGTCAACTAGATAGACCTACCCATGGTCCGCGAACAATGGAATTGTATAAATAGAGTGAGGCTCTAAGTTAATAAAGATAACTAACTAAGAATAGAAGAAGTAGAGAGAAGTATGAGTGATTGAGTCGCAGTGTGAAGTGTGTCTTTGGGTCGTAGAGTAGGAGAAGGCTCTACAGTTGAGTGCGCAGAGGCCTAGTAGTCACAGCTGAGTGCGCAGACCCTTGTAGCTGAGTGTGCAGGGTGAGTCAAGTCTGTAACCAAGGAAGGAATTAATAAAGAGAATTTTTATCATAATTCTGCATATCTGTTCTTGGTTTAATGCATGATTGACATAATTTGCAAATATACTGTTTACTTACTGCGCGCACCTGTATGAATAGTTTATATTGTGAAGTATACTTAAAGCACTCTAATAGGCAAAGCTAATTAACTAACATTGGAATACCATTGAGGTCTTGGGTAATAACGTAGAGTGTGACATTCAACCCCTAGTTAGGACTGAGCGAAGGGAGTATATCATCTTGTGAAGTACGGGAAAGTGCGCGAAGCAACCTGTGTTCAGGGTCAAACCGCGGACTAGCCGAACTCATCAAACATCTCCAGGGTGTGGAAACCTAGTTCTAGCACCCTCCCATACTACTTCGGGTGAGACCTCAGTCCGGGCTCCACGGACTGTTGCCGAAAGGGCCATTACGACCTTGATTTGTTTGGCTAATTAACTCCGAACCTAGGTTAGGCTCCAACAAGCCAACAGGTAGCTTGGGTAAATGTGGGAGGAGGGTTTTATAGTAGCAAGTGGGTGCTTGAAGATCATGTATTAGAGTCTCCTTCAGGTTCGTGTCTGTAAATATTAGGGGGTTGATTCCTCCAAGAGGTTAGTTCCTACAAGCAATGGGAATTGATTCTTCCAGCAAGTGGGTGGTTGCAAAGAAAACATGGTTGGTGCCTCTAGTAGGTTGGTGCCTACAAACAATGGGATTTGGTGCTTCCAATAAGTGGGTTCCTAGAAATAAAAGGGAGTTTATGCCTCCTTTAGATTAGAGCCTACATTATCTTATGTAAATTCTATTTTGTGCTTGTATTTACATTACAATTCAAGGAGTATTTATCGTTTTCTCCTATATGGGTTTCTATGTAAATATCATGTGTTTAATTCCTTATGTGATTGATGAAATGTTGTGTGATTTAATGTGTTTAACTGAATGAATAGTTGTTAAAATTTATAAAATATTGATTCACACCCGCTCTCAGTATTTTCCTAGTTTCCAATGATTGGTATCATATTTGGTTCCTTCAACAACAATCTAACAAATAGAAGGAAGATCTAGATATGAAACATGGCAATTTAGGATAGAAATATCACAAATAAAGTTCCTTTATTCACTCAAATGAATTATGTATTTTTGAAGGTAAGAATGAGGACTTACCTAATTTCCCTTGGTGCAGATGTCTAAGATGCAGCGTTGAATGGGTATAAAAATCCAAATGTATTAGTTGACAAAGATGGAAAGCTCTATTTTTCTTACAATGCTAAAGCATTGAATGCAATCCTAAGTGGATTTCCTAAATATGAATTTGTTAAATTCATGAATTATGACACATCCATGAAGAGATATGGGATAAGCTAAATAATTTCTATGAAGGCGATAGAAAGATAAAGAAGGATAAACTCCAAGTCTATAGATTGCAATTTGAATCACTGAAGGTGAATGAGGATGAGGGCATAGCCAAATTATTTCTTCATGTGGATTAAATAGTTAAAAACATAAGATTTCTTAATGAAAATGTGGAAGATTCCTTTGTTGTTCAAAAAGTGTTAATAGATCTTCCATCCATATTCAATTCCAAAGGATCAAATATTGAGGAGATACAAAATCTTATTGCATTAACAATGGATCAACTCCATGGAACTTTGACTGCCTATGAAATGATAATTGCAAAAGGTAGATATACATCAAAGGAAGAATCCTTCAAAGCTGATAAGAAGAACAAAGAAGATCAAGAAGACTCGAGCTATGGATTTTATGAAGAGGAAGCCAAGTTTTAGAGAATATTGAAGAGAGGGTCCAACAAATACCAAGGTAAGTTTCCTTTAAAATGTTTCAATTATGGAAAATTAGGTCACTATGCATCTAAATCTCCACATAAGAAATCAAATAATGAATATGACAATAAATAAAATGATAAGAATAAGAGAGTCAAGAAGGAAAGAAACTTAAAGAAGAAGAGCTTCTATACCAAAGAGTACAATATCTCCTCAGGGGATGAGGATTAGCAACCTTTTTTATATATTATCACTCCGTAATTTCCCTAGGTTGAGAAGAGAAACCTATTGGTAACCACAAAACCACTTTGAAATCTGGGATCTAGCCCTTTCAACTTTAGAGAGGTATCTCTCTTTATGTTTAGACTTATGTTTAATATATTAGGCTAGTTATGAAAGTTTGAGGTTGGTTTTTCAAATATTTGGTTGAAAAAGGAAGGAATATTCCATTGGGCATGGAGTCGTGAACCTTTAGGCAATCAATCACAAACTAATAGAGCAATTGTAATAGGGAAGGATAGGAATTTTTTTTTATCATATAAAGTGTTTATGGAGTGAAAATGATGAATATGATTTAGGTTCAATTAAATATAGAGCATACTAATAATAATTCTATATTTAAGATCAGACAAAAAACATTGATATTGTTTACAAGATAGAGCAGAGTACACATGAGAAAATTTGCCCCTTAGTATTCTTGAAACAATAAAGATAGAAAACATATGGAAAACTGAGAGAATAAATGATTTCACAAGAGAAAGTAGATCACCGATTAATTGAAACGAGAATCCTAGAACAAAGCTCTCTGTATTACTGCAAATTGATCTCATTCATTACAATGCACAACTTACATCAATATACAACCTTTCTTCATACAAGTTCCAACATTTATTACATATTCACAAATTGTTTATATAATGCTTTGCATAACAGTTTTACAAGGTAACAGTAACGACATAATTATAGAAACAAAGATATTTTAAATATCTCTTAAATTCATGTATGCAAAGATGAACTAAAAGATATTATGTATTTCCTAGAATAGATATAGGAAATATTCTTGTATTCAGGTAATAAAAAAATAGGTGAATTGCTTCCTTGAAAGTAAAACAGGTCCCCAACTATATTTTAAGCATTTAGGCTATCAAAATATGCCCCCCTGCAACTGCTCCTTCATTCTTCTTCATTTCTGTTGGGAAATTATTATCCTTAACAACTGCAAATCGTTTTTCTAGTACTGATCCTCTTTCTTGAAATCTCGAGTGGTTGTAGTTGTTTTTTCAACACTGTCCATTCAAAACATTCTATTCTCCTTTTCCCGTGTTTCAACAGTGGCCGATCCACATGCCTATTAACACATCTGCATGATCTATTGGAGAAATTCCCATTTTATTTTTTCATTCATCTTTGTCGAAAAATTTCTAACTGCTTGTCTTGGTCCCAAAATCCTCATTATGCCTTATCGGGTCTCCTATTGGAATAGTCAAAACCATAAAATGAAGATAAGGTCAGTCTCTCGAGGTTAAGCTCTTTTAGTTGTGAATGAAGGCTAATTCTTTGAAATACTATCATAATGTTGTTTGGTCCTTCTAAATAAGACTTCAGGACTTGGTGGAAAATGGGGTTGATTCTTTAGAATATTGCGTTCCATGGGACCACATAATATGCGCTTGGGCCTTTATAATATCATAAATTCGCAATCGGCAATTTCATAACATGGCATTTACTTGTACCTTTCAAAACTTGTGATTTCCAATGAGTGGCGTGGCCTAGTCCATGTGGAGAGGAAATGAGGCAGGGACCGCGCAAAGTTTTATCATATAAAACATGTGTTAACCCTTTCCGTCCAACTTTACATAAAACACTTTATTAACTTGTCTCCATCGAAATTCATGATTTAAATAGATAAAAAAAATATTTAAACTATCACCACCCCTCTGATGTGCCAATAGACTTAGGTTCTTTGAGTCTTTATAACTGTGGGTCAACCCCCACATCGAAGCTCCTCTATTAGCGAATTCCAATCAACGATTTCACTTTGCTGCACAACACTTCACTTCGCCAATCTTTGAACGCCGATCAAATTTTTTGCTTAACCCTTGGTCCCTTGGCACTCCTCATGACCGTAGGCCAACCTTCATATCGAAGCCCCCCAATCAGGGGTTTTCAATCTGGGGTTATCAATTGATGGTTTCACTATGATGCACAATATGCATCAACCTCCAATTTCCGATCTCCAATATGTGACATCATCACTGCCACATGTTACCTTGTGAGTGGTGACATGTGTCACCACTTTTTGGCCCCTTATGACCCTTGAAAATTCCAAATCTACCTGCAACATGTCCACCTTTCTACCATGTCATCATGACATCATTCGCCACGTGACCCTTATTGAAACCAATTATTGACCATTATGTGTATTTATCAGATCTAGTCTTTGTTTTCCGCATGTCTCTTATCAGTTCTGGTATTCATCTGCCACCCGTCCTTTTGGGAGGAGAGAGAAATGCCCCGTCTATGCTATGTTTTGTGATGAAAATCCTTTGTAAACCTATAATCTGCCCTTCTTGCACTTTAACATTATCAACCCATTACCAGTGGTTTATTCGCATATCACAATCAGAGCTTTGTTAATGTCTACACATTGCAACCGTTGATCGTTGAACACTAATATTCCTGGATCCCCAACTATTAATTGTCTACATACAAGACCCATGTTCATCGATATGATCATGCATCTTTGAAATGAGGGATGTTGGAACCTCCTATTGCTGATATGTGTTATTAGCAATCACTGATCATTGATTCGCTCTTACCTCTGCTGCTTTCCTCTCCAAACCTCCTATATGTGGGATCCAAGATTAACATTTAGCCTTTTGTCCTTTGCTTTCAACTTTGAGGGACAAACTTGAACTTGCTCTAACTTTTGATCCAGAAGTCAGTTTGAATAATTGGATATATTGTTGGAAAACCGCTTCTGAGCGCTTCATCATGAAAACACCTGCAAGATCATTTTATAGAAGCTTGACAAGAAACAACCCTTCCCGACCTTAGACTAGTTTGACCACAAGTCTTCAAGGACTAAATGGTTTCTTTAACAAGTAAACCTTTAGGCTATGACACCTAGTGATTCATAGGCTAAACTTGCACAAGAAGATTCCCAAAATAAAACAATGGATAGATAGACTATGATTACCTATACTATAGGACCCTAAAATTGGCTCCAATGGAGATGACATCCTCTCTGTGAGGTGTCAAGAACAAAAAGTAGACTAGTAGCCTAACCATTGGGCAATTATTTCATCATCAAAACTGAGTCTAACTCTTAAAACTAAAAAAAATATAGATATACGAATAACTCATCTGAAACTTAGGGCCTTCACTTTGGGCTTCAATTTCTGATGATAGCCACCCACACTTGCAGTATTTGAAATAGTAAAATGATATATACAATGATGGTGTTTGTTACCAGCTGACCTTAAGTGAAATAGTGCTTGAGAAACCTGCCATTAATAGGTCCTCCTGGAAGTGTTTCTCCAGTCAGATCCTCCAACAAAAATGCATGAGTTCCACAGACAACAACAATCTTGTAAGGGCCTTTCCACAAATTATCAAACTTCCCATGTTTCCCTTTCTCTTCATTCCTAGAATCCCACTTTGAAACAATGTCATTCAACTAAAAATCATCTTCCTTTACCCTCTTGTCATGAATTTTCTTGATTTTATCTTGAATCACCTGTGCATTGTTGTAAACTTCTTCTCTGGTCTACTGCAAATGTATCAATTGATTGATCCTTCTCTAGGCATCATTTGGTTCTGCTTCCTCTTCCTGCAACAATTTTAGTATTGGAATTCCTAGGGAAACAAGAAAAACTACATCTATTCCATAAACCAATTGGAAAGGTGACATTCCAATTGACTTCTTTGTACTTATCCTATTAGCCCATAAATCATTTATCAATTTCTTATTCCAAGATTTCTTGTTTTATTGTAGTAGTTTCTTTATGATGTTGACCAATGACTTGTTAGAAGATTTTTCTAACCCGTTTCCTTGAGGATAATAGGAAGTAGAATGTCCTAAAGCTATATGACACTTGTTACAAAAATCAATAATCCTTTTTTATTTAAAATCAATAGCATTATCTGTAATAAGTTTATAGGGACAACCAAACCTGGAGAGAATATGGCCTTCAAGGAATTGCATGATTATGGACTCTGTAGCTTGTCTACTTGGAATGGCTTCAATCCATTTGGTGAAGTAGTATGTTGCTATCAAGATCCACTTGTGTTGAGCTAATTAACTTGGATGAATTTCTCCTATGAAATCTAAACCTCACTGCTGGAAAAGAACCTCCACTAAGATAGGTTTCAAAGGTAGAGGTAAGAGTTTTCTCTTGCCTTCAAAAATATGACATTGATGACAAGTTGAATTTTTTTTATGAATTTCAACAAACAAGGAAGGCCAGTAAAAACCTACTCTCAGGATTTTGTTTGTTGTGGCTTTCTAATACATATATCCTCCACAATCACCTTGATGAATTTATTCCATGATTTTATTTGCTTCATCCTTCAATAAACAATTTAGAAAAATACCTCAAGCATCCTTCCAATACAAAGCTTGATCTAAAATGGAGAATTTTAAAACTTTCAATTTGAGAAACCTTGCCTTGGTTTTTGTCAAACCAAGGGGAGCTTGTAAATTTTTCAAAACATACACAAGGTCTACATATCAGGGAGAATCAATAAAATGCTCTGATCCCTATGGAGTCGCCAGATCTTCTTGTTCCTCAAGAGCAGTTAAAAAGTTTATGTCTAGTGCATGAAAATTTGACTTAGCCATCCGTTTGGATATTCCTTGACCTTTGATAAGTTTTGTAGGCTTTATCTCAATGTCATACTCCAAAATTACTGCTATCCATTTTCCTCTTTTCCCATCTAGATTAGCCTGAGTGAGGATATCCTTTACCAGTGCACTTGGAACAAAAGCAATTATGTGAGAATGTAATACATATACTCTGAAATATTTCAAGACCTTTAGTAAATAAAAAGCTTTCTTTTACATGATATTATACTTCAAGGAGGCATCTCTTAAAGCTCTATTGAAAAATGCAATAGGTTTTTCATGTCCCTCCTTATTTTTCTGTAACAATACTGTTGCAATAGTATGTTTTGATGCAAAGGAAAAAATCATGAAATCTTTATTATGATCATGGTTAATCAAAACAAGAGCACATGTTAAAGCTACCTTTACCTCACTTAAAGATCTTTTAGTTTCAGTATTTCATTTTATCTCAGTTTCCGTTTTTAAATGTTGGTGACTTCCCTTAAGATTTCAGCTAGGTTTGGGATGAATCTTCTCAGAAAATTTATCTTAACAATGAAATCCTGAACTTCTTTTTTCTTCTTTGGGGGCTCAATATTAATTATTGCTTCAATTCTATTGGGGTCTATTCTGATACCATCCTTTGAAATAATGTGACCAAGTAACTTACCTTCCTCCAATCCAAACAAAGACTTTTTGGGGTTTAGGGAAATACTAAATTTCCTGCATTTCTCAAAAACTATCTTCAAGTGAAACAAGTGATCTTCATCTATTTTAGAGAATACAGTGATATCATCTAGATAAATTACAATAAACTTGTCCTTCTCATCTACGAAAGAAATATCCATTGCTCTCTTGAAAGTGGCTCCTGCATTGATAAGGCCAAAGGGCATCTTCACATACATAAAGGTTCCCCATGTTGTTGTGAAAGTTGTTTTATGCTCGTCATCTAGATGTACTATAATTTGGTTATATCCGGAAAAGACGTCAAGCAAATAAATTATGCTGGAACCAACTACCCTTTGTAAAACATGATCCATCTTTGGTAAAGGGTAATTGTCTTCAAGGGAAACTTGGTTTAGGTTCCTGAAATCCACACGTAATCTGATTTCCAATGTCTTCTTCCTTACTAGTACCAAATTTTATAGCCACTTTGAAAACCACAAAGGCACAATGATTTTGGCATCAAAACATTTTCTAACCTCTTTTTCTATTAACGATAAAAAAACTGGATTCACCCTCCTTAATTTCTTCTTAAAAGGTTTTTGGTTCTCTTTGATGGGAATGGTTTGTTGTATAATGCTAGTTTCATATGGTTTTAATTCATACCCCAAGAAAACACATCAGAATATTCTTTCAACAAATCAATGTCATTATTTTTTTATTTAGGAGGTAAAGACTTGGACAACTTTACAATCTTTGGATTAATTTCAGTACCTATATTACAATGTTCAACTTCGGATCCTACAAGTTCTATCTTGGGATTTTTGGCAACATCATTAAAATCAAATACTCTTCTAATGGCACCAAACACCTTGGTAACACATTATCTTTTAGTTGTAGGACCTCAAGTTATTCTGGAAATTCACTGATCTATTTCAACACTATTTCATTTATATCTTTATCTACACTATCATTTGTATCAATATGTACATTCTCAAACTCTTCTTTTAACTGCAAAAAAATTTCTACCTGCTTATCACTATCAAAATCCTGCCAATATCTAATAGTATCTAGAACAGATGGTCTATGCTTCACTTCAATTTCATATTTTCTATTAGGATGAAAAGGAATCTTACAAGTGCTGGCCGAGGTATCCAATGCATCAGATAATATATTTTGACCCCTAGTAATCAGATATAAATGATACTCCGGAAAACACTACAGAAAATCCAAGACAACATTTTTGTAGGCCCATAACCTAGGGTGTTTAGTTGAGTACTCACTTTTGATATGATTGATAATGAGTTCTGATTCACCATGTATAGAAATCCTTTTAGTTCTAGACCTCTTCAAAAGTTGCATTCCTAGAATAAAAGTTTCATACTCGACTATATTATTAGTGCGTTGAAAATTGAGCTTGTATGAATATCGCTTTGCTATGCATGTTTTCGAGTTGAAGACCCAAACACCTACCCCTGCACCTTCTTTACTAACTACCCCATTAAATTCCATATTCCAGAGGGATTCATCCTCTTGATCCTCTGTTCCTACATTTGATTTCTCATCTTCTGCTTTTCTTGATTCACTTCCAAAATCTATCACCTTTTCTTTTGCACATATATCATTGTACAAAATGGAAGAATCCATGTCTAAATGCACTGAATAAATTGGATAGTTATTTGGTTTCTCTTGGCTGCTTACCATATATTTCATTAATGTTTCCCTATACAACCTCCTCTGTTGACCGAAGACAGGAATAGTTTCATAAGTCATGTCCATTTGCATGGTACCTTGTAATTCTCCCCCCCAATATCTTGATAGCAACATTCCATATTTGGGAGGTATATCAGCCACTATAATATCCATAACCACACTTTTAGCTAGGATTTGGGCTAGAGTCACACACAAATCCTTAAATGTGACCTAAGCATCTCACGTTTCTAGAATCAGAAGAGTACAATTCTTTATAGGGTCTTGTTATATCTAATCCTAGATTTTTCATAATGACTTTAGGCATGAGATTGTGCGAAGCACCAGAATCAGGCATGGAGTTGTGAAAAATATAGTCATGCATGTTCAAATGGACATAGAAAGGTGGCACATTTCCATCCTGTGACTTCCCTTCAACTTCAGGTCCAAATAATAATTCAAGTAGGTCATCAGTTAAGTTAAGTGTGTCTGTTCCCTCTCTTATTTTTAATGCCTTCATGACTCTAGTTCTCTACACATTCTTGTTAATCAATTATATCAAAGGAATACATATTTTGACCTTAGATAGCTCATTTTAAATACTGAAAGAAGTTGGAGATTTATATACCTCTTTGATACTTACATCTTGTTTTTGAGAAACCTCCTTTTGAGAGTCATCCTTTGTCTGGCTAGTGGAAGGTGCATCACTCTGAATCTTCTTGGGAGGGTTTGCTACTGTCGTCTTTCTCCTCAAATTGTACTGTTTGTGTACCTCCATGATAGGATTTTGGTATCCCTTTTTATAATCATCAACTTTTAAGGGATGAATTCTGGATGTGATAACAAAAACATATCTTTTTCCTCCTTCGTTAAGAAAACATTTTCTATTTCCCCTTCCCCAAAAAGATTAATCTAATTCTCCTCAAGGTCATATCCTATTTTAGTTTCTTCATCTGCATAATTCTCTTGGAATGGGGGTCTGATTTGTTGTTGATTAGTTGGGGCTCTTTGATCTCTTTGTCTAATCTGGGGAGGATTCCTCCTGAAGTTAGGATTTCATTTGTGGACCTCCTTGAGGTTCTCTTGGTGGAGCCCTGTCATTCAAACTCATTCTTTCCACTATCCTTTCCATTGTCTTAACTAAGGTTTCAATATTGACATTAGATGAAGAAGAAGAAGGTTCTTCTTTGATAATGACTCTTCTCTCAACCTTTAACTTTTCTCTTTTAGCCAAGAAATTTGCTTCCACACAGACAACATTTATTTTCATTTCTTCTAGGGTAGCAGGACTTCTCTCCATTGATGATTAGGCATATCTACATCAAAACCATCTAGAAATTTGATCAAAGCTATCCCTGGTGGAGGTTGTATTGTTATTGGAATAGAATTGTAAACATTTTAAAATCTGGTGCAATAATCTTGAACTGTTTTGCCAGGAGCTCTCCTTATACTCTCATATTCAACCAGGATTTGAAGAGGATTATTTTTAACTTCCCACCTTGTGAGGAAACTTTGGTGAAATTGTGGTACATCTACAATACTACCTACTGGCAATGCCCTGAACCATTTCTTAACTTCTCCTATTAGACTTTGTGCAAAGAGCCTAATTTTCAAATCACCATCGTCAACTTCTTGTAAATATGAATAATAATTCATTATGTCTATGTTCTGTTTTGTTTTGATTGGCCCAATGTTATCAAATTGAGGTATACGATTTTAATAATCTTGTGGCATGGCATGAAGTTGTACTGGTAAAATAAGAGGGGCATAACGAGCTGACATGACTAGTAAATGGGAAGAAGATTGAAACTGCAGTTGATGTGCATGTTAGGAGTGGTAAATAAGATGAAATTATGACTTTCTGAGTTGGTATAGAAGGAATTTAGATGGTAGATGAAATAGGAATAGAGGTAGAAGGAGAAATTACAAGAGGGGTCAAAGATGAAGTAGAGGGTAAAACAATAGAAGGATGATTTTCTAAAGATTCTTCAGCAATTTTGTTTAATTTAGTCACCAAGTCCTCAAGCTTTTCAAATTTTTGTAGAATATCTTTATCAGATTTTGAAATAACAGGTTTTTGTACTGAGATGTAAGGTCTCAATTTAGACTCATCAACAATTGTTTCAGGGACAAAGCTTTCTGATTTGGTTCTGAAAAGGATCTACTCAAACTATAAATCAAACTCAGGATCCCCAACTGTTATTAGGCTTTCTGGAAGGGAATTAACTCTTGGAAAAGTATTATTGCTAGCTTGAATTTCTATGAAACTCTTCTTTTTAATCAGATTCTTAGGGTTATTTACAATTTTGGGTGGGTTAGGATCTGAATGAGATCTAGTGTGAATCCTCATAGGAGCCAGATATTCAAATAAGTTATTAACAACAAGATATTTATACAAAGTTTGGGTGGAAATTAAATCTAAACAATTTCTATTTCTCTGTCACCCATAGGAAATAGTATTCAAGCTCTAAAATAAATATTATTAGGGAAATATTTTATTTTTGTAAGATCGTTCCCCAGTATGGTCGCCAAAATGTTATCACTCTGTAATTTCCCTAAGCTAAGGAGATGTTGTAGCGGCTGCAACACCCTTAAAAATTTTGTCCTATACTTAAATTTCAGAGCCTACAATGGATCCTGTGATCGGTCATTCCTTAGTCACTTATTGGTAAGTTGATGATCTCAAGATCCCCTCTTCAATCTTAAGATTCATTCAAGCTTTTATCTTTATATAGTTTGTGCCATCTTTGGGCATGCGAATTATCGCTTGTCATGCAAAGGGAAGATTTTTTTGCTTCAAGGGGGAATCTTGTGAGAATGGGTTGTCCTCACCACATATACATGTTTCACACTCATTTCACACACTCTTACACAAGTGTCGCCTTTATCCTCCCAAATTCTATCATCGGAGTTGCACTTGTCGTAAGCTTCCACAAAGGTTTTTGCATTAAGTGGAGTATGTGTTATATGTTCTAGATGGTCTATGTTGTATCACTGTTACACTAAAAAATGTCACCATGGTCATGAACAGTTAGTATGGCTCTATCAACAGTCATGCTATCCTCCTGGGCAAGTCTTATGCCTCTGCTTGTCATGTCAAACTCCAAAATGAGAGAAAGTCTTTGTAAAAGTGTTTATCTCTGGGTACGCAGGTTCTCTCAGCTTTGCCTGCGGGGACGCACCCAATGTTCACAAAAGTCACGTACTTGTACGCTCTGTATGTAAAGGGACAGGTGCGTCCCCCTGTAAAAGTCAAAATGCGCAAGTTTCATCTTTAAAAAGTTACTTGTGGTCATTTCTAGAGCATTCTAGAAGGTTGTTCAACGTGTATTGAGCGCCTCCAGATGGTTCATGTATCCCTATGAAGGAGGAACTTATCCCATCAAGAGGGGAACTATCCCACCCAAAGAGGGACTTATCCCATTGATGGTGGACCTGAATAACTTCTTCCTGAGCACTATAAATAAAGGCCTTGGGCCAGAAGGAGGGGAGGTTGAAAGCTATACATTTCTAAGGGTAAATGCTGTCAAAATAGAGACTCCCATTTAGAAGCTTGTGAGGAGAGATTGCCATCTTTACTTGTTCTACTTGGAAGTGGGGTGAGCTTTGTCAAAGTAAAGGAAAATCTTGAAGGACCCTTGGGAGGAACTTGCACAACACCAAGGCTCAGGTTGTAATTGTTCCTTTTGTTACCTCTTAATGCAAATAAACTTATTTTTCTCAACGGATTGTTCTTAATGGTTTGTTTCATATATTCCTTGGTCAATATGATAGATGTGTATTGTTTTATATAAGTTTATCAGGTGCTATTTAATCTTTTGGCTTGTTAGTGAATGCAGGTTTCAAAGATAAGGAGGAGCTCATCCGGATCAGCGAGACTAGACTACTACGAAGCACGGGACTAAAGGTATGTTAAAGATCCCCTGATTGCTTGTATTTGCAAGGCATGTTTAGAGAAAAGTAGGGTTTATTTGGTTTGTTTGTCACTAGAGTCTCTTAGGCTCCTAGGGAGGTTGATTGTGTCCGCACTATTAACTCTTTCCGCCTGACAAAATGGCGACTCCACTGGGGATTCCATGAATGAAAAATATTTTTCCTTTGAATGAACTTTGCTCTGAGAAATTCGATTTATTTTTCTGGTTTTTGACTGTGTGAATTTGTATTTGGGTGGATTAGCTTAGCATTAAGTTAGATTTAGTTTTTCTTGATTTTTACAGTAGGACGCAACCTCTGAGTATTGCACAGTGCGTCTCTGGACGCACTGTTGCTGTGTGCACAGAGCGGGTACGCACCTGTTCTAACGGGTTGCCTGCGTCCCCTGCTAAAATTTGAGAAAATTCCATTTTTTAGATTTTTTCCTCTTAAATTTTGCTTTTTTATAGATTTTGCTGCCCAGATCCATTAGTATCCTGTCAAAGATCCTTCACCTGAATTGGTTTTAATAGCATTAAGTGTTTTAGTGGATTTCATTGAAATTTAAGCCTAGGGTTTGATTTTTGAGTAGATCCTGTAGTGACTTTAATGGTAGAAGTTGTCAAGCCTTAGATCTCTCTGGTTTGGTCAACCTTCTTAGGAGTCGGATCTGTCGTAAGTCTACCCGTGTGAGCAACCAACCTGTTGAGTTGTCTCTTTGGTCAAATTTCAAAGTGCTTGTTGATTAAGTCTTGATTTCCATTTTACAAAAAGAACAAAAAGATTTGAGTTTTGTTTTGATCAGCTCTTGATTCTGCAATAGCTGGTCCTTGATTTGATTTTAGTCAAGTAAAACAACCTAGAAACATCCTTGTAGGTTTTGGCCTCGTTAAGTTTGCTTAGAGTAAATTTACCTTTTATTTTGCTTGTGAGTGAATAGTTGTTAAGATTGATTTTTGTTAAATTAGATTTATTTGCTTTATTAAAAGAAAAATACAAAAACATCTTCTTTGAAAGTCTTGTTTCAAGTAGCTTTTTTGTTTTTGAAAGAGAAAGGAGTTTTTCGTGCAAGTATTAAATGGTCATGTTTGTATGCTTGGAAAGATTAAGAGCTTTATTTCTTTGATTTTCATTGCAAAAGAGAGTTGCTTTTCATAAATTTGCATTCTCTAAACTTTCTTAGCTAAGAATTTCATTGAAAAAGAGAAAGTAGAGTAAATCATCTTAGGTGCATTTTTGTAGTGGTTTGAGTCGAGTCTACACACCACTGGTTTCATCTCCGCCACCTTTTGAGTTAAAGAAAAACCATAAAATTCACGCTTAAAGTAAAATTTACATAGTAACTTTTCTTTTACTAGGGCTCTGAAGCACCAACTTAGCTTAGGCTAGTGTCTTGGAGTAGGTGAGTACTTAACTCTCCAAGACAGTAAAACCAAACAAGTAGCTGATCTTGAGATAGAATCAAATCCAATTATTACATTTACACTCTGGGAAAGCTCCTCTTAAAGGAGAAGCACGAGCTCGTGTCCGAACCAGTGAGGGGATCAATCCTCCCTCGTTGGGAACGACGCCAGACAGTACGTATTACAAATGGTAAACCTCAGATTAACCATTGTCGAGGAGCCAGGGGTCACTTATCGGTAAACCTTGGATTATTGTCAAGGAGCCGGTAAGGGGATTGAGCTTGCTACTCTGCCCTTACGTGCTGTCGGAGTTTAGACTGTTCCCCCAGGTGTACTTGTGGCCGTTGGTAACCTTAGTGACTGTAATCTCTAGGATTCTACCCAAGGTGACGGTGGAGGGAAGATCCCACTGTACCTGGAGCAGACATCGGTTATACTCACTTGGATTTTCCGGGGGGTTCGCTTCACTTCGAGACGGTTAAAGTGGAGGAACTTGTGCCGGTCTATTCATTAAGCAGGTTGCCGGGGTAACTGTTCCACCCTCCACTTCTGTACTGAATTTGGCGATGTTGGGTTTCATATCCAACTAGTGTTTTCGGTCCAGAAGGCTACTGTTTGTGTGTGGTTTGACGCCCTAGATTCTTTAGGCGTGTGCATCAAAATTTGTTTGGTTCTTTAGCGGCTTTAGGTGGTTTGATTTGAAATTTTTACTTTGTTTTCGTGTGTGGTAGTTAAAAGTTTTTAACTGTGGCAGAATTACCGAGACAGTCCCGTAGAATTCGGGGCCAGTCACCTGAGATTGTTACCGGAACTGATTTGTTGAGGCAAATCCGTAGAAGGCGGGGTGAACCTCCTGAAGACGTTCCAGGTCAATACGAAGGATTGAAAGTCCTTGTAACTCCTCCTAGTGGCAGTAGAATAGGTTCACCTGAAGAAGGAGAATCTACCTTGGTAGTCCATCCAGATTACCAAAGTCTAGAGACAGGTTATAACCCTAACACTGTTACAGTTTCCGAGCTTGCTGGTAGTTTTTCATCTACTAGTGACTTAGGTGAGGAACCTGAAATATCCGAACCTGTTACTCCAACTTCTAGTGTTCCAGATTCACCAAGAATAGAACGAACTATCACTGAAAATCTCCCCACTGGTTTGATTGCTATCGAAGAACTTGCCCCAGAGGAAGATATAGGTGTTTCTAATCTTGAAGGTCAACTTACTATTGATCTCAGAGAGCGTGAGTCCATATTTTACAGTCCTCCTAGAAGTACTACTTGGTACCTTTCGTTAACAAATTATTTAGACAACTCAGGCTTAGGTTTTACTCCACCTCGTACTCCTTTTCCACCTGGAGGTTTCATTACTCCTGTAAATATGTCTGGTCAGTCGTCAATGTTTAGTCAATCGCCTGAAACATTCTTGCATGGCGGTCCTTCTGTTCCTTCTGGGTATCAGTCTTTGTCTGGTACTTTTGCAGGGGCATCTCCTCAACCCATTGAACATGGGTTATTTACTGGAAACAATGGTAATCAACCATTGAGTATAGGAGACATTTATATGATGTCAGGTTCAAATCCCGGTTCTCAACCTCAAGGTGGTCAATTACCGCCTGGGGGGCAGCCTCAAATAATGCCTGGGGGGCAACCTCAAGGTACTCCAGTTGTGGCTGGGGGGCAGCCTCAAGGACAGTATGTGCCTATGGCACAATACTTTCCTCAAGGTCAACCCCAACCTCAATATGTACCTCAAGGTCAACCTCAGTATCAATATGTTCCTCAAGGCCAACCCCAGTATCAGTATTCACCTCAAGGCTATCTCCCTCAAGGTCAATACTCGAGTCAAGGTTATCAACCACCCCAAGGTCAATCTTACGTTCCAGGTACGGGAAATGTCCCTTACAATTATCAATCCTATCCTCAATACGGTTATGGATCTCAATATCCTCAACCTGTAATGGGTCAAATGGGTCAATACCCTGGAATGCCTGTAGTGTGGGATCCTTCACAAGGTCAACAAGTGTTGCAACCAAATGTACAATTGTCACCTCAAACTGGACAACCTTTAGTTACTGGTCCACCCCAGCAACCAGTTCAGTCAAATGTTCAAACTTCTGTACCTCCGGTAGTTACTCAGTCGGGGCCTGCTAGGCCTAGTACTCCATCTCAAACGACTGCTGCAACCACTGCAACATCTGTTTCATCCACCGCACTCACTTCCAGAGTATCGACAGCTCCTGTTTCTGCTGTCTCTGCTACCACTCCTCAGACATCTGTACCTCCGTCTGGATCTACGATTCAAAATACAGTTCAAATGCCTGTAGGTCAGCCTGGTATAAGTACGGTTGTTACTACTCAACCTCAATATGCTTATCAACCGTACCAGGGTCAGCACCAATATGGGCAAGCTGTCCAGCAACCGGCTTATCAGTATCAACCGTATCCTGGGTACACTTATCAACAACCTCAACAACCCCAGTATGGTCCGGTTAATCCTAGTTTTCCAGGAGGATACAATATCCCGAACGCAACGCCTATTCCAAGTTACCCTGGATATCCTCCTCCTGGGGCTGGTGTAATGACTCAGAGTTTTAGGGATCCAAACCGGCAATTGTCATTTATCGCAACTTTGGATTTACCAGACTTGTCGTGCCTAACGAACGATCCAATCAACTATCAACCGTTTTGGCCGACAATGCCGAATAAGTTGCCCAGTGATATACCCAAGTTTGAAGGTAAGCCTGGAGAGGATCCGTCAAATCATGTGATGACTTACCACCTCTGGTGTGCTTCAAATTCTATCTCGGATGATTCGATCCGCTTACGTCTTTTCCAGCGTACACTCATTGGTCTCGCAGCCAAGTGGTACATTGAGTTGCCACGGGCCAATTTTTACAGTTTTAGCCAGTTAGCTACCTCGTTCTTAACTCACTTTCAGTTGCCGGTCAGATACGATAACGGCACGGAACTATTAACTTCGCTAAAACAATCGACGTCCACGTATATTTCTGATCACATTCATGAGTGGAGACGTCGAAGAAGATTAGTCAAAGTTTTTATTCCGGACCAAATCTTAGCTGAATGGTTTGTCAAATCATTATTACCGAAGATTACTGAAGATGTAGCTAAGGCCGGTGTAGTTACTGAGGAGCAAGTCATTGCTCAAGCGCAGTACCTTGACTTAGTTTACACTCAGTCGGGTACGTTACACGAGAAGATCCCAGATCTTCCAAAATCGAATCAAATCGCTGCTGCTCCTTCGGGATCTCATGCCGCTGATGGTATGATTGGTACAGTGAACACTAAGAGCAAGAAGAAATCTTCCAAGAATTCTACTACTCCTATAATCACTTTACCTGATTCTCCGACAGGAGATTCATCTTCTCCTGAACTTACTGCCGATATTCACGCTGTAGAGTCATCTACGGCCAAATCAAAAAACGGTGGAAAGAAGAAAGGTAAGAAGAAGGATAAAGCAGACAAGGCTCCGAAGGAGAAAAAAGAAAAGTCGGAAACCAATGACGAAAAGCGCAAACCTCGATATCCTTGTCTCATTTGTGAAGAGGATCATTTTACTAGGGGTTTCCCTCATCGGGCCGAGGTTGTGAAAATAGTCAAAGGTTCTCCCACTCCTGCAGTGTTGAAGGATCCATTCCCAAAGCAGGAGAGTAAAATGATAGGTTCTTCCTCAAATGCCAGTGAAGAACCCATTTTGATGATGTCTCATGTGAGGATTGCGACTCGATCGCAAGATTATGGTAGTAAGAATCTTGTTGATGGTAAGGAAGCAGAATCTTCTCATTCTATTCCATCAACCTCAGCTCCCGGTTCCGATCCACTACAGGTAGAGAAACCTAACCCGGATCTAGTAATCAAACCGCCCGCCAAGGGTGTACTTCGAAGGTCTGCTTTCAATCCACATGCGAGAGTGGCCCAGAATTACAACATTGTTGAGGACTTAGCTGTTTCACCCTCAGCAATGTCGGCTTTAGAAATGCTGCAATCATGCCTAGCACAACGAAAATTACTTTTGTCGGCTATCGGAGCTGTTGACGTTCAGGACCCGAATCTCATAATCTTCGATCTAGAAAATAGTACACCACGCTTACCCCATCAAATGGCTTTCCAGATCCCAGTGATAGTTAAAGGCAGACCTATTCATCGGACTGTAATTGATGAGGGAGCTTCCACGTGTATTATGTCGATTCAGTGTTGGAGATCACTTGGTTCTCCTTCGCTGAACCAATCCCCCACCATCCTTAAGGCTTTTGATGGCCGCGGGTTCCGTCCGTTTGGCATTTTACAGGAATTACCTATAGGGGTAGAAGGTAAAACCGTTAGTCTAGATGTGGAGGTGGTTGATACCCCTCTGGACTACAACCTTCTGTTGGGTCGAAGTTGGTCCTATGCTATGACAGCAGTCGTTTCATCGGTCTTCAGAGTAATCAAGTTTCCATGTAATGGCAAGATCGTGACAATTGATCAGCTGACATACTTTTCATCCGACCCAGCCTCTTCAGAGAGTATCCAGCATGTCGCTAAAACGACAATCCCTTACAGGGACGTTGGTGTAGGTTTAGTTAAAGATTCCGGTTTACTGGGAACTTTTCCTTTTCCTCCAGTTAACGCAGACCCTTCATTCGCATCCATTCATATGATTACTTCAGACACCATTATTTACGATGATCCTTGGATTGTCCCATCTGAATCTGAGATAGACTCTTTCGGTGACTCTATGCCATTGAGTCCATATGAAATTGCTTATGAAGCCGTCGTGTCTTTTACCGACCCAAGTTCAACCCAAATCGACCAAATGAATGTGGTCAGTGAGGAATCTCTTTTCACATCAACCTCAGAACGGATAGCGTTTCCCGAAGTCGTGTCATCTGACGAACAACTTTGTGAAATCCTAAGTGTAGATGATCTACCATGGGAAGATCTTCATCATAGATCTTCGTTTTTACCTGAGGGCAATGCTTTTGAAAATGATTTTTCATCTATCTTTACGGCTGAATATGTCAAAGACGCTCAGAGTCCAACGAAACATCCTGACTCAGAGTTGAATTTAGGGAACATTTCTCGAACTGTTCCTATTGACATTTCAGTGAAGCTCGGAATTGTTGAGAACATTCATATAGGTGCCTCATGTACAGAAGAAGAAATTCAAACTTACAAGGCCCTATTCCAAGAATTCCGCGATGTGTTTGCCTGGTCTTACGAAGAAATGCCAGGAATCGATCCCGCCATTGTTGTTCATGAAATCAAAACCTACCCGGACGCTAAACCCGTCCGGCAACGTTTGCGTCAGATTCACCCTAGGAAAGCGGCTGCGATTAAAGCAGAAGTCGAAAAGCTGTTGAAAGCAGGTTTCATTTATCCGATCCCCTTAACGGATTGGGTATCGAATATTGTTCCGGTGAACAAGAAACAAGGAACAATAAGAATCTGTATCGACTATAGGGATATCAATCGAGCATGTCCAAAAGACAACTATCCTACGCCCTATATCGATCAAATAATTGATGATTGTGCCGAAAGTGAAATGTTCTCCTTTATGGATGGTTTTTCGGGCTATAATAAAATCAATATTCTACCTGTCGATCAACCAAAAACGGCACTCATTTGCCCATGGGGGACATTTGCTTATTGCAAATTACCTTTTGGACTTAAGAATGCCGGAGCCACTTTTCAACGGGCCATGTCTTACGCCTTTCATGACATCAAGCACATTGTGCAACCGTACCTCGATGATTTGCCTGCTCATTCTTTACACCGAGCCGATCACCTTGTCCATTTACAAGCAATCTTTATGAGGTGTAGGCATTATGGTATTCGGTTGAATCCCCACAAGTGTGTTTTCTGTATAGAAGCGGGTCGATTGCTGGGATTTGTTGTTTCAAAAGCCGGTATTCGCGTCGATCCCTCGAAGGTTGAAGCTATCATCAAATTGCCTCCTCCTTCGAGTTTGCGCCAACTCCAAAGTTTGCAAGGGAAAGCGAACTTTTTACGCCGATTCATTCCAAACTACGCCGAGGTCACTAAGGGTTTTACACGGTTGTTGAAACAGAACGCTCAATTCTCTTGGGATGAGATTGCCCAACAATCTTTCGATGCACTTAAACACGCGTTGACCCATGCACCGTTATTGCATCCTCCCAACTACAACCAGGACTACTTCTTATACCTCGCCGCCTCGCATTCCACCATTGGAATGGTGTTAGTTCAGGAAGACGAATTCGGAATGGAACATGTGATATATTATCTTAGTAGGACGTTAAATCCCACCGAGCTAAAATATTCGCATGTGGAGAAATTGGCCCTGGCAGCCGTTCAAGCTGTCCAGCGTTTTCGTCACTACATTCTTCTCCATAAGACTACAGTTATTTCGAATTGCAACCCTATGATTTATATTTTGACGAGACAACTGCTAGGGGGCAAGTACTCTAAATGGATCGTCATCCTGCAAGAGTTCGATTTGGAGTTCGAGAAGTCCAAGTCTAAGAAATCCTTAGTCTTTGCGGAATTGATGTGTGATTTCCCGCGTGCTGACACAGAGACTGTGGCAGAGGAGTCCATTGCGGACGAATCTTTGTTTCTCATCAGTACTTTAGATCCGTGGTATGGAGATATAATCATCTATCTCCAGACCCAAAACTTTCGGCCTGAAGCTTCAAAGTCGGAGCGTCGGAAAATTCGGTTTCAATCCCAGCAATACAGAATTATTGGAGATACACTTTATTGCCGGGGGGCAGACTTAGTTTTTCGACGTTGTTTAACTCACGAAGAGGTTGAGAGGGTTTTGAATGACTGTCACTCTGGAGCGTGTGGCGGTCATATGTCTGGGTATGCCACAGCTCAGAAGGTGTTGCGTGCTGGCTATTTTTGGCCGTCCATGTTTAAAGATTGCATCATTGCGGTCCGAAAGTGCCACAACTGTCAAGTGTTTGATCGCAAGATGCGTGCACCGCCTGCTCCTCTCCACCCTATAATTGCCGTTGGACCATTCGCCAAATGGGGTATCGACATTATTACTTGTAACCCTCACTCGGCCGGGGGGCATACGTATATCATCCTCGCGGTTGATTATTTTACTAAATGGGCCGAGGCGATGCCTACATTCGACGCAAGCAGCAAAACAGCTGCAGTTTTCGTATTCAATCACATTATAACTAGGTTTGGTGTCTCGCAAGCGATCATCACAGACCATGGGAGCCATTTTCGAAATACCATGATGACTGAGCTTACAAGCCAGCTTGGTTTGCGCCACGATAGCTCTACTCCTTATTATCCGCAAGCCAACGGTTTGGTTGAGTCTATCAACAAAGTTCTTGTTATTATGATCCGACGAATCATCGGCATTCATCGGACGAATTGGCATAACATGTTATTTTCAGCGCTATGGGCATACCGAACTTCAGTGAAAACTTCAACAGGGTTCACTCCTTTCCAGCTAGTTTATGGCTTGGAAGCTGTGTTACCCATTGAATGCGAAATCCCATCACTTCAAATGGCTGTCGAATTACTTCCAGCTACTTCCGAAGAGGAGAAACGTTTATTGTACTTAGCTAAATTAGATGAGACTCGACGTGACGCTGCTTTGGCAATCGAGACTCATGCGAAGCGAATGAAAGCTCAGTATGATAAAAATGTGACCCCTCGGAGTTTTTCGGAGGGAGACCTAGTGCTCTTATACGATCAAGCTAATGATAAGCTAGGTGCTGGAAAATTCGTTCCCATGTGGCATGGACCCTACATTGTCAAGCGAAAGCTAGCAAAAGGGGCCTATGAGTTAGTTGATTTTGATGGGGACTCTTTGGGTAAACCCAGAAATGGACTTTACCTAAAGAGGTATTACGCTTAAATGATGGGTATGGAGAATTTTTAGTTAGGTTAGGTTTTACTTTCTAGCTAGTGTGTTTGTTAGTTTAGACAGTGTGCTTAGCTTAGAGAGTGTGTTTCTCGTCGTTATTCTGGCTTAGCTTGGTTTTACCCTTGATATTGCAGATGTCGACGCCTCCCCAAACATACATTGGATTCGCTGATGGTGCTTGTCGCAGTACACGGAATATCTCTTCCGCAGCTTGGGTTATTTATTCGCCCTCTGACGAGTTAGTTTCTATGCATGGGGTGAGCCTCGGTCAAACAACGAACAACATTGCAGAATACAGTGCAGTGGTTGAATTATTATCTGAATCCATTTCATTTGGAATTCGACGTTTGATAGTGAGGTTAGATTCTGAACTCGTTGTATTACAGCTTAATAGAGTATATGCCATTAGAAATCCTGTGTTATTAAGATTATTTTTGAGAGTGCGTCTCTTGGAACGTGAGTTTGATTACATTGAATATCAACATATTCCAAGGTCTCTAAATACATTAGCAGATGCAATTGCTTCTCGAATGTTGGAAAGACATTTACGATAATCATACAAGTAAATTTAAAAACATTTCATCATACATGTTTAACAAGATAAGCCGGTAATAGTGATATATATATAGATAGGAGTGTGTCAAAAAAAATATACATCGACCATAGGTTGAAAAACACCTTATGGTCGGCAAAAATGATAAGTACAAAAAGGTCAAAAATGTCACATGTGTCTACAAAGTGACCATCCAATCACTGGTGATGCTCCCTATAGGACACCACTGCACGGGCTACCTTACACAAAAATCTCCTAAGCGGTCCAGGGACTGCAACTACGTAGCGCTGAAGTCTGATAGGAATATCATCTATCGCAGTCTCGGGTATATCCACCGTGAGACGCTCTAGATCCTGCTCCAACTCAGCCAGTGACTCTGCAGCCACGTCCTGTGGGGCCGGTGCCAGTGCAACTGGGTGTCTTCTCTCAAAAGCCCGGAGGTTGGCTGGGCGCTGTGGACCAACATCTGCGTTTTGAAAATTTTACTGTCAGTTTTGAGACGATATATATAAAAAACAAAAAAATAGATAATTTAAAAACTTGTGAAAAATAAAGTACCTCTGTCATCCCATTGTTCTCCCTGTGGAAGAACCATGTCCGGATCATTCCGAAAATCTACTCCGGCATATGGAAAGTCCTGGATCGCGAAAACCTGGTCCTCTAACCAGTGAAAATAACTAGCAGGAAATCGAACAACCGCCGCGCCCTCATCGGGATGCCGGGCCATAACCGTAACCCATCGTACTAGCTTTGGCTCCCGAGGATCCAAGATATCAACAGTGAGATGCTGAGGGATCAGCATCGGAACTCTCTCCAAGGCAAAGCTCACAACTAAAGGCCCATATCCAAAGGTCTTCAGTTGTCCGGCCTTTGCCCTGGTCAATTGGGCCTTCACATTGGCCGTCACAGCATCGCACCAGTTGAAGATGGTGCCTCGGAAACAGTCAATAGCCATCCGCATCTGGGACCCGGTAGCAATATGTAGAGCGGCTGCACCGCAAATTCTGGTAACAGTGAAAGCTATAACCATGAGTTCGCGTCGAGAGATGTATTTGATCTCTATGCCTTTTGCATGGTGAACATTGGGTATGCACCAATCTTCTCGGAGACTAACAAGGGATTGGCCACCCGGCCTAGTCCCGTCAAGATTGAGTTGCTCACCCCTGTTCGGCAAGCCAGTGAGAAAGTATATGTCGGAGGGCTCTATCTCGAGCTGATGCTCTCCGATATAAAAGCATTGCTCCTGAATGTTCCATCTCTCAACCAGCCACTCCAAGAATCTCACCTGAGCCCTCATGCCAGGTATGGCCCAGTATTTGTACAACCCGCATGCTTTTAGGGCGTCAACAGAAGGTTGGTGACCAATCGCGTCTAAATCAACATCCTCGTGCTCTCTTTCTCTCCAATCCAACATGGTGAGTGCCCTACACACTAGCAAACAAAGATTAGAATCAGTTTGGGGAATTTTTAATGGTTGATTTTGGAGATTGGGGTTTCAAATTCCGCCTTTTGCGGGGTACGCACCCCGCGTTTACAACACAGGGCGTCGGGACGCGGCTGGCCCGAAGGTGAGCTGCGTACCCCGACCTTTTTTCTGTGTAGAAAAAGGTCGGGGGACGCAGGTCACCCTCAGGCCACCTGCGTACCCCGTGGGGCGCATTTTAAACCCTAAAACCCCCCAAAAATCAAAACTAAAACCTAAAACAAGATTTTAATCGGATGAAATTGAAGAGCAGGATGTTGTGAAATACCTGGAAGAAACGGCGTTCGATTCTGACGGTCGGATTTTCCGCAGCGACCACGGGAAGTTTCTTGTCAAAAGCCCTTTGTTCAACCTCAACAGTAAAATGGTAAAAATGACATGGTAAAAAGTCTTTTTATAGGTTTTTTGGATGAATGAATGCTAGGTTTGTTTATTTTTCACCATGAAAAGATGTTTGTCGTTGAATTTTTGCCTATCTTAAACAAGTATGAGTAATGTGTCGTTTTTGTGCAGGACAAAGGGATTTAGAGGGAAAATTGTTATTTTTCACGAACCAAAATATCAGAGACATCTTTTAAGCCCTTTTCTGACTCCTAAAACATGAAAAGATTGTCGAGCGTTTCTTTTACACTCATTAAAATGGAACTAAAAGACGGTCCCCTTATAGCCCTTTTCTGAGCGAAAAAACAGGAAAAGATTGCCGGGTTTTTGTCGTTTCAAACTCGAAACTGGAAATAAAACGATGTGTCCTTGATCGCTTTTTACTTTTCAGGTCAGTGGCACTAACTATGAAAGTACTCCTTGGTCGCAAGATCAAGCGGTTCCCCCAGGTATTATTTTATACTTTTTTGGGCTTGTGGGACACAAATTTACGAAAAAGTTCAACTTGGAGTCTTCTTAAGTTTTTCAGACTCTCTAAAATTGAAAAACACCGAGTTTCTCCTATACTAGACTCGTTAAAATTTCACAGTAAAGGACCTGTTCAATTACAAACGGGAACGAACCGCTCCTTCCTAGGGTTCGAATCAAAACTAGGTTGGACTCATCCGAAGGATGAGCTTATAATCAAGCATATGTTATCCTCCTCAAGCTTGTTAAAAATAAAGAGGTACTTGCCAGAAATGGTGGGGGAAAAGAGAGGAAAATGAGTCTATTTGCTATCCTTTATCACAGAAGAAACTTTATAACCACTCTTGAACACGACACTTTTCATTCACCTGGGTTGGGAAATCTTTTGCCTCACAGTCAATCAAGCCACATTGAAAGTCTTTAACCGGGTTTCGGGGATTAACTTTGAGTCATTCGTCACCAAACCATCTGTTGTGTCGTTATGTGTTCAAGAGGTTTGCAAACAAAACTTTCATCTGCAAAATACTTGTCATCCATTTTGACCATCCCTGAGTCAGTCCTTACAGCAACATTTTCTTCAACTCGAACTATGATTTCGTGTTGTGGGCTTGCCTGCAACGGGTCGCTTTCTATCGACATTAGCACATTATCTAGAAAGATGACTTAGAAATCGTCAGTACCTTGGAGTCTGCATGCATCAATGGCAGGTTTCTCGCCTTTGACGTCAGTTTACATCATTGACTTTCGATCAAGGGATTCCGTGAAATGTTCGACATCAACTCATTCATTCACATCTCATGGATTGTACTGGGTACTTTGAGAACCATTGACATTACTGGTGGTTTCTCTCACACTTGTTAACATTTTACATCATCGACTGGTAATCAAGTGGTTTCTACCATGCTCGACATCAACTCATTTA
The DNA here is from genome assembly GCA_031772625.1 of Pinus tabuliformis. Taxonomy (NCBI): domain Eukaryota; kingdom Viridiplantae; phylum Streptophyta; class Pinopsida; order Pinales; family Pinaceae; genus Pinus; species Pinus tabuliformis. The sequence goes on along the minus strand of CM062805.1, from coordinate 1,062,366,791 downwards.
TTCGCATGACTAGAATCGTACCAATTTGGGAAGCGGAAATGAAGACCCTGGATCTAGTTTCCACCATCCAGGCTGCGAGGAGTTTTGTATTCATTATATAGTAGACCAATTATAAATAGATGGCTGCGTCCATACAGTGTCTACGCAAGTCTATGATTATGATGTACTGCAAGATCATTCCTGTATCAGAGTAGTTAGTCTGTTAGTTAAAGTTTTGATCTGAGTATGGGAATGCCTACCTCAGCGATGATATAATCTTATACATGTATTTTGTGTTGAAAATTGCAGGTTCTGACCAGGCTCTCCTCGAGATGATCCTTGAAATGATAAAGCGCTTCACCCTTCCTAGATAAAACAAAACCCTAATCTACTACAGGCTTCGCACTTTAGGGGGCAATCTGTTACACTAAAAAATGTCACCATGGTCATGAACAGTTAGTATGGCTCTATCAACAGTCATGCTATCCTCCTGGGCAAGTCTTATGCCTCTGCTTGTCATGTCAAACTCCAAAATGAGAGAAAGTCTTTGTAAAAGTGTTTATCTCTGGGTACACAGGTTCTCTCAGCTTTGCCTGTGGGGACGCACCCAATGTTCACAAAAGTCGCGTACTTGTACGCTCTGTATGTAAAGGGACAGGTGCGTCCCCCTGTAAAAGTCAAAATGCGCAAGTTTCATCTTTAAAAAGTTACTTGTGGTCATTTCTAGAGCATTCTAGAAGGTTGTTCGACGTGTATTGAGCGCCTCCAGATGGTTCATGTATCCCTATGAAGGAGGAACTTATCCCATCAAGAGGGGAACTATCCCACCCAAAGAGGGACTTATCCCATTGATGGTGGACCTGAATAACTTCTTCCTGAGCACTATAAATAAAGGCCTTGGGCCAGAAGGAGGGGAGGTTGAAAGTTATACATTTCTAAGGGTAAATGTTGTCGAAATAGAGACTCCCATTTAGAAGCTTGTGAGGAGAGATTGCCATCTTTACTTGTTCTACTTGGAAGTGGGGTGAGCTTTGTCAAAGTAGAGGAAAATCTTGAAGGACCCTTGGGAGGAATTTGTACAACACTAAGGCTCAGGTTGTAATTGTTCCTTTTGTTACCTTTTAATGCAAATAAACTTATTTTTCTCAACAGATTGTTCTTAATGGTTTGTTTCATATATTCCTTGGTCAATATGATAGATGTGTATTGTTTTATATAAGTTTATCAGGTGCTATTTAATCTTTTGGCTTGTTAGTGAATGCAGGTTTCAAAGATAAGGAGGAGCTCATCCGGATCGGCGAGACTAGACTACTACGAAGCACGGGACTAAAGGTATGTTAAAGATCCCCTGATTGCTTGTATTTGCAAGGCATGTTTAGAGAAAAGTAGGGTTTATTTGGTTTGTTTGTCACTAGAGAGTCTTAGGCTCCTAGGGAGGTTGATTGTGTCCACACTATTAACTCTTTCCACCTGACAATCACTAAGTGTTGAAGTTTTTGATCGTAGGTAAGTTCTATCATTGTACACATCAGTTCCATTGATCCAACACTTAACCAAAGTATAGAGTTTCGCTAGAAACCTAGGCTCATTCAACTTTCCTGAAAATCGCACTTCACATTTGTAACACTCAAGCTTTTCTCTTATTTGCTAAAACTGCATAATGCACAAAAATCCCAACCTCCCTTAGCATTCAAAACTACATAGTGGTTTCTCTGGTGTCCTTCCATCTACCAGCACCCACTCTCTCTAGAAATTGCACAGTTTCTTCCCTTGGGAATCTTAGCTACCCATTTATCCTTGCATCCTAAAACTGCACAGTTTTGTCCCTCAGCTGCCCAGTCTTCCTTACATCCTAAAATTGTGTAGATGTGTCCTCCCAGGGCCTCCTACTACAGCAGTCACTTCCTGTTGAAACTGCACAATTGTGTCTCTCAGGGGCCACGAAGAAGGATGACATGCTAGATGACTCTCAAGGAGCTGAGGAGATATATAAGAAAACCAAGGAACCCAAGGTATGATAGAAGATTGGGACTGCATGAAGACTCCATCTCATGCATAACCCTTCAGGGGGTAGGTATGGAAAATAAAGCACATCTTTTGAAATACACCAATTAGTGTAGTTTGAATGACTGCTTATCATTGTCATATCATTATATCTTAAATGACATGCATGGTTGCAAGCATTGAAATTCATTCCATGTGCTTCCTCTACGTTTCTTGCTCCCTTTCGCTTGTTGGATCAATTTTTAGAAGGTTGGTATTTGTGTATACAAGTTTTCCTAGCCATGTAAACACCTATCACACTCATACACAAAGTTGTAAGCACTGTCACACAAGTGTTGTCACAGTCATCCAAAGGTCTATCCCAAGTGTCACACTTGTCGCTTTTAAGTCTAGACAGTCTCATAGAGGGAAATTATTTGTTTGTTGTCTCGGTGGTCTATGTTGTCATGTTTGTCGAAGTATGCTAAGTGTGTGATCACAATGTTGAGTCATCACAAGTTCACTTTCTTGCCACACTTAGCCATTTTCCTGAAAATCCTTTCAACTGAACAAGTCCACTTCACCGGACCCCGAATAAGCTACATTGTGTAGTATCATCCCTCAATGATATTTCTCTCCTACTTGGAACTATGCAGTGCATGGGGTTGTCCCCTAAGACAGTTGTACTATGCAATCCCAGAGGTGAGAAGTTTTCCTTTCTTCCTAGAATTGCGTAGAAAATACCTCAAAGCTCGACTTGAACTATTCACTTTACAAGATAAATCATCAAGCCTCTTCCCTATCTGCTGGAACCATGCAATGCGTATATACCTGAGCCTACCTTTCCTCCCAAAACTACACAGAGATGTCCTCCTAGTGACCTCCCTCAGTTAGGAGTCATTGCTCCCAGAAAGTGCGCAGAACTATCCTCTATGGTCCCTCTAATTACCTATCTTGTCTTCCCTTATAAAACTATGTAGAGGTGCCTCCTAGGGTCCCGCCTTGCAAGTGCCACTAGTGACCTCAACTGCGCAATCCTTCCTCCCAGTGGCCACTACGCAGTTTTCCCCGATAGTGAATATTATGCCCCAGAGTTCCTCATCCAAGCCTGAGTTTCTCTCTGCATAGTCTCAGTGACTAGTATCCCTCCTCATCACCTGGAACTGCACAATGCATAGTTACTAGGCCCTCTTCTCATCTTGTCATCTATCCTGGGCCCAGTCCATGAAAAATAATGCATCATATTAGACTAGGAGGTTTTGGATTTGATGTCGTCCCATCATGAGTGAATTGCAAGAACAAGTACACTTATAGATCATGGCGAGATGATGAAGGGGGAAAAAACATGCTAGAAGACTTACTTGCAGCTGGATGGGCGAAAGAATCTCATTAAGAACAAGCGAAGGGAACACATGCAAGAAACCATATTTCAAGACCAAAGACCATTAAAGACCCCACAATATCAAGCCATGCAGAGATGAAGACAAAGCACATCCAAGAACACATCCATCACTCAGTAGAAACAACAACTTGACATTGCCATTACAACCAGCTAGTCCATGTCATTAGTGTCATGTTAAGTTGTGTCATGAGTTTTCGAGCTCACATCACTACTATGGGCCATATCTGTTGTAACTGAATTCAATGTAAAGTAAAATTCCAATAGACACACAATGAAGATGAAGATTCATGTCGGCTGAAAAGTCATAAGAAGTTGAATGGTCATGAGGGTAGTCTAAGAGTCACATGGGTTAAGCATCACCCTTGTCTATATATACCCCTCCCATTATATGAGCAAGGAAATTTTACCTTGGCTCCTCCCACGAAACATAGAGAGTTTTTAGTCAGTTATTTGAGGAGTGGGGAGTGGCTCCAATGTCCAACTACTGGGGCTAGTGATGTGTGATGTAGATATGTGTCTTAGAACTTTTTCTTAATTCAAAAGTTTGTTAAGGCCAACACATTTTCATGGTTGTTTTGTAAATGTTTGTAAGACTATTCTTTTGGCATTTGTAATTCATGTTTGTTTAAACTTTACTAAGATAGTTGAACTACTTCGGTTGTTTTAGTACTTACATTATTGGGAATGTGTTGTATTGGTTATCACTATTCTCTCATCCTTGTGGACTAATCCGTAGGATACTAGATAGCCTTCCTTGTTTACTGGATAGAATGACCATCACATCCATTATGGACTACTCCACTAGATGGTGTATGGGTCTTCCCTTGTACTTTTGTTTTAACGACTACCACATCTGTTGTGGACTATTCCTGTGGATGCTGGACAAAACCTTCCTGGTTCGCGTTGTCTCTTCCTAGGAGGTACTATTACCTCTCCCTTAGAGGCTCACTTTTATCCCCCTTTTACAGTAAGAGAACCTTGACACAGTTACATTACACACTCACCAGGCACACTTACCTTATTGTTTGAAGATACCAGTGTAACACTCTCATGTGCTGACAGCTAGAGCTAAGGCAAATCTCTAAGTATATGGCAACTAGACCATCATACTAAATGGGACTCCTACAACAAATGGTGTGAGGTCTAGTTGGGACTTCATATCGGGGATATCCCCTAGGTTTACAGATTTCCAGCACTATCAAAAAAATGGTGTTAGAAGGAGCGACAGACAACAGGCTGAGCTCGTAGAGTCTGGTTTGAATCTCTTATTTTAAAATGGCTCTTCTTAAAATCATAATCCTGAGATGTTTTTCTAAAAATCTTAATTCTACCATCCCTATGGAAGTTATTCATGACATATTTGAGTTTAAGTTCAATGGTGAGTGTGAATCACCTTTTCATGTACATTTGCGTCAAGTTATGATTATTTTGCATCATCACCATATAAAGCCCGAAGATGTCTGGTCTATATTACACACCCTCACATTCGAAGGTCGTGTTAAAAATTGGTGTTGTACATTACCCATTACTTCTATCAGTTCATTCGGCCATCTTGCTGAGATGATGTTTAAATCTCCCGAGAAGTATAGCCACCGGGATGTTTGTGAAAAAATATGTCATTTAAGAATGGAGCCTGATGAATCAGTTGAGGACTTCCCTGATCGGTTCCTTCACATCTGTTGCTAAATTCCTGAAAAACTTTTGAACTCAAATTTCTTGAGATTAGAGTTCATACGCTTGGTTCATGTCTCCCAATATGGTGAACCTCCTGATTTATCTTCCTCCCCAACTCTTGCGAATCATGGAGCACCTCAGATTGTAGAGGATGAGCCCACCACCCCATTTGTTCCATGTCCTTCTCCTTTTCCAGTCCTGATGTGGTTGCCCCCTTACATGATCATGAAGCTGAGAAATCTGTGAATCAAGTCCCCAACCCATCTTCTATTGGGAATGGGTCCCTTGGGGTCATTCTTGGGACTAAAAGCCTAAGTTTGGGGCAGAAAGCCAAAATTTTGTACAAAGGAATGTAAAGTCTCTACATTTTGTGGTCGCGGAGTGCGAAGATAGCAAGAGTCAAAAAGGGTTTCCGCCCTTAGTTTAGATAGTTTGTGTCAGCTTTAGAGATCTGCCTTTGCTTCGCGGACCGTGAGATTGTATAAAAAGAGACTCTTAGAAGTAGAGTTATAAGTAAGTTTAAGTGCTTGATGAGTTTGTGAAGAGCTAGAACCAAGAGCCTTAGTGCGGGAAGAGGCTCTGCAAGTGAGTGTGTAAAGGCCTAGGGTAGAAGTCCATAGCTGAGTGCACAGACCCCTGCAGCTATGTGCGCAAGGCAGATAGAGTCTGTATTGAAAATCTGAATCATTAATAAAGAGAAGTATTATGAAATTACTGTGTATTTTGTCTCTATAAATTGCAAGCGATTATGTTATGGTAAGTCCTGGGTTTGTGTTATAATGCGAATTTGATGCGCAAATAAATATGTTTCTATCTTCTATATGAACACAAATAAGGATATATGTTTACGTGAAGATAATCTTAATTGCATGGTAAAATTGGTGAACACTTAAGATATTTTGGGAAATTATACAATAATTTTGTAACAAAGGCACGTAATTTCCTGAGTCGCTGGCTAGGCTTGCACGAAGGGCGATCATATAACTTCGCAAATGTTCTAAGAGATGGAAGAGAAAGTAAATTGATAGGCTTATCGATCTACACGAAGGAAGAGTTTAAGGTATAAAACTGACATCACAACCATCTTAGGGTGCAAAAACTTGGTTCCTGCATCCCCCCATACTGCATCGGGTGAGACTTCAATCCGAGCTCTGTGAATTGATGCCGAAAGGGCCAGTAGTGATTTTATTGGCTAACTAACGCTGAACCTAGGTTAGGGCCCATCAAACCAACAAATGCCTATTGGGAATGGGTCCCCTGGGGTCATTTTTGCGACTAAAAGCCTAAGTTTGGGGTAGAGAGCCTGAATGTTGTACAAAGGAATGTAAAGTCTCCACCTTTTTTGGCTGCGAAGCGCAAAGATAGCAAGAGTGGAAAAGGGTTTCCATCGTTAGTTTAGATAGCTTGTGTCGGCTTTAGAGATTTGCCCTTGGTCCGCGGACCATGGGATTATATAAAAAGGGAGTCTTAGAAGTAGAGTTCTAATTAAGTTTAAGTGCTTGATCAGTCTGTGAAGAGCTAAGAGTGAGAGTCTTAGCATAGGAAGAGGCTCTACAAGTGAGTGCGCAAAGGCCTAGGGTAGAATTCCGTAGTTGAGTGCGCGAACCCCTACAGCTGGGTGCGTAGGGTAGATAGAGTCTGTATTGGAAATCTAAATCATCAATAAAGAGAAGTATTATGAAATTATTGTGTATTTTGTCTCTATGAATTGCAAGCGATTATGTTATGTTAAGTCCTGGGTTTATGTTATAATGATAATTTGATGCGCGAATATCTTTGTTTCTATCTATTATATGAACACAAATAAGGATATATGATTACGTGAAGATAATCTTAATTGCATGGTAAAATTGGTGAACACTTAAGATATTTCGGGAAATTATACAATAATGCTGGAATAAAGGCACGTAAGTGCCTGAGTCACTGGGTAGGGTTGCATGAAGGATGATCATATACCTTTGTGGAGGTTCTAAGAGACAGAAGAGAAAGTACATTGATAAGCCCTAAAGGCTTATTGATATGCACGAAGGAAGGGTTTAAGGTATAAAACCGACATCAAAACCATCTTAGGGTGTGGAAACTTGGTTCTTGCATCCCCCCATACTGCTTCGGGCGATACTTTCATCTGTGCTCCATGTATTGATGCCGAAAGGGCCAGTACTATAGGGATTTGCTTGGCTGACTAACGCTGAACCTAGGTCAAGGCCCATCAAGCCAACAAATCATTCCATTTCTAGGACCGGGATCTTCATAACGAGATGTGTGATGTCGCACCATCGGAATCCCACTAAGAAGGATATTGAAGACTAGTTGGATAGAAAGATCCACGAATTCACGAAGCAAGAAAACAGGAATCTATGATTTACAAAGGAATAGTGGTTGGACAAATATCTATACACATAAATTCATGAAATATTCTTCTGTTATTTCTTGGTTGAATTATATGAGTGGATCACGAAGTTGGCAGACGACCAGGGAAGGTGGAGGCTTGACAATTCGATTGTCTAGACCCCGGAGTTAGTGTGGATATTGGAAGCATACAAATATAAGATCACATCTGATGTCGATCATTGCCTCGGCCATATCATAGGAGGGTTTGTGAAAGAGTTTGTGGTTGATACTTCGGTCAACTACAACGAAGCAGAGCGCCCCTTCTACAAGGGGCTGCGAGGTAAGTACTTGAAATCACTAAATACTTGGATTAAGATGCTCTTTTTTGAAAAGCAGGTCATGTATCTACCTTGATGTTTGGAGCTATGCGAAGTGGAAGGTCTTTCATGGACGGAGGAAGAAAAGGTCCTGAGTATAGCCCGCTGATTGAGCCTCCTTTGAGTGACGACAAAGGTGCAACGCAGGCTTCCCTGCTAAGCGCTATTCAATTGATAAGACAAGGGTTCCCGCAAATACCTACACGCCTCCATCCTCATCCCATCCATCCTCACCACCTCCATCCTCACCTCCACCACTTACCCAATCACCCACATGATCACCACCTCCACCATTGTTCAACATGGTGAACTCTGTAAAGCTACCTATGTTCAAGGGCATAGGAAATGAAGATCCAGACTAGGTTTGGTTCATCACAAAGGCTGTATGGGAAGCTCAGGGTATCATGGATGATCAAATAAAGAAATTAACGTTGGTTAGTGCTTTGCAGGACCACGCACTAACATGGTACATTAAGTACAATACAGATAACCCAATGTCCGCGCTGGCAGATATCCAGACTGCGCTGAATAGGGAATTCAGTAGACCTAAGTCTTAAGCCCAATCCATTGTGGAATTCAAGGAGATAATGATGTAGCTTTGGGAGATGCCTTTGGATTTGGATCAAAGATTGAAGTGTACGATCCATGAAGCCAACATGAACCTAACTGATGGGTAGCACCGCGAATGGTTCGTGGCCTCGCTCCTGCCCCACCTAAGGGTTGCGCTATCACAATAGAATATTGGGACCTGGGAAGAAGCTCTAGAAATTGTGATGAGACTGTATAAAATGCTAATATAGGATGCTAATATGGGGGTTCAGCAAATTCACACACAGTTGCAAAACCTTTGCCTCGAAATGCAAGTTCTAAGAAAGACAGAACAGCTCGGCCAGAGGCACGCGAAGAAGTTTGGTCCCTGAAATGCAAAGGTCAAGGGCATGATAAGGATCACTGTCTAGTCTTTGCAAACTATGTTGCAGTAGGGGGACCAATGCCTCTAAGGTCAGAGGCTGCGGCAAGGCCAAGTACAGGGCCCGCGCTACAGTATGCTATATGCCAGGTAGCTGGGAAACATGTGATTGACAATTTCCATCTGCTTCATAAATTCGTATAGACACCACAATAGCTCTTCTACAATTTCTATCAATCATTAGGTCATGACGAGCACAATTGTTGTAGTTACAAATTAATGATGGACAGGACACCTACATACAGGGTGCAAGCAGAAACGCGGCCTCCGGACAAAGGCATTGGGGGAGCACAAGGTGAGTATCACGGAGTGGTCGAGGCCGAGGTGGAGGGGGGCCTGGTAGAGGCCGATGGAAGCTCATTTGTTACAATTGTGGAGGACCAGGACACTACGCAAGATACTGCCCAAATTTGATGTGACTGGCATGCTACTACTCTACTTAGTTTGACCATGCAATTGAGGATTGCTCTATATTGTTGGCTAAGATTTGCGAAAAAGGGGTACAACCTCCGCAGTCGACACAGAACCTCTAGAGGATGAGGGTTGAGCCTCGCGAGGAAGACTCTAAGGTGAAAATTATGCCGTGGAGTGGAACAATGACTGGTGAGGATAAAGGGAAGTAGCCTATAGAAGGTGAGTGGGTCCACAAAGCACCAGAAAAGGAGACTGGGTTTGATCTAGAGAACGTAAAAGAAACGTTTATGGAAGATAAGAAAAGATTCACTGAGGCCCCGACCTCAGGAAGTCAGGAGAAACCAGTTGAAGAAATGGACTGATCCATGATTACCACATTCTTGGAGACCTGCATGAAATTACTCCACAATAGTAAGCCTGTGAAGGGATTGCAGGAACTGATCAATTGGTGCACTGGCAAGGACAATGCTCTGGTGAACCGTGCATAATCAGAAAACCTGGTAAGCATAAGGTGAGGACTGGATGTGAGATGAGACTCACCGCGTAGATAGGGGAATATGAAATGGACCAAGTTATCTTGGATCTGGGGTTCGACGCGAATGTTTTTCCAAAAAAAAATGGGAAAGAATGGGGAGACCTGCACTCCAGTGGTCTCTGATCTAGTTAAGGATGGAAAATCAACAAGAAATCATCACAATGGGGAGGCCGCAGGGGGTAACAGTTGACATTGAAGGCGCGAGTGCACTGGCGGATTTTGAAGTAATAGAGATAATGGATGATATCAATCCCTACCCTACACTCCTTGGGATCGATTGGGCCACTGACATGAATGGGGTAATCAACCTGAAGAAGAAAAATATGATATTTGAAAATAAATCACTAAGAGTAGTGGTTCCATTGGATCATGTAGAAGGACTGCACTAAACAGAACCGGTCCGTGATTATGAAAGTGATGACGATTTGGACCAGATTTACAAGATAACGGCACGAGAATAGGATTGGGTGAATCTGACAGCAGACGAACATATTGAATGGAACCATGAGAGCTCCTGCACATCAGATTAGGACGAAGAACTAGAGCACTGGTAGAATCGGCTGCATGAAGTATCTATGCTACATTGTAATATGATGACTAAGTCATTGCGTTGCGTATCATCAGAGGTAAGGAATCTACCTCACTATGATGGGTTAATTGATGTGATCACTTTTTGGATGCATTCAAAAGGGAAGTTCTTGAGAAGAATCGATTCCAGGCATTAGATTGGGCATTGCACCCTACACCTACAAGATGGTAGGGTACACACAAGGGTAGTTTCAATGATTGGCTTGTGTTATCACTAAACAAATTTCAAAGAAAAGGGGTAAGGTAAGGAAGAATTGGTCTTGGTCACTTTCGTGTTCCTTTCATGCATAAGAATCACTTGGCAAGCTCAGGGTCATTATACATCAGAGTTTTCCATTTCAATTCAAGCAAGGCAGTTAGCACTCAAGAAGAAGAATGTAGCTTTGAGGAAGTCAAAAAGGAAATTGATGTCTACCAACCTTGAGATTGCCCAATTCAAGGAAAGGGCAAGGAAACATGCAATTAAAAAGGCAAATTGAAGATCTGAAGACACAACTAAGCCAATAGGAAAGGTTTCCTTAACTAAGGAAAGTCACGCAGCAATTTCTTAGCAAAAGATAATGCCTAATGCACAGCAGTTTCGTAGCGCGCTACGAAACTACTGTAGCTGCATATTTTGATATAGTTGACCAATTTTGAGGGATAAAAGGGAAACCTTTTTTGAAAGAGAGTTTCTGAAGAAGGATCATTTACACAATACAGACATCCAGCAAGGGCAAAACGGGCAAAGGAAAAGCATATATGAACCATAAGCCATTTGTTATAAAAGTGATCACAGCTACTATTGTTCATCATACTTTAGGCACCCTTGAAGAAGGTTTTGTCTTCATACAGGTGCATGGGCAAGGTCCACACATGAAAAACCTGATAATCCTAAACATTTTTGTGTAATCAAAGAAGAACAATAGGGATATTTGATTTCGAATATCCTTGTGGAGACCAAAAGAAAAAAGAGAGGAACTTTGTCTCCTTGTTTTTTACCAGTCAACTTCTAGAAGCGTTTCTGAGCAGTCAAAAACTCATCCCTGAAAAGTGAAAGAGGTTTTCATTCCTAAGATACTTAAGTACAAAAACCTCTTCCACTTTCTTCAAATCCATTATGAGCATGGAGAAACGGGTGACTAAAACTTGCGCTACGAAACTGCTGTAGGTGCAAGTTTTTCACAGGCATATTTCTCTGTTTTACACCTGTTTTTCAAAGATTTATTTTGGGCAGTAGGAACGATGTTTCAAAAAAACAAGAGAGGTTTTTTTTCAGAATGGATTGATTCAAAAAAAGCCTCCTTCAGTTTCCTCAAATCCATTATGATCTGAGAGAAATTAGTGACCAAAGTTGCGCTACGAAACTGCTGTAGGTGCAGTTTTTTAATTTCCTGTTTTACACGTCTTCGTCAAGGATCGATTATGGGCAGCTGGAGTAGTGTTTCAAAAAACCAAAAGAGGTTTTTGTTCAGAATTGATTGGTTCACAAAAGACTAATTCAGTTTTTCCAAATACATTTTGTACGAGAAGTTATGAGCTATGTGCCAAGACCTGTTTTTCAGCCAGAACAGAGCAAGGGACAGTCTCCTAGTTTCTAGGAACATAAAAAGGATGAGTCATCAAGGGCCAGCTGGAAGGTTATGAGCACCATAAAATTCGACTTCATGGAGTTTTAGGTGTCAAATAATGTTTTAAATGTTTAGATAAGTTTGTTGTAATCATAATAAGGAGTTACACTCCTAGTTGTATTAGGTCTCTAGGACTCCTAGTTAGCTGTCCTTTGCATTTAATAGTTAGTTTTGAGTGTCATTAGGTGTCAGGTCAGGTAGAATTTGAATTTTCCTCATCCTAGAAAAGGAATATAAGTTTTGTAAAGAGCTCTATATATAGCAGAAGAGCTGATGTACAAGGTGTTGGAAAATTTTATGACACAGCTTGTATTTGGCTTATGTAAGACTCATTTACAGTAATACATTGCTTAACTTTACTTCTCAGGATTCATGAAGGATTTCTTGTGTTCAGAATATGTGATGTTGTCCTTTTCTCAGTTTTTTACAGTGGTATGGATGTATAATCACTCAGAATTCACTGAATGTGCTCTGATTTCCTGTATGCATCTATAAACTGTGTGGTCCCATATGAGTGTATGTTCTGAATATTTAAATGTTGAATGCCCTGACTTCCATGTAAGGTTAAGATCATTGTTATATTGAGGTGTTGTTGACTCCATAGGCCCAATGGATAGTTTTTTAATGTGTTTCCAGCATTCATATTTGTCACAGTTGTTCTACAAGAGTTAGCCATCTTATCTTCAATCAAAATCATTAATCCATCTAGAGAGAGCCCTCTCAGGTTGAGGAGGCTAAGCCTCAGCCTAAAGTAGGTTTGAAATAGTTACTTAGAGTCAACCTGACCAGCAGCCTATCAGGTTCTGATTTTGAGATAACATTTTGGTGCGTCTGCCGGGAGTCTGAAGATTATTCATTCGTGAAATCAAGAGACTGAACTTCTGAAGGTAGCAGGAGCTCAGAAATTTTTTTTGAGGCTGCAAATCTACCTTGGCGACTCCATTGTTGAAGAATTCAAAATTCATAGATTCATGGTGATTCCACTGGAGTTATGAAGGACCCAGATGCTACCATTCTTATTTCAAGGTATGCATGCATAAATTTTTCAGGAATTCATGGTTTCCCAAATCATTTTCCCAAGGATGCATATTTTCTAAGGAATGGTCCAAAATTCAACGGAGAAGATTTGAGTTTAACTTTGAAGCATATATCAGATTTTTGTGATTTTACAGAGCTTCTTAGAGTTAAACATGAGGATGTTTGCATTATGTTGTTCTATGATTCATTTCAAGGGAAATGTAAACAGTAGATTGAAAGCTTTCCCACCAAATCCATTAAGTCATTTGAAGACTTTTGGCTTATGTTTTTGGAGGAATGGATAGATAGATCAGATGTGGTGGCAAACTCTCCTTCAATTCAAGGTTTCAAACAATGGAATGATGATCATATTAATGAAGAAATAGATGAAAGTTTTTCTTTTTCCTTGTCTTCGTATCTAAAATCATTTGAGTGCAAGGGAGAGGATAAGATGAAATTTTTGGATGAAGTTGCTAAAGACATTGAGAAAGACATTGAAGGTTTACAAGGTCAAATTCAGGCATATAGTCTTCATAATCATGATCATTATTTTCAGAAGCTTTCTATGGCAGAACACAAGGAGAGAGTGTTGGTTCCTTTATCTTTCACGATTGAGGAAGTGTACACTGTTGTTGAAAATCAGTTTGCACAACCAGAAGGTTACAAGAATCATCAAGTTGATCATGTATTATGGGATCCTATAGCCAAATATATGGAAGAGTTTTACTCTCCAGTGTTTCAGTTTTTCTATGAAGATCAGAGGCAATTTCAGTGGCAGTGGTCATCGCAATATCATAGTGGCTCTGAACTCCAATGCAGTCAAAAAACTCAAATATCAGATAAGACAAATGATTGGCTACATTGGAAATTTCACATTGATTGAGCTGAAAGAAGTTTGAATTGATAGGGTAGGTAGGTAGGAAAATTCAAATAAGCTCAAGGTTGACTGAGCATTTATTTTTTTTAGTAGGTAGATTTCTTTCTCCTACAGTGATCATCAAGCTTAAGCCCGAGGTGAAGTCCCAAGAAACTGTCACACGGAATCAGTCAAGGGTGCGGACACAGCTGACCTTCCTAGAAGTCTGAGACATTCTAATGACAAACAAAACAAACTGGAGCTATCCTTCTCTAAACATGCATTATGATATGAGAAATCAAGTGTTTCATTCTTACCTCTGTCCAAACGCTGTTGTAGAAGTCCAAGCTTTGTTGATCCGGATGAGCTCCTCCCGTTCTCCAAAACCTGCAATCACCAACAGTCAAACAATTAAATAGCACCTGATTATAACATAAAACAAAGCATATTCAACATATAGACCAAGGAGTACATGAAATAACCCATTAACAACAAGCTATTGAGAAGAATGGACCAATTTGCATTAAAGGTAATCAAAAGGAACCATTACAACCTGAGCCTTGGTGTTGTGCAAGCTCCTTCCAGGGTCCACAAGAGTCTTCCTCTACTTTGACAAAGCTCACCCACTTCCAAATAGAACAAGTAAGGGTGACAATCTCTCCTCACAAGCTTCTAAATGGGAGTCCTAATTCCTGCAGCATTTACCCTTAGAAATCTATAGCTTTCAACCTCCTTCCTTCTGGCTCAATGCCTCTTTTTATAGTGCTCAAGAGGAAGTTAATCAGGTCCACCATCAATGGGATAGTCCCCTCTTTGGATGGGATCACTCCCTTATTGATGGGATAAGTTCCTCTTTGATAGGAGTGCATGAACCATCTGGAGGCGCTCAATACTCATCCAAGAATCTTCTAGAATGCTCTAGAAATGACCACAAGTAAGTTTTTGAAGATGAAACTCGCGCATTTTAACCTTTTCAGAGGGACGCACCTGCCCCTTTAGATACAGAGCGTCCTTGGACGCAGACCTTGTGAACAAAAGGTGCGTACCCGCAGGCAAGGCTTGAGAGAACCTGCGTACCCAGAGATAAACATATTTTATAAGGACTTTCTCTCTTTCTTGGATTTTGACATGAATAGCAGAGGCATAAGACTTGCTCAAAAGGGTAGTATGACTGTTGATTGAGCCATACCGACTGTAAATAGCCATGGTGACATTTTTTAGTGTAACATATTGCCCCCTAAAGTGCGAAGCCTGGAATAGATTAGGGTTTTGTATTATCTAGGAAGGGTGAAGCGCTTTATCATTTCGAGGATTATCTCGTGGACAACCTGGTTGGAACCTGCAATTTTCAACACAAAATACATGGATAAGATTATATCATCATTGAGGTAGGCATTCCCATACTCAGATAAAAACTTTAACTAACAGACTAAACTACTCTGATACAGAAATGATCTTGTAGTACATCATAATCATAGACTTTTGTAGACACAGTGTGGGCGCAGCCATCTGTTTATGATTAGTCTATTCAGATAATGAATACAAAACTCCTCGCAGCCTGGATGGTAAAGATTTGATCCAGGGTCTTCATTCCTACTTCTCGAATTGGTACGATTCTAGCCATGCGAATAAATGAGTCGATGTCGAACATGGTAGAAACCACTTGATTACCAGTCGATGATGTGAACTGTTAACAAGCGTGAGAGAGACCACCAGTAATGTCAATGGTTCTCTAAGTACCTAGTACAATCCATGAGATGTGAATGAATGAGTTGGTGTCGAACATTTCACGGAATCCTTCGATCGAAAGTCAATGATGTAAACTGTCGTCAAAGGCGAGAAATCTGCCATTGATGCATGCAGACTTCAAGGCACTGACGATTTCTAAGTCATCTCTCTAGATAATGTGCTGATGTCGATAGAAAGAGACTCGTTGCAGGCAAGCCCACAACACGAAATCATTGTTCAAGTTGAAGAAATATTGCTTTAAGGACTGACTCAGGGATGGTCAAATGGATGACAAGTATTTTGCAGATGAAAGTTTTGTTTGCAGACCTCTTGGACACATAACGACACGACAGATGGTTTGGTGCTAAATAACTCAAAGTTAATCCCCAGAACCCGGTTGAAGACTTTCAAAAGTGGTTTGATTGACTGTGAGGTAAAAGATTTCCCAACCCAGGTGAATGAAAAGTGTCGTGTCCAAGAGTGGTAATAAAGTTTCTTTTGAGACAAAAGGTAACAAATAGGCTCATTCTTCTCTCTTTTCCCCCGCCATTTCTGGCAAGTACCTCTTTATTTTTAACAAGCTTGAGGAGGATAACATATGCTTGATTATAAGCTCATCCTTCGGACGAGTCCAACCCAGTTTTGATTCGAACCCTAGGAAGGAGTGGTTCGTTCCTGTTTGTAATTGAACAGGTCCTTTACTGTGAAATGTTTAACGAGCCCAGTATAGGAGAAACTCGGCGTTTTTCAATTTTAGAGAGTCTGAAAAACTTAAGGAAACTCCGAGTTGAACTTTTTCGTAAATTTGTGTCCCTCAAGCCCGAAAAAGTATAAAATAATACCTGGGGGAACCGCTTGATCTTACGACCAAGGAGTACTTTCATAGTTAGTGTCATTGAATTGAAAAGTAAAAAGCGATCAAGGACACGTCATTTTATTTCCGTATCGAGTTTGAAACGACAAAAACACGGCAATCTTTTCCTGATTTTACGGTCAGAAAAGGGCTATAAGGGGACCGTCTTTTAATTCCGTTTTAACGAGTGTAAAAGAAACGCTCGGCAATCTTTTCATGTTTTAGGAGTCAGAAAAGGGCTTAAAAGATGACTCTAATATTTTGTTTGTGAAAAATGACATTTTTCCCTCTAAGTCCCTTTGTCCTGCACAAAAGCGACACATTACTCATACCTGTTTAAGATAGGCAAAAATTCATCGAAAAACATCTTTTCATGGTGAAAAATGAACAAATTCATCCAAAAAACCTATAAAAAGACTTTTTACCATGTCATTTTTATCGTTTGACTGTTGAGGTTGAAAAAGGAGCTTTTGACAAGAAACTTCCCGTGGTCGCTGCGGAAAAACCGACCGTTAGAATCGAACGCCGTCTCTTCCAGGTATTTCACAACATCCTCCTTGTCAATTTCATCCGTTTAGAATTTTGTTTTAAGTCTCATTTTTTATTTTTGGGGGGTTTTGGGTTTTGGAAACCGCCCTGCGGGGGACGCAGCTTTCCTAAAGGCTGGCCTGCGTCCCCCGACTTTTTCCTACACAGGGAAAAGGTCGGGGGACGCAGGTTACCTTCAAACCACCTGCGTCCCGGCGCACTGTGCACCAAACGCGGGGTGCGTCCTCCGCAAAACGCGGGTTTTGAAACCCCAAACTCCCGAACCAACCAATGAAATTTCTCAAAACTAATTTTAATGCCTGTTTAATCATGTGTAGGGCACTTATCATGCTGGATTGGAGAGAAAGAGAGCATGAGGAGGTTGATGAAGCTGCAATCAATCATCAACCCTCCCTCGATGCCCTAAGAGGATGTGGTTTATACAAATACTGGTCCATTCCCGGTATGAGAGCTCAGGTAAGCTTCTTGGAGTGGCTGGTCGAGAGATGGAACGTTCAAGAACAATGCTTTTATATCGGCGGGCAAAAACGCGAGATAGAGCCTGCTGACATTTACTTTCTTACTGGCTTGCCGAACAGAGGTGAGCAACTCAATCTGGCTGGGACTAGGCCGGGTGGCCAATCCCTTGATAGTCTCCGAGCAGATTGGTGCCTACCTGATCGAGAGCACAAGAAAGGCATAGAGATCAAATATGTCTCTCAACGTGAACTCATGGTCTTGGCTTTCACTGTGACCAGAATCTGTGGCTCAGCCACTTTACATATTGCTACTTGGTGTCAATTTCGGATGGCAATTGATTGTCTCCAAGGCACCATTTTCAACTGGTGTGATGCACTGTTGGCTAACTTGAAAGTCCAACTGACCAAGGCAAAGATCGGCAGACTAAAGACCTTTGGATATGGGCCTATAGTCGTGAGCTTTGCCTTAGAGAGGATACCAATGCTGATCCCTCAGCATCTCACTGTTGATATTTCGGGTCCTCAGGAGCCAAAGCTGGTACGATGGGTTGCTGTGATGGCCCGGCATCCGGACGAGGGTGCGGCAGTTGTTCGATTCACTGACAGTTATTTTCACTGGTTAGAGGACCAGGTGTTTGCGATCCAGGATTTTCCGTATGCCGGAATAGATTTTCGAGGTGATCCGGACATGGTTCTTCCACAGGGAGAACAATGGGATGACAGAGGTACTTTATTTTTCACGAGTTTTCAAATTATGTATTTTTTTTTTGTTTTTTATATATATCGTCTCAAACTGACAGTAAAGTTTTCAAAATGCAGATGTTGGTCCACAGCGTCCAGCCAACCTCCGGCTTTTTGAGAGGCGACATCCAGTTGCACCGCTACCGGCCCCACAGGACGCGGCGGCTGCGGAGGTACTGACTGAGTTGGAGCATGATCTACAGTGTCTGATGGCAGATATACCAGAGACATCTATGGATGATATTCCTATCAGACTGCAGCGCTACGTAGTCGCGGTCCCTGGACCGTTGAGGAGATTTTTGCGCAAAGTAGCTCGTGCAGTGGTGTCGTACAGGGAGCACCACCAGTGATTGGCTAGTCACTTGTGGATACATGTGACATTTTGACTTTTTGTACTTATCATTTTGCCGATCATAAGGTGTTTTTCAACCTATGATCGAAGACGATGTATATTTTTTGACACACTTCTACCTATATATATATCACTATTACTGGCTTATCTTGTTTAACATGTATGGTGAAATGTTTTTTAAATTTACTTGCATGATTATCGTAAATGTCTGTCCAACACTCGAGAAGCAATTGCATCTGCTAATGTATTCAAGGACCTTGGAATATGTTGATATTCAATGTAATCAAATTCACGTTCCAAGAGACGCACTCTCAAAAATAACCTTAATAACACAGGATTTCTAATGGCATAAACTCTATTAAGCTGTAATACAACAAGTTCAGAATCTAACCTCACTATCAAACGTCGAATTCCAAATGAAATGGATTCGGATAATAATTCAACCACTGCACTGTATTCTGCAATGTTATTCGTTGTTTGACCGAGGCTTACCCCATGCATAGAAACTAACTCGTCAGAGGGTGAATAGATAACCCAAGCTGCGGAAGAGATATTCCGTGTACTACGACAAGCACCATCAGCAAATCCAATGTATGTTTGGAGGGGCGTCGACATCTACAATATCAAGAGCAAAACCAAGATAAGCCATAATAACGACGAAAAACACACTCACTAAACTAAGCACACTGACTAACTAACAAACATACTAGCTAGAAAGAAAACCTAACCTAACTAGAAATTCTCCATACCCACCATTTAAGCGTAATACCTCTTTAGGTAAAGTCCATTTCTGGGTTTATCCAAAGAGTCCCCATCAAAATCTACTAGCTCATAAGCCCCTTTTGCTAGCTTTCGCTTTACAATATAGGGTCCATGCCACATAGGAACGAATTTTCCAGCACCTAGCTTATCGTTAGCTTGATCATATAAGAGTACTAGGTCTCCCTCCGAAAAACTTCGAGGGGTCACATTTCTATCATACTGAGCTTTCATTCGTTTCGCGTGAGTCTCGATTGCCAATGCAGTGTCACGTCGAGTCTCATCTAATTTAGCTAAGTACAATAAACGTTTATCCTCTTCGGAAGTAGCTGGAAGTGATTCGACAGCCATTTGAAGTGATGGGATTTCACATTCAATGGGTAACACTGCTTTTAAGCCATAAACTAGCTGGAAAGGAGTGAACCCTGTTGAGGTTTTCACTGAGGTTCGGTATGCCCATAGTGCCAAAAATAACATGTTGTGCCAATTCGACCGATGAATACCAATGGTTCGTCGGATCATGATAACCAGAACTTTGTTGATAGACTCAACTAAACCGTTGGCTTGCGGATAATAAGGAGTAGAGCTGTCATGGCGCAAACCAAGCTGGCTTGTAAGTTCAGTCATCATGGTGTTTCGAAAATGGCTTCCATGGTCAGTAATAATTGCTTGTGGGACACCAAACCTAGTTATTATATGATTGAATATGAAAACTGCAGCTGTTTTGCCGCTTGCGTCGAATGTAGGCATCGCCTCGGCCCATTTAGTGAAATAATCAACCGCGAGGATGATATACGCATGCCCCCCGGCCGAGTGAGGGTTACAAGTAATAAAGTCGATACCCCATTTGGCGAATGGACCAACGACAATTATAGGGTGGAGAGGAGCAGGTGGTGCGCGCATCTTTTGATCAAACACTTGGCAGTTGTGGCATTTCCGGACTGCAATGATACAATCTTTAAACATAGATGGCCAGAAGTAACCAGCGCGCAACACCTTCTGAGCTGTGGCATACCCAGACATATGACTGCCACATGCTCCAGAGTGACAATCATTCAAAACTCTCTCAGCCTCTTCGTGAGTTAGACAACGTCGAAAAACTAAGTCTGCCCCCCGGCGATAAAGTGTATCTCCAATAATTTTGTATTGCTGGGATTGAAACCTAATTTTCTGTCGTTCTGCTTTGGAAGCTTCAGGCCGAAAGGTTTGGGTTTGGAGATAGATGATTATATCCCCGAACCACGGATCTAAAGTACTGATAAGAAACAAAGATTCGTCCGCAATGGACTCTTCTGCCACAGTCTCTGTGTCAGTACGCGGGAAATCACACATCAATTCCGCAAAAACTAAAGATTTCTTAGACTTGGACTTCTCGAACTCCAAGTCAAACTCTTGCAGGATAACGATCCATTTAGAGTACTTTCCCCCTAGCAATTGTTTTGTCAAAATGTAAATCATAGGGTTGCAATCTGAAATAACTGTAGTTTTACGGAGAAGAATGTAGTGACGAAAATGCTGGACAGCTTGAACGGCTGCCAGGGCCAATTTCTCCACATGTGAATATTTCAACTCAGTGGGATTTAAGGTTCGACTAAGATAATATATCACATGTTCAGCTCCGAATTCATCTTCTTGAACTAACACCATCCCAATGGTGGAATGTGAAGCTGCGAGGTATAAGAAGTAGTCCTGGTTGTAGTTGGGAGGATGCAATAACGGTGCATGGGTCAACGCGTGTTTAAGTGCATCAAAAGATTGTTGGGCAATCTCGTCCCAAAAGAATTGAACGTTCTGTTTCAACAACCGTGTAAAACCTTTAGTGACCTCGGCGTAGTTTGGGATGAATCGTCGTAAAAAGTTCGCTTTCCCTTGCAAACTTTGGAGTTGGCGCAAACTCGAAGGAGGAGGCAATTTGATGATCGCTTCGACTTTCAAGGGATCGACGCGAATGCCGGCTTTTGAAACAAAAAATCCCAGCAATCGACCTGTTTCTATACAGAAAACACACTTGTGGGGATTCAACCGAATTCGATAATGCCTACACCTCATAAAGATTGCTCGTAGGTGGTCAAGGTGATCAGCTCGTCGTAAAGAATGAGCAGGCAAATCATCGAGATACGGTTGCACAATGTGCTTGATGTCGTGAAATGCGTAAGACATCGCCCGTTGAAAAGTGGCTCCGGCATTCTTAAGCCCAAAAGGTAATTTGCAATAAGCAAATGTTCCCCATGGACAAATGAATGCCGTTTTTGGTTGGTCGGCAGGTAGAATATTGATTTGATTATAGCCCGAAAAACCATCCATGAAGGAAAACATTTCACTTCCGGCACAATCATCAATAATTTGATCGATATAAGGCGTAGGATAGTTGTCTTTTGGACAAGCTCGATTGATATCCCTATAGTCGATACAGATTCTTATTGTTCCTTGTTTCTTGTTGACTGGAACAATATTCGATACCCAATCCGTTAACGGGATCGGATAAATGAAACCTGCTTTCAACAGCTTTTCGACTTCTGCTTTAATCGCAGCCGCTTTTCGAGGGTGAATCTGACGCAACCGTTGCCGAATGGGTTTAGCATCCGGGTAGGTTTTGATTTCATGAACAACAATGGCAGGATCGATTCCCGGCATTTCCTCGTAAGACCATGCAAACACATCGCGGAATTCTTGGAATAGGGCCTTGTAAGTTTGGATTTCTTCTTCTGTACATGAGGCACCTATATGAATGTTCTCCTCAATTCTGGGCTTCACTGAAATATCAATGGGAATAGTACGAGAAATATTCCCTAAATTCAACTCTGAATCAGAATGTTTCGTTGGATCCTGAGCGTCTTTGACATATTCAGCGGTAAAGATAGATGAAAAATCATTTTCAAATGCATCATCCTTAGGTAAAAACGAAGATCTGTGATGGAGATCTTCCCATGGTAGATCGTCTACACTTAGGATTTCGCGAAGTTGTTCGTCAGATGACACGACTTTGGGAAACGCTATCCGTTCTAAGGTTGAGGTGAAAAGTGATTCTTCACTGACCACATTCATTTGGTCGACTTCGGTTGAATGAAAGTCGGTAAAAGACATAAGAGCTTCATAAGCAATTTCATATGGACTCAAAGGCATAGCATTACCGAATGAGTCTATCTCAGAGTCAGATGGAACATACCAAGGATCATCATAAATAATGTTTTCTGACGTGATCATATGAATTGTTGCAAACGAAGGTTCTACGCTGAGTGGAGGGAGAGGAAAAGTTCCCAGTAAACCGGAATCCTTAACTAAACCTACACCAACGTCCCTATAAGGGATTGTCGTCTTACCGACATGCTGGATACTCTCTGAAGAGGCTGGGTCGGATGAAAAGTATGTCAACTGATCAATAGTCACGATCTTACCGTTGTGTGGAAATTTAATTACTCTGAAGACCGATGAAACGACCGCTGTCATAGCATATGACCAACTTCGACCCAAAAGAAGGTTGTAGTCTAGAGGGGCATCAACCACTTCCACATCCAGACTAACGGTTTTACCTTCTACCCCTATAGGCAATTCTTGTAAAATACCAAACGGACGGAACCCACGGCCATCAAAGGCCTTAAGGATGGTGGGGGATTGGTTCAACGAAGGAGAACCAAGGGATCTCCAACATTGAATAGACATAATACACGTAGAAGCTCCCTCATCAATCACAGTTCGATGAATAGGCCTGTTTTTTACTATCACTGGAATTTGGAAAGCCATTTGATGGGGGAGTCGTGGTGTACTATTTTCTAGATCGAAGATCATTAGATTCGGATCCTGAATGTCAACAGCTCCTATAGCCGACAAAAGCAATTTTCGTTGTGCTGGACATGATTGCAGCACTTCTAACGCCGACATTGCTGAGGGTGAAACAGCTAAGTCCTCAACAATGTTGTAATTCTGGGCCGCTCTCGCATGTGGATTGAAAGCAGACCTTCGAAGTACACCCTTGGCGGGCGGTTTAATTACTAAGTCTGGGTTAGGTTTCTCGATCTGTAGTGGATCGGAACCAGGAGCTGAGGTTGATGGGTTAGAGTGAGAAGATTCTGCTTCTTTGCCATCAACAGGATTCTTACTACCATAATCTTGCGATCGAGTCGCAATCCTCACATGAGACATCATCAAAATGGGTTCTTCACTGGCATTCGAGGAAGAACCTATCATTTTATTCTCCTGCTCCGGAAATGGATTTTTTAACACAGCAGGAGTGGGAGAACCTTTGACTATTTTCACTACCTCGGCCCGATGAGGGCAATCTCTCGTAAAATGATCCTCTTCACAAATGAGACAAGGATATCGAGGTTTGCGCTTTTCGTCATTGGTTTCCGACTTTTCAGTTTTCTCCTTTGGAGCCTTGTCTGCTTTAGCCTTCTTCTTTCCTTTCTTCTTTCCACCGTTTTTTGATTTGGCCGTAGATGACTCTACAGCGTGAATATCGGCGGTAAGTTCAGGAGAAGACTCTCCTGTCGGGGAATCGGGCAAAGTGATAATAGGAGTAGTTGAAGCCTTGGAAGACTTCTTCTTGCTCTTTGTAGTCACGATACCAATCATACCATCAGCGGCATGAGATCCCGAAGGAGCAGCAGCGATTTGGTTCGACTTTGGAAGATCCGGAATCTTCTCGTGTAATGTACCCGACTGCGTGTAAACTAAGTCAAGGTATTGTGCCTGAGCAATGACTTGCTCCTCAGTAACTACTTCGGCCTTAGCTACATCTTCAGTAATTCTTGGTAATAATGATTTAACAAACCATTCAGCTAAGATTTGGTCCGGGATAAAAACTTTCACTAGTCTTCTTCGACGTCTCCACTCATGGATGTGATCTGAAATATACGTGGAGGTTGATTGTTTTAGTGAAGTTAATAACTCTGTACCGTTATCGTATCTGACTGGTAACTGAAAATGAGTTAAGAACGAAGTAGCTAACTGGCTAAAATTGTAAAAAGAGGCCCGTGGTAACTCAATGTACCACTTGGCCGCGAGACCAATGAGTGTACGCTGGAAAAGACGTAAGCGGATCGAATCATCCGAGATGGAATTTGAAGCACACCAGAGGTGGTAAGTCATCACGTGATTGGACGGATCCTCTCCAGACTTACCTTCGAACTTGGGTATATCGCTGGGCAACTTATTTGGCATTGACGGCCAGAACGGAAGATATTGAATTGGATCGTTCGTTAGGCGCGTCAAGTCTGGTAAATCCAAAGTTGCGATAAACGGTAACTGCCGGTTAGGATCTCTAAAACTCTGGGTCACAATACCGGCCCCAGGAGGAGGATATCCAGGATAACTAGGAACAGGAGTCGCATTTGGGATATTATATCCTCCTGGAAAACCAGGATTAACCGGACCGTACTGGGGTTGCTGAGGTTGTTGATAAGTGTACCCAGGATACGGTTGATACTGGTAAACCGGTTGTTGGACAGCTTGCCCAAGTTGATACTGTCCCTGGTACGGAGGTTGAACAAATTGAGGTTGAGTAGTAACAACCGTACTTATACCAGGCTGGCCTACAGGCATCTGGACTGTGGTTTGAATCGTAGATCTAGACAACGGTACAGATGTCTGAGGAGTGGTTACAGGGACAGTAGAAACCGGAGCCGTCGATACTCCAGAAGTAAGTATGGTAGATGTGGCGGTAGTTGCTGCAGCCGTTTGAGATGGAGTACTAGGTGCAATTGGCGGCTGAGTAACTACCGAAGTTACAGGGGTCTGAACACTTGACTGGACAGGTTGCGGTTGCTGGGGTGGACCAGGAACTACAGGTTGTCCTGCTTGAGGTACCGACTGTATACTTGGCTGCAACATCTGTTGACCCTGTGATGGATCCCACACTAACATTCCAGGGTATTGACCCATAACAGGTTGAGGGTACTGAGATCCATAGCCGGATTGAGGATAGGATTGATAATTGTAAGGTGCAGTCCCATATGATTGCCCTTGAGGTGGTTGATAACTTTGACCTGAGTATTGACCCTGAGGTTGATAACCTTGAGGTAAATACTGATACTGAGGTTGACTTTGGGGTACATATTGAGGCTGGGGTTGACCTTGAGGTATGTATTGCCCCATAGGAGCGTACTGACCTTGAGGTTGCCCCCCAGACATGAATGAAGTACCTTGAGGTTGCCCCCCAGGCATTAACGAAGGCTGCCCCCCAGGCGGTAATTGGCCACCTTGAGGTTGGGTAACGGGAACTGAACCTGACATCATGTAAATGTCTCCTACACTCAATGGTACATTACCACTGTTTCCAACTAATAACCCATGATCAATGGGTTGAGGAGACGCTCCCGCAAAGGTACCAGAAAGAGATTGATACCCAGTAGGAACAGAAGGACCGCCATGTAAAAAAGATTCAGGACTTTGTGTAAACATAGATGACTGACCAGACATATTTACAGGAGTATGAATTCCTCTAGGTGGAAAAGGAGTTCGAGGTGTGGAAAAACCAAAGTTGTCTAAATAATTGGTTAACGAAAGGTACCAAGTGGTACTTCTAGGAGGACTGTAAAAGATGGATTCACGCTCCCTTAGATCAAGGGTAATTTGATCTTCAGGATCAGAGACGCCTATTTCTTCCTCTGGAACAAGCTCTTCGATAGCAATCAAACCAACAGGAAGATTTTCGGTGATAATTCTTTCTATTCTCGGTGAATCAGGAACACTAGGAGTCGGAGTAACAGGTTCGGATATTTCTGGTTCTTCGCCTCTATCGCTAGCAGACGAAAAACTATCAACAAGTTCAGAAACTGTAACAGCTTCGGGATTATAACCTGTCTCTAAACTTTGGTAATCTGGATGGACTACCAAGGAAGATTCTCCTTCTTCAGGTGAACCTACTCTACTGCCACTAGGAGGAGTTACAAGGACCTTTAAACCTTCTAAATTACTGGGGTCGTCTCGAGGAGGTTCACCCCTAAGTCTACGGGATCTTCTCAACAATTCGGCCACAGAAACAACTTCAGGAGACTGGCCCCGAATTCTACAGGACTGTCTCGGTAATTCCGCCACAGCTAAAAACTTTTAACTACTACACACGAAAACAAAATAAAATTTCAAATCAAACCACCTAAAGTCTCTAAAGAACCAAACAAAGTTGAATCACACGCCTAAAGAATCTAGGGCGTCAAACCAAACACAAACAGTATCTTCCGGACCAAAAGCGCTAGTTGGTGATTAGGTCCAACCTCGCAGGATTCAGTACAGAAATGGCGGGTGGAACAGTTACGCCGACAACCTGCTTAATGAATAGACTGGACCAAGTTCCTCCACTTTAACCGTCTCGAGTGAAGTGAACCCCCCAGAAAATCCAAGTGAGTATAGCCGACGTCTGCTCCAGGTACAGTGGGACCTTCCCTCCACCGTCACCTTGGGTAGAATCCTAGAGATTATGGTCACTAAGGTTACCAACGGCCACAAGTACACCTGGGGGAACAGTCTAAACTTTGACAGCACGCAAGGGCAGAGTAGCAAGCTCAATCCCCTTACCGGCTCCTTGACAGTAATCCAAGGTTTAACGATAAGTGACCCCTGGCTCCTCGACAATGGTTAATCCGAGGTTTACCGTTTGTAATACGTACTGTCTGGCGTCGTTCCCAACGAGGGGGGAATGATCCCCTCACTGGTTTGGACACGAGCTCGTGCTTCTCCTTTAAGAGGAGCTTTCCCAGAGTGTAAATGTAACAATTGGATTTGATTCTATCACAAGATCGACTACTTGTTTGTTTTACTGCCTTGGAGAGTTAAGTACTCACCTACTCCAAGACACTAGCCTAAGCTAAGTTGGTGCTTCAGAGCCCTAGAAAATAAAACTTAGTAGTTCAATTTTACTTTAAGCGTTACTTTTAAGGTTGTTCTTTAAAGTCACAAGGTGATGGAAGTGAAACCAATGGTGTATAGACTCGACTCCAACCACTATAAAGATGCACCTAAGATGATCTAGACTACTTTTGCTTTTTCAATGAAAATCTTTAACTAAAAGAGTTGAGAGAATGCAATTTTTTAGAGAAAACAACTTCTTTAGAAAAGATAATCAAAGAAACAATTCGCTTTTTCTTTTCGAGCACACAAACATAACCACTCTTTACTTGCACGAAAATTTCTTTTTCTTTCAAAAACTTTTAAAGCTACTTGAAACAAAACTTTTCAAAGGAGATATTTTTGTATTTTCTTTTTCAATAAAGCATGTAAACCTACCTTTAACAAAAACAATCTCAAAAGCTACAAAACTATGAAAACTTGACTCATAAGCAAATTAAAAGAGAAATTACTCTAAGTAAATCTAACAAGGCAAAAGCTCATAAAGGCGATTCTAGGATGTTTTACTTGATCAAAAACAAATCAAGGGCTAGCTAATGCAGAATCAAAAGACTAGCCAAAACAAAACTCAAATCTTTTTGTTCTTTTCGTAAAATGGAATTCAAGACTTTAAACAACAAGCACTTCGAAAATGGCCCAAAAGACAACTTGATGGTAAGTTACTTCTACAGGTAGACTTTTAGAACAGGTCTGACTTCTTAGAAAGTTGACAAAACCAGAGAGATCTAAGGCTTTGACAATTCCTACCGCTAAAGTCACTACAAGACCTACTCAAAATCAAACCCTAGGGCTTACACTTCGACGAAATCCACTAAAACACTTAATGCTAATGAAACCAGTTCAGGTGAAGATTCTGGACAAGGGACTGATGAATCTGGGCAGAAAAAACTAAGAAAAAACAAAATCTAAGAGCAAAAAAGGCAAAAAGTGGAATTTTCTCAAATTTTGGCAGGGGACGCAGGCAACCCGTTAGCACAGGTGCAGGCCCGCTCTGTGCACACAGCAAAAGTGCGTCCAGCGACGCACTGTGCAGCACTCAGAGGGTGCGTCCTACTGAAAAACTCAAGAAAACCAAAAATAAAACTAATCCTAAGCTAACCCACCCAGAGACAAGATCACAGAGCCAAAACCAGAAAAATAAATCAATTTTCTCAAAGCAAAGTTCAAACAAAAGAAAAGACTCTTCTCATCAATGGAAACTCTCCCCAGCGGAGTCGCCAATTTGTCACACGGAATCAGTCAAGGGTGCGGACACAGCTGACCTTCCTAGAAGTCTAAGACATTCTAATGACAAACAAAACAAACTGGAGCTATCCTTCTCTAAACATACATTATGATATGAGAAATCAAGTGTTTCATTCTTACCTCTGTCCAAACGCTGTTGTAGAAGTCCAAGCTTTGTTGATCCGGATGAGCTCCTCCCGTTCTCCAAAACCTGCAATCACCAACAGTCAAACAATTAAATAGCACCTGATTATAACATAAAACAAAGCATATTCAACATATAGACCAAGGAGTACATGAAATAACCCATTAACAACAAGCTATTGAGAAGAATGGACCAATTTGCATTAAAGGTAATCAAAAGGAACCATTACAACCTGAGCCTTGGTGTTGTGCAAGCTCCTTCCAGGGTCCACAAGAGTCTTCCTCTACTTTGACAAAGCTCACCCACTTCCAAATAGAACAAGTAAGGGTGACAATCTCTCCTCACAAGCTTCTAAATGGGAGTCCTAATTCCTGCAGCATTTACCCTTAGAAATCTATAGCTTTCAACCTCCTTCCTTCTGGCTCAATGCCTCTTTTTATAGTGCTCAAGAGGAAGTTAATCAGGTCCACCATCAATGGGATAGTCCCCTCTTTGGATGGGATCACTCCCTTATTGATGGGATAAGTTCCTCTTTGATAGGAGTGCATGAACCATCTGGAGGCGCTCAATACTCATCCAAGAATCTCCTAGAAAGCTCTAGAAATGACCACAAGTAAGTTTTTGAAGATGAAACTCGCGCATTTTAACCTTTTAAGAGGGACGCACCTGCCCCTTTAGATACAGAGCGTCCTTGGACGCAGACCTTGTGAACAAAAGGTGCGTACCCGCAGGCAAGGCTTGAGAGAACCTGCGTACCCAGAGATAAACATATTTTATAAGGACTTTCTCTCTTTCTTGGATTTTGACATGAATAGCAGAGGCATAAGACTTGCTCAAAAGGGTAGTATGACTGTTGATTGAGCCATACCGACTGTAAATAGCCATGGTGACATTTTTTAGTGTAACAGAAACTTAAAGGAGATGTTTGTAAAATAAATTTTTGTTTATCATAAGAGGATAAGGCACTGGAACTGCAGGTTCTTAGTGTACCACAAGGGCACACTATCCCAAGTGGAGCCACTGTTATCACTAAACAAATTTCAAAGAAAAGGGGTAAGGTAAGGAAGAATTGGTCTTGGTCACTTTCGTGTTCCTTTCATGCATAAGAATCACTTGGCAAGCTCAGGGTCATTATACATCAGAGTTTTCCATTTCAATTCAAGCAAGGCAGTTAGCACTTAAGAAGAAGAATGTAGCTTTGAGGAAGTCAAAAAGGAAATTGATGTCTACCAACCTTGAGATTGCCCAATTCAAGGAAAGGGCAAGGAAACATGCAATTAAAAAGGAAAATTGAAGATCTGAAGACACAGCTAATCCAACAGGAAAGGTTTCCTTAACTAAGGAAAGTCACGTAGCAATTTTGTAGCAAAAGATAATGCCTAATGCACAGCAGTTTCGTAGCGCGCTACGAAACTGCTGTAGCTGCATATTTTGATATAGTTGACCAATTTTGAGGGATAAAAGGGAAACCTTTTTTGAAAGAGAGTTTCTGAAGAAGGATCATTTACACAATACAAACATCCAGCAAGGGAAAAACAGGCAAAGGAAAAGCATATATGAACCATAAGCCATTTGTTATAAAAGTGATCACAGCTAGTATTGTTCATCATACTTCAGGCAGCGTTGAAGAAGGTTTTGTCTTCATACAGGTGCATGGGCAAGGTCCACACATGAAAAACATGATAATCCTAAACATTTTTGTGTAATCAAAGAAGAACAATAGGGATATTTGATTTCGAATATCCTTGTGGAGACCAAAAGCAAAAATAGAGGAACTTTGTCTCCTTATTTTTTACCAGTCAACTTCTAGAAGCGTTTCTGAGCAGTCAAAAACTCATCCCTGAAAAGTGAAAGAGGTTTTCATTCCTAAGATACTTAAGTACAAAAACCTCTTCCAATTTCTTCAAATCCATTATGAGCAGGGAGAAACGGGTGACTAAAACTTGCGCTACGAAACTGCTGTAGGTGCAAGTTTTTCACAGGTATATTTCTCTGTTTTACACCTGTTTTTCAAAGATTTATTTTGGGTGGTAGGAACGATGTTTCAAAAAACCAAGAGAGGTTTTTTTTCAGCATGGATTGATTCAAAAAAATCCTCCTTTAGTTTCCTCAAATCCATTATGATCTGAGAGAAATTAGTGACCAAACTTGCGCTACGAAACTGCTGTAGGTGCAGTTTTTAATTTCCTGTTTTACACGTCTTCTTCAAGGATCGATTCTGGGTAGCTGGAGTAGTGTTTCAAAAAACCAAAAGATATTTTTGTTAAGAATGGATTGGTTCAAAAAAGCCTCCTTCATTTTTTCCAAATACATTTTGTACGAGAAGTTATGAGCTCTGTCCCAAGACCTATTTTTCAGCCAGAACAGAGCAAGGGACAGTCTCCTAGTTTCTAGGAACATAAAAAGGATGAGTCATCAAGGGCCAGCTGGAAGGTTATGAGCACCATAAAATTTGACTTCATGGATTTTTAGGTGTCAAATAATGTTTTAAATGTTTAGATAAGTTTGTTGTAATCATAATAAGGATTTACACTCCTAGTTGTATTAGGTCTCTAGGACTCCTAGTTAGCTGTCCTTTGCATTTAATAGTTAGTTTTGAGTGTCATTAGGTGTCAGGTCAGGTAGAATTCGAATTTTCCTCATCCTAGAAGAGGAATCTAAGTTGTGTAAAGAGCTCTATATATAGCAGAAGAGCTGATGTACAAGGTGTTGGAAAATTTTATGACACAGCTTGTATTTGGCTTATGTAAGACTCATTTACAGTAATACATTGCTTAACTTTACTTCTTAGGATTCATGAAGGATTTCTTGTGTTCAGAATATGTGATGTTGTCCTTTTCTTAGTTTTTTACAGTGGTATGGATGTATAATCACTCAGAATTCACTGAATGCTCTGATTTCCTGTATGCATCTATAAATTGTGTGGTCCCATATGAGTGTATGTTCTGAATATTTAAATGTTGAATGCCCTGACTTCCATGTAAGGTTAAGATCATTGTTATATTGAGGTGTTGTTGACTCCATAGGCCCAATGGATAGTTGTTTAATGTGTTTCCAGCATTCATATTTGTCAGAGTTGTTCTACAAGAGTTAGCCATATTATCTTCAATCAAAATCATTAATCCATCTAGAGAGAGCCCTCTCAGGTTGAGGAGGCTAAGCCTCAGCCTAAAGTAGGTTTGAAATAGTTACTTAGAGTCAACCTGACCAGCAGCCTATCAGGTTCTGATTTTGAGATAACATTTTAAACGGCTTGAATATAGGAGGATGATGAGGATACGCTTTGGCCACCCGAAGGTATGACTAACAAAAAAGTATGACGGGAGGAATGATCCATGAGATCATTTGGCCAAATGGACTGAAGCATATGGAGTAAAGCCTCAGCTGAAGTGCATCCATCTATTTTGTCATACCTTGGAGATTAATGAATTGGTACTTGGAGACAAACCTCTATCATGGCACTGAAGAATGGGATGTTTTACGCAAAGGATTTCTGATGACATTCAGTTTTGAGGATGGATTTGAGTCCATCGATGAAGCATTGTAGGAGGTTAAGATAATCATCTTTAGGATACCATAGGATCCTCTAGATTTGATTCAACTTGATTGGACTACCTAGCTGAGCCACATGTTCGAATGTTACAATGTAATAGAGAAAGAAGAAGACGAAGACCTGAGAAAGATTAATATCCCAGAGACTAAAGGACGCCGCAGAGTTGAAGGACCACAACTAGAGAACCCAGACATAACTGAGACACTCAAGTCCAGGTAGGTGAACATTGGCACGGAGGTAGAACTGAAGTTTGCAAAGATTGTGGACTATTGGGACAACGCGACAGTAGATAAGGTCATCGAACTGCTCAGTGAATATCAGAACTTATTCTCCACAAAGTTTTCCAATCGGAAAGGGATAATAGGAGACCTAGGTGTCATGAATATCACCCTAAAGCTGAATGTGAAACCTGTGAAACAAAGACCATACCACCTCAACCTGAAGTATAAGGAAAGGGTCCATGTTGAGTTAGATAAGATGCTCACGATAGGTATTATTGAATGGTGGAAGAATCTTATTGGGTAAGTCCAATAGTGGTTCAGGAAAAGAAATAGAAGGAAGAAATAAGGATATGCGTATATCTTAAGAAATTGAATGATGCTTGTGTGCATGATCCTTTCCCAACCCCGTTCACCAACGAGGTCCTGGATAATGTAGGTGGCCAAGAAGCATACTCTTTCACTGATGGGTTCTTTGGGTACCATCAAATCAAAATCGCGCCTAAGGATAGAAGCAAGATGACCTTCGCGACTAAATGTGGTTTTTTTCAATACACCATAATGCCTTTTGGGCTAAAGAATGTGCCAATGATCTTTTTGTGCATAGTCATTGTGGCATTCAAAGACTTCATTCATAATTTTGTGGTGGTATACTTTGACAATTGGACAGTGTTTGGATTGGCCAAGCACCATGTGGCAAGTCTGTGCTTGATTCTAGATACATGTAGGAGATACTAGATCATGCTCAATCTAAAGAAGTGTCCGTTTTGTGTCCCTCTTGGGATCTTGTTGGGTCATGTGTTATGCAGACAAGGGTTGATGGTAGACCTCATGAAGATCACGGTGATAATCAACTTAGAGGCGCCGAGGAGTGTGAAATAGCTGTGTGAAACTATAGGGCATATCAGATACTATAGGAAGTTCATCAAGAGCTATGCCCAGATCACTACACCTATGGAGAAATTGTTGAAAAAGGATTCTACGTTCCGTTGGAATGATGAACGTCATAAGAGCTTGGATGTGCTGAAAGAGAAAATGGTCATTGCGTCAATCCTAGTCTTCCCGGATTGGAAGAAGGAATTTCATGTGCACATGGACACATCATGTATTGCACTAGGGGCCATACTGACACAGGCCAATGAGGGAGAACTAGATCATCCTATAGTGTTTGCAAGTAGGAAGCTGTCTAAAGCAGAGAAAAATTATTCCATGACAGAGCGCGAAGGATTAGCTATGGTGTACGCGCTCCAGAAGTTCAGGCACTATTTGTTGGGAGGACACTTTAAGATGTATACAAATCATTCCACATTGAAGTACCTGGTCAACAAGCCTGTGTTGGGGGGGGGAAATATGTAGGTGGTTGCTTTTGTTCCAGGAGTACGACTTCCAGGTTATTGTGAAGCTAGGATGACTGAATGCGAGACCTGTTCATTTGTCGTGCATTGAAACTGGAGAGGAACCTACTAATTTAGAGGAAGGATTGCCTGATGCATAACTCTTTGTAGTGTACATCATAGATAGTCACTTTGAAGATATTATCCACTTCTTGACGACAGGATCAACTTCGGAAGGTTATACAAGTCAACAGAAGAAAGAACTGGTAGTGCGCGCGACAAACTTTTCTATCATTGCAAGGCACTTGTAAAAAATGGGTTCAAACGAAATATTGTGATGTTATGTGCCTGACTTTGAACGAAGCAGCATCCTCACTGAGGCTCATGGAGGAGTTGCAGGAGGACATTATGTAGGGAAAGCAACATCGCAGAAGATTATACGTGCTAGGTTATGGTGGCCAAACATGAATAAGGATTCGAAAGCATATTGTAGGGTATGTGCTGTATGTCAAAGGACTGGCAGGCCGTCATAGAGGGATGAGCTACCTTTGATGTCGTAGGTGACGTTACAACCATTCGAAAAATGGGCAATTGACTTTGTGGGACCAATTCAGCCTCAAGGAAAGAAGACAGGTGCACTGTACATCATAAATGCGACTAAGTATTTGACCAAATGGGCAGAGGCACAACCTGTGAAGGACTGCATAAGCGCGACAGCAGCAAAATTTATTGTTGAGTATGTCCTGATGATATTTGGGTGTCCAAAGATCTTAATGAGTGATCGTGGTACGCACTTTCTTAACGAAACAATCAGCGCATTGACAGAGGAATTTCAAGTGTATCATCAAAAAATTATGCCTTATCATCTGCAGGCTAATGGGACAGTGGAAGTGTTCAATAAGATATTGGAGAGCGTGCTGACGAAGGTTTTCAATGCTTAGAGAAATGACTGGGATGTGCGTGTACCCGTAGTGCTATGGGCCTACAGAATGACTTGCAAGAAGCTAACTGGACAAATGCCTTTCAGACTCGTGTATGGCGTAGAAGCTGTGATGCCAATGGAATACACTGTACCTAGTCTACGCATAGTGGCATTCACAATAATGGTAGATCGTGGAGCCCTAGAAGAGAGGCTCGTGCAGTGAGTAGAGCTTGAGGATGACCGATTTAAAAAGGAGAATGAAAAGGCATGGCACAATTGACACATCAAACTGTGCACCTTCAAGGTAAATGATCTGGTCTTGTTATATGGCAGCAAGTTTGATAAAGTTCAAGGGAAATTTAAGATGCACTAGCTAGGGTCGTATGTCATCAAGGAGATTACTGATGGTGGAGTAGTTCAGTTGGTCAAATTAAATGGAGATCCCTTCTCGGGGAAGGTGAATGGCAACCAATTGAAGCCATACACCGGTGATCTAGCTAGGTGACTATATGAGGGAAGCACAGTCTTAGTGCTCCAGGCAGCTGAAAGGAAGCGTGGGACTATAAAATACACTGCCTGGGTAAGAGAGCTGCACGATTGGGGAACTGTGCGGAACAAGGAAATATCACAAAGCCTACAGAAGCACGTAGGCAGCTGCACTACCAAAGGAAAAACTGCATAGGACACCCGGAAAGTGTCTGTTAAAGTCATTTTTCATGATTTGATGATGAAAAAATGGCCAAATGGAGCGGGGGACAGAATTTAAGTCAGAATTTCTGGACTAGATCTTTGAAAATCTATCGCCAATCAAGCATTAGTGAACTGATTGTGGGGGGAGCGGTCAGATTTGAATTTGAAAATACCTATAAATTACAAAGGGTTTCCCAACGAAAAACACTTGTCATTTTTAGAATTGATGTGTTGAGCTCTTAGGTGCACATGAACCATGAATACTTTGAAGCTTTGATAGTGAGTTCAGCATTTGAGCAGTTTCCAAAGGAGACACAGGAGTTGTTGAATAGCATCATGTCGATGCTGGCTGAGACTATAAATGTTAAGGAAGTAATGATAGCAGAAGGAGATGTTCCAGAGGTAGCCATGGCAGCCGAGGAAGCTACCCCAGAGGTAGCAACTGTGGAAGTACCAACTAAAGTACCTAAGTCACCACGGTCACCCAGGCTGAGGTCTACCCTGACCAAGGAGGGTTTGAAGAACAAGAAAGGAAAGCATGCCACGACACCACAGCCAGTGCAGGCATCACCTAGAAAGCACCCACAGAAGGATAAGCCCACCGTGTAGGAAAAGGGCAAGGTGGTTGACTTAGAGCCGGAAGAAGAGGTCAAAGAAATCCTCATGGATGATAAGGATATTGTGATGGAAACAAAAGATGTTAAGGTTGAGGGGTCTGACCCCATTTCTAAGCTACTTGAGTACATTCCTCCACACAGGGGTAACACAAAGGTGTCGAAGGATATTGATGAGAGTAAGATCACCCTGCACACACCCCTACTGCTAGAGAAAATTGTCTTTGAGGGATCATGCTTGGGGCGTGTCCCCCTTTTAAAATTGGAAGACTGGGATTTAGCTGACATGGAGCATTTCCCTCATTTAGTGATAGACCAACTTATGCACCATGTCTTCCACAAAAACACTAGAGTGACCACTTTGGAGCCGAGAAAGTGGCTAAAAGGCATGGACAAGGTAGGCCTCCTAAACCTGAGATGGGTGCCGCATTACAATCGTGTGCCCATCATAATGATTGTGATCAAGCAGCTGTTGTGCTTGGTACACGATGGGTGTCTGTGGTTGGAGGAGCCAGTACCCATCATTGACATGTTGATCCATAAGATCATATGACTACCACACTTAGGAGAAAATCTCGCCATGGTGTTTAGTGAAAAGGCCGGTGAACATGCCCTTATTGAGGCGATGAAGGAAAAATTCAAGCTAGTAAAGAAGTCGTGTGGCTATGCCATCACGAGTATCTGTGACCCTGTAGTCAAAGTGGCGACACAAATCTTGGCAGGAAAGGTCATGAGGAAGTGTCACGCAGATGAAGTGTCGGCACCAATGATAGCCTTGGTGGCCCAGTGCATGGAGGGCATACATTTTAATTGGGTGTGCTACCTCTGTGGTGAGTTCATCACGAACTACTGCGAGGTGTAGGATCATAGTAAGACATTCCACTATGCATGGCTACTGTTGATCATAGTGTTGGTTGCGTGGGAGCTACCCGAGGATAGCCAGTTTCCTCTGGTCGTGCCAGACCTATCAGAAGTAGTGAAGTTTGCTTCACTGTGGGCTACAAAGGATCCTTAATGGATCATGGACATCAAGATCTTTTTGATCTTAATGGAGATGGGCATCCATATGGCCATCAATCGCAAGTCGTGGTTGTCACCAACAAATTTTGATAAGCTGTAGGAGTACGTGGAATTCAAGGCCAACTTCCACCATGTCTCAATCCGTGCGTGAAAGGACCCTGAACAAAAGTGGCATGACCTGCCATACTTGGCCACAGATGATGCGATTGCAGTGGTCCACGACCACTGGCTGGTAGATTGGCTCATTACCATGGACTTGACAGTGGGATCTAGCTAGTCTGCCACACAGTGAAAGAAGGAAGAAGCCAAGCTAAAGATGGAATAGTTGGCCATGAAGAAAAGAAAGGATGCCAAGGATAAGGCCAAGGCAGAGTGCACTACCTCAAAGTAGATGGGTGGGCAAGCAGAGGAAGAGGAGCGCGGCTCTAACCGGAGTTAGAAGTTACCTTCCCTGGAGCTCAAAGAAGAGGACAAACAGATGGAGTAGGGATGAGCGGACCCGGAGACGACTCTGTTCCACACCAAGCACAACAAAGATCCAGAAAAATTAGGGCCATGAAATAAGTCCAAGGCTAGCAAGACGTCTCGTGACCCAATCACCCTAATAGAGGGGGACTTGAATGACATAGGTGATACGGTGAGGGATGCCACCATGGAACTATTGTAGCAGTTCGAGGAGCGACAACAACAAGCTTTGGGTGCTATCCAGATGGGTCTGCGTGAGCTGCAGATCCACACATCACAAGTACATACTGGCATGACATCAACCCGTTTGGCACTTGGCACCTTAGAAGCTGCATGGATGCTGCATACATGGGATCCTTGAGTAATAGTGCTTCCAGATGGAGCATTGACTACATAGATAGAAGCTGACAGGTTGGCTATCAGCACCCTCAATGGAGTTGGACTTAACTTGGTTGTACTTCCAAGTGAGGCACTTCACCTTTTACAGGATGGTGTGATCGCGAAACTGTGGTCCCGCAAACAAAGCATGTTACAGGTAATCAATGAGCAGAAGATTAACAATGGCCAAATGTCTGTACATCGAGACTCTTCCATTGACCTTGTGAAAGACCTTACGGACAAGAATCAGTGCATAGCTAAGGTCGTGGCTGAGGCATGTAGATTTGTCCCAGAGCTGGACATTCCTGAGGCTGAGCCAATAGATGTGTGGGTTCGGAAGCTCGTTGCTGGAGTATGTGACACACGCATAGAATTGGCAAAGGTCTAGTTGGAACTGAACCTCAAAATCACAGAGTTGTAGTTGAAGGCCCAACCTTCGACTCCACCAGAAATTAGAGAACAACGTGAGTCAACTGTGAAAGATGTCATAGTAGTAGTAGACAACGCAGTAAAGGACTACACGACACTCTTCGAGTAGTCGCTCGAGGTGGTCACCAGCCTGCAAGAAGACCCCATTGTGCAGAGGCTGGAAACAAAAGCGCGGGAGTTGCAGCAGCACTATGACGAAGTTAAAGAGATGGCGCGCACTGTCATCATCACGTAGAGGCTAGAAAAGCTGCAGGAGGCCAAGGATTTGAAAGAGAAGGTAGATATAGCTCATCACAAGGAAGAAATTCTGAAGGCTCGCTTACAACCTTGGTTGGACGAGGCCTATTTGATCATGACCATAATTGAAGGCAAGCTGGCTAGTTTGCAAAAGACTCAGTAAAAGATTCAGTCAGACGGCACAGGGCCAACAATGGAGCAGCTGGTCGAGGAGATGAAGAAGGCGGTAACACAGTGTACCGCCAAAGTTGCAGTAGTCCAAGTCAATCTAGGAGGTTTTTGCAACAAGATCTCCACGCCATTTGAGTG
The DNA here is from genome assembly GCA_031772625.1 of Pinus tabuliformis. Lineage (NCBI taxonomy): Eukaryota > Viridiplantae > Streptophyta > Pinopsida > Pinales > Pinaceae > Pinus > Pinus tabuliformis. The sequence continues at coordinate 1,062,328,235 of CM062805.1, read as the reverse complement.
ACTCAAGGGTGAGTCACCATGCTTTTGTTGGGGGCCTATTGGGAACGGGTACCCTAGGTCATTTTTGGGACTAAAAGCCTAAGTTTGGGGCAAAAAGCCTGAATTTTCTACAAAGGAATGTGAAGTCTTCGCATTTTGTGGTCACGGAGTGTGAAGATAGTAAAAGTCAAAAAGGGTTTTCAACCTTAGTTTAGATAGCTTGTGTTGGCTTTAGAGATATGCCCTTGGTCCGCGGACCATGGGATTGTATAATGAGGGAGTCTTAGAAGTAGAGTTCTAAGTAAGTTTAAGTGCTTGATGAGTCTGTGAAGAGCTAAGAGAGAGAGTCTTAGCGTAGGAAGAGGCTCTGCAGCTGAGTACGCGAAGCCCTGTAGCTGGGTGCGCAGGGCAGATAAAGTCTGTATTGGAAATATTAATCATCAATAAAGAGAAGTATTATGAAATTACTGTGTATTTTGTCTTTGTGAATTGCAGGCGATTATGTTATGTTAAGTCCCGGGTTTATGTTATAATGCTAATTTTGATGCACGAATATATACGTTTCTATCTGCTATATGAACACAAATAAGGATATATGATTACACAAAGATAATCTTAATTTCATGGTAAAATTGGCGAACACTTAAGATATTTTGGGAAATTATACAATAATGTTGTAATAAAGGTGCGTAAGTTCCTGAGTCGTTGGTTAGGGTTGCGCGACAACATTCTATTCGCCAGGAGGAAGGACTGCCTCGAAAGGTATAACCTTTCATATGCATTACCTTGGCCTACCCAAGACCTTAGATCGCAGAAGGATTCATCGACTTTTCGACCTAATGAAGGAAGCAGATTTCTCTTTGGTTGCTCAAGTAGATCGAGAGATGATCGTATACCTTCGCGGAGGTTCTAAGAGGCGGAAGAGAAAGTACATTGATAAGCCCTAAAGGCTTATTGATCTACATGAAGGAAGGGTTTAAGGTATAAAACCGACATCACAACCATCTCAAGGTGCAGAAACTTGGTTCCTGCAGCCCCCCATACTGCTTCAAGGGAGACTTCGATCCACACTCCATGGATTGATGCCGAAAGGGCTAGTAGTGTAGCGATTTTCTTGGCTGACTAATGTTGAACCTAGGTCAAGGCCCATCAAGCCAACATCTTCTCATCTATCTCCCACTTCAATAGAGGAAATTCTGTAATGGCTCAGGAAGCCTACATCGAAGACTCACTCCTCCATTCCACAAGAGGATGTTACTGTTCACAACTCTAATCTCAAGAGTGATCCAGATTTATGTCATCCTCTTTCTTCTCCACACCATGACTCTGTGTACCATGACTTGCTTGATCAATCTGCTTCACCAATGAGTTTTTCACATCCTCTTGATTCTCAAGTTGTTGGCGCAAACTGCGTTCAAGTGCAAGGCAATCACATTACAAAATTAGAGAGGAGCAGGAAGGTGAGGACACTATTAATTTTTCCTCTTTGTTTCAAAATTGTTTGCATCAAAGCAATGAATTTCCATTCTTGAATGATTCTCAATATGCTAATATTGGTGGAAAATCCATTCCAATCAATTCTTTCGATCAACCCCCAGTCTTGGGCAGTAATCACTCCCATGCTTCCATATGTCATGACAAATTCCCAAACATATCATGTGATCTTCTCATTTCTCATGAAGACTCTAACTCAAATCTAGAATCTTCTTCGATCAAAGAAGATGTTCCTATCGAAACTTCCTATTCACCCCACTTTTCCTAGTGTCCTACCATTCACAACACATCTACATACAGTTAAGAAAATCCATGGTATTTTGTTTCTTCATCTGATGAGTTATCTCCTCAGTTGACACAAAGTAGTGAGGTTGTCCATAATGAAATTGAAAATAGTCTAATCATAGAGTATCCTTCCCATCCCTCTTCATCTCTTCTTTTGCATGAAGAAACACCTTCAAATTATCTTTTTCATGAGATATCATCAATGCATTCATCTTTGAATGTACTATCAGAAGAGCCTCTTCAACTGAGTAACCTAATTGTTGTTGAAGGTGAAAAATATAGTGAAACTTGTGACAGAGATGGCTGCCATCCAAAGAGAAGTTTTGAAATTAGCAATAGTAGCCACCCTCAAACCATGCATGATCTGGTTCGAGCTTCAAAATGTGATTCTAGAATTCTAGAAATTTCTGGGACTTGCCAGAGAGTGGAGGCACTTCAACATCTGTTCATGGTTATGTCAGGATCTCATGACTTTGGTAATCCATCTGAACTAAATCATATATGGTTTCTATTGCACATTCCATCTATCTGCATGGTTGCACTTCATGTGAATTCCTGTGTAAAAAATGTTTGGTATTCCAAGTGTGATCTCTCAAATTTTCAAAATTTCACTTATCACTAAATTCATGAATCTATTACATCACATTTGTCTTCATGCGCAAATATTACATCAAACTCGGGAGGGGAATGTTCATCTCTCGTGAGGTCATGTAATTATGAAGTTGATCATCTCAAAGACTATCTTTTCCCACAATTGTACTTATCAAATTTCCTCCTTAATGGTCAGCTCCTTGGTCTTCTTTCGAATCTTGTATTGCAAATCTGTCATCTCATCACACTAGAAATCTCCCTTTGTGATGATGAACTCACAAGATATCACACGAATCAAGCTCTTCTCCATTCACAATGCCTCAAATGGTTTCATGAATTCATGGTTCTAACATCCTTTTTAAACCCTTGTGATGAATATGTTTCTTGTACAATTGGTCACCAGTTGCAGGAAGGTGGTCCTTCATGTCTAGTTCACAAGGAAGTTGGTTCAATTTTTCAGAGTATTCACAAGATTTTTCAAATGGATTTTTCCTTGTTCATTTTAAACTTTGAATTTGATGTTTCAACCATCTCATCTGACTAATTATCTATCTTGGGTGACTGTCATTCAACTTATCATTTTCCCATCAGCACATCCAATGACAGTTTCTTCACACTCTCTGATCTTCATTGTTTAACATCTCTCTCTTCATATTTCTATCAAGCAGGTGAGGCACTTCAGCCTTTGCTGATGGTTATGGCAGGTCCTCACTGTCTTGGCATGACTACTAAGAATGATCAAATCCACTTTCCCATACAAGATTCTCAGTGATATCATCTCTCCAATAAAAAATTAATCATTTCAAAGATCATGAGGCTTTCCAGATAGCCATTATAAATTTTATGATCTAGTCGTGAATGGTTGGAACAATCTTACTTGGTAAGCTCTATTGCAAGCGACAAGTTTCAATCCTTCCTTGCACTTGTTGAGAACCTCGGTGCAGATGAGGATACACTCACAAGAGGCTTCTGAGGTTTATGAAAAACTGGTATCCATCAAAGAGGTAAGCATGTTAATTGGGTGGAAATAGTGGTTATGACACATGTTTCTACCCATGGGTAAGACCTTCCTTCCCGTGTGAAATTTTTTCAAGTTTTTGTATTTTCTGTTACACATCACTTTTCATCTTTTTTAATTTTTCATATCTTTGTGGATGCAAGTTGGGAACAGCTATGGTGGCTTCACTAGAAATTTCATTACGTGTAACCTCAACCGTCTATCTATTAGGATTGAGTAGTATTAAATGCATCTTAGTTTTCCCTTCCTTGCACTCATCTTGCACTTGCTTCTGGTAGTTCATCCTAGTTTTCCTATTATGGTTTTACATCATGTTTTCTTTAGTCATTTTTGTCATTCAACTTTGGTTTCCTGGTTCTTTATCTTCTTTCTTTGTTTCCTTCCTTGTTGAATTTTCCTTTTGTTTTCACTACATGAATAAGTGTTGTGCCTGGATCTGTTGTCACTTCCGAGTGTGTATGTGGATGAAGTTCAAAGAGTCTTATGACACTTCAACATTGGGCTAGTATTATGTCCTAATTCCTTGTAATTAGTTATAACTTTTGGATAATGAAGTATTGATGGAAAATATGATCCGTCAGAGCTCTGGTCCAACCATGAACCCGTGTCTAGTCTAGGAACCTCATGCCTGTACTCATTTTTCTGCTTTGGTGTTTTGAATCTTATTGAACTAGTAGAAATGGAAAAGGGGAAATCTAAACGAGAATACCTAAATAAGAGGTCTTTATATGCTTCTCTGAAGGAACAAACTCTCATACTCCCAATAAGTCAGGATCCCTCTTCCACCCCAAAATAAATAAGTGTTGATGCATAGTTCTCTTTCAAAAATAAATAAAGGTGAAAGAAGAGAAAGAATTCCTAAGCAGAGAGGTGAAGTATGCAACTATACCGGGGTACTATCCAGGCTCGATGGCAATGGAGTAATTCTTGTTTTCCTTCATGACTCCATCGGGGTACTATCTAGGCCTACTGGCAGTGAAGCAACACCAGAGATGAAAAACTATACTCTGGAAATCTTAAGCTCAGGAGTTAAACTACCCCTCCCAATCTGCAACACTATGATTTGGCTTAATCTTATGTTGTGTTCAATTGAGATGGTACAAAAGGGACCATGTTTTCCCATGGGGTAAGTGGAACAACTAAAGTAATCTGCATGATGAATCAATACTCCCTAAAGTGCCAAGGCCCTGCACTAAAACAAACCAAGACAGAGAAGCTGGTATTCAACCAGTGTGTCGCCAAGTGTTGTAGCGGCTACAACACCCTCCAAAATTTTGGCCTATAATTAAATTTCAGAGCCTACTATGGATCCTATGATCAATCATTCCTTAGTCACTTATTGGTAAGATGATTATCTCAAGCTTCCCTGTTCAATCTTAATAGTCCTTCACGCTTTTATCTTTACATGGTATGTGTCATCTTTGGGCATGGGGAATATCACTTGTCATGCAAAGGGAAGGTTGTTTTTCTTCAAGGGGGAATCTTTGTGAGAATGGGTTCCTCACCACATAGACATGTTTAACACTGATTTCACACACTCTTACACAAGTGTTGCCTTTATCCTCCCACATTCTATCATCAGATTCGTACTTTCCGTAAGCTACCACAAAGGTTGTTTCATTACGATAAGTATGTGTTATATGTTATGGATGGTATATATTATATCACTAAGTTTTCAAGTGTGTAATGATAGGTAAGTTATATCACTGTTGAAATCAATTCCACTCATCCAAAACTTAGCCAAATTCTCAAGTTTCCCTAACATCCTATACTCATTCAACTTTCCTGGACTACACACTTCGCATTCGTAACCCTCAAGATTTTCCCTTGCTAGCTAGAACTACACAATACATAGAAATCCATGCCGCCTTACCATTCAAAATTGCACAGTCGTTTCCTCAAGTGTCCTTCCCTCAGATGGAACCCACTATCTCCATAAACTACATAGTTTTTTCCCTCAGGCATCTCAGCTTCCCAGTTCGCCTTGCATCCTAAAATTGTGTAGTTTTATCCCTAAGCTTCCCAGTCTGTCTTGCATCCTAAAATTGCACAAATGTGTCTTCCCAGGGCCTCATCCCACAACAGTCACTGCTCGCTAAAGCTGCACAATTGTGTCTCTCAGGGGCCATGAAGAAGGATGACATGTTAGATGACTCTCAAGGAATTGAGGAGAAAGATAAGCAAACCAAGGAACCCAAGGTATGATATAAGACCAGGAATGCATGAAGATTCCATCTGATGTATAACCCTTTGGAGGGTAGGTATGGAAAACAAAGCACATCGTTTGAAATACACCTCTTAGTGTAGCTTGAAGGACTTCTTATCATTGTCATATCATTATGTCTTCAATGATATGCATGGTTGCAAGCACTGAAAGTTATTCCATGTGTTTCCTCTATGTGTCTTTATCCCTTTCACTTGTTGCATCAATTGTCGTCTTTTGACATGTTTGGTTGTTATGTCATGTTTTTCAACCATTTTGGTGACCTTGAAGGTTGGTCTTTATGTGTACAAGTTTTCCTAGCCATGTAAACATCTATCACACTCATACAAAAGTTGTAAGCACTGTCGCACAAGTATCGTCATGGTCATCCAAAGGTCTATCCCAAGTGTCGCACTTGTCTCTTTTAACTCTAGACAATCTCACATAGGGAAATGCTTTTCCTTTTTTCCCCAGTGGTCTATGTTGTCATGTTGTTGAAGTATGCTAATTTTGTAATCACAATGTCGAGTCATCACAAGTTCACTTGCCTCCCACACTTATTCATTTTCCTAAAAATCCTTCTGACTGAAAAACTCCGCTTCACCAGACCCTGAATGAGCTCCATTGTGTAGTCTCAGCCCTTAGTGATGCTACTCTGTTACTTGGAACTATGCAGTGCATGAGTTTATCCTTGAGGAAGTTGAACTTCACAATCCCAGAGGTGATCAATTTGCCTTCCTTCCCAGAATTACACAAAAACTGCCTCAAAGCTCGACCTGAACTACCCACTTCGCAATATTAGTCATCAAGCATCCTCCCTGCCTACTAGAATCCTGCAATGTGTAAAGACCTGAGCCTACTTTTCCTCCCAAAACAGGGCAGATATGTCCTCCTAGGGAACTCCCTTAGTCGAGACTCATTGAACCCAAAAAATGTGTAGAATTGTTCTCTCTAGTCCCTTTGCTGCCATGTATTATCTTCCCTTAGAAAACTACATAGAGGTGCCTCCAAGGGTCCCACCTTGAAACTTCAATTATTGACCTCAACTGCGCAATCCTACCTCCTAGTGGCCACTGCGCAATTTCCCTCGACAGTGAAGACTATGCCCCAGAGTTCCTCATCCAAGCCTGATTTGTGCTTTGTGTAGTCTCAATGACCAGTCTCCCTCCCCGTCACCTGGAACTGTGCAATGCATAGTTACTGGGCCCTCTTCTCAGCTTGTCATTTGTCCTAGGCTTGGTCCATGAAAAACAATGCATCATCTTAGACTAGGAGGTTCTGGATTTGATGCCGTCCTGCCATGAGTGACTTGCAGGAACAGGTACACTAATAGATCATGGTGACATGATGAAGGAGGAGTGAACATGATAGAAGACTTACTACAGCTAGATGGGTGAAATAATATCATCAAGAATAAGTGAAGGGAACGCATGCACACAACCATCTTTCAAGACAAAAGATCATTGAAGACCCTAACATCAAGCCATGCGGAGGTGAAGACAAAGAACATCGAAGAACAAATCCATCACTCAACAGAAACAACAGCTCGATAGTACCACTATAGCTAGCCAGTCCATGCAAATTGTGTCATGTCAAGTTGTGTCATGAGTTGTCAAGGCCACATCACTACTATGGGCCATATATGTTGTAACTGAATGTAATGTAAAGTGAAAGTCCAATGGACACACAATGAAGATGAAGAGTCATGTTAGTTGAAAAGTCATAGGAAGTTGAATGGTCATGAGGGTAGTCCAAGAGTCACAAGGGTCAAGCATCACCCTTGGCTATATATACCCATTCCATTGTATGAGCAAGGACTTTTCACCTTGGCTCCTCCCACGAAGCATAGAGAGTTTTGAGCCAATTCTTTGAGGAGCGAGGGGTGGCTCCAATGGCCCACTACTGAGGCTAGTGATGTATGATGTGCATATGTGTCTTGGAACTTTGCTTAATTCAGAATCCTATTAAGGTCAACACGTTTTCATGCATGTTTTGTAGATGTTTGTAAGAATCTTCTTTCGACATTTGTAATTCATGTTTGTTTAACCTATAAAAATATATTTAAACTACTTCAGTTGTTTTAGTACTTACATTTTTGGGAATGTGATGTATTAGTTATTATTGTTATCTCATCTTTGTGGATTACTCTGCATGATGCTAAACATAACTTCCTTTTATACTAGCTATAATGACCGTCACATCCGTTGTGGACTACTCCGCTGGATGTTATATGGTTCTTCAGTTGTAATTTGGTTTTAATGACTATCGCATCCACTGTGGACTATTTAGCTTGATGCTGGACAAACCATTTCTGGTTCATGGGTGTCTCTTCTTGGGTGGTACTATTACCTCTCACTTAGAGGCTCACTTTTATCCCCCTTTTGTAGTAAGAGAACCTTGACGTAGTTATGTTACACACTCACCAGACACACTTACCTTGTTCTTTGAATATACCAGTGTAACACTCTCATGTATTGACAGCCAGAGCCAAGGCATATCTATACGTATATGGAAACCAGACCATCATACCGAGTGGGACTCCTATACTAAATGGTGTGAGGTATATTTTGGACTTCATATCAGGGATATCCCCTTGGTTTACGGATTTCCATCACTGTCAACAGGAGAGAAACCCAGAGGTAACCCAAAACCACTTTAAAAGCTGAGATCTAGCCCTTATAGCTTTAGAGAGTGATATCTCTTTCTAACTTAGACTTATGTTTAAGATATTAGGCTAGTTATGAAAGTTTGACGTTGGTTGTTCAAATATTTGGTTGAAAAATGTAGGAAATGTCCATCGGGCATCGAGTCATGAACCTTTAGGCAATCAATCAAAAAATAACATAGCAGTTGTAATAGGGTAGGATAGGAAAAATTTTGGTTATTATAAAATGTCTGTGGAGTGAAAAGGATGAATATGAATTAGGTTCAATTCAATAGAGAGTATACATAGATGAATTCTATATTTGAAATTAGACAGAAATCATTGATATTGTTTACAAGCCAAAGACGAGTACACTTAAACAAATTTGGCCCTTAATCTTCTTGAAAAAATAAATGCAAAAAACATATGGAAAAACGAGAGAATAAATTATTTCAGAAGAGAAATTACATCACCAATTACTTGACACGAGAATCCTGGAACAAATCTCTCTGTATTACTTTAAATTGATCCCTTGATCCCTTTCAATACAATGCACAACTTACATCAATATACAACCTTTCTTCATACAAGTTCCAACCTTTATTACATATTCAAAAATTGTTTATATAATGCTTTACATAACAATTTTAAATAATAGTTATGACATAATTATAGAAACAGATATATTTTAAATATCCCTTAAATTCATGTATGCAAAGATAAAATAAACGATATTCTATATGTCCTAGAATAGCTATAGGAAATATGCTTGTATTCAGGCAACATAAAAACGAGTGAACTGCTTCCCTTGAAATTAGAACAAGTCCCTAACTGTATTTTAAGAATTTATACTATAAAAAAAGTCCCTCCACAATTACTCCATTATTCTTCATTTTTGCTGGAAAATTCTTAGCCTTAACAACTAGAAATCAATTTTCTAGTACTGATCCACTCTCTTGAAATCTGGAGTGGTTGTAGTTGTTTTCACAATAATGTCCATTCAAAACATTCTATTCTCCTTTCCCCATCTTTCAACAGCTTCCGACCCACATGCCTGTTAACACCTCTGCATGATCTATTCAAGAAATTCTTGTTTTATTGTTTCATTCATCTTTCTCAGAAAATTTTGAACTACTTTTCATGGTGCAAAAATCCTCCTTATTCCTTATGTTAGGGTCCCACCCTAACCCCTTTATTTATGTAATGAGATCACGTCATAGTCAAGAGTCAATAAAGCCTATATTAATAATTGTAAGTGGTTAATCCGCAATTAATGACGGGACCACAGTTAGTTGCAAATGGGTCGTAGTATTAGATAGATGGTATTAGTAAAACCCACGGTATTGGCCCGTGGTATTGCATGTATGAGTCATATATAAAGGATAGAGACTCCCTGTGAGGAGCATCGTGTCTTATTTTGCAATCAAGCTCTGCTCTATTGGAGGTTGCCCCCTCGAAGAGGCAAGTGAACATTACTCTCTGAATAATAAAATCATTTCTATTCTGTGTTCTGGGTATCTTTTCTTCGCATATTCTGTATTTAGGTATCATTTTGCAGGTTAAGAGCATAACACCTTATCGGGTCTCCTATTGGAACAATCAAAACCACAAAATGATGATAAGTTCAGTCTCTCAGGTTTAAGCCCTTTTAGCAGTGAACATGGGCTGATTCTTTGAAATATTATCATAATGTTGTTTGGTCCTTTGAAATAATACTTCGGGACGTGGTGGAAAAGGGGGCCGATTCTTTAGAATACTATGCTACATGGGACCACATAATATGCACTCGATCATTTATCATATCGAGACTTCGCAAACAAAAATTTCATAACATGGCGTTTAGATTCACCTTTCAAAACTTGCAATCGTCGATGAGTGACATGGCCTAGTCCACGTGGAGAGGAAATGAAGGCGGGCCCGTGTGAAGTTTTATCATATACAAATTATGTTAGCCCTTTCCGCCCAACTTTACATAAAAACATTTATTAGCCTATCTCTACCCAGCTTCATGATTTAAATCGATAAATAAATTATTTGAACTATCGCCGCCCCGTCGATGCACCAATAGCCCTCAGTTCTTTGAGTCTTTATAACCGTGGGCCAGCCCCCACAATGGAGCTTCTCTATTGGTGAATTCCAATTGGAAATTTGACTTTGGCGAACAACACTTCACTTCGCCAAATGCCAAATTCCGATCACCTTTTCTGCTTAACCCTTGGTCCCTTGGCGCTCCTCATTATCGTAAGCCAGCCCCCATATCAGAGCCCCACAATCGAAGGTTTTAAATCAGGGGTTTCACTATGATTCACAACACATCTCAACCTCTGATTGTCGATCTCCAATACATGACGTCAACACTTCCACATCACTGCCATGTGTCACCTTGTGAGTGGTGACACATGTCACCTTTTTTTGGTCACTTATAATCCCTGAAAATGTCGAATCTGCCTGCCATGTCTACACCATACTGCCACATCATGATGATGTCATCCTCGACGTGGCCCTTATTGAAACCAATCACTAACCATCATGAGTATTTATCAGATCTAGCCTCTATTTTTTGTGTGTCTCTTATCAGATCTAGTCTTCATCCACCATGTGTCCTTTTGGGAGAAGAGAGAAAGGCCTGGTCCATGCTATGTTTTGCGATGAAAATCCTTTGTAAACTTGTAATCGGTACTTCTGGCACTTTAACATTATCGACCCAATCCCAGTGGTTTATTAACATATTGCAATTAGAGCTTTGTTAAATTCTACACATTGCAACCACCGATCATTGAACACCGATATGCCTGGATCCTCGATTTCCGACTGCCGACATACAAGACCCCCGATCGCCGATATGATCATGCAAATTTGATATGCGAGATGTTGGAACCTCTGATCATTGATATGCATTATCAACATTTGTTAATCATTGATTCACTCCGATCTCCACTGCTTTCCCTCTCTAAACCTCCGATATGTAGGATCTAGGATTAACATTTATCCTTTTTTCCTTTGCTTTCAACTTTGACGGACAAGCCTAAACTTGCTCTAACTTTTGATCCATAATTCAGTTTGAAGAACTAAATATACCGTTGGAAAGATGCTTCTGATCACTTCATCATGAAAGCACATACAAGATAATTTTACATAATCTTGATAAGAATAAATCCTTCCCAACCTTAGACTAGTTTGGCCACAGGACTTCAAGGACTAAAACGCTTCTTTAACAAGTAAACCCACTACAAGAAAAAAGGTCATTGGTGAGGGTCATGCATGTGATGGACCTTTAAGGTCTGTCACCAATGTAAATATGGTGACGGTCCTTAAAAAATAATTGTTGTAAGTGTATATAATGATGGTCCTTTAAGGTTTTTCACCAAAGCCATTTTCAATGACACTTTTGATGAGGGTCGTTAAATGGCTGTCACTAATTATCTATTTGGTGACACTTTTGGTGAGGGTATTTAAAGGCCCATCCCTAATTCTGTCATTGGTGACACTTCTAGTGATGATCTTTTATTGACCCTCACCAATGCTCTTTTTGGTTACTTTTGGTGATGGTCAAAAAATGTTCATCATCATTGATCATTCCAATGAGTTTTTAATGAGGCTATATACTTGATACTATATTTTTTGTCAAAAGATAATGATTTAAGTCCAATATTGTGGAGTCCTTTTCATTATGTATCCAAGGCCATAGTGGTTAGAGTCATAAGAAGTAATTAGTGTGTGTCATTTCCCTTAAGTAATAAGAATATATTTTTCCTATGAGTCAACACATGATTCATCTTTGTTAGGTTTATTATCTAGCAAATTCCCTTTAGATAAAGTTCCACTAGTGTGTGTAGGAACTATATTATTTAATACAAAATCAAGATCTGTCAATTATATTAATGAGAGAGACCTAACACTCCTCAACACTCATGGCACACCTTAACATGCTTTGACAAACACTAACATTCCTTTGCACCTCGCATGTCTTAGAACATATTTGTACCGGGAACATATTTGTACCTAGAACATGTTGCCATGAGTAGGATGCCCAAGCACATGTTGGCATGCCCTGTAGTCCTTAGCATGCCCTGGAACACCTTGGAATAATATTTCATTGACATACATTAGCACTTGTCACACATTACTTGGCATGTATTGGAACCTATTATTAATGTGCCTAGCATACCCCTTTTGAAAAAGATAAAGTCCCAGCTTATTAACCCTCTTATGTGTTCATTTCCTTCAATTTTAGCTTGGTTATTCCTTTTGTTTCCTTGAAACGCCTTGATGTATATTGGCATACTCTGGCACCCTGCACATCCTAACATGTCTTAGCACCTCACATGTCCTGGCATGTCTCGGCATGCCTTGGCACTATTTGGCACATGTTAGCACACCCTAAAACTACCTATCACACTCTAGAACTCCTTGACATGCCTTAATACTCCCTGGCATGCCTTACCAATGCTTATCATACCTTATCACTCCCTCCTTGGCATGACAGTTAGCACTCATTGACACTCCCTGACACACCCTCATATTCATTCACTTCCATGCATTTTGACCTAGTGTTCCCTTGTGTTGTCCTAGTACTCCCTAACACTCCTCAACATGCATTGGCACTCTCTAGCACACCTTAGAACTCTTCAAAATGATCTTCCACTTCATAGCATGCATCATACTCCCTAACACACATTGGCACTTGGAAAGTCTTAGCATGTTTGGCATGTGTTGAGATTACTCGGTATGCTTTGGCATGGTTTAATATTAAAGTTATTTGAGATCAATTATTGGAAAGTAGATGAGAAGCAATAGAGGAAGATTTGGCACTTAGAATGAACTGACACTTGGCACTTGGCACCTAATGGCACCTAGTGTTGATGTGCCTAGCATGCCCCTCATGGAAAAGGTAAATTGATGACTTATTAACCCTATTATGTGTTCATTTCCTTATAGTTTAACTTCTTTCTCTTTTTTTTCCTTGACAATCCCTGGCATGCATTGTCACACCCTTGCACATCTTGACATGCCTTAGCACTTGGCACATCTTAGCATGTTTGACATGCCTTCACACTATCTGACACATGTTAGCATGCCCTAGCATTCCCTAACACACCTTGGCAGTCATGCCCTCACAACTAGCATTACATTTTTCCATGACTTGGTAACCTTACATTCCCTAGAACACCTTGGCACTCCCTAGTTGTCATGCCCTCATAGATAGCCTTACCTTTTTTGCGACTTGGGAACCCAACCAATTCATTAGAAAAACAATATTGTGCCCAAACCAAAGTCTCCCTTTCTTTGAAATTTCTTTGTCCATGCCTTATCACAACCATAGGCTTGCCTCCTATAAGTCCTATTCTAAACTTCTCATAAAATCCTTGGGACACCTGGAATTCACTAACACTCCTTGGTACACACTCTTATTCATTTATTTCCAAGCATTTTGACCTAGTTCTCCCTTGTGTTTCCTTGACACTCCCTAACACTCCTCAACATCCATTGGCACTATCTACCATGCTTTAGCATGCATTTTCATTCCTTGACATGCCCTGGCACTCCTTAGCTATCATGCCCTCACAACTACCCTTACTTTTTTTTAGACTTGGGAATCCAAACTAGAAGTCCTGCCTCGACTACAACAACTTAACCAAATTATAGTTACTACAACTAGACTATGCCTTGTTCACCTAAGAACTGCCTATAACACATCTTAGGCTACTCATGTCCAATATCAATTCATCCCACTTAACAAGTTACCAAGTCAAGGCTCACGTCCAACCATGGCCATAAAACAACTAAGCAACACAGTTTACATATTGACATGCCATAACACCTAGCATGTCTAACAATCCCTTAGCACTATGTGGCACGTGTTAGCATCCCCTACATTTATTGGCAATCTTTTCACTCCCTATCACACCCTAACATGCCCTGGCACTCTAGCATGCCTTAGCACTACCTTTCATATAAACTTGTCACTTCCTCCCTAGAACACTCGCAACTCGCTGACACTCCCTATCACACACTCTTATCTATTCATTTCCATGCATTTTGAACTAATTCTCCCTTGTGTTTTTGTGGCACTCCCTAACACTCGTTGGAACACATTGGCACACCCTATTGCCTGGCACATCTTGGCATGTTTCCATGGAACTCTAGAATTACTTGGCACTACCTAACATATCTTGTCACTCCCTTGTTACCACACCTAGAACTCACTAACACTCCATGCCACACACTCTTATTCATTCATTTCCATGTATTTGAAACTAGTGATCCCTTTTGTTTCCTTGGCACTCCATAATACTCCCTAGCATGCATTGGCACACCCTAGCACCTAGCACATCTTGGCATGTTTCCCTGGCCTTTAGAATGCCTTAGCACTGCCTACCATACCTTGTTACTCCCTCATCACACCTGTAACTCACTGACACATCCTATCACAAACTCTTATATGTTCATTTACATGCATTAATTTTACCTAGTGCTCCCTTATGTTTCCCTGACACTACCTAAAAGTTCCCAGAACATGTTGACACACCTTGTGGCCTAGCACATATTGGTCGCATGCCGCCCTAGCAATCTAGCATGACTTAGCACAGCCTCGCATACCATGTCACACTCTCCTTAGCACACTTGGAACTTGCTGACACTCCCTGTCACACACTCTTATTCATTCATTTCCATGCATTTTAACCTAGTGCTCCCTTATATTTCCTTAGCACTCCCTAACACTCCTTAGCACGCATTGGCACACTTTGGCACTTGGAACATCTTCGTATGCTTCCCCAGCACTCTAGCATGCCTTGGCACTGCATAACATACCTTGTCACTCCCTCCTTAGCACACCTGGAACTTGTTGAAACTTCATTTCCATGCATTTGAAACTAGTTTTCCCTTGTGTTTCCTTGGCATTTAGCCCTAATACTCCCTAGCATGCATTAGTGCCACACCCTGGCACCTCACACATCTTGGCATGCCTTAGCAATTGGCTTGTCTTAGCATGCTTAACATGCCTTGGAACTGTCTAGCATGTTTTAGTACTTCCTGGCATTCCCTAACACCTTAGCACTCCCTAATTGTCATGCCCTCTATTGGGATTGGGATCCCCTAAGGGAAGTTTTGGGGCTAAAAGCCCATGTTTGAGTCACATTTTGTAATAAAATTGTAAAGTCTCCGCATTTTGTGGTCGCAGAGTGCAAAGGTGTCATGTGTCATAAAGGGTAGTGTACCCTTAGTTTTGTAAAAGTAAAGTCAATTGTAAGAGATCTACCCATGGTCTGCAGACCATGGGATTGTATAAAAAGAGCTAAGCTCTAAGTAGTTAGAGACACACAATGTAAGAGAGTCGTAGCTCTGAAATAAGAAGTCAAAGTCTTGGGTTGTAGCGTAGGTAGAGGCTCTGCAGCTAAGTGCGCAAAGACCTAGGGTAGAAGTCTGTAGCTGAGTGCATGTACCCCTGCAGCTATGTGTGCATGGTGGATAGAGTCTGTAATCACTTGGACGATATCAATAAAGGAAAATATTCGGCAATTCATGTGTCCTTTTTTTGTTGATGCATCTTGATATGTTATGTATGAATTTCCTTTATTATTCTTATGTGATGCGCGAATGAATGCAATTACATTGAATAATTGAACGCAGTTACGAATATCTGTTTACGTAGTGTTAATTATAATTGTTTGATATGATAAGCAAGTCACTTAGATTAATTAAAGAATCTACATGACACACTTCCATAGTAGCGCAAAAGTACCTTAGCAGCAGGCTAGGGCTGCGTGAAGGTCGATCATACTCTTTCATGAAGGTATTGAATGACGGAATAAAGGGATCGTCTTATAATCCATAGGGCGAAGAGACCTGCGCGAAGGAAGGAATAGAGGGAATCAAACGACATCACAACCATCTGAAGGTGCAGAAACTTGGTTCCAGCACCCCCCCATACTGCTTCGGGTGAGACTTCGGTCCGTGCTCTGCGGGCTGATGCTGAAAGGGCTAGTAATGTAGGGATTTGTTTGGCTAATTAACGTTGAACCTGGGTTAGGCCCCCTCAAGCCAAAAAATGGTTTCATTGCTGGGACCAGAATCTACATAAGAGATGTGTGATGTCGTAACATTGGAATCCAACTAAGAAGGAGATCGAAAACTAGTTGGATATGAAGATCCATGATTTGCGGAGGTAGGAGAAAAAAAACCCATGATTGACAAAAGAATAGTGGTTGGATAGGTACCTGTATATGGAGATCCATAAGATATTTTTTTGCTCCTTCCCAATTGAGATATACGAGTGGATCACAAAGCTAGCAAATAGCCAAGGAAGGTGGAAACTTAACAGTCCTATTGTTTGGACCCCAGAGCTAGTACAGGAATTGAAAGCATCTGAGGACAAGATCTCTTGCATGGTCGATCATTGGCTCGATCGCGTCATAGGAGGGTTTTTGATTGAGTTCGCGGTCGACACCTCAGTCAGTTACAGTGAGGTGGAGTAACATTTTTTCAAAGGACCACGAGGTAAGTACGTGAAATCTTTGAATACCTAGATTAAAATGCTATTGTGTGAAGAACGGGTTATGAAGCTACCTTGATGTTTGAAACTATGCGAAGTGGAAAAACTTATAAGAACGAAGGAACAAAGGGTCCGGAGTATAGTCCATTGATTTTGTCTCCGCAAGGTTGACGAGGAAAGGATAGCGAAGGTTTCTCTGTGAAGTGCTATTTAGTTAATAAGACAAGGATTTCCGCGAATACCACCTCCACCCACACCACCTCTGACTTCACCTTCCTCACCTGTGACTTCACCCATACCACCTCCACCTCCACCACAATTCAGTATGGAAAATTCAGTGAAGCTGCCTTTGTTCAAAGGCTTAGGAAATGAGGACCTGGACCAATTCTGGTTCATTGTGAGAGTTGTATGGGAAGCTCAAGGTGTTACAGATGATCATATAAATAAGGTGACATTGGTTAGTGCTCTACAAGATCGTGCACTAACCTGGTATATCAAGTACTCTAATGATAACCCAAATGCTGGAGTGGCAGACATCCAATCAGCACTGAATAGAGAGTTAAGTAGGCCTAAATCTGAGGCACAGTCGATTGTGGGATTCAAAGAAATCACAATGCAACCAAGCGAGACACCTTGGAAACTATATCATAGGTTGAAGTGTACAATCCATGAAGCCAACATGAATTTGATAGACAGACAACATCTCGAGTGGTTTGTGGCTTTGCTACTACCACACTTAAGGGTTGCGCTGTCACAGTAGAAGGTAACCACTCAGATGGATGCCTTGGAGATTGCCATGAGACTACATGAAACTCCAATGCATGATCCATACTTGGGGGTTCAGGAGATCCATGCACAGCTAAAGAACCTATGCCTTGAGATGCAAAGTCTGAAGTAGGATAGGACGGTTCGACCATAGATGCGTGAGGAGGTATGGTGCTTGAAATGAAGGAGCCAGTGGCATGAAAAGGATGATTGTCTGGTCTTTGTGAACTATATTGCAAGAGGAGGACTGATTCCTTTAAGGCTAGAAGCTCAAGCAGGACCTAGTGCGAGGCCTGCATTATGGTGCACTATCTATCAGGTAGTAGGAAAACATACCACATATAACTGTCATTTGCTGCAGAAGTTTGTACAGACACCACAACAGTTGTTCTACAAGTTTTGTAGGTTGATAAGGCATGAGGAGCGTAATTGCAGGAGTTATGAGTTGATGATGGATAGAACTCCCACCTATAGGGTTCAGGTAGAAACACGGCCCCCTGACCAGAACACGGGGATGGGGCGGATAGGATTTCAGGGGCACAGAAGAGGTCGAGGCAGAGGAGGACCTGGCAGAGGTCGAGGACAGTTGATCTGCTACAATTGTGGAGGACCAGGACACTATGCCTATGATTTCACTAACCTAACATGTCTCTCATGCAAGTATTGCACATTGTTTGATCATGAAACAAAATATTGTCCTACGCTGATAGCTAGGATACATGGTGAAGGGGCACCTACCACCTTCATCAACTCAGAACCTGTAGATGATGAGGTCTAAGCTGCATGAAGAGGATCCAAACATAAACATAGTGCTCAAGAGTGGAATTTCGATAGGAGATGACAAGGGGAATCAGCCAGAAGACAGTACATGGGTCTACAAAGCTCTAGCGAAGGAGGTTGAGTTCGATTTGGAGCGCACACGTGAAACCTTTATGGAAGCTAATAATAGCTTCGCTGAGGCCTCCACCTGAGGAAGCAAGGATAAGCTTGAGCAAGAGATGGACCCCTCAATGCTCACAACTTTCTTGGAGACCTGTATGAAGTTACTGCGCGATAGTAAGGCTATGAAAGGGTTACAAGAGCTCATCAATAGATGTGTTGGAACCATGTCGAGTGATCCGCGTGTAGTATGAAAGATTGGAAAGCATAAAACAAGAACATGACGGGAGATGAGACTGACCACACAAATAGGAGAGTATGAAATGGATCAAGCTATTTTGGACCTAGGATCAGATGTGAACATCCTGCCAAAGAAAACTTGGGAATGAATGGGGAGACCTGTGCTACAGTGGTCTCCAATTCAGCTAAGGATGGCTAATAAGCAGAAGATCATCCCCATGGGGCAACTGCAGGGGGTGACTATGGATATTGAAGGTGCGAGCACACTGGCTGACTTTGAAGTAATAAAGGTAGTGGATGACATCAATCCCTATCTCGAACTCCTGGGAATTGACTAGGCTACTGATATGAATGGGGTAATCAATCTAAAGAAGCAGAAGATGATATTTGAGAAGAAATCGCTACGCGTAATAGTACCCCTAGGTCCTACTGAGGGATCACGCTATACTGAACCAGTCCATAATTATGAGAGTGATGACAATTTGGAGTATATCTATAAGATAATTGTGTGAGATCAAGATTGGGTTAATCCCACCGTGGATGGATGAATTACATGGGATCGAGAGAGCTCCTGCACTTCGAACTTTGATGAAGAGTTATAATGCTGGCAGAATCGGTTACACAAAGTAACTACACTGAACTACATTATGATGATCCGATCGCTGCATTGTGTGTCCTCGGAGGTAAGAAATGCCTACTTATGATGGATTGAAGGAGGTAGATCTTTTTGGATGCATTTGAAAGGGAGGTAACAGAAAAGCAGTGTTTCCTGGTGTTGAACTAGGCACTACGCGCTACGCTCACAAGATGGTGGGGTACGCATAAGGGAAGCTTTGATGATTGGCGCGAATGTAGGAGAATGATGAGAACTCTCTTTCGTAAGCTGAAGATGTAAATAACAGGCAAGTATGATGAGAAAGAGGATCCGTGTGCACACTTGGCCAAGTGGGCCTAGGCTTATGGAGAGAAGCCCCAACCTAAGTGGGTGCAATTTTTCGGTCATACCCTGGATATTGTCTTGATGAACTGGTATGTAGAAATAGAGCTCCACCATGGGATAGGTGAATGGGATGTCCTGCGCAAAGGATTCATGATGACATTCAATTTTGAAGACGGGTTTAATAGTATTGATGAAGCTCTACAAGAGGTGAAAGCAACAATATTTAGGATACGACAGGATCCTTTAGACCTGATTCAGTGTGAATGGGCTACTCATTTGAGTCATGCGCTCGAATGCTATAATGTAACCACTAAAGAAGAAGATGAGGATCTGCAAAAGATTAACATCCCTGAAACAAAAGGTCACCACGAAGTTGAAGGTCCACAGGTTGAGAATCTGGATATAACCGTGCCATTGAAAAAAAACAAGTAAACATTGGTATAGAGGCAGAACCTAAATTCGCGAAGATTGGAGATTATTGGGATGATAAGGTCACTGAATTGCTCCGCAAATACCAGGTTTTATTCCCTACGAAGTTTACGGATCTGAAGGGGATAATCGTGGACCTAGGTATGATGAAAATCATGTTGGAGCCTGACGCGAGGCTGGTTAAGCTGAGGTCTTCTGTCTCAATCCAAAATATGGGGAAAAGGTCTGCTTGGAGCTAGATAAGATGCTTGCGGTAGGCATCATTGAGCTCATGGAAGAATCTGATTGGGTAAGCCCTATGTTGGTATAGGAGAAGAAGCAAAAAGATGAAATAAGGATATGTGTAGATCTCAGAAAGTTGAATGATGCTTGCGTACATGATCCTTTCCCGACTTCATTCACTGATGAAGTTTTGGACAATGTAGGTGGCCAAGAAGCATATTCCTTTACTGATGGGTTCTTGAGTACCACCAAATCAAAATCACGTCGAAGGATAGGAGCAAGAAAACCTTCGCGACTGAGTGGGGTTGCTTTCAGTACACCGTAATGCCATTTGGATTGAAGAATGCACCTGCGATCTTCTCACGCCTAGTTGTGGACGCGTTCAAAGAATTTATTCATAAGTTCCTGGAGGTATATTTTGATGACTAGACTGTGTTTGGGCTGGTTAAACACCATGTAGCAAGCTTGCGCCTGATGCTAGATACCTGTCGAAGATACCAGATCATGCTCAATCTCAAGAAGTGTCTATTTTGTGTTCCTTTTGGGAACCTCTTAGGGCATGTGGTTTGCAGACAGGGACTGAGGGTAGATCCTGCAAATATAGTGGTGATATTGAACTTAGAAGCACCGAGGATTGTAAAGTAGCTGTGCGCTATCTTGGGACATACAGGATATTACAAGAAGTTTATCAAAGGCTATGTCCAGATCATTGCGCCTATGGAGAAATTATTGAAGAAGGATGGCACATTTTGCTGGAATGATGACTGTAAGAAGAGCTTGGATATATTAAAAGAAAATATGGTCACTGCGCCGATTCTAGTCTTCCCAAATTAGAAGAAAGAGTTTCATGTACATGTCGACGCGTCATGTATATCTTTGGGATTAGTACTGACACAGGATGGCAGAGAAGAATTGGACCATCCTATCGCGTTCGCAAGCCGAATATTATCCAAAGAAGAGAAGAACTATTCCACCACCGAACGCGAAAGTTTAGCTATGGTGTATGCGCTCTAGATGTTTAGGCACTACCTACTGGGAGGCCATTTTAAGATGTATACGACATACTCCATGCTGAAGTACCTGGTCAATGAGCCTGTGTTGGGGGGGAGAATCTGTCAATGGTTTTTATTGTTCTAGGAATACGATTTTGAAGTTATTGTGAATCTTGGATGACTGAATGTGGGACCAAACCATTTGTCGCTCATCGAAACAAGGGAAGAGCCCACTAATTTGGAGGAAGGATTTCCTGACACGCAACTATTTGTAGTGCGCATTGTGGATGGTCATTTTGAGGATATAATACATTTCCTAATGATAGGTATTGCATTGGAAGGACACACTATCCAGTAGAAGAAGGAATTAGTGGTGCATGCGGCATATTTCTCTGTCATTGCTAGGCATCTATACAAGATGGAGACTAATGAGATATTGTGATGGTGTGTACCTCAGTTCGAAAGAAGAAGCATCTTCATGGACGCTCATGGGGGTGTCGTGGGAGGACATTATGCAGGAAGAGCAACCATGCATAAGATTCTGCGTGCAGGGTTGTGGTGGCCAACCCTCCATCAGGACTCAAAAGCATATTGCAAGGCATTTGATGTGTGTCAAAGGACTAGCAGGCCAATGTGGAGGGATGAGATGCCTTTGAATCCATAGATGACGTTACAACCCTTTGAGAAGTGGGCGATAGACTTTGTGGGACCCATTCAGCCCCAAGGAAAGATGGGAGCAATGTACATTATAACCGCGATGGAGTATTTTACTCATTGGGCGGAGGCATAGCCTATGAAGGACTGCACAGCTGCAACCACTGCAAAATTCCTCTTTGAGCACATACTAACGCAATTTGGCTGTCTAAAGATCTTGATGAGTGATCATAGTACACACTTCCTGAATGAGACGATCAGCACGTCGATGGAAGAATTTCAGGTATTCCACCAGAAAAGCACACCTTATCACCCGCAGGCTAACGGGATGGTGGAAGCATTCAACAAGGTGCTCAAAAATGTGCTAACCAAGGTTTGTAATGCTTAGCGAAGTGATTGGGACCTATGCATACCTACAGTGTTATGGGCTTAGAAAATGACATGCAATAAGTTGACTAAATAAACCCCCTTTGGGCTTGTCTATGGTGTTGAAGCGGTAATGCCTATGGAATATATTGTGCCTAGTCTGTACATAGCAGTGCTCACAGGTATGATAGATTGAGGATCCCTAGGGTAGAGGCTCGTGCAACTGGATGAGCTCGAGGAAGAGATATTTTTGGCTAGATTTCACTAGCAGGTCCAAAAGCAGCACGAAAAGGCATGGCATGATCGACACACTAAGTTGCGCTCATTTAAGGCAAATGACCTAGTTTTACTATATGATAGTAAGTTTGATAAATTTCCAGGGAAATTCAGAATGCACTAGTTAGGGTGCTATGTCATTAAGGAAATTACCGATGGAGGAGTGGTATAACTAGTCAAATTGGATGGAGAACCCTTCCCAGGAAAGGTGAATGGCAGTCGCTTGAAGCCATACATCGACGGTTTGACCATGTGACTAAATGAAGGTAGCACAATCTTAGCACTCTAGGTAGCTGAAAGGAGGCACGAGACTATAAACTACACTGCCCAGGTTGGGGAGTTGCACGATTGGAGGATGGGGTGAACCAAGGAAGTGTCACAGGGTCTGCAATAGTGCGGAGGGAGTTGCGCTACCCAGGGAGAAATCATGGAGATCGATCGGAAAGTGAGCGTTAAAGTTACTGTTCATGATTTGACGCTAAAAGTGAGGCCAAATGGAGTGGGTGGTCAACATTTAAGATGGAATTTGTGGCTCAGATCCTTGAAAATGTGCTGCCAATATGTCATTAATTAACTGAATTTGGGGGGAACGGTCGGATTTGAATTCAAAATGCCCTATAAATTACAAGTAGTTGTCCAACAAGAAACACTTGGAATTTTGAGAATTGAATTGTTGAGTTCTCAAGCAAATATGAATAGTGATCAATATGAGCTTCTGATAGCTACTAAGGTATTTGAGACTTTGCCAACAAAAATACAGGAATTCTTGCATAAAATCATGTTAGCACCCCCAGAAATTATAAATATCGAACAAGTAGTAGAGGAGCCAACAAAAGAAATGGAAAGAAAGGCAGAAGTAGCTACTTCGGAAGTGGCCAAAGTATTGGCAGAAGTCCTTAAATCGTCGCGAATGCCGAGACCAAAGCCAAACCCAACTAAGGAGACTGTGAAGGGCAAGTAGCCTGCCATCTAGATGCGTGCATCACCAAGGAGAAACCCACCTAAGACCACTACATAGGAGAAAGGCAAGGCTATAAACCTAGTACCAGAGGAGGACAATATCGAAGACATCCCGATGGATAATGAGGATGTGGGAGAAGAAGTGGAGGAGGTTGAAGCCTAGGGTGTGGACCCTATTACTCGGTTGTCAATTTATGTCCCTCCGTGCAAGTCTAAGTCCGAGGTACCAAAGGACATTGATGAGATTAAGACCCCCCTACAAACCCCTCTGCTGCTAGACGAAATTGTTTTCGATGGTCCGCGATTGGCATGAGTGCTGATACTGAAGCTTGAATATTAGGACTTGGTGGACCATGAGAAGTTACCACACCTAGCGACTAAGCAGCTGATGTTATGCATCATAGGTACGAATACGAGAATGACCGCATTGGAGCCATGAAGGTGGCTCAAGGGAGTAGAAAAGGTAGGGTTGCTCAACCTGCTTTGGGTGTCGCATTATAACCACACCCTGGTGATAGTTTTGGTCATCAAGCAGCTATTGTGATTGGTGCATGATGGGTTTCTATGGCTGGAGGAGCGATACCCATCACATATAGGTTGAATCACCAAATAACGCGCCTACCGTATACAGGTGAGAATCCACCGATGATCTTTAGCGAAAAGGGTGGTGAGTAGGCTCTCGCAGAGTCAATGAAGGAAAAATTCAAGTTTGTGAAGAAGCCGTGCGAGTACGCTATCTCCAGCATCTGCGACCCCGCTGTGAAGGTAGCCAAACAGATCCCCGTTGGGAAGGTAATCAGGAAATGTTTCACCAATGAGGTGCCTATGCCTATCATCGTGCTCACACAGCAGTGCGTGGAGGGAGTCCAGTTAAACTGGTTGGACTAACTTTACGGGGAGTTCCTAGCGAACTACCGCGAAGCACAAGAGCTTAGCAAGATGTTCCACTACGCATGTTGTTGATTATGCTGGTAGCATGGGAGCTACCATAGGACAGCCAATTCCCTTCAATCATGCTAGATGTCCCAGAAGCAGCGAATTATGCTTTGTTGTGGGCAACCAAGGATGCGCAGTGAGTCTGGGACATAAAGATATTCTAAATCTTGATGGAGATGAACATCAGGATGGCCATCAATCGCAAGCTGTGATTGTTGCCCACGGTGTATGCCAACCTGCAGGGCTACGCTGAATTCAAAGCCGACTTCCATCGAGTATCCATTAGGGTGTGGAAGGACCCTGCGCAGAAGTGGTATGACTTGCCATATCTGGCCACGGATGATGCCATTGATGCAGTGCTTGATCAATGGCTGGTGGAGTGGCACACTACCATGGACTTTGCAATCAGCCAGAGCAAGTCTGCTGCGAAGAAGAAGAAGGAGGAGGCCAAGCTGAAAATGGCACACCTAGTCGAGAAAAGGAAAAAGGAGGCCACTGATAAGGCCCAGGAAGAGCAAAGAGGAAAGCAGACATGTGGAATAGAGCGTGGCTCTCACAAAGGTGTGAGGTCGCCTTCACATAAGACAGAAGAGGAAGAAATAGAATAGCACGATGTGAACCCTCGTAAGACGTTTTCCCGCATTAAGCGCCCAAGAGAGTTGGAGAAGGGAAGGTCCAGGAAGAAATCAGAGGCAACCAAGACCTCGTTGGAGCCTATCACATTGACATAGGGCGACTTACATGATATCAGTGACACAGTTAGGGATGTCACCATGGAGGCCTTGCAACAATTTGAACAACAACAATGGATTATCCTAGGGGCTTTCCAAAACAGGTTGCAGAAGTTGCAGACCCACGCATCGCAGGCTGGTATGGTATCTACCAACTTGGCTATCGACACTTTAGAGGCTGCCGATATGTTGTGCACGAAGGCTTCCAGTGTAATAGTGCTGCTGGATGGAGCACTGACCACCGAAAATGAGGCTGACAGGACCACTGTCAGCGGCCCAAAGGGAGTTGGGCTGAACCTGGTAGTGCTTTCGTGCGAGGCACTCCAACTCTTGTAGGATGGATTAATTGCAGAGATGAGGGCTCATGAGCACCGTACCCTTCAGATAATCAACAAACAATGGATCAATAATGAGTAGATGGCCCTACAGAGAAATGTTTCCATCGCCACTGAGACCAAGGCGACCAATCAGAGCAAGAGGATTATGCGGGTCATTGAAGAGGCATGCTGAATGGTCCTAGAATTGGCCATTCCGATGGGGGAACCAATCGAGGTACACATCCGCAAGTTGGCCACAAGGGTGCATGACACCCAGACTGAGATGGCATGGGTTTAGTTGGATTTGAACCTACAAATTACTGAGCTAGATTTGAGGGCCCAGCCTTCAACACTGCCAGAAGTAAAGGAATAGCAGGCAACTGCTATCACAGAAGTAGTAGCAGTGGTGGATAGTGCAGTAGTAGACTGCATGCAGTTGTTTGAGCAATCATTTGAGGTCCTGACAAGCTTGCAAGAGGACCCCAATATACAAAGGCTAGAGACAGAAGCGCGTTAGCTACAACAGTGCTACGATGAGGTTAAGGGCATAGTGTGAACCATCACGTTGACACAAAGGCTAGCCAAGTTGCAAGAGGCCAGGCAGCAGCAACAGGTGGATGCAGCGCTGCACAAGGAAGCAATGCTGAAGGCGAGACTAAAGCCCTGGCTAGAGGAAGCTTACGCAGTCACAGGAAATATTGAAGGAAAGCTTGCGACTCTACAAGCGACGCAACAAAAGCTTTAGGCTGACAGCGTAGGAGGAGTGACCAAGCAAACAGTGGAAGATGCGAAGTAGGCAGCATCTCAGTCCATAGCCGAGCTTGTAGTCATAGGGGTCGAGCTCGACAAGCTTCATACAAAGATCTCCGCGCCTACCGAGTGACTCGAGGGTGAGTCATGATATTTGTGTTGGGGGCCTGTTGGGAGCAGGATCCTCTAAGGGCATCTTTGGGGCTAAAAGCCCATGTTTGAGTCAAATTTTGTAATAAAATTGTAAAGTCTTCGCATTTTGTGGGCGCAGAGCACGAAGGTGTCATGTGTCATAAAGGTTATTCCGCCCTTAGTTTTGTAAAAGTAAAGTCAGCTGTAAGATATCTACCCATGGTCCGCGTACCATGGGATTGTATAAAAAGAGCTAAGCTCTAAGTAGTTAGAGACACACAATGTAAGAGAGTCATAGGTCTGAAGTAAGAAGTCTAAGTCTTAGGTTGTAGCATAGGTAAAGGCTCTGCAGCTGAGTGTGTAGAGGCCTAGGGTAGAAGTCGACAGCTGAGTGCGTGGACCCCTGAAGCTGTGTGTGCATGGTGGATAGAGTCTGTAATCACTTGGATGATATCAATAAAGAGAAATATTTGGCAATTCCTGTGTCTTTATTTTGTTAAAGCATCTTCATATGTTATGCATGAACTTCCTTTATTGTGCTTATGTGATGCACGAATGAATGCAATTACATTGAATAATTGAACATAGTTATGAATATCTGTTTATGTGGTGTTAACTATAATTGTTTGATAAGATAAGAAAGTCAGTTAGATTAATTGGGGAATCTGCATGACATGCTACCATAGTAGCGTGAAAGTACCTGAGTAGCAGGCTAGGGTTGCACGAAGGTCGATCATACCCTTTCGCGGAGGTATTGAAGGAAAGAATAAAGGGCTCATATTGTAATCCCTAGGGTGAAGCGACCTACGCGAAGGCATGAATAGAGGGAATCAAACGACATCGCAACCATTTTAGGGTGTGGAAACTTGGTTCCAGCATCCCCCAATACTGCTTTGGGTGAGACTTCAGTCCACGCTCCGCGGGATGATGCCGAAAGGGCCAGTAGTGTAGGGATTTGTTTGCCTAATTAACGTTGAACTTGGGTTAGACCCCCTCAAGCCAACACCCTCATAGATAGCTTTACTATTTTGTGACTTGGGAACCCAACCAAGTCATTAGAAAAACATGTTGTGCCCAACCTAAAGTCTCCCTTTGTCTGGAACTGCTTTGACCAACCCTGTTGGCTTGTGGGGGCTTGATCTAGGTTCAGCATTAGTTAGCCAAACAAATCCCTACACTATTGGCCCTTTCAGCATCAACTCATGGAGCGCGAACTGAAGTCTCACCTGAAGCAGTATGGGGGGATGCTAGAACCAAGTTTCCGCACCCTTGATATGGATGTGATGTCAGTTTATTCCAAGTATACCTGCCTTTGCATAGTTTTCTTATCCCTCTGTTCGACCCTTCAGTACCTTCGTGAAATGTTATAATCAGCTTCCACGCATCCCTAACCAGGGGCCAATATGCTTTCATGCTACTAGGGCAACGAACTGCAATATCTCCCAAAATAAGCTAAGTATCTTACTTATCTTATTAACATATCTTAGTTAGCTTCGCATAAACAGATGTTCTTACCTGCATTCACTTAACCAATAAAGTTATACACATTCATGCATCTTATAAGTATTAGAAGAGAAATTCATACCCAATATAACAGATGCATAATCAAGAAATAAAGATGCAAAAATTATAAAATAATTCTCTTTATTGATAATTCTAGACGATTACAGACTCGACTCACCATGTGCACTTAGCTACAGGGGTCTGCGCACTCAGCTGTGAACTTCTAGGCCTCTACGCACTCAGCTGTAGAGCCTCTACCTACGCTATGACCCAAGAATTAGACTTATACTTTAGAGCTATCTCTCATACATCTTTGATCATTGATCTCTTCCTTCTATATGCCTATCTACTTAAACCTTAGCTCTATTTATACAATCCCATGGTCCGCGGACCATGGGTAGATATTTTACAACTGACATTACATTATCAAAATAAGGGCAGACAACCCTATGACTACTTAACATCTATGCACTCTGTGACCACAAAATGCGGAGTCTTTTTATTTGGATTAGAAAAATTGGACCCAAATATGGGCTTTACGCCCTAAAAATGTCCTTGGGGGATCCCACGCCCAATAGGCCCCCAACACAAACATCGTGACTCGCCCTCGAGTCAATCTGCAGGTGCGGATATCTTAGTGTGAAGACCTCCCAGATCTGTTTAGATCACCAGAACATTGGCAACACACTGAGCAACCACCTGCTAGACTTCTTCCACGCGTTGTTTAGTGACTACTACAGAACTGCTGCTTTGAATATTCTGTTGAGCTGCCTGCAATTTCATGATATTTCTTTCAATGCAGGCTATGATCGGGTAAGCCTCGTCTATCCATGGCTATAGGTGCACTTTTAAGACCGCTTCTTTGTGACGAGTGGCATCCACCTATTCCTTGAGCACCTTTGCCTCCTGCATCCGTGCAAGCCTCTGTGTAAGGGCAACTATTTGCACAGTCCCTTTTACCTCGCCATACCTCTATTGTAGGTCGCGTGCCTCTATCTCCAGGCACTCTAGATTCGGGTCCTCCTATAGGGTGGTTAGGACCTTGAATGACTATTCAAACAATTGCATGTAGTTTGCCACTGCATTGCCAACCGCCATCATTGTTGTTGTAACATCGGTGGTACATTATTCCCTGATCTTCGGAAAAGTTGAAGGTTGAGCCTTCAACTACAGTTCTGCGATCTACAGTTTAGCTCCAACTGGACCTTGGCCATCTCTGCTCGAGTGTCATGCACCCCTATGGCCAATTTGTAGACGTGCACCTCCACCAATTCTTTTTCCTGAATGTCCAACTCCGGGACCATCCAGTAGGCTTCCTCCACAACTT
Source organism: Pinus tabuliformis (assembly GCA_031772625.1). NCBI lineage: Eukaryota > Viridiplantae > Streptophyta > Pinopsida > Pinales > Pinaceae > Pinus > Pinus tabuliformis. The sequence continues at coordinate 1,062,299,108 of CM062805.1, read as the reverse complement.
GCATTATTTTCTTATTCTTCTCTACTGCTTCATTGCGCTGCACACCCAATTTCTCAATGTTGATGCGCTACTCGCTCATCACCTACAAAGCGCGACACTCCTAGGCCCTGAGCCACCCTTGTGCGCAACATCGCCTCGGTAGCTAAAGTTCTGATCGTGAGGCTAGTGGACACTGTGCCAGCCTATGGAGTGCATACTTGCAACTTTGTCCTGAGAGCCCCCAATACCAACCGTTTTTGTTCTTCAAATTGTTGGAGGGCCTCTGTAGTGACATCCCTCATCGTTTCTCCGGTGTAATGAAAATCCTTCTCAGTGAGGGTGATTGGGTCGAAGGACGTCTTTGATGCCTTTTTTTCTTTCATGGCCCTATGTTCTCTCGCGGTTGGTGACGCTTGAGTTGGGTTGACGTCGTTTGCGGGTCCGCACCACCTTGGTCAGTCTCTGTCTCTACCTCAGTGCCGGGCGAAGGTGACTTCGGTCCTTCGCACTCTTCTCCTCATTTTTTCTACTATTTCTCAGTCAATTTTGTAGTGTCGCGCGTTGCCTATGCCTTAGCGTTTTCTTCCTCTTTTCTGTGCTTCTCTGCCAGCTGCGCCATTTAAATATTTGTCACTACCTTCTTTGACTACACAATGAACTTATCCATTTCCATCATGGAACCAGCTGGAGGGTGCCACTTTAGTGGCCAAGACTCAAGGACTGCAAATATCACATCGTCAGTCACTAGATATGGTAAGTTGTGCCATGTCTTTGTGGGTTCCTTTCGCGCCCTGATAAAAACATGGTAGAAATCTGCTTTGAACTCTGCAAAGCTAGGTAGACTGGCATATACTATAGGTGACAATTGCGACTTGTGATTCATCCCCATCCAGACATTCATTTCCATTAGGACCCAGAAGATCTTACTTTCTCTAATATGCTGCATGTCCTTGGTCACCCACAGCGTAGCATACTTTGCTACCTCTGGAAGGTCTGGCGTGACTGAAGGGAATTGGCTATGTTCAGGAAATCCCCATGCCACCAGTACTATCAACAATAGGAGCCACGTGTAGTGAAACATTTTTCCCTGCTCTTGTGCCTCACAATAGTTCATAAAGAACTCACTCCATAAATAGTTCACCTAGTTGAACTGGACTCCTTCAGCACATTGGGCTGCTAGTGTAACCATGGGCATAGGCACCTCATCCGCACGACACTTCCAAATGACCCTCCCCGCTAGTATTTGTGTCGTGACCTTGATTGTAGGGTTGTTATTGCTGGAGATGGCATATCCTCGCTTCTTCTTCTCCAACTTGAACTTCTTCTTCATCGCTTCCACGAGGGCCAACTCACCACCTTTTCCTTCGGAAATATTGGCTGCATCTACCCCTGAGTAAGGAAACTATGTAATTTGGTGAATCAGATGGTCTGTGATGGGGATGGGCTCCTCTAGCCACAAACACCCATTATGCACCAAGTAGAGCAGCTACTTGATGATGAAGACAGTCACTTGGCCACGATGGTAATGTGGCACCTAGAGTAGGTTAAGCAACCTGGATTTCTCTACACCTATGAGTCATGTCCATGGCTCCAATTGAATTGTTCCAATAGTCACATCAATCCTTTGGTGCATTATCTTCTCAGTTGCTAAATGTGGGAACTTCTCGTGCTCTGTGTTGGCTCTCAGAATTACTCTCTCCTTTACAACTTTTCTCACTTCTTTCTCTTGTTTTTCCATAAAAAGCAGATCCCCATCACTGATAAATGATAGATTCTGTCTCAAGGAAGACATTAAATGATTAACATGTTATAATTTTATGTTTTTTCTATTTGAAATAAGTTTTTGTAATTTAGCTATGAAACATAGCCTATTCTGCAGCTAACCATGCGTTCCGTAGATACTTCCATGGTTGAATAGGTTACAGGTGTCAAGCAAGGAAACTGGCCACATGGGCATCTCTGGAATGGTCACGACATGGATCCTATCCTAGTTACGCAACCCAGATCGACAAAAAATCCAGCTCAAGACCACAATCAAAGGTGAAGTCAAATGAAGAAACCCAGGAGCAGTAGGACTATGTGTCCACTCTTCGTGGCTAATTAATAATCCGACAGTTTTGTTGTAGCATTAACTTGAACCAGCCACTGCTGATAACAGTTTCATGTAACCATATTGCTGACTTAAAGTCACCTGTAGCTGATCAACCCTTTACGCAGATCTGTTTTAATACGTGGAGACAACATGTAGCTTAATTCTCTCAAAATACAGTTAGGAATATTTCTTTAAATATCAGTTGTACAAAACTGAGAAGAGTTCGAATTTATATATGTATTAAGCTCAGACTTACATCTCTGTAATTTTGGAACTTATTTTCCTGTTAATAATATGAAGCCGTGTTTGACCAAGTGATCATTTGCAAGATTATCTTCAGCTAGTTAGCAACTCAACTCAATTAGTTGCAAAGGGCCCCTGCACTGAAGGAGGTTTTTCTTTTGTTATTTTGTTTATTGTTCAACTTAGTTTCATTATTTACTTTTAAGAAGTGTTTGTAGTTTAGATTGATTTCCTGTAGCTTGTTTTCTTTCAATTCTGTTCAGTAACATAATGTTAGAATTCGATGGTGCAGTCTTTTTTCTCCTATCTATTTCATAAATGAAACTTGTTTTGTTTTAACAGGGTAAGGTGGAAAAGTAACAAGGATGCATTGTTGATTAGCTTGCTTACTGTTTTGTTTCCTTTGTTATTTATTTCTTAGCTCAGATTTCCAATGCAGTGTGTGGATAAATGTTTTTGTCATCTAAATGGTTGAACAGTCACTTCACACAAGGATTGAAATCAATTAGTTACTCTCTGTATATATGATTTTGTTTTCTAAAACTATAAAGTATAGTAAGTTTCTTTTTTCCATCTCAAGAAAGTTATCTTTCAAAGTTGGAGGCTTGGACAGCTAAAAGTGCTTTAGTTAGTTTTCATTCTTGGTAATTATTTCAATCTGCCTTCCAGCTTCACCTTTTAATTTTGACTTGGGATTAAATGATAGGTTAGGATAGATTCTTTGTTTTCCTTCATATAAATTAGAATCTGGTTAGTTCATCTCTACGAAATTTAGACCCAGTTTCTCATAATTCAGATTGTACATCATTACGAATTAAGGAAACCCCCAAAACAAAAAAATGTAAAAACACAAAACAATGAAGTAAGAAGGGTTAACTAGCACATACAATGCACTACACTTCATTAGATTATGAGCCTTGGTTGATAATTTATGCAAAGCAACTTAGGAAACTAAATTGACTAAACATTTTGGTGCCATTTTCGGAGAAGTGTAACTAGGTAACTTTATCTCTTACATTAAAAAAAATTATATGCATAGAGAAAGAGACTCTAGGGGTAGACTTTTTAGCTAGAGGAAGGAGTTCAATTCCTACAACACCACCTACTCCACCAAGAACAAGAAAAGACACACCTCCATCCCAAACTCATACTCCCAGCCATAGGACTCCTGGAATTCCAGGGGCAGAAATCCAATCAAAAGAATCTCCTACTTCATCTACCAAGTCAATCCTAGGGGAGAAAAATTTCGAATCTCCAACAACAGGAATAGCCTTTTTCACCTCCATAGGAGAGCACATTGTAGTTGAAGAATTAGGAATACCTGGTGAGGAAGAAGAAGTAGAACCTCTCTCCCATATTCCATTAATAGAAGAACCAGAGGAGGAGGAAGTAACCTTGTAGGTTGAACCCTATACTGACTCTGAAGAAACTATAATGGCAGAAGAAGAACAAGATGGAGAATTCTCACTGTTTGGAGGAGGGGGTAGAGGGAGAGGTAGAGGAAATAACGGAGGAGGTAGAGGAAATAATGGAGAAGGTAGAGGAAATAATGGAGGAGGCAGAGGAAATAGGGAAATAGATAATTCTTTTGGATTCCCTATAGTGGATGAGGAAACAAATGCCACAATGAAAAATATCTCACCTTCTATCCTCCCAAACTTCTATGGGTTAAAAAGTGAGGATCCTGAAACATTCCTATTTGAGTTTGAAGTCTTGTGCAGAACCTATGACTATCTAGAAGACTCTCAAAAACTTAAGTTGTTCCCTTCAACATTGAAAGGAGCTGCTTTGAAATGGTTCATGGGGTTAGTCACTCAGTCCATTAGAACATAGAATGACATGAAAAAAACGTTTTTGGATACGTATTTGGATTATTGCATGCCTATCAATCACAAATATGAAGTGTTCAAAATGATGCAAAGAGAGGATGAAAACTTAGAGGATTTGATTTAGAGATTCAACTATAATTTGAAAAGAGAAAAAATGAACAATTTAGATGAAGATACCTTGAATTCTCTTTTATTAAAAGCCATCAGAGATGAATGGATAGATATCCTTAACATGAAGGGGAAAGGAGATATCTCTCAACTTCCATTAAATGATATAGGAGAATTATGTGTTCATCTCTCAAGAGGGAAATCCAAAACTGGGAAAGGGCCAAGAGATCCTTCTCTTGTTAGAGTAAACAAATCTACAAGTTGATCTGTAAGTAGGGCATAAATTGGTAATATGCTTGATGAATTTAAAACTGACATCCTAGGGAGTCTTAGTGAGAAATTAGACACCCTTAAGTTGCAAAACAAGTAGAAAACTGATGTTGATGCTTTAGCCATTTTTTGTCCAAAATGCAGATAAAAACATGCTCTAAGAGAATGTCCTTTGGATGCAAAAGTTGTAGAAACTTGTATCATTTGCTTAGGAAGCCATGAAAGCAAGGGTTGTCCTTCAATTCCAGTGCTTAAGGCTGTCTTTCAAGAAGAAATAGTCCCAAGTTCTGTAGAACCTCTTTGTTTTGTTGCTAGAAGACCTTGGCAGGGGCCACAAAATCAGGGATTTAACAATCAAATGTATCTTCAGCCCCCACCAAATTGGAATTCTTGGTAGCAACCTTGGCCTCAACCTCAATCTCAATCTCAGACTTGGCCTCCAACTCAATCTCAATCTCAACCGTGGGCACAAGGAGTGCAAAATCCTTATGGGAGATTTTCTCAATATTATCAATATCCTCCATCATATCAGAATTATCCTCCCCCACACATTCCACAACAAAATCAGCAGCTACAACTTCAAAATCAGAACCCTCAACTTTCATTACCATTTCCACAACAAGTTCCACAACAAAACCAAAGTCCTCAACTCTTACTTCCATTTCAGCAGAAACCAAATCAGCTACCTACCCAACCATTACCAAACCCCAATAATAAAAATCCTCAAAATGCTTACATGGTAGAAGGACAACAATTTCCAACTTATATGATCACTCATCTAGATCTTAATGATGTTAAATTGAGATATGGTAGGATATTAGAAAAGGAAAGACCTTCTGTAGTTATTCAGGAACAAGAGAGTTTTGAGGAATATTCTCTAAAGGTCAATAAATTTTTTGAGGAAACATCTCTCCAAAACCAAAACATTCAAAAAGAAAAACAAAAAGAACCAGTGAACACAACTCCTATCATTGAGCAACCAATATCTACTTCTACAACTCCTTTTCCTAAAAGACTACAAGTTGATAGAGGAGTAGAAAACTAGATCATGTTGCCCAGTTATGATTTTCTAAATGAATTGAAAAATGTCTGTATCAAAATCCCTTTGTTACAAGCCATTAAGGAGATTCCAATTCTAGCTAAAACAATAAAGGAGTTGAGCATAAAGAAACCAAGAAGAAAAGCAAAAGAAACAAAAAGAATTCACCTGGTAGGAAAAATAGCAGATATAATGATGGGAAAAATTTCCATACAAAAATATGTAGATCCCATAAGTCCAATTATGAAAACACATATCAATGGAGTTGAAATTCTAGCAATAAACATCATGAGCAAACAAACCATGGAACAACTCAAGCTTCCTAATCTTCTTTACACACCTACATTACTACAATTAGCGGATAGATCTGTAATCAAACTAGATGGAGTGTTAGAAGATATTTCAGTATCCTTAGATTCTTGGGAATATCCTATTGATTTTATGATTTTGACCCCCAAGAACAATCTAGGAGGACATCCACTCATATCAGGAAGACCTTGGCTAGACACAACTTATGCTTTTATTAGTTGTAGATCTGGTGATATGTATATTTCTGATGGGAATTCAACAAAGAGATTCACTCTATATCCTCTAGCAAGAACAATCACAGAATTAGATGACAAAGAATGTATTGATGCTGAAAATGACATTCATCCACTCTTTACTATTTCAGATATTAGTGAAGATAATCAAATTTTAAAAACATTGGAAAATTTTGAATCATCTTCAGAATATGACCATGAGTAATTTCAAGAAAAATCTAATGTTGAACATTTGTCATCTAGGCAGATGTCTCTCTATTCTATGGAAGAGTTTGGTAGCTCTACAATTGAAATTTTTCCAGATAGGACATTGAACATAAACAAAAACTTGGAGAAATTACAAAAGGAAAAGCTAATCAAGACATTACAACAACATTATGCTGCATATGCATGGGAATACACCGACATGAAAGGCATTGATCCTAAGACTTGTATCCATCACATCTACATTGAGGAAAATTGCAGACCTATCAGACAACCTCAGAGAAGAATGAATCCAAATCTTAGGGAAATTGTGAAAGAAGAGCTGCAAAAACTGCTGAATGTAAACTTCATTTACCCAATTTCAGATAGCCAATGGGTTTCCCCTATTGATTGTGCCTAAAAAGAATGGTAAATGGAGGGTGTGCATTGATTACCGAGAATTGAATAAAGCTACCCTTAAAGATCATTTTCCTTTGCCCTTTATAGATCAAGTGTTAGATACATTAGCAGGTAAGAAGTATTTCTCATTCTTGGATGGTTTTAGTGGTTATAATTAGATTCAGGTGGCACATGAAGATCAAGATAAAACCACATTTACTTTTCCATGGGGAACTTATGCCTATCGAATACTTCCTTTTGGGTTATATAATGCACCTACAACATTCCAAAGAGCAGTACTAGGAATTTTTTCTGATCTAATACATGATTGTGTAGAGGTATATATGGATGATTTTACAGTCTATGGGAATACATTTGAAGAAGCTTTGGAAAATTTGGAAAAGGTTCTTAAAAGATGTAAGGAAGCAAACCTTTCACTAAGCCATGAAAAATGTTTCATGATGTTTACAGAAGGTATTGTCTTAGGGCATCACATTTCAGGAGATGGGATTAAAGTTGATAAATCTAAAGTAGAAGTCATCTCTAAATAATCAATTCCAAATTGCAAAAAGGATTTTCGAATTTTTTTGGGATTCACAGGATACTATAGATGATTAATAGAAAATTTCACTAAAATAGCATCCCCACTCTTCAAATTACTCACCAAGGATTGTGAATTCAATTGGAATCTTGACTGCCAGTTAGCATTTGAGACTTTAAAAACAAAAATTTTCGAAGCACCCATCTTAAGAGGTCCAAACTGGAAACTACCTTTTCACATTTCAACAGATGCTTTAGACATAGCTCTGGGAGTTGTATTAGGACAAAAAGACTTGATTCCCTATGCCATCTTTTATACAAGTAAGAATTTGACTCCCACTGAGTTGAACTATACTGTAACTAAAAAGGAATTTTTAGCTGTTGTTCATGCAATCAACAAGTTTAGACATTATATAACAGGCTATGAAACCTTTTTTCATACAGATCACTCTACAATTAAATATTTAATGAATAAACCTATTACTAATGGCAGAGTTACAAGATGGCTTTTAATCTTGCAAGAATTTAATATTACTATGCTAGATAGACTTGGAAAACAAAACATAGTTGTTGATTTCTTGTCCAGAATTCAGAATATCAAAGATGACACTTCGGTTGAAGATAAGTTTCCTGATGAATATCTTTTCGCAGTAAATACTCAAACTCCTTGGTTTGTAGATATTGTTAATTACTTAGTCACAGGGAAATTGTCGTCACATTTGTTTCCTAGAGAAAAAAGAAAGATTATTCAGATAAGTGCAAGATACTCATGGATCACTAATGAATTGTATAAAAGAAGCCTAGATCTTATGATCAGAAGATGTGTTAGGGAAGATGAAATACCCGAGATTCTCAAGGCATGTCATGATGAGTTGTGTGGTGGACACTTTGCTAATAAGAGGACAACCTATAAAATCCTTTCTTTAGGATATTATTGGCTATCCATCTTCAAAGATGCCAAAGAATATGTTAGGAGGTGTGACAACTGCCAGAGGGTGGGGAAACCTGCTCCTTCAAATGAAATGGCACTACAAGTTTAGGTACTCATTGAACCTTTTGAAAAATGGGCCTTAGATTTTGTTGGGCCAATTAATCCTCCATCTAAGCAAAAGAAGTATATATTGGTATGCACTGATTATGTCACTAAATGGGTAGAGGCCAAAGCATTATCTTTTGCTAATGAAAAATCTGTAGTAAGTTTCCTTTTTGAGGACATCTTCACTCATTTTGGTGTTCCAAGAGAAATTGTGAAAGATCAAGGATCTCAATTTACATCTAAAATGGTGGAGGGTCTTGTGGAAAATTACAAGATCAAACATAGGAAATCTACTCCCTATCATCCACAAGCAAATGGTCAGGTTGAATCTACAAATAAGTTGATTGAAGGAATTTTCACTAAGACTGTGCATCTACATAGAAGAGATTGGGCAGAAAGGCTCCCTGAAGCCTTATGGGCCTATAGAACTACATGGAGGAACACAACGGGACATACACCCTATGAACTTGTTTATGGGAAACAAGTCCTGTTCCCTATAGAGTTTCAAATCAAAACCTTCAAGATGGCAGTCCAGTTGGGATTGGATTTATCAGAGGCACGGAAACATAGATTGGAGAAACTCAATGAACTTGATGAAATCAGACAAGATGCAATCCAAAGAACCAGTATAGTCCAACAGCAAAGGGCTAAATGGCATGATAAATATATCAAGGAGAAGAAATTTTAGGCAGGAGATTGGGCACTGTTGTTTGATTCAAAGTTCAAAGATTTTCAAGGGAAGTTTCAAACTCATTGGCTTGGGCCATATGAGATTGAAGAAGTCTTTAACAATGGAGCAGTGAGAATAAGAACAATAGATGAGGAAAAGGTACCTCTTCTTGTGAATGGTCATCGGTTGAAGATATATCAAAAACCAGTTTCAAGAGAGGAGTTCATTAGGATTTTCCAGGATAACTCTGAAATGAAGCTAGTGAAGAAGAATCATTCTTCTCCACTAACTTAGTCTTTATTTTTCCCAAGAAATGACTGATAAATAATAATAATAATAATAATAATAATAATAATAAATTGTATAAGGTTGAAAACCAATCATTGATTGGCATACTTATACAGAAAATACAGGGTGAAAATCAGAGATTTTTGACATCCTATATTTTCCATTTTCTTTCTGTAATAAGTAGTGACAAAAAGCTACATTTATTTGCAGTATAGAGTCTACAATTTCATAGTCTCATTCCATCTCATTCAGTTTTTCATTCTGTTTTACAGTTCCACTTCATCTCACTGTCATTTTTCATTTACATTTTATTTTTACAGTTTTACTCCATTTCACCCTATTTTTCATTTTATCTTACATCTCATTCCATCTCACTGTCATAACTCATCTCCATTTCATTTCTACATCCATATTTCATAAGCCATATTTCACTTTTTCTTCTTTTCACATTCTGCAGCTAGTTCCATTCCGCAACTAATCTAATTCTACAACTACAACTTACTTATCAGCTCTGGCACAATTTTACAGCTCACAAATAAATCATGAATGCAGGGAAATTGAAGAATCAATTTCTGGAGATCAACCATGCTCAAAGTACCTACGGATCAATAGCAAAAGAATTATCAAGCAAAAGGTTAAGTTCTAAGGCAAAATGCAATTTTTTTTTAAACGGCAAGTCATAAACATAAGTTATGTATAATATGAATGATCATATGTCTCCTTAACAACTCATCCTTTGATTTGACTACCACATCTCTGCCACATCTTCCACATTCGATACCCAACGGTCTATAATGATTTCATCATACCACACCTCCGCTACGGTCTCCATACTCTGTACTTAAAACGGTCTCTAATAACTCCATCTGCTAACGGTCATAACCACGATATGACCAAAGTATTCACGTCTCTCCAAACCCTCATTGTATACTTATTTCCATACAAACCCATCATTCTTTTTCACCATACCCGCAGACAATCCATTTCATAGACCAGGAGAGTAATTCTGAAGGTTAGCAAATTCTATGAAACAAAGACCATGGGACTCATTGTCAGGGTACAGCCCGTAGGGGAAAAGTTTATGGAAGGTTACCCACAATTTAAGGAGATGCCACAGAAGACAGGATGTCTCAAATTCATTGAAAAATTTGATGGATATCACAAGGAGATCACAAAATCTTTTGCTAGATCATTCGATGGTACAGAAGTAGAGATTGGAGACATTAAGTTTGCAGTAATAGAATATTACATCGCAGAGGCTACAAAACTTCCAAGACTTAGTGAGAGATGGTTCGAAAACAAAGAATTTCACAGTGAATATTGGAAGGTAATTGTTTCCCAGAAAACTAGTATCTTTTCGATCTGCTAGTCCCACTAAGATGGGTAGCTATCTTAGAAACAAACAATTCAAAGTAACTTGTGTTTTCCTTTATGTATGATAGATGAGAGAGAGAAGAAAAGAGCACCAAACTTAATCTTTTGCTTGGCTCCTTGCTTGTTTCCTCTCCCCTTTGATGGAGCTTGCCACTCCTTTCTCACTTGTCCCGCTTCAAAGAACACCTGTAGAGGCACAACAGCAAAATACCATCAAAGAATAGAGATCTATAATACCATAAACAATGTAGAACCAGAAGTACATTAACCATACAATTGCATTCACAAATACAAGATTTACAAGTACACAAGTATATGGAGGAAAACTCAAATAACTTTACTGATAGTAGAAGTAGAAGAGAGGATTACAACCCAGCTGTCTGATCCAACATCATCCTCCTAGCATGAAAGCCCTCTTCACCTCATGAAAAGCAAGATCACCCAACAATACAATGTCTCAAAGAGAAACCAACAGCACTTCCTTACAAATTACAAAATTCCAGCCTCTAGATCTCTGTGATGAGGGATCCATATATAGATATTTGCAAGGGGGTGAGTCAGCTTCTAGGTTTTCTATTAGTGTCATTTCACTAATAGTTCTTGGTTCCACTTGGAGATTTCATGGTCTCTTACTCATCCCTGGGTGAATTCAGAGAGGCAAGTGTCATATGAGAAGTTTCTAGAAGATTCTCTGGGTTTCCACTTAGCAAACTATCTCTTCCATTTGTCTACTCTCGCCCATCACACCCTACGGAAGGCTCTTTCAGTATGCATCACACCTAGCTAGTGTTACAGTCAGTATGCATCACACCCTTAGCACTGAGCAGTCTGTATGGTCCAGTTTTTACCAGTTCTGAGTGGTTTTTCAGGGAGAACTTCTAGGAAATGATGTAATCAGTTGACCATGATCCTTTAGGGTTTGAAACAACACTTTTAGGGGTTTAATATCCCTTGGTTTATCGACATATGTGATTGGGGTTGCAGTGCCCAAATATGTCTATAACAATTGCCCCCTAAAGCATGAGGTCATAAATCTTCTGAGGTCGGGTGAAATGCTTTATCATGAGGATCCAAGGTTTTTTTGAACTAGAAGGTGACCTGTATAAAATACAATACAATACATTATCTTCATATTATTTTCATGATCTAGTTGAGGCAGGCATTCCCATGCTCAACTTTATAAATTCATTTTCATGTACATAAAAAAGATAACCGTCTGTGCGGTAGACTGATGATTCTTATAGAGCCATCATCCCTTAGCTTGGATGATCATCTGTGCAGTTATGGAGTACATTTGATGTCTTTATTTTCTTGAATATATCGCAGCCCGGATGGATGAAACTAGATTCGAGGTCTTCAAACTCATTCAATCTTCACCCGATGTACAAGTCGATCCATGTGAAAAGATGTTCTGAAGTCGAACATGGAAAGACATCGCCTGATTACCAGCCAATGATGTAAGCTATTAACATGCATGAGAGGAATCACCGATAATGATAATGACCCTCAAGGTACTACAGTACAATTCCCGTGGTGTGAATACAAGATTTGATGTCGAACACCAAGCAAAATCTTTCGGTCGAAGGCCATTGATGTAAACGTGTCGCCGGAAGTGAGAAACTTGCCATTGAGGCATGCAATATTCAAAGTACTGAAAGGGTTGTTCCTAGGTCAACTTCTTGGATAATGAGCTGATGTCGACAAGAAGTGACCCGTCATAGGAGGGCCTTAATGAATCCCACATCTATGACACGAAACAAAGAAAATGATTTTCTGGAGGTGAAAACGATCTGATGATACAAGGTTCAGGAATGGAGGCATGGAAAATTTTAGGGGCTAATGTTCGCCCAGTGGGCTAATTTTCCATGATTTTTCCACAAAAAAGATTCGCCAATTTCCAATTTTATAAAAGACGATTCGCCCAAATTTTAGAATATAAAATTATTTTACCTTAAAAATCGCCAACATTATATAGAGACTATATATAAAATAATTGTAAATTTGAATAATTTTACAAATATATCAATAAACATTTATAATTTTCATATTAGGGATTAGTGAGATTCGCCAATGTTTTAAACTTCAAGAAAATTTTCCATCCTTAAAATTTTCCTTGAATGGCGGTCATGAAAAATGGAGAGTAAAGGTATTGTAGTGGATGAGGCATTAGTTGGGTTGGTGAATTCTCTGAGCGACTTCTCTTGAACATATCAGTGACACTGAGATGGATCAGTAGTGTTAACCCCATGGATGGTACGGAGGACCAATGGTGATGGTGAATGGAATAACCCAACTCGACTCAATCATGGCGACGGAGTGAAAGTGCCATGTTCAACAACGACCTGCTACCAATGAAGTTCTTCAATTTTTCTTCCCTTTTTCCCCAGTCATTGCTGACCAGTACCTCTTTATTTTTGTCAAGCTTGAGGAGGATAACATATGCTTCTTTTATAATTTTCCCTTTGGGAAAACCTATCGCTATGTTTTAGCGAGCCTAGCGACAGTGAAACTCGCTCTTGTCCGAATGGACAAGCTTGTCACTATTGTTTTAACAAGTTTAACAACAAAGATAACTCGGTCCTTTTCATGTTTAGAGAGTTTGAAAAGAGACGGAAAGGAGACTCCAGTAGTCCTTTTTCGTGGCATAATCCCTTGAGTCCGAAAAAGTATAAAATAATACGAAAGGGATGACTTTTCAATAGTTTTAGTGAGTCGAACAAGACAAGCGCTCGATTGTTTTGTGTAATGATCCCTCAGGTCCAAAAAGATTAAAATATAGAGGAGGGATGGTGCTTCTCTTTACTTTAATGAGCTGGAAAGGCCAGTAGCTCGACAATCTTTTCATATTTTATGAGTCTGAAAAGAGCTTAAAAGAGACTCGCTTTTGAGGAACGAGTGATGTATTTGGGTAGCAACTGGTTCCAGGTAAGTTTGGAACTTCTCAAACTTGGCAGTGTAATGAGGGTGGCTAGTAGAATCACTGGTATGCAACTGTTCCTAAAAAGGGTAAACAATCAAGTGGAGGTGTATGATCGACTAAAAGAGTGGAGGTGATGGTAAGAACATGACCAAGGCTCAAGAGGCTGATAACAATGCGATCACAAAGGTTATTTACCGAGGGTGGATTCATTTTTTAATGAGCTTGAATCTTTAGAAAACTATGCTCAGAGGCGGGTTTATTTTTTAATGAGCTTGAACCCTACGGTAACACTACTCATTGGCAGGTTTATTTTTTAATGAGCTTGAACCCTACGGTAACACTGCTCATTGGCGGGTTTTTTTTAACGAGCTTGAACCCTGCGGTAACACTGCTCGTGCCGGTCGTCTTTTAAAGATGTCTGTCATTTAGTGGGTTCATTTTTTAGTGAGCATGCCCCCATGCGAAACTTTGCTCATTGCATTTTTTATGTAGGCTGGAAGCGACCAGCTATAGAACTAAGAGTTAATGAAGTACTGCGGTTAGGTAGGATAGTTTAGAAAAAACATTTCCTTTGCTTTGCCGGGGTCGCCGACACTTATCCAAGACACTTTTAGCTTCATCCTAAAAAGGACAACGGTGGAGGGTATGATTGCCTTCACACAACCTACAAGGAAGTCTAGATCTTCCTTTTTGGCCATTGACTTCACTTCCACTAGTCGATGGTGAGTTCTCAACATGATCGACAGAGATTGATGACACCAAATGGTGCAAGTGGGGAGACCAGTCTCTCAAGATCCGCGGAATGCAAGGGAAATCTCGATGAAAGTGGTTTCCTTTGCAAATTATGCATGGGGATTTGGGTTTGGAAGGTGCAGTGTGCGGATTTTCGCCAGACAATGCATGGTTGTCCCCTTGCTTGACCAGCTTCTTCTTCTACCTCTCCTTCCCCTTCTTCTTCTTCTTCTTAGTTACCTGGTTTTTAGTATCACTAGCTTCATTAAGTGAAGAGGAAGAAGGAGAGGTAGAAACAAATGAAGTAGAAGGTGAGGGAGCAACTCTAGTATCATCTAGTTGCTGATTCGATTGCTGAGGAATTACGGTGTTTTGAATGACAAAGGTTGAGAATAGCCATACCGGCAGGCCAATTGTGATTCCTGGAAGGGATAATGTAGCCATGTATGGAGCACCAATATCTCCCCAAGAAGAGAAAGGACTAGGATTCCCCCCAAGGGGAAATCCTTGATTGGTGGATTCCATTACCTCAACCTAAGATCAACGAGGGAATAGGGATGTTATCCCGAATTAAATAAATTTTATGACGCTTGACACAACTTGCTTTTTCAATTTTTAAGAGTCGAGAAAAAGCTAAAGGTGACTCTATTCGCCTTCGATTTTTAATGAGCCTGAAGTGACAAGTGCTCAGATGGACCTTTTCTTTAAAGGAGTCGAAAAGGAACAAAAGTGACTACTCTGGAAATCTCAGAGAGGGATTACCAAACCAATCACAAAACTACAATATACACCTTGGTGGTAAATTAGCAAGAAATTACCAAGGACTTTACGTACGATAGTCAATATTCCCGAATGTTGTGTTCAGTGCATTGCGATCGATAGGGTGGCAGACACAACTTCCTAAGGATAAAGGATATCAGCCTATTGTGGTCTCCCAATATCTACTTGACGGTACAGGGAGCACAAGTCCGTACTGGCACTTCTCATATCAAAGAGGAGGAATCATCCAACCTTCGATGAAAATGATAGTTACCAGCCTTTACGACATCGAGATATGTCTCTAGCCTAGACTTCTAGATGTTGTGCATTAGGTTCCAAAGCGTTTTTATGTTCATTGAGGTTTATTTTAGAGTCGATGTTTTTTAAGAAATTTTCCTTTCAAGGTTCACCGCGTGATGTAAATGTAAAATTCCTAAATATGCAATCTAAAATGATAAACAGTCATTTGTTTTTCTTTTAGCAATGAAAATCCTAGCTACTAAGGAAAGAAGAGTACGATTCTTTCAAAAGAGAGCAGAGAGCACACACTAAATGCACTTTCCCTAAATCAATTTCCGCATGCAGTCTAAATGCAAATGCACATGCATGTATTTGTTTTTCCGTTTCCTTAATGTGAGAATGCCAAAAGGAAAACTAAGTATAGATCTAAACTACTTTTCTTCAAAGTGACACTTTAGCAATTTATTTTCAAAATGAAAGGAAGACTAAGACGACACTTTCAATTTCGAATGGGGGACTGCTTTTGACACTTCAAATACTGACAATTCAAATAAAATACAATGGAAAAAGTACAGTCGACTATCTAGAAGAGGAAGACTTTACGACACTCTTCTTTTCGACTCACAATGACAGTTGCGACACTTTTGAATCAAAAGACAACAGTTTGATTAAGCTACTATTTGCAAAGGAGGACTATAAAATATGAAAAATACATTAAAAACATTCACAATTCTTGATCAATGGAGGCTGAATAATGTAAAGGAAGAAGGCTTCAACAATGATATATTGATCATAAGCAGCAAAACTACTGAATAGAGCTGAAAACAATGAAGAAAAAACCAAATTCCAGAGAAGGAAACAGTATCATTCAGTCATCGCACCTGTCCTTAAGGGAAACAGGGATGCATCTCACCTGCAACACATGGGAGGTGTGATGCATCCAAGCTGCTAGTTAGAGACAGTGCGATGGACCAGGGAATGAAACTGAGCTTGGTTTTTGCTCAAAATTTGCAGCTAAGTTCAGTGATTTAGGCTGAGCTATGATAGACAATAAAAACAAAGTATAGGGGTATGATCTTATGAGGTTAATGAGCTACCACAAGGGCACTTAGGATGTTTGCAAGTTAGATGTTCAGTTCATAAACCAACCCAGAGATTGACTGAAGCAGCGTTGATCTACTTTGCACTTGCATAGCAAGTGCAGTTCGAAGGCTAGCTGGCTTAACTTCAGGCTCCGTCTGTAGCTTATAAAGCAAACAACCGTAACAAACATACAAACTATTTTTTCCCTAGTGGAGTCGCCATTTTGTTTCTCGGAAAACTATTGTCTTTTCGATCTGCTAGTCCCATTAAGATGGGTAGTTATCTTAGAAACAAACAATTCAAAGTAACTTGTGTTTTCCTTTATGTATGATAGATGAGAGAGAAGCAGAGAGCACCAACCTTAATCTTTTGCTTGGCTCCTTGCTTGTTTCCTCTCCCGTTTAATGGAGCTTGCCACTCCTTTCTCACTTTTCCTGCTTCAAAGAACACCTGTAGAGGCAAAGCAGCAAAATACCATCAAATCATAGAGATCTATAATACCATAAACAATGTAGAATCAAAAGTATAATAACCATACAATTTCATTCACAAATACAATATTTACAAGTACACAAGTATATGGAGGAAAACTCAAATAACTTTATTGATAGTAGAGATAGAAGAGAGGATTACAACCCAGTTGTCTGATCCAGCATCATCCTCCTAGCATGAAAGCCCTCTTCACCTCATGAAAAGTAAGATCACCCAAAAATACAATGTCTCAAAGAGAAACCAACAACACTTCCTTACAAATTACAAAATTCCAGCCTCTAGATCTCTGTGATGAGGGATCCATATATAGATATTTGCAGGGGGGTGAGTCAGCTTCTGGGTTTTTGATTAGTGTCATTTCACTGATAGTTCTTGGTTCCACTTGGAGATTTCATGATCTCTTACTCATCCCTGGGCGAATTTAGAGAGGCAAGTGTCATATGAGAAGTTTCTAGAAGGTTCTCTTGGTTTCCACTTAGCAAACTATCTCTTCCATTTGTCTACTCTTGCCCATCGCACCCTACAGAAGGCTCTTTCAGTATGCATTGCACCTGGCCAGTGTTACAGTCAGTATGCATCACACCCTTAACACTAAGCAGTCTGTATGGTCCAGTTTTGACCAGTTTTGAGGGGTTTTTCAGGGAGAACTTCTGGGAAATGATGTAATCAGTTGACCATGATCCTTTAGGGTTTGAAACAACACTTTTAGGGGTTTAATAGATCTTGGTTTATCAACATATGTGATTGGGGTTGCAGTGCCCAAATATGTCTATAA
Organism: Pinus tabuliformis; assembly: GCA_031772625.1. Classification (NCBI taxonomy): domain Eukaryota; kingdom Viridiplantae; phylum Streptophyta; class Pinopsida; order Pinales; family Pinaceae; genus Pinus; species Pinus tabuliformis. The sequence continues at coordinate 1,062,281,515 of CM062805.1, read as the reverse complement.
CAGTAATCCTCTTGAACCCAGGTATGGATGTCACTGTGTTTAGAAAAGGAATTCCTATTTCAGCACTCAAAAATAAATGGAGAAGCATGCTTTTGATATTAAAAAAAAATATTACCTGTGAGGGAAGATTCGGGTGTATGTATGTTTATCATATACATTTATTGATGAACTTTCTAGAAAATGGAAACATCAACCTCCCTTTCTTCCTTCTAAACAGTCTAAGGAGAATGGCTTCAAATGTACAGAAGAAAATAGAATCCCTGGAGACAACCATGTACCATCATGGGTTGGTCAAAATACTAGTTGAGTATCATCTGAAAATAATAGGAGATACCTGGGAAAACTTTCTAATAAGAAAACATTTCCAAGAGACAATAGAATCTCCTGGAAAAGATAGTATCAAAAAGAGTAGGAGAAAGAACACTAATCTAACCATTCAAAACAACCCCGAGCCTTCAGCACAGAAAAATGATGAAGAACCAATCTCTGAAAAATTAATAGAGATCAGAGAGCAAATCAAGCAGAAGAAGAAGATGAAAAAGAAAGCTGGTGGAATTACTGAGAACAAACCTGAATCTCCATTACAACAAGATGATGAATAACCAATCTATGAAAAATTGACAGGGATTAGGAAACAAATCAAGAGGAAGAAAAGATAGGAAAGGAGAAGAAGGGTACAAAGGAGGAGAACATAAAACCCCTGTAACTTAGAAGGAGCTCTAGACTCTAAGGTATGGTGAAGAAGGTATCATCAAAGGAAATAGAGTTCATAAATCTACAAGAAGAAACCCTAGTATCATCTCCTGAAAATGTTCCATTTACATATAGTCCTCAAAACTCTCCTAGACAATATTTTAAGGGCAACCCTAACAGAGGATCCCCAGGCATAGATCTAGTACAACAACAAATTTATGATTACATAGAATCTCTGGAAAGGAAAAGTTCCTCAACGGATCCAAGATCCTCAGCCAATCCAGAACAACCTGTCAATCCATAAGAACCTCTGACTGACTCCCTCAAACAAGAAATCTATGAGTTGGAGATATTCAATAGGCATATTAAGAAAGAAAATGAAACCCTAAAGGAACAAAGCAAACTAGATAAAGCCATTCATGAAAATATAATACTGCACCTAGGAATATGGTACAAGAAGAATAGGAAGTTGAAGAGGGAGAATAGAAACTTGAAGTCAACCTTAAATACAGACTTCTCATGAAGAAACACAGGATGGTAGTCACTTCAAAAAGGAGCAAGAGACAAAAGTTAGATGTACTAGCAGAGGTATCTAAGCAGATGCAATAAGGAAGAAGAGTTCACATTTTTGGAAAAATTGCATGGGGACATGCAATGATTTTGCAGTGGGGGTATGTTGGCTCTCAGAATTACTCTCTCCTTTACAACTTTTCTCACTTCTTTCTCTTGTTTTTCCATAAAAAATAGATCCCCATCACTGATAAATGATAGATTCCATAACTTTTTTCTATTTGAAATAAGTTTTTGCAATTTAGCTATGAAACATAGCCTATTCTGCAGCTAACCATGTGTTCCGTAGATACTTCCATGGTTGAACAGGTTACAGGTGTCAAGCGAGGAAACTGGCCACATGGGCATCTCTAGAATGGTCACGACATGGATCCTATCCTAGTTACCCAGCCTAGATCGACAAAAAAGCCAGCTCAAGACCACAGTCAAAGGTCGAGTCAAATGAAGAAACCTGAGAGCAGTAGGACTTTGTGTCCACTCTTCGTGGCTAATTAATAATCCGACAGTTTTGTTGTAGCATTAACTTGAACCAGCCACCGGTGATAATAGTTTCACGTAACCATCTTGCTGACTTAAAGTCACCTGTAGCTGATCAACCCTTTACGCAGATCTATTTTAATACATGGAGACCACCTGTAGCTTAATTCTCTCAAAAGATAGTTAGGAATATTTCTTTAAATATCAGTTGTACAAAACTGAGAAGAGTTCAAATTTTTATATGTATTAAGCTTAGACTTACATCTCTGTAATTTTGGAACTTATTTTCCTGTTAATAATATGAAGTTGTGTTTGACCGAATGATCATTTGCAAGAGTATCTTTAGCTAGTTAGCATCTCAACTCAATCAGTTGCAGAGGGTCCCTGCACTGAAGGAGGTTTTTCTTTTGTTATTTTGTTTACTGTTCAACTTAGTTTCATTATTTACTTTTAAGCAGTGTTTGTAGTTTAGATTGATTTCCTGTAGCTTGTTTTCTTTCAATTTTGTTCAATAGGATAATGCTCGAATTTGATGGCGTAATATTTTTTCCCCTATCTATTTCATAAATGAAACTTGTTTTGTTTTAATAGGGTAAGGTGGAAAAGTAACAAGGATGCATTGTTGATTAGCTTGCTTACTGTTTTGTTTCCTCTGTTATTTATTTCTTAGCTCAGATTTCCAATGCACTGTGTGGATAAATGTTTTTGTCATCTAAATGGTTGAACACTCACTTCACACAAGGATTGAAATCAATTAGTTACTCTCTGCATATTTGATTTAGTTCTCTAAAACTATAAAGTACAGTAAGTTGCTTGTTTGCCATCTCAAGAAAGTTATCTTTCAAAATTGGAGGCTTGGACAACTAAAAGTGCTTTAGTCAGTTTTCATTCTTTGTAATTATTTCAATTTGCCTTACAGCTTCACCTTTTAATTTTGACTTAGGATTAAATGACAGGTTAGGATAGATACTCTGTTTTTCCTTCCTTTAACTTAGAATCTGATTAGTTCACCTTTAGGAAATTTAGACCCAGTTTCTCATAATTCAAACTGTACATCATTAGGAATTAAGGAAACCCCCAAAACAAAACAATATAAAAACACAAAACAACGAAGTAAGAAGGGTTAACTAGCACATATAGTGCACTACACTCCATCAACTTATAAGCCTCATTTGATAATTTATGCAAAGCAATTTAGGAAACTGAATTGACTAAACAGTCTGTGAGGTCCCAATCTTCAAAATTCAACATAGGAACCCACCCCAAGTGTGGTCCCTCAAAAACAATACTGTTTGGGAGTAGTGGAGTTTGCAGAGAGATTTTTCTCTCATCTATGTCCTTCGGCACCTTAGCTTTACCCTTGCATGGAGGGACATATTCAGGTAACCAGGCAATAGGGTCTGCACCCTGGGTTTCAACGTCCATCTCTACATCCTCCTCACCCACCAATATTTCTTCAGACTCCTCATTGACCTCCAAATTAATGGCCTTCCCCTTTTCCTGCAAGGTGAGCTTGGTCCTTTGTGGATTTCTAGGCAAGATGCATACCGGGATCATGGCCTGCTTATCCTTCTTAGGTCACGGGGTTCTAGGTGATTTAGGGACCTCAACTATTATTTTGACACTCTTTGTGGCTTCCACCACCACAATTTCCTGCACGGCTTTCTCAGCTGTCATTTCTTCTATGTCCATGTCTTCTGCGAGTGTTGACATAGTGCTATTCCACAATTCTTGTAGTGTCTCTGGTAGTTGCTCAAATAATGAATTCGCTTTCAGGGTCTTGAATAGGTCTTGGTTCATGTATACTTGAGCGCGCAAAAAATTAGTTCTCAAAATGCCAAGTGTTGTTCGCTGGAAGCCACTTGTAATTTATAGGGCCTTTTCAATTTGAATTCAACCATTCCCCCCACATTCAGCCCATTAATGCTAGATTGGCGGCAGATTTTCAAGAATATTGCCCATAAAGTTTGCCTTAAATGCCTGTCTCCCACTCCATTTGGCTTGAAACCAACCATCAAATCATGAAAAGTGACTTTAACAGTCCCTTTCTAGAAGACTTGTGCGCTAGCACAGCTGCCTTAGCACTGTCGCGGACCCTGTGACACTTCATGGCTTCGTACAGTCTTGACATCGAGCAGCTCTCAGGCAGTGTAGTTTATAGTCTTGCACCTCCTTTCAGCTGCCTAGAGTGCTAAGACTATGGTTTTTTCGACTAGTTAGATGGTTAGGCCACCTTTGTATGGCTTCAAATGACTGCCATTCACTTTTCCTGGGAAGGGATCTCCATTTTACTTAACCAACTGGACCGCACCACTGCTAGTAATCTCCTTAATAACATACGGCCCTAACTAGTGCATCCTGAATTTTCTGAGGAATTTATCAAACTTACTATCATACAACAGGACCAAGTCATTCACCTTAAAGGTGCACAGCTTAATATGTCAGTTGTGCCAAGCCTTTTCGCACTGCTTTTGGACCTGTTGGTGAAATCCAACCAAAAATCTCTCTTCTTCGATCTCATCTAACTGTGCGAGCCTCTCTTCCAGGGCTCCATGATCTGTCATACCTATGAGCGCCACTATGCGTAGACTAGGCATGATTTATTCCATATGCATCACCACTTCAACCCTGTATACCAGCCTAAAGGGTGTTTGCCATGTTAACTTCTTACACGTCATCCGATAAGCCCATAATACTGCAGGTATGCGTAGGTCGCAATCACTTCGCTAAGAATTGCATAACTTGGTTATCGTGGTTTCAAGCACTTTGTTGAATGCCTCCACTATCCCGTTGGCCTGTGGGTGATAAGGTGTGCTATTTTGATGATACACTTGAAATTATTCCGTTAGTGCACTGATCATTTCACTCAAAAAGTGCGTACCCCAATCACTCATCAAAATCTTTGGGCATCCGAATCGCGTTAGTACATTTTCAATAGAAACTTTGCGGTAGTCGTGCCCATGCAATCCTTCACCAACTGCGCTTCTGCCCAACGAGTCAAATACTTCGTCACAGTGATAATATACCTTGCACCTGTGTTCCCTTGTGCTTGAATAGGTCTTACAAAATCTATTGCCCACTTTTCGAAAGGTTTCAACGTCATTTGCGGATTCAAAGGAATTTCATCCCTTCACGATGGCCTACCTGTTCTTTGACGTATGTCACACACCTTGCAATATGTTGTTGAATCCCGATGAAGGGTTGGCCATGACAACCCTGCGCATAGAATCTTCTGCGCAATTTCTCTTCCCACATAATGTCCTCTCGTATTTCCCCCATGATCGTCCGTGAGGATGCTGCTTTGTTCAAATTCAGGTACATATCTTCGCAGTATTTCATCATTCCCCATCTTGTATAGATGCTCAGCAATGACAGAGAAATCTTATGCGTGCACCACTAATTCCTTCTTTTTTTTAACAGAGTATCCTTCCGGCATAGTTCCAGCCATTAGGAAGTGTATTATATCCTCAAAATGTCCATTCACAACGCGCACAGCAAAATTTTGTGCATAAGGTAATCGTTCGTCCAAACTAGTAGGTTCCTCCCCTGTCTCGATGTGCGACAGGTGGTCTGGTCATGCGTTCAATCATCCAGGCTTCACAGCAACTTCAAAATTGTATTCCTTAAACAATAAAAGCCATCTGTAGATGCGCCCCCCCAACACGAGCTTATTAACCAGGTACTTTAGTGTGGAGTATAGGTGCGCCTGTTCCGGTTGGGGCTTTTCTTCATAGGCCTACATCCATGTGTGCAGATTATTCTGCCTATCATACCTGTCTTTCAATCGCATCTTAGGCTTCCCAAATCATTTTCTCATCATTTTCCTACATTTGCGCCAATCATCAAAACTCCCCTTGTGCGTACCCCATCATTTTGCGGGTGTATAGCGCAGTACCCAGTCCAAGGCCTGGAAGCATTGCTTTTGTAGCACCCGCCTTACAAATGCATCCAAAAAGGTATCTACCTCATTTAGACCACCATAAGTAGGCAGATTGCTTTCCTATAATGACACACAGCGCAGCGACCGGGTCATCATGTTACAATTTATCATAGTTACTTCATGTAACCAATTCTGCCAACATTCTATCTCTTCATCAGAATCCGAAGTGCAGGAACTATCACACTCCCATGTAATCCGCCCATCCATAGTGGGATTTACCTAGTCTTGGTCTCACGTTGTTATCTTATAGATGCAGTCCAGATCATCATCACTCTCGTAGTCACGGACCTGCTCTGTATAGCGAGATCCTTCAGCAAGATCCAGGGGTATAATTACGCATACTGATTTCTTCTCAAATATCATTTTTCATTTCTTCAAATTGATTACCCCGTTCATATCAGTAGCCCAATAAATTCCCAAGAGTGCGGGGTAGGGATTTTTCTCATCAACAATCTCTATTACTTCAAAATCTACCAGTGCGCTTGCCCCCTCATTATCCACGGTTACTCCCTGTATCTGCCCCATGGGTATTATTTTCTACTGGTTCACCATCCTCAGCTAAATCGGGGAACATTCCAGCTCAGGTCTCTCCATTCTCTCCCATGTCTGTTTCGGTAGAACATTCACATCTAATCCCAAATCCAGAATGACTTGATCCATTTCATATTCTCCAATCTACAAGGTGAGTTTTATTTCATGTCTCGTCCTTGTCTTATGCTTTATGATCTTGCAGACTATGCGCGGTTCACTTGGTTCGGTCCCACCACATCTATTGATAAGTTCTTATAACCCTTTCACAACCTTACTATCATGCAGTAACTTCATACAGGTTTTGAGGAAAGTTGTCAGCATAGATGGGTCCATCTCTAGCTCTAGTTTATCTTTTCTTCCTGAAGTGGAGACCTCAACAAAGCTCTTCTTAGCTTCCATGAAGATTTCCCGTGCGCACTCCAAATCAAAATCGGCCTCTTTCATCGGGGCTTTGCGAACCCATGTATTGTCTTCCGGTTGTTTCCCTTTGTCATCTCCCATCGCAATTCCACTTTGGAGTACTATATTTACATTCGCATCTTCCTCGTGCGGCTTAGACCTCATCATCTGCATGTTCTAAGTCGAGGGAAGCAGTAGTGCTCCTTTTTCATGTATCCTGGATATCAGCGTAGGACAATCTTCTATTTCATGATCAAACAACGTGCAATACTTTCACGATGGGCGCGTTGGATTAGTGAAATCATGGGTATAGTGTCTTCGTCCTCCGCAATTGTAGAAAATTAATTGTCCGTGACCTCAACGAGGTCCTCCTCCACCTTGGCCTCGTCCGTGCCCTTAAAATCCTGTCTGCACCATCCCTGCATTCTGGTCAAGGGGCCGTGTTTCGACCTAAACCCTGTAGGTGGGAGTTCTATCCATCATCAATTCATAGCTCCTACAAGTACACTCATCATGTCCCACCGATCTACAAAATTTACAGAACAACTGTTGCAAAGTTTGCGTATACTTCCATAATAGGTGGCAGTTATTTGTGGCATGTTTTTTGACTATTTGACAGATAGCGCACCACAAAGAAGGCATCATGCTAGGTCCTACTTGATCTTCCAGCCTTAAAGGCATCGGTCCTCCTCATGTAAGGTAATTTGTAAATACCAGGCAGTGGTCTTTATCATGACCCTGATTCTTGCATTTCACGCACCATACTTCTTCACATACCTCTGGCCGAACCATCCTACCCGTTTCAAACTTTGCATCTCAAGGCACTAATTCTTTAGTTGCACGCGGATCTATTGAATTCCTAGATTAGGATCCTACATCGGGGTCTCATGTAGCCTCATGGAAATCTCCAAGGCCTCTACCTAAGTTGTTATCTTCAGTTACGACAACACACTCCTTAAGTGTAGTAGTAGCGAGGCTACAAACCACTCGCAATGTTGTCCATCTGTCAAATTCATGTGGGCTTCATGGATCATACATTTCAGCCACTGATCTAGTTCCCAAGGCATCTCGCTTGGTAGCATTGTGATCTCTTTGAATCCCACAATCGATTGTGCTTCAGATTTAGGCCTACTAAATTCCCTATTTAGTGCTGCTTGGATGTGCGCTACTCTAACATTTAGGTTATCGCTGGAGTAATTAATATACCAGGTTAGTGTGTGATCTTATAGAGCACTAACCAGTGTTGCCTTCTTTATGTTATCATCTGTAACACCTTGAGCTTCCCATACAACCCTCACAACACACCAAAATTGGTCCGAGTCCTCATTTCCCAAGACTTTGAACAAAGGTAACTTCGCTCTATTTACCATACTAAATCGTGGTGGTGGGGGGAGGTGGTACGGGTGAAGTTGGAGGTGATGGCGGCGAAGATGGAGTTGGTGTGGACAAAGGTGGTATTCACAGAAATCCCTATCTTATCAATTAAATAGCACTTCGCAAAGAGACCTTCACTATCCCTTCCTCATCCCTTCGCGATGGTGAAATCAAGGGGCTTTACTCTCGACCCTTATTCCCTTTGTCTCTGTAACTTTTTCCGCTTCCCGTAGTCCCAATAATCAAGGTAACTACATAACCCATTTTTCTCACAACAGCATTTTAATCCAAATATTCATATATTTTACGTACTTACCTTGCGGTCCTTTGAAAAAGTGTCGGTCTACATCGCTATAGCTAATTGAGGTGTCGACCACGATCTCAGTAAAAAATCCTCATATAATGCGATCGAGCCAATGATCAATGGTGTGTGCCATCTTATCCTCCGATGCTTCCAACCTTCACACTAGCTCTAGGGTCCACACAATAGGACTGTCAAGTTTCCACCTTCCTTGGCTATCTGCTAGCTTCATGATCCACTCATATAAGTCAATAGGGAAGGAGGTGAAAAATATTTCGTGGATCTCCATATACAGGTATCGGTCCAACCATTGTTCTTTTGATAGTCGTGGGTTTCTGTTTTCCTGCGCCATGAACTCGTGAATCCTTTTGTCCAACCAGCCTTCGATTTCTTTCTTAGTTGGATTCCAGTGATACGACATCACACATCTCTCATGCAGATTCCAGTCCTGGAAACGAGACCATTTGTTGGCTTGTGGGGGCCTAACCCAAGTTCAGCGTTAGTTAGCCAACCAAATCCCTACGCTACTGGCCCTTTCGACATCAGCCCGCGGAGCGTGGACTGAAGTCTCACTCGATGTAGTATGTGGGGATGTTGGAACCAAGTTTCTGCACCCTTGGGATGGATGTGATTTCGGTTTATTCCAACTATACCTGCATTCGCACAGGTTGCTTATCCATCTGTTCGACCCTTCAGTACCTTCGCAAAATGTTGTAATGGGTTTCCACGTAGCCCTAACCAGAGGCTGATATGATTTGGCACTGCTAGGGTAGCGAACTGCGATATCTCCCAAACTAAGCTAAGTATCTTACTTATCTTATTAATAGATCTTAGTTAGCTTCGCATAAACAGATGTTCTTACTTGCGTTCACTTAATCAATAAATTTATGCACATTCGTGCATCTTATAATTATTAGAAGAGAAATTCATACCCAATATAACAGATGCATAATCAAGAAATAAAGACGCAAACATTATAGAATACTTCTCTTTATTGATAATTCTAGACGATTATAGACTCGACTCACCCTACGCACTCAACTGCAAGGGTCCGTACACTCAGCTGCAGAGCCTCTACCTACGCTATGACCCAATACTTAGACTTATACTTTAGTGCTATCTCTCGTACATCTTTGATCATTGATCTCTTCCTTCTATCTACCTATCTACTTAGAGCTTAGCTTTATTTATACAATCCCATGGTCCATGGACCATGGGTAGATTTTTTACAACTGACATTACATTATCAAAATAAGGTTCAATAACCCTATGACTATTTAACATCTACGCACTCCGTGACCACAAAATGTGGAGTCTTTATATTTGGATTACAAAAATTGAACCAAAATATGGGCTTTAAGCCCCAAACCTGTTCTTGGGGAATCTCGTGCCCAACAAACCCCTTATAATTGTAACCATAGGCTTTCCTCCTACATTCCTATTCTAACCTTCTCCTAACACACTTTTTCCTTGAGACACATGGAATTCGTTGACACTCCTTAGCACACACTCTTATTTTTTCATTTCCATGCATTTTGACCTCTTTATCCCTTGTGATGCCTTGGAACTACCTAACACTCAACATGCATTGACAATGTCCTACATGTGTTAGCATGCCTTTTTATTCCTTGGCATGCCCTGACACTCCTTAGCTATCATGACCTCACAACTACCCTTACCTTTTTTGGGACTTGGGAACCCAACCAAGTCTTGCCTTGACTACAACAACTTGACCAAGTTACAGTTACTACAACTAGACTATGCCTTTCTCACCTAAGAATTGACTATAAATCATCTTAGGCTACTCACATACAATTTCAACTTATCCCACTTAACTAGTTACAAGTTACCAAGTCGGGTTCATTTCCAACAGTGGTGATAAAACAACTGAGCAACACAATTTACATCTTGACATGCCATAACACTTGGCATGTATAACAATCCTTTGGCACTATGTGGCATGTGTTAGCACCCCTTGCATTCCTTGGTATGTTTTGACACTCCCTAGCACACCCTACCACTCCCTGACATGCCTTGGCATTGCCTAGCATATAACCTTGTCACTCCCTCCTTAACACACCTAAAACTCACTGACACTCCCTATCACACACTCTTATTCGACCTTCATTTCCATGATTTTTGAACTAGTTCTCTCTTGTGTTTCCATGGCACTCCCTAACACTCCCTGGCACACATTGACACACCCTGACACCTGGCACATCTTGGCATGTCACCCTGGCACTCTAGCATTCCTTGGCACTACCTAGCACACCTTGTCACTCCTTCCTTAACACACCTAGAACTCACTGATAGTCCCTATCACACACTCTTATTCATTCATTTCCATGCATTTTAAACTAGTGCTCCCTTGTGTTTCTGTGGCACTCCCTAACACTCCATAGCATGCATTGGCACACCCTAACACCTAGCACATCTTGGCATGTTTCCATAGCCTTTAGCATGCCTTAGAACTACCTAGAATATCTTGTCACTCCCTCCTTAGCACACTTGGAACTCACTGACACTTTTTGTAACAAAATCTTATTCATTCATTTCCATGCATTATTTTGACCTAGTGCTCCCTTATGTTTCCCTGGCACTTTGTAACACTTCCTAGCATGCGTTGGCACACCCTGGCACCTGGCACATCTTGGCTGCATGTTTCCCTGTCACCTTAGCATGCCTTAGCACTGCCTAGCATATCATGTCACTCCCTCCTTAACACACCTAGAACTCGCTGACACTCTGTCACACACTCTTATTCATTCACTTCCATGCATTTTGACCTGGTTCTCCTTTGTGTTTCCCTAGAACTCACTAACACTCCTTAGCATGCATTGGCACAAATTTTCACTTGGTAAATCTTGGCATGATTCCCTAGAACTCTATCATGCCTTGGAATTGCCTAGCATAGCTTATCACTCCCTCCTTAGCACACTTGGAACTCACTAACACTCCCTATCACACACTCTTATTCATTCATTTCCATGCAATTAAAACTAGTGCTCCCTTGTGTTTCCTGGCTCTCCCTAAAATATATTGGCACCACACCCTAACACCTAGCACAACTTCCCATGCCTTAGCACTTGGCATGCCTAACATACCTTTTGACTGTATAGCATGTGTTATCATTTCTTGGCATTCCCTGGCACACGTTGGCACTCCCTAGTTGTTATGCCCCTATAGACATCCTTACTTCTTTTTTTTTTGGTAAACCAACCAAGTCATTGAAAATATAATGTTGTGCCTAGCCCAAAGTCTCCCTTTCTCCAAAACTTCTTTGTCCATCCCCTTATCACAGTCGTAGACTTGCCTCTTGCAAGTCCTATTCTAAAATTATCCTAACATACTTCATCCTTGGGCCACTTGGAATTCATTGACACTCCCTGACACACACTCTTATTCGTTCATTTCCATGCATTTTGACCTGGTTATTCCTTGTGATGCCCTAACACTCCCCATTAACACTCCTCAGCATGCATTCACATTGTTTGGAACGTGTTAGCACGCATTTTCATTCCTTAGCATGCCCTAACAATCCTTATCTATCATGCCCTCACAACTACCCTTGCGTTTTTTGCAACATGGGAACCCAACCAAATCATGCCTCGACTACAACAACTTGACCAAGTTACAATTACTATAACTAGACTATGCCTTGTTAACATAAGAACTTCCTATAACTCATCTTAGGCTACTCATGTTGAATCTCAACTCATGCAACCTAACATGTTACAAATACAAGGCTCACATCCAACCATAGTCGTTAAACAACTAAGTAAGATAGTTTACATCTTGACATGCTATAATACCTGGCATGTCTGACAATCCCTTGGCACTATGTGGCATGTGTTAGCATCCGCTGCATTCCTTGGCATGCTTTGGTACTCATTAGCACATCATAGCACTCCCTAACTCCCAACACACCTAGTACTCACTAACACTCTCTATCACACTCTTATTCATTCATTTCCATACTTTTGAAACTAGTGCTCCCTTGTGCTTCCCTAACACTTGGCCCTAACACTCACTAGCATGTGTTGCCGCCATACCTTAGTGCCTAGAACATCTTGGAATGCCTTAGTACTTGTCATGCCTTGGCATGTCTAAAATTCCTTGGAACTCTCTATCATGTGTTAGTACTTCCTAGAATTCCCTAGAACACCTTGGCACTCCCTAGTTGTCATGCCCTCATAGATAGCCTTACTTTTTTTGCGACTTGGGAACCCAACCAAGTCATTGGAAAAATAATGTTGTACCCAACCCAAAGTCTCCCTTTTTCTAAAAGTACCTTGTCCATGCCTTATCGAAACCATAGGCTTTCCTCTTGCAACTCCTATTCTGAACTTCTCCTAATACACTTCATCCTTGGGACACCTCAAATTCGCTAACACTCCTGAACACACACTTTTATTTGTTCATTTCCATGAATTTTGACCTAGTTCTCCCTTGTGATGATCTGTCACTCCCTAACACTCCTCAGTATTCATTGACACTATATGGCATGTGTTAGCATGCCTTTTCAATACCTTTCATTCCCTGACACTCCTTAGGTATCATACCCTCACAAATACCCTTACTTTGTTTTAGACTTGAGAACCCAACCAAGTCTTGAATCAACTAAAACAACTTGACCAAGTTATAGTTACTAAAACTAGACTATGTCGTATTCCCCTAAGAACTTCCTATAACTCATCTTAGGCTACTCATGTCTAATCTCAACTCATCCCACTTAAAAAGTTATCAAGTCAAGGCTCATGCCCAACCGTGGCCATAACACAACTAAGAAACTTAGTTTACATCATGACATGCCATCACACCTGGCACCTCTAACAATCCCTTAGCACTATGTGGTGCGTTTTAGCATCCCATGCCTTCCTTGGCATGCTTTAGCACTCCCTGTTACACTAACAAATGTCACCATGGCTATTTACAGTCGGTATGGCTCAATCAACAGTCATACTACCCTTTTGAGCAAGTCTTATGCCTCTACTATTCATATCAAACTCCAAGAAAGAGAGAAAGGCTTTATAAAACATGTTTATCTCTGGGTACGCAGGTTCTCTCAAGCCTTGCCTGCGGGTACGCACCTTTTGTTCATAAGGTCTGCGTCCAAGGACGCTCTGTATCTAAAGGGGCAGGTGCGTCCCTCTGAAAAGGTTAAAATGCGCAAGTTTTATCTTCAAAAACTTACTTGTGGTCATTTCTAGAGCATTCTAGAAGATTCTTGGATGAGTATTCAGCGCCTCCAGATGGTTCATGCACTCCTATCAAAGAGGAACTTATCCCATCAATAAGGGAGTGATCCCATCCAAAGAGGGGACTATCCCATTGATGGTGGACCTGATTAACTTCCTCTTGAGCACTATAAAAAGAGGCATTGAGCCAGAAGGAAGAAGGTTGAAAGCTATAGATTTCTAAGGGTAAATGCTACAGGAATTAGGACTCCCATTTAGAAGCTTGTGAGGAGAGATTGTCATCTTTACTTGTTCTATTTGGAAGTGGGTGAGCTTTGTCAAAGTAGAGGAAGACTCTTGTGGACCCTGGAAGGAGCTTGCACAACACCAAGGCTCAGGTTGTAATGGTTCCTTTTGATTACCTTTAATGCAAATTGGTCCATTCTTCTCAATAGCTTGTTGTTAATGGGTTATTTCATGTACTCCTTGGTCTATATGTTGAATATGCTTTGTTTTATGTTATAATCAGGTGCTATTTAATTGTTTGACTGTTGGTGATTGCAGGTTTTGGAGAACGGGAGGAGCTCATCCGGATCAACAAAGATTGGACTTCTACAACAGTGTTTGGATAGAGGTAAGAACGAAACACTTGATTTCTCATATCATAATGTATGTTTAGAGAAGGATAGCTCCAGTTTGTTTTGTTTGTCATTAGAATGTCTTAGACTTCTAGGAAGGTCAGCTGTGTCCGCACCCTTGACTGATTCCATGTGACAAATTGGCGACTCCGCTGGGGATAGTTTCCATTAATGAAAAGAGTCCTTTCTTTTGTTTGAACTTTGCTTTGAGAAAATTGGTTTATTTTTCTGGTTTTGGCTCTGTGATCTTGTCTCTGGGTGGGTTAGCTTAGGATTAGTTTTATTTTTGGTTTTCTTGAGTTTTTCAGTAGGACGCACCCTCTGAGTGCTGCACAGTGCGTCCCTGGACGCACTTTTGCTGTGTGCACAGAGCGGGCCCGCACCTGTGCTAACGGGTTGCCTGCGTCCCCTGCCAAAATTTAAGAAAATTCCACTTTTTGCCTTTTTGCTCTTAGATTTTGTTTTTTCTTAGTTTTTTCTGCCCAGATTCATCAGTCCCTTGTCCAGAATCTTCACCTGAACTGGTTTCATTAGCATTAAGTGTTTTAGTGGATTTCGTCGAAGTGTAAGCCCTAGGGTTTGATTTTGAGTAGGTCTTGTAGTGACTTTAGTGGTAGGAATTGTCAAGCCTTAGATATCTCTGGTTTTGTCAACTTTCTAGGAAGTCAGACCTGTTCTAAAAGTCTACCTATAGAAGTAACTTACCATCAAGTTGTCTTTTGGGCCATTTTCGAAGTGCTTGTTATTTAAGTCTTGAATTCCATTTTACGAAAAGAACAAAAAGATTTGAGTTTTGTTTTGGCTAGTCTTTTGATTCTGCATTAGCTAGCCCTTGATTTGATTTTGATCAAGTAAAACATCCTAGAATCGCCTTTATGAGTTTTTGCCTTGTTAGGTTTACTTAGAGTAATCTCTCTTTTGGTTTGCTTGTGAGTCAAATTTTCATAGTTTTGTAGCTTTTGAGATTGTTTTTTGTTAAAAGTAGGTTTGCATGCTTTATTGAAAAAGAAAATACAAAAATATCTCCTTTGAAAAGTTTTGTTTCAAGTAGCTTTAAAAGTTTTTGAAAGAAAAAGAGCTTTTCGTGCAAGTAAAGAGTGGTTATGTTTGTGTGCTCAAAAAGAAAAAGAGAATTGTTTCTTTGATTGTCTTTTCTAAGGAAGTTGTTTTCTTTAAAAATTGCATTCTCTCAACTCTCTTAGTTAAAGATTTTCATTGAAAAAGCAAAAGTAATATAGATCATCTTAGGTGCATTTTTGTAGTGGTTGGAGTCGAGTCTGCACACCATTGGTTTCACTTCCATCACCTTGTGACTTTAAAGAACAACCTTAAAAGTAACGCTTAAAGTAAAATTGAACTAGTAACTTTTATTTTCTAGGGCTCTAAAGCACCAACATAGCTTAGGCTAGTGTCTTGGAATAGGTGAGTACTTAACTCTCCAAGGCAGTAAAAGAAACAAGTAGTCGATCTTGTGATAGAATCAAATCCAATTGTTACATTTACACTCTGGGAAAGCTCCTCTTAAAGGAGAAGCACGAGCTCGTGTCCGAACCAGTGAGGGGATCATTCCCCCCTCGTTGGGAACGACGCCAGACAGTACGTATTACAAACGGTAAACCTCGGATTAACCATTGTCGAGGAGCCAGGGGTCACTTATCGGTAAACCTTGGATTACTGTCAAGGAGCCGGTAAGGGGATTGAGCTTCTTACTCTGCCCTTGCGTGCTGTCGGAGTTTAGACTGTTCCCCCAGGTGTACTTGTGGCCGTTGGTAACCTTAGTGACCATAATCTCTAGGATTCTACCCAAGGTGACGGTGGAGGGAAGGTCCCACTGTACCTGGAGCAGACGTCGGCTATACTCACTTGGATTTTCTGGGGGGTTCACTTCACTCGAGACGGTTAAAGTGGAGGAACTTGGTCCAGTCTATTCATTAAGCAGGTTGTCGGCGTAACTGTTCCACCCGCCATTTCTGTACTGAATCCTGCGAGGTTGGACCTAATCACCAACTAGCGCTTTTGGTCCGGAAGATACTGTTTGTGTTTGGTTTGACGCCCTAGATTCTTTAGGCATGTGATTCAAATTTGTTTGGTTCTTTAGAGACTTTAGGTGGTTTGATTTGAAATTTTATTTTGTTTTCGTGTGTAGTAGTTAAAAGTTTTTAGCTGTGGCGGAATTACCGAGACAGTCCCGTAGAATTCGGGGCCAGTCTCCTGAAGTTGTTTCTGTGGCCGAATTGTTGAGAAGATCCCGTAGACTTAGGGGTGAACCTCCTCGAGACGACCCCAGTAATTTAGAAGGTTTAAAGGTCCTTGTAACTCCTCCTAGTGGCAATAGAGTAGGTTCACCTGAAGAAGGAGAATCTTCCTTGGTAGTCCATCCAGATTACCAAAGTTTAGAGACAGGTTATAATCCCGAAGCTGTTACAGTTTCTGAACTTGTTGGTAGTTTTTCGTCTGCTAGCGATACAGGCGAAGAACCAGAAATATCCGAACCTGTTACTCCGACTCCTAGTGTTCCTGATTCACCGAGAATAGAAAGAATTATCACCGAAAATCTTCCTGTTGGTTTGATTGCTATAGAAGAACTTGTTCCAGAGGAAGAAATAGGCGTCTCTGATCCTGAAGATCAAATTACCCTTGATCTAAGGGAGCGTGAATCCATCTTTTACAGTCCTCCTAGAAGTACCACTTGGTACCTTTCGTTAACCAATTATTTAGACAACTTTGGGCTAGGTTTTTCTACACCTCGTACTCCTTTTCCACCTGGGGGAATTCATACTCCTGTAAATATGTCTGGTCAGTCATCTGTGTTTACACAAAGTCCTGAATCTTTTTTACATGGCGGTCCTTCTGTTCCTACTGGGTATCAATCTCTTTCTGGTACCTTTGCGGGAGCATCTCCTCAACCCATTGATCATGGGTTATTAGTTGGAAACAGTGGTAATGTACCATTGAGTGTAGGAGACATTTACATGATGTCAGGTTCAGTTCCCATTACCCAACCTCAAGGTGGCCAATTACCGCCTGGGGGGCAGCCTTCGTTAATGCCTGGGGGGCAACCTCAAGGTACTTCATTCGTGTCTGGGGGGCAACCTCAAGGTCAGTACGCTCCTATGGGGCAATACATACCTCAAGGTCAACCCCAGCCTCAATATGTACCCCAAGGTCAACCTCAGTATCAATATCAACCTCAAGGATGGCAACCTCAAGGATGGCAACCCCAAGGGTATCAACCCCAAGGGTATCAACCTCAAGGATACCAACCTCAAGGTCAAGGTCAACCCCAGTACCCGTATTTACCTCAAGGTTATCAACCTCAAGGTCAATACTCAGGTCAAAGTTATCAACCACCTCAAGGGCAATCATATGGGACTGCACCTTACAATTATCAACCCTATCCTCAATCCGGCTATGGATCTCAGTACCCTCAACCTGTTATGGGTCAATACCCTGGAATGTTAGTGTGGGATCTGTCACAAGGTCAACAGATGTTGCAGCCAAGTATACAGTCGGTACCTCAAGCAGGACAACCTGTAGTTCCTGGTCCACCCCAGCAACCGCAACCTGTCCAGTCAAGTGTTCAGACCCCTGTAACTTCGGTAGTTACTCAGCCGCCAATTGCACCTAGTACTCCATCTCAAACGGCTGCAGCAACTACCGCCACATCTACCATACTTACTTCTGGAGTATCGACGGCTCCGGTTTCTACTGTCCCTGTAACCACTCCTCAGACATCTGTACCGTTGTCTGGATCTACGATTCAAACCACAGTCCAGATGCCTGTAGGCCAACCTGGTATAAGTACGGTTGTTACTACTCAACCTCAATTTGTTCAACCTCCGTACCAGGGACAGTATCAACCTGGGCAAGCTGTCCAACAACCGGTTTACCAGTATCAACCGTATCCTGGGTACACTTATCAACAACCTCAGCAACCCCAGTACGGTCCGGTTAATCCTGGTTTTCCAGGAGGATATAATATCCCAAATGCGACTCCTGTTCCTAGTTATCCTGGATATCCTCCTCCTGGGGCCGGTATTGTGACCCAGAGTTTTAGAGATCCTAACCGGCAGTTACCGTTTATCGCAACTTTGGATTTACCAGACTTGACGCGCCTAACGAACGATCCAATTCAATATCTTCCGTTCTGGCCGTCAATGCCAAATAAGTTGCCCAGCGATATACCCAAGTTCGAAGGTAAGTCTGGAGAGGATCCGTCCAATCACGTGATGACTTACCACCTCTGGTGTGCTTCAAATTCCATCTCGGATGATTCGATCCGTTTACGTCTTTTTCAGCGTACACTCATTGGTCTCGCGGCCAAGTGGTACATTGAGTTACCACGGGCCTCTTTTTACAATTTTAGCCAGTTAGCTACCTCGTTCTTAACTCATTTTCAGTTACCGGTCAGATACGATAACGGTACAGAGTTATTAACTTCACTAAAACAATCAACCTCCACGTATATTTCAGATCACATTCATGAGTGGAGACGTCGAAGAAGGCTAGTGAAAGTTTTTATCCCGGACCAAATCTTAGCTGAATGGTTTGTTAAATCATTATTACCAAGAATTACTGAAGATGTAGCTAAGGCCGGAGTAGTTACTGAGGAGCAAGTCATTGCTCAGGCACAATACCTTGACTTAGTTTACACGTAGTCGGGTACATTACACGAGAAGATTCCGGATCTTCCAAAGTCGAACCAAATCGCTGCTGCTCCTTCGGGATCTCATGCCGCTGATGGTATGATTGGTATCGTGAATACAAAGAGCAAGAAGAAGTCTTCCAAGGCTTCAACTACTCCTATTATCACTTTGCCCGATTCCCCGACAGGAGAGTCTTCTCCTGAACTTACCGCCGATATTCACGCTGTAGAGTCATCTACGGCCAAATCAAAAAACGGTGGGAAGAAGAAAGGAAAGAAGAAGGCTAAAGCAGACAAGGCTCCAAAGGAGAAAACTGAAAAGTCGGAAACCAATGACGAAAAGCGCAAACCTCGATATCCTTGTCTTATTTGTGAAGAGGATCATTTTACGAGAGATTGCCCTCATCGGGCCGAGGTAGTGAAAATAGTCAAAGGTTCTCCCACTCCTGCTGTGTTAAAAAATCCATTTCCGGAGCAGGAGAATAAGATGATAGGTTCTTCCTCGAATGCCAGTGAAGAACCCATTTTGATGATGTCTCATGTGAGGATTGCGACTCGATCGCAAGATTATGGTAGTAAGAATCCTGTTGATGGTAAGGAAGCAGAATCTTCTCACTCTAACCCATCAACCTCAGCTCCTGGTTCCGATCCACTACAGATCGAGAAACCTAACCCAGACTTAGTAATTAAACCGCCCGCCAAGGGTGTACTTCGAAGGTCTGCTTTCAATCCACATGCGAGAGCGGCCCAGAATTACAACATTGTTGAGGACTTAGCTGTTTCACCCTCAGCAATGTCGGCGTTAGAAGTGCTGCAATCATGTCCAGCACAACGAAAATTGCTTTTGTCGGCTATAGGAGCTGTTGACGTTCAGGATCCGAATCTAATGATCTTCGATCTAGAAAATAGTACACCACGACTCCCCCATCAAATGGCTTTCCAAATTCCAGTGATAGTCAAAAACAGGCCTATTCATCGAACTGTGATTGATGAGGGAGCTTCTACGTGTATTATGTCCATTCAATGTTGGAGATCCCTTGGTTCTCCTTCGTTGAACCAATCCCCCACCATCCTTAAGGCCTTTGATGGCCGTGGGTTCCGTCCGTTTGGTATTCTACAGGAATTGCCTATAGGGGTAGAAGGTAAAACCGTTAGTCTGGATGTGGAAGTGGTTGATGCCCCTCTAGACTACAACCTTCTTTTGGGTCGAAGTTGGTCATATGCTATGACAGCGGTCGTTTCATCGGTCTTCAGAGTAATTAAGTTTCCACACAACGGTAAGATCGTGACTATTGATCAGCTGACATACTTTTCATCCGACCCAGCCTCTTCAGAGAGTATCCAGCATGTCGGTAAGACGACAATCCCTTATAGGGACGTTGGTGTAGGTTTAGTTAAGGATTCCGGTTTACTGGGAACTTTTCCTCTCCCTCCACTCAGCGTAGAACCTTCGTTTGCAACAATTCATATGATTACGTCAGAAAACATTATTTATGATGATCCTTGGTATGTTCCATCTGACTCTGAGATAGACTCATTCGGTAATGCTATGCCTTTGAGTCCATATGAAATTGCTTATGAAGCTCTTATGTCTTTTACCGACTTTCATTCAACCGAAGTCGACCAAATGAATGTGGTCAGTGAAGAATCACTTTTCACCTCAACCTTAGAACGGATAGCGTTTCCCGAAGTCGTGTCATCTGACGAACAACTTCGCGAAATCCTAAGTGTAGACAATCTACCATGGGAAGATCTCCATCACAGATCTTCGTTTTTACCTAAGGATGATGCATTTGAAAATGATTTTTCATCTATCTTTACCGCTGAATATGTCAAAGACGCTCAGGATCCAACGAAACATTCTGATTCAGAGTTGAATTTAGGGAATATTTCTCGTACTATTCCCATTGATATTTCAGTGAAGCCCGGAATTGAGGAGAACATTCATATAGGTGCCTCATGTACAGAAGAAGAAATCCAAACTTACAAGGCCCTATTCCAAGAATTCCGCGATGTGTTTGCATGGTCTTACGAGGAAATGCCGGGAATCGATCCTGCCATTGTTGTTCATGAAATCAAAACCTACCCGGATGCTAAACCCATTCGGCAACGGTTGCGTCAGATTCACCCTCGAAAAGCGGCTGCGATTAAAGCAGAAGTCGAAAAGCTGTTGAAAGCAGGTTTCATTTATCCGATCCCGTTAACGGATTGGGTATCGAATATTGTTCCAGTCAACAAGAAACAAGGAACAATAAGAATCTGTATCGACTATAGGGATATCAATCGAGCTTGTCCAAAAGACAACTATCCTACGCCTTATATCGATCAAATTATTGATGATTGTGCCGGAAGTGAAATGTTTTCCTTCATGGATGGTTTTTCGGGCTATAATCAAATCAATATTCTACCTGCCGACCAACCAAAAACGGCATTCATTTGTCCATGGGGGACATTTGCTTATTGCAAATTACCTTTTGGGCTTAAGAATGCCGGAGCCACTTTTCAACGGGCGATGTCTTACGCATTTCACGACATCAAGCACATTGTGCAACCGTATCTCGATGATTTGCCTGCTCATTCTTTACGACGAGCTGATCACCTTGACCACCTACGAGCAATCTTTATGAGGTGTAGGCATTATCGAATTCGGTTGAATCCCCACAAGTGTGTTTTCTGTATAGAAACAGGTCGATTGCTGGGATTTGTTGTTTCAAAAGCCGGCATTCGCGTCGATCCCTCGAAAGTCGAAGCGATCATCAAATTGCCTCCTCCTTCGAGTTTGCGCCAACTCCAAAGTTTGCAAGGGAAAGCGAACTTTTTACGTCGATTCATCCCAAACTACGCCGAGGTCACTAAAGGTTTTACACGGTTGTTGAAACAGAACGTTCAATTCTTTTGGGACGAGATTGCCCAACAATCTTTTGATGCACTTAAACACGCGTTGACCCATGCACCGTTGTTGCATCCTCCCAACTACAACCAGGACTACTTCTTATACCTCGCAGCTTCATATTCCACCATTGGAATGGTGTTAGTTCAAGAAGATGAATTCGGAGCAGAACATGTGATATATTATCTTAGTCGAACCTTAAATCCCACTGAGTTAAAATATTCGCATGTGGAGAAATTGGCCCTGGCAGCCGTTCAAGCTGTCCAGCGTTTTCGTCACTACATTCTTCTCCGTAAAACTACAGTTATTTCGGATTGCAACCCTATGATTTACATTTTGACAAAACAATTGCTAGGGGGCAAGTACTCTAAATGGATCGTTATCCTGCAAGAGTTCGACTTGGAGTTCGAGAAGTCCAAGTCTAAGAAATCCTTAGTTTTTGCGGAATTGATGTGTGATTTCCCACGTACTGACACAGAAACTGTGGCAGAAGAGTCCATTGCGGACGAATCTTTGTTTCTTATCAGTACTTTAGATCCGTGGTTCGGGGATATAATCATCTATCTCCAAACCCAAACCTTTCGGCCTGAAGCTTCCAAAGAGGAACGGCGAAAAATTAGGTTTCAATCCCAG
The DNA here is from genome assembly GCA_031772625.1 of Pinus tabuliformis. Classification (NCBI taxonomy): domain Eukaryota; kingdom Viridiplantae; phylum Streptophyta; class Pinopsida; order Pinales; family Pinaceae; genus Pinus; species Pinus tabuliformis. The sequence goes on along the minus strand of CM062805.1, from coordinate 1,062,259,247 downwards.
CAATACAAAATTATTGGAGATACACTTTATCGCCGGGGGGCAGACTTAGTTTTTCGACGTTGTCTAACTCACGAAGAGGCTGAGAGAGTTTTGAATGATTGTCACTCTGGAGCATGTGGCGGTCATATGTCTGGGTATGCCACAGCTCAGAAGGTGTTGCGCGCTGGTTACTTCTGGCCATCTATGTTTAAAGATTGTATCATTGCAGTCCGGAAGTGCCACAACTGCCAAGTGTTTGATCGAAAGATGCGCGCACCACCTGCTCCTCTCCACCCTATAATTGCCGTTGGTCCATTCGCCAAATGGGGTATCGACTTTATTACTTGTAACCCTCACTCGGCCGGGGGGCATGCGTATATCATCCTCGCGGTTGATTATTTCACTAAATGGGCCGAGGCGATGCCTACATTCGACGCAAGCGGCAAAACAGCTGCAGTTTTCATATTCAATCATATAATAACTAGGTTTGGTGTCCCACAAGCAATTATTACTGACCATGGAAGCCATTTTCGAAACACCATGATGACTGAACTTACAAGCCAGCTTGGTTTGCGCCATGACAGCTCTACTCCTTATTATCCGCAAGCCAACGGTTTGGTTGAGTCTATCAACAAAGTTCTGGTTATCATGATCCGACGAACCATTGGTATTCATCGGTCGAATTGGCACAACATGTTATTTTCGGCGCTATGGGCATACCGAACCTCAGTGAAAACCTCAACAGGGTTCACTCCTTTCCAGCTAGTTTATGGCTTAGAAGCAGTGTTACCCATTGAATGTGAAATCCCATCACTTCAAATGGCTGTCGAATTACTTCCAGCTACTTCCGAAAGGAGAAACGTTTATTGTACTTAGCTAAATTAGATGAGACTCGACGTGACGCTACATTGGCAATCGAGACTCACGCGAAGCGAATGAAAGCTCAGTATGATAGAAATGTGACCCCTCGAAATTTTTCGGAGGGAGACCTAGTGCTCTTATATGATCAAGCTAACGATAAACTAGGTGCTGGAAAATTCGTTCCTATGTGGCATGGACCCTATATTGTAAAGCGAAAGCTAGCAAAAGGGGCTTATGAGCTAGTAGATTTTGATGGGGACTCTTTGGATAAACCCAGAAATGGGCTTTACCTAAAGAGGTATTATGCTTAAATGGTGGGTATGGAGATTTTTTAGTTAGGTTAGGTTTTCTTTCTAGCTAGTTTGATTGTTAGTTAGTCAGTGTGCTTAGCTTAGTGAGTGTGTTTTTGTCGTTATTCTGGCTTATCTTGGTTTTGCTCTTGATATTGTAGATGTCGACGCCCCTCCAAACATACATTGGATTTGCTGATGGTGCTTGTCGTAATACACGGAATATCTCTTCCGCAGCTTGGGTTATCTATTCACCCTCTGACGAGTTAGTTTCTATGCATGGGGTAAGCCTCGGTCAAACAACGAATAACATTGCAGAATACAGTGCAGTGGTTGAATTATTATCCGAATCTATTTCATTTGGAATTCGACGTTTGATAGTGAGGTTAGATTCTGAACTTGTTGTATTACAGCTTAATAGAGTTTATGCCATTAGAAATCCTGTGTTATTAAGGTTGTTTTTGAGAGTGCGTCTCTTGGAACGTGAATTTGATTACATTGAATATCAGCATATTCCAAGGTCCTTAAATACATTAGCAGATGCAATTGCTTCTCGAGTGTTGGACAGACATTTACGATAATCATGCAAGTAAATTTAAAAAACATTTCATCATACATGTTAAACAAGATAAGTCGGTAATAGTGATATATATATAGATAGGAGTGTGTCAAAAAATATACATCGTCTTCGATCATAGGTTGAAAAACACCTTATGATCGGCAAAATGATAAGTACAAAAAGACAAAAATGTCACATGTGTCTACAAAGTGACTAGCCAATCACTGGTGGTGCTCCCTGTACGACACCACTGCACGAGCTACTTTGCGCAAAAATCTCCTCAACGGTCCAGGGACCGCGACTACGTAGCGCTGAAGTCTGATAGGAATATCATCCATAGATGTCTCCAGTATATCCGCCGTCAGACGCTGTAGATCATGCTCCAACTCAGTCAGTACCTCCGCAGCCGCCGCGTCCTGTGGGGCCGGTAGCGGTGCAACTAGATGTCGCCTCTCGAAAAGCCGGAGGTTGGCTGGACGCTGTGGACCAACATCTGCATTTTGAAAATTTTACTGTCAGTTTGAGACGATATATATAAAAAACAAAAAATACATAATTTGAAAACTTGTGAAAAATAAAGTACCTCTGTCATCCCATTGTTCTCCCTGTGGAAGAACCATGTCCGGATCACCTCGAAAATCTATTCCGGCATACGGAAAATCCTGGATCGCGAACACATGGTCCTCTAACCAGTGAAAATAACTGTCAGTGAATCGAACAACTGCCGCACCCTCGTCCGGATGCCGGGCCATCACAACAACCCATCGTACCAGCTTTGGCTCCTGAGGACCTGAAATATCAACAGTGAGATGCTGAGGGATCAGCATTGGTATCCTCTCTAAGGCAAAGCTCATGACTATAGGCCCATATCCAAAGGTCTTTAGTCTGCCGGTCTTTGCCTTGGTTAGTTGGACTTTCAAGTTAGCCAACAGTGCATCACACCAGTTGAAAATGGTGCCTTGGAGACAATCAATTGCCATCCGAAATTGAGACCCAGTAGCAATATGTAAAGTGGCTGAGCCACAAATTCTGGTCACAGTGAAAGCCAAGACCATGAGTTCACGTTGAGAGACATATTTGATCTCTATGCCTTTCTTGTGCTCTCGATCAGGTAGGCACCAATATGCTCGGAGACTATCAAGGGATTGGCCACCCGGCCTAGTCCCAGCCAGATTGAGTTGCTCACCTCTGTTCGGCAAGCCAGTAAGAAAGTAAATGTCAGCAGGCTCTATCTCGAGTTTTTGCCTGCCGATATAAAAGCATTGTTCCTGAATGTTCCATCTCTCGACCAGCCACTCCAAGAACCTTACCTGAGCTCTCATACCGGGAATGGACCAGTATTTGTATAAACCACATCCTCTTAGGGCATCGAGGGAGGGTTGATGATTGATTGCAGCTTCATCAACCTCCTCATGCTCTCTTTCTCTCCAATCCAGCATGATAAGTGCCCTACACATGAATAAACAGGCATTAAAATTAGTTTTGAGGAATTTCAATGGTTGGTTTGGGAGTTTGGGGTTTCAAAACCCGCGTTTTGCGGAGGACGCACCCCGCGTTTGGCACACAGTGCGCCGGGACGCAGGTGGCCTGAAGGCAACCTGCGTCCCCCGACCTTTTCCCTGTGTAGGAAAAAGTCGGGGGACGCAGGCCAGCCTTTAGGAAAGTTGCGTCCCCCGCAGGGCGGTTTCCAAAACCCAAAACCCCCTAAAAATCAAAAATAAAACTTAAAACAAAATTCTAAACGGATGAAATTGACAAGGAGGATGTTGTGAAATACCTGGAAGAGACGACGCTCGATTCTAACGGTCGGATTTTCCGCAGCGACCACGGGAAGTTTCTTGTCAAAAGCTCCTTTTTCAACCTCAACAGTCAAACGGTAAAAATGACATGGTAAAAAGTCTTTTTATAGGTTTTTTGGATGAATTTGTTCATTTTTCACCATGAAAATATGTTTTTCGATGAATTTTTGCCTATCTTAAATAGGTATGAGTAATGTGTCACTTTTGTGCAGGACAAAGGGACTTAGAGGGAAAAATGCCATTTTTCACAAACAAAATATCAGAGTCATCTTTTAAACCCTTTTCTGACTCCTAAAACATGAAAAGATTGCCGAGCGTTTCTTTTACACTCGTTAAAACGGAATTAAAAGACGGTCCCCTTATAGCTCTTTTCTGACCATAAAATCAGGAAAAGATTGCCGTGTTTTTGTCGTTTCAAACTCGATACAGAAATAAAACGACGTGTCCTTGATCGCTTTTTACTTTTCAGGTCAATGACACTAACTATGAAAGTACTCCTTGGTCGCAAGATCAAGCGGTTCCCCAAGGTATTATTTTATACTTTTTCGGGCTTGAGGGACACAAATTTACGAAAAAGTTCAACTTGGAGTTTCCTTAAGTTTTTCAGACTCTCTAAAATTGAAAAACGCCGAGTTTCTCCTATACTGGGCTCGTTAAACATTTCACAGTAAAGGACCTATTCAATTACAAACAGGAACGAACCACTCCTTCCTAGGGTTCGAATCAAAACTGGGTTGGACTCGTCCGAAGGATGAGCTTATAATCAAGCATATGTTATCCTCCTCAAGCTTGTTAAAAATAAAGAGGTACTTGCCAGAAATGGCGGGGGAAAAGAGAGAAGAATGAGCCTATTTGTTACCTTTTGTCTCAAAATAAACTTTATTACCACTCTTGGACACGACACTTTTCATTCACCTGGGTTGGGAAATCTTTTACCTCACAGTCAATCAAACCACTTTTGAAAGTCTTCAACCGGGTTCCGGGGATTAACTTTGAGTTATTTAGCACCAAACCATCTGTCGTGTCGTTATGTGTCCAAGAGGTCTGCAAACAAAACTTTCATCTGCAAAATTCTTGTCATCCATTTGACCATACCTGAGTCAGTCCTCACAGCAATATTTCTTCAACTTGAACAATGATTTCGTGTTGTGGGCTTGCCTGCGACGAGTCTCTTTCTATCGACATCAGCACATTATCTAGAGAGATGACTTAGAAATCGTCAGTGCCTTGAAGTCTGCATGCATCAATGGCAGGTTTCTCGCCTTTGACGTCAGTTTACATCATTGACTTTCGATCGAAGGATTCCGTGAAATGTTCGACACCAACTCATTCATTCACATCTCATGGATTGTACTGGGTACTTTGAGAACCATTGACATTACTGGTGGTCTCTCTCACGCTTGTTAACAGTTCACATCATCGACTGGTAATCAAGTGGTTTCTACCATGTTCGACATCGACTCATTTATTCGCATGGCTAGAATCGTACCAATTCAAGAAGTAGGAATGAAGACCCTGGATCAAATCTTTACCGTCCAGGCTGCGAGGAGTTTTGTATTCATTATCTAAGTAGACTAATCATAAACAGATGGCTGCACCCATACTGTGTCTACAAAAGTCTATGATTATGATGTACTACAAGATCATTTCTGTATCAGAATAGTTTAGTCTGTTAGTTAAAGTTTTTATCTGAGTATGGGAATGCCTACCTCAGTGATGATATAATCTTATCCATGTATTTTGTGTTGAAAATTACAGGTTCCAACCAGGTTCTCCACGAGATAATCCTCGAAATGATAAAGCGCTTCACCCTTCCTAGATAATACAAAACCCTAATCTATTCCAGGCTTTGCACTTTAGGGGGCAATCTGTTACGCTAAAAAATGTCACCATGGCTATTTACAGTCGGTATGGCTCAATCAATAGTCATACTACCCTTTTGAGCAAGTCTTATGCCTCTACTACTCATATCAAACTCCAAGAAAGAGAGAAAGTCTTTATAAAACATGTTTATCTCTGGTTACGCAGGTTCTCTCAAGCCTTGCCTTTTGGTACGCACCTTTTGTTCATAAGGTCTGCGTCCAAGGACGCTCTGTATCTAAAGGGGCAGGTGCGTCCCTCTGAAAAGGTTAAAATGCGCAAGTTTTATCTTCAAAAACTTACTTGTGGTCATTTCTAGAGCATTCTAGAAGATTCTTGGATGAGTATTGAGCGCCTCCAGATGGTTCATGCACTCCTATCAAAGAGGAACTTATCCCATCAATAAGGGAGTGATCCCATCCAAAGAGGGGACTATCCCATTGATGGTGGACCTGATTAACTTCCTCTTGAGCACTATAAAAAGAGGCATTGAGCCAGAAGGAAGAAGGTTGAAAGCTATAGATTTCTAAGGGTAAATGCTGCAGGAATTAGGACTCCCATTTAGAAGCTTGTGAGGAGAGATTGTCATCTTTACTTGTTCTATTTGGAAGTGGGTGAGCTTTGTCAAAGTAGAGGAAGACTCTTATGGACCCTGGAAGGAGCTTGCACAACACCAAGGCTCAGGTTGTAATGGTTCCTTTTGATTACCTTTAATGCAAATTGGTCCATTCTTCTCAATAGCTTGTTGTTAATGGGTTATTTCATGTACTCCTTGGTCTATATGTTGAATATGCTTTGTTTTATGTTATAATCAGGTGCTATTTAATTGTTTGACTGTTGGTGATTGCAGGTTTTGGAGAACGGGAGGAGCTCATCCGGATCAACAAAGCTTGGACTTCTACAACAGTGTTTGGACAGAGGTAAGAACGAAACACTTGATTTCTCATATCATAATGTATGTTTAGAGAAGGATAGCTCCAGTTTGTTTTGTTTGTCATTAGAATGTCTTAGACTTCTAGGAAGGTCAGCTGTGTCCGCACCCTTGACTGATTCCGTGTGACACTCCCTAGAACACCCTAGCACTGTCTGACATGCCCTGGCACTCTAGCATGCCTTGGCACTACCTAGCATATAACCTTGTCACTCCCTCCTTAACACACTTGGAGCTCATTGACACTCCCTATCACATACTCTTATTTGTTCATTTCCATCCATTTTTAACTAGTTCTCCCTTGTGTTTCTATGGCACTCCCTAACACTCCTTGGCACACATTGACACACTCTAGCACCTGGTGTTGAGCATTAGGAAAGGTATGTAATTGCCACTTATTTCATTATCTTTTCCTTTAATTCATAACTTCTTTACATTATGAGATGGGCATATGATGAAGGATTATGATAAAGTTTAAGAGATTTGTGAGTAACGTAAAATGACTAATTATTACCTTTTTCTATGCAGAAAATGAAGAAAATGGAATATTTCCATTTCAGAGGAAAAGACAAGGCAAAACCAACTGCTATCCCTTTGATAGGGAACTGCATCCAGACGAGGAAATCCAAATCGGAGCATATGAGCCAGGTAAAGGAAGAAGAAACGCCATATCAGCGCAAGAGGATGAAGAGATAACTGAAGGATAATGATATGGCGAATCCCTCAGGATCCTTTGATCCTAAGGGATTGCTACCTTAAGAATATCTGTATCTTTGGTATTTCCACCTGGCCACTATAAAAAGGGACAGCGTTGCTAGCCCAAGGGGTAGATTATTGTTGTTTTATAGAATTTGTTGTTGCAAACTAAACTTTGATCATCGACTCTCTTTAAAGAGCGATTACTGTAACTCTGTTTTCATGATTAATACATAAACTTTGTTGCTATTCCGTCTTTGATTCTGGAGTAACCGCAGCAGTGTGTCCCTGGTGGCTAAGGGCCTAGCCCTAGTGGATCACTTGCTTTCTGTACCATTATTTTCCAATTACAAGTCATTTGTGGTTTGGTTTCTTTTACTTGTTGCATTCAGTAATCTACTATTCCTTGACATTTCATTTACTGGCTCTGTTATATTTAATTCGTATTTGAATAGTAAGGTTATCATTTGCAACTGAAATGTTATGTTGTTCATTCTGAAATCATATTGCATTGTTGTTCCTTTACAGATTGACATTACTGTGTAACATTGTTGTTCCTTTACAAATTGACATTACTGTTCGTTTACAGAATAACATTTCTATTCATTTACAGATTGGTATTATTGTTTATTTAGCTATGGTTTACCTCTAATTATGATTGTTGTTCATTCGGATTACCGTTCCATTGCAACTGCAATTGTTGTTCCTTTATAACCGTGGTTAATATTTATTATGCTAAACTCAGATTATTGATTCCATCATTATAGATTCACTGTGTGTTAACATTTGATTTACTTCGTTGTGCATTTACATTTTATTTAGTTCGTTGTTCAAATATTTCGTAAACTTACATAAGTTTGTTGTTCCATTCTTGGTTTGTTGTTCAATTCATTTCCTAGTTAAATATTGTTGCTCAATTCCTTTAGATTACGATTGCTGCTTAATTCATTCCTGTAAGTTAAAGCTTTGTTGTTCGATATTTTCAATAGATTAGTTGTTGTTCCCTTTTTTGTTAATTGAATTATCATTTCAAGTAATTACTTTGGTGTGAACATAACGATCTACAACTATAGTGAACATTGACTATTGCTGTTTCGTTCCTAGATTGGAGATCTTCTCTTTGATTACTTTTCATTTGCATCAGTTTACAAAGGAAAGAGTTATCATTACTGCATCCTTGACTGATGAGAGTTGTAGTTTCTTAAATGAATGACTTAGTTACAAATCATTTCAATTTCTTGCCATTACATTTAGAATTTGTTTCCATCATTTATTTACTTTTGTAAAAGCACTATACTACTAGCATTACTCTTGACAAGTGACCGCCTCAGACTGAGTACACTCTTGAGATAACAAATCGTACCTGGATTTATAATTAATGTAGGGTAAATAGAGGTTAAAAAGACCCTTTTTACTGCTCAACATTTTGGTGTCGTTGTTAGGGAGGAGTGTAGCAATTTGTTTCTTTTGAGAGTAGTGTAAGTACCTGCTAGGAGAGAGTTGGGTTTTAAAAACGGAAGGTAAGAACATGCATACAGAGCATGTAACAGCCTTGCTCCCCTGCCCACTTTCCTACAGATTTGTTGTTATTTTGGGTAGAAATCAGCATTTGATTTGTGTGCATGACTAAGTAGAAAAATCCTGAAAAGAATCTTAAACCACTACCCAAGCCTGATAAAGCTAAGGGGTCGGTGACCCTTGGCTGATTGACCTTTATAGATGAAATTCGTAAAAAAGCAAAATCTCAACCTTCAGTAGGACCTAGAAAACCTACTTCTAGACAACCTACTAGTTCCCTTCAGGCCATAGGATCACCATTTATAGACTTTGCTAAGGTGCACAGCCAAATTGAGGAGCAAGATTTTCAATAAATTGAGAATTCTAGCCCAAAATCATTGCAAGAAGGGAACCTTAGTAATCTCCGCGAAGGGAGGGGAGAAATAGGGGAAACTGAAGAACCAAGATCTCCTCTTGGAATAATTCAACCATTAAGCAGCCCAGATAAGGGAAGTGCTGTAAAAATCATCCAGAACAAAGTTGAAGAACCTCAAGAGCTAAAATCCCCCCAGACATTAGGAACTCTCATCATCCCAAACAAAGGAAGTGTTGTTAAGGCCATTCCTGCTCCGTCTAACCAGCCTAGGAATACCCTCCTAGAAATCCCAGAAGGTTATTGGCACATATTTGACCAAATGGCCCAGAACCAACAAACCCCCCAAACCTCCACACTGCAATATCCCATTGTAGATATTGCAGTTAATGCACCTATGAAGGCAATTCCTCTCCAGCATATCCCTACATTCCATGGCCTAACATCGGAAGACCTAGATGCATTTTTGTTTGAATTCGATGTGTTGTGCAGTTATACAACTATACCACCGATCCCCAAAAGCTGAAACTATTTCCCTCTACATTAAAAGGAGCTACTTTACGATGGTTTATGGGGTTAGGTGGAGGTGTTATAAATGACTAGGATTAGATGAAAGGTGCCTTCCTGAAGAAATATCAGGATTATTGTAGGTCTAGAGAGTTAAAGGATGAAATATTTCAGATGGTAGCTAGACCTAATGAGACACTAGAAGAATATATTGAACGTTTTCAGTATAATCTTCAAAAATCTCCTTATGCATCATTACCCTTACCTAAAAAAGTATTAAAAACAACATTAATTAAAGGCATGAAGGAAAAATGGATTGAAACACTGAATATTATGGGAAAAGGAGACATCTATCAAGAAGATTTTTCTAACATCATTGATTTATGTATCAGGAGCTCACGAGGCAGCACAAGGCTAAAACCAACAAAACATGATAGGTTTACAAGGGACAACAAGATCTATGGAGAAGGAGTAACTCGCATAGAAATTAGAAATTTACTAGAGAATTTAAAAACTGATATATTGGGGACTCTGACAATGCAGCTCGATATTATGCAAGCAAAACAGAAACAAGCAGAAGCAGAGAAAAATTTGGCAATATTCTGTCCCAGATGCAGAAAGAAACACAACCACAAAGAGTGCCCACTAGACGCAGTTCAAGTCTGTGCTATTTGTACAAAAGACCACTCTACGGAGAGCTACCCCTCACTTCCTGGTTTGAAAGTAGTATACAAAGAAGTGGAAGAAGAACTAGAACCAGTGTACCTACTTAATCAGCGCCGTCAATGGCAGTCGTGGCAACCAGGTATGTTCTCCGATCCATCTTCTTCTTTCCAACCTCCGCAATATCATGCTCAACAATATAATACAATGTGGAAAAATTAACCTCCCTTCTCAAACTGGTCACCACAACCATTTCCTTCATCATCACCATGGCCGAATCAAGCAAGCCAATCTAATTGGCCAAATTTTCCCTACGCTCCACCATATTGGCAAAACAATGCATATCGAACACAATGGTGCCCTCCCGCTTCACAGAGTCAAGCCTGGCAGACAAACTAGAAAAGACCAATGAATCAGCCAGTAGGAATCATTCCACTCCCTCAACCTACACTACCAGCACTACAACAAAACCCCTAGTCCAACTTAAGACCGCAACTCCCAGCCCAACCCAACCTAAACCCAAATAACAAACCGATTCAATCCGTTCAAATAATTGAAACACCAGAACTAGAAAATGATCTAAGGGAGTGCAACAACCTTCAATTAAGGTCTAGGTGCATTATAGAAACCGAGGGAGACAAAAATGTTCAAGTTGAAAATCAGTTACTCGCAGAACAATCATTACAAGAAGAAGATGTGGTCAGACAACAGACTCATGACCAAGAAACCACATCTTCTCCCCCATTACCAGAACAATTAATCATACCGTGCCCTATAAAACATCTTGACTTTGATATTTTGGGAGAACTAAAGAATTTGTACATAAAAATCCCACTCCAAGCTATCCAAGATATCCCAATATATGCAAAGACCATCAAAGAGCTATGTATAAAAAAACCAAGGAGGAGAATAACAAATAACCCAACAGTCCAAGTAGTTGGCACCCTATCTGATCTGTTATCAGGAAGAGAAGCACCCATCAAATATGAAGACCCAGGAAATCCAATAGTGACAGTGCAAATCAATGGACAAACCTTTTCAAATGCCTTAGTTGATTTAGGGGCTGCAATTAATATTTTAACAACCACCACTTGTCAAAAACTGGGCATTACATCAGTAGAACCAACTTCCACCTTATTAGAACTAGCTGACCAATTAGTGGTTAGGCCAGAAGGTACACTACATGATATCATGGTATTCGTTGATTCCTCAGAATATCCTGCCAACTTTCTGATAATAAACCCCAAAAACCGACTCGATGGACACCCGTTAATTTTAGGCAGACCTTTTCTTGTGACCTCTAATGCCTACATTGGCTGTCGACAAGACAGTATAACCATAACTAGAGGGAGTAACATCAAGTATCTATCCCTATACCCTCCCGCCCAGCTAAGTGTAACAATAATAAAAACTAACAAACATTTTGTATCATACCTCACCAAAAACATTAGATCCCCATTAACCGTAAAAGATGCCCTCGATTTTAAAGATTAAACAAAGGATGATGTTATTAACAACTTCATTAACCAAGCTGAATCCAGATCCCATGTATAATGTCACATGATAGAGGCAGCATTTGACAATGAACTAGAAGAAGATCCTCTCAAAGACACTCATGATTAGACAATACCCACTACCTCTATTTCAAATAGCAAAACTATAGAGATTGAGCCAGGAAAAACCTTAAACATCAATAATAACCTAACTCCTGAACAAGAAGAGAAGCTAGTCCAACTACTGAGAAAATACAAGGAAGCTTTTGCATGGGATTATTTGGACATGAAGGGAATCAATCCCCAGCTATGTACACACCACATTTATACAGAAAAGGATGCGAGACCTGTTCACCAACCCCAATGGAGACTTAACCCTCACCTGAAAGACATTGTGAAAGATGAATTACAAAAACTTTTGGATGTAAACTTTATTTATCCGATCTCTGATAGCAAATGGGTCTCTCTGCTAGTAGTAGTTCCAAAGAAGAATGGAAAGTGGAGAATTTGTGTAGATTATAGAGAATTAAACAAAGCAACCCAAAAATACCACTTTCCCCTTCCATTCATTGACCAGGTATTAGATACATTAGTAGGAAAGAAATTCTTTTCTTTTTTGGATGGCTTCAGTGGGTATAATTAGATTCAGATTGCCCTTGAAGTCCAGGACCAAACTACTTTTACCTATCCTTGGGGAACATTTGCCTATAGAGTCCTACCCTTTGGCCTATGCAATGCCCCTGCCACATTTCAAAGGGTCATCCTAAACATCTTTTCAGATTTAATAAATGAATGGCTTGAAATATACATGTATAATTTCACACCATACGGAGATGATTTCGATCCAACACTAGACAAATTGGAAAAGGTGTTGCAACGATGTATCACCACCAGGCTCTGCTTGAGCCATGAAAAGTGCTATATGATGATGACTGAAGGACTCATCCTAGGTCATTATATCTCAACGACTGGAATACAGGTAGATCCGGCCAAAATTCAAATAATTTTGTTAATACCTACTCCTACCACACAGACAGAGGTACACAATTTTCTTAGATTTTCTGGTTATTATAGGAGCTTTATAGAACATTTTTCTCAAATAGCTGCACCTCTATATGCGTTAACAGGGAATGTTGATTTTGTTTGGATAGATAAATGCGATCGTGCTTTTGAGGATCTGAAAAAGCTTGTGTTAATAGCCCCAGAGCTCAAAGGCCCAAATTGGGACCTGCCATTTCAAATTTCATCAGATGCTTCGAACACAGCTATTGGAGCAGACCTTGGGCAGGAAGAAGACAAAAAACCATATGTAATATATTATATTATCAAGAATTTGTCTCTTGCTGAGCTAAACTATACTATTACTGAAAAAGAATTTTTAGCTGTAATACATGCTGTGAATAAATTTAGGCATTATATCACTGGATATCCTGTTGTTTTATATACAGATCACTCTGCCATAAAATATTTAGCAAATAAACCAATTACAAACGGTAGAGTAACAAGATGGTTGATTTTATTGCAGGAATTCGACATCACAATAAAAGATCGACTTGGGAAAGAGAATCTTGTAGCTAATTTCTCTCACGAATGCCAAAGCCAGTGGACGCAACAGTAGTCGAAGATCAATTTCCAGATGAACATTTATTCACTGTTACTATCAAGACACCCTGGTATGCTGATGTTGCAAATTATTTAGCATTAGGTAAATTACCAAAGCATCTGACCCCCAATGAACGAAAACAGATTGTTCAATGTAGTACCTGATTTTCTTGGATTGGGGCCTACCTATTTAATATAGGGGCAAATATGCACATCAAAAGATGCATCTGTGAAGATGAAATATTTGACATTTTGAAAGTCTGATATGACGGACTGTGTGGCGAACATTTCGCATATTGAAGAACTGGTCACAAAGTTCTGCAAATAGGGTATTACTGGCCCACAATCTTCAAAGACGTGAAGAAATTTGTTCAAGCTTGTGACAGTTGCCAAAGAGCAGGACACCCTGGATAGTCCGACGAAATGCCTTTGAACCCACAGCTAGTAATCGAACCATTTGAGTGTTGGGCGCTCGATTTTGTTGGTCCGATCAACCCATCATCAAACCAGAAAACATATATTTTGGTAGCAACAGAGTATGTTACCAAATGGGTTGAAGCAAAGGCACTTCCAAGAGCTACAGAGGACTCTGTCATTCATTTCCTATTCCAAATATTTGTGTGATATGGCCTCCCAAGAGACATAATCACAGACGGAGGACCACAGTTTGCAGGTAATAAAATTGCTACAACATTAAAAAACTATCATATTCAGCACAAGATTACCACTCCGTACCACCCACAGGCAAATGGCCAAGTAGAGAGCATGAATAAAGTGATAGAAGAAATATTAACAAAAATCATTGTGTCACACAGACGTGATTGGGCCACAATATTGCCAGAAGCCTTGTGGGCATACCGAACAACATGGAGAAACACCACTGATTATTCACCATATTAGCTAGTATTTGGAAAGGAACCCATCTTTCCAATAGAGTTCAAAATACAAATGTTGAGAACAGCACAGGAGGTCGGTCTAGATTTAAATGAGGCCCAGATTAATAGACTACAACAAATCAATGAGCTAGATGAAATTAGGCTCTCGACTCTTCAACATACTGCATTAATCCAACAACAAAGAGCAAAATGGCATGACGCCCTGATCAAAAAGAAAATCTTCCACGAAGGAGATTGGACACTCCTATATGATTCCAGGTTTCAGGATTTTCTAGGAAAACTTCAGACTCGCTGGTTGGGACCGTATGAAATCCAGAAAGTGCATGAAAATGGCACTATGACTACTATTGATGGATCTGGACATACCTTTAAATCAGATGGCCACTGAGTTCGACTGTACCACAAACCGCTTACCCGGGAATCCTTCTACCAGCAACTCTGGGAAGATTTTGACATGCAGATTCTGGCTAAGGAAGAGAACTCTTCCTCACCTTTCGTTCACTAAGTAATTTGATTTCTTTTAAATTTTGTACATAACTTCTTCTTTTTTTTTCTTTTTTTTTTTTTCTGTTTCTGTAAATTACTTTCTGTACAGATTTCTGCATTTCTGCAATTTTTTTACATTTTTCTATTCCTTTCCGAAGGAACAACACTTTCACCACTTTGCTGTTCCTTTTCGAAGGAACAACACTTTTTGCATTTTGTTGTTCCTTTCTGAAGGAACAACATTTTCGTCGTTTTTCTATTCCTTTTCGAAGGAACAACACTTTTTCATTTTGTTGTTCCTTTTCGAAGGAACAACATTTTCACCGTTTTGCTGTTCCTTTCAGAAACAACACTTTTGTATTTTGTTGTTCCTTTCCGAAGGAACAACATTTCTGCCTTTTTGTTGTTCCTAGGGACAAAACTTTCATGGTTTTTTGTTCCTTTCCGAAGGAATAACACTTCTGCATTTTTGTTGTTCCTTTCTGAAGGAACAACACTTTCATTTTTTGATGTTCCTTTATGAAGGAACAACACATCTGCATTTTTGTTGTTCCTTTTCGAAGGAACAACACTTTCGTTTTTTGTTGTTCATTTCTGAAGGAACATCACTTCCATTTTCTATTGTTTCTTTCCGAAGGAACAACACTTTCGTTTTTCTGTTGTTCCCTTCCGAAGGAACAACACTTCTGTTTTCTGTTATTCCTTTCCGAAGGAACAACACTTTCATTTTTCTATTGTTCCTTTCCGAATTCCGAAGGAACAACACTTTCATTTTTCTGTTGTTCCTTTCTGAAGGAACAACACTTTCGTTTTTTGTTGTTCCTTTCTGAAGGAATAGCATTTCTGCATCTTATGTTTGTGCTTGCTTTATTGGTTGTTCCGATTAAGGAACAGCTACTATTCCTCTCAAGGAACAACAGTTTCGAGTATGTTTTTTCCTTTTGCTTGCGGTTTTTGTGTGCAAATATTCTTTTGTTGTCCCTCTAAAGAAACAACAGTTGTTCCATCTAAAGAACAACACTTTTTGAGTGCATTTTTCTTCTTTTTGTGTGTATGTGTGTTTCACCATTTAGAGGATTTTTGTGAGCAATGGTCATTTAAGGCATAGCTATACATTTATGCAAGAATACAAAAACTAAAGGATACTGAAATCAACAAATCAAAGAAAAATAGTTATCTTTAGAATAAATCACTTTGAATTGATAAGAGAAAAGAGGAAAGGACACAACTATTTATGTCACTTTGCTGTCTTTATTTTCACTAATAGCAATGTGATTGATTATTTTTATCATGATGGTTCTTTCTAAATCCCCATAATTCTCTTTGATCATTATTATTGAATAAGAATAAGGGAATATTTTTCTCTATTGAGATGTTCAGACTTCTTCCACCATCCCTACTCTTAAGGAGTGTTGAGCCACCCTCTGTATATAAATAGGAAAGTGCTATATAAAAGAAAAAAGAATAAGAAAAAGATACATATATATATATGATTACTAACATGATTTGTCAGATGAAGGGGGTCTCATTAAGAGTCAGCCTACCATGATCGTAAGGAATAAAGTGAAGCAGCATTCACACCATGGCCACCACACCAGGGATATGATCCAAGAGGCACATAAGAAAAATAAAGTCATTGGAACAGGAGGTCTCATCACGAGCTGGCCTGTCCACCTTTCACTCCTTCCTGGTGAATGGCATTATGATTCATTTGGTTACCAAGCTAGCACAATGGCCTCCATTCTGACATCGCACAACACTTTCCTAGGCATACACAAAGGATTATGGTTCCAAGGGTGAAATAAGCAACTCTGTCAAGGTTATGGACACCTGTGGGTGACAGAGATCTATTGATGGTATTGAAGTCATATTTCTCATACACCAATAGTCATTATAAACCCTTCTTCTTATATCTTTATAATGATTTCAAATGAGATTATGTCATATAACCCTTTCGAACCTTTGATACATGAAAATCATTTACAAATCAATCATGATGTTTAAAGTGGATAATGACCACATAAGAACTTTTGTTCACGTCGGCTGTCCTATCCTCCATTTTTTGCATCATATCACGTCAATTCCATATTTATTAGCGATTTCCATCATACGCCTCGATTTTGGTAATCCACTCATTTTTGTAAACATTTCATATATCTATATGATGTTCCTTTATTCCACTGTATGATTGCAGTTCAACATGATTCTCCTTTATTTGATAGTCGAGGATGGCCTATCACATTACAGGGGGGCGTGGGTGATCCCCATAATTCACTGGCATAACATGTCAGCTCATTATTCAGAGGTATTATGACTTCACCAAAACTTGGGAATAGCAAGTCTAACAGTATTTAGTTTCCCAATATGCATGGCTTGCTGTTCCAATGCTATTTCCGTGTTTTTCTCTGCAAAAATTAGCAGTGACTTAAAGTCTGAACAACTTGTTGTTCCATCATCTTCTCTGTGTTTTTTTAACAGTAAGCTAAAAATTTGAACAACTTATTGTTCCATCGTCGTCTCTGTGTTTTTACAGTGTGCTAAGCATGAACAAGATGGGAGGAAGATCAATTCGTAGTGAGCCATAGGTGTTAATGGTCTCTGACGCTGCACGAGAAATCTTAGCAAGGGCAGGATGGATAGCCTACCTTAACCATCTACAACAATCTAACGAGACGGTGGCAATCAAGTTTCTATAGAATTTGCAGGAAAATCATTCCATGGTGAGAGGGAGATAGATAGCAGTCACAGATGACATAATTGTTGAATTTTTGGGACTACCAACCGTTGCACCTGTGTGGACTCTCAAAAAGGTAAGACTGCGAGATGCCATAACCATCTTCCGAGATGAAGGACAGAACCTTACTGTCAAAGGAAAAGGAGTCCTACCGGCAACCTTGGGAGAGCCTTGGGCAGAATTGGCGAGAATTATCCAAAGTTACATCACTTGCAATGGCAGAAAAGACGTGGTAAGACCACGCCATCTCAAACTATTAGCCATGTTAAAGCAAAAATGTGCTGTGAATTTGCCTACATTCTTTAATTTTTTTATTACATGATTTTTCCCAAAGCATGAGAAAATATCGCCATGTAGAGTCAGTAGTAAGCCATCATGGTTTAATTTGGTTGATAGTTAGTTACAGTCTTGCCCAACAACAGAGTAGTTGGGAAGAATTGATTTTCTCGATAGATGGGGGACTAGCCTTGCCAACCCCAAAACGAAAACATATTTCTAGCACATCGAGTAGACCACCGAAACGAAGAAAATCTGTCAGATTGGTAAGGAGCAGAGGAATGTTGGGAAATTCCCAAGGAAACATTAGCCAGCCTATGGAAATACATGATTCAGAAGATGAGCAACCCCCACAGCTTGAAGGTGGGGAAAATGAAGAAGAATTAGAGGGAAACGAAGAAGAAGAACCAGAGGAGGAGACAGAGCAATCCGGTCAGGAAGAAGGGGAGGAAACAGAGAAACGCAGCGAAAGTCCACTACAAAACCCTCTACAAGAAGATGAATTGGCCCAAATTTTGGCCAATATGGGCAAGTATGTCCAACCTCACAGCCCACTCAACCCCCATACTGAAGAAGGGCCGCAGGAACACTCTGCTCATGATAAAAGTGCATCCGAGGAAATGTGTGATGAGGAGGAAGAATAAGAGGATCATTGTGCTCATGATAAGACTGTATCTAGTGAGAAGAGTGATGAGGAGGAGGAAGAAGAACAATCTGTTCCTAGTCAGAATACACCCGAAGAATTGCATGATGAAGAAGAGGTAGAAGAAGAAGCTACCCAGGAGACAGCAGAACAAACCAGGGTTTCTACCCTGAAAAACCTAATCAATAGAACATTGAAGAAGTGTTCCAAGAATGAAACATGGAAATTGGCCAAGGTGAAGGTACAATACCTGAAGTACAAAGCCCAAGCCTGAGAAAAGAAACAATTGTTCCTTCTAAGAAAACAGATGAAATTAAAAAGTTGCGAAAGGAACAACAGAGATTTCTTAACGTAATTAAGCAACTTCGACAACAAATAAGAGTCTTAAAAATGGGGAAGAACTCAAAAGGAACCTCTAGGGCAAAGCGTACAACCACCTAGGTAAAACCCCATAAAAAAAATACCAAGAGGACTCAACTCAAACATGTTATTCAGAATCGCAAGGAACAATATTTGGCTGTTGCAAATGCAAAAGCACAAATGGACAACACACCGGCCTGTGATAAGGAAGTCCAAACAGAGGCACTGTCCTCTAGCATTATGACCAACCAGACAGTCTGTGAGAAGGAAACTCAAACCATAAAAACTAGATGTCGCAATATGGAGATCCAAGTAGATCACCAGCCCAAAATTGTCATGATGGATAATGACCCAAGGAAAGTAACTCTGCAAAAAGATTTGGCACAAGCCCAAAAAATGATAGAGAAACTCATAGAAGGGTTCTAGGTCTCTCTCTTGAAGAGAATAATCAAGGAGAATAGACTATTATAGGGTTTCTGAAATAGGGTTAACCTAAGTAGTGTAACCTTCGAGAGGGAGCTCTGGAACTAGGGTTCAGGCTGGACAGATCTTGACTCAGAGCTGGAACCACACAGATCCAGATTGGCTGCACTGTTTCGAAAGGGGCAAGCGCTGTCGGTTTGGATGGAAGCAAAAGGGTCCAGTGGGACCCCAACTTTCAAAGAGATCATCATGCAGAATCAGAGACAAAACCTGAAAGAAGGAGTCAGAATATCAGGAAGGGACAACAATAAGCAGACTGGCAGCAGGAACAAGGAGAAAAAACAAGTAGAATATGACAAAACAGATAACACCTCAGGAATCAGAAACAAAGAGGTGTAGAACCGGACAAATACTAAAGACAAAACAGCCGTAATACCCAAATATTCAAAGAACAAGGGAGAACAATCAGAAGAAGACAAAGAGCAAAAAGACAATGATGAGGGACAGCCGGAGAAGGAGGGGGAAACCAGCACAACCCCCAACAAGAATCCCACAACTAACAAAGCTTGCAAGCCCAAAAAGAACGATAATCTAAGGGTAATAATCAATGACCCAGAGATCCAGGCTTATAGGGAACATATGGCGGAACATGCCATTATCTGTAAATTTATGGGAGTTTGGCCATCAGAAAGAACTTTGTGCCAATGGATAAGAAAGAAATGGAAGCCGAGAGGGGATGTTCAGCTTCATCTGGGCGCAAAAGGTTTTTTCACGGTAGTGTTTTCTAATCTAGAAGATAAAGACCGAGTTTTCGATGGTGGTCCATACTTCCTGGCTTCAGCGGGTCTGTACATGAGACCATGGAAGCCAAACTTCATCCCAAAAAAGGAATCTTTCACTCGAGTCCCAGTCTGGATCAGACTGTTCTCCCTCCCGATTGACTATTGGGGCTCCAACTCGTTAAAACAAATTGGTGAAAAATTGGGAACCTTCATTAAGGCATCAGAGGCAACACTACAGAAAAGATATACCTCCTATGCCAGAATATGTGTTGAAATGGATGTCTCTGGCACGCTGCACGAAGGTTTATGGCTAGAATACAGGGATGAGGAATACTTTCAGGCCATAGACTATGAGCAGATACCCTTTCGTTGTCGCAAATGCCACGAGCATGGGCATCTAATAAGAGACTGCCCGATGAACAAGAAGGAGGCAGAAACTGAAACAGTGCAAGACAACAAAGACAAAGACTCATTCATTAAACCAAAGAACAGACAAAGAGCCAACAGAAGAAGAGCTTACAAAGGCAACACAAACAGAAACAACTTCAACAACTCTTTCAGTGTCCTAGACCTTGAAACGGATTCAGAGGATAAGCACAACACATCAACTGAGGACGCAGGGCATGAAGGTAAGGAAGAACCAACCAGGAAAGAAACTGAGGAAGGAGATTTCAACAATGAAATCCAAATGCAAGAAAGAACTGAAGAAACGGAAGAAGAAACAGATATGCTAACCAGTGAAGGAGGGAGTGAGGATCTAGAGCTGGAAGAGGCCCTAACTTATGAAGGACTAAACCTCCCTGCTATTGCTGAAAGCTGGAGGACTCAAGGAATTGAAACAGCGCCGGATGAGGAAATCAAGAAGGTTAATGATTTATTCATAGCACGACAAAAAGCTGAACTAGAAAAACAAAATAGGAAGTTAGGAATAGTCAAAGGCAGCAGCCTCCACACCAAGAGCCTTCTGGGAAGAACCTCAGGTTCGAAGCAGAAACGACGCAGGGGCCGTAAAACAAGTGGAGAAGTACTGCAGGAGCTGGGTGAGATGCTATGTAACACGGGAAAGATGAAGGTGCTAAGCGCCTTCCCATACTTCCATTAATCTATTTTATCATGAAGATTGTATCATGGAATGCAAGGGGGCTTAACAGCCAGGCTAAGCAGAGAGTTCTAAAGAGGAAAATGCAGAAATATAAACCGGAGATATTGTTCCTACAAGAGACTAAATGTAACAGAGCCAGTATTGATCGCATTCGCATCAAGCTGGGGAGAAATTTTGAAGCCCTAGAGATCGAGAGTCAAGGTCGTGAAGGAGGCCTGGCAATGTTTTGGGACACAAGGGAAATCCGGATTTTATCAGCGGAGGCAAGTAAACATTTCATTGCGATGGAGGTTCAACCCACAGGTAATTCTAGATCCTTCTTATTCATTAACATTTACAACCCTCAGCTTTTAGAAGACAAAATAAGTTTCCTATCTTCGATCTCTAGACTCATTGAAAGACACCCCAATTCCAAATGTATTCTGGGGGGGGATTTCAACATGATTACCACCCTTCTGGAAAAGAAAGGAGGCCTAAGGAAACTTAACAGGGATGCAGATGCCTTCACAAGTTTTATTGATAATGCCAAGTTGGTGGATGTTCACCCTAAGAGTGGTAAATTCACCTGGAACAACAGAAGGGGGGGCGAAAGATTAATAGCCTCCAGGCTTGATCGTTTTTTAATTTCAGAAAGCATATTATTGGATGGAATAACAGGTGAATCGGATATCCTCCCAAGTGGAGGTTCGGATCACTGGCCTATTTCACTCATTGTCGAACTTCAGGGCACCCCCAAGAATAAGCCCTTTAGATTCGAAAAGTTTTGGCTAGACAATCCTAATTTTCTATCAATGGTTGAGCAGTGGTGGTCGGAACCGGCGGAAGAAACAGGTTCCAAAATGTTCAACCTCCAAAAAAAGCTAAAAAACATTAAAAATAGAATAAAAGAGTGGAACAAAACAGTGTTTGGAAACATCTTTCAGGAGAAAAGTATCATAGAAAACAAGCTGGAACAAATTCAAAAGGAAGGTACAGTAGGAAACAGAAGCGAGGAAACTTATGAGCAAGAAAAAATACTCACACAACAGTGGCACAGCAGATGCAAGCAAGAAGAGACTTTGTGGAAGAAGAAATCGAGAATCCAATGGCTGAAAGAAGGGGAGCAGAACACTAAGTTCTTTCATAGGTCGGCCATGGATTATAGAAGCGCAAACAAGATCTTAGAACTAAAAAAAAATGAAGGGGAGGTCCTTAAGAATCACACTGAAATATCAGCTCTGTTATCGGACCACTTCTACTCCATAGCACAAGAACCGGGAACCAATAGAGAGGAAGCTATAAAGGAAATTACTAATGCTATTCCTAAATCTATCACTGATGATCAAAACTGGGCCCTTCGGAGAGTAATCTCTCTGGAAGAAGTTGAGGAAGCAGTGAGGAGCATGCCCAACGATAAAGCTCTAGGGCCGGATGGATTTACCATTAACTTCTACAAGGCCTGCTGGCACGTTGTCAAGCAGGAAGTTTGGGAGGTGGTGGAAGACTCCAGACAATCTAGATCCATCTTGAAATCTTTGAACTCTACCTTCATTGCTCTCATACCTAAGGTTGAAGAAGCAAATAAACCAGAAAAGTTCAGACCCACTGCATTATGCAATGTCATCTACAAAATCATATCTAAGGTCATTGCCAACAGGTTGAAGTCAATACTACCGGGCATAATATCGCAGGAGAAATCTGGCTACGTTGAAGGCAGGCAAATTTTAGATAACATCTTGACGGCACAGGAGATGATTCACTCACTTCAGTCAAGGAAAGTAGCAGGGATGCTTATGCAACTAGAACTATCTAAATCATATGACAAACTAAGCTGGAACTACTTGGAAGCAGTTTTAGAAGCGTTCGGGTTCAGCAGGCAATGGATAAAATGGGTGCTGGCTCTAGTTAAATCACCAAGATTTTCTATCCTGGTGAATGGCGCTCCTTCAATCCCCTTCACTCCCTCGAGAGGTATCAGACAGGGTGACCCCCTATCCCCTTTTTTATTTGTGATTCTCATGGAAGGCCTGAGCAGAATTATCGCCAAGAAAAAAGCAGAGGGCCATATTAAAGGTCTTCAACCTATCAGATCAATTCCATCCACAACACATCAACAGTTTGTGGATGACACCATGTTACATGGTGTTCCCATAGTGAAAGAAGCGCAAGCCTATAGGGACATCCTCAACTTGTTCAGCGAAGCCTCGGGTATGGAGATTAATTTTTCCAAGTCCACAATCTTCTTCTTCAACACTCATAAGGAAGTCCAGATTCACCTGTCTCGGCTTCTAGGATTTAGAATTGGATCCCTTCCTTCGAAATATCTTGGAGCCCCTCTGACTCTCAAACCATGGCAGAAGGCTCATTGGGAAAAATTTCTTGCCAGTATGGAAAGGAAATGCAAGCACTGGACTAACAGAGCTCTAAATTTCGCAGGAAGGCTTACTTTAACTAAAGCTATCCTGCAGGCCATTCCTCAATATCTTTTATCAATTCTCCCGGCTCCTAAAGGGATCATGGATCAGATGAGAACAATACAGCGATCCTTTTTGTGGAATGGAAAAGGAGACAAGAAAAAATGGTCTCTGGTAGCGTGGCAGAAACTATGCAAACCAAAGGACAGAGGTGGTTTAAATCTAGCCGATCCCCTAGTGGTCAACAGAATTTGTGGGGCCAAAATCTGGTGGAAATGGATAACTGATACAAGCTTACCTTGGGCCAAACATTGGAAGGAGAAGTACCTGCCTGAATATAATGATCAGGACCTCATAAGAATTCAGGACGTCCCTGCTGGCTCGCCAATATGGAACCATGCCAAAAACAATAGAAATATAGTTCAGGAACACAGTTTCTGGGAGATATGGAATGGAAGCCAGGCTCTTTTCTGGGAGGATGCCTGGCAGCAACTCCCTAAATTGGAATCCCCAGAGCTTGCGTTCCTGAAGCAGATAAATCAAAGTGAAGGTAAACACAGAGTTAACCAGTACTGGAACCCTAACAGCAGAGATCTGATTTGGAGGGAGTGGATGACCTTCAACACAGACATTGATGAGAACACAAGGGAGAACATTCAGCTTTTGAATCACAAAATTCTCCAAAGGAAGATTCGAAAAGCAGAAGAGAATGACAAGCTGAGATGGGGTTTGCATGGCAATGGAAATTTCTCCCTGAAAGAAGCCAGGAGCATAATAGAAAAGGAAGAGTAGCCTGAAGACGTGCCCTGGTGCAACAAGGTATGGGACAACCTCTTCTGGCCGAAAATCAGAACCTTTCTGTGGCTGCTGATGAGAAGGAAAACTCTAACCTGGGAAAATCTGTATAAAAAAGGTTTCAGGGGACCCTCAAGGTGCCCAATGTGCACTAATGATGCGGAAACTATGAATCACCTTTTTAACTCTTGTGAGTGGGCAAACCAGCTGTGGAACTGGATGGAAAGTATTCTCGGTGAATCTGACCGTGACAGGGAATCCATTCACGGAACAATTCTCAATTGGAGAAAAAACTTCTCACAGTCTCTGAGAGTTAATAGCATTTGGAAATGCGTCCCAGGGTTTATGTTATGGACTATATGGAAGGAGCGTAATCGCAGAACATTTCAAGATGAACACAGAAATATAGAATTTGCTAAAGAAACAATTCTAGCTAATATCCAACAGCTTATTCAGACAAAATGTAAAGCAGAACAGGATGAGAAACCGTCAGCTCAGGACTTACGCATCCAGAAGAGCTTTCATCTGGAAGTCTCCAGCAATCCATCGACGTCGGTGAACAGGCCACCACCTTCCTCGCAAATCATAAGATGGCAACGTCCGCCGATCGGAGGTCTAAAACTGAATTTTGATGGAGCTTCAAGGAGGAACCTAGGCAAAGCAGGCATAAGAGCGTAATTCGCAATCATAATGGAGAAATTCTACATATATATTGCAAGGCGCTAGGAGAGAGTACAAACAATGAAATGGAATTTGCTGCGCTCGAACAGGGTCTGAGAATTCTTAAGACAATTCGAAGAGGCAATGTAATTGTGGAAGGAGACTCTTCACTAGTTATCTCTACGGCCAAACGCATTCAGGTAGGTACCAAGGCTAGCAAAGCCATTAACCACTGGAGGCTGGCTAAGGTCACTGAGAGTATCGCGGAGCTGTTGGAAGGAATGGGAGGCTTAGTGTTCCAAACGATCAGAAGGAAAGCGAATGGGTTGGCAGACCATCTGGAAAACTTCAGCGTGGACAACCAGAATAGAGTTTGGGATAGGTGTTGGCAGGAGGTGGACTGCCCTATTCTTAAAACAACATGTGCACAGCTGGCAGAGAAGGACTTAACCAAAGCCGATCGAGCTTAGCCGACAACGGTTTCTGGTCAAGGTACCGGATGAGTGGAGAAACCGGTAACGGAAAAAGTAATCTCCACGGGGGTCGGATGATAGAACAAAGGTGGCGGTGGCATTCTTGGCGGCAGCAGGACAACCAGAAAAGCAATCATAGCATATCACACTGCAGGATTAATAGCATCAAAAGAACTGGAGACGGGACGCTTGGTACGTTTCCGTATAGAAAAATATCAGCTGTTTTTATGATAATATTGGGAGGGGCGATTCGGCCTGGGTCTTGGCACAAGTCGGCCAGCCTAGCTGGCAATTATGAAAAGTCACACCACCGAATTCACCGTAGGAGCAGCACAAATGAACGGGACACTTGGTGCATTTTTGGCCGGATGAAGATCTGCAACATTAATGTAATATCGGCTTGGAATGGCTCGGTTTGTGCGGCCATCACCCCAATTTATTACTACAGTACTCCCACTATGCGTTGGACAGGGACAAGATTCATTCGAAATAACATGGGGACACACTATTTATCTGACTGTCGGGACCCTGGTTTACCTACTATTATCTCTAAAGATGCTGAGAAAGTTTCACTCATTGGCATTCGTACCAGCTGGGATAAGAACAGAGCACAAGTCATGGATGCGGGGAGATGTAGGTCTGCGACTGCTAACCGTGAGCTGCGCGAGGCGCAGACTATGTATGAGACGAGAACGGCCAGTAGGAATAAGCGAAAGGTGGCCGAGCTGGAAGCCAAAGTGAAAGCAGAGGAGGCTCGGCGGACTGAGGAAGATATGGCGGGTGAGGTTAACTGGATTTAGGACCCCGGTACTCCCTCGAAGAGAGCCACGCTATATGTCAGAACTAAAGCAGAAAATTGGCGCATCAAAACCCTCTTAGCCAGAGCCCTGGAATCTAATGACAAAGATAAAGAGCATGTGGTGAATGAAATCAATTTGACTGAGGCCCAGATGGCGAAAATCATAGACTACAACAGCTCGCTGGACCGTCGCATTACAACTGTGCATGAAGCAGTTGAAACAGTTAACAAGAAACTCACACTGCTTATCAGAATGCTGAGGAATACCGTGTGTCCAGACCGCTCAAAGCAGCAGCACACTACTACGGAGGTGCAGGAGAACGAGCCGATTGAAGCCCTGCAGGCCAAAGTGGATAAGCATGTTCTGGAGGTGGGCCTGGACATTATCAGTCACATGGGAAAGTTCATTTAGCTTCCTCCCTCAGTCTGTTCTCTCTGTTTCTGGTTCAGGCTTCGGCCTTTTGTTTTTTCTAGCTTTGCGTCTTTGTACTGTCATGTGTCTTCTGTGTCGGTTCATTGAGCAGATGCTCTCAGTTTTGGCCTCCCTGCGTGGTGTGCCCTAAGTTCTCTTTTGAATCTTCTGAGCAGTTGGTTTAGATTTATCTTTCAGTCTGTCACTGCTCTCGATCTGCCTAGGCAGATTTTTTGTACTATATTTTGTGTTGTAATATAACTTCTGACTTACACAAAAAAAAAAGATAGAGAAACTCATAGAGGAAACTGTTCCTCAAGAAAAATATCAGAAGTTACAACAACAACTAAAGAACATCAATGCATCGGAAAGCCAAGCCTTCGATGGATGGCGAAGGGCAGAGGAAAGAGTCAAAAAGGTAACCCATAGACTAGACACAGTTATAAATCAAATGGATACCTTATGTTCTCTGTATACTGATGTTCTAGCATGTAGGGCACCCGCCAGAAACTATGCTTTATTTTTTATGGAAAGATATTTACAATTGAAAATTAAGGCTGTCAAGGTAGGAGTGCCTATAGAGATAAAAACCATTGATGATTTCATAAACTATTGTAAGCATTATGGGGTGAAAGTTCAACAATTGTTATGTGAATTTTATTTGCACAATCTTGTGTTAGATGGAGAAACAGAACAGAACCCTAGCCCTTTTTTGGGTGATGTCCAACTTCAGGCATTTATTTCTTTTGGTGTTAATCAGATAAAGTGGCTTAAAGCCTACAATGTCTTCCAGAGACAGGAGAATGGGTTAGATCTGTGGGTAAGGGGTGAACCTAGAAACCCATTGCAATTATGGAATAAACATAGGAGCTTAATGAGAACTCAGGGTGTGATCCAGACATTGGGACCTATTCACACAGTAGTCATTCGACAAGGGGTAGAATACTTCCTAACCATCAAAGACCTTGCCATAGCAGCAGCTAAATTCCGATACTAGACTTCTAATCGAATATCCAAAACAGAGAGCCATTCAATTATGAGAATTTTAAGCTAGCTACTGACCGCTTGGTTATCTATGGTGACCTCATCTTGAGAGAAGGCCTGTCTTGGTTAGGCTATAGGTTTCGAAGTCCAATCATTTGGTATCTTGCACCAAGGTATAGAGCCTTATATGAATTGCCTGAAGGTCAGACAGGGCATATTTTTGAAATCTTAGCTAGGAATCATGGTTGTAGACCACTGACTGAGAATCCTTCTCCAACCTATTCCCTAACTACCTTGCATGTCAATTACAATGTTTTCATGAGGGCATGAAAAAGGGTAAGCAGGGGGGTGTGTTGAGCATTAGAAAAGGTATGTAATTGCCACTTATTTTGTTATCTTTTCCTTTAATTCATAACTTCTTTACATTATGAGATGGGAATATGATGAAGGATTATGATAAAGTTTAAGAGATTTGTGAGTAACGTAAAATGACTAATTATTACCTTTTTCTATGCAGAAAATGAAGAAAATGGAAGATCGCCATTTCAGAGGAAAAGACAAGGAAAAACCAACTGCTATCCCTTTGACAGGGAACCGCATCCAAACAAGGCAATCTAGATCAGAGTGCATGAGCCAGGAAAAGGAAGAAGAAACACCATATCAGCGCAAGAGGATGAAGAGATAACTAAAGGATAATGATATGGCGAATCCCTCAGGATCCTTTGATCCTGAGGGATCACTACCTTAAGAATATCTGTATCTTTGGTATTTCTGCCTGGCCACTATAAAAAGGGATAGCGTTGCTAGCCCAAGGGGCAGATTATTGTTGTTTTATAGAATTTGCTGTTGCAAACTGAACTTTGATCATCGACTCTCTTTAAAGAGCGATTACTGTAACTCTGTTTTCATGATTAATACATAAACTTTGTTGTTGTTCTGTCTTTCATTATGGAGTAACCACAACAATGCGTCCCTAGTGGCTAAGGGCCCAGCCCTAGTGGATCACTTGCTTTCTGTACCATTATTTTCCGATTACAAGTCATTTGTGGTTTGATTTCTTTTACTTGCTTCATTCAGTAATCTGTCGTTCCTTGACATTTCATTTACTGGCTCTATTATATTTAATTCATATTTGAATAGTAAGGTTATCATTTGCAACTGAAATGTTATGTTGTTCATTCTGAAATCATATCGCATTAATGTTCCTTTACAAATTGACATTACTATGTAACATTGTTGTTCCTTTATAGATTGACATTACTGTTTGTTTACAGAATAACATTGTTGTTCATTTACAGATTGGTATTTTTGTTTATTTAGCTACGGTTTACCTCTAATTGTGATTGTTGTTCATTCGGATTACCATTCCATTGCAACTGCAATTGCTATTCCTTTATAACCGTGGTTAGTATTTATTATGCTAAACTCAGATTACTGATTCCATCATTATAGATTCATTGTGTGTTAACATTTGATTTAGTTCGTTGTGTGTTTACATTTGATTCAGTTCGTTGTTCAATATTTTGTAGACTTACTTAAGTTTGTTGTTCCATTCTTGGTTTGCTATTCAATTCATTTCCTAGTTAAAGATTGTTGCTCAATTCCTTTAGATTATGATTGCTGCTTAATTCATTCCTGTAAGTTAAAGCTTTGTTGTTCGATCTTTTCAATAGATTAGTTGTTGTTCCCTTTTCTGTTAATTGAATTATCATTTCAAGTAATTGCTTTGGTGTGAACAGAATGATCTGCAACTGTAGTGAACATTGACTATTGTTGTCTGGTTCCCAGATTGGAGATCTTCTCTTTGATTGCTTTTCATTTGCATCAGTTTACAAAGGAAAGAGTTATCATTACTGCATCCTTGACTGATGAGTGCTGTAGTTTCTTAAATGAATGATTTAGTTACAAAGCATTTTAATTTATTTACATTACATTTAGAGTTTGTTTCCAGCATTTATTTACCTTTTTAAAATCACTATACTACTAGCATTACTCTTGACAAGTGACCACCTCAAACAAAGTACACTCTTGAGATAACAAATCGTACCTGGATTGATAATTAATGTAGGGTAAATAGAGGTTAAAAAGATCCTTTTTACTACTCAACACCTGGGACATCTTGGCATGTCGCCCTGGCACTCTAACCTTCCTTGGTACTACCTAGCATACCTTGTCACTCCCTCCTTAGCACACCTAGAACTAGTTGACACTCCCTATCACACACTCTTATTCATTCAATTCCATGGTTTTGAAACTATCATTCCCTTGTGTTACCCGACACTCTATAACACTCCCTAGCATGTATTGTCACACCCTAGCACATGGAACATCTTTGCATGTTTCCTCGAACTCTAGCATGCCTTAGCACTACCTGACAGACCTTGTCACTCCCTCCTTAGCATAGCTGTAACCCATAGATACTTCTTGTCACAAACTCTTATTCATTCATTTGCATGCATTAATTTGACCTAGTGCTCCCTTGTGTTTCCTTGGTGCTCCCTAACACTTCCTAGCACATTTTGGCACACCCTGGAACCTGGAACATCTTAGCCGCATGCCACCCTGTGACTCTAACATGACTTATAGATGCCTAGCATACCATGTCACTCCCTCCTTAGAACACTTGAAACTCATTGAAACTCCCTTTCACACACTCTTATTCATTCATTTCCATGCATTTTGACCTAGTGGTCCCTTGTGTTTCCCTGACACTCCTTAACCCTCCCTAGCACATGTTGGCACACCTTGGCACCTGAAACATCTTAGACGCATGCCACCATGACACTCTATCATGATGTAATGTTGCCTAGCATACCATGTCACTCCCTCCTTATCACACCTCGAACACACTAACACTCCCCGTCACACACTCTTATTCATTCATTTTATGCATTTTTACCTAGTTCTCCCTTGTATTTCCATGGTACTCCCTAACACTCCTTAGCATGCATTAGTACACCTTGGCACTTGACACATCTTGGTATGCTTACCTAGCATTCTAGCATGCCTTTTCACTACCTATTATTGTCGCTAAATCTTGCACCTACAACACAAGTGCAATAGGAGGCAAGGAAAGCTCCCTAGAGACAACCTATGGGTTGATTGTAGACCAGTTCCTAGGACATCTTAAATAGAGGAGTTCTTGTAAGATTATATGTGAGGGGGTTGCAGCACTCCAATTGTCACATAATGAAAGATAATAAGGGCGCTTGGTTCATTCCTCCAAAGGTGTGAGTTGTGTATTTTAGGTACTTCTTCACACACACAATTCCCAGAAGTATCACATAGGGCAGCGGAGGTTGATTACTTCAAAGGGGATTACATCTTAATAGGCTTTGTTGAGTAAATGATAGAGGATAAGGAGGAGGATTAACTCATCATATGGAGCTTGCAACTTTAAGAATTCCTATACTTATCTGAGTCAGAAGTAGATATAATGGGAAGAAGAGAGGTTGTGTGCTATGATTCATGAAGAGAAATTGTTAAAGATATGATTTCAATAATCCATGCAGACATTAGCATTAACAATTTCGATACAAATGAATATGTGAGGGACTTACAGGCATATGCATAACATATTGATACCAGCGAATCTGTGAGGAGGTCATGAAATATTTATAACAACAGTAATTTAGCATGAATACATAGAAGAATATTAACATAATGGAATTAACAAGAGGATAACATACTATCATGCTTCGAAGGGGGAATCACCACCATTTCTTTTCCATGTCTGAAATATCTGCATGTGTAAAGTAATACAGTTTGAAATACAAGTCATTTCCTTATAGATTTATGAGCCAAATTGGTATCACAGAGTTCAGACCCCTGGGGGTGAGAAATCTCGGACCCCCTTGTGTAATATTGCTTCCCCCTATTTATAAGAAGAGGGGGAGCTGGAATTAAAGTTTACAAAATATCAGAGCCTAAGCCCTAGCTGTCATGCTAGACTAGCTATCTCGACCTTGTAAGGCTCTGATGCCCCAAAAAGATTACAACAGGGATCAAATCCCTTTCTTGAAAAATACAGAAATTAATGAACAAAGAAGAAGCTGGAGAGAGGAAGGAGGAGGTGTCCCCTTATTGTTTCAGTGGAGGCACCTGATCAAGCCACATCCCTATTGTCATCCTACTCTTTTCGACCGCTTGAGGCAGTTCACTATTGCTCGCTCAACTTATTTCAATTATGCCTTTACTACGTGGGTGAGTTGTTCAGTGAAGAAGGGATGGGGTGTTTCTGGGCAGTGTTGCACTGTGCAAAGGAGTGAGACTCCATGCCGAGGCATTAAGTCTCCGTAGAGGCCTCCCATTTTGTCATTTATGCACTCCCTCCTACTCTATTAATTAGTATAACTACTAGCCCATCCACCCATTTAAATCGTTGCAGGACACCATTGTATCACCACGACTGTGGGTCTTTAAACACAAAAAACAAAAAAAACATGCGAGCGCTTTTAATTTCTCCTTTAACCCCCTTATCAAAGCCCCTTTTGTAAATTTCCATATACTACCAGGGGCTTAGCCCTAAGGTGCTAAGGCCATTGGACCCTATCACATGGAATGAGTCAATCTTGAGGACAAGATCGACCTCCCTAGTATCTAAAGATATCTAGTGACAAGCAAGCCAATAAAAAACTATCTTTCTCTAAATATGCAATCATAAACAAAGGCAAACAAGTGTTTTAGGCCTACCTTGGGTCCAATGCAAGTTTGTGGAAGCCTCGCTCCTTTGATCCAAATGAGCTCCCTTGTAGCAAATCTGCAAACACAAACAAGCAAACAAATTAAATAGCACCTGAAAAGCCAATATCATAAAGCATATCCATCATAATGATCAAGGAATTTATGAAACAAATCACATAAGACAATTTGTTGAGAAAAATGAATCTGATTGTATTAATTCAAATCAAAGAAGAACTTTACAACCTGTGCCTTGATGCTGTACAAGCTCCTCCCAGGGTCCAACAAGAAGTCTCCTCTACTTTGACAAGTTTCACTCACTTCCCAATGAAGCCAAAAGGTATGTGATCTCTCGTCTCAAGATTAACTAGAAGTCCCAATTCCACCAGCATTTACCCTAGAAAATGTTCAGCTTCTAACCTCTCTAGCAACCAGCCCAATGCCTGTATTTATAGTGCAATGGAGAGAAGTTACTAGGTCCTCCTTCAAAGGGATAAAGCCCTCCTTCAAAGGGATAGCTCCTCTCATCAAGGGATTAGCTCCTTCTCTTTTGGGATGCATGAACCACCTAGGAGCGAACAATCCATGTCAAAATTCCTTCTAGAATCATCTAGAATTAACCCAAAGTGAGTTTTTTAAGATAAACTTGCGCCTTTTTGACTTTCACAGGGGTCCACACCCACACCTTTACAGACAGAGCGGGCAGGTCCGCAGGTAACATGAACAAAGGGTGCGGGACCGCAGGTAATAGTGAGAGAAAGTGCGGAACCAGAGCTTTATTGATTTTTAATGTCTTTCTCTCATTTTCAAAGCTTGACATGAAGAGCTGAGGTCTGAGACTTGCTTAGGAGGATAGTATAAGTGATGATAGACTCATACTGACTGCAAATAGTGATGGTGACGATATTTTTGTGTAACAGATTGCCCCCTAAAGTGCGAAGTCTGTAGTAGATGAGGATTTCATTTATCATTTAGGAAGATTGAATTACTTTATCATTTCGAGGATCATCTTGTGGAGAGCCCGGTTGGAACCTGTAAAAACATTCAATGCAAAATATATATATGAGATCATCTCATCGCTGAGGTAGGCATTCCCATATTCAGATCAAAACTGACTAGAAAACTAACTACTGGTCTAATATAGGAATGATCTTGAACTACATCACAATTATAGACACATGTAGACACAGTATGGATGCAGCCATCTGTTTATGAATAGTCCACTGTATAATGAATACAAAATTCCTTGCAGCCTGGATGGTAGAAACTAGATCTAGGGTCTTCATTTCTACTTCTCGAAATAGTACGATTCTATCCATGTGAATGAATGTGTTGAAGTCGAACATGGTAGAAACCACTTGATTACTAGTCAATGATGTAAACTGTTAACAAGTGTGAGAGAAACCACTAGTAATGTCAATGGCTCTCAAAGTACTCAGTACAATCCATGAAATGTGAATAGATGTGTTGATGTCGAACATGCCACGGAGTCCTTTGATCGAAGGTCAATGATGCAACCTATCATCGAAGGTGAGAAACCTGCCATTGAGGCATGCAGATCCCAAGGTACTGACGATTTCTAGATCATCTTTCTAGATAATGAGCTGAAGTCGATAGAAAGCGATCCGTCGTAGGCAAGCCCACAACATGAAATCATAGATCAAGTTTGAAGAAATTTTTTTGCAAGGACTGACTCAGGGATGGTCAAGATGGATGACAGATATTTTGCAGATGAATGGCTTATTTGCACTGACCTCTTGAACACATAACGACACAGCAGATGGTTTGGTGACAACTGACCCAAAGTTAATACCTAGAAACTGGCTGAAGACTTTCAATGTGGTTTGACCAATTGTTAGGCAAAGAATTTCCCAACCCAGGTGAATAGAAGTGTCGTGTTCAAGAGTGGTTACAAAGTATGACAAACAGACTCATTTTTCTCTCTTTTCCATACCTCTTTATTTTTGACAAGATTGAGGAGGATAACATTTGCTTGATTATAAGCTCATCCTTCGATGAGTCCAACTTAGTTTAAATTCGAACCCTAAGAAGGAGTGGTCCGTTCCTGTTTGTAATTGAACAGGTCCTTTACTGTTAAATTTTAACGAGTCCAGTATAGGAGAAACTCGGCGTTTTTCAATTTTAGAGAGTCTAAAAAAACTTAAGAAGACTCCAGGGTTGACCTTTTTCGTAAATTTGTGTCTCCCAAGCCCGAAAAAGTATAAAATAATACTTGAGAGAACCGCTTGATCTTACAACCAAGGAGTACTTTTCATAATTAGTGCCTCTGACCCAAAAAAGTAAAAAAGTGATCAATGACACGTCGTTTTATGACCAATATCGAATTTGAAACGACAAAAATCCAACAATCTTTTCGTGTTTTTACAGTCAGAATAGGGCTGTAAGAGGACCGTCTTTTTAGTTCCATTTTAACGAGCTTAAAAAGAAAAACTCGGCAATCTTTTCATGTTTTAGGAGTCAGAAAAGATCTTAAAGGTGACTCTAAATATTTTTTCGTCGAAAATGACCAATTTCGCCTGAAAAATATGTTATCCTAAACAAAAACTCAAACATTACTCATACCTGTTTAAAATAGATAAAAATGCTTCAAAAATTACCTTTTCATAGTGAAACATAAACAAATTTGCAATTTATTTATCCAAAAAACTTATAAAAAGGGCTTTCGTTAATTCATTTTTACCATTTGAGATTTGGGTGAGAAAAGAGGGCTTTTGGTCAGAAACTTCCCGTGAAGATTGCGGAAAATCCGTCCGTTGAAATCGAGCGCCGTCTCCTCCAAGTAATCCACATCGTCCTACTCTTCCAATTTCATCCATTTCAAATTGTTTTTTTCAGGGTTTCATTTCATTTTCTTGGAGTTTTTAGGCCGAAAAACACGCGCGTGGGGGCCCGCAGGTGTAACACAGGGGACCCGCGTACCCCGACTTTTTCGCAATGGGAAAAAAGTCAGGGGCCCGCACCTGTTGTGAAGGCAAGGTGCGGGCCCATGCACTGTCTCTAACAGAGAGGGTGCATATCCTGCACAAAGGTTTTTAAACCCTAATAAACTCAAAAATTACCCAAAGATTTCAATTTTATATATTCTGATCTGCCTTTTTATTGAATGTAGAGTATACATCATGCTTGATTGGTGAGAACAATAGCATGAGGATGTAAATCTTGCCGCAATAAATCATCAACCTTCAATTGATGCATTGAAGGCATGCAGCTTATACAAATTCTGGGCCATACCTAGCATGAGGGCCCAGGTGGACTTTCTGCAGTGGCTGGTAGACAGGTGGAGCATACAGGACCAGTGCTTCTTCATTGGTGGTCACCAGCTCGAAATAGAGCCAACAGACATATAATTTTTGACTGGTTTTCCTAAGAAAGGTGAACATTTGACTCTATTCGGGACTAGGCCAGGTGGCCAGTCTGTCGATAGCCTCCGGCTAGAGTACTACAATGTCCAGACCAGAGACAAAGGGATAGATATCAAAACCATATCCCGTCCTAAACTC
Organism: Pinus tabuliformis; assembly: GCA_031772625.1. NCBI lineage: Eukaryota > Viridiplantae > Streptophyta > Pinopsida > Pinales > Pinaceae > Pinus > Pinus tabuliformis. Next base: position 1,062,223,718 of record CM062805.1, on the reverse strand, counting down.
ATGGTGATTGCGTTTACATTTACCAGGCTCTGCGGGAGCGCAACACTACATATAGCCACTGGATCCCAGATGCGGATGGCAGTTCACTGCTTTCGAGGCACCATCTTCAACTGGTGCGATGTTGTATTGGCTAATATAAAAGGCCAACTGACCAGAGCCAAGAACGGACAACTGAAGACCTTTGGATATGGTGCTTTAGTTGTGAGCTTTGGTCTGGAGAGGGTTCCAATGTTGGTTCCACAACACCTCACTGTTGGAGCTGGACTTCCTCGAGAGCCCAAACTGATGCGATGGCTTGTAGTTATGGCCTGTCATCCTGATGAGGGGACAGAGGTTGTTCAATTCAAACCTGAGTATTTCCAATGGTTGGAAAACTAGGTTTTTTCTATTCAGGACTTTCCTTATGCTGGGGTAGATTTTCGTGGTGACCTAGGCATGGCTCTTCCACCAGGAGAGTAATGGGATGACTCAGGTAAAATCATTTTCAATATTTTTCTAATTTAATTTTTTTATTTTTATCTCGTCCAAAAATTGATAGTAAAAGTTTCAAATGCAGATGTGGGCCCATGGCGTCCAGGCGCTCTTCGGCCTTACGAGAGGAAACAACCAGCTGCAGTGGCGCCAGCCCCACAGGACGAATCAGCAGAGACCTTGGCCGAATTGGAGAGCCACCTAGAGCGCTTGACAAGAGACATTCTGGAGACCAGCATAGATGACATTCCTCGTCGACTTCAGCGCTATGTGATTGGGGTCTCAGGACCTTTTAAGAGGTTCCTTTGTAAGGTGGCCCGTGCAGTGGTTTCTTATCGAGATCATCACCAGTGATAGGATGATTGCTTATTGTAGGCACATATGACATTTTTTATTTTTGTACTTATCATTTTTGCCGATCATAAGGTGTTTTTCAACCTATGATCGAGGACGATGTATATTTTGACACACTCCTATATTATACTATATCACTATTACCGGCTTATCTTGTTAAACATGTTATGGAATGCTTTTAAATTTACTTGTATGATTATTGCAAATGTCTACTTAACATTCGAGAAGCAATTGCATCTGCTAATGTATTTAAAGATCTTGGAATATGCTGATATTCAATATAGTCAAATTCACATTCCAAGAGACGCACTCTCAAAAATAATCTCAATAACACTGGATTTCTAATGGCATATACACTATTAAGCTGTAATACAACAAGTTCAGAATCTAACCTCACTATCAAACTCCGAATCCCAAATGAAATAGATTCAGATAATAACTCAATCACTGCACTATACTCTGCAATGTTGTTCGTTGTTTGATCGAGGCTTACCCCATGCATAGATACCAACTTTTCAGAGGGCGAATAAATAACCCAAGCTGCGGAAGAAATGTTCCATGTACTACGAAAAGCACCATCAGCAAAACCAATGTATGTTTGGAGAGGCGTCGACATCTGCAATATCACAAGTAAAACCAGGATAAGCAGGAATAATGATGAAAAAAACTCTCTAAGCTAAGCACACTTTTTAATCTAAAACACACCAGCTAGAAAGAAAACACTAACCTAACTAAAAATCTCCACACCCATTTTAAGCATAATACCTATTCAAGTAAATACCATTTCTGGGTTTACCTAAAGAATCCCCGTCAAATTCTACCAATTCATAGGCCCCTTTTGCCATCTTTCACTTGACAACATAGGGACCATGCCACATAGGCACAAATTTTCCAGCGCCTAATTTATCATTTGCTTAATCGTACAATAAGACTAGGTCTCCTTCCGAAAAATTTCGAGGGGTCACATTTCGATCATACTGAGCTTTAATATGTTTTGCATGAGTTTCGATCGCTAATGCAGCATCGCGTCGATTCTCATCTAGTTGAGCCAAGTATAACAAATGTCTTTCCTCTTCAGAAGTGGCTGGAAGTAACTCGATGGCCATTTGCAATGACGGGATTTCACACTCAATGGGTAACACAGCTTCCAGACCATAAACTAGTTGGAAAGGAGTGAACCTTGTTGACGTTTTTACTGAGTTCAATATGCCCAAAGCACTGAAAATAGCATGTTATGCCAATTCGACCGATGAATCCCAATGATTCGTCAAATCATGATAACTAGAACTTTGTTGATGGCTTCAACCAGACCATTATCTTGTGGATAATATGGAGTTGAACTATCGTGACGCAAGCCAAGCTGGCCTGTAAGTTCAGTCATCATAACGTTTCGAAAATGACGCCCATGATCAGTGATAATCGCTTGTGGAACACCAAACCTAGCAATTATATGATTGAACACGAAAATCATAGTTGTTTTGCCGTCTGCCTCAAATGCAGGCATCGCCTCGACCCACTTGGTAAAATAATCTACCGCAAGGATGATATACGCATTCCCCCCGGCCGAGTGAGGGTTACATGTAATAAAATCGATACCCCATTTGGAAAAAGGACCAACGACAATTATAGGGTGGAGAGGAGCAGGTGGAGCGCGCATCTTTCGATCAAAAATTTGGCAGTTGTGGCATTTTCTAATCGCGTTAATACAATCTTTAAACATAGATGGCCAGAAGTAGCCAGCGTGCAATATCTTTTGGGCTGTGGCATACCCAGACATATGACCGCCACACGCTCCAGAATGGCAGTCATTTAGAACCCTTCAGCTTCCTCGTGAGTTAAGCAACGTCGAAAAACAGAGTCCGCCCCATGGCGATAAAGAGTATCTCTAATAATTCTGAATTGTTGGGACTGGAATCGTATTTTTCGACGTTCTGACCTTGAAATTTCTGGCCGAAAGGATTGGGTCTGGAGATAAATGATGATATCCCCATACCATGGATCTAAAGTACTGATTAGAAACAAGGATTCGTCCGCAATGGGCTCCTCTACCACAGTTTCCGTGTCAGCAAGCGGGAAGTCACACATCAACTCCACAAAAACTAAAGATTTCTTCGATTTAGACTTTTCAAATTCCAAGTCGAACTCCTGCAGGATGACAATCCATTTAGAGTACTTGCCCCCTAGCAATTGCCTGGTCAAAATATAGATCATATGGTTGCAATTAGAAATTACTGTAGTTTTACGTAGTAAAATGTAATGATGAAAACATTGGACAGCTTGAACAGCTACCAATGCCAATTTCTCCACATGTGAGTATTTTAGCTTAGTTGGATTTAAAGTGTGACTAAGGTAATATATCACATGTTCAGTACCGAATTCATCTTCCTGAAATAACACCATTCCGATGGTGGAATGGGAGGCAGCGAGATACAAGAAGTAGTCCTGGTTGTAGTTGGGAGGATGCAATAACGGTGCATGGGTCAACGCGTGTTTCACTGCATCAAAAGATTTCTCAGCTATCTCATCCCAATAGAATGGAGTATTCTGTTTCAACAACCGGGTAAAACCCTTTGTGATCTCGGTGTAGTTAGGAATGAATTGACGTAAAAAGTTTGCTTTCCCTTGCAAACTTTGGAGTTGGCGAAGACTCGAAGGAGGAGGCAATTTGACAATAGCTTCAACCTTCGAGGGATCGACGTGAATGCCAGCTTTTGAAACAACAAACCCCAGTAACCGACCCGTTTCTATACAGAAAACACACTTGTGTGGATTCAACCTAATCCGATAATGCCTACACCTCATAAAGATTGCTCGTAAATGGATGAGATGATCAGGTCGATGTAATGAATGAGCAGGAAAATCATCGAGATAGGGTTCCACAATGTGCTTGATGTCATGAAACGCATAAGACATGGCCCTTTGAAAAGTTGCCCCAGCTTTCTTGAGCCCAAAAGGTAATTTGCAATAAGAAAATGTCCCCCATGGACAAATGAAAGTCGTTTTTGGTTGATCAGCAGGTAGAATATTGATTTGATTGTATCCGGAAAAACCATCCATGAAGGAGAATATTTCACTACCGGCACAATCATCAATGATTTGATCGATATAGGGAGTTGGGTAATTGTCCTTTGGACAAGCTCGATTAATATCCCTATAATCGATACGTATTCTTATTGTCCCTTACTTTTTGTTAATAGGAACAATATTCGATAGCAAATCTGTTAACGGAATCGGATAAATGAAACCTGCTTTGAGTAATTTTTCAACTTCTGCTTTAATAGCAGCAACTTTTCTTGGGTGGATCTGACGCAAACGTTGCCGGACGAGTTTAGCATCCGGGTAAGTTTTGATTTCATGAACAACAATTGCGGGGTCAATCCCTGGCATTTCCTCATATGACCAGGCAAACATGTCGTGGAATTCTTGAAATAGGGCCTTATATGTTTGAATTTCATCTTCCGTACAAGAGGCACCTATATGAATGTTTTCAACAATTCCAGGCTTAACCAAAATATCAATAGGAATAGTTCGAGAAATGTTTCCCAAATTTAACTCTGAATCAGGATTTTTCATGGGATTCTGAGCTTCCTTGACATATTCAGTCGTAAAAATAGATGACAAATCATTTTCAAAATGATCATTCTCGGGTAAAAACGAAGATCTATGATGAATATCTTCCCATGGTAAGTCATCGACACATAGGATTTCACGAATTTGCTCATCAGTGTGAACAAGTTCAGAAAATGTTGTTGAATCCGAATTTGATGTGAAAAGTGATTCCTCATGGACCACATTCATTAAGTCAATTTTGGTTGAAGATGGGTCGGAAAGTGACTACACGGCCTGATATGCAATTTCATATGGACTCAAAGGCATAACATCACCAAATGAGTCTATCTCAGATTCAGATGGTACGATCCAAGGATCATCATAAACAATGGTGTCTGAAGAAATCATATGAATGGTTGCAAAAGAAGACGATGCGTTGATAGGAGGAAAAGGAAAAATTCCCAGTAAACCGACATCTTTAACTAGTCCTACTCCAACATCCTTATACGGGATAGTCATTTTACCGACATGCTGAATGCTTTCAGAAGAGGCTGGGTCGGATGAAAAGTAAGCCAACTGGTCTATTGTTATGATCTTTTCATTATGAGGGAAATTTATAAGCTTAAAGACCGATGAAACAATAGCTGTCATAGCGTAAGACCAACTACAACCCAAGAGAAGGTTGTAATCTAGAGGGGCATCAACCACCTCCACATCTAGATTAACAGTTTTGCCTTCAACCCCTATAGGTAAATCCTATAGAATGCCAAAAGGATGAAATCCACGGCCATCAAAGGCCTTTAGAATCGTCGAAGATTGATTTAGCATAGGAGAACCAAGCGATCTCCAACACTATATCAACATAATACATGTTGAGGCTCCCTCATCAATCACAATCCTATGAATAGGTCTGTTTTTTACTATCACTAGGATCTGGAAAGCCATTTGATGAGGTAAGCATGGTGTACTATTTTCTAGATCGAAAATTATAAGGTTCGAGTCCTGAACGTCAACAGCTCCTATAGCCGACAAAAGTAATTTACGTTGTGCTGGACATGATTGCAACACTTCAATGCTGACATTGCTGAAGGTGAAACAGCTAAATCTTCAACAATGTTATAGTTCTGAGCCGCTCTCACATGTGGATTGAAAGCTGACTTTCGAAGTATACCCTTGGTGGGCAGTTTGATTACTGAGTCTGGATTAGGTTTCTCGATCTGTAGCGGATCAGAACCGGGAGCTGAGGTTGATGGGTTAGAATGAGAAGATTCTGCTTCTTTACCATCAACAAGAATTTTACTTCCATAATCTTGTGATCAAGTCGCAATCCTAACATGGGACATCATCAGTATGGGTTCTTCGTTGGCATTTGAGGAAGAACCTATCATCTTACTGTCTTGACTTGGAAAAGGATCCTTCAAAACAGCAGGAGTTTGGGAACCTTTGACAATTTTCGCAACCTCTGCACGATGAGGGCAGTCTCTTGTAAAATGCTCTTCATCACAAATGAGACAAGGATAACAAGGTTTCCGTTTCTCATCAGCTGATTCCGCTTTTTCTGGTTTCTCTTTCGAATTTTTATCTGTTTTATTTTTCTTCTTCCCTTTCTTCTTACCACCGGATTTTGATTTGGCTGTAAATGTCTCTACAACATGAATATCGGCGGAAATTTCCGCAGAAGTATCTCCTATCGGGGAATCTGGCAAGGTTATGATAGGAGAAGAATTCTTGGAAGATTTCTTCTTACTTTTGGTATTAACCGTACCAATCATACCATTAGTGGCATGAGACCCTGAAGGAGCTGCAGCGATTTGATTTTGCTTGGGAAGATCGGGGATTTTCTCATGTAACGTACCTAACTGAGTATAAACTAAGTCAAGGTACTGTGCCTGAGCAATTAATTTCTCCTCAGTAACAACTCCGGTCTTAGCTACATCCTCAGTGATCTTTGGTAGTAAAGATTTTACAAACCATTCAGCTAAGATCTGATCCGGAATAAAAACCTTCACTAAACATCGTTGACGTCTCCATTCATGAATGTGATCTGAAATGTAAGTGGACGTCGACTGCTTTAATGAAGTCAATAGTTCCGTGCCATTGTCATATTTGACTGGCAACTGAAAATGAGTTAAAAACGAAGTAGCTAACTGACTAAAGTTATAAAAAGTGGCTCGCGGTAACTTAATGTACCACTTGGCCGCAAGACCAATTAGAGTGCGCTGGAAAAGCCTTAAATAGATTGAATCATCTGAAATGGAATTAGACGCACACCAGAGGTGATAAGGCATCACATGGTTCGACGGGTCCTCTCCTGATTTTCCTTCAAGCTTAGGAATATCACTAGGCAACTTATTCGGCATTAGCGGCCAAAATGGAAGATAATTAATTGGATCATTCGTAAGGTGCGACAAGTCAGGCAAGTCAAAAGTTGCAATAAATGGTAACTAACAATTAGGGTCCCTAAAACTCTGGGTCATGAGACCAGCCCCAGGAGGAGGATATCCAAGATAACTAGGAATTGGAATTGCATTTGGGATATTATATCCTCCCGAAAAACCAGGATTAACCGGACCATACTGGGGTTGTTGAGGTTGTTGATATGTATACCCAGGGTACGGTTGATACTGATAGACTGGCTGTTGCACAGCAGAACCGAATTGGTACTGTCCCTAGTACAGTTGATAAGTAAATTGAGGTTGACTTGTGACAACCGTACTTAAACCAGGTTGTCCTACAGGCATCTGAACCGAAGTCTGGATTGTGGGTCCAGACTGAGGTAAAGATGTCTGAGGAGTAGATACATGAACAGTAGAAACCGGAGCTGTCGATACTCCAGAAGTAGGTGGGGTAGATTGAACAAATATGGTAGCAGTTGCAGCAGCCGTTTGAGGCGGAGTACGAGGCGTACTAGGCCCAGGCTGAGAAACTACAGAAGGTGCAGAAGTTTGAATGGTAGACTGGACGGGTTGCTGGGGTGAACCAGAAACTAAGGGTTGTCCAGTTTGAGATGACAATTACACATTCGGTTGCAAGACCTATTGAGATTGAGATGGATCCAACACTATGTTCATTCCGAGGTACGGACCCATAATAGGTTGAGAATATTGAGGACCATAACCAGGTTGAGGGTAGGGTTGATAATTCAACGGTACATTTCCAGATCCTTGAACAAATGACTGACTGGAAGGTGGTTGGTAACCTTGGGTTGGGTACTGACCTTGGGGTTGATAACCCTGAGGCACGTACTGATACTGGGGTTGACCTTGAGGTACAAATTGATACTAGGGTTGACCTTGAGGTACATATTAAGTCTGGGATTGACCTTGAGGAACGTACTGTCCCGTAGGTATGTACTGTCCTTGAGGTTGCCCCTCAGGCGCAAATTGGGTACCTTGAGGTTTCCCCCAGGTGATACTTGAGGATTTTGAGGCTGCCCCCCAAGCAGTAACTGGCCACCTTGAGGTTGAGGATTAGGAATAGTACCTGCCATCATGAGAATATCTTCTACACTCAACGACTTAGTTCCATTATTTCCAGTTAATAACCCTTGTTCAATAGGTTGAGGAGATGCTCCCACAAAAGTACCAGAAAGTGACTGATACCGAGAGGGAACAGAAGGACCGCCGTACAAAAAGGTTTCCGGAGATTGAGAAAACATGGACGACTGCCTTGACATATTTAATAAAGGATAGTAACCCCTAGGTGTTGGGTGATAAGGAATACGAGGTGGTGAAAAACTTAGACCTGGGTTTTCCAAAAAATTAGTCAATGAAAGATACCAAGCACTGCTCCTAGGAGGACTTTAAAAGATTGATTCACGCTCCCTAAGCTCTATAACAGGTTGATTTTCAGGGATAGGGATGCCTTCTTCTTCTTCCGAAGTAGCAAGTTCTTCAATAGCTATAAGTACAGAAGGAAGATTTTGGGTAATTACGCTTTCTACCCTGGGTGAACCAGGACCACTAGAAGTTGGAGAGGCAAACCCTGATGTCGGAGTAGCAGCAAATTCAGTTTCAGGTTCAGATATTTCAGGTTCTTCACCTATATCACTAGTAGATGAAACATTACCAGTAACTTCGGAAACAGACACCGATTGCGGATTATAATCTGCTACTAGAGCATGATAATCAGGATGTACCACCAAAGAAGACTCTCCTTCTTCAGGTGACCCAACTCTACTATCTCTAGGAGTTACAAGGGCTCGTAGCCCTTTGGGCTAGCTCGGTGAAAACTCAGGAAGTTGGCCCTGAAGTCTACGGGACTTCCTCGGTAATTCAGCCACGATTAAATATTTTAACTGCTTCTCACGAAAACAAAGTAAAA